>BSBM01000995.1:3174000-4451000 GCA_027924585.1 Larix kaempferi | reverse complement strand
TGGAGTAGGTGAAGTGTCAATGTCATCACTACTATAACGATGGTAGCTCCGATGATATGACCTGTAAGAAGCATCATATCACCAGGAAGGTCCCTCCACATCTCCACGAGCTCGGGGTCTTGCATGATCTCATGAACTGGTATAGGGAAGAATTCATGTCGAGCCATAAATGTAGACAACCAGTCCGTCAAACATTGCATGTCTCTAGCATTAGGCTTGTGTCTGGGTCTTGGCAGGTCAAGAACCCGACCTATCGGCCCAACCTCAGCCATATCAACGTCAATAGGTTGGGGAGGTCGCTCCCCAACAAAGGTACCAATATCTGCAAATTAAATATATAGTACACAACAATAATTAGCCAATTTCAATAAAACAATTTAAAGAAAGTGATAGAATTAATTTTATTTGCATTAAGTAAGACAATAGAATGAAACTATATTAATTTAAACATAACACTAATATTACCTCGAGCATCTGGTGGCTCATCTTGGGTGAAGAGGATGTTCATACATCCTCACCAATCCAACCCCGCGTAAGGGCACAACACAGTTTCTAAACTGTGCTCGTCCTCACTGGCTAGCAAGTCCACTGTCTAGGATGTGATCCTAGTAGGGAACTCCAGCTAGCCCATCTTTGACAGCATCTAGACCACATATGCATATGTGCCTCAGTAATTGGCCTAGGAGAGAAACGGTCAAATGAAAGCCTCGTGACTAGAAACCTCTCAAAAAATAAATAAAACAACTATGAAGCAAAATGGAAGTTGGCGCTTCCCTCAAACTTTGCACGACATATTTCAAGAGAAAAACAAAACAACCACAAAAAAATGGCAGAACACCAAATGCATCTCAGCCTCTACATTAAACAATCAACATAAAATAAAAGAGGGAAATTAATGTGCTTCCCATTAGTGGTGTAGTGCGCAATGGTCATCACCAACAATGAGAGGCACTTAACCTCCTCTCCACCAAAAGAAGAGATGCATAGTTGTATATATGAGAGTAGACAAGTTGACTCTCTACTGCTACGCGGGCTAGGACATAAGGGAACTGGGGAAAATCCTCCCCTCACCTGGATATCCCAATGATAAAATATATATCCTCTTCAGTGGGATGGAACCAATGATCGGGACCAACACAGAAGGCCTGTCTCTTGTGATCCCACTGACGAATCAACTGCGTCAAAAATCTTAAGTTCCCCTTCAGGGATGTAGTCTCCTCATAGAGCTTGAGGAGGCCTACTTCCCTCAATAGGTCTCACGTCTATGTACTAATGGGGAAAGGGTACAAATCCCTCTCCCTCTCTCTCGCCTCCCACAGTCGTACAAAATTGTACTGGTCAACTCATTGTTGCTGCTACCGTTGTTTCTCTCTTTGCTCACGCTTCTAATTAACATATAAAATACAACAATCTATTGTATAAAAAAAAAAAAAAAAAAAAAATAAATAAATAAATAAATAAATAAATTATTAAATGAGAAATTTATTTAACAGTATGAAATAAAAAAAAAAAATTCTAAAAAAAAATGAATTTCAAATGTGGTGCACCTAAAAAATAGATGAGCACTAAGTGTCAAATTCTAAATCATAGCAAATCATGGAGCTAAGTATACCTCACAGAGAAAGAATGAGCAGAAAAGATGAATTACAGTGAAAATTGCAGTAAAAATGAGAAGACAATTAATCATGCATGAGAATTCAGATAGGAACAGTATAATGTCACATGATCCAATAATCAGTATAATGAACAATGATGTTACAATGGATAGAATTCGAATCACCTAGGATAATTCAAGTCTCAGTCCGTATAACATCGGAATTGTCACCTCTATTAGTGCTCTAGAGCTCCCAAACTTAGCTCAACTGAACCTAAACTCAGTTAACTGACCAAGGAGGGCGCAATCATGTGTTTTTCATGCAAATTACTCAAAAAAGGGCGCATGAGGCCACAAAAAGTGGCAATCGAAGCATAAACCCCCCACAAGAGTCAGATAACTCAGGTGGACTGAACTAGAACACTAAGTTGGCTCCTAAAATATAGCGAACTAACTCAAGTGGTCCTAAAATGATGCATGCAGAGCGCATTAGGTGGTTAATGGGTCCTATATGACATATGCACACCACTAGGGGGGAAATGACATCATCAACTGCTAGGTAAATGAAAATAACGCTAAGTAGGACAATGATGGAGTATTAATTATCCTAACAACCCCCCTTAATCCAAACTTGGACATCCCGGACCCTGGTTACTGAGACCAAAGGTCACACATACAATCAAATAAATGATAAAAGAACTGTTCATGAAACTAAAGAAATGGGGAAAAACCTCATGGGAAAAATACCCCCCCCTAAAAAATGAGCAGCAGGAAACTCAAACAACCTTCACATGTGCAAAAAATTTGTGAGTGAAAGACTTTGTAAAAATGCAAGCAATCTTCTCCTATGTAGGATAGTAATGCAAGTGCTAGATCTGGATCTGGGTCTGGATTTGCTCCTCTGATGTACCTCCCACTATGTCGAAGTTGTATTTGTCAAAACAAGTCTTTTAGAAACCATCTTTGCTATAGGAGCGAATGGCTCATTGTAGTCCAAATCATGAACCTTTGAGTACCCTTTGACACCCAGCCGAGCTTTGTACTTTGTTGTGGATCCATCATGGCAAGTCTCTTTGCAAGATTGTGGATCATACCCCACTATCATGTAGCACCTCTCTGAGAGAAGTGGATATGTATGACACAGTGCAAGGTTTGCATGATACTGATATTTGTTTGTTCTATAGTCAGATGGATCCCCAGTTATGTTCCCATCAACTTCAAGGACTTTGTGAGCCCATATTGACCTTGGCCATGGATTGGGAGCAGGTGATGGATCTAGATCTGGATCTGCTTGAACTTCATACTCAACATCAAGATCTTAGTCCTCATCTTTAGAATCTGAAATTGGATCTTCAGAAGAGACATCATTATGATCTTCATTAGATGCAAATGGAGTAGGCAAAGAGTATGGAAAAAAAATGAGATAATTCATATGCCTTGGAGGCATGGTTTGCAACACCTTTCGCTATTAGGTTCCCAGATGAGATCTTTTCAATCTCAACTATTTCAGGTCCAAAAATAACTTTCTTCGGTAAACCTGTGTGTGCCATCTAATAAATAGATAACAAGTTTGTTGTCAAAGAAGGCACATACACAACATTTTAAACTTTCCATGCTCTAGTTGTATTGTGCCCTTCCCTGCAGCATAGATCTAAGAATCATCTCCCATGTGGATACTAGGACCATCATTGATATCTAAAGAAGAGAAAGACTCTCGGGAAGCAACCATGTGGTTGGAGGCTCCAGAATCTATGAGGAAGGCTTGTGATTGTGAGAATCCAGCCTTCAGTGCATGGAATCTCTCATGATCATCTATCTCACTTCCAGAATCAAACTCCCTTGCGCCTTCTGGGAGGGAAATGTTGTGTTGTTCAAGAATTTTGGTCAGTTGATCTATCTTCTTCGTCATACAAGAAATCTCAGGATGGTTACCCTTCTTGCAGTATGTACACTTGGATTTCTCAAATTTCTTTTGCTTATCCTTCTTGGAGTTGGAGGCTCCTTCCGATGGATTAGGATTTGCATTCTGCTTGGATTCAAATTGCTTCTTCTCTTTACCCTTGTTCTTCCCTTTTGCATTCACACTTTTTGACTCCCCGACCATAAGAGCCTGATTTTTGGAGGCTTGCAAGGCACCCATCTGAATTAGTTTGTCTTGTTCTTGGATTAGAGATTTGGTGAATGCATCTAAGGAGGGAATTTTCCAACCAGGCATTGACAATATCCATGATTTGAAGGTAGAAACAAAAATGGAGAACTCAGGACCAACACTACTACAAAATGGGACATTGGTGAGGGGCATGCTTGTGACGAGCTTTAAAGGGTCGTCACCAATGTCACAAATGATGACGAACCTTAAAAAAACGTCATTTTTATTGTATTTGGATACATTCATTTAAGGTTTGTCACCAAAACTATTTTCAGTGACACTTTTTGTGAGGGTTATTAAGGGCTCGTTGCCAATTCTCTCTTTAGTGACACTTCTAGTGAAGATCCTTTAATGGCCCTCATTAATATCCATTAGTGAGGGTCATGGTTGTGACGAACCTTAAAGGGCCATCACCAATTTAAAATATGATGACAGATCTTAAAGAACCATCATTATTAATCATCTTTGGAGACATTCCTTTAAGGTTTGTCACTAAATCCCTTTTCAATGACACTTTTGGTGAGGGTTGTTAAGGGCACATTACAAATTCTCTCTTTGGTGACACTTCTAGTGACGATCCTTTAATGGCCCCCACTAATACATTTTTTGGTGACTTTTAGTGACAATAAAAAATGTAATTCTAATGAGTTTTTAATTGATGATGCTATGTGACCATTTATATAGGTATTATGCATGTAGGTATTATGCGTGTTTGAGTTAAGTTTCCCTGGAGGATTTTATTAGGTACTTCTTTCTTTGCTTCAATAGGGTAGCATGGCTTCATGAAGATAGATTTGTATTTTTAGTTCATATTGCCTCGAAGTTTCCACTTCACTTCCTCCCTATTCGCCTTGGAATCTAGAGCCATGTTCTCACGGAGATGAAAGATAAATGTTTTGTATGTAATATAATGGGAAATAATGGTGTATTTCTGAGATGCAATGGATTTAGAGTACAAGTCTGATGGGATGCAACTGAATCAAATCCAACCAATTAAATTTGTCAATTAAAATCAATTCAATTGCCAAGAGAAAGTCAACTTCCAAGAGAATCCATGGTCTCATCGGCCAACATTTGAATCATGCAGAAGCCTCTCCATCCGTTACATGTGGACGCCATGAGACATGAAATGCGATGTACATCTATAAGGATACCAAGAGGATACCATAACCAATGTAATTCATCCATTTCCATCCATAAAATTCATCCACTAATGTCAAGTCAACCTCGGTCAAAGTTACAATGGCACTAGGAGAGTCACATTAGGCATCACTATGGAAGACCATTAAAAGAAAGAAAAAATGATGTTGAAATCAAACCATACTTCTCATGACATTAGAGTAGACCGTAATAAAAAGGATACAAAAAATTTCACCCTTCAAACACTTTTAAATCATCATGGTCAAACTTGGTTCCTGTTGGTCTAAATATATACCATATATATGTCAACACTTAATTGTCAACCCGGGAAGGTAACCTTCGAGGAACCAACACCATATGTGCAGGATTGGCTTCACACACAATCTACTCTATCCAAATTTACTTCAACTAGCTAAGAGTAATTCAAAACTGTAATCACTGCTTCAACTTTAAATGGCAAAAAAATCCTATTTAACCACACTCTTAAAGAAGACAAATCTAGTTGCCTTACTTATGCACAGAAGATAAGTTGAATTTGATCTTCAATAGCCTAATACATAAACTCTGATCACCTAATGGACATTCACTAATACTTCAAGATTCCTATTGGTGTTTATTATGTGTTAAATAATTCCAATATTTAAATTGTCAACCCGAGGAGGGAGCTTATGAGATGCAATCACTATATGTGCAGGATTGAAGGCTAACATGAAACTATATGACTTTAAACTACTTGCATGACTTTCATAATTATTCTATCTATGAAAAACAGGAAACTGATTAACCAACGAAGCAAATAGAAAATGTAATAAAGATGTTTAATTGAATTGTATTTGATTATGGAAACAAGTAGAAAACTTGATAAAGATATTTATTATTAATCCAAATCTTAAACCATGAACATCTTCATTATTTGTATGAATGGAAACTAATCCTATGATAATTAGATGAAACTATCAAAAACTAACACAACTTAAGAAATGGAATTATTAACTATTACTTGGAAGACAAACTATCTAGAAACAAGACTAATAAATTCAGAACAGTAACTAATTAGCAGATCAGATTGAAGAACTGGAGTTTGGAAGAAGGTTCAGAAGAAAGTTTCAAGAAGAAAGTAGGAGAAAGGAGGAAATAATAACAAGACTTAATTAAGAACTTTAAGTAACATGAAATAAACTTTAAATTACATCTAAAACTGTTAAGGAGGAGTAAGAAGAATGATGATTGAGAGGCAGAAGAAATTAGATTTTGAAGAAGACTAAAACAATGCAGAAAGTAAACAGGTCTAAATGACGATCCGAACGCCTGTCTGAATGGCGGTCCGAATGACAATCCGAATGGAGGAAAATGAGTTAAAGTGAGGAAAAGAAAGAATTTGGATGATTTAATTACCAACTGGATTTATGCGAATGATCCTACAGTGCACAGGAAGCAATAGATGATTATGTAGAAGCTAAACTAATAAGAAGCTATATATTCTAACCATTATCTAAGAGAGGAACTATTTCTATTGGAGCAAAATGATGGAAGATAAAAGTCACCTACAGCGACAGAGGAATGATTTCTATGAGTAGGAAGAAGGTTAAGATGGAAGAAGAGAAAAGATTTAACCTGCAACAAAATAGAAGAAAAACTAACAGAAGAGTAGAGAAAGAAGCTAATGCTAACTATGGAAGAATTTGGAAGCAATATCTAACTACAAATGATGGAAGAAGGACTGAAAGCAAACTGTTGGTCGACCATTTCCTAATTCAGAAGAAGAGAGATTATATTAACAGCAGAATATTAATTACAGAGGAATGAGGATGACCTACACAGGAAAAACAAATTAGATTACACATACAGGAAATAAACTAGTTAATTGCAAGAAAAGAATTGCAGAAAAAGATAACAAAACCTCTGGTTGATGAGGGGCCCTTCCCAGCAATCAGAGGGGAAACTAAATCAACTTAAACGACTATCAACAGAACAATTACGAAACTAGAACTTCCATTAATTAAAAAAGTTACTGCTACAGTCTAGATGGTACTCTGCGCTATCTATGTATATATATGGATATGGATCTGTGTTTCTCCATAGGAGACGCCTTTATATAAGTTTACAATGGGAGAGAGAGTCGACGAAGTCGACCTCTCTAAAAATAGCATCTTTAATGACTGTCAACCAATTGCGTGGTAGTTTACAACAGCGCATAGGCCGGTTGCCTACTTCCACGGCGTCGACCCTACCCAACACGAACAACTGAGCATTTGTTTCCTTCAAACGTGGGCAAAAGCATGTGCTGGAGCGTCGACGTGGGCAGTCATGAACAGGCGTGCGTAATCCTCGACTAAATGCGCAAACAAACCGGGGCTTGGAGTGTTGATGTGGACGTGGAATGCGTTGTCGAGCTTGGCGAGCATAGGAGCAGATCTTGTAGAGCCATAGCACATTAACCATCAGCATCATGTGGCTAACAGAAGCCACATGCCCTCCTCTTCATTCAACGGTCTGAAATGTGTCAACCATGGATTTCGCAGGCTGAAAGATGTGTTGAACGCATTTTAACTTAACACATAAGCACGCGGTCTGAATGAAGGGTTATTTGAGAAACGCAGCCTGCAAATTAAAACATAAATACCAATTATGCCCATAAAACGTCAGTTTAACATAAATAAGCCATGATATAACGAAATATCAACAAGATTTGCATAGTAAGTAAATATGTGCATACTTGGACTGTTTGATGGGCTGAATGGCAAATAAAAACAACTTGCTATAGCAAAAATGATAGAAATAACGCCATTTTGAGTAGATTAGATGATAAAAAAATGGTGACAAAATGGACGTCAACACTCCCCCAAACCGAAGATATGCCAGGTCCCACTGAGCAAAGAGAAAAAGAAATAAGAAAGAAGTGGACGTGGTTGGATGGACTCGGAAAGAATGAGAGCGAGCAGAGTGATGGTGAGGATCAAGCAGGGGTCAGTTTTTTAAAACAAGGTCCAATTGAATGTGTAAAAAAAATCATGAGACAGAAATTTGGCACGTTTAAACGATCATGCCATTATTTAGAATTTTTTAAACGTGTACCATAATAAAGATATGTGCGTTAATAAATTCATATGGTTTGTGAACTATTCAACCATGTCCAAAGTAGACTTTGGACAGGTTGAAAGAAACTCTTCATCATGGGATTATAACATAGTGCGTCAAAAATCATGATGATCTTTTAATTAATAAAATAACGCTTGCATATAACTTAATGAAAAGTTAAAACCATATGATAACCAGATAATAATTCTGAAAATTGAAATAATGCATGATTAATTGATTCATTTGATGAAGCCGAGATGAATTAAAGGAATGAGATCGTGTGCAGAGATGATATTTGATTAATCCCTGATATGGTTAGTCAGTTAAATTCATCAATAAAATTTCAAAAATTAACTACCTTAGCACACTTAATCATGATGTTATAAGCTATGGTTTCATTCATTCATTCAATTCATTCGACCCTTCATACAGACCATTTGTCTGTACAAGATGTGTTTGCTGGATCTGATTATTGCTAATTATGCAGAAAATTTATGAGGCTACCAGCACATAAAGGATGATGTAAACCTGCTTTTCTGAAATTTTTAGTCGCTCTTCTTTGTTCAACATGGATCATAACAGTTTTTTTCTCTTCTGTTACTTGCATTATTCCTGAAACAACTGATCATTGTATAAGCACTTTTTAATTGTATTATAAGTAAACAGAAAAATAGAAGCAATTCTGAATCCTAGTAAACAGATAAAATAGAAATAATTTTGAATCCTCCCCCAAACCAAAGGAATGGCACGTCCTCGAGCCATTAATACTGAGTTGTATGTTTCTTATGTAAACATTCTGGATCAACATCAATCAGCAGGAAATCCTTAAAAAAACATCATTATTCTAAAAACTAGAACTTTCTAAGAAAAAGATGTATTCATGATATGATCAAAACAATATCATACTAAGTCAGATTCTTCAATACATGCAAATTCATCAGTTTATACTCATGAAGACCACATAAAGAATAATAGTGTAAGAGATGCGAAAAATGCCATAGGAAAACTGGTTGTCCATGACTCATTGTAAAGATCTTTTGTCATCCAAAGAATATAGATAAGGTTCACCATAAAGTTTGTGAGATCTACTATAATTATGGGTCCCATTTCTAGGATAATAATATCCTAGGTATTTGTTTGAATTTAGATGACAGGGTCCAAGTCCAACTTACAACCATTATCTAATGACAGTATAAGTAATCAGTCTAAACATATGTTTGTGTACTCAGGTTTTTTATGAGCTATGTGAATAGTAATGCATTAACCAAACCTCTTCACCCAATATTGACCCACTACCAGCAGACCTGTTCAGTACCCCGGCGGGTTTATCTTGGTACCATTCAAGCATAGTCCCGTTTCCAGCGAGCCTATTCAATACCCCGACGGGTTTACTTGCACTTAATGAACTTCCTTGTTTAAGATTTTACTTAGCATGGGCCCGCTGCCAACAAGCTTGTTCAGTACTCCGACGGATATGCTTCGTGTATATATATATATATATATATATATATATATTTGTAAGGAAGCCGGTTGGCACTAGAGTGTGCTAAACCTGTTAAACACATAATTCAATATTTATTTTAGCATGAACCTTATGAGCAACTTTATTTATAATGGCCTAAATTACAGATCATGTCAAAAGATAATAACTTAAAGCTGTTCTTTGACTTCATAGTCTATATTCTTCATAAAGGTTCAGTAATGTTCCCCACAAAATAGAAAATATCACCCACTTTTAAGATACCTTTTAATGGTGCTTTAGAGACAAGTTTTAATAATGAGTCCAAGATGAACTAGGATTCCATAGGTGTAAGATTGAGTTTTGTGGAGATCATAATAATTAAAGTAGGTCTTCGAGTAACTGATATAATAAGAAATATGCATGTGTGATGTAAGATTGCTTTGGTTTAGTCATTAACGTGATCTTATTCTTAGTTCTTTTATTTTAAAGGAAAAATAGAAAGTGAAGTTGTATGAATATCTAACGCTAACTAACCACATACAACTTTTTATTTATATACATACTATCCTATGCTATCTAAAAGAAAGAAAAAGCTTTTATTCAAGTGTAAAAACATTTCCAATGTAACCATGTGCGAAGAAAAATGAAAAACATACCTATATCCACATATGAAAAAATTAAAGCAGTGATTACCTGGATGTGGAGAATCAACCGACTTACTTGCTTTTGCAACAAAAGGTGTTGAATGAAGGAATGGTATTGTGGCCTCATTACCTCTTGGAACCATCTTTCGATGTAATCCTGATACTCCCCTTCCTTCCTTATGTCCTGCGGATCCCTTCCTCTTGGTTGATTGATTTCAGAAGTATGCATAGGATCTGCCAGCTTGCACGTAGAGAGTTCTTTAATTTACAATTTCTCTCCTTCGAATGTAGTTCCCAAGTTATCAATTTCCTTTGCAATTTGGCAAGGAACATCTTTTTGTGGCTCCTGGGGCTTTGGTATGTTTGTTGTGTCAAGAGAGGTAGATAAAATCTTAACTGCTATCAAGATGTGTTCTACCTGATAAGAAGAATTCCCAACTACTGCTAGGATTTAAGGAGATTTCTCATACTGATAGTCACCTCAGAATCCATTTTGTTGGTTGATAGATCTTACTTCACACATGGATTAGTCCCTGGGGTTCTTACAGCACCAATTTTTTTTTATGTGTTTTTAAAATACTTTCTATCACTAAAACAAATTTGCGAACTAAACTTGCTGAAATAACAACACACTTGAAAATAAAGAAGGAAAACTTTACGAAAATAAATTACGGAAAATTAAACACTCAGACGTACAAAAAGGAAATCACACTTGTGTGGAAAGGAACAACAAGGATTTGGGGCAACCCACTAAAGTGGATGCGTCACACTATTACACTATGGAAAACTGTAGTGAGGTCGTCTTTGCATCTTACCATTTCCCCTCCCCCTTGATATGTAATGTAAAAGAAACCTATCTACCTAGACTCCAATCCCTTTAGCACCTTCCCAGCAACAGCGCCAAAATGTTGGTGTTTATTATGTGTCAAATAATTCCAATATTTAAATTATCAACCCGAGGAGGGAGCTTATGAGATGCAATCACTATATGTGTAGGATTAAAGGCTAACATGCAACTATATGACTTTAAACTACTTGCATGACTTTCATAATTATTCTATCTATGAAAAACAGGAAATTGATTAACCAATGAAGCAAATAGAAAACTTAATAAAGATGTTTAATTGAACTGTATTTGATTATGGAAACAAGTAGAAAACTTGATAAAGATATTTATTATTAATCCAAATATTAAACCATGAACATCTTCATTATTTGTATAAATGGAAACTAATCCTATGATAATTAGATGAAACTATCAAAAACTAACACAACTTAAGAAATGGAAGTATTAACTATTACTTGGAAGACAAACTATCTAGAAACAAGACTAATAAATTCTGAACAGTAACTTATTAGCAGATCAGATTGAAGAACTGGAGTTTGGAAGAAGGTTGAGAAGAAAGTTTCAAGAAGAAAGTAGGAGAAAGGAGGAAATAATAACAAGACTTAATTAAGAACTTTAAGTAACATGAAATAAACTTTAAATTACATCTAAAACTGCTAAGGAGGAGTAAGAAGAATGATGATTGAGAGGCAGAAGAAATTAGATTTTGAAGAAGGCCTAAAACAATGCAGAAAGTAAACAGGTCCGAATGACGATCTGAACGCCTGTCTGAATGGCGGATGGAATGACAATCTAAATGGAGGAAAATGAGTTAAGGTGAGGAAAAGGAAGAATTTGGATGATTTAATTACCAGCTAGCTTTATGCAAATGATCCTACAGTGCACAGGAAGCATTAGATGATTATGTAGAAGCTAAACTAATAAGAAGCTATATATTCTAACCATTATCTAAGAGAGGAACTATTTCTATTGGAGAAAAATGATGGAAGATAGAAGTCATCTACAGCGACAGAGGAATGATTTCTATGAGAAGTAGGAAGAAGATAAAAGATTTAACCTACAGCAAAATAGAAGAAAAACTAACAGAAGAGAAGAGAAAGAAGCTAATACTAACTATGGAAGAATTTGGAAGCAATATCTAACTACAAATGATGGAAGAAAGACTGAAAGCAAACTGTTGGTCGACCATTTCCTAATTCATAAGAAGAGAGATTATATTAACAACAGAATATTAATTACAGAGGAATGAGGATGACCTACACAGGAAAAATGAATTAGATTACACACACAGGAAATAAACTAGTTAATTGCAAGAAAATAAATGCATAAAAAGATAACAAAACCTCTGGTTGATGAGGGGTCCTTCCCAGCAATCAGACGGGAAACTAAATCAACTTAAACGACTATCAGCAGAACAATTACGAAACTGGAACTTCCATTAATTAAAAAAGTTACTACTACAATCTAGATGGTACTCTGCGCTATCTGTATATATATCTGGATATTGATCTGCGTTTCTCCACAGGAGACACCTTTATATAAGTTTACAATGGGAGAGAGAGTCGACAAAGTCTACCTCTCTAAAAATAGCATCTTTAATGACTGTCAACCAACTGCATGGTAGTTTACAACAGCTCACAGGTCGGTTGCCTACTTCCATGGCGTCAAACCTACCCAACACGAACAGCTGAGCATTCGTTTCCTTCAAACATGGGAAGAAGCATGTGTTGGAGCGTCGACGTGGGCAGTCATGAACAGGCGTGCATAATCCTCGGCTGAATGCGTAGGAAAACAGGGGCTTGGAGTGTTGATGTGGATGTGGAATGCATTGTCGAGCTTGGCGAGCATAGGAGTGGATCTTCTAGAGCCATAGCACATTAACCATCAGCATCATGTGGCTAACATAAGCCATGTGCCCTCCTCATCATTCAACGGTCTGAGATGTGTCAACCATGGATTTCACAGGCTGAACGAAGGGCTGAACGATGTGCTGAACGCGTTTTAACTTAACACATAAGCACGTGGTCTGAATGAAGGGTTATTTGAGAAACACAGCCTGCAAATTAAAACATAAATACCAATTATGCTCATAAAATGTCACTTTAACATAAATAAACCATGATATAATGAAATATCAACAAGATTTGCATAGTAAGTAAATATGTGCATACCTGGACTATTTGATGGGCTGAATGGCAAATAAAGCAACTTACTATAGCAAAAATGATAGAAATAATGTCATTTCGAGTAGATTAGATGATAAAAAATGGTAACAAAATGGACGTCAACAATTCCTATGTCCATCAATGTTCTCTGTAATCTTAATAATCAGAACTATTGCTTTGAAAAATGATGCATTGAAATTATTTCTTAACTCCTTTCGAAACTTGATTTCCTTCTCTTACTCCTAATTAAGATGCTTTGGAAATGAATGCAAAAATAATCAAGCAAAGTGATCTTTCTTTCAATCTTTAAAACCCATCTTTAGTTTAATTAAATAACATTAATTCAAATTGAAACTGATGGAACTCTGCTAATCTTCGCTATTCATTTCTACTAATTGCTTTGTTTTGCTCTTACCTACAAATCTATACTAATATGTAATTTTACCACACCATTCCTCAAATAGGCTAAACTCTTGTAGAATGCTTGAAACTAACTATGCAATTTATGCATCTCCTCTTATCCATTACAAAGTATTGAAAGCAAATCTTAAATCAATCCACTTTGTCTTAACTGGAATTTTCCAGAACACTCCTTACTCAAACCTATTGACTTGTAAAAATGCAACATAATTTGAAACTGTAAGCAATAATCAAAATGTTTCAAAACCTCGAATTGCGGAATCAAAAGCATATGTCGAGACAAGGGGCCCTTCATGTCTTCAACAATGACTAGTTAATCAATTCATCACATGAAAACCAAATAAAACTGAACTCTAAAAATATGTATATATAATGATGTGCAGTCACTTCTGGTTCATCTTTGTTTACAGAAATAAAAGAAACACTATCTATCGACATAAATGAAACTATCTATCAGCTTGATTTTTTCTATCAACCCCCCTTCCTTCCTTTTTGCAAAGCGCGGAACTAGTTCTTAAAGTTTGAACATTTATTACATAATAAACAGAAATCCCCCTTTTTAGAAACAATTTTAAAAAAAAAATTAGGTATAACAACTATTGACATAGAGAGGTATCAATCAGCCATAATGAGGATTTCGAGGCCTTGTCCTCATGACACAAGGTGCATGAGGACAAGGCACTCATTCTAGATATGCGCCAAGCATTAACATCTAGCAGTTATGAAGCATCTTGCACCCCATCTTTGACTGATCATTCATGTTTATTCGTGATTAGTTGAGGATGGATCTGTAGGTTCACAACCATCTTGGGTCCTTGTTCTTCACCACCTATATCCTCGAATTCTATCAAAACAACTAGATATATGAGAACCAATGATGGTGTAACTGAAACTGTGATGTGTAGCCAAATCTGATCCAGGTGGCAAGAACTCAACTGTATAGCAGGAACTAAGCTCATAATATCATTAGCACATTAATTTTCAATTTCTTATCTAAATCATTAAAATCAAAGGAATTTAATCAAAAATAATCATGATAATACCTTAATATACTTGCTTGGGAAAAGGTTGTATAATTGCAAGAAAATGAGCAATATATATAGTATATGAATGTCCTATCAAACTAGAAGCATGTTTTATGAGTTCCCATGGTCTTGGTGACAATTAAAAGGTGCTAATTTCTCTTCCTTTTGGGATCACAAAATGATCATGGAAAACTGTTATGAGACATTAAATTAAGAACAAGAAGAAAGTTTAGATTCACATGCTTCATCATGCTTTTGGCTTTTGTTAAGAAAAATCAACTTAGATAAAATAATAATATTTATTTTTTTACCCTTTTCCATTGGTATGATGCCTCTCTCTACCTCTTTTATGGAGATAATTATATTATCAAAATAACAAGAGTTGTATGAAGCGTAGTCCCTATCTTATAGAATATAAAAAATAATAATATTTTAAATATAAATAAAATAATATTAGAGTTGAATTAATTGAAACATAAAATATGTAGAAAATAATAATTTCAACTATGTAACTCGAGAGGTTCTTGAACATGATATAACCAAAGCATAACAAATTGTATGTGTCCTAGGAAAGAGTTCTAAGTACTCTACAAATCATCCTTCTAAGAATCACTGGAATTATTGATAGAAAGTTATGCTATACTTCATATTTTTCATCAATATCATTCCAAAAACATTTTGACAGTTTATTTCAATGATTACAACAAAAAGGTTGTTGTAAAATATAACATCCATGAGTAAACATGAGAACTTTTAGCATTTCTAACTATGTGAATAAAACAAAAGTTACTTGCTTGTTGAGCAAGTTCTCTAGTAGGTGAAAGAAAAAAATAATATAGCAAAGATTTTTTTCATTGTCTTTCTATTTTCCTTTCTCAATATATGTATCAATACCGGCACACCAAATGCTATTATTTTCCCAAAAAATAAAATATTTATCATTAAATCTCATACTATAATATAAACATATGTACATGTTAAGTTCAACTATTCGCACCATTACGTAACCCAACTAAAACATTATTCCAAAATCAAATATTTACCATTAGATCTCATACTACAATGTTAAGTTGAACTATTCGCACCATAACGTGACCCTTCACCGATACCTATGTTATTTTCTTATTTTTTATATTTTGTGCTTCTCCATCTTTTAAAAACTAAAATAAAAATGGTAAGAGCCTGAACCAATCAGTCTCTTAGCGCTTGCTGCCAATTTTCCCCAAATTTTACGGCTTTATAGAGAAAGTAGACAGTCAAAAGCGATGAAAATGAATTTATTTTTTCCTTCATGCTACCAAGCCACAGTTTAGGGTTTCAATCCTCCTTGCAATTGATGGGCTTACATTTTTACAACATTGTCAAGGAGATTTGGTTGGAGGGTTTCAAGTCCTATGCCACAAGAATTGGTGGTGTTGAATTTCGATCCATCTTTCAATGCCATAATAGGGATGAACGACTGCAGGAAAAAAAAAATCTTGGATTCCATCTGCTTCGTGCTATCATCAATCTACAACAAGTGAGTACATCAAACTTGAAAGAACGCCACCATGGTGCATACCTAAAATGGAAAGTTCGACGATTTGAGTCAAAAGTATTGATACCATGAGGAATGATTTATAAACTGTGGTCTTCAATTTAAACGCACATGCAATTTAAAATATGGTCATAGCATTATGTCTATGTTAAATGTATCATAAATTATCTTTCCATATTAAAGCTTTTTAAAAATATAAATATCCTTGAAATGTTTAATAATTATTTTATATTTGTACTTGAGTATTTAAATAAATTTTATATTTATATTTAATACTTATACTTTTAATTAAAATATTATTTGTACTTGAGTATTTAAACAGAATTTATATTTATATTTAATAATTATACATTTAATTAAAATAAATGTATGTTATTTTTTTATAATTTTTTTGGTATTTTATATTTCTCAAGACGAACCAATACAACTCTTAATGCTTACTTTGGGGATCAAAATTTAAAATGTGCATCCCTTCAAATTTTCCCCAATTTTTCCCGCCTCTATGGAGAAAGAAGATAGTAAAAAACGACGAATCGGAGATCCATTCCAAAGAAAGAAAGTGGAAATGAATTATTTTTCTTCCTTTGTTCTACCAAGCCACAGGTTAGGGTTTTAATCCGTTGTGTGGTTGTTGGGAGGCTCTGGGAAATCGAACATCTCGGATTCCATCTGCTTCGTTCCAATTTGTCGTCTTATCAGGGATTAGATTTGAATAGTGAAAAAATAATGTAGACACTAGAGGCGTGGCCAAGAAGGGGTGGATTCGGCCGATCGATAAATAGAGTGGCCGAGATTTATAGTTGACTCCATGAGATTTAGAGTTGTTATTAATAGCATTATCACGAGGTTACACCGACCTTCCAATGTGCCAATGCTTATGTTTGTGAGATAAGTAATGTGTTGCTTATGTGCACAAGTGACACTGCCAATTATGTGTGCATGTGCAGTGCATCTCTTACATGCATTAGGCATGTAGCTTATGCACATGTGTTAGTTGAATAGGTTAGGGGCATGTGAATAGGGTATGGGTATTTCTTATGTGCATGAGTTCTATGTGTGGTTTACAAGTATGTAGATTATATATCCACCGTCTCCACCTTTTTTTATCTCTTGAATGTAACATCACGACACAAATGTTGCAATGAAAGTTCCTATGACATGACATATGTGGGTATACAATTCATCATCAATGGTTAAGTTGATATATTATAGTTTATTGAGTTCATGTGTTAATGGGATAGGGAGTCAAGGGTTCAAAAAAATTAGAGGGTTACATGAGTTAGGTGTGTTTATTATGTGTGTGATTTAGGTACAGTGCACCACTTATGTGTCTTCCTTCTGTGTGTGGGTTAGGTGCACTGCATATGTAGATCGCTTATGTGTGTATCTTATTTGAATTAAATGTATCAATTGTCTATATGAATTAGATGCATCACTTATGTTTGTTCCTTGAGTGCACAAGTTGGGTGTGTCTCTTATGTGCATCACTTATCTAATTTAGGTATGTTACTTATGTTCATGGGTTAGGTTCATAGGTGAGATGTGTACTTATGTGCAAGGTTGGAGCTTTGTGGGAAATATCTCCATCATCTTTGACTCTATTATTTCTTTCATTATGTTGTCTCTCCACTTTAGTGCTCTGCTTGGAATTGGTTTATGAGTTATCATGTTAGTTAATTGGGGGTTAGACATTAAGGTTGGGTACTGGGTCTCTATCTCGAGTCTTTGATGCGAGAAAGAGTGAATGCAGGGGGTGTAGATATGAAGTGAGGTTGGGAATGAAGGGTGACTCTTGTCCTATGCACCATGGGAAAGTGGAGTGCGGGGCGTGAAGGAAAGGCATAAGAAATGTGTGGAAGATGGGAGGGATGTAAACACTGGGTTGGAGTAGAGGAAAAATCAATGTAGAAGGATAGAGGATGCAGGGAATGTAAGGTAATACATAGGATGTAGCATGAAGTATGGGGAAATACTTGGGAAAGAGAAGGGGAAATACTTTTCCCTAGGAAAAAGGGCCTTGGTCCAATAAAGAAATCAACCCATTTAATGACTTTCAATGAAGATTCTAGAGGTATACAACAAGAATTTTACAAAATATTTTTTCCAAGGGGATCTCCATAACCTTCTACATCTTTGGCATAGAACCCAGATTCTAAATTTCATTGGACCTCTTTCCTAAAAAGGCCCTAAAAATTGGTGTGCATTTTCATGGTAAACTCAATGCATTAGAGGGCTCAAGCACCCCACAACTACTCAATTGAATAACACTAGGACTATCTTGCATTGTTCCATCGACCACACCATATGAGCTCCATATTGTGGTATATAAAGATATTTTAGGATGATCAATTTCCTTGAAAGAGTCATTTATATATGACACCTACTTACTCATAAACACATTACTAATGTCCTTCGTTATACTATGAGTTCTTTGACCCTATATTTTAAGAGTGAACATGCATTTTCTTCAACCCTGACCATTACTAGGAGTAGGTTGATGCCACACAAGATTAACCCCTAGGGCCTTGTCAATGCAGGCCACTCTCTAGAAGGCATTATACAATATGGACTATGTGTTGACACTTACATTATTGATACAAATAATTAGTAGGCTATCTCCTCCCTATACTTGTCATAGCAAAAACATTTTGCTGATATGTTTTTTTATCGACTTTCCTTCACTTTATAAGTTTTCTTCGTGGGATAACCTAATGTCTATGCTTTTGTCTTTTTGTTCCTTGTGCTTATCTCAATTTGTTTTTGCATTTGATCTCATTTTGAAAATTTGTAACAACTGGTTTATAATATATAAATCTCATAGCATTATGTCTATGTTAAATGTATCATAAATTATCTTTTCATACTAAAGCTTTTAAAAATATAAATATCCTTGAAATGTTTAATAATTATTTTATATTTGTACTTGAGTATTTAAATAAATTTTATATTTATATTTAATACTTATACTTTTAATTAAAATATTATTTGTACTTGAGTATTTAAATAGAATTTATATTTATATTTAATAATTATACATTTAATTCAAATAAATGTATGTTATTTTCTTATAATTTTTTTGGTATTTTATATTTCTCAAGACGAACCAATACAACTCTTAATGCTTACTTTGGGGATCAAAATTTAAAATGTGCATCCCTTCAAATTTTCCCCAATTTTTCCCGCCTCTATGGAGAAAGAAGATAGTAAAAAACGATGAATCAGAGATCCATTCCAAAGAAAGAAACTGGAAATGAATTATTTTTCTTCCTTTGTTGCGCCGAGAGGCTCTCTACACCCCAGTAAGAGAGAGATCTTGTGAGTCGAGTGTTTGTCGATATTGTCGGCCATAAATAACATTTGTATGAGGGAGATCTTGTAAGTCGAGTGTTTGTCGATATTGTCGGCCATAAACAAAATAATACAAAGTAAACAAAAAAGAATAATACAAAGTAAAAAGTAATAAATATTATGTCGGCCATAAACAAAAAAGAATAATACAAAGTAAAAAGTAAATATGAGACTTAAACTAGAGACTTTAGAGCTTAGGATTAGGTAATAAATATTATGTCGGTCATAAACAAAAAATAATAATACAAAGTAAAAAATAAATATGAAACTTAAATTGACTTTACTTTTTATTTTTAATACAAAGTAAAAAGTAAATATGAGATTTTAGAGTGTTTGTAGAGTTTGTCCACTAACAAAATAATACAAAGTAAACAAAAAAGAATAATACAAAGTAAAAAGTAATAAATATTATGTCGGCCATAAACAAAAAATAATAATACAAAGTAAAAAGTAAATATGAGACTTAAACTAGAGACTTTATAGCTTAGTATTAGGTGGCTCAGGTATTACACTCGAGGAGCTATTCAAGGAGAGGTTTGCACATGGGGAGATTTGATCCCTCTTGGTGCTTGATAGAGCCTAGGATTTGGATCTATACTGGTTCTACCAAGCCACAAGTTAGGGTTTTAATCCGTTGTGTGGTTGTTGGGAAGCTCTCGAAATCGAACATCTCGGATTCCATCTACTTCGTTCCAATTTGCACCAGGTCAGAGGTCAAACCTGCAGGAACTAGTGTACAAACAGGGCAAGGCCGGATTCACTAAGGCCACCGTCTCCATCATCTTCGATTAACTCCAACAGAAGTCATAGCCTCATCAACTACGCGGATTGCAGCGAGATCACCGTCACTAGACGGGTATTTTTGCTTGAAAACCTAAAATTTCTATGATTCCATAATCTTTGTTGTCTTATATTTCAGTGTTGGTTCTCCTCTCCACTTTGCACATTGAAATTGATCATGTCTTCCAACCTCTCTTTTCAATTTTTTAGCCATGATGATTCAAATTTCTCTTGAAAGTGTTGGGAACTTCTTTAAGCTTACAGATTCAACCACTCTAATACCACATGATCTATAAACATTAGGCCTACTGCTCGTTTTCATCTCATTATCACAGATATTCAATGCATGAAAAATAATAATAACAATAAAATTTCTCGATCAAACTATCCAGGCAATCTATCTTCTTCGTTGTTGCTCGTAAGTGTTCTTCTCGCTGGCGCTCGTGGGGACAGTTTCCTTCCTCGTTGGTCTTTGGCATTAATAGTATGGGAGGGACGCACCTCTTTGTTCAAAATGATACAATGCATCTCGCCCTAAATTAATGTAGGGGTCCTTAGATCCCTGCTTACCTTCTCTCAAAATCCCTTTACACTTCCAGTCTCAAAATTTCTTCTTCTCCTAGCATAAGAATTTTATCATCAATTCCATTGATTGGAATTTCCTTGGTATTACCGTCATGAGGTAACTCTCCATCATCTATACCTTCATAAACTGCATTCACAAACATTTCATTAATTTGAAAAACATGAGATTCTTGGATCTCATCAGCTCCTTTATCCTCATCTTCACTAAGGATAGATACTTTCTCTGGTTCACAATAGTTAACATTCATCTTTGTTTCTCTAAGCTCTTCATTCTTTAATTGGGCGTTCAACTTATGCTGCATCTTCAGATGAAAACTATGCCACTTCACTTTCCTCCGCAGAATCCATCCACACCTTTGGTCTTCCTCACCTTCCTGTAGCAATTCCATCAACAGATCACAGTGGATTTTTATCTTGGCCATCTCTCTATCACACTCTTCATCACTCATCTTCCACTTTATGTCCTTTGCATTGACATCTTCTTTTATTTTGTTGTGTATGTTATTGTACAATCTACTCGAGTGAATGTGAGCCAGATCTTCCTAGTTCAATCCGAATCTAGAACAAATAGGAACAGAACGTAAAGCTACTTTCCTAGATCAAATTAGAGATCGAGTAATTAGATTTCTTACCTTCAGATTTGTAGATCTTTCTCCTCATTATTTCTCCGTGGTCGTCATATCCGTAGCTGCAAGACCTAAGCCTTAACACTGCAATCCTCCTCCAACAAGCCAAGCCAAAGCCTCCAAAGGAAATGTATGCCTCCCAAGATATGGATAGGGATCACCTAGGCTAATTCCACCAACATGTAAGTGATATAGAATTCCTCCCTTTGGAATGGAGAGGAGCTTTGTATTTATAGGACCAAGTGGATAGAGTAGGTTGAGGGTCATGGGGAGAGGACTAAGGGATCCTCCCTTGAGGTTAGGGAATAGTAGGATAGCTCACTTATGAGTTAGGGATAGGGATCCATCTCATCCAACTTCTAGAAATCATTCAAAATCCTCCTTTATCCAAATTAACCAAACCCGGCGCAAGTTGCATGAGGCAAACCCACACCTAAGAGGGACGGCGTAGGCTTCACAAAGGCAACCTGAGCCACCGGCATAGTCTGCCAGAATGCATCCTGCGCCTGACCTAGTTGGGCGCTTCTTTCTCAAAGACAACCTGCGCTGGCCCAACTAGACATTGTGGATAAAGGGCATCAACTTTCTCTAAATGACTTCTTGATCAGGGAAAACTTCAAGGATCAAGGCATTGAGTTGACATGGGTATCATGATAACGACATTTAGGTGTAACAAAATGCCCCCAAAAGCATGAAGCTGGCAAAACAAGACAGGTGAAATGCTTTGAAAGATAGATGGAAAGGACTTGTTGGCTGGAGTATGCTACTACAATACAACTAACTCTGAGATACAAGTCTCATATGACACACAACATGTTTGTCGACCAATACATTGCAGATCCATGGTAGTAAAGATCGACTGAACAAAATCATGGCTACTAGACACAATCGCAGATCCATGATGAGATGATAACACAGCCACGACAAATACAAAAGTGGATCCATGTAATATGACTCAAACAATCTCCATCGCAACCTGGATAAGACATGATTTTCCCAGGGTCTTCAAGCCGAACTTGCAATGATACGAATCTATCCATGTGATTACAATTTTTTGGAGTCGAACATGGTAGAAACCACTTGATTATCGGTCATTGATGTATACCGTTAACAAGTGCGAGGAAAATCACCATTGATGTTAATGACCCCCAAGGTATCATAGTACATATCACCGAGTGTGAATAAATGAGTTGATGTCGAACGCTCAATGAAATCTTTCAATCAAGAGCCAATGATGTAAACTCATGTGGAAAGCGAGGTAACCTGCCATTAAGGCATGCAGGCCCAAGGTACTTGATTGGTTTCTAGATTAAACCCTTGGATGATGTGTTGAAGTCGACAAGGATGAATCCGTCCAAGGAGGGCCATGATGAATCCCCCATCAATGACAATAAACTCGATAACAAATGTTTGGAGTGGATCGGATGGTAGAGTAATGTGCAATACTGACTCAAGGTAGACCAACATGATGGAAGGTGTACTGACTGCAGATGATGAGTAATGAACATCTCTTGAACATGGGCATGGCATGACTTGGCAGTATTGACATGACGAGAACGACACCAACCCCTAATGCGACTGATAATGGAAGCATTCTTTGGATGACACAAAGGAGTGACAAGACTCGTGAAATCAGTAGTACTCGAAGACAAACGGATTACCCAAGTATGGAATGCAAATGCAAATGAGTTCCATGTTCAAGAGCAACTATGCACTTCATGAATTATAGTGCAACATAAAATCTTTCCTTTTTCCTCATCATGACTGATGAGTACCTCATTTTTTTTTTTTAAAGAGATTGAGGAAGGTAAACAGATGTTCGATATAGCTCATCCCATGGATGAGTCCAATCCCAAATGTTTTACGAACCTAGGATAGGAGGGGTTCCTCCCATGAAGGGCCCTTCAATGTTGAATTTTAACGAGTCCATAGAAGGTAAACTCGACGTCATTTCATGTTTAGAGAGTCTGAAAAGAACTAAAGAAGACTCCAAAGGTCCTTTTTCGTAAAGTTAGCCTCTTCGCCCCAAAAAGGGTAAAACAACGTGAGAGAGGACTCTTCCAGTAATGATTGGCTGGAGTATTCTTTTTCGTAAGTAGTGCCTCATGGTCCGAAAAAGGGGTAAACTATCACCAAAAAGACTATCATTCAAATACTTTTACAAGCGTGAACGCATCAAGTTCGCTTGGCGATCTTTTCGTATTTCGAGAGCCTGAAAAGAGCTTAAAGAAAGACTTTGGGGGGTTCCTTTTTCGTGGGAGTTTAACGAGCCCGAAAAAGTTATAAACTATAACTCGGTGACTTATTCTCATCGTTTTACGAGCACGAGAAAGATCAAAGAGTTAGCTCGATGTCATTAATAATTGAATTTAATGAGCGAAATAATGACAAAAAAAACGCTCAACAAGTTGTTCATACCTGAAAATACGTGTGAAATGACCATGACCATGAAAAATAGTATCCATGAGGTACTTAACTTCACCTGCAAGCTTCGAAACTAGGTCAAAATGATTAACCAGGTAAAAATAATTCCAACTATAGCAAAATAACCCACAATGGAATAAATTAAAAAAAGGAATATGCTCTTTTTTATATATAAAATGGGGTAAATAGTGAAAATCAATTACCATTGTTTTTTACCAAGTTGGAGAGGTGAGAAGTGTCATTTGGAGTTGTTTTTCTTTTGTTGATTCTAGGAACTGTGATCAACCGTTTCAAGTGTCGTCAGCGACAGGTAACCCTAAAATTAGCATTTTAACTTTCCAATGGATTTCATTTTTGCTTTTCCTTCATTTTGTTGAGTTTTGGGCTTGTTATGTGGGGGGATTTACGCTCACGGGTCGACGCAATCCACCCTTTCGGGAACTGCAGCGGCGCAGAACCCGAAAGGGTGTTCTGCGTCGGTGGCGCCCTGTCCTAAAGAACGGTCTGCGTCGGCGCAAACCCTCATATCAAACTCAAAATCCAACCAAAGAAAAAGCCTTTTTATGATTGAGGAAGGTCCTAATGATGTTTAAATGACCTTTTTGACAGGTATGGAGTGACTAAAATGGTCCTCGAGTGGCGAGAATGCGAGCATGAGCTCGATGATGCTCAAGCGGAAAATGACCCGCAATGTATTTCTGCATTGAGGAACTGTGGTTTTCTCAAGTACTTCCGAGTGGTGGGCATGAGGCCCCAAGTACCCTTATTGAAATATCTGGTCCAATGTTAGGACCCAGTATAGCAACATTATCAGATTGGTGAGCACAAGCTGAGTATAGATGTCAAGGACATCTATTTTTTGATAGGGTTGTCCCGATGGAGAAACCTTGTGTCCTTGGTCGGATCACGAGGGGGTGACCGCACTATGGACGACATGATCGATCAGTGGTATACTCCAGGTACCCAGATGATTGGTGGGAAGATTCCCATCAAGGATGTCCGAGACCGAGCCCTCCGTACTGTACTCTTCACCATCATGAGGGTGGTTAGTAGCTGATCTGCTCATTTGGAGAGCAAGTCGCAGATGATGTATGTTGAGGATTGCATGACTCCTGCTGTGTTCAACTGCTGTGAGGGGCTCCTCACCAGTCTACGGGATCAGTTGACCAAATGCCAGCACGGGGCGCTGAAGCAGTTTGGTTATGGTTCAGTGGTGGTATCTTTCATGCTGGAGCGAATGCCGCACTTACGCCCGCAAGTAGACCTTGAGGACCGGGATGATCAGGATCCTCACATGACCAGGTGGTCCGAGGTGATGGCTCGTCATGGTGGCAGGGGTCCTATCATTAGCTTCAGCATAGGTTTCTTCACATGGCTGAGAGGACAACTCCTCATGGTGGAGGATTACCTGTATGATGGGATGGACTTCAGAGGGGACCCAGACCTGGTGCTTACCAAGGGAGCGCAGTGGGGCGATATCGGTAAGAACAACTACTACTTTTGTTTTTTCATTTTATGCATTTATGATTTTTTGGGGGGGTAGTGCTGATGACTTCTTACATGTTTCTTGCAGATGTGGGTCTGGCACGACTGCTTGGAGTCTCTCCTCTTGCGCGGACAAGGGCAGTACCAGAGCTAGGCCCCGCGGCCCGAGATGCCATCAAGGAGCTGGAGGAGGTCGAGGAGAACCTCCACAGGATGACTTTGTATATTCTGGAGCCAGGTGTCCATGACCTACCCCGTCGCTATCAACGGCTGACGGCCGGGGTATCTTTGCGTTTTGGCACACTGCTCTAGAAAGTGGCGAGGGCCGTAGTCTGCTATCATGAGCGTCCTAGGGATTAGGCTCATGTCTTATATGTGTATACTGAGAGCTTATGAGCTTCAAATTTTGTAGAGAGGACTCTTACTAAAAGATAGTATGCTTCATATTTTGTATCAGCGCTACCATTTTTGTACTTTGTACCGATTTATATATACATACATTATTGGCGGTTTTTATACATACTGTGTTCTATTGGTGATTAATGGAATCTTGTTTACATGTTTTGCCTATACAATGGATAATTTACATGTTATGTCTGTTTTTATATTATGTGTGCAATGTACCAATCTAGAATGAAATTGACCATCGAGTCAGCAACCATGTTCATGTCACATGGAATGTGCAGGTATTGAACAGATTCAAGGGACCTTTCCAGGAGACGAACTCATCGAAAAAGACGGAGCAGCAAGATCGCGGATAGCATAGATCCGGTTAAGATGAGAAACCACTAGTTGTGAATCCAGATGGATAATAATGTGGCTCATACCCAAGGAAAGAGCATCGTTTAGGGTCCCAATCACCGCATGATATTCTACAGCGTTATTGGTTGCGTATCCTAGACAATTTCCTCCTGAGCTGATGAGCTCGACGGTAGGAGAATAAAGCACCCAAGTTACCGAAGCAAGGCTACAGGTATGCCGATTGGCACCATCCGCAAATCCATAGAAGGTTTCCACCTGCACATGCAGACAAAATGTGGTATAAGTAGGGAAACAAGATCCTAACACACTAAAACAAAGCGTCACACCACACAAAACACATGCCATGTACAGTATATACAAGATACTTATGCGTGAAAAACTCAGGCATAGTACCTCTTCAAGTAGAGCCCATTACGAGGCTCTCCCAGTGATATTCCATCATAATCCTCTAACTCGTATTCTCCCTTCTCCAAAACACGTTTTATAATGTACGGTCCATGCCACATGGACTCAAACTTACTTTCCCCCAGCTTATCATGTTTTTGTTCGTATGTAAGGACCAATTCACCCTCGTTGAAGACATGAGGTTTAACCGACCTATCATAATGGGCTTTGATGCATTTCTTATGTGCCTTGTTAGCAAGAGCAGCATCGCGGCGGGTCTCGTCGAGTTTTGCTAGGTGAAGGAAGCGTTTTTCCTCGGCAGTGGTGTTCGGGAGAAGTTCAACTAAGAGTTTGAGAGATGGAATCTCGCACTCTATTTATAGGACTGCCTCCAATCCGTAGACTAATTGGAATGGTGTGACTCCAGTGGCAGTCTTGACGGAGGTCCGGTATGCCCATAGTGCGGAAAAGATCATGTTATGCTAGTTTGATTTAAGCGTACCCACCATGCGTTGAATCATGGTTTTCAAGACCTTATTGATGGCCTCTACTTGTCCATTGGATTGTGGGTAGTAAGGGGTTGAGTTTTCATGGCGAAAGGTAGAGAATTGTTGGGCTCAGATCCTGAATCAACACGGGGAAGATCACAAATGAGCTCGGCAAACACCAAAGACTTCTTTGACTTGGCCTTCTCGAAGAGGAGATCGAATTTCTGAAGTATCACAATCCAGTGTCAATACTTGCCCCCGATTACTTGACGTGTAAGGACGTGGTACATGGGGTTCGAGTCGGCAATAATGGTGGTGGTGCAGAGTAGTATATAATGACGAAACTTTTGGACGGCAATGATTGTCACGAGAGCGAGCTTCTCGACATGTCAGTAATGAGTTTCGAAGTCAATAAGACCCTTAATTAGGTAATAGATCACATGTTCCTGGGCATTGTTGTCCTCCTGAACCAATACCATGGCGGTCGTGGTAGCAGAACCGGAAAGATAAAGGATGTAATCCTTGTAGTAATTGGGCGGTTGGAGTACAGGGGAATGAGTAATGGCATGTTTCAAACTGTCGAAGGATTGTTGTGCTTGGTCATCCCATATGAAAGGGACATCCTTCTTCAATAATCGCATATAGCCCTGAGTCTTTTGATCGAAATTACAAACAAAACGTCGTAGGTAAGTAGCCTTCCCTTACAAACTTTGTAGTTATGTAATGTCAGTAGGAGGTGGGAGAACGATAATGGCTTCCACCTTCAAGGGATCAATGCAGATCCCGTCTTTCGAAACGATAAAACCAAGGAGGCATCTAGACTCGACGCAGAATATGCACTTGTGAGGATTCAGACGGATGTTATACTGCCTCCATTTGAGGAATACTGCTGTCAGATGATAAATGTGGAACTCGCGACGCTACAAATGGCCAGGTAGATCGTCAAGATAGGGATCCACAAAGTCCTTCACATCATGAAAAGCGTACGACATGGCCCACTGGAATGTAGCACCAGCATTTTTAAGACCAAAAGGGAGTTTGCGATAAGAAAACGTACCCCAAGGGTAGATGAAAGCAGTCTTATCTTGGTCGGTCAGGTGGATCTCGATCTAGTTGTAATCGGAAAAGCCATCCATAAAGGAAAAGATGACACTTTCGGCACAATTGTCAATGATCTGATCGATGAAGGGAGTCAGGTAGTTGTCCTTAGGATAGGCCTTGTTCAGATCCCTATAATCGACGTAGACTCAGATGGTGCCCTGCTTCTTAGCCACAGGGACGACATTGGAGACCTACTCTATTAAAGGAATAGGGTAGATAAAGCCGACCTTCAAGAGCTTTTCAATCTCAGCCTTAATCGTCGTAGTTTTTCGAGGGTGCACTGGTCATAACTTTTGACAGACTGGTTCAACATCGGGATAAGTTTTAATCTCATGCAAAACGATAACAGGATCTATCTAGACAATCTCCTCGTAGGTCCAAGCAAAAATGTCGTAGAATTGCTTAAATAAGGTCGTGTACGGAGTGATCTCATCGGGAGAACAACTCTGGCCTAAACGAATATGTTCCACGACACCAGGGGTCACCGAGATGTCAACCGGAATGGTGGGTTCGATATTTGCCAAGTTTCCCTAAGTGACCGTATGACAAGTAAGGATCGGTGACTGGGGGCAAGGGTAGACATCCGGTGTGAAAATGGTGGTAGTGTTGTTCTCCACAGAATCTAGTGGGGGTAGGAAAGACGATTGATGGTGGAGGTCTTCCCACGGGGGATCGTCCGCACTCATAATCTCCATAATGGACTCATCGGAATGAAAAGTATGGAGCAGAGGATCTTGTAAGGATGATGTCCGCTGTAGAGAACAAGATGTAGAGCCACAGCCAAGTGGTTCTCGGGTGCTGACTGGATATCCTCGTAAGTAGCTTCAGCGGGTGAAAGAGGCATTATGTCTCCAATCAAATGCATGGTGGCTTCTTCGGGTACGAGCCATTGATCAGTAGAGTTGGGAAAAGATGGAATCATGGAGGATATCATGTTCACAATGGAAACATGGTTAGGGGGATATGGGGTTGGAAAGACACCCATAAGAGATGAATATTTTATGAGGTCGACCCCCACGCTCTCATATGGATGCGAAGATTGTTCGAGTAGTGGGACATTATCGCCAGGATGAGTAGCGGTGTCTGGTGTAAGGAAGTCCAATTGGTCGACAGTGACAATTCGCCCTTGTTGGGGGAATTGCACAATGCAGAAGACAGATGACGCGACCGCAGTCATGGCATAGAACCAATTACAACCAAGTAAGAGATTATAATCCAAAGTGGCAGCGACTACTTCCACGTTAATGGTTGCAATCTTACCCCCCAACTCTACTGCTAAGGCTTGCAATAGCCCATGGGGTTGAAAGCCACAACCGTCGAATGCTTTCAGGGTAGTGGGAGAACGGTTCAATTCGGGAGAACCAATGACTCTCCAACAAGATAGCGACATGGCCGAGGTAGAAGCACCTTCATCTAGTACAGTACGATGGACTGTCTTCCCAACAACTTTCGTAGCAACTTGGAATGCCAGCTCGTGGGAAAGCCTTGGTTTAAAGTACTCAAGCTGAAACATGATAGTATTCAAGGAATCCGGATCTACCGCGCCAATGGAAGCGAGAAGAGTCTTGCGTTGGTTGGGATAATTTTGCAAGAGCTCTAGCGTCAACATGGCACAAGGAGCTTGCACCAAGTCCTCTACAATGTTGTAGTTCTGAGCTGCCCGAGCGTTGGGATTGAAAACGGATTTTTGAATCGTGCTCTTAGGTGAACGCAACACTGACTCTAAAGAAGGATTCTCAATGGTGAGAGGATCCTTTGGTAGGATAACATCGGGAATAGAGGTGGAAGCTTTTTGAGTATTACATCCAATGGGTTCCTTCGGAGGGACTGAGTCGTATGAATGCAATCATGTGTTCAGGTTAACCGTCTCACTACGCATCATGAGAACATGCATGGTGGAAAATGCGTCTCCTTGAGAAGGAGAGGGTTGAGCAATCATTTGTTGGTTTTAGGTGGGGAAGGGATCATTGAGAACTGCGGGTGTGGAGCTTCCCTTAAGAAACTTCTGCACTTCGTATCGGTGGGGACATTCCTTGGAGAAATGGTCTCCACCACACAGTAAACAAGGATACTTTAGCTTTCGTTTCTATTTTGTGTCTTCAGGGGGGTTCTTGTGCTCCTGCTGGTTGGAAGATTTCTTGGGTTTACCTTTTTTTTTCTTCTTGCCATCGAAATTTTGTGGTGAAGTTGATTGAACAGAATTCACCTCCTCTGTGGAAGCAGGAGTGGGAGACTTGGTGGTGCTGCTGCCAGCCTGTGGCGAGGGTGGAGTCAATAACTTGGAGTCTCATTAATGTTCTTAAAGTTACTTTATTAATGTGTTTTTTATTAAAGTACCTTTTTGATGTGACTTTATGATTTAAAAGTGAGTCGCACTTTATTATATTTCTAGAGTGACTTTAAGTCATAAAGTGTACTTTTTAAATATTTAGGGTAATATGACTTTTCAAAAGAAAAATTTGTTGTAAAGTTCACTTAGGAGATTTAAGTGAGTGAGAGATTAGATTCCAGCCATAGATCTCTTGGCCAAGATCTAATCTCGTCCATTGAAGTTGAAAAGTCATGAGAGTAACCCTCATAGGGTAAATAAAAAGTGAATGAGTCTCCATTCTTTCACACACTATCCAAGAGAGCATTCTTGGTGAGGGCGCACTCCAAGAGTAGAGGAGAAGAACAGGCACGTTTTCCATGAGAGAGAGAAGTGAAGCAAAGGTGAGGAGATAGAAGTGAAAGGAACAGTCTGGGGCTCGATTTTCTAGAAGAAGAGAAGGCTGGAAGAAGGAGCACGCATTCCCGGGATTGACAGCTTCAGTGAGGGCGAATTTCCCAAGAGATTTGGGCTGGGTCGTTTTCCTGTATGTCTGCAGCACCAAAGAGAGAGACTGTTCAGCATTGTTGACAGACCATACTGCTGGAGAAGACTGGCCATGCTGCTGATAGAAACAGGCCGTGCAGCAGAGTAGAAGGTTCAGATTTCGAGGCTGGGTATTGAGCACAGAAATCGAGGTCATCATTGCTGAGGTATATTAAAATGTACTGTCTGCGTTTTTGTTTTTGACTGTGTGTGTGAGACTGTAGTAGTCCATACTTTTGTACAGACTGACAGTTAGTACAGTCAAGGGAGGCACAGAGTTTAAAGTGCTGTGTGGCACATTTTTCAAGGTTATTTACGGTCATTTACAGCTGCTGTTACATCAAGTTGTGATTCTGATTTTCTGTCTGAGATTGCTCGATAAAATTTCTCTCTCTTGTGGACTGGTTTTCCCCCAGGGGTTGGGGGGGTTTTTCCAGGGTCTTATTTGACCAAATATACCGTGTTCATGTATTTTACAGTCTGTTGTAAATGTGTTTATTTCCGCTGCTAAGATGCTTCATGAGTAGTATATTCACCTACAGTGTCTTGAAATTTAAGCTTGATAAAAGTGTGTAATCATTTTTTACTGTTGAGGTCAATATCAGAGTATTTCCTGAAGCATTCGACATCAAATTCAGTTGGCTGCTAAGTGGGCAGAATTCTGAGTTTTCTGGGTATTCTGAGAATTTTGAGTTTTTTTGAGTTTGTGTCATTTTTCAACATGGTATCAGAGCTAGAGCTCTGAGATTTCAGTGGACTGTTGGGCAGCAGAGAAGTGCTGATATTTTTCTTGCAGATGATGTGCGTGTGAAGTAACAACTGTCTATTAATTTTTTTTTGAGAGTGAGCAGAGAAGTGTTGGCTCAGTACAGTTGATATTTTTGGTCAAAGAAGGCAGAGTGTGCTTTGTTGAAAAAGAGTAGAAGAAAATGATGGCTTGCATCCAGTATGAAGATAGGTTGGAAGGGATTTCCAACTACTTACAGTGGAAATCCCGAATGACAGCTGTTCTCAAGGAAAACAAGTTATGGACCTTTGTTAGTACCACAGTGGTTCCTCCCGCAGCTGATCCTATAGCCCTTGACGTACATGAGGTGAAGGAGGCCAGAACGCAGAGACTGCTTCTGGATGGTGTTCGAGATCACCTCATCCCACATTTGGCAGAGAAACTAACTGCTAAGGGGATGTGAGATACTTTAAAAAGTTTGTATGAGAACAAGAATGAAAATCATAAAATGGCCCTAAAAGATAAGCTTCATGGCACTAAGATGGCGAGAGGTGAGAATGTAGCCTCTTACCTCACTAGACTCAAACAGATAAAAGATGAATTGAGTGCAATTGGTGAGATGATTCCTGATCCCGAGCTAGTGCAGATAGCCCTGAAGGGCTTCTCTAAGGAATGGGATGTGTTCGTGAAGTGTGTAGTTGGCAGAGAGAACTTTTCCTCTTGGGAAAGACTGTGGGATGATTTTACTCAAGAGGAGATCCGAGAAGGGAAGACTGAGCAGGTTGCTGATGAAGAGAATGTGGCCCTTTCAGCTAAGGGTAGAAATAAAAAGGGTGGCTCGAGCAGTGGAGCCAAAGACTTGAGCAAAGTAAAATGCTTTGCTTGCCAGAGTTATGGTCACTATGCTGGGCAGTGTCCCAATAAGAAGAAAGAAGAGCCTGAGGCAGCCTCTCCAGCTGAAGTGGGAGATTTTGCGAAGGAATTCGAGAGGGAATTCTCGCTCGTCTCAATTCTTTCAGACAGTAGTGTAGCAGAGAGTTTGGATACTGGAGCATGGTACATAGATAGCGGAGCAGCACGCCATATGACGGGGATACGAGAAGTGTTCCGAGAGTTGACAGATATTGACAGAGTTATACTGACTGAGGATGGGTATGCCGGCACCCATGCAGTAGAAGGAGTTGGAAAAGTCCTATTCCAACTCGAGTCTGGTGGTTATCTGGAGGTTGGCGATGTGTTGTTTGTTCCAGAGCTGAAGAGGAACTTGGTCTCAGTTTCAGCCTTGGAGGATGACGAATATGCGGTTCTTCATGTGAGTGGATGTGTTTATATATATCTGGAGAGTGGGGGCTTGGGTGCAGCGAGCCTGCTTGGCATCCGTGATGGCCGGATATATCGAGTTTTGGGGCATCTGGTGGATGGTGAGCCTGGTGAGAGATCAGACTCAGTGGCAGCAGCAATGGCTGTCAGTGTGGAGGATTCATCCAACTCTGTGAGGAAACAGAGTTGGTATGATATGGTTCTTCAGGACGAGCAGGAGAGTGAGGAGAACTCTCAGTACAGAGTTGTCAGACGGAGACCTTCAGCAGTTGATCCAGTGAAGGTATCTGAGAGGCATTCAGATTCAGAGGGAGCTTCAGTTATTGGAGGGAGAGATCCAGGTGGAGCTGATGACAGTAGTACCTCCCTCGCTAAGAGGGAGTGTTAGCATTTGATAGCTCGGTGGCACTCCTGCATCAGGTGCCTAGGTGCAGGGGTCAATAACTTGGAGTCTCATTAATGTTCTTAAAGTTACTTTATTAATGTGTTTTTTATTAAAGTACCTTTTTGATGTGACTTTATGATTTAAAAGTGAGTCGCACTTTATTATGTTTCTAAAGTGACTTTAAGTCATAAAGTGTACTTTTTAAATATTTAGGGTAATATGACTTTTCAAAAGAAAAATTTGTTGTAAAGTTCACTTAGGAGATTTAAGTGAGTGAGAGATTAGATCCCAGCCATAGATCTCTTGGCCAAGATCTAATCTCGTCCATTGAAGTTGAAAAGTCATGAGAGTAACCCTAATAGGGTAAATAAAAAGTGAATGAGTCTCCATTCTTTCACACACCATCCAAGAGAGCATTCTTGGTGAGGGCGCACTCCAAGAGTAGAGGAGAAGAACAAGCACGTTTTCCATGAGAGAGAGAAGTGAAGCAAAGGTGAGGAGACAGAAGTGAAAGGAACAGTCTGGGGCTCGATTTTCTAGAAGAAGAGAAGGCTGGAAGAAGGAGCACGCATTCCCAGGATTGACAGCTTCAGTGAGGGCGAATTTCCCAAGAGATTTGGGCTGGGTCGTTTTCCAGTATGTCTGCAGCACCAAAGAGAGAGACTGTTCAACATTGTTGACAGACCATACTGCTGGAGAAGACTGACCATGCTGCTGATAGAAACAGGCCGTGCAGCAGAGTAGAAGGTTCAGATTTCGAGGCTGGGTATTGAGCAAAGAAATCGAGGTCATCATTGCTGAGGTATATTAAAATGTACTGTCTGCATTTTTTTTTATTTTTTATTTTTTATTTTTTTTGTGTGTGTGAGACTGTAGCAGTCCATACTTTTGTACAGACTGACAGTTAGTACATTCAATGGAGGCACAGAGTTTAAAGTGCTGTGTGGCACATTTTTCAAGGTTATTTACAGTCATTTACAGCTACTGCTACATCAAGTTGTAATTCTGATTTTCTGTCTGAGATTGCTCAATAAAATTTCTCTCTCTTGTGGATTGGTTTTCCCCCAGCGGTTGGGGGGGTTTTTCCAGGGTCTTATTTGACCAAATATACCGTGTTCATGTATTTTACAGTCTGCTGTAAATGTGTTTATTTCCGCTGCTAAGATGCTTCATGAGTAGTATATTCACCTACAGTGTCTTGAAATTTAAGCTTGATAAAAGTGTGTAATTATTTTTTACTGTTGAGGTCAATATCAGAGTATTTCCTGAAGCATTCGACATCAAATTCAGTTGGCTGCTAAGTGGGCAGAATTCTGAGTTTTTTTGAGTTTGTGTCATTTTTCAACATCTAAGGTGTCTCTTCTCCGTGAGAGACTCTGGCGCCGAAGTTTGTCACCACGTTGGCGTAGTTGGTCCATGAGTTCATAGAATGGAGCCAAACGTTGAGCATGGGGGGCCCAACGAAAAGGGGTGGCTTCCGGCTCTGGATGTAAATCCAGGTGAGCCCATTGTTGGCCTAGAGAGGTGTCCCAAAAGGATGCAGATGGACCAAATGTTGCGGATACAGGGTCGTCCTGCAATGGATTTAGCTAATCTAAATATCCAGGTTCTCCTTCCAACAAACGGTGGAAGGATGTGTCTCGTGAAGTAGATGGTTCTGCTTCTTCAACCCCTGGGGGTTAGAGGTCGGTGAACTGGGAGGAAATAAATTCGCTCCGGACTCCATAGTGGAGTTTTCTGCTTCAGGTGACACAACTGTAACTTGTGGATCCATGCTTACCCTCGAAATTACCTCCTGGTTAAGGGGATATTCAGGTGGTAAGTTTAAAATTCTGCGTGACCTTCTCAAAGGTTGTTCAACCAGAATGGCCGAACTGGAATTTCTCCTAAGTGTATTCTAAAGAAAAGCAATCCAGAAAAATCTACACAAACTAAGGCCACAAGCAAACTTATGTGATAGGCGTGGATTCAAAAGTCTGGAACCTCATAGGATTGTCAAGGATTCACAACTCGCGATATACTCCAAGGTCCAACAATTATACTCGGCCCAATATTTTAGAGCACTAACCAGGGAGGATTAGGACCATACCCCTGACCATATAACCCGACACCTGATAGTACGTGCGCAGTAGTTCCCCGAGTGTTGTTCTCGATGTACTGCTCTACTAAGACGGCCAAATGGTTATCTTAGTTGGTTTCAGGAATCCTAGGAGTGTCTCCCGATATACTCAAGGTACGTGGGAGCTCAAATCCATAGTGGTGCTGTCTAATGCACAACCATACAACAAGAGCCTTATGATATACTACCGAGTACGTGAAGTGCCTTTCGATATACCCTAAGGTACGTGAAAGAGCCTTCGATATATCGGTTGGTACGTGGAATAACTACAGTACCCCCGGGATGCAATGCAGGAAAATAACGACAGCTGCCACGTTTTATGACGCCGGAACACGTCTCTAACTCAACACACAAGTTACTAGTAAAATTTAACCTAGTTCTACAAGTAAATTTTATTTGGATGGTTAGGTGAATTCATGAGGTGAGTACATAAATGTAAACATAATGCACTCCTAACTACATGAAAATTCACTTTTTCTTTTGATGAAATCTATGTAAGGGAAGGAGAAATCTTTTCCCAATGGTCTCACGAAACATTAAATTTCAACAAATCCCAAATCTACCAAAAATGATGAAAGCACTCTTTTTCGTTTTTCAAGCAAAACATACAAAATGATAACACATCAAACCAAATCAACATATTTTATTTTTGTCTTTTTCAATTAGAATAGAACTAAATGATGAAAAAGGAGAATTTCTACTTAGAGCACACTAACTCTTCAATTTTCACAATGGTAGCCTAAATGCTAACAAAAACAAAAAATGCATATAACTTCTTTGAGCTTGGAATCACTTTGCAAAAATTTGACTTCACTTGAATTTCTCAAGAAGATGAGTAACTCATAATTCAAGAAAAATGCAAACAATTAATTTTCTTTTTCAAACTTCCCAAAGATCAATAGATGATGAATTCCAATGCACGAAACAATTTTTACAACAATTCTCAAATGAACTTGAAAATGGTAAAAACGAAGCACTTTTGAATTTCCCAATGTATCTACCAAGACAAAACCTGGTAATAATGATGATTTTCAAAATGTAAATGGCAAAAAAGAAGAGACTACTTGCAGCACTCTAATCACTCATAAATTCTCAAAGAAAAATGACAAGCACTCCAATGACGTAAAGACACAAAAATCGCTCAAAAACAATCAAATGCAAGCAAACACTTAATGACTAAGCTCAAAGATGGTTCGAAAGAGGATCTAGCATGCTGGATAGATCCAGTGAGGTGGTCAGGGAATACAAGAGGGAGTGGATGACCGTGGGGGATTGAAATTGCCCGCCACTTCTATCGAACTCTCGCTTGACCAAAAGGACCCAAAAACCAACACAAATAAACCAAACACAAGCAAAGTTGAATAAAAGGGCCTATGCCTGGAAGGTACAGTGCAGAGATGTCTGTTGATCAACCCAAAAACCAAAATTTGGAGAAAAGTAGCCCAAGCACTAAACTTGAAATCTCGGCGCAGTCTGTGATTAGGCGCAGAGCGCCCACGCAGACTGTATGCAGGCGTCGGGCGTAGACTGTCAGATCGGCAAGAGCGTCAGTGGCGCAGTATGGTCAAAGGAAAAATGCGCTCTGGATGGACAGGCGCACTGGATGCACTACCCAGGTGTGTCGGGCAAATAACCCAACGAAAAAAATCCAAACAATGACTAAGTAAATGGATTGAAGATGGTTCAAACAGACCCAGAGAAAGTCAGCAAACTCTTAAAGAAAATAATTTGATGGTGAAAAGAGGCTCAGGAGGAAAAGTAATGGCTCATTAAGAAATCAAAGAATAACACATTCAAACTTGAAATCAAAATAATGTAATTCCCCAGTATGGTCGCCAGATTTGTTATTGGATAATCTACTCAAGTGGACGTGAACCAGATCTCCCTAGTTCAATGCGAATCTAGAACAAATAGGAACAGAACATAAAGCTACTTTCCTAGATCAAATTAGAGATCGAGTAATTAGATGTATTACCTTCATATTTGTAGATCTTTCTCCTCGTTATTGCTTCGAGCTCCACGATCGTCAGATCCGTAACTACAAAACCCAAGCCTTAACGCTGCAATCCTCCTCCAACAAGCCAAGCCAAAGCCTCCAAAGGAAATGTATGCCTCCCAAGAGATGGATAGGGATCACCTAGGATAATTCCACCAGCATGTAAGTGTTATAGACTTCCTCTATTTGGAATGGAGAGTAGCTTTGTATTTATAGGACCAAGTCGATAGAGTAGGTTGAGGATCATGGGGAGAGGACTAAGGGATCCTCCCTTGAGGTTAGGGAATCGTAGGACAGATCACCTAGGAGTTAGGGATAGGGATCCACCTCATCAAACTTCTAGAAATCACCTGAAATCCTCCTTTATCCAAATTAACCAACCTCGGCACAAGCTGCATGAGGGAAACCTGCGCGTGAGAGGGAGAGAGCAAGCTGCACAAAGGCAACCTGAGCCACCGACGTAGTCTACTAGAATGCATCCTCTGCCTGACCTAGTTGGGCGCTTCTTTCTTAAAGACAACCTGCGCCGACCCAACTAAAAATTGTGGATAAAGAGCATCAACTTGCTCTAAATGACTTCTTGATCAGGGAAAAATTCAGGGATCGAGGCATTGAGTTGACATGGGTATCATGATGACAAGACTTAGGTGTAACAATGTCTTTCACATGAACCTTTGTAATGATTATTTGTAGTCATCTTCTTCTCCATCTCCATGATTTTCTTCATACTCATTGTGAGATACACTAAAGCCTCTACAATAGCCAGTCTACCTTATCTTTCTATAAATAGATCACCAAGTTCCTCTCCTCGATTTTGGTAACTTTATGGTTCTCTTCCTGGAACCTCTTGAACATTCTCTTTGCTCCTTCAAGATTTTGCAATTCCTCTCACCTTCCTGAGAAAACCTACTTGTCCTCCTTTTCTGCTACTAGGTTCTTATGCCACGCTTCTCTTTCACTTGAGAGCCTCTACTTGCTCCCTCTACCACTCCTTCATAGTTGTGATCTTCAGATGAAATAACTTAGCAGCTGTTGTTACCTGCACATTCAAAAATATCAAAATCTAAAGATTAATTACCTGTCAGATCTCAATAGATCTACTTCTCTAATAAATTATGAGTTCTTTGTTGCCAATATCTACAAGATTCCTTCTGCTACCAAAACCTTCAAGGTTACTTTAAAATAATTCTACCCAAGTATATTCCTTAGCTGGAATTGTCTTCAGCTTGCACGACATTCACTGCCTTCTACCTCCCTTAGCACAATATTATCTATGCTCTGCTTTCATATTTATGACTCTATATTGAAAGCTTTCATGCTCTTCCAGTATCTATATCACCTGCAATTCATCAACTCTAATATTTCCTCCAAAAAGAAACATCAATGTCTTTTAATCAAGCACTAGCTTCATATCTACTTGAACGCTTCACATTTGGATACTCTATATATTAACATAAATTATGCTATTCCAACATGGTTCATAAGTATTCGGATACAAATGTGTGATTTATATTCTCTTTTAGATTTTAACACGTATAAGAGTGTTGATGGATGATTTCGATTCTATTTTAGATTTCACATCTGGAGCTGGTGGATCAATCCTCTACCCGCCAAGTGTTGGGAAAAATACCCAGCCACCAATACATTCGTTGTCTTCATATCTTAAAGTGATGGAAATGATTATTCAATAGTCTTCTCATTATTCTCCTTGAAATATGGATTTTGTCTTTGATCGTTGATCCTTTTCCTGACAATTTGGGATTGATCTTTGAATACTAGATTCTGGATTAAGATTTGATTGAATGACGATTTTAGACCCAAAAATATACTTTGCTACCTGTGATTGATTTCTAAAATCTTGTAGTTGTCACCCGTATTATTTGGGTTTCAGCTTTGGCATTGATATGAACCTACTTCAAGCTTTTTTTGCATAAAAAGGCATCATTACTGGAACATCTACTAGCATTCACTTTATATCTCCAATATTTGCTTCTTGTCCCGAGAAACCAACCCGTCTTTTAACATAACCAAGCAAATCATACCAGCTATGATTGGTGAAAGCAACAATGAGAAGCTTGTCTTTGACAATACACTACCGACATTCTTAGTTACAGGACTGCCCTCATTGGTGTATGAAAATTATGATGGAGGTCGTAGAGGTGATAAGAACACTTTGCACTGTAACTCATCACACATATTAAGGTCCAACGTAGTCAAATCCTATTTCTCAACAATGATGATCAACCTCTCTTTTCTTCTACATGAATATCTCACGGATTTACGAGCCTTTGGAAACAATGGCAAATTCCAAATTAGTTACAACTAATGAGATCTTCCCTACATCATTCACACAATCCATAAGATGTTCAAGTTCAAATGCATTGCGCAGTAGACACTGTTATCTCTAGGGTTGTTCTTTAGACTTATACAGCCTTTACCTCATTTTCATTCATTTTTTCCATTTGCCTAGTTCATGCATTCTTTTCATTTTTCTTAAGTTTTATATATATATATTTTTTTTACGGAAACGGTTAAAATTATTAGTGTCTGGCAAATGGGCTGCCAGGGCCTTTACAATTCAAATCCAGATCTGCTGTACTAAACTTCATTTCCTGCTTAATAAACAAGTCAGAATTATGCTGTTGGATGCTGTGGAATGCCCAAAAGAACAGGAAGACCATGTCTCTTTAACCTTAGGGGAGTGGGTGCTTTGATATTTCTCCGTTAACAATAAGTTGACTCTTACTCAGGCTAGCGCCGCGGTTAGCTTCAGCATCTGCCAGATTGTTGAGACTCCTTAGAACGTGGTAAGCCTTATGAGTTCTGAAGTGCTTCAGCATGAGTAGGACTTTCCTGTGGATGTGGGTCAGACTTATACCGGCAGGCATCTTCTTGGTGTGTAAGTCCTTGACTATCAGCTAGAGTCACCAAAGATAGTAAGCTTCTGAATGTTCATTTTTCTTGCTTGATTCAGTCCTTGCCACAGCGCAAGATACTCAGCATGGTTGTTGGATGCGTGTCCTAGGCCCCAGGCATAGGACAAGACGGTGGTGCCGGAGGGATCGAGAATAATGCCTCCTCCTCCAGCTTGACCGGGATTCCCTTTCGAGGCCCCGTCAAAAAAGAGGCACCATTCATTCAGGACAGATATCCACTTGATGAATTCCTGTTCTTCCAGCCTGATTTCCCAGCGAGCCTTTTGCGGAGGATTGGTAGCTTTATTGCTTTGCTGGTTCACATTGATCTCCTTAAACCAGCGCTCTTCTTCAGGCGAGAGAGTAGCCTTATTTATGATTGTTGACTTGGTGCTTAAAGCTTCAGAGAGCATGGTCCTAGCCTTAATTGCCACTTGTGTTGGAAGTCTGCATTTCTCCTTAAAGATTCTGTTATTTCTTTCCAACCAGACTTTCCAGCAAAGAAATTTCGGGATCCACATCCACGCTAGCTTGAGGATGTCTTTTTTGCTTAAATCGAAGGGGGCAAGAGAGATCCAGCTGCTGATCAGCTCCTTGATTGAGTTGGGCATACTTACAGCGTTTGAGCCTATCGTGAGACTCCAAACCTCTTTAGTGAATTCGCAGGAAATGAACAAATGATCGATGGTTTCTTCAGCTTGGTTGCACAGAGGACATCGGGATGGCCCTGCCCAGCCTTTGCTCTTCAGCTTTTCTCCTGTCAATATGATGTTGTGGAGGACTGTCCAGATAAAAATATCAATTTTTGGAATAGAGGCGAAATTCCAAAGAGCTTTCCACGGCCCAGGGTTGGGAGGGACCCAAGGCACCTCCAAAATCGCAGCGTAGCCCTCAGCTGGAGTATACATGCCCGATCGAGATCCCCAGTTGCGTTTGTCTTTGGCTCTGGCGCTGATGGGAGACTTTCCTTGCAATAGATTCAGCAGGGTAGCAGCTTCTTCTTCTAAATCGTGAGGATAATCGCCCAGGTTCCAATTTGCCCAAGATTCATCCTCATCTCTGTTCCAGACTGATATGTCCCTCAGCGTTCTGCAGTTGTTAGTGTGGAGCCATTCTTTTATATTGCCCAGTTCGTTGAAGTTGATGAGAGGCTTATCCCCAAGGATCGCGTCCTCCCATATTCTGATTTTTTCTCCATTGCCAGGAGACCATGTGAGCTTAGATGTGAAGAATGGGATGGCTCTTTTACACAGTGAAAAAATCGGGGAGCCTTTCTGCATTTTTGTGGCCCTTTCAAGACATCTCTGTCTGTCTCCTTTAAAGTATTTCTTCTTTAGGATTTGCTTACTCCAGGTTCTTTTTCCAGTTATCATTTTCCAGAGAATTTTTCCTCCCATGGCAAGATTTTGGGTGGCCACGTCTCTTATTTGAAGGCCCCCTTCCATTTTTGGCCTAGTGATCTTGTCCCAACTTACTAGATGGAGTTTTTTCTCACAATTACGTCCACCCTCCCACAGAAATCGACGGAGCAGCTCATTGATTCTGTTTGTAATGGTTTTTGGAGCTAGCAACACCGAACATTGATAGATTGGAAGGCTGGTGAGGATAGAGTTCATTAAAATCACTTTGCCTGCTTTGTTGAGCCAAGTTGCCCCCCACGCGTGGATCTTGTTTTTTAGTTTATCCAACATTGGCAGCCAATGGGCAACTCTAGGGGTATCTTTGAAGATAGGAATGCCCAGATAAGTAAAGGTGTCCCAAATGGTGATGCCTTCCATTTCGAGGATCCGAGCTATCTCCAACATTGCACGAGGCGAACAGTTCCAGCCATAAACCTTGCTTTTGAGGAAATTTATTTCACTTCCAGAGGTATTCCTGTAATAGTCCAGCTCGATTTTAAAGTTCCTAGCTGTGTTGAGGTTGGCAACTCCCAGTAGAAGCGTATCATCGGCGAACTGGGCGTAGTTTACATCCTTGACCTTTGGGACAATTCTTATGCCTGAAAGCGCCCTGTTTTGGAGACTTCTGTTCAGCTGGTAGCTTAGGACAGCAGCTTGAATGACAAACAACACCGGGGAGAGAGGGCAGCCTTGCCTTAATCCTCTTGAGGCCTGGAAAAAATCAGTAGGACGCCCATTGACCAGCGGGGCGATCCATGGGGCTGAGATGCAGGCTTTGACCCACATAATGAATTTCTGATTGAATCCGAAGTTCCTCATGGCTGCATATAGGAAGTCATGCCTGACTCTGTCAAAGGCATTGGCCAAGTCCAACTTTACCACCATACCCTTCTCTTTTCTCTTGTAGCTAGAATGGATGGCTTCTTGCACTAAAATAATGTTGTCCAAAATCTGTCTTCCTCTCACAAACCCCCTTTGGTTTTCCGGAATCAGCTTAGGCAGGATTCTTTTAAGTCTATTCGCCATAATTTTGGTTATGATTTTATAACCCGTGTTGCAAAGGGATATAGGCCTGAATCTGCTGAAGTTTTTAGCGCCTTTTTCTTTTGGAATGAGAGCCAGAAAGGAGGAGTTTGTGCTGCCCCCCAATTTGTTACAGTTCTGGGCCTTCTTCACCATTCTGTACAGGTCTTTCTCTATTATGTCCCAGCAGGAGATGTAGAACCGGGCTATGAATCCATCCAGCCCTGGAGCTTTATCTGGGTCCATTTTGTCAAGGGCTTTCTTAACTTCTCGAATACTAATAGGGCTGTTCAACTACAGGTTGTCCTCTTCATTAACTAACTTTGGAATCTCTGAGAGAGGATAGGAATTCGGTTCCACAGGATCCTGGTCAGGGGCGGAGTAAAGACTTTTAAAGAAGGAATGGGCTGCCTCCTTAATGCCTCTAAAGTCCTTTATCACTTGGCCTTGAGTTTGAATTTCATTGATGGAGTTATAAATCTTTCTGGCTTGGGCTTGTTTGTGAAAGAATGTGGTATTTTTGTCTCCAGCTTGGAGCCAAAGCGTTCTTGACTTGACTCTCCAGTAGGTTTCCTCTTCTCTACAGGTTTTATGGTACTCCCTTTGAAGCTCAGCTTCCCGGAAAAGCAAAGCAGGAGTGACAGTGGACTCTTCCAAGATTAACTGATGCCGTTCCAAGGCCTTCTGGGTTCTCTTCCTTTCAACCATTGGGGAACCCAACCCTCTAGCCCAATCTTTCAGGGCCACTTTGAGCCTTCTAAGCTTTTCTTCCCAAATAAAGAACGGGGAGCCATGAACCAGTTCTTTCCAAGTGTTAGAAACAAGGTCGAGGAAACCTTCCTGGGTTACCCAAATTGGGCTGAACCGGAAGGGAATAGGACCTAACCTTTCATCGGGGTGAAGAGAGAGGGAGATCGGCTTATGATCAGAAGTATAATGCGGGTGAATCTTTGAGGATGCCATCAGCCCTAGGGTTAGGAAGGAGGAGTGAAGAAGGAACCGGTCAAGGCGGGCAGCAATGTGACCAGGTCCTAATCTTTTATTTGACCAGGTGAACTTTCCTTTGTCAGGGGTGATGTCTTCAAGGTCCCAATCCAGCATCAGGCCTTCAACCCACTCTCTTGCAGGGTCCCGCACTATTGATCCCCCTTTTTTTTCAGCCAGAGCTAGAGTTACATTTAAGTCTCCAACCAACACTAGGTTTTCAGGCTTGTGGAGACTCAGGAATATTTTTAAGGAATCCCAACATTCTTTTTTTTCAGAAAAAGAGACAGGAGCATAAATATTAAAGAGACTTACATGATGGCCGGAATCTTTATGAAACAGCTTGGTGAATAACCAATGAGTGGTTCCTTCTTCTTCAACTAGATCGAGCTTTGCAGAGTCCCAGAAGGTTGCTAATCCTCCCGAGGCTCCTCTTGCACTTACAGCCCTAGCCAGGCCTTTCTTCCAAAATGAGTTGCTTGCACGGAGGAGAGCATCTTCCTCCAGCTTCGTCTCCTGGATTAGTAGGACTTCAGGCGTCATTACTCTTACTAAATCCCTTATAGCTTCTTCTTTCAGAGGGCTGCCTAGTCCTCTGCAATTCCAGGAGACGTATTGCATTATTTACCTGGTGGAGGGTGATGACCCCCTTTCGGGGTCTTCCCCAGCCTCACTCCGGATCTGGTGTTCATCATTTCAGGTATGGTGTGTTGAGAGCCTTGGACCACGTCCTTGTAGGACTGCTCTTCCCTTCTCTTCTTCTCTGTCTTTCGTCCGCATTTTGGTTGATCCGGGGTGCTTGATTGACTGCTGGCTTCGGTGTCACCTTCCTCGGAGGAATCAGCTCCTGTTTCCGAGCCAAGACTGATGTGTTCTTTGGATGGACTGGCGACACCAGGTTGATGGATTGGATCGGTTAGGTCTTGTGGTGCCCGGGCTTCATCAGCTTCTGGTATATTCCCAGGGTTTTGGGATACATTAGGATCTTCCTGAATAGAAGTTTTTGAGTTGCCTTCCTTTGGAGGACCCTGGGCCGTTCTTTCCTTGCTTCTGGCAATATTCGTGGGTTTTCCCTTTTTTACTTTCTGCCATCCTTCAACGTCTTCTTTCTCAGCAGCTAGCTTGGGACAATATCTTTGGAAATGGCCATGTTCTTGGTAGTTCCTGCACTTGAAGGGCAGGTGCTCGTAATCCAGCTTCTGGTAATGAGTCCATGATCCGACTTTTAATTTTATTGCCTCCGGGAGACCGGCTTCTAGGTCAACTTCAACGCAGATTCTGGCACAGGTATATTGGCCCTTATTATCAGCTTTGTCAATGAATCGCCCGATTCCATTCCCTATTCTCTGCAAGGAATCGAAGTCCCAGCAATGCACCGGGAGGTTAGGAAGCCTGACCCACACCGGCACTTCCTTGGGGAGATCGATCGAGGGATCAAATTCTGGTGTCCATTTATTCAGATATAAGCCCTGCGTCCCCATGAAGTAGGGGCCGTTTCTAAATATTAAGTCTCGGTCTTCTTCTGAGATAAATTCAAAGATGAAATACCCTCGCCCTACAGGGTAACAAGTCACTCCATTTTTGAGGTTGGGCCTCCAATTCCTCTGTATCCAGTCATCTGTTGTTTTAGTGGAGGGCTATAGGCCCATGAACTGCCCCACGAGACCTCGTTTTTCCAAAGCCAGAGCTATTTTCATTGGTTTTTCTTCAGGCAAGGAGATTTCTGGGATTTCTTCTAGCTTCTTTATGAATTTCGGGACCTCCAGAGGAGAGGTTTTCTTGCCTCTGCCATGGACAAGCCTGCTGAAGGCTTCCTCATCAGAATTGGACGGGAGGGGGGGGCGGCCTCCCCTCCCCCAGGCGCCGCCATTCTTCTCCACACGGCCCTTGCTGCCCTCTCGCGTGCTCAGCTAACCCTAGCGCACAGCTTAGCCTCTTTCTTAAGTTTTATATTACTATGGTTACTTTTTATTATACTTTCATAATTAAGTAGGATAAGGCTCTAGTTCATATTTATTATTACCTGGCGACAGGCAGAGTAATATAGCAATCGTTTTTGCTTTGACTTTTTATTAATTTATAGGAAATTAAAAAAATTTCTCTAAAGTTTATTAAAGTTTTCTAAAAATTATATAATTTGAATATCATAAAAATTAAAAATTAATTTTTAAATTTTAAAAAACTAAATTTCTATTTAATAATTGGTTAATATTTGTGATGTAACTAATTTTACTGGTTTTGTGTACTATTATTAGATATAAAAATTATTTTAAAAGTAATAAAAATAACAAAAAAAATAAACAATAGCCATGTGTCCTTTTCTTAATTACTTGTTTTAGATTTTTAATATTTTAGTGATATTTTAGTGAATTAGCTTTCATACCTTGTGTTAGGGCTATTAAAACCATATGTAACAAACTTATTTAATGGTAAAAAAATTAATAGATAATATTAATAATATAGTTTTTAATAATATAAAGCTCCATACTCAATATTAAATCTATTATTTTATGTTATTATTTACAAAAGTATAAAAATAAAGTAAAAAAGGAACATCTAATTTCATCATATTTTCTATAGAATAGAGTAAATCTTTCACAAATTTAACATTAAAGTATTTTGATTCAATTTCACTTAATTTCTTATATAATATAATAAATTTTGAACATAACTATATCATTAAAGACATTTTTATTACTCATTTAAGAAGCTTTTATTTTTATTTTTTTTCAATGTGGTTCACGTACCGGTCCCACCGGCCGGCATCGCTACATCCACGGAATAATAGCTGGCGGGCCCACCCGAAGGGGCCTTCACACCCTCGGCACATTTTGCGTACCTAACCCCAAGAGTGTCGAGGAGAATGGATCCCGTGACCTCACATGCTGGGAGGCCTAACTACGGGTGCTCGACCGATTGAGCTAACTCTTGGGGCTTTTTAAGAAGCTTTTATTATATGTAACTATTTAACAAATATTTTTTAATATATTATAATATTAGGTATTTTACATATTTTTTAAAAATAGAAGAGTTATTAAAATTTAAATTACAAAGATTAATTATAGAGATTACATAATTTAATTACAATAAAAACAATTTTAATAAGACAATTTTAGTTTTTAAATCTTTCACAAATTTAACATTAAAACATTTTTATCCAATTTTACCTAATTTCCCATATAATATAGTAAAGCTAAAATATAATTATACAATTAAAACATTTTTATTACTAATTTAAGGAGCTTTTATTGTGTGTCACCATTTAACAAATATTTTCTAATATTACAACATTAATATTTTTAAGTGAAGAGTTATTAATGTTGTAATATTAGAAAATAATAAGAAGAGTTATTATATATAATAATATATAATTGTAAATAATATTTGTTAGAGTCATGTGATCATAATATTTTTTTGGGTATTTTTTTATTATTATTTTTTTGATTTAAAGATGATTTAGAAAAAATATTTACATTTTCAAATATTTCAAATAATAAAAAAAATTACATATAAAAAACTAAGCTTGTTTTATTAAAATTGTTTTTATTATACTTAAATTATGTGATCTCAATAACTAATATTTGTAATTTAAATTTTAATCACTCTTCTCATTCTTAAAAATATAAAAAAAGTTAATGTTATAATATTATAAAATATTTGTTGAACACAACTCAAAGGCACTCGACCTTTCACGACATTTGAGGTGCTGTGATGATGAGCTAGGGTTTGATGGGATGGCGGCAAGGGTCTGAGCTGTGTCTGTGGCGTCATCCATGCCCATGGCAGACGGCAGCAGGCCGTCAGCGGCGTCAGTCGATGGCACGGATCCCCTGGCAGTAATGTATTGGACTCATGGTCAAGTTTAGCTGGTGTAACAGTGGTAAGTATTTTTTACTGTTTTTTCTAACTCTCTTTTCCCTGCCGTAGCTTCTCGAACTTCTCGGTTATGGAGCTGTTGGATGAAGTGGATTATAGCAGCGACACGCTGCGACATAGAGACATCTGGAGCTCGCCACCTGGCGATACTCGATTTTTGAGGGGCGACGGTGGTTTTGGCGGAGGCAGTTTTGCGGACTACCATCTGAACGAAGGTCTGTTTCCTTCTGCTGAGAGGGACTCTCTGGTTTATTCTCCGGCGCCCTCCCTGTTGGCTTCTCCACTCTGGGACAAGAATGGTGAAGGCTTTGCACCGACGAGCAGAGTTGACTCAATCTGGGGTGTTACGGTCCTGCACCAACCCTCTCCAGAACCTATAAGCGCGGGCTTAGGAGACCTCCCTGATTTCTTGCTCTCCTCGGATGCTAGGGAAGTATTACAGGGTTTGCATGACAGCGGGGCCTCGCAGGGCGGTGATTGTGCTACGGATTTGGACTGGGCCGAACAAAGGGGCTTCTCTAGCCCGGATGGTGTCTTGGTAAGGAAGGTTGTGGGCCGTGGTGCAGGATCTGAGGGTTCTAAGAGCCCACGGGCGAAGACGCGTAGGAGGTGGCTCAAGAACTCGGGCAAAGCACCTAACTACGCCTTGGGGGAGGACATCGGTTTCCAGCCGATAGTTGAAATGGTAAATTCAGTACTGGTGGGCAGAGTTTATGGCAGGGCAGTGAGTCTTAAATCGATGATACAGTGGGAATCCAGTGTTTGGCTGGGTCATTGTGGGTATGTTCCACGGATAGTGGGACTCTCTGGAGGTTGGTTTGCTTTCCACTTTAACTCGGATGCACATGCTGCTTGGACGCTCAGCTTGAACTGGTCTATCTTCAAGGCTCCACTACTTCTCAAGCTGTGGAACCCGATGTTTGACGCGAGCCGTGAGAGAATGGATACTATCCCTCTTTGGGTTAGGCTTCCTGGGCTACCCTTGCAGTATTGGGCTGAGGATCATTTTAAGAGCATTGGCAATCTTTTGGGAAGTTATTTGGAAGCCGACTTCTCATTCCAAACGACTGCAGTTCAGAAGGTGGCCAGGATCCTAGTTAACATCAACGTTCGGGAGGGCTTATTTGAGAGCATGGATTTGAAATGGGGACCCTACTGCTTCACACAAACATTGGACTATGAAAATGTGTCGTTTCGGTGCAGAAGATGCCATGCATATGGGCACCCGGCAGTTGAATGCTCTCTGCCGATTTGTATGAAGATTGGCAAGAATTTGAAGAGGAGGCCCGTGGAGGAGGAGGTAGGGAAAATAAGGGGAGGAGAAGCGCAGGGAGAACAGGATTTGGAACACCCCTTTGAGGAGAATATCACTGATGAAGTGATAGCTGAGAACACTCGGGAGAAGGATATGGTAGCTGTGAACATTCTGGAGAAGGATAGCATTGTCCTTGAGTTGAACATCTTTTCGGGCACAGCAGAGATTGATCGATACATAACAACAGACAAGACAACGGAGGTCTCCATACTTGCTTTGGCTCGCGTCCCTGACACTGCGGCTGGTACTTCTTCTGCTCCTTTCATAAACCCTTCCTTCAGTCTTTTTTTTAATAACTCTGTTCTTCCTAGTTTCGATTGGGTGGACGGTTTTAGGAATTTAAATATCTCTTCAAAGTCGTTGGCTCTTCTACCCTCTCTTCAGGATGATGTTGGCTCTTCCCTTGTGACGGAAACCACCCACGTTATTTGCCCTTCCCCTGTTACGTTTGATGATTCTCCTGTTATAGTTCAAGTGATGGCTGAGACCTCTTCACCCACCGGCTCCTCGGAGTCTGGTTACTTCTTACGTTCCATGAACAAAGCCAAGGGAGGAGGATTAGGGTTGGAAAAACCTAAATAACCTAAAACCAGAGAAAGGAAGTCTTTCATCTCACCGGCCAAAACTAGAGCACGCTCGGATCTTCGGAATGGTACACAACTTTCAATCGAAAGGGCACTTAGAGCAGCGAATGCCCACATGGATGGGTTGTGATGAAGATTATGTCTTTTAACTGTCGAGGTCTTGCTGGTCCCTCCAAAAGACCAGCTATGCGACGGATGCTGCAACTTGAGCATCCTGATGTTCTGCTTTTACAAGAAACAATGTGTGGTGGTGTTGAGGCTATTGACAGGCTTAAGGCTTGGTTTCCTGGGTGGTGCTTTGAAGCATTGGATGCTAGGGGTCGATCCGGAGGCTTGGCAATTGGATGGAAAGAGGCTAGGGTTTGTGTATCTTCCAGATGGGGGATGCAGTCGGTTCTGGGAATTTCTTGCAAATTCTTGGATTTTGACCGTACCTTTACTATTGTTAATATTTACGAACCTTACTGTGAGAGGGAAACGTTTTGGAACTCACTTCTGAGGAGAAACCAGCTCAGGGGGGATTCTGTGATTTTGGGGGGGTGACCTTAACTTTTCATTGGGACATGCTAAGGTTTGGGGGTCGCACGCAAATGTGGATCCCCTAACAAACTTTTTTGTTCGGAAGTTAATTGAAGGCAACTGGATTGATGTGGAACCTATACTGTTGAAGCCAACCTGGAGGAATAAGAGAATTGGACTGGACAGTGTGGCTAAGAGACTAGATCGTTTTCTACTTTCTGAGCATCTTGTGGAGGCAACCTTCTTTGTTCGACAATGGATTGGATCAGGGGGTAACTCAGACCATGAACCAATATTCTTGGAGATGAAAGACGGCCCCAACAAACCTCCTGCTCCTATTAAATTCAACAAAGTTTGGCTGGAAGACTCGACCTTCCTGGAGCTGATTCAGCAACATTGGGTACCTTTTCATACTGAATCGATTCACTCTGCTGCCTTTCATTTTGCAGAGAATCTTAGAATTCTTAAGGAACCCATTAAATCATGGGCAACTGAGAAGAGTAGGAGGGATGATAAGGTTCTTAAAGATATTGAAGGAGAAATTGCCACTATTGCTGAAGAAGTGGGTGGTGGTTACAGCTCTCAATCGTCAAAGGACCGCTTAGTTCTCTTGGAAAATCAGAGGAACCGTATGCTTCTTCAGTTCGAGGAAACTTGGAGATTGAAAAGCCGTGCCATATGGTTGGAAAGTGGGGATGAGAATTCTAAATTCTTCCATGCTTACGCAAAAGGAAGGAGGTCTACTAATACCATTTGGAGTTTGGAGGATGCTAAAGGTAATTCTTGGTCAACATTTGAAGGGCTAGCTTCAGTGGGGGTTACTCATTTCAGGGATCTATTCAAAGCCAGTGAGAGAGCGAATATTGGAGAGGTGATTCGGGTTGCCCAGCTTTTTCCCAGGTTTGTGGAAGTGGAGGATAACAGGAACTTGATGGCTCCCATTTCAGGGGAGGAATTAAAAAAGGTATTGGCAAGCTTTCAGAAGGATAAGAGCCCTGGGCCCGACGGGTGGACGATTGAATTTTTTATTGCTCTCTTTGATATCATTGGGAATGATCTGCTTGAACTTGTGGAGGACTCGAGAAGAACTGGTAGGGTGCCAGCCAGCATAAATTCCACATTCATCGCACTTATCCCCAAGGTAGACACTCCTTCCACATTAAACGACTTTCGGCCTATCTCTTTGTGCAACTGTGTGTACAAGATAGTCACAAAAGTAATTGCTAACAGACTTAAACCTATTCTATCCTCTCACATCTCTGAAGAGCAGTTTGGGTTTTTGGAAGGGCGCCAGATTCATGAGGCTATTGGCATTGCTCAGGAAGGGATGCATAGCATTAAGACTAAAAAACTAAAAGGAGCTATTCTCAAAATTGATCTGTCCAGAGCATTTGATAAGGTGAGCTGGTTGTATATCCGACTCATGCTTACCCATTTAGGCTTTGAGATTGGCTTTATACGCTGGATAATGAGTTGTATTACCACTGTATCCTTCTCAGTCTTAATGAATGGAGCAGCAACCCAGTTCTTTCATTCTGGCCGTGGTTTACGACAGGTATGTCCTCTCTCTCCTCTTTTATTCTTGTTGGTGGCTGAGAGTCTGAGTAGAGCCATCAAGGAAGCTAAACGGGTTGGAGATTTCGAAGGGATTTTGGTAGCTCCAGGACTTTCTCTTACTCATCTGCTTTTTGTGGACGATATTCTGATCTTCTGTTCAAGTTCTAGATTGGACGCTGTTAGGCTTAAAGAGATACTGCAACTCTTCTCAACTGCAACTGGAATGGAGATTAATGAAGGGAAATCCACTCTTACTGTCTCTCATCTGAGGGAGGAGGATTATATTTTATATTCTACCTTATTTCCCTTCATGACCCTCAATCTATCGGAAGGGTTAAAATACCTGGGTTTCAATTTGAAGCCTAATGATTACTTAAAAAAGGATTGGACCTGGTTGTTGGAAAAACTAGAAAAGAGGTTGAAGTGTTGGAGTTTCAGGTGGCTCTCGCGTGCTGGGAGGCTTGTTCTTGTCAAGACGGTGCTGGAAGCCATTCCAGTATATTGGATGTCACTTGCCTGGATACCTAAAGGGACTTTGGAAGTAGCAAGGAAGATTTGTTTTAATTTTCTGTGGAATGGAAAGGATGATGTTCATGTCACCCCATGGGTGAGATGGGACAGAATTGCAGCTCCAAAAGCTTTGGGGGGGTGGGGTCTCAAGAATATTTTTCATTTCTCTAAGGCTTTGGCTGCTAAGTGTGGTTGGCGTTTAATTAAGTCTGATGGCTTCTGGGCTAAGGTTATGTTGCAGAAATATGTTGAACCAGACACCGTGGAAGAGTGGATAAGATCTCCACACAAGTGACATTGTGGTGGCTCTGTCATCTGGAAAGCTTTATTGAACTCTTTTGATGTCATTTAGCACAATCTCGCTTGGGATGTTGGCAATGGTCACAGGTTTCGGATCGGCCGCGACCCCTGGGTCGGATGCGAAGCCCAGCACATCCTATCTGATGATTTGATGGAGGCGTTGAGGCAACAAGGTTTACTTTCTCTCAGTCAGTTAGCGGATATGGATAATATATGGATGGGTAGACCTCTTTGGAGAAGGCCTGATTCATTCGGCTTAAGAGTGGAGCTGGTTGATGAATTAAGACATTACTTTAGAGCACTTTGCAGGGATCAAGTTTTTTTGACCGACGTCGATGATACTCTTATCTGGGATGGGGATCCGACTGGAAACTACACACCTAGAAGTGGTTATCAGTGGATTAGTGAGAACTATGAGCAACGAGATCTGGTATGGTGGTGGAAAACGGTTTGGAAACTCCACTGCCCTCCCAAAGCCAGACTTTTCCTGTGGTGTACCTTGGCTAACCGGATTTTGACATGGGAAAACTTGCAGAAGCGTAGTTTTCATGGGCCTAGCCGATGTTATTTGTGCAATCTGTGTGAGGAAACTATTCCACATCTGTTCCTACAGTGCCGTTTCACCATGGAGGTTTGGAACATTATTTCTCGCATCTTAAAAACACCACTTCCTTGGGTTGGAAACTCTTTTGATGATGCATGGAGGAGATGGACAGACAATGTGGCTTTGAAATCTTAGAAAGCTCTTCCTCCGGTGGTGATCTGGGGAATTTGGCTCATGCGTAACAGTGGTTTGTTCAAAGACAAACTAGGAACTCCGACTCAAGTTGCAATTAACAGCTGTGGGATCTTTCTTGCTCTCAAGCGGGCTTGGCGGCCACCCTCTCCCCATAATATTCAACCTGTAGAAATTGATAGATCCCAGCCATGGGGCTTTTTTGATGGGGCCTGTCAAAATGATATATGTGGGGGAGGGGATGTTCTTTACATCTCCCCTGTACACTACTATGTGATGGCTTTCGGTTTTGGAAGGGGAACCAACAATTGGGCAGAGATACTAAGTCTCAAGATGTTGATTTCTTATGCTGTGGAACTTTCTATCCAGAAAATTAACGTTTTTGGAGACTCTTTGAATGTGGTTAATTGGGTTAATGGCACATACATTTGCAGCAATCGGAGGATTGCTTCTGTTTTGGACCAAATTCAGAATGTCACTCTCACTTTGGAAACTTTTACTTGCAGGCACACTTACCGTGAAAACAATGCTGAGGCGAACACGGACTCCAAGGAGGGACTCAACTTGGGGGTCGGCACTTGGAAAATTAATGAATTTCTGAATGGGAATGTGCATGCCTTCTTCCATAGACCATTTATAGAATGATCGGGACAATGGGTCCTCGGCTCCGGGTTCAGTCACAGGTGTTATATTTTTGAGGAGATAGAACTTCAAACCTTTTTTGCTCTTGTTGTTTTGTATATAAAAATAGAACATATTTTTGTAATAGACAATTCCAGTTTTTAAAGACACCAATGAAGTATATACTCGAGTTATGTAATTGATGTTATTGCTCACATAGTGAGAACATCGTAGTTTTTTGGGCACACTACAGGGTGATTGTCACAGCAGTATTACACTCCACTCTAGATGAGTGAGCTGTTCAATGTAATTTCGTACTCCATGGATGAAATGAAATTACGCTTTTTTTTCGGGGAAAAAAAAATTATAAAATATTTGTTAAATGGTGACACACAATAAAAGCCCCTTAAATTAGTAATAAAAATGTTTTAATAGTATAGTTGTATTAGAACTTTACTATATTATATGGGAAATTAGGTAAAATTGGATCAAAATGCTTTAATGTTAAATTTGTAAAAGATTTAAAAGGTAAAATTGTCTTATTAAAATTGTTTTTATTGTACTTAATTTATGTAAACTCTATAACTAATATTTGTAATTTAAATTTTAATAACTCTTCTCTTTTTTAAAAATATGTAAAAAAACTTAATATTGTAATATATTAAAACATATTTGTTAAATGGTTACATACAATTAACTGGGATATATATATATATATATATATAAAATCAAACTTTTATGTTAAATATTGATTTATCCTGAATCAATATATGTGTTGTATTTATACATGTACATGCATATTTTTTTAAGTATACCTTTCTTTTATATTAACAAATATATAAATTTAGTTATAATGGTGGAACAAACACATCTTCCATACAATTATTTTTGCAACAGTGAAACAAACAATTAACAATGATCCATTTTTTGTTAACTTTCCATAAATACAACATTAAAATATTTCTATCCAATTTGACCTAAATTTCCATAAAATATAGTGAATCTTCCCTAGCTACGACATTAAAACATTTTCATAGAGATTTTATTTTGTATTGAGATTTATCTGTGGACTAATCTTATTATTTTATTTTATTTTTAATCTCTTAAAAGGCAGGTACTAAGCAACTTTGTTGCTCATTCCACTTGTTTTCAAAATAAAGTTTAATTTCTTGGTTCAAAAGGCATTGCAAATGTTTGGAAACTTTATAATTAAGCAAATCTAATTTAAATATTAAACTGACAGCATGTGCCAAAATTTTAAATTTGAAAGTGCTGTCAGTACTGTAAAAAATGCTGTCAGTTTCGCAGAAATATGAAATTATGATTAAACAGGGGTTTAAATTTTGTTATTATAATTTGCATTTATCATAATTCGAAATACATTATGAATATGCATGTATCTTGTACCTCTGTAAGGCGTGGCAGCCCATTACACATGACACTTAGCAAATGAACAAGTACACAGTGATGGTCGATGGGTACAATCTTCTAGGCATCGAAGTTAGCAGAATTGATGGGTAGCAGAATGTAACTTTGGGAATGAACCCTGCAGGGTAGGGTTTTCACATCACCAATACATTTGGTTTTGATCAGGGTAAAGTATGGAGGAAACTTCGCAAGTCCAGGAAAAAAGGAAACCAGGTGGCCTCCCTTGTAGAGCCGAACCAAACAACATTCAGTGGCTCATGCAGTTTCCGAGATCAACAAAGCTGATGAGAGACGCAGGCTGGCTGGTTTATTGTGAAAAATTACAAGGTTATAACCCCCAGGTGACTAAGGCTTTTATAAAAAATTACAAAGATGGGGTTGTTGATTTTTAAAGTTTCAAGGTAATAGTTAATGAACAATCCATATCAGAGGTCATCAGTGTCTCAGCTGATGGTGAAAGCTGGTTTAAACAAAAAGAATTCGAGGGCGACTACAGTGAATTTTTACTGCCTGGTTTTGAAGATTTAAATTGGCAGAATGGGGTTCATGTCAAGAAAGTGAAGCCCAATTGGAAAATCCCTCTTGAAATGATTCAAAATTACATTACCTGTGATGGCCGTTTTAACAAGGTTTTGAGATGCCACATTCGACTGTTGATGCATTTGCATGGGAGCAAGAAGATGAATTTGCCATACTACTTATGGAGAAGTTTGCAGAAAATGGTCTTGTGGGTGCAGGGTCATCCGAAACATACAGAACGCTCCATTTTTCATCATGGGCTTATCAAACTCTTAGTCCTTCATCATTTAAATCAAATAGGGCAAAGTTGGGATCAATTTCTCCTTGAGCAGGGTTATGAAGTAAAGAAAAAGACGAAACCATCTAAGGAGAAAGGCAGTGAAACAAAATTGCCAGATAAACAGGTACAAGCTGAAGATTCTGAAAGAAAGGATGAAACAGGGCAAATCACATCAAATGTTGCTGAAGGTAAAACTATTCCTTATCAGTCTAGTATACCAAAACCTGATATGTTGAGTTTGATTGTTAAAAACCCAATTGCTGAGGAAGATGAGCCAATAAAAACTATAAGTACAGAAAATGTGGATCTAGGGCCAAGGACAAGGTCTAGGACTAAGATGGTTGCAGAAACTAGATTGTTGAAGGAGCCTAGGAAGGGAAATGAAATTATTCTGGTTAAAGATTCTGATAATGAGAAGGATACTCAATTGTTTGATGATTTTATTTCTGAGAATGAAGAGTTTATAGATGTACAAGCAGATATAGGGCATATACCCGAGACATTTTGTAAAAGTAAGCAGGTTTATGCCAGCAATCAGGCATCAAGCTCTAAGGACGTGCAGAAAGAATACATTGCAATGGGTACAGAGGAGATAGAGATAGTCCCTGAACTGGAACAGGTGAAGAAAACCCTGCAATCTTACAAGGAACAATGCCAATACTTGCAAAATGTAAATGAGAACCTAATGCTGGACAATAAGAGGCTTCGAGAAGATTTGGGGCAAAAGGATGCAGATTATCAAAAGTTGGCAGCCATAGCTAAAGAAACATTACAAAAGAAGAGAGCCATGTGCAAGGAATGGAGACAAATGAATACCCAGCTGGACGAGTTGCAAAGTCGAGAACATAATGCAGATGTTGAATATACCAGGTTACAAAGAAGATCACAAGTTCTTGATGACTTGGTTGTTCTAGCTGAGTCATCCAGAAGCATCTAGTTTATTTGTTATGATTTAGTAATAGGATTGCATAGGTGGCAAGTTGTTGTTTTTAACTTTACTTATGTTAATGGTTCGAAAGTCTTAAATTCAAAACTCTGTTCCATTTTTGAAGGGATTAGATCCAATAGAATAGGATCTGTTAACTGTTTTATTTGGAACAACTTTTTGTATATATATGAGATACAAATGAATCAAATCAGGTTGGAACTTGGACACTATGGTGGAAGTTCGGTTTTAAAAGCTTTTTGTATAGGCATGTATGTTGTTTCTTATGTTAATTTTTTGCAGAAATGACTGTTTTTGAAGTAAAGTATGATCTATGAGCCCGTCTTATTTTAATTTATGAAGTATATACTGTCATTATTTTGTTTATGCATGGTCTCAATTTCATGTTGTGATTCTCTTGACCAGTATACAACTATGCCCCAATTATGAAATGAAACTTGAAGCTCATACATTTGTAGGTTTATGATCACAGTCATTTTCTGTTTCTATTTAGATATTGAAACTTGATATTATCCCTGTCATCTGTTTTTGATTATCCAACCTAAACCATACATTCATTTGCCACCAGAATTTTATAAGAATTAATGAGTAGATGTCTGATATCTACCATCTAAGATTTCCTTAAGCTTGAACCCACATAGTCTAGGTTCAACTGTAGGGATAACAGACACTCTTTTTAATAGTCAAAGCTGTGAAAGTTGGATACTCATAAACACTAACACCAATTATCTTCGAATCCCAAATTTCATGCAAGAAACTAATGAAATAAATGGTTCATAAAATTGGTCCTCAAGAATTGAATTAGCTTCATCTTGAGGGGGTTTGCAATAACTGAGAAAATTCTGATGTTATTGATTAATTCTAGTAACCACCATTTCAATTTGATTTTGAATCCCATGTCGCTATGAATAACTGAGAAAATGTCAGTGTCCCTAGAACCCTCTCTCGAGCCTCAGGATGAACCCATGATACATTTCCAATGATTGAATATATAGACATTACAATAAACTAGTAGTTGCAAGATTTTTGGAGTGAAATTCTAACAATTGACTAAAAATAATATGTTATCTTATCACAAATAATTTGAGAATGTTGAAGTCAAAATGATCAGCTTCCTTCCTAGAATTTGAATGGATTTGTTGAATGCTTTGCCTATACTTCCAAATATTGGAGTTGTGTAATGTCCCCATTCAAATAAATTCCAAAAGGAGAAAATTCCACCAATCTACTAGTTTCCTAGGTTGGAGTGGAGACATTAAATTGGAATAAGGAGACTAATAAACCCAAAGGGACTTTGGGGTTTGGAATAAATATATTATGAAGGGAAAAAATAAATACTTATGATGAGAAAATAAGATGGCACTTGGTCATGGAGACACATAGGTGGTATGGGACCCCCACAAAGCTAGATTCCCCATGCCACATGGCATTCCACTCTCACCCATTCGAATCCAAGGTGGAATCCACTATTATTGGGGTAGTTAGAAGGGAATATTACTTGGCATGACTCAATGAGGTCGAAATGTAGAGGAAGAGTAAATCCCATGGGAGAGGAAGAGGCATTTTGGAGCTAGTGGGACACTTGGGCTAGATTCCCTAGCTTATATGACACCAATGATGAATATGCCTATGAAATTTCTGAAAAATCAGACCTGATGGCTGACATTTAACATAAATGACATGTCAGGACTAAAAATAGCCTCCAAGAATGCGCCCAAGTGAGTTAGGGCAGCCAAAGAGACACCTATTCGAAATTGGTGAAGGAGGAGGCTATAATGGGAAAGACAAGTGGCATACTTGGGAATCTCTTCCCAAATTGAGTTGGCATGAATCTCATGGATAGATTTCAAATTGGGGAAGCCCTAGGAGGTTTATAAAAGTCAGGAACAAAGAATAAGACCAGCTTTTGATCATTTTACATTTTGCATTTGGAGAGAAGAGCTAGTAGAGAGCTAGTCTACTTGCCTTAACACCAAATTCGAGGGTGAAAGATTCCCATCCTAATTGGAAATTGGAGAGGCCATTCAGACCTTTAATTTGGATCTACAATGGAGTCTTTAGTTACAGGTTGAAGCTACAGGTCAGCTCATGTTTCATTCGTCTACAACTTGTTCTTGCATCTCTTTCAAATTTTCTTGCATATTTGGGCCCCTAAAGGAATTGTGCCCTTGGTGAGATGCTGATCTCTTTGTGAGAGTCCATGAATCTTAATTTATTTGTATTCTGATATATATACTTTGTATTTACTACTCATAAGACTCTCAGGTCGAAATACCAAGTGAAACTATGTAAAAATTATCAAACAATGCATAAATGATGCCATTTTCTCTATGTCTTGTTGTTGGAGCTTGAAGAGCCATTATTTCGAGTTGTATCAGTCATTCTCTATGATTTTGTTGATGTATGGAGTTTAATTAATGTCCTTAATAAGTTTCATTATCATTTCACAAGTCCTTGGCACCTAAATTTTGAATTTCATAACATATGGTGAAAATTACTAGCTTTCCCCCCTATGTGAAGACTTGCATATAAAAATCTGATTTAAGAGAGTTGCAAAAGGTCATAAGAACGAATTGATGATACATTGTGGAGTTAATTAAAGTCGTTTATCAGTACCATACCTCTTTTCTTACATTTGGAAAGTTTTAACATCATTTGGAGAGCCATCTTTGACCACTACCCCTGGGGGATTGAAGCTAGATTTGACTAGTACATTTCCCTACTTTGTCCAGATTGTAAATGAATGTTGCAGAAGTGTTTTAAGGGTTATTAAGCATCCATCATCCTCACTTATATGTTTGAATACCTTCCAAATTCATTTAGACCCCATTTGGAAGCATTTGGAGCCATTCAGAAGCAGTTAGGTTAATGCTAGTCCAAAGGTTGAATTGGTTAAAAATTGCAATTTTTCCTCGTTTGTGCAAATTCTTAAAAAGGGACACTACAAGTGGTATCAGAGCATGGTCCTTGAACCTGATGTGGATGACCATTAATGAGGACAAGAAGTCAGGGACCACCCTTAAGATTTGAAACTAAAGGCACCTTTGTTGAAGAGGAAGAAGTAGGAGAAAAATAGCATTTTATTGAAACCATGGCTAAGGATGAGAAGGGAACCTCAGAGGATAAAAAGGAATTTACTAAATTCATGAAACCACTATTTGAATACATGAAAAAACAGATCATGAAAGGGTTCGAATTGTTGGCTAGTCAACTTGGAAGCAAAGGAGTAATAGGAGGCAACAGTAGTTCTTTTTTCGAGGAAAAGAAGGCAATGGGTGAAAACATTTTCTCAAGAACAGGACCTCATAATAGACCCAATGAATTTCAGAGTTCATTAAGGCCTACTACACCTAAATTCCTTGAATCCAAAGAAGAACCTAACCTCCAATTTGATATGCAGGAAGTTGTAAAAGAATGGGAAAAATTGAGTGAAGATTGTAGAAGGACTCTACCCTTTGAGCAATACTTTAATGTTGCAAGCAAAATCAAAATGAGGATAATAGGCCTCCATATCAGAACAAAGGATTGAATTATTCCATTTGAAAAATGCCCCTTCCCACTTTTGATGGCTCATCTCAAAGTTCTGCAAGCACTTGGGTACAAAAATTAGATGTGTATTTTCAACTGAATCCAATGGTGGAAGAGGATGCTTAATGGCTATTTTGCATCTTGAAGGAGAAACCAATGATTGGTGGTTCCATGGTCTGAAAACCTTGGAACATGATCAGGTTATAACATATGGAGAATTTGTTGATGGGGTATTAGAGATATTTGAACAAAAAGACCAAGAATTGCCTTTCAAAGAACTAGCACAATTGAAGCAAGTTGGAACCCCTACTGAGTATATGATGGAATTCCAAAAATTATCAATTAAGGTGGTTGATAAATCTATGGTAAGATCAATGTTACTATTTACTGAAGGATTGGATGAACCCTTAAAATGTTTAGTTAAGTCCCACAAACCTAATTCATTGAAGGATGCCATGAACTTGACAAGAGATCTACAAAATGTGCTACCTAGGACAAGGTTTCCTCCCAAGCCTAACTTCCCTTCCAAATTCAGATTTGAAAAGAAGCCTTGGAAAAGAGATGCATTTGAAAAGGATAAGAAAGCAGGACCAAATAGGGAAGAACTCATAAGAAAGAAATTGTGTTACACATGCTTCCAACCATGGGTACCAGGACACAAATGTGTTAAGGGGAAAGCACAATACATTGAAGTGTTTTCTGATAATGATGAGTATGAAGGGGGTATGGAGGAAGAAGGACATATATCAGACCAAGATGAGGGATGTGATACAATAGAAGAATGGAAATAAGAATAAAATCATCCTTCACTTGACAAAGGAAGGTTGGCAGTACTTTCAGCAGTGCCTTGTTGCCACACTATTCGGTGCAAAGGAGTGTTACAAGGACAAAGGGTTTCAATTTTGGTAGATGGAGGAGCCACACATAACTTCATTGATGCAAAATGGTGGAGAGGATGAAGCTACCTACTGAATAATACTTCATCAACATGCTTAATATCCAAAATAATGCTTCCTTTCTAATAACCAAGTCAAATTTCTATCTATTGTGCTCCTTTTCCTATGCTCTTAACAATTAACTAGAACCTGACAACTTTCTGCTTGATTAACATCCCAACTACTCTTGTAACCTTGTGTCACATCTTAACTCTTCCAATAACGTACAATATAAGTTTCAAAATACAATAAAGAATCTATGATGTTGTTTCTACATGTTTCCTTATTACTGTAATAGGCACGTTCATTGCTAAAAGGAAACCAATTTCAAACCCTTCATTTGTGTATTCTTTCCACAAATATTGCTATATATTGCTTGAGATATCAAATGATATTTTTCCACGTTCTCCTACATCTTTTATCTTTACACTTAATATCAATATCGCCCCTTTTTCCAGCTTACTTTTGTAGTCCAACTATTTTCACTACCACGCTATGAACACTCTATTGACCGAAAATGTTGTTTCACTTTTGATGCATGGTGCTATTGGCCTATGCCCACTTGTACAAGTTGTTTCTCTCAATCGAGTAAGCTCTCTTAACTCAGCAACTACCCGCTTCCGAATCTCTATCTCTGATGGAATTCATAGGCACGAAACATTGCATCCAACTAGATACAATAGTGTTTTGGAAAACCACCAACTCCAAGCAGGTTCGATCATCAAAGTCATCAAGTGTACATGCAACACTATACACAATGCAACGTATGCTTTGCTTTCCGCATCTTAATTTTAATTTATTTTATTTTGCACTCCCAATAATTGTAACATATTTTTTACTTATACTTACTTACCTTAATTCTTCTTGTCGGGACTATCGCATTGGGCACATTCGAAATTGTCACATTTGAAACAACAATTGTTGGAGACCCATCCCCTTTCAACTTCACCCCTAGCTTTACCTCCCACAACAGTTCATCTATTTTAGAAAACAACGCCCTTGATCCCAAAAACCCTTCACTTGCCATACCTTCCTCGCAAAATCCAACCCCAAACCTTGTTGCACCTACTCTTCAATTCACATCGCTCAACCCTCCCAACAAAACTTGGACCATTCAAGGGTGAGTTACTGCAAAGACAGGTATGAACGCCTACACCAATCAAAAAGGGCCTGGTCAACTCTTTGGGTTTGACCTTGTTAGTGCTACCAGAGATGAGATTCATATTTCTGCTTTCAATGAACTAGCCACCTCATTATATGACCAAATACAAGTTGGCATTGTCTACACGGTCTCAAATGGCACAATCAAACCAGTCAACCCAACATACAACCATTTGAAAAGTGCTTTCGAGATTTTCCTTAACCCCTCCTCTACAATTCAACCATGTTTGGAAGAGTGCCCATTGATCCCTTTTCATTGCTTCCACATCAACTATACGCAAAAGGGATGGCTCTGAAACTATTCGCCGAACAGTTGGGTTGAGGGACATGTCCAGGTATAGCATAGACATAACACTTTGCGAGGAGCACTGCACAATTGAGGGTTCCCAACTTGGAAACCTTCAAGGTTTGGCTACTCCCCCTATCCTTGCAACAAAAGGTGGGCGTCTTACAGAGTTCAATGGAAAAACCATTGGAACCATCTCCAACACCAAACTCCTTATAAACCCAGATATCAAGGAAGCTCAACTTCTCCAATCATGGTTTGCTGACAATGGATTCCGTTCAACCTCCCCATCTTTGAGCATAAAATCCAACTCGTCTTCTTCTAGCTCCTGCAAACGCATTTCCATCTCTGCACTACAATCTCTCCAACCCTCTGAGAAGGCAACTTGGTATTCAATTATTGCTACAATCACCCATATTAACATCGATGACTTTCATTTCCTTGCATGCCCTCTATTTGTCGATGGAATACAATGCATGAAAAAACATTCCCACAAAGTTGGTAATGTTTGACATTGTGCAAAATGTGATGGGGAGTTTACAGAGTGTGCTTACCGATACATACTCAAACTTGACCTGATGGATGCTACTGGACAACTATACGATATCATAGCTTTTGATGATCCTGCGCAACAACTCATGGGGGTCTCTACAACAGATTCGTGCCTTCTATCAAATGATCCAACATATCTCCTAGAAATTGTTCAACGTGTTTGTGCTCAAGAGTACCTTATGAACTTATCAGTAAAGACAGAGACTTTTAATTCAAATGCTCGCTCAAAGGTGCTTTTGGTCATGTCAGAGGAGGTTCCACCATCATCGGCACCTGTCGATTCACTTGATGAAAGTGAACATATTGTGCTTAATAAACGTCCAATTGCTCGCAAGCTTTGAACTCTACCTTCGAAAACACTTTCCCCAAAAATTTACTACTCTTCAATTCCGACTTTCTGTACTTTCTGCCTCATACTTAGCAACTACAATTGTTTGTATAAACACTGCTACCTAAGTGGTACTTATAACCAACAATGGGCAGTCTTGAATATTATATTATTTAGTTTTGTTGTAACATTGTGTTAAATTACATATTTATTTCAACCTATCTTGCCACTTTTAAATTTATACTTAGAATTAAGATTGCTTTGTCAACTTTATACTTCTTTTCTTTATAAACATTGTTCAGGAGCGTCTATATTTCTTTCTTGCAACAACTTACCATAAATTATCCATGCTCCAACAATCTATCTTTGTTTACTCTTCCAATGATTAAATATATAGTATGTTTCTCTTCTACCAAAGGCACCATAAAGTTCATAACCACCAAACACTTTTTTTGTAGCCATGTCAACCAATGATGACAATGATCAAATCAATGAATGCAGAAGAGTTCTATATGCTCAAAAGAAAAGAAAAAACAACAAGCGTCAATGCCTTCTATATAGAGCTGCTCATCAACTTGTTAATATTCCTTCTCCGTTTCACGTTGTTCAACCTCCCCTAACACCCTCTGCACCATCCACATCCACACCAACCCATCCAATAAACATTGACCTAGATGGTGCACAACAACGGTTCCGTACAAGATTGGACAAACTATCTCCCACGAATGTATGCTCTATATGCATGGAGTCTTATCCTGGAATTAAAACAAAACACTTTTTTGGTGCATATGCATGTTCTCGATGCATTGCGGAAAAAAATGGACACCGCTATTCCTTGGCAAACAACATGGATCCTGGGATACAACCATCAGTGCTAGCAGTCCTTACTCAAGTTGAAGAAATGCTCATTTCTCGTGTTAACCCAATTTTACAAGTCACTCGTGCTCGTGGGGGACAATATACATATTATGGCCACACTATTAGCTTCCCGCAAAACATTTCCTCCCTTACTTACTCTCAGACATTGACATCCTTATTGTTCGTAAATGCAGTCCTACGAAGAAGCCTTATGAATTCTTTGTTAGTCGAGCACGTGTTCTTGTTGCTTTCCAATACAAGCTTTCAAATGACCCCTACTACAAAGATGTTTAAGTTAACTCAATTGCATTATCTTCTTTGCCTCTTGAACCAACCGACATTTCGTCCCTTCTTCATCATGTCACACCCGATGAAACCCCACTTGTTGACCGTACCTCGACTGCTACTATTCAATCACCCAACTTCCTTGAATCCCATGAATAACAATCCTCCTCCTTTATATCTACACAAACAAATTGTAGAACTGAGGTTGATGAAATCAAACGCTTCTTCGGCACAAGCGATGCACCAACTCCACCTTGCATTGATTGGCCCCCAATAGATGTTTCCCCTATCAATGAGTACAACACGATGGGCCTCCTCTCAATGGCCTTCCCAACCTTGTTTCCTACTGGAGTCGCAATGCTTAAACAACTACACATTCAATAGGTTGGTATGGACGATTATGCACTGCACCTTCTTCGATACCATGACAATAGATTTGGCCAACATCCTCGTTTTCGTTATTACATATATAACCTCATGATGGGTCACCATAGCCATTCTAATGCTTCCATGTTTGTAAAACGTAACATTGAAGATACATTGCCTCCAACCATCTCAGAACTTGTATAGCAATTACAAGACTTGCCCGATGCTAAAATTGTTGAGCAGGTCATGCGCTTTGGCTCCACCCTTCGCGGGACATGCTCCTATTGGAACAAAAGCAGGGGTGAACTAACTGACATGATCACTCAATAAGGGACACCAACATTCTTCTTCACGCTCAGCGTAGCTGACACGAAGTGGTCGGATTTGCATTCTTTGATGCCTAGACAAGCTCCAGCCACTTCAAATCAACAACACCAATGGATCATTCGCAACCTTATAGCCAATCCACACGTTGCATATCAATACATGAACAATAGATTCAAAATATTCCAGGAAGAGGTTCTTCAAAAGGGCCTTTCTACAAAAGACTACTGGTGCAGGTCGGTAACAAATCATATTCCCGTCAAAGTTCAATGTATTCAAAACCTCAAATGTTCGTTCCTGATATTTATATTTTCCATGTAGGTATGAATGGCAACACAGGGGATTTGTGCATATACATGGTTTCTTATGGCTAGACAATGCACCCAATATGGACATGTTAGACTGGGGAGATGCTACCAAGGTTGAAGATGCAAAACAATACTTTGACAAGTTTGTTACAGCATGGAATCCTCGAGTCAACCATTTTCAAACCCCATCCTTCCAAGCCTCTACTATAAATGATCCATGCACCATTGGATCACATTCCATACTTGCAACTAATCACTTGGATGACTATGAAGACCTTGTCAATTGTGTCCAAAGGCACACAAAATGTTCAAAATCTTCTTGCCTCCGCAAAAAAAGATCATCTCTTCAATGCCGTTACGGCTTTCCCTTTGATCTACAACCTACCTCTTCCTTATTCTTAAAGCTACACACTCTTGGTCATACTCACCTCGTAGAAAGCACTCCCAATGGAAACCAAACTACCCTCCCAAAATTGTTCGTGTCTTTCCTCGCTTCACTACCATTCCACCCTTTACTGCAAATTCCTTTGTTTCCTTTTATTGGAGTGAGCTCCTCCTATACAAAGCTTTTCGCACCCTTCGCGATTACATTGGATCCACAACACTGGCCATAACTTCTAATTAGCTCCATATTAAAGACACATACACTACATGGCATATTGATAGTTTTCCAGAAGCCCCCAGTACACCTCCCTCCGATGACTCTACTTCTACTTCCAACCACTTTCCCTTAGCCCCTGCCATGGATGAATGTGAACTCCTTTCTCAACTCCGCCCTGGAAACAACCTTTATGTTGATGACCTTGACATGCTTGGCCATCGTGACTTTGACAAAGAACACAATTGGACCGAAAACCATATTCCTTCACACATGCATGCAACGGCCATATCATTCATTGACCCCACTCGATTGTCCGCCCACGTACAACAAGACACCTTTTCATCTTCATGTTCTCCTGCCTCCTTGTCTCCCACACAATGCATGGCCTTTGACCTTATCCTTGCACACTCCACAAATGATACAAGCCCTCCCCCACTCAAAATGGTCATTCAAGGCACTGTTGTAACAAGAGAGTTTGTCCTCTTTCAATCCTAGCTCAGCCAGGCATCAGCAAACGATGTTCTCAGATCTGGGAACCATAAAAAAGTAGGTTTTATGATCATGTTCAAAAAGCGCATCTTGGAAGAGTAGAGTTCTCAGTACATTTTTTTCAAACCAGAGAATGAACAGCCCCATACGACAATAAGAAAACCCAACCTGGACATATTTCAACGTCCTAAACACATTTTTGGTCACATCCTACAGCTGTCCATTCCAATTCTGGGCTAATTCTGGGTGTTTAGGATCAATTCTCAGCTCTATTTTGACCATAAATCAACAAATATTTAATCCAATCCATGTGCAAAAAAAAATCTGCGTAAACAACTCTCTTCTAATTCTGGGCATGGACAACACAACAAAGAAGTGTTAGATCGGACCACCATTAAGCTGATTTTGTGCCTATTCAGGAGGGACGTCACCTTTGCCACCCTTATCTCAACATGTTTATACCTTCATAAAACTGTATCGACTGTAGATGGTAACTTTTGATAAATATTTAAAGTTAATATTATATTGTTTTATACCCAATAGTTCTATGAAAGAGTTGGATTTTTCCATTCAGCGTTCCTTTTACCCCTCCAAGAGCAAATACTAATTATATATATACACTCACTAGTGTTACCACTAAGCACTAAGCACGTGTGAAGAGTACTTTGTACCCGAAGTCGATGCACATTTGACACCATGAAATAACTTTGGGAGGTCCTAATTCACGGGCCAAGCTATCGCTATTCATATAACGTCCTAACATCATACATGGAGTAATTTATATTATGAATTCATTGAAAAGGTCATGCTATTTCTCACATAACGTGCCCTTTTTATGAAGTTTTGAGTTGCACCAACATGGAATCCTATGCCATGTATTTTGAGGCTCTGATCTGAGGGAGGGGACGAAGTCCATTTGAAGATGCGAAAGTAGGCCAAACTAAAAGGGCCGGGGAGAATAAGGTGCTTCATTCAGGGTCGGGAGAAGGGATAACCTTAATTTGAAGGCAGGCATTTTAATCGTTTCAACCAATGGCGTAGGGGAGAGCTGGCGTATTGGGGAGAGCTGGCGTATTGGGTCGCCCTTGCTAGGATAATCCGGGCTGGTCCAACAAAGAAACCAACAGGCAGGCTTTCTAACTTGATCTTTTAACTGGTTCCACCTATCTGTTTACTCTGTTTTTGCACTGAAAGACTGTAATGCTTCTCTCGAAAGATTGTTAGTCTTTTGTATATATGAATAACCATATATATGTAAGGCAGCTGACATTATATCCTGTTGGTTTGAATATAACATGTCGATCTCGAATTACTGGGCGATTATGGAGGCTAAGGTTTGTGCAGGGTTTCTGTAGGCGAGGATTGTGGAACCGCTCTGTCGCCATCTGGTCTATATGCTGGTAGCCGTTACAAATCTCTAAAATGGGAGCCGCTGGAATCATCACGCTATCTGGGGCCTCTATCACGGTTTAGGCGGGTAAATCATTCTAAACTGGTTACTGGTTATATTCTTACGGGTGTGGTTGGCTGTGGTGTGAGGTCCACTGCTTTTGCTGTCGTGTTATTTTAATTTGATGGGCGTTTAGGACTTTAAACTGTTTCCATTTTAGTGCTGTTTCCGCCGAGGGTTTGACTCTGTGGACGCCCGTGGGTTGCCGTTAAATGTTGTGGCCATTGGAATATATACTTCGCTGGTATACCGGGGTGTGGACCACCGAATTCCTGGCCGTTTGTATTTCTGCTAGTCGCTATTTGGGTTTGATAGGTGCTCTTTGCTGGGGGTCTCTGCTGTGACCCGTAGATATAGTCATTGCTTATTACTTTCGTCAGGGGTTTTGCCGACAGGGGTTTTGAACCCGTGGATTTAGTCATTGTTTAACACTTTCGTCAGGGGTTTGCCGACAGGGGTTTTGAACCCGTGATATCTGGGCACTGATTGTTTGGCTGCCGGTATGGGGGAGAACGTGCCGGATCCCATTATCCCGACGGATAATAACCTGAACGTGTCTGACTTCATGATTGAGGAAGCTGGGCTGTTCAAACCGGACTCTTTTTTCAAAAATCAGTTGAAGGGGAAACGGGCTTTAAACACTACTTGCCGACAGGTGGCGCCACATGCCAAGTCTCAGAAGGGACATCTGTCTGTGGGGAAGACAACTGCAGATGCCTCGGGTTCGGACCCTTCAGTGGGCAGTGCTAGGGGACTTCCTGGTCGGGGCAATGGTGCAAGAATAGGGTCGTCATCCCGTGCGACTCGTAGGCAGAACAACAAATATTTCAGCAGGCCTGGGGAGGCTTGGTTGACGGTTGGCAGGGATATCGGGCTAGAAGAGATTGTGGAGTTTAATATGACTGTGTTGGTAGGAAAGTTTTCGTATCATGCTATGAATCGAAGGGATATTGTCAAATGGGTGGAGGAGAAATGGACCCCCATTCTGAAATATACACCTCATATCTTTGCTTTGGCGTGTGGGTGGTACGGCTTTAAGTTCGAGCAAGAGGCACACTCTGCTCTCATTTTGGATGGTCTTTGGCTCTATGGTGCGGGTAGCTTGATGCTGCAGAAATGGCAGACAGATTTCGACCCGGAATCTGCCTCGATCCGTCTTCGACATCTGTGGGTTCTTTTGCCTGGACTCCCACTGGCACTGTGGAATCGTGGGGCTTTTGAAGCCATTGGAAATCATCTTGGGCGGTTTCTCCATGTAGATGAGGAACATCTTAACGGATTTGACCGGCGTATGGGGAGGGTTCTGGTTGAGGTTGATATCTCACTGGGACTTATTGATGTGCTCCACATTAACTGGTGCGGCCGCAAGCTTACACAGATCATTGACTACTGGGGCATACCTTTCCGTTGCTTGAATTGCAAAGAGGTGGGGCATTTGTGGCGGCAATGTAGGGCTCCGGCTTCGTCTGGGCGCCTTAAAGATGGGGGTCCTTTCTGGTCTTCGGACGATGGCAGCGACATTGAGATGGACGCGACGGGCTCACTAGATGGCTTCTCCAATAGGGTCCTCAACCCTACTGTGCCGGATTCGTCCTTGTTCCGTAAGTTGGAATCTCAGGATCCTAACTTCTTTCATTCATTAAATGAGCTGGATATTTCATTTATTAATGCTTTAGATTTAAACAATGGTAATAATGGAAATTATATGAGCCGTCGACATAACATGACTACAAATTCTTCCGGGACTGAACACACATCAAATGAAACTTCTGAGAATGATGACCCTGTATCTGAGAATGAGCTATTTACGAGATTGACCAACCTCTGTCCTGTAGAATCCTCTCCGGTTATCTCTGTCTCTCCCGGTCCTCCTTCTTCTGTTGCCCCGAAGGTTATTGTTTCCACTGATTCTGAACTACCTTTCCTTGTTCCGGCTGATTTACGAGGAGAAGTTGAGATGGTTTCTGGTAAAACTGATATTGACCCTGTGGGAGGGGGGATGGGGACTTGTGGATTGATTCCTGAGAAGGTGCCGGGGTCGGTTTGCTTCAATGTGAGATCAGATACAATTTCGGATCCTGCTGGGAAAGCTCTACACATTCCATCATATTCAGATATGGTGAAGAAGACACCCTTACCTACTTTTTACAGAAACAGGGTGGTGGACATTAATGAGACAGCTGGTGGGGATTTGGAGGGCTTATTGGGTATGAAGGACACTGTCCTGGTTGACGATAATAAAAATAATATTTCTGCTCTCCCACCTGAAACAACTGGAGACATTTGTGTTCAAAAGGGGGCACTTAGGGGTGGACTTGCTCAGGATTTCTCCCCTTTGAAAACGAGAAGTGCCAGGAAAAACAAGGTCACTCTGGGGGGATAGAGGATGGCCGGTGCCAGGTGGATTCCCCCAACTCTTCTGATACCCGGGCTCTTAGAGGAATGAAAGCCCTTGCGAGGGTTCGAAAATGATATTTTTCTCTCTGAATATCCGGGGTGTGGGGGGCCTACCCTCACAATTGGCCCTCAAGCGAGTACTACATATTATCAAACCTGATTTGGTTTTACTTCAGGAAACTATGGTATGCGGGGAAAAGGCACGCTCTTTTTTTAACAAAGTTAAGCCGGGATGGATGGTTTGCACTGTGGATGCTGTAGGTCTCTCTGGTGGCCTCCTAGTGGCTTGGAACCCGTTAGTTTTAAGGCTATTACCATCCAACATATCACTGGGAATTTTGTTGTCTGGGAACATCAAGGGATCAGAAAAGAGCATTAACATTATCAATTGCTATGGACCTTATTGTAATCGGGCAGCTTTCTGGGACTTGGCTGTCTCGGAACATCTGCTGGATCTGGAGAACCTAATCATTGCTGGGGACTTAAATTTCACTTGGGGGGATGAGGAGGTTTGGGGCGACCTGGCTAGGAGGGATCCCCTGGGTCGCTACTTCAGTAATTTATTTATGAAATACTCCTTGGTTGATGTGGCTCCGAGACCTATGGCTCCAACTTGGTCAAATGGGAGGAAGGATGAATATCTGATTTAGAAACTCATTGATCGATTCCTAATATCGAAATCTCTTCTGGATTGCTTTCAGAATTATAGGTCCTGGATTCATCAAATCAAAATCAGTGACCATCTCCCTATAATCCTGCAATTTGATGAGGAGCCCTTTCACAAATCCTTCCCTTTCAAATTCAACTCCACGTGGCTTTCGGAAGGTGAATACACAACGGGGGTGAGATCTAAGTGGCTACAGTTGGATGTTTCGGGCGAGAGATCTGCTATGGACAAACTAGTGGTGAAACTCAAGGCGATCAAAGCCTACACTATATTGTGGGAAAAAAACAAAAAAACTTTGATGGGTATGGAGCTTGCCGAGATTGAAAAGGAAATGGAATCTTTGATGCAGAGATCTGTTGGTACTGGGCTAAGTCTTGTGGAAACCTCAAAACTCTCTACAACGGAGTGCTGAAAAATGAAAATTTTACTTTTGCAGGAGGAAACTTGGAGGTTGAAGAGCCGTGCTATTTGGCTCAAAGCGGGGGATCTGAATACAAAATTTTTCCATCAATTTGCGGACTCTCGAAGGATGCAGAATTCTATTTGGGATCTGAATGATCACACGGGTCGGCGGATCTGGGGGGAGGAGGAATTGATGAATGAGGCTGCTCGACACTTCCGAGAATATTATTGTGACCCTAAAAATACTACACTGGCTGAACAGTTTAAGGTTATTAAGGAATATCCTCGGATATTTAATGAGGAAGAAGGGGATAGTATTTTTCTAGATGTTTCTCTGGGGGAGGTGGAGAACACTCTGCGAAGGTTTGCTAAAGATAAATCTCCTGGTTCTGATGGGTGGAACTATTTATTCATTTCTTTGATCTTATGGGGGAGGATCTCCTATTGGCTGTGGAAGAGTCTCGGAAGCTCGGCACTGTCTCTGGGGCTTTAAACTCTACTTATCTGGCACTCATTCCGAAGACATCCCATCCAAATAACTATAATGAATTCAGGCCTATTGCTCTATGCAATTTGGTCTACAAGATCATTTCCAAGATCATTGCTGATAGGATCAAGCCATTACTCTCGAAACACATTTCCATGGAACAGTATGGGTTCCTAAAGGGCCGTCAGATTCATGATGCTGTGGGAGTGACTCAGGAAGTCTTTCATACTATTAAACAGCGGAGAATTGAAGCGCTCATCCTACAATTGGACTTGGTGAAAGCATATGATAGGGTGGACTGGAATTTCCTGAGACTAATTTTAATCCAGATCGGTTTGCCATGGAAGGTGATGAAATGGATTATGGCCTGTGTAACATCGGTAAATTATGCTATACTGATAAATGGTCACCCTACTAAGTTCTTTAAGGCTTCTCGGGGCCTCCGACAGGGTTGTCCTCTTTCGCCACTTCTTTTTCTACTGGTCATTGAAGGGTTGAGTCTTTCCATTTCAAAGGCTCGTCGGGAGGGACTGATTGCTGGCATTAAAATTACAAGAGATATTGCTGTTACACATTCACTGTTTGTGGATGATGTTATGTTGTTTGGCAAGGGTATTCTTACTGAATGGGTACAATACAAGAAGATACTTGACCTGTTTTGTCAGGTCACTGGTATGATTATCAGCTATATAAAATCACATTTTTTGAAACATTCTCTATTGGCTGATGAGGAACAGTCAATAAGTTCTGTTCTGCCTCTAAATTTCAAGGAGCTAGACGCTGGAACGAAATATCTAGGATTTTTCATTAAGCCAACTAAATACTTGATAAATGATTGGTCATGGCTTGTTAGACGGTTTGAGATGCGTATTAGTCACTGGAGCTTTCGCCATTTATCCATGGGTGGCAGGCTTACTTTGGCAAAAGCCGTCTTACAGAACTTGGGTGTATATTGGTTCTCGCTGTGTAAAATCCCTAGAACCATCCTTTGTTTAATTCGGCGGAAGCTGTTCAGCTTCTTATGGTCGGGTGGTGGTGACCATGAGAAATTTCACCTAATGAGATGGACTGTTTTGGCCCGGCCCTGGAATTTGGGGGGCTGGAATATTAAGGATCTGGAACTATTTGTCACGGCGCTGCACGCGAAAAGTCTCTGGCGTGCTCTTTTCGATAATTCGGTTTGGGGAAGGATAGTCGGGGCAAAATACCTGAAAAATATAACTGTTACAAACTGGCTGAGAGTAAACAGGCCTGCTACTTTGGGGGTTTCAAATATTTGGAATGGTTTGATGGGATCCTTCAGGGTTATTGCAAATTGGATTGCTTGGATGCCTGGCAATGGCCGCGACATAAGATTGGGGCTGGATCCGATCTTGGGGGGGCCGGCAGGACATACTCTATCGCTGGAATTAAGGTCTCACCTCAGGGCGAAGGGTTTTTACACTTTGGCACATGCGGTTGGTTGGTATAAGGATGGACGGTCTCTCTGGATTTCGGCTTCTCAGCTCGGCCTATTGGGTACCTTGGGGAATGAATGGGATGATTATATCAGACCGCTATATCAATCAAATATTCAATTGTCTGATGCTGTGGATAGATTAGTCTGGTCGTGGGATGTGGCTGGCGGCAATGTTTCAGCTAAATTGGCATATGATGCATTATTTGCTGAGTCTCAGACTGTGGTTCGTTGGTGGGACAAAACTATCTGGAAACTTGTCTTACCCCTCAAGATAAAATGCTTTGTCTGGCTTGCGATGTGGAACAAGATTCTAACTTGGGATAACCTTTGTTGACGTGGGGTCTGTGGGCCGGGATGGTGCTCCCTTTGTTGCTCACAGGAGGAATCTGTTGACCACCTATTCTCCTCCTGCCAATTCGTTCGGGATCTTTGGAATCTAATTGCAAACAGATCTGGTGTGCAATTCAGCTGGAACCATCATTCACTATGTGAATGTCTTGAGGCGTGGTCACGAGTATCGGCTGGTTGTTCAGAACTCCCATACTATATGATCTGGGAGGTATGGAAAGCTCGGAACTCTCTTATCTTTGAAAATAGGACTCCTTTCTGTGATGGGATTTGCTATAAAACACTTGCAACACACAAAGAATTTACCTCTATCCATGCAGAGGTTGGTGGCAGGAATAGTCTGAATAAGAAATATCGTTTGGCACCTCCGGTGCTGATTTTCCCATGTGGATTCTTCGATGGGGCTGCTATGGGTCGTTATGGAAGGGGTGGTGCGGGCGCTGTAATTCACATCTCCAACAGTGTCTCCATTCATATCTGGCTAAATCTGGGGATTGGAACCAATACAAGGAGCGAATTATGTGCCCTTTGGCTCTTACTGTTCTGTGCTTGTTTGAGAAAGATCACATCTCTTGTAGTATTGGGTGATTCTTTATCTATTATCTCTTGGGCTCGAGGCATGTCATCACTCAATGTACTACTTCTCTCTCACTGGATGGATGCAGCACGTAAGCTTATCCTGGATTTTGAACATATACATTTTGAACATGTATTCAGAGAGGTTAATATGGAGGCAGATATGCTTTCCAAGCGGGCTCTTTCCTCTCAGGCTGGGGTCATTATGTGGCAGGAGTGGCGGGAGGATATACTGTTTTCTCACGGCTCATATCATTTGCATTGGACTTGAGGCTTCTTGTCTTTACTTATACTCATTTTGTTTACTACCGGTATTTTGCGGACTTCTAAACTTTTTGACTAGTAGGTTCTATGTGCAGATCCTTGAAGGTACAGGGTCCAACTACTTGTTGGGCGTATATCCATACTTACCATTTTTTGCGGCACTTATTACAGCCTCTTATTGATGCTGTTCAGTATTTATAGTTTAGCTGATACTTGTTTATGATGCACTTGGTGGCAGGCCGTTGAGGATGACTGTATATGAGACATATATTTTTTTTGGTTTGTATATTTTTGCTCGGATGACTGTTGAGTACGTTTCTACTTCAGGTTATATTTCTGGTCTGGTTTATGGACGATCTAGGGACATATGGCTCTATTTATTTTGGACTATATGGTTATGGTTGATGACACTTTTCTGTCATTTGATGACATATGGCTCTATTTGATAGGGATTATGTAAATTGTATGATCTGACAGCTGGCTTTATTTACTATTTCGCATATTAATAGTAAGTTGAATTTTTCTGTGAAAAAAAAAAGCAACAACCGTCCATTATTGGGCTAGGTTCTTTAGTATTGGATATTAAGAAGGCACCGTTCTCCCTTTTCAGTCACAAGGCCAAGCTCTTCTTAGTTGTCCGTGTTCACTTCGACGGGAGTTCACTTCGAAGCATTGAGGATAGAAGGGACTTCACTGTTCAGCTGCCAGCATCAGATTTCAACCGAGCAGGGTCAAGTTCGAATGTCAACAGAGTTCGGGTTGGTTTTTTGTTTTTTGTTTTTACTTTTTAATGTTTTGTATTGATTTTTAAAAATTTTGGGCTTTTGGCAGCCTGTGTAGGCTGCCATCATTATTTATGTTTTTTGTGCACAAAAGTCACTATATTTTTAATTTTTTTCATTTGCGGAGTCTTATCCCAGTCGCCGAGTCTGCCGAGTCCCAAGCCAGTCGAGTATTTGCCGAGTCTGAGTCTAACTACGCTTTAACAACACCCCGCTTTTAGTTTTCACCAACCTGACAACCCCCCTTTGACAAAGAGAAGCTCCAAAAATAAGTTTTTTGGCACCTGTTGAATATTGTTTATTCGTAAATTTGTGGATGAGAAGTTGTACTCATGGGCAATTTTGTTCCTACTAGTCAAAAGAGTTCTCTTAGAGGCAATTGGTGAATTTAGGATCTTAATCATTGACTATAATTTTGGGGAACCTGTGAAGCCTAAATATTTATTTAATGTATAATTTTGCTACTTCATTTGGTTGTTGTCATCCTTGAAAAATGAGCATATTTCGTGGAATTAAACACCTATGTTAGAATTCTTTTTTTCCCCAAGGAAAACTTCGCAGTGAACCTTAAGGAATGCTCCCCTACATTTGTGAATGGCATCCCTAGTAAACCTCTTGGTGTAGATTAGTGTGCCTCATCGAGGGGGATTCAAACCGGGCCCTTGCTAGCACTAAATATTTGGCTTGAAGTTGAAATTTGTTGAAGCTTGTCTAATTTTGAATGTCAAGCTTGAAATTCGTCGAATGCAATGGCTAAGCTCCTAACACCTAACTAGTAACTTTAACTTATGTCATAACTTATCATTACCTTATAACTTGATTACATCATAACTTGAGTATATCATATCATTCCCCCAATTGGTTAAAATAACGTGCAATCTATGAATCCATCTATGCTTCGAATCAAAAGAGATCCATTTGGCATTCAATATTGGAGAAAAAGGATGCTTTTGATCCAAGAAAGAGTATAGCCTTAGTGTCATATTACCGAATTTCCATCCCCAATCTTGCCATGGGGGCCTTTGCATATCAGAATTTAACTTGTTCAATGCTTTAGAAGAAATCAACCCCATGATATCTTTGATAGTTGACTTGTTAAACGACATCAAGGCCTTCTAATGAGCTAGCAATCTCTAGTCCATCTAGTCCCTAGTCTCACAATCCTAAAGATTCCTCCAAAAAATGTCTTTCTTGCATAGATTGTGCGCTTGAAATCTCGGATACTTGACAATGCAATGACCCTTAATGAAACCAAGTCTAGATAGGGCACCAAACCAAATCTCATTCTAAAGTTGTCCTACTACTAAAGAAGTTGTCCCTATCCAAAGTTGCACTAATTGAACCAACCCCTGTAATCCAAGTCACTCTTTCTCCAGTTAGGATTAATCATTAAACACCTGTAAAGTAGCCTTGCAAGGAGCCTATGACTATTTCTCAAGGCCCAATACAACTTTGCCAACACACCATTTGTTTCCCCTATCTATTCCACCATGTTGAAGTCTCCCCCAATGATCCACTCCGCAGCAGGGAGAGAAAAGGTTATCCAATCACAAAGAGAGGAGTTGTTATTACTAAAATTGGGGGCATAAATGGAACAAAACCCTAGTAGCCTGTTTTGTAACGAAACCATGACCCACATGCCCCTATTTGAAGGGTTAGAAACTTAGAACCATGTTTAACAAAAAATATTTGCAAGAAGGTGGGGGGGGGGGAACTAGTGCCACACTGCCACTCCTTTGAGTATGCTGTGAAGTCCAATAATGACCCTTCCAATAGTAACTCATCTGACATCTCGACCCAAAGGGCCAAAACTTGCAAACTTGACTTCTTGAAGAAAAACTACATAAGGTTTTACATTTTGTAGCGTATCTCTAACAAACATCTTTTGACTTGGGATAGTCATCCCTTTGACATTACAAGTTAGGAGAGAGCTTCATTTAGGGATTAACCTAATACTCAGGCTACCAATGCTATTGCTGGACACAAAACCACCCAAGTGGAAGGCTCGTCTTTTATTGATTGCATGGCCACATCCTTGTAGGATTTAGGTTGTGATTTGGGCCCTAGATCCCTTAGTTGCGCTCTACCCAAGATGGGGACTTGGGCTCCTTCCTTTTTAGTATTTTACTCATTTGCATTGCCCACCCTTCTTCAATCTCCACAGCTCTAGGTGTGGAGGGTTGATGTTGGATTGTTGCCGAAGAACGGGAAGAGGGTTTGGGTTGACAACTAATCTCTAAGGATGAAGGCTAAGTTTCCTTAGGAAAAATGGCAAGTCTTGCTGAGGAACTAGGTCAAGCGTGGGTGACGAGATTGTGCTAGATGAGGGATACGGTTTATAAACCAATTGCTCCTTGGGTTGCTTCAGTTTAGGTTTACATGATGGGAAAAATCATGGTTGAGATGTTCCTAGGCGTGGCAAGCAAATTGACAAACCCCTTAAGTGTTGAATATTAAACTGATTGGGAGAAGTTTTCGCTTCAGATCTACCTCAACATAGACATGCGAATTGGCTCTGATAGACTTGTGGCGGCAATCTGAAATTAATACTTTGTTGAATCGTTGGGCAAACAAATCCACAAAAGGGTGAAGATTGGTATGGAGCATGGAGAAGTCAACCCTTAAGGGATAGTGTGCTTGGGATTTGTCATCAGGGTTGAAATCAGAGAGCTAAGAGTCCAAGACTGAACATAAGCTAACGGACCAACAATGTTCCAGGTTCCATACTGAAGGACACATTGTGTGCATTGGCATTAAAATTAAAAAGAAGGCAAATATATTGAAAATTTGAAACCCCCCAATATGAGTTCAAGGAGATCCCTTTTGTCTCCAGTCCAGTATCACCCATTTATTAAAGTCCTGCTCTTCCAACAGGTTGTGCAAAAAGAACAAAATAACCCCCCTATGTTTGAGGTTCTGCACACCCTGGCTTATATTACTTGTTGCGGCTCATGAAAAAATTTAAAGTCCCCTTCTAGACTTGGTGGATTTACATGAATGTTATTGGTTTTAGGTAGGTTGTTTATTGCCCTGGTAGAGTGAGGTTCTGGATTAGGGTTTGTCTGCTTCTCCTCATTGTCAGCGAGAATTGATGGCTGTTGCACGCTGACTGGCACACCATCATCATTAGCAGGAGATAAAAGAGGCTTATCCTACAAGGTGGTAGGCATGGAGCAAGTGTTGAAATGGTTCACCACACATGCAGATGGACCACGATCAATGTTGTAAGCAACATAAACTTGGAGTTTTAATGGGCTTTCCATGATTGTGGGCAGAATCTCATCCTCAATCATCCCAGATTCAAACTGGGGCACTGGCTGATGAAGAGAAAATTTCTTCACAATGGCTACCTGCCGTGTATCCTCATTTGTCGAAAAGGGTTGAGCATGAAGGACCAGATTCCCATTGAATGAAGGCACTACTGTTTTCTTAACATTGGTCTCCAATGGTATGATTTCATGAACAACGCTGTGTTTTCATGATTTATTGCGCTTGCTATACACCTTCTGCTGAAACGGAGGATTGATTATAAAGCAACCTCTCTGATACTGAATATTTTCGATGCATATATATTATTTTTAAATATATAATTTATAGATTGTCGTCGTTTTGGCAAATAACACTTTCTATATGTTTTGAATAAGAATTTCAAAAATCTACAATGTAGTCCAGCTCTACCACGACTGAAAAAAAGAGATAAGTGACCAATGTTCACAAGATTCTACCTAGATGTGCATTTCTAGCCCAAAGGTTTGTGAACTTTCAGGTTTGAAACCTAACTTTACACCAATGATTGCCTTTTTTTCCTGTTTTGGATATTGTGCCAATTAGAGCCTTGCCCTCCCAATTGGATGAACCTGAAAAGTGACAGATGCCTTTGGGATGCTTGCATCTTGCATCTCTCGATCTCTCACCTCCTCTGGTAAAAGGAACAAAAACTCTTGTTCTGTTGCTGGAGCTTTTTGCCGAGAGTGATTTGGTAGTTTCTGGTGTGTGGATTTCAGCTTTGTGAGAAGCCCTGTTGCAAACTTTGAACTCTTGTGCTGATGCACCCTTGCATCTGATTTATCAAACTCTTTCCCCTTTTCCAAGCCCCTTCCAGACACTGTTTCTGTTAAGGGCCCTTTAGTATTGGAGCTTTCCAGATTATGTTCTTCAAGACCTGAATGTGTTTTAGGTTTGTTCCACTAGATATGTTTGTTGGCCTTTTCTCATCCTTTGCTTCAGAAGATTTTGTTTTTATTTCTTGCCAGACAAGATTTATGTTTTTCTGTCTTGAGATTTCCCTGTAGGAGTTGAGGCCATAACCTTCCATTTCCATTGTTGTGGGCACAAACTTGCCAGATATCCTGCCTGAGAGTAGATCTTGCAGTTGTGGGAAAAATTCTATATTCCAGTGGTTGCTCCTGATAGTAATCCATATGTTTCAGATTGATCAAATCTGGTAATGGTTTGCTAAGGTCTAGATCAATGCACAACATAGCATACAAGAGATTTATGCATTCTGTTGTAATGTTTGAAGAATAGGTAGGATCCCAAGGAAGTTCCTACCTGTGAGAAAAGTGATTCATACCAAATTTCCAGAGGTAATAGGAAGCTTGACCCAGATTGCAATTGAGTGTGGTGTTTCTAAAAGCCCAGTCTCCAAAGTATCAGAAATAGTTCATCTCTTGCCATTATCCCTGAACCCCTTCAAACACTGTATTTGTGTCTTTGGGATTTGAGAAAAATGCTAGGAAGTACCCTCTAGGGAGAAGCTTCGTGGTCAATCCATTCTGAGTCTTCCAGTTATGCTTGATCTAGTCAGTTGTTGTATTAATCGATGGCCAGATGCACATGAAGTGGCAAATTAATGGCGTCCTCAAAATACTCTCACTGTGACACCAGGGGCTTTGGCTTTAAAATAATCAGTTGGATTTTTGTAGATTGGAAGACCCCATTGCTCTTGGGTGCATCGGGGGCATCTTTCTTCCCACTTTCTTCTTCAGAAGAGTTTAAGGTTTTAAGGTGAGAGTTCTGATGGCTCGACATTGGCACTTGAAGATATATTTTGACCGCAGGTGATAGGGCTATTCCCTTTCCCACTAGATCTCGCCAACAAAGAGCTTAACTTCTGCTGAATGCTATTAGAGGCTGTCAATGATTGGAACCAAAGCTGTACTAAACCCTACAAGAAAAACAAAGAACCCAAGTGGTATATGGCCTTAACAACAAGCTGAAGATAATGGTTCAGAAGTGCAGACAAGAGATGGTCAGCTACAGGCTTTGGGATCCGTTTTGCAAACCGAGATAACAGTGGTGCTTGTGACTGTCCACTTCATCTGCCCCATTTTGAATTTAGCTTATCGGTTATATTATATGTATATTTATATAATAATAATTTAATTTAAAGTCAACCCTGTCAGAAATTAATTTGATGTATGACACCTCGTCGTTTGTGATACAAGGGACCCCCTCGTTGTAATTATTTGACTACTTAATGTAGGAAAATTTATCTCATTTTATCTATGTCACAGGGTTTGACAAACCTGAACCATCAGGTTCGAAGTTCGTCGAACCTCAAAAAAAATTTAAATGCGTTTAGGTTTGTCGAACCTCATAATAGTTGAAACTTGGTGGATTTTAACTGCAGATTAAAACTGTTTTTGGTCGTCGATTTTGTAGTTTTTAGGGTTTTTTTCTTCGTGTCGTTTTCTCCTGCGATATGTCTCTGACTCCACCCTCGCCTTTCGAGTCTCGAACTGTGATCTGTTTCCACACTCGCCCTTTGAGTCAAGTTCAATGCACAGTTTGAAGCTGAACCCTTGCTCACAGGTGGCGTCCGTGTACTGCTTGACTAGTCAACCCTTGATCGTTGGTCCGCCCTACAGTTGGAAGTATTACTGGTTGGCTCGGTGTATTGCTCAACGACTCAACCCTCGCTTGGTTGAAACTTGAGACTTAACCCTCAACATCACAGTTGCACAACCATTGAGTCCACGATGCTTGGGAGACCTAGGCTCTTGCCTCCAACATAACCCACCCACGATGCTCAACGGCTCAACCCAACATGATTTCAGATTGTAGTCACGGCACAATGCTCGACCCTCGACCTAGCACGAGCTGCACCACTCATGGCGGAGTGAAAGCATGTGAACAATTAATAATTTGATTTTATTATGATTAAGTTACTCATGAGTCATATATGTTTATTGATCATTATTCTTGCTCTTATATATGTTTATTTTTAAATGTTGTATATATATATATTATATTTTATATTTTTTTGAAAAATATATATAGTTGAACCTAATGGCGAACCTCATCCGAACTTCATTGGAAATTTTTTATCCGAATCGAACTTAAAAGTCATTGAACCTGAACTCGAACCCAAACCTTGTGACCCTATATAATATATTATAGAAACAGTACAATTCAAATTAATTTGGCCAATGCTAATTATTTTACTAGGCTCACACTAATGATGGTGCTTGTGACCCTATCGTTGTTCACTTCGTCTTTTCCATTTTGAATTTAGCTTATAGGTTATAGTTATATGTATATTTATATAAATGATTTAATATTAAGTCACAGCCTAGCTAGGCATTAAATTGATGTATGAGACCTCTTTGTTTGTGAGATAAGGAACCCCTTAAGGTTGGCAGTGACTTTTTACGTCACACACATATGACCTTCCCCATGAAAACCAAAGCTTGGGTTTCTCCATTGTGTTTATGGATCCCCGTTTCTGAAATTATGGTTGAATTGTCCATATGGAATAACCTAACTGTTTGTAAGGTAATTTCTTGCGATTTTGATCTTTAAACTTAGAATTTAAATGTCCACATATGTTGCTTTTGGGTTGTGAAGCAATGTAGTAAACAGCTTCTATTCTGTGTAAACCGTAAACTTTATATAGGTAGAGTGTTTGTCAGTAACTTCTCTTTTTTGACAGTCACAAAATAATACCATTTGTTTGCAATGTAATCTTTGGGCTTGTGACATGAACAACTGACTTCATTATGTTGAAAAATAATTGAAATATGCAGTCCCTGTATACTCTCTAGGATTTATGAATAAGGTATGAGAACTTGCCTTCCATGAAAATAAATTGTTGTGTCTGTATGCATTTGATTTAAATGCACTATTTTATGTCAGAAAAGTATTAAATCAGTGGAGATTTTGATGGTGTTTATGATTTCTTTGTGCTTGTAACGCCATTCTAGGCTTTGTGAAATTGGCAAGGTGTTGGATGGTTAGATAGGACAAGGATGGCAAACAGAACAGATCCAGCGGCCAAGAGTGTTCATGGAACGAACCCTCAAAATTTGGTGGAGAAGATTCTACGGTCGAAGATCTACCAGAATTCGTATTGGAAGGAACAATGTTTTGGACTGACAGCGGAAACATTGGTAGACAAAGCCATGGAGCTTGACCACTTCGGAGGTACTTATGGAGGGAACAGAATGGCTACTCCATTTATGTGCCTTATGATGAAGATGCTTCAAATTCAACCAGAGAAAGAGATTGTTGTTGAGTTTATCAAGAATGAAGATTACAAGTAAGGCATTGTTAAAGTTTGAACTTTTTATTTTTTTATATTTTGGGCTTTATTTCAAATTCATTGTGCGTCTGCTTTAAAAGCAATAGTTGATTTAGCTTAGGACTCTTTGCCACTGCACAGTAGTTTGTTTGCTAAAAGGTTAAAAACTAAGTTGACAATATTTTTAACTAAGTACATAGTCTAATTGAGTGCATGATCGGTATAACTTTTTGCTAACAATCATTAAATTTAGTTTAATGAACTCAAGACTGTTTGCCAGTGTATGATAATTTATTTTTGATTTTAAAAATAGATTATTATTATATATTTTTTTGTAATTTATTTACTCATTCATTAATAATATGCGAAAAAGTACATAGTTTCCAGGCTATAGATCGAACTTCTGATGGTTTTGTCCGTGATATTCAAAATTACTAACGTAGCTAACTGTGCTATTAACAGAACTGTCTATCCTCATAGGCCCTCATACAACACTATATAGAGTTAACAAATGTCAAAAACTATCCATAAGACCTGAAACTGCTAAGCAGCAGACTGCTTATGAAATTGGTAAGAGAACCATCCATGCTAAGATTGAAGTAAAAGCTAGACAAAAAGGATTGGGACAAGGCAATGAGGCAGCTAGTCCTCACCCTCTGAAGCTGAGTCCACATAAATGTAGATTGGCTGAGTGAGTGCCTGAGCCTCCGTTGCTTGTGTCTGGTCATTCAGGTTTTGTTCCTCCACCATAGGTTCAATCCGCCAGATTTCTTTTACCAGAGCTTCATATTTCCGGTCCATGAAGTCCAGTTTGTACAGGATAGCTTGCTGCTGAGTGCTTTGTTCTTCCACTACCTACAAAATGGTGTATTTATTGTGCCAATCTAGTTCTACCATCTCTAATTATTTAGTTTCTCTACTGTGGGAAAAACCAATATTTGGAACCCAATCTAGAAGCTCATCATCAATAGCTTCAGCAGAGGTATTTCCATGCTTTTCCCTGGCCAAATTTTCAATACATTCTACCTCCTCCTCATCTGAAACAGGAAACCTTCTATTGTATCTCTCTGCAGCCCCCACAGACTCCACTTTGGCTCTGGTGCAAGGTTGCCAGAGCGTGGAAGCGAAGCGGGAGCCAGAGTGGGAGTGGGAGCTCGGAAGCACCATTTTCCAAAAATGTTAGGGAGCGGAGCGCCTTAGGAGCGCATATATATATATATATATATATATTAAAAATACATTTATATTAAAAAAACATGTAGATTGCCAAATTAGTTACAGAATATGTGAAACATGTATATTTATGCTACTTCTAGATGAATATTCATGAATCATGGTATGATGATACATACTACATACTGCCATCGTACATTAATGATTAATCATTCAGGCATCGACCATCTAGCTGCTAACAATTACAAAGTTACAAATACAAACCATCTAGCAATTACAAACATACAAATTTTAAAACCATATAATAAGTAGACCATTAACTTATGGAATGATAATTTAACTGAAATATGAAAACTGAAAGGTATGAACTTCGAAGTCCAAAGCACTAAAGTTGGCCCTTCCTCTTTGCACCACCATGGTTGCCCCGTGAGCCTCCGCGTGGTTGTAATGAGCTTGAAGCAGGACGTAGTTGTGTAGAATCTGTAGATGGAAATGGAATTGAATGTGAAGGCCCTATTGATGCAGCTATTGCTGTAGTCCTGCACTGAAGGGGGACCATGGAAGTGGATGGGGTCGACATGGATGTGTTGAAATATATAGCTTTGGAAGCTATTTTTTTGTTGTTGTAATTAAACTATGTACATACAAACTTAAAACGCTGATGCCAAGTGTTAACTTTAGGACCAAGTGAGACCCCTATCACTTGGACACACAATTTTGGTGAAGACTTCTGCTATCGTAAGGATACCAATCAATTGGTTGTTATTGTTGTTAATGACTGCTACAGGGATAGAGATAAGACTGCTACAGTGTCTACCTTAAGTCTGCTACAGCAAAAGAGGTCATCACAGTCAATTTTGGACTGTTACTGTAAGTATGTTATCAGCTGTTAGTTTAGTTTGTAAGTGCTGAAACAAAGGTATTGTTTCAGCAAGTTAAAGTTGTTGGTCCAAAGTCTTGTACTGGTATTGTACTTTGTTGATGAATCAAAAGAGAAGTTTTGGCTGGGTTTTCTACCCCAAGAGGGTTTCCTAGGGTAATCTTGTGTTCTCTCTGTGATTGTCTTACCTTCAGTTATCCTTACTTTTGTATGAGTATGTGTATGACTGTTACATGCTGAAAAAAAAATAAAATCGTACATACATCTAGTTTTTCAACATGTTATCAGGGCTTCCTTGAAGGAAGCTGCCATTTCTGCAGAGAGTCATTAGATTTGTGAAGGAGGTTACAGTATTTCAGTTTTGAAGGAAGTCAAAAACAAAGACAAGATGTTGTCAAGCACTAAGCTTGATGAGAAACTCGAGGGACCTGATAACTATGGAGCATGGAAGTACAGAATATCCCTTGTGCTGGAAGAAAATGACTTATCAGATTATGTTATAGAAGAGGTTGCAGAACCTGAGGATAAATAAGCTAAAGTCAGGTAAAAAAAGAATCTGGTAAGGGCAAAAAGAATAATTGCAGATTCTATAAAAGATCATCTTATTCCTCATATATCATCCTCGAAGACTCCCAAGGAGATGTTTGATGCTCTATCTCACTTATATGAAGGAAGGAACATAAACAAGAAGATGACTTTGAGGACTTAACTAAAAAATGCAAAGATGTAGAAGTCTGAATCTATTCATGCCTTCTTTACAAGAATTTCTCAGATTAATGAACAAATTGAAGAAGCTGAGATAGTAGTGACTACTCTCAATGGACTTCCGAAGTCATGGGACCCTTTCATAAGAGGTATCTGTTGAAGAAGAAAGTTAATAAAGTTCAGTAGGCCGTGGGAAGAGTGTGCCCAAAAAGAAGCAAGATTGGGAGTGTTACGATGATACCAGTACCAGTGCGCCTGCAGAGGTACCCCAGGGAGAGGGTGTCATTTTTCTGACTAGAAGGGGTGTTTAGCCAGCTCTTTCTGGGTAGGAGTTATGGCCAGACCCTCTGGGTTCTCCCTTGGAAGTACTATGGCTTAGTGGCATTGCTGATTGCCTCATGAAAGGGCTTGAAGCCCTGAGGTTGGTGTTTGGGGCTTCCAGGGGTGGGTCACTGGGTCACATGACCCCAACCTTGATTTAGCATTCCGGTGACGGTTCTTTCAACACTGAGGCATCTCTTTCTCCTCTAGGTCACCTCTAGCACCCTCCTGGCCCTCCAGTTCACCAGTGCCCTCTCTTTGGGGTCTCCTTCTGATGATGATGTTATCCTTGGAGCCAGGCTGTGATGCTTGATTAGGGGGGCATTGATGGATTTTCACTTTTGTTGGGGTTAGTTGGGGCATGACGACCCCCCCTCCGCAGTCTGGCCTTCAGAACGGGCTGATTTGCTCATTTTTAGGCATTTTAGTCATATGTGGGTAAAGACTGGGGAAAATACCCCAAATTACCCATTGTTTTGATTATTTTATATTATTATTGTTTTAATTTTATGTTGACATTTATAATTTCAAATTGACATTTTAAAAAGGCATGTCGGCCTAGATTTTATTTATTTTTATAAAAGTGAGTGTGAAAAAATATAAATAACTTTTCTTCACTTCATTTTAACACAATTTATGGTAAAACATTTATTTCTGATTTTTACCCTACTTGGGCTCTTTGAGTGATGCGCACCTCTTGAGGATGAATGTACTTGGTTGGTTGGAGGCAAGTCTTTGAAGTATCTTTTGTTCTTGCTTTTTTGCTAAGGTGATGCTAAGAATTGTTTGCTTAACACATGTACAAGGAGGTATCTAAGTTTCTTCTCTTGATCTCACATTGTTGAATGTTGGATGTGTGCTTGTCTAAGGTTGAATGGTAGTTATTAATGCTGCATTTTTCCCTAGCTAACTTATTTTCAGTATTTAGTTACCTTAGCATTATAAAGCTTGAGCATTAGATCTCCAAGATTTGTCTTAACTAGGGCTTCTTCAACCAACTTTTGTGGTTGTTGGAGAAAAGTCTAGTTTTTCAAATTTGGCAAGTACCATCTCAAGAGGAGGGCCATTCTCCTTGATGCCCTAGGGTTAGGGTAAAACCTTAAAACCCTAAATTTGTCCATTTTCTCTACATCAAACCCTAGTTTGTATTTTTGTAAATATTATTGCTAGGATAAACTTGTATTTTCATTTATAAATCTGCATTTTCATGGTAGAATTAGGTCTGCAATTTTATGATAAAAACCCTAAAAATCGAAAAATTTAATTTTTCTTCTTTTTTGGCCTCCTTAAAATTTCTGCCCTTCCTCCTATAAATTCGGCCTGCCCTGTTTGTCCCTAGAAACCCTAGGGCGAAATTGTAGGAAGCCCTAAAAATTTAAAAATCTCAAAAATCCTAAAAAGCCCTAATTTTTGTGATTTTGTACATATTATTTTAGCTTAGTTTCTTTTATTTTTGTAATTTAGGTATTTTTTATTTTATTTTACTCTTGTTCTCATTAAATTTTAAAACCTAAAAAAACCCTAAATTCTGTACCTAAACCCTAGCTGCAGCTTTCCTTTTCTGCCCTCGGTTTCCTCCCACTCCTCTTCTCCTTTTTCCTTTTCCATCCTCCCTACCTTCTCTTCCCTCCAAAACCCCTACCCTACAGCTGTACAGTCAACCAAAGCAAAGTTAATTTTCATGTAATTTTCTGCATAAATACAACTCTGATTTTTACATACAGGAGGTCTAGAATGTGCATTTCTAGAATGCTTTTATAATGTTAGAATTTTGATATGAACCTTGTAAACAGAAAAGATACATTGGCGTACCATCTTATACTATAAAGGTTCAAACATTGATGCTAATCTTGGTCATACAGTGAATACTAAAATATGATTTTCTAATTTACACAGGTCTGAAAATTGGATATACATACAGAATAGTTTTATTTCTGTTATTTACATTTATTTTTGCCTCAATGATATATTTGGTGGTAAGCTAGAAAGTGATCCTTTTGATATGACAAATACTGCTGCGAATATTGATCACACAAGGCCCATTACCTGGATAAGTGAATGCATTACCTATTGTGAAAGTTAAATCTGGTGGATAATTATTGTTTCAATCACTGCAATACTGTGTCAATACATTTACGTACAGACCTGAAACTAACATTTTGGCTACTTTCGAAGTAGGATATATCTGGTCTTTATTGTGGTATTTGTGGTCAATGATTTCTCACGCTTCTCATTTACATGATTGACAAATTACTGCTATTACTTTGATGCATAACATTATTGACCTTAATGTCATTGAATGTTTTCTTGTGTTAATGGTATAAATGGGTTAATGTTCTTTGGTGAATCAAAGCACAATTGGTTACTTCTTTTGATCATATACTTACCTAACTTTGCACCCACTGCCATTTGATGACAAAATAATATGTTTTCTTCATTCTTGTGATCGACTCCATTTGGGCACTAGTCTAACTAATACTTGCATAGAAAATATAGTCTTTTTGGTTGTATCAGTGTTCTACAGGGTCCCAAAGGGTACTTCTCCTTGGAGGTTCCGACGCTCCGAAGAAGTTAGAATCGTGACTGAGGTGACATTGGGTCACTATTCTTGTATTTGCTTATCGGGAAAATAGCCCTGCTAGTTTTCCCGGTAATAGGGAGCAAGAGAAGAAAAATTAAGTGACGATGAGGACCAAGCTCTAGCAGCCCAGTTTAGAAAATGAAAGAAGAAGAAGGAAACTGATCCTCCAAAGAAGAAGTTTCAAAAATTTGATAAAGGTAAGAGAGACTATTCTAAACTCAAATGTTACTATTGTGAAAAGTCGGGACATCTTGCTAGAGATTGTCCTCTCATAAAAGAAGTCAAAGAAAGGAAGAAAAATAAGAGACATCATGCTCATATTGCTGAGATGATGAACCTGCCTTTAAGAGAGAAAAAGGAGAAGATTCAGATGAAGAGTATGTGTTGGTAGCAACTCTTACAAATTCAGTAAATTATGGTGATGAAACCTGGCTGGTGGATAGTGGTGCCTCCAAGCACATGATTGGTTTTAAAGACACTCTTTCAAGTTTGACCACGAAAGATTCTCCTCATCAGGTAAGATTGGGTGATAACTCTTCCTATCCTATTAAGGGCATTGGGAATGCTTTTTGCAGCTTAGATTTAGGAAAACATTTGAAAATGGAATATGCCTTATATGTACTTGGTTTGCAAAAGAACCTCCTATATATATCAGGATTGGAAGAGAAAGGATTTAGAGTAGCTTTTGTCGATGGCCAAGTTCTTATGTGGCTGAGAGGTAAGAACATTGATGATGTTGTTATGGATTCATGAAGATGGATTGTACAAGTTAAAAGGAAGGGCAGATCAAGCCTTAGTCCATAGTACTACTATAAATTCATGTGAACTTTGGCATAGAAGGTTTGCTCATATTCACTATAAAGCCTTACCAACTGTCAACAAGATGGTGAAAGGCCTTCCAGAGATTCAAGTGTTCCATGATGGAGTGTCCAAAGGTTGTGTGCAAGGAAAGAACGTGAAGAAGCCTTTTCCAAGTAGTGACAGTAAAGCAAAAGGAGTTCTAGATCTAATTCATTCAGATGTATATGGACCTATGTCAGCTACTTCACTCAGCGGGTATGTTTACTATGTTTCGTTCATTGATGACTTTTCTCGCAAAACTTGTATTGATTTCTTAAAGAATAAAGATGAAGTGTTTAGTAAGTTTAAAGAATTTAAAGCTCTGGTTGAAAATCTTTCTGAGAAAAATATAAAGATTTTAAGATCCGATAATTGAGGAGAATTCACATCGGGTGAATTCAAGGCATTTTGTAAAGAAGCTGGGATCAAGAGGGAGCTTTCTACTCCTTACAATCCTCGACAAAATGGTGTTGCGGAAAGAAAGAACCAATCAATTATGGAAGTAGTTAAAGCCATGATTCATGATCAGGGCTTATCAATGTAACTTTGTGCAGAAGCAACAAGGATTGGTGTATATGTACAAAATAGAAATCCTCATAAAGTACTTCAAAATAAAACTCCAGAAGAAGTGTTTTCAGGTGAAGTTCCAAATGTCAGTCATCTAAGGATATTTGGTTGTCTTGTGTATATACATATTCCCAAGGACAAAAGGAACAAGTTGGATCCTTCAGGTAAGAAGGGTATTTTTGTTGGGTACAGCGAGATATCAAAGGCATATAGAGTATATGTCCTTGCATACAAAAAGATTGAGATCAGACGAGATGTTATTTTTGATGAAGATGCAACTTTCTACAAATAAAAAATAAATCATTTCAATGAGATACATGATGAGGAACCAATGGCTCCAAGAGTATTAGAAACATATAAAGAACAGCATGTACCTGAGAATCTTGATACGATGGAGCCTCAGAAACCTGCTGATTCACACTCAGAAGTAATTACATATAAGAGAAAACCTGGTTGGGAGCGTGAACTCATTCAAGATGCAGAAAAGTATGGTGCCCCAAATAAGGCTTTCAGAGAAAGCAAAAGACCCCGATTTTATTCCCATTATGTTGCACTTGTGTCTAACATCATTGATGCAGAACTATGAAGAAGTTGCTGAGAAGAAGGTGTGGCAGGATGCCATGATTGAAGAATATCAATCAATCATGAAAAATGATGTTTGGGACATAGTTTCGAGACCGAAAGAAAAATCTATAGTAACATCTAAATGGATATACAAATCAAACATGTTGCGGATGGCAGTATTGAGAAATACAAAGCAAGGTTTGTGGCTCGTGGGTTCTCCCAGAAAGAGGGAGTAGATTACAAAGAAACCTTTCCTCTTGTAGCAAGATACACTTCCATTAGAGCTACTTTGGCTATAACTGCAAAGATGGATGTAAAAACTACTTTTCTAAATGGTGTGATAGAAGAGGAAGTTTATGTGTAACAACCACAAGGATTTGAGACACATGTTGTAGATGGATGGTCCTTCAAATCCCTTTTGAAGTTTGTCCCAAGTGAAAACATTTCATATGGATAGCAACCAAAGGAAGGTGGATATTTTTGGTCATTTCCCTAGGTCCCATGGTTGTTGCCAGATCTTAGCGCTCTCAAGGGAGTTGTGCAGTGCTTTGAGTCTATATGCTTCTCTAACCATAAATATCCTTCCTCTTGTTTGATACCATTTGAGAGTGTCTTCTCCTTACTTTGCTTAGAGTCTATGTTTCATTAGTTCTTATTCATGAGAGCTAGTCCTTCTTGGGAGATTGTAGTAGGCCAACTTTCTTTTGATTTCTAGGTTGGCCAACCATTTTATTCTGCTCCCTGCCTTTCCTGCCATTACTAATTTGACATAACGCCAATTCACGGAATGGAAGAGGTCTTTGGTTTCTATGAGAGTTAGTCACCTGCATAGTTTTGAATGTTGCTGCTATGAGTCATCGCAAAAGAGCACACAATTTCCTGCTCTTATTTTCTCTAGATACAATAATTTTGGACTAGACTTTTGTTCCTCCATGCATTATTCCAAATCAAAGAACTGGGCCTCTATCCATCCATCCTTATTAGATCTTGTTCCTCCACATCAATTGCATATTTTGATGCCATATTTATCCCTACAATTCTCCTTTCTTGTTTACTCATCTCACTTCACTAAGTGTCTGAAGGATTCTAACCCCTAGCCCGTTTGAGTCTTTTGGGAGACAAACTTTGTCCCAGGCAAGTGAGGTCCATTTACTTTTCTTTTTTGCCCCCCCACCTAGAGAAAGATCTTTGGAGGCTTTTTAAGGGGGTGAGGATCTTGGCTAGAGCTGCTAGCTCTAAGAACAAGTACAAGGGCATGGATTGCAAGGCCGATTTAACCAAAGGTAATTTTCCTGGGAGGCTAAGGGACCTAAAAGTCCAGGTATCAAGTTTTTGATCTAGCTTAGAGAGAAGGTTTTTCCATGAGATGTTCCCGTGTGCATTTTCAATGAGAGGAGCCCCTAGGTATTTCGAGGGAAGAGATCCTTCTTGGAAACCTACGATTCTTACAATATTGGACTGGGAGATCATGGGAGTATTGAAGAAAAAGATAAGAGATTTGATTTGATTGATAATGGCACTAGAAGCTAGTAGGAAGGAATCTGGGATTACTTTGAGAGTTGATGCTTCCTTGGTTGAAGGGTGACCCATAAGCAATGTGTCATCTACAAATTGCGAGTGGGAAAGGGGATCTCAGCCATTGAGGAGGCTAAGGCCTTTAGTTTGCCTGTGGAAATACCATGGCACAGATCTCTTCCCACCCCCTCTGCCATTAGAAAAAATAGAAAAGGAGAAAGTTGATCTCCTTGTTTGATACCTCGCAAGGGATTGAAGGGGGGGGGGGGAAGGGGAGCCATTTGCTAGAACAGAGAAAAGGGCAGATGAGACTATTTTTTTAAACCAACTAATCCGAATCAGATTGAAGCCAAAAGCAGTTAGTATCTGGGCCATAAAATCCTAATTTAAACAATCAAAGGCTTTGGACATATCAAGCTTGATTAGCATACCTAGTTTTTGGTTGATTTCAGGGAATGGATGGTGTCATGTGCAACAATGATCCCGTCTAATATTTGTCTCCTTTCAGTGTAACCTCCCTCCTCATGGGAGGTGTTGTGAAACATAATTGGCTTTAGATTGTTGCAATGACATTGGAAATGATTTTATAAATCACGTTACAAAGCTTGATCGGCCTGAATTTAATAGGTGAGTTAGCTTGGTCTTCTTTGGGGATGATTGTAAGGAAGGTAGAGTTGAATGCCTATAGAATTCCTTGCGTAGCTCTGTACTCCTTAACCACCTTGCAAACATTTGTGCAAACCACTGACCAACAGTTCTGGAAGAAATCTGGTGCATATGATAGGAAAATTTTGGCTTTCATGTGACTCTGTTCACCTCCAAGTTGATAATTCTTACTTGAAAACCAACCACCATTTAATCCCAAGTAACCCACACTCCAATCACATACACTCAGAAGCAAATCATCATTCTTCTTGGGGCGAACTCTGTACAATACATCATTGGCTTGAAATTCTGTCAGAAAACAGAAATCTACTTCCTCATTGTATTCATTGAAGTTTTGTTTCCGAATCACTCATCAACAAAGTTTGCAAATGTTACCTACAGCCTTACAGGTACGCTCAAGGCATCTCTTTCTTGAAATCGATGGTAAATTACTGGTGTGCGCTGGCTCTCAAGGGCAAATTCGTTGACCATAAAATACTCACATTCCAGTTTTCGAACAGATCGACTACCATTGTTAGTCAACCACAGATTTATACATCAGTCAATCATGAGTTGATTAAATTGATCAAGCAAATAATTCCCTTCTTAAAATCACACCAGCAGACACCGATTTCAGAAATACAAACAGAGTGTATAAAAGCAAACCCTTCTTTTATTAATTCTGTAGATTACCCACTTACATATACAGAAATTCAAACAGAGCATGTAATAAGGTCATGGACAGAGGAAGAGTCAATTCGCTTAAGGAACCAAGAATATTGCATTAGATAAAGATCTCTATTCTTCTCTCTTCTCTCTTCTATTCTTCTTGCTTCCTCCCCCTTTTCTTTGCTATATTAACCTTCCTTAAATACACAAAGGGAAACTCATCGATACTCTTTTTCAGAGATGAATCGAAGCCAACTATTTAAACTAACTCCTACAATTATTCAACAGACTGCTTATTATAGTGAACAGTTCGATTACTTGGCAATATATATCATATAGATTTATTGAAATTTGAAACTAACTAATCTCAGTCTCGATCCACTCCTTTTGCAAAAAGTCGGACCTTCTAGAGGTCTGATCTCTGGTTGACACCGATGCTCCTGCATCAGACTCCCAAGGAACAAATTGTTCATGGACTCCTGTCCATGAGTTCTTCAAACTCTGCTGCCATACTTCTGTATCTCTGAAGTTGCTTCAACTGAATCTTGGGTAGTGGTCCTTCCCTTTCTGCAGCCTGAAATTTCTTCATCAAAACTGCACCTGTTGAGCAATCTCCTCCTGAATCCCAAGGTTCTTCATTCAGCAGACTTGTTTTGTTTCCACTGGTACATTGTAAACTTGTTCCTGGAAACTTGGATTTCTGAATTTTCTCTACAGGATCTCCCAAAGACCACATTGTAGGATCTTCAACTTGATGGTCATACACAAATGAAGCATCATAAGTATTCCTCTTTGCCACCTTTCCTGTACATGAGACAAAGATGTCAAAAGAAACAATTTTCCTATTAACTTGTTGAAGTCCTTTTTTCAGTCATAAAAATGACTGCCATACAGAGAATTGTCAAGACCATTTGTAAGTAGAATTTCCAGTTGTACACTGGTTCCTGAACCATTTGATTTTGATCCTCCACCACAGCCTGTCGACAAGGTTTATTATTCATATTATCTTTAACAATACTTACAACCTTTTGGTGCCATACCTTGCTGCTGCTCATTTATCAGAATTTCCTCTGTCATGACAATTTCTGCTATCGATGTTCTTGGATGAACTATACTTTCCCTTGACAGCCATTCACTAAACAATTTGTTAGTCATCACATTCTCATATTCATTTGATAAATTCTGCTTTTCTGAAAGTGAATCAATTACATCCACAGCTGCCACAGCTGTCTTTGATTTGTCAAGCAAAATACTCCCTGCTTCATCTTCTTGTTCCTGCTTCAAAAGCTCCTTGTCTTTCATCATCAACACTTGATTTCCAATTTCAATTGCTGCACTTTCAGCCTTCAATGGTATGAGGGTATGATTCTCTCCGTCCATTTCAAAGGCATATGTATTTCTCTGCCCATCATGCACCGCATTCTTGTCATACTGCCAAGGTCTACCCAACAGAATGTGACAGACATCCATTGGCATGATGTCACACACCACTTTATCGGTTTATCCTTATAGCTGCCAATCTGAAACTTCACTTTGCTCTGCCCATTGACCAAAATCTGATGCTCATTTTGCAGCCAGGACACTTTATATGGAGTAGGGTGTTTGACCCTCTTTAAACCCAACTTTTCAACCATCTCTGTAGACACCAATGTTCTAAAAATTGGTCAACTTGGAACTGGAACCGGTTGAGTTGACCGGTTTAACCCTCATCAATTTTGAACTGGTACAAAACTTGGCATAGAGGCCGGTTTGGTGCTGAACTGGCTGACTCAAGACCTTGACTCAGCCGGTTCGGCGCCAAACCGGCCTCAAACCGGCCGGCTCTGCATTAACTCGTTCCAGTTAATCCAATAATGCCCGAGGTGCACGTGTAGAGGCTAGATACAAATGTTTTTGAAAAAGATTGACCAATTTTATACTAGTGACATTGAAGTCCGTAATATTGAATGGTAATGCTAAATTCTTAAAGTAAAAGTGATCTTCTCCTTATCTTTCATTTTTTATCCATTCACTTAAATTTTTAACATTACCAGTAATTGTTTTAGGATTGTTAGAATCCTAGGGTAGTTTGTAACTGTAGAAGACAAAGAATCGTGAAGACTCCAACGAACCTGTGGAATATGAAAACCAAAGGTCAGAAAGCTATGTATATATTGACATGTTTGGTGAATGAATAAGACATCTAGGAGTTATTACCTGTCAGTGGTATCAGAGATCTGCCATAACTCCTATGCTCCTGCCATTGCTATAGCTTGCCCATATTTGGCACTGTGTCCCTCCTTAGGTCTGTAAACCTACCTTCTGCCCAGTGTGTTCTGACATTTGCATGCTTCATCATTCTCTGCCCTAATCCTGCTATCCGTTAACCTGTGCATCCGTCCTGGAATCATGCTAACGTCCATTCCTTTCAGGGTTTGTAACCCTAATCCTGAGCTTCAACTCTCTCCTTTGAACCTGCGTGAGCTCTCATCTGAAGGAGCTGCCATCTCTGCCCATGAGCACTCACCTGGAGCTGCCATCTCTGCAACTTGAAGATCCGTGAGCCTCTGCGTGAGCTCCATCCGAGCACTCTTCATCTGCACATCTTTCATATGCACGTCTTTCATTCCTGAGCATGAGCGTGAGTGGTATCTCTTCTGCGCGTGAGTCTCTAAAATTGCTGCGACTGCACACTACTAGAGTTGCAACCTCCAGAGAGCTGTGACCACTGCGACTGGAGCTTCTTCCTGTGACCTGCGTTGAGTGGAAGACTGCCTGGAGACTACCATCGACGTGGAGAATCCCTTGAGCTACTATTGCAAGGAGACTGCGGTGGTATCCTATGAAGCTGCAAATAGATCTCTCCTCATGTGAGCTGTCAGGAGGACTGCGTATTGCATGTTGAAGATTGCGACCGAAAGCTTTGAAGTGATTGAAGTGTTGCGACTCAAGTGAATAATCCCATTTCCACATCAAATTGCCATCCGATTGGAAGTTGCGTTGAAGAATTGTCATCTGTGGTGTGTGTGAGCTCGACCTCCACGTGAAGAAGAACTAACTTGGAGGTGAATGATTGTAATACAATTTTTGCAACCCTAATTCCTACGCGAGCCTTCATTATATTTTTGATGGGGTTGATCTTGTAATGCGCCCTTGTTTGAAGATTGTACAAGTCAAAATATTATATCATTATATTGAGAGAAGGAGAAATTCATTATATTTGTGCGTTTGTAAAGAAGGAAAAGCTCACATTTTGCTGCAAAAGTGTATGTAATAACATATTAGGGAGTGGAGCAGAATAGAGCTGCAAAATTAGCTTGTGCTAAGAAGCATTTTGCAAAGAAGGAAGCATAAATTTAATTCTGCAATCTCTTATTTTTCTGCCATATATATAGTCTACTTAATAGTTGCAGGGTCAAGTCCAAGCTGCAGGAAATGCATTCTATAGCATCTGTCATTGGTGCGCTGTACTCATCGGCAAAGATACATTTCCAGAATGGTGGAGAAAGATCAAGGTTGCTTATGTCTACAACGACTTGTGGGACGACATTTGCGAAGGAAAGACCACTCTCACTGATGAAGGCACTGTCCTCTCTTCACCTCCAAAGCCCCCCTTCAACAGAAAAAGAACTTGCTATTTGGCAGACCAGAGACAAGAAAGCATTGGCTATGATTTCTGCCACGGTTAGTGAAGAGGTGAGCCAGCATATTCTTCCTGCGAAGACATGTTATGAAGCTTAAAAAACTCTAAAAGATCTGTATGATTCACACTCTGAAATGGAAGTCATTCAATTAATGTTAAAATTATTGAGTCTTGAAGTAAAAGAGAATGACCCCATGCTGGTCACATTTGAAATAAAAGCCATCATGCACAAGATTCAAGCTTTTGGTATGAAACCAAACCTTCCACTTGCAACATTTGTAAACTGTCTGTATCCCACACATTCAAACTACCTTGAATCCTTGCAAGCAACCGACAAGTTCAAAGACCTCACCTTTGAAGTTCTGGTAGAAAGGATTGCAGACAGAGAAAATGCTTTTGGGAAGAAGACAAGTGAAAGTACTATAGACTCTCTTTGCTTTGCTCAGAAAGCAAAGAACAAGACTAAAGACTGTTTCAGGGGAGATAGCAGCAAAAGAGGCAGAGGAAGAAGAAATTTTAGAGGAAGAGGAGGAAGAAACAACTCAAGCAAAATATCAGATGTGAAGTGCACACGTTGCAGAAAGAATGGACATGAAGCAGATCAGTGTTGGGCATCTTGGAACTCCATCAAAGGTAGACAAAATAAAGAAGATAACAATAAAAACCAAGAGGTGGTAAAACCCCTGATTCTGCTCATTGTATTGTTGCACATTGTAATCTTGGAATTAATGAAATGACTTCTCTTTCACCTTACAAAGATTATTGGCTGCATGATACTGGTGCAACATCTCATATGACTTTTAGAAAAGATTGCTTTGTAGAACTGAATGACATTGTGAATGGCATAGTATATTTTGCAGATAAATCTAGCCTCAAACCATAGGGAATTGGCTGAGTCAGGCTAAAGTTGCCTAGATTCCTTGATTTCATATCAAAGAATGTTCTCTATCTTCCTCAGTTGTAGAGAAGCTTGTTGTCCTTGGTGCAAATTCGACCACAAGGCCACTCCATCCACATATTTGATGGGATTGTGGAGATAAGAAAATCCTCTGACAACAAGGTCGTCATGACTGGTTATGAAGATGGACAATTATTAAAGTTGAGAGGCTCTTCTGCAAGAATTCAAAACTTTGCCTATATCTCTCAGCATGAAGAAGGTAATATGTCATCCAGTTTATTATGGCATGCCAGATTTGGTCATCTTAATTACAACAGTCTTAGATTGTTAAGAAATAATGGTGTATTTAGTTTGCCCACCATGCCGAAGCAAAGGAACAAGTGTGATGCATGCATACTAGGCAAACACTGTAAGCAGCCATTTCCAGAGTCAAAATTCAGAGCATGTAGAAAGTTAGAACTTGTTCATTCTGACTTATGTGGCCCCATGCCTATTCCTTTTGCAAACGGTAATAGGTACATTATGACATTTGTTGATGATTATAGTAGAATGTGTTGGGTGTATTTGTTGAAGACAAAATCAGAAGCATTTCAAACTTTCAAGAAGTTTCATGCATTGATAGAAAATCAAGCACAAGTATGTATTGGTACATTCAGATCTTATAATGGTAAAGAATATACATCTAAGGCATTTGAAGACTATCTTTGCAAACATGGAATTACACATCAAACTACAGTTCCCTACAACCCCCAACAAAATGGTGTAGCAGAAAAGATGAATAGAACCTTAATGAATACAACACGATCAATGATGTTTTTCAAGAATGTGAAGCTAATGTTTTGGGGTGATGCAGTCCTATGCGCAACATATTTGAGAAATAGAAGTCCTTCTCATGTTCTAGAAGATAAGACTCTACATGAAATGAGGTTTGGCCACCCTCCTTCGGTTAGGCATTTCATAATTTTTGGTTCCGTTTGCTATGCCTTAATACCAAAGGAGCAAAGAAACAAGCTTGGTGCTAGAAGCAGAAGATGTATTTTCTTGGGGTACTCAGAAACGTCCAAGGCATATCATCTCTTTATGATGAGGTAAACAAAAAGTTTGTTATTTCTAGAGATGTCAGTTTTCTTGAAACTAATAAAAATGACAAGTCTATTGAAAGACAACTTGATCGTCTGGAGAGGTTTGCTCATCTAAAGACATATTATGAATGTGATAATGAAATTCCACATATTGAAGGGGGGATCCCTATCTTGGATCAATCCATGGAATTTCCATTTGAAGCAACACCAACAACCCCTCATGAAGAGAATGATGAAGAAGAAGTTCCTACCACTTCAACTGAATGAGAGACTCAACTGGATGATGTAATCGAGAGGATTGGAAGATTGAACCTAGAAGAGAATAATGCACCACCAGTTGATCAACCTGGACCATCAAGGAAGATTCTGAAGTGGGCCACAAAGACACTTGAAAGTGTCCATGCAGATGAAGTAGGAAAGGCGAGAACAAGAAGCTCAACTAGACAAGAAGATGGAGGAAATGCAGAGAACTCAGGTGATGACATGGGTGTCTCATTTGGTTTTGAATTGAATTTTTTTGCTAACATTGAACCAACTTCCTTTGAAGAGGCTACTACTCGTGATGAGTGGAAAGAAGCCATGCAGAATGAGTATGATGCACTCATAAAGAATAGAACGTGGAAGCTGGTTGATCCTCTAGTCGGAACCAAACCAATTGGAAACAAGTGGGTGTACAAGAACAAATACAAATCAGATGGCTCACTTGACAAACATAAAGCAAGGCTATGACTATGAAGGAAGTGACTATGAAGAAATGTTCTCTCCCACAACAAAATGGGGCACCATCCACACTATACTTTCCTTAGCTGCACAAAATGGTTGGAAAGTTCATCAGATGGATGTAAACACTGCATTCTTGAATGGAGACTTGAAAGAAAATGTCTTCATGTCTCAACCCGTAGGTTTTGTTGTGAAGGGACAAGAACACAAGGTATGCAAACTTGTCAAGTCCTTGTATAGCCTGAAACAAGCACCGAAAAGCTAACTGAGCATCTTCTAAAGCTGAATTTCAAACATTACAATCTTGACGATGCAATGCTATTTGTAAAGAAAGTTGGAAGATCTGTTGTGTTTCTTGTAGTATATGTGGATGATCTTTTGATGACAGGGAACAATGAAAGTTATATAGCATCCATAAAGAAAGACTTAAGGAAAGGCATTGAAATGACCGATCTGGGACATCTTCACTATTACTTAAGAATTGAAGTGACTCAACATCCTAAGTACATTTTCATTTTTCAGAAAAAGTATATTGGAGAATTGTTGAACAAATTTGGGATGACAAATTGCAATCCACTCTCAACTCGAATGGAACAAAAGCTAAAGCTCACATCAAGTGAAGGAAAAGAATTCAAGGATGCAACAACTTGTAGGAAGCCTTATCTAGCTTACTACTACAAGACAAGATATTTCTTATGTTGTTAGCATTCTTTCACGGTTTATGCACAAACTTGTGAAGGACATTGGTCTGCAGCAAAGAGAGTTCTAAGATACTTGAAAGGGACTCAAGACTTTGGACTCAGATATTCTAAGGTGGATGACTTCAGACTTATTGGGTACTCTAATTCAGACTTCGATGGTGACAAAGAAATAGGAGTATCCACTTCTGGATACACAATGAATCTTGGATCAACAACTATCTCTTGGAGATCACGCAAACAATAAGTTCCAGCAGATTCGACAACAGAGGCAAAATATGTAGCAGCAACAAAAGCAACCAAAGAGATTGTGTGGCTTAGGAAGATACTAGAAGATTTGCAGGAGATACAAGAACAACACTTCTGCAATCAAGTTGGCCAAGAATCCTAGATTCCATGATCGAACCAAACATATCAACACAAAGTATCATCTGATTCGACATCATGTAGAGGCCAAGACAATTCATTTACGTCATTGTTCCACTAATGATCAAACTGCAGATATCTTCATCAAAGCACTTGGACGAGAAAAGTTTGAAAGATTTCGAACCATGCTCGGGCCTACAAACACCCCTTCGGATTAAGGGGGGGAATGTTAGAATCCTAGGATAGTTTGTAACTGTAGAAGACAAAGAGTCGTGAAGACTTCAACAGACCTGTGGAATATGAAAACCAAAGGTCAGAAAGCAATGTATATATTGACATGTTGGGTGAATGAATAAGATATCTGGGAGTTATTACCTGATCAAATTGCAGATATCTTCACCAAAGCACTTGGACAAGAAAAGTTTGGAAGATTTAGAACCATGCTCGGACCTACAAACACCCCTTCGGATTAAGGGGCGGAATGTTAGAATCCTAGGGTAGTTTGTAACTGTAGAAGACAAAGAGTTGTGAAGACTTCAACGAACCTGTGGGATATGAAAACCAAAGGTCAGAAAGCAATGTATATATTGACATGTTGGGTGAATGAATAAGACATCTGGGAGTTATTACCTGTCAAGGATGTTTGAGAGTGGTTCCAACCTCATTGGACTTCATATGCAAAAAGTATAATTTTAGATCCCATTTAGAATTCAACAAACTTACTAGTTTTTAGGATTTCGGGATTGCAACGTTTCCACTGGATTTTATCATGTATGAGGGTAAGGGATTGGAATTTAATCAAGCACATCAACTCTCTATGTACCTTGATGTTGGTGGTCCTGATGACTGATTGTTGAAGTTGATTGAACTCCTCTGTCATGACTCATGAACTTAATAAAAATGTACCCTTCTGTCAAGCAAAACCACTTATTAAGCAGGGGAAGCTTTTTTCTACCTTATTCTAATGCTTGGATTATGAAGTTTCAACAAAATTGTAGGGTGTTGGCTAATGTACTTGGAGGATCAACTTTGAGATTCGACGTATAGGCAAGGGCTAGAGCTTAGAGGAGGGGGGAATCGGGTGTTATTGATGAATAAGATTCCCATATAGGCAATGATTTTGATGATTATGCATTTTCAATTTTGATTTAGATATGTATTGCACCTGGTGCCATTTTTGATATATTCACCCTTACATGAATAGACTTTGCATAATTTGTCTCTAATGGTTTGGAATCATAGCTTGGAATGTTAAATATATATTCTTTTCATTAAAATTGTAAAATTGTATGTATTTTTCATTAAATCAAACCGCTCCGGTTCATTACCAGTTCTGGTTCCGGTGCATGTTGACCCTCGACCGGTTCAACTCCTGGTTCCGAGTTTTAAAACATTGGTAGACACTAAGTTATCAGTGCTACCACTATCAACTACATTTTTGCAGCACTTACCTTTTGCCTTGCAAGTAGTTCTGAATAGTGTCTTTCTTTGAGTCGGTTCCTTGATCTCCTTAGTTGGCTTCAACAAGACTCTCCTTAGCAACAAAGACTCTGACTTCTGGTGCATCCTCATGTGTCAGTGACTACTATTGCTTCTTCAGCCCTAGCAACATGTGCACTTCCTTGGCCTGTTGCAGGATTTTCTGGAGACTTGTATGATCTATGACCAACATACTTATTACAGCTGAAGCATTTACCCAAAAATCCTCTACCTCTACCTCTAGAGTGAGATTCTCTACCTCAGGATGAATTATTACCTCGTGAAGATTGCTCTTGCTGACGTGAGCTTCTAGCCTCCTAAATTTGTAGATGTCCTTGTTCACTTGCCTGCCCTTTTCCTCCAGAACTTCTTCCTCTTGCTTGTTGACTCAGCTTCGTGGTCAATTTCTCTTCTGCTTTTAAAGCAATCTGGTATGCCTCTTCCTCTGTCTGTAGAAACAAAAGATTGATTTCGCCTTGTATATCAAATGATTCAAATCTCAACCCATTAATATACCTTGCAACTTTCTCTGGAGTCTCTTCTATATTGCTAGCTCTGATGTTTATCTTGTAGAATTCCTCAGTGTACTCTTCACAGACATTAATTTCTGGTTTAAATTATGCTTTTGCTTAAACAAAGAAAGATGATAATGTTTGGGTAAAAATTTACCTTTTAACTTCGCAACCATCTTGTTCCAATGTTGTATCTTTTGCTTGCCTCTGCCTCTCCTTTCAGTCTGCACACCATCCCACCAAAGAGCTGCATGTCCTCTCAATCTGGTCACTGCAAACTTAACTCTCTTCGCCTCATCCACTTCTTCGTAGTCAAAAATACTTGTCCATTGCGCCAATCTAGTCAACCAATTCTTCAACATTTAGGCTGCCATCATAAGTTGGTTTTTCTGTCCTGGGTCCAGAGCTAGCTCCTAAGACTGACCTGAGCGGTCTTATATCCATAGTCTCTTCATCATGCTCTTCCTCTTTTGCTGGAGAATCCTCTTCCCTGTCACTGACATCTCCCATGTCACGGTCATGTTGTTGAACAACGTCCATGGCCTCTAATCACGCTTGAAGACTCCTCGCCTCTTCAAGAACTTCTGCATTTGCGACTGGTCGTCCTCCTCGACTTCGGCCTCTACCTCTGACTTTAAATGCCATGGCTTAACAAATAAATTCTTCCTTGGTTCTGATAGGAACTTCTTTTCGTTTAGCAATAGGAACTGAAACTTGTCCTGATACCAAAAATGGTGCAGACGATACGAAAAATTTGGATTTAATGCCGCTCTGTTCACCTTCAAGTTGATAATTCTTACTTGAAAACCAATCAGCATTTAATCCCAAGTAATCGACACTCCAATCACATACAATCAAAAGCAAACCATCGCTCTTCTTGGGGCTGACTCTGTACAATACATCATTGGCTTGAAATTCTGTCACAAAACAGAAATCTACTTCCTCATCTGGAACTGATCATTGCTGGCCTTGCCATTGCATTCATTGAAGTTTCGTTTCTGAATCACTCATCAACAAAATCTGGAAACATTACCTATAGGTGCGCTCAAGGCATCTCTTTCTTGAAATCGATGGCAAATTACAGGTGTGCGTTGGCTCTCAAGGGAAAATTCGTTGACCATAAAATATTCACATTCCAGATTTCGAACAGATCAGCTACCATTGTTAATCAGCCGCGGATTTATACATCATTCAATCATGAGTTGAATAAATCGATCAAGCAAATAATTCCCTTCTTAAAATTGCACTAGCAGACACCAAATCAGAAATACAAACATAGTTGGATCCTGGATGGTTCGAGATGGATTGTAGCATGAGAGATGGCCCATGATGGATGTGAACAATTGAGATTGCTTGCTTAGTGGATGCTTGACCTCAAGATGGTGCTGGCTTGTTGTTCTTCCCTTAGGTGTTGGGGTTAGCTTGTCTGATTGGTGGACACTCTTCATGATGGCCACATGGAGGAACCACTCGCTTGGAGAACATCCTAACTAGAATAAGGAGTGTTTTGCATCATGGAGGGCTTCAAGCTTTAGATGGTATGTGGTAGCTTGGATTTGTGTTCGAAGGATTAGAGATGGGTCGGCGACACTTGGGGCTTGCTTTGACAATGTTTTTGCAAGGGGTAGCTGACCCAATGGAGTGCATTGCTTAGGAGGATTAATGGAGTCCATGGATGCTGGTGATGGAGTAATGTGGACTTGCTTTGCATAGCTACATAACCATGGAAACTTTTTTGTGCATGACATTGCCATTGGAGCATGACACATGTACTCTAGAGTGGATGTCTCACTTGTGTGGCCTAAAAGGGCTCATGTAGGTTGCTTGTAAGGGCTTGTGCCCACATGGTGTTGTTGGCCTCCTTACCTCTATAAACAGAGGAAGGAGAGAGTCTTTCCATTCATATCATAGTTTGTACTCTTATTTATACTTAGCTTCTTGGATGAAATCGTTAGGGTTTTCTCATGAACCCTAGGAGGAGACATCTTTGTTGGCGCTTGATCCTTGTGAGATTCTAGGGTTTACTCTTGTGAAGAAGAGGTTGGTGACAATCTGTCTTCTCTCTCATGGATCTTCTTATGTACTTGGTCTTTCTTGTTTTGTAGTGTTAGGGTTTCTTGAAGATTCCTAAGGTTATGGTTTCTACTTAGGAAGCTAAGAAGATTAGGGTTTTGTGATAAACGCTAGGGTAGATTTGTGGAGAAGAAAAGAAGAGGATGTCTTGCCTTGGAGGTTGTGTTGGGGAGATTCTTGCATTTGGATCTTTTTGGTTGAGCTAGGGTTTGATGATTTACCTAAGCTAGGGTTTTTTGGATAGTTGAGTTTTTGTACTAGCCTTGGGAGAAGGATATGTTATGTACTTGTACTTCATCTTGAGATTATATATGAAGTTTTCAATGGTTTACATATTGCGCTGTTTCCATATTTGAATTTCAGCTATATATGTTCTTTATACATTGCTATTTATGGCTTATGTCTTGCTGATTTGACATAAGTAAAAGGACAATTTGTCAAGTGTATTAACATCTAGTAAAAAAGATAAGGGGTTGAGTTTACTGCTGTTATATTGCTGTAATTATGACTATAAATGGACATTCTCAGATCTGGTTCTGGTTTGATAAGTTGCCTTAGAAGGGATTGAAGCTTATCTCTTTGATTGGTATCCTTTCCCTTTGAATTGCTATGAAATAGGGAGATGTTAGAAGTGAATTATTTGATCTTTCCATCGCTGTTTTATACATTATTTTACAACAATGCTATGGCTAAAAGTTTTAGGGCTAAGATCTGGGAAACTTTCTAGGAAGAAAGTGAAATTTCAGTTTTGCATTAATTGCCCTATTGCTTGAAGTTTCAACACAAATTCGTCAGTTTTTTAATGAAGATCTTGCATCTTTTGTAATGACTTTGATTATCCTAGAGCATTACTTTTGATACATCTTTCAAGTCTTCTAGTGAGAAGCTTCTGAGCATGACTTCATTGCAAATGATATTTTGTTCTTTTTATATGAGAATGTCAAAAATTTATTCTTCATGTTTAAGATGAGTGTCCCCAATTGTTCCATCCATGGTGAACATAAAATTATGTCAATATTCTTTGTTTATCCTTGGAAAGTACATCCTTGAGAAACCCTATGAACTTCACCTCGTTTCGAGTATGGTACGCAATGTAAAGTGAGTTGCATAAACTATTGTATACTGATTTGATAGGGATATTGAGTGAAGTTCTACATACATAGAGGCAACGAGCTCAGGGACTTGACCCAAAGACCTCTTGCTTGCTATTCACAACTCTCAACCACTCTAGCTAACCCTCTGGGCAATGCCAACATCTTTTATGTACATAGTTCTGAGGATGGTACTCAGTTTAAAGTGAGATGCATAAACTATTGTACGTTGACCTGATAGGGACATTGAGTGATGTTCTACATACATAGAGGCAGCGAGCTTGGTAACTTGACCCTAAGACCTCTTGCTTTGCTATTCACTGCTCAACCAGTCCAGCTAACCCACTGGGCAATGTCAACATCTTTTATATACATAGTTGTAATATTGAATTGGAATATGAAAATATAATCATCAATTGTAACATTGAATTGGGATATGAAAATATAAATCATCAATTTTTAGTTGGAGATTGGTTTTCCACACATGTTTGGGTTCAAAAAGTCAATTTTCTTGATTATACTTGGTTTTGGAATGAATAATTGATTGGCCAAGTCGGCAATAATGTAATTGTCCTTCTCGTCAGGACAAATAGCAATGCTAATAGCTCGATGGTCTAGCTCAAGTGTTTGAGTGTTTTGAGCTTTATGAATGAGGTGACAGGTTTGCATTGGATATCATACGTGAAATGTAGAGAAGTTCCTAATGGTTTCCCATAATGTTTTCTGTAGAAAAAAATTAAAAAATAACAATGCTAATATTTTTCCTTAATTAGTTCCTTTAATAAGGCACATATACTTTTTTTCATAACCATGAAAAAATCTTCCTTTACTTCAATTAGTTTTCATCAAAACTTGCACAAAAATTTTACTTGTTTGAAATTTAGTTCACGTACTATAACATGAGGATCCCACTAAGATTAAATATAAACTATTCATTTTTTGATTCCCATAAGCACTAATTGTATAGATATTTTTGTTGACTTGCTCTCGACTTATAAGATGACTTTTATATTTCTTTCTTCCTTACTTTCTTATCATGGTTTTGTTTTCTTTATATCTTCATATACTTGTTTTCTTGACCTACTCTCCTCGACTTATATGGATGACTTTCACATTTCTTTCATCCTAACCCTCTTATTATGGTTTTGTTTTTTCTATATCTTTGGACTATTTAGGAGTTTTTTGGTTGATTTATTCCCCTTGACTTGTAAGGATGACTTTTTTCTGGCTTCTTGACTTATAAGGATCAATTGTATATTTCGTTCACCCTCACTCTCTTATTATGATTTTGTTTTTTTTATATCTGGGATCATTAGCATAATCTTATTTATATGTAAATCTTTAGAGGGCAGATTGACGTTTTAAACTTATTACTTTTTTAACCAGGCCTTGATACTGATTATTTCACTTAAATGTTAATCTTTTTCCACCTTACAACTTTATCTTCACTCTTTGGAATTACTTCATTGCATTTCTTTTTTGAGCTTTTAATCTAATCTTATTAAGAATAAGTCATAAGTCAAATTTTTACGTGTACCTTCAACTTTATTCTGTTAAATCAAAGTTACAGTCATAATATTAGAAACATCACGACTTTTTATTTGGTGTAATTTCGTTACTTATTTCAATGTGGGCAACTGAATGGGAATTGAATTTGACAACCAAGCTTAAACCACGACGGCTGCAATTGCCTGGATGCTCGCATTCCGGAAGCAATGGTCTTTCTTGACATCTTGACTTTCACATTGTGGGCATGGTGGAACGATGGCCTGGATGATTTATGGTCACTGTTATACAGTTTTGATTCTTGACTGGCGGAAGAGCGATAGACGCTTACGTGATTAGTGCAATTTCTTACCATTAGTCACATGCTCTCTATTCTGCACATTTAAATGGCTCCTTACGTGGCGATCCCGGTGTAATGGGTTCCCTACTTGCAAGTGTTTTGATTCTTTTCTTCAAACCTAAACCCCATGAATATGCTCAACATAATCCTGTACAATTAATGCGTTTGTGAATCTTTTAAGCCTTATGAATGGTCCGGGACTCCGGCGGCTAAGGCTGGATTGTCAGGTTGAATACTTTTTATTCTTCTAGTTTGCAGTGGAAGGATTTTTTTGGATTCTTCCAGTGTTTTTTGAGAGTGCTATGGTCAAAAGCCAGCAGTTTTGTTGCTTAGGGAAACGAAATTTTTTAACCAGAGGTCGAGCAAGACTTTCCCCATAAAATTGGTTCAAGTTGGCTTTAATACCAATGTGATTAACGGATATATAGATATATGATGAACCGATGATGAATGTTGTGTATGAATATACATTGACAATGAGTAGACATGTAGCCATTCGCAACAAAATATTTTAACCGGAGGTCAAGCAAGAATTTCCCCATAACATTGGTTGAAGTTGGGCTTTATTATCAATGTGATGAACGGATATGTAAATATATGATGACGATTATTGTGTATAAATATACATTGACAATGAATAGACATGTGGCCATTGAATATTAAATTTTAATATCAATATTATAATACTAATATGTACATATATGATATATATAAATATATGATGATGATTGTTGTGTATAAATATGCATTGACAATGAATAGACATGTGGTCATTGGATATTAAATTTAAATATCAATATTATAACACTAATATGTAATATGTACTTTATGTTTGTTACAACATCGAATATTTTGAATTCACTTCCAAAGCTGACATGTTGATGCTCCTTGCCTGATATTGGCTCACTAATGTAAGATTATCTGATGTATCCTACGAAATATAAGATGCATTTAAATTTTTTTGTTCTTGATATATACTTTATATTTTTTTTTGAAAGTGAATAAATGTGAGAGTGATGTTACTCATGTAGAGAATTTCAGCTTGCCAGAAGCAACATTTGAGGCTTGGACATCATAGATAGTATTAACTTTGCAGGTAGTCAAGCTGAAACATTCATAAGAAAAGATGCAGAAGATACAATATGTGTGATTTAAAACTACAAAGATACAAATGTAGGCTCCAAAAAATATTGACTCTTAGAGGGGATGTCATCGAAAATAAGATAAGATGAGATATGTACATTAATGTCCAACAAATAGGTCAATGGGACTGCTAGGGTGTTAATGATTTGATTCACAGGAAGTTCGTGCAATTATATTTAGTGCAATAAAATATATGTGAGTTGGTTTTCTAATTATTTGACCAGATGAATAGTCTGTCATGATGCTGGAAAAGGTTAGCTATATGCAGTTTCATTAGTTAAAAACTACATCTGTGCAGTATGAGTTCTTAATATTATTCACTGATTGCCTTGAAAGCTGTTTGTTGCATTTTTTTTCATTTTATTATTGAGTGGATAATTTCACAATTGAATATACTCTATATTGGATTAGTTTCATCACCCTGGTTTGAATTTGAAACGGTGTGAGGTTCTCGAGGGTAGTGCCTTGTTTATGAAACATTTTTGGTTTAAGTGCTGTCAAATGGTTCTTTTTCGATTTGGTGATTCATTTAATGAATTATTTACAATATGTCTCTATCAGATATGTGCGAATTCTTGGAGCATTGTATTTGCGCCTTGTTGGTAAACCAACTGATGTTTATCAATATTTGGAACCGTTATACAATGACTATCGAAAGCTGCGGCGTAAGCTTGCAGATGGAAGTAAGTTTTGGCAATTATTGTTTCTGATCAATTTTAAATCCTAGTTGTCATGCCCTTATTATATATATGTGTGTGTGTGTTTTTGTTGTCATAATTGTTCAATATGCTAGATGATGGGCCATGTTATCATGGCTCGAAAAGTTGATTCTATTGCCCTAAATGTGGGTTACCCAGAGAACACTCAAACATCAATAGCTGACCACAATAGCCTAGGAAATATTGTTCAATACATTTTAAAGTTGTAAATTCTTTGAAGTGTAATTTTGTTGCTTGTTGATAGTATATCGATCATTCTTTTATAACAATGGACAATATTTTGCCTTCAGGTTTTGCATTGACTCATGTGGATGAGCTTATTGATGAACTTTTGACGACTGATTATGCATGCGATGTTGCTTTGCCACGTGTCCCTAAAAGGTGATATATTTTTCCTTATTTTTTTTATCGAATACATGCTATGTTGCTTTGCACATGTTATCGAAAAGGTGATATATATTTTTCTTCATTTTTATTGAAATGATAAAAAAACCTAATGCAATATTATTAAAAAAGTAAAAGAAATTATATGTTTTTGTTAGTTAAAATGTTTTGTATTTAAAAAAGAAAGTAAAGGGTATATATTGTTCAAAAACTAGCTGTGACTTTATCCATCCAGCCTTAGTACATTCCAAAATCATTCAGTGCTAGTAGAAAAGAAAAAAAAGATGAAGAACATCCAAACATTTGAAGATTTTTTTTTTAAGAGAAACAGGAGAAAATATATATAGATAAAGGCTGTGCACAGCCATTCATTACAAAAATGAGAGCCAGCATTCTGCATCTGAAAGAGGAAAATTGCAGAGATTGATAGAGTTTTTATCACTATGGTCTTTGCATCTTATCTTCCTATAGATTCTATTCATGCTGTTGGGATAAACCCTTACAAATTGGTTACATAATAGAAGGCAAAAATACATTCAGAGGGTGAACATCAAAGAGAACCTGAAGTATGAAGATAATATCCAAAAAAGTGAAGAGATTGTCTTTAACTGAAGTTCTGCTGTTGGAATGAGGCAGCGTCCAGCATCTCCTTTTACAGTTGGGGCTTCCTGCACAATGCTATAGAGAGTTTTGCTGGTGAAAGCAGAGATGTCTTCTTTAATACTATCCACTTTTCCTATCAGTTCGATCATGTTTCGGTCCATATCCTCCATGCGCGACTCCAGGCAAGAGAGCCGAGAGTGAATATACCTGTCTTCCAAGGTCAGCTCCTCTATCTGACGCGCAATGGTGCAGACTGCAGAATACGTTCTGCACAGATAGGTTTTGATTTCCGAAGATAACTGGCTTAACGTGGCAATTGCCTGTCTAACCCCTTCCATGCCGCAAAGAGAGCTGGGCGAATTGGGAGGAGTATTGTCTTCTTCAAGCGACGAGGGGACAGGGTCCAGGGCAGAGATACAGAGCTGCCTGAGAGCCGGAGCGAGAGCAGGAGGAATAGAACGGTCCATTCTTCGATCAATGATCCCAAAAAAAGCTTGAAGCCTTAAATGCTCAAGCGTGAGAACTGTGGAGGCCATGTGGGGGACGCAAGAGGAGTGGCGTGTCAGCCAAGCTAGAGCATGGAAAGCCTGTTTTCCATAATAGGGTAATAAATGGCCCCTTAATAACCTTGTAAAAATTTGTAATCCCATAGTCAATGTGGTCATTAAGGTATAAAACAATGCTCTAATACATTGTTGTGAATGACTTGCCCTTTTTTCATAGTGGCTCCAACATTTGCCAGCTTGCCTGCTATGGGGTTCAATTCTCTGAGCACATGAAAGAATAGAGTGTCGGTGGGAAGCACGAGATTCTTAATTCTTCTTTGAATTCTTTGGCTCTTAGAGCCCTTGGAGGAATTACCATTCCGCATAGCATGTATTACGTGCCTGGAGTCCCCAAAAACCTGTAAATGTCCCATATTAATGGTGGAAGCAATTTCAAGAGAGTGATACATCGCCAACCACTCGGCTTGATTGTTAGTGCTGATACCTAGTCCCCAAGAGAAGTCTGCAACTTTATTTCCTCCGGGATCGAAGATGATCCCCCTCGCACCTGCCTCCCCCGGGTTCCCTTTGGAAGTCCCATCAAAGAAAATTGTGAATCTTGCTTGCCAAACATTTGAAGATTCGAAAATAATAATGTTTTTTTCGCTGCAAAACTTGTGGGTATAGATTCTTATACACTATTCCAGCAGAGAGAAACCTAGAAAACATATCTTAACTAGTGAATGAAAAAGGCATCCATAAAGATTTTGTAATTGAGCCCAACTAGTTGACTTCTTCCATTTCTTCTTTAGAGTTCAACATCTCATGACGTACAGAGTTTTGAGAACATCTCTTGAAGATGCAAGTTGACATGGCTTACTATGTGAATGAGTAGATCCCCCATAGTGGAGAGGGCCATGTCTAGATAGTGAATTTCAACTAGAGAGTAGAAAGGGTACTTCAAGACTCTTGCTCCTAGGCTCTTAGAGCCAGTATGTGCTTTGTTGATTCCACAAAGAAGCTCTTTTTGGCCTCATTAACTTCCAAAAGTTTTAGTTCAACTCATGTTCTCTAGTGTTTTGCTTGTTGAGAGGCCATGGAAACTTGCTTTGAGACCTTCAATTTCCTTGGAGTAGCCCTGGACACTATCATGGATTTCCTGCACACGCCCAACAATGGTGAGGCAACAATCACGATGATTTGTTCGGGGTGACTAGAGCATGGGAGCCCCACCTTGAAAAAATTCTCAGAAGGTGATTAATGTCGAGAAATCTTTAAAATACAAGAAGAGAGAAATGAAAGTTCTAGAGCAAAAGATGCTAAAGAGTGTTCAAATAAAGGCTCTGCTTGTCATTATTAATCATAGTCTTGCTTTGAGCAGGTGACAAGATTGAATGCCTTGCATGCTAAGGATCCCATGCATGAAATAGGATTTTGAAGGTATGGGGCAATGAATCCATGGGAGAGGAATGAAGGGGAACATTCTATGAGAACAGAGATTGACATTGGTTGAAATGATCGCTTTTATTTTCCATCATAAATACAAGGTTAGACATATATGGGGTGTTAGACCTAGGCCTTGAGCCCCCTTCCTTTTGACAAATTAATTTCATGGGATTGGAACCTTGAGTCTTTGTTCCCTATGCTTCAACTGAACCCAAAACCATCCTTAGGTTTGAACATTGTTTTATTGGCCATTTCATTAGCTTTGAACTTGTGATGTCTCTTGACTTGGAAGGAAACATCATGAAATTGTTTTAGCATTAGGACCATTGTTTGATAGATGTGAGCCATAATTGGAGCGGAGGGAGATTTTTTCTAGGACATGGTTTGGATGATAATGGTTGAGTCTCCTAAGATTACGATTCCATGAGTGTGCTCCTTAAGAAGCTTGATCTCTTGATATGCAATGAAGCTCTCCACTTTGTTATCTCTAGCAGGTCCAATTCCCATAACATAATTGATCATTGATGTCTGTTAGGATTGATAATGATCCCTTCTGCACTTGCCACCCCTAAATAAAAGGGTGTTGTATTACTCTACAAAACATTGCATAGGTTTACATCAAAATAATAATGGATTTTAATTTAGTTCTTGGATCCCATTTTTGTTGTTCAGAGATACTTTGGTTACCAAGTTGAATCCATGTCTATACTTTCACAAAGTAGAGATAGGTATGCATAGAACTCAACTATGACTTTCACAATAACAATGCCAACAATATTTTTCACCATAGATTTCTCTTAACATTTCTATTGGTTCTACTTGTTTTGATATCTATTGGAATATCTATTATTGGAATATACTTTTTTTGAAAAAAACTGTGAAAATCTTCCTATAGATACATTCTGTTACAACAAAAACAAGCACCCACAAAAGTGTAAAGTCCCAAGCACCAAGGTGATAGCTTTGAGATAACCAAATACCACAATAGCAATACCCTTATTGATCAACACTATTCAATGGCCTCTGCAAGGGGGCAACCTCCAAATGAGTGGAGCTCCAATTACAATATACTTCACAAGACATCTTATAACATTGCATATACTCCTTTATACAATTTCTAGTGAAAAAACTTTGTAGTAAGCAAAACCTTTTAGTAAGATTTCTTATAATAATTTCTTTTTAACCTCCTAGGAAATTTCTAGTGAAGGAACTTTCTTGTAGGCAGAACCTTCTAGTAAGCCTTCTTACAAATATTGCTTTCACACTGTATTCACATAATGGGCCTTATTAATATAGATGTCCTCAATACATAGTAAGCGATCTATCTATTTAAGGGAGTTAGGGTAAGATCCTTACATGCCCTCTGTTGAAATTTCATCAAGTTAGGGTTGTATACAGAAAAATAACAATTCATCATATTCTAATGCGGAAAATACATTTAATAAACATTTACAAATATCGAATATTAAATATTGCAGTAGTAAAAACTATCATAACATAAATTTCATGTCTTTAGCACTCTTAGGTCACTGTGTTAAAGTACTTTTAACACTACCTGTTAGGTCACTGTGCTAAGTTAATCTTCAGCAGCATGCAACGTAGAATAACTAATAATAAAAGAGAAGATACTTACCTGTGTGTGGGACCCTTCCTATAAAATACTCAGAAGAGTTACTTACTTTCAGTAAACACTGTGCCTCAGAGAGGCCAGTCAAATCTGGAAACTATCAGACCCTACAAGAGGGTAGTACAAACCAGAGAGAGAGAGAGATGACAGGTTGAGATACAGTCAAATAGTCAAAGACAGTCAAGAACACAGTGACAAACTTAATCAAGTCTCAGCATAATAGATCTAAATCAAAGACAAGTCTTAGCACATAGATCAGTCCACAAACAAGACTCAGCACACAGATCTGGCCACAGTAAAGGTTCAACATATATAAACAAAGTCTGAACACATAGATCAGACTCAACAAAGTCTGAGTACAATAAATCAGATCTGCATAAGGTCTTTACACAAAAGACCTAACCACCAGTTTTCATAGCCCTCATACATATATGCTCAGTAGGATAAATCAGACTATACAGGCCTCACGGCCTCCACAGATCAGACTGAAACTGGACTAAAGAAGCTCACGGCTTCCACCAATAATCTCTTAGCATACAGATCAAGATCTAAAAAGAGTCACGCCTGAGTTGTAAGGTTAGCATAGGGTCACATTCTTCTTCAACAGGCAACCACAAAGCAGATCGGACCTCAACAGTACTTCAACAAGTAAATCAAATCTCAAACAAACTAAAACAGCAGATCGGGTCTCAGTTTATCCATAGGGAGCAGATCGGATTCCTTATTAGGCAGATTGGACATCATAGCAGCAGATCGAACCTCACAAAACTCTCAGCATACAGATCAAGCTTCAGTCAAACTTCAACAAGCAGGTCGAAGGTAGTAGCAGTAAGATATACCTTAACGTCAGCCCTAAATAATTATCCAAACCAGATCTGAGATGAAGGGTAGACTTCAGCAGGTAGCAGCCTCCAAAACAGGTGAGCAAGCAGCAGATAAAATAGCAGACCCTAGCAGCATGAGGTCAACCTACATCAGTCTATTCAAATCAGATTTGAGGTAAAAATGATCTCTAACAGGTGGACGGCCTATACAAGCAGCAGCAACAGTTCTGAACCCTTGACGTCAACCTCAAAAGATCAGAGCTTGAGATGTAAAGTAATCATACATTCAAGTGAAGAGATAGACTTGAATTTATATTGTCTTGGTGGCTTCTAGAAGGGTCATACTTATATTTCTTTAATGACTTAGGATTCCATAGATTTAGGGAGGAATAAAAAAAAAAAAAAATATATATATATATATATATATATATATATATATATATATAAATAAATAAATAAATAAATAAATAATAAAAATATAAAATAAAAATAAAAGATAACAAAAATAAAAAATGTAAAAATAAAAGAATAAATGTAAACTAAGGTCATGTACCAAATAAGTGGGTACAAGACTAATAACCAAGGGTATGTTCCAAAAGTGGACAGGTACCCATAAGACCAAAACAACAAGGGTGGTATAAATAGAAGGTGGGTCAATGACCCCAATTACCATAAATCAAAGACAGGGTACCACAAGACTTAATAAACAATAAGGTGCAAGGACCAAAAGTAAATCACCCAAGGTGGAAAGGTACAACCAGTCATCTCTCTCTCAAATGTACAAATGTTCCATATAACCTGAAAGTTCATCATCATTGTATAAGGAAGGGTTCACACAGATGATGTGATCATGTGGTCCTCTCAACTGCTCCTTAGGTCAAATGTTAGTAGCTTCCACAAGGGGTGGCCAGTCCCTTGAGAAGAACAACCAACTCATCCATCTCAAAGACCTAGGAGAAGAGGACATCACACATCATAATCTTGGTAACTGACCAAGTGCCTCCATTCTCAAGGAATGGCTTCTCAGCCCAAGGCTGAGCCTCAGTCCTAGACTGGGACATGTTGATCAACCATCTGGTCCATGACCAGGTTCTCCATTCTCCCAGAGAATGGTCCTCAGCCTCAAGCTGAGCATTCAGTCCTAGACTGAATGTTGATCAACCATCTGCAGGACCTAGGATGTCTCTGTCTCAACCTGCAGGATCTGCTTGGTCCTCATGACCAAGAAACTGTCTGGTCCCAGACCAGAATACCCTAGAGACAAATAGGGGCCCTAGCTACATACTAGGGACTTTGCCATGGCATCCATTTGCTTGGTCCTCGACCAAGAACCCCAGGAGACAGCTGGGGGCCCTAGGGTACCTTCTAGGGTCTTACTCATTGACTCTACCTGGTTAACTTGACCAGGAACCCTAGTTAACTGACTAGGGTACCATTCTCTCTGAGAATGGGTCTCGCAGCTGCACTAAAAATTAACACCCTCCCCTTAAAAACAACATTGTCCTCAATGTTGGAGGTGTGGAAATTGTTGGAATATCTCTGTTGGTTCCATGTAGCATCCTTATGCTGGGTATTTTTCTAGTGGATCAAGACTTCTTGGATGGTGTGCTGGCAAAGATGATGTTCTTGATTGAGGACAACCTTGGGCTGCAACCAGATAGAACATTCTTCGTCCAATTCTGGAAGGCTAGTTTGAATACGATAGTTAGAGTGGGCCACTTTCTTCAAGCAGGATACATGAAAGATGGGATGAATCTTTGGAAGGCTAGTTTGAATACGATAGTTAGAGTGGGCCACTTTCTTCAAGCAGGATACATGAAAGATGGGATGAATCTTAGAGTGGTTAGGCAACTCCAATTTGTAAGCCATAGGGCCAACATGTTTGATGTCCTTATAAGGCCCCTAAAAGGTGGGAGCAAGCTTTTGGTGGTGGTTGGCCTTAAGTGAGGTTTGCTTATAGGGCTATAGGTGGAGGAATATTTGTTCCCCTTTTGCAAAGTGGTGTTCAGAAAAATGCTGATTAACTTGTTGCTCCATCTTGTTTTGAGCCATTACCAGTTTATCCTTGAAAGTGCGAAGAATGTCAACTCATGTTATGAGTGTTTTGTCAACCTCACCTACCTTAGAGATGCTTTGTAAGTAGGATAGTAATGACAAGGGCTTTTGGCCATAAACATCTTCAAAGGGGGTCATTCGAGTGATAGTACCATAAGTTGTACTATACCACTATTTTGCTAGAGGTAACCTCTGAGTCCATTGGGATTGCCTCTCTGAATTAAAGCACTGCAAATACGCTTCTAGGGTCTTGTTGATCACTTCAATTTGACCATCAATTGGAGGGTGATAGATGGTGGTGATTTTTAGTTGAGTGCTCTAGAGTCGAAACAGTTCTTTCTAGAAAGTGCTAGTGAAGTTGGGGTCATAGTCCGAGAGAATAGATTGCAGCATACCATGGAGTTTGAAGATATTATCTAGGAAGACTTGACCTACCAGACAGGCCTTGAAAAGGTGTTGTAGGGACTTATTGCCAAATTTGGTAACGCTACAATGAATTCCATAGAAATGTTAGTCCATACCACAAGTGGAATGGGAAGTGGTTGAAGTTCACTTGGAGGCTTCACTGTCTCACTTTTATGATATCGACAAGTGTCACATTTTGCCATAAAGGTATGAATGTTTTTCTTCTTGCCTTCCCAGAAAAAATGATCATTTGATCCTTTCATATGTTTTATGAAATCTTGAATGATTGGCTATGGTGGATGAAGGTATCTTAGATAACACCCGTTATTTCATTGCTGACTTCATGCACCCTCCTCCTGGCAGCAACACAATACTCATTGCAGTTCCTCTTCTAGCTCTTGCGTACTAGCTGTTGCTCCAAAAGAAGAAGATTGCAGAATCAGATCATCAAACAACTCAGGTATAGCAGATTCATAAGTGTAACTTGCAACTATTCTTGTTTGTAAGTTCTAGTATCTGCTTTGGTACTTGCATTTGTGTTTTGTGTACAATACCAAACTTAAGTCAAGTTGAACTGCAAATTGTATGTGGGTGCATTTTCGGTCGAGATTGACACCCCTTCTCTTTTAAGTTTGAATCTGCTGAAACATTGCTTGTAAAGGGCGGATTTACAAGAAGCCCTCATTCTGTTTGAGTCCTTGTACTTGGTCCTACCTGCACAAGGAGGCCTTAAATTGTCTTCACTATGTCTAATACAGAAGAAACATTATATTTGTTGAATACTCTAGTACATTCAGTTATAGATGACTCAATCACAATCAACAAAGATACACTACAAACCGTCATAAATCAATTGCAGAATTTGAAAGCCATTGAGGAGGATGCCCAATACAGGAATCAACATTTTGAACTAGTGCTTGTTCAGAATAACCCCTTTTTTGAAGATGATTCCTATCAGCTGCCAGAAAACAATGAAGTCATGTCAGATGTACAACCTATTCAGAGTTCTAGATGCCAACATTGTGATAGAGTTGGACTTATGAAAGATCAATGTTTTGATCTTCATCCTTGTCGATATTGTGGGAAACGCAACCATTCTTCAGATCGGTGTGTGAAGCTGAAGAAACCTGCAAGAGTGAAACTTGCAGCAGATTATTGTACTGCTTCTTACTTTGTACCTGACGGGGGGGAACATGATGTTAGGCTTCAAGTTTCAAAGCCTTGTCCTTTTGATAACAAACACTTACAACCTTCCTCAAGTAAGTCATATCAAGCGAGCTTGATCCATAGTGAGTTTGGATAGCCACTTGATTTAGAGATGCCTGATTCTGATATGCATGTATTCTGAAGACAAGAGATATACATGAAATGGAGTGCTCATGTGTTTTGTGTGTAGTTGTGATACCATGTCCTCTCCTCACAGTGTTCCTGACAGGGGGGAAATGATGATCGTCAGTAACAAGCGAGCGAGCCTATGAAGAGCTATGTTCGAATGAGCTCCAGAGTTGGTGGTCATCCTAAAACCACCGGTATCGAGAGCACCTTCATTTAGCAGAAGCATGTGCAAGCTTCTAGCTAACTTGGAAAAAGGTTGTCAAGATGGAAATGTTCAACTAGTTGTTGTTGTTCACTTCCTGTTTTCAGCTCTCTCGTTGGTTTGTGGTCATCCTAAAACTATCATTCCAGACAGAACCTCTGAGCCTTCGAGCCAAATTCTAGAGAACCTCTAAACGAATGTTGTCACCAAGTTCTAGAGTTTGTGGTCATCCTTAAACCACACACATAGTAGAAGATTTCAACTTTTGCTCAAGGTTTTAAAAATCGGAATCGGACTCGGAATCGGTCGAGGGTCAACTCGGAATCGGAATCGGAATCGGTAATGAATCGGTAATAAATCGGTCGATTTGAATTTAATGAATCGGTTTGCTCAAAAATACATAAAATATTTAATTTTTTTAAGAAAACAATATTTTCAAGATTCTAATTCATGATTCCATAGCATTAGAAACAAAATATTCCCCTAGACATATCAAACTGGAAGAAAGGATTGGAACCTATATAATCAATTGCATCTGTTCATAAACTGTTGCTTTGGTGTGTAAACAATGAACACAGATCTCCACCATCGAGATGTGAATTATAATAGAATAACCCTTTCTAGGAAATTATCTGCTACATTTGCATTGGTGTGTAAACAATGAATATAGATCTCCACCAAGACGTGAATTGTAAAATAATAACCCTTTCTAGGAAATTATCTGCTACATCTTTCTTATGCCTTCCTAGGAAATTATCTACTACATCTTTCTTATGCCGTAGGGCTATCACATGCCATGAGGTGGGGGGATATGCTGGCGGCATTAAGCTTAACTATCTTAGTCTTAGCTACCCATATGTAAACAAAGCTCTTGTAAAACCCTTAATTAAGCCTAAAATATATATAGATGACCTTCTCATTGAAGAGGTACAAAGAATCTTTCCCTTTCACGCCGGCCGATTCTTCTTCCAAGTGCAATAGGTGCAATAGGGGTCGGGTTGGGTAGGTTAGAGGTAGTTTAGGTTTAAAATTTAACTTATAAAAATTAAAAAAATAATAAAAAGTGTAAACAGCTTTAGATTAGTCAAAACGAGGTGGAAGAATCCGAGAATCCGATTCGGGTGCGGTTCCTTTAACTATGCTGGGAAGTAATGAGCGAGTGATATCTTCAACAAATAATGTCCATTACTTCCAGAATTTGTGAAATCTGCTACAGCACTTAAGGGAAGACATTTATTTGAGGCAAGACTTGTCAATCCAGATCTGTCCCATCTTATTCCAGGCATGAAGAAATCAGTTTATTTAAATTAATACCAGATTTGCCTTGTTGAATGCACTACTGTTGGAAATAGGATTATATACACAGTATTATTCTTGATATTTGGTTGCTATTATATGGTCTATTTGAAGTTAAATATTTGAATATTATATATTGTGAGCTATCTGGAACAAAATGCCAAGAACTAAACCACAATGAACAATCAGACCTGTTAATTAAGTTCAGAATTGAAGTTACAGCAGTAAGACCACTAAATGTTCGTCAAAATACCACAACCAAACATTATCCTTCAGTTCACATTAGATCAGATTTTCTCTACAGTGAATTACAGCAGTCTGAAACCCAGTGTTTGTCGAAATTCCATAGTCATTGGCTGAGCAGATGTGAGGAAAAAATTGCATCCATTTGACTGGGGATTTTACAGTGGTATCAGACCATGATTGTTGACAGCTGTGGGGCTTTGAAGAAAAGTGATTGAAGAGGTCGTGACCTTCCATTGAGAGCAGTATCTTGTTGGAGAGCCATTCTTCTTGCCTATTGAAGGTCAATCAATACATGGGATATTTCCATCATTTTTCCAGGCATGTGCTTTGTGTTTGAATTAATATTCAGATCTGAGTTTGGGAAGAAATTGTGGCAGGAGGAAGAGTGACTTTTGACATCCTTGGTGGCAAAATATCACTGTCTTTCAGCTGAGTATTATCTTCCACAATCAGTTGTATTTCCATCATGAAATTCAGGCTAGAAAAGGGATCATAAGCACCATGTTCCAGATCTGAACTTTCTTGCAATCAGTCAATATATTTCATAAATTCAGTCCTGGGCATCTTTATGTAAATCAGGGTGAACATAACTGTCGTGGGCATCAATATTCTTGAGTTCGACAGCTGCTGCAGCAAAGTCAGTTGTTGGGAAGTTTCTAATTCTCAAAATTGCTAAGGATCACTCCCAGGCATGTTTTTAGGTTCCTATGATATAAATATCAGTTTTGCATCTTGATTGATTAAACTCTTTAGCATTCTGCTGTGTTATTGTTTATGTCATTTCATTGTTGTGAACAATATATGTATTAAAAACCCACACACAAAAAATCGGTCCGATTTTTTACTTAAATCGGTCAAACCGGTTTTTTCAGATGAATCGGTCCGATTTATTGGTTAAATCGATTAAATCGGTCCAACAAACCGGTTTGGAGGCCGATTTGAACCGGGCAGGGGATAAATCGGTGAATCGGCCGATTTACAAACCGATTTCACCGATTTTTAAATCACAGCTTTTGCTAGCCCCTTTCGGTTGATGGTCAGCTAAAACCATCCCTTCAGAGAGCTCTTGTATTTAGCAGAAGCATGTGCAAGCTTCTAGCTAACCTTCTTAGTAAAGGAAGTTAGAGATGGAAATGTTCAGTAGGTGGTAGCTGTCCACTTCTACTTATTCAGCTCTCTTCTTTTTCTTGGACTCATATACATCCTTCGGATTAAAGCGGGATTTGTTGGAGCCTAATCCTTGGTGTTAGGATTTGTGTGCACCACTTGATGAATATGGTTGTCTATGATTGTCATTGATGACAACATTAATGACAAAGGTGAAGTGTGATGACATGACATGAAGCCAAAGCAAGCAAGCAAGCAAGTGTGTGAATGACAAGAGATGACAAAGCACAAGGACATTGGATGCCGGCATTGAAGCCATTGAAACACCTAATGAGTCAAATGACCCATACTGTGGTCATTTGAAGATGACTTGGAAAAGGCAAACAAGGAGAGCAACAATGACAAGTGGACAAGTAAGCAAGCACATGAAGACATGGCATTGACAAGGATTTGGAGATGGCATGCACGGACAAAGGGCAAGCAAACAAGGAGAAGAGGCATGTGGGCATTAAAGAGACCCTCATACAAGGAACAACGGGCATACAAAGATGACATGATGGAAGCCATTGAGGGCATGTTGTAAACTCTTGCTGTGGGCATCCTTGAAGCACTCATGCGGGCATCAAAGAGCACACCTGCGGGCATGGTTTAAGGCTAGCTACGAGCATGTCAAAGAGACAGCTGCGGGCATGTTGAATGGGACGTTCCAGGCACAAGAAAAGACCACTGCGGGCATCTTGAAGGTGTGCCAAAAAGGATGTGCAGGCATCATGAAAAGAGGGCTTGCAGGCATATCTTGAATGGACAATGCGAGCATGCATATGGGCATAGAAAGATAGTGCAGACTCAAACATGATGGGATAAAGTGGTTCTAAATCCACTTTGTCAATATGGAAAAATGACCAAACAAATAAACATATATTTGTTGATGAATTTGTGGAAACAAAAATATCATTTGATTAACCAATGTCAAGGCAGCCTCTAAGTAATAATGAAATAAAATGAATATCATTCTATGAAATAAAAAATATTATTTGCTTGAACATGACAAGTCGGCCTCCTTACATGATGGACAAAATCAAGTATAAATACAAGGCCAAATTCGTTGTTTTAAATGAGTGGATGTGTGGAGAATTTTGGTGGAGTAGTGGAGAAATTTCGGAGGTCTGAGGAGGACAGTTCGGAGGTTGCTGTGGAGCAGCAGGAGCAGCATGATGATCTTTTATCTTTAATTTTTACAGGGTTAATCTGAGGCAGCAACACTATGGACAGAACTAATAAAGACATGGGTGTTTGACTATTAGGAAAACAGAGATTGATAAAGATGTTGAGATGCTGATTGATGCTAGGGCAGTCAGAATTACATTGTGGTGATATGCTGAGACAGTGACAGTTTGATGATGAATTGTGAATGTGCTGCTGGTACTTGGGTTACAACAATGACAAAATAGACAAATGCTGATGATAAGATTGTATAGAGAAATGTGTGTGTATATATCAGAGAGGTTGTTGAACCAAACAAGTTTTTCATGTATGAGAATGTATGAATTTGTAGACTCAAGAAGAGTCTGAAATTTCATTTGTAAATATATATTATTGGGGGTGTTGTAGCATCCCAGTCAGTAGTAGCTGACTGAACCATTCTGGTGGGTGGTGCCACCTTATGGGTTGTAGCCCATATTGGAGATTGAAGTCTCCATTTATACATAACTTACAAAGCTTATATCTTATCTCTTGCAATGTGTTGAAGTGTTTATGTTGATAGTACATTGATGAATATAATATTGAAGTGAATGTGAATTTATGATTTAAGATTTAGTGATTGAAGAAATTGAAATTTGGATTAAGTAGGCTCACTGATTCACCCCCCCCTCTTAGCGAGCCATTGTGTCTAACACCACTCATGTGTAAAGAAGATCAATGGTTAGTGAGGGTAGACCAAGAGTCACTCGGGAGTCCAAGAGACCACTTGGAATTCGAAATCCAAGGTCACTTCTCATTGTATATATGTACCATAATTAATGAGAAGTTAGTGTGCTTTGACGCCTATTATTCCCGTCTTCATGAATTATCGTTTATGTGCCCTAGTTGGCACCTTACAGGATTGCTCATTAAATGGAGGGTGGGAAGATATATCACTACAATGCTGTGCATTTGTTGGGAAGTGGTATTGAGATGTCCATTTAAAGAGGTGTTAGAAGGGATATGCTGGCATCAATCGCTGGTGCCAAGTATTTCCTTCTATTTGTTGACGACTATAATAGGAAGATGTGGGTATGTTTTTTGAAGTTAAAATCGAAAGTGTTTACCGAGTTTCAAGATTTGAAAGCATTAGTAGAAAAAGAGTCTGGTTCACCCATAACAACTCTTAGGTTTGATAATGATGGAGAATTTTGTTCCAAGGGCTTCAAACATTTTTGTGCTAAGCATGGGATCCAACTACAGTACACTACAACTTACCCTCCACGTCAAAATGGAGTATTTGAGAGACGAAAGTGCATTGTCACGGAGATGGCCAGATGTATGATGTAGAACAGGTATGTTCCCAATAGGTTTTGGGATGAGACAATGCTCACAATAGTATATCTGCTAAGCAGATCTCCAACAATGGTGGTGAAGCATAAGATCCCCGAGGAAGCATGGTTTGGGAGGAAGTCATAGTTAATAATTTTAAGGTTTTTGGTTCTACTACATTGTATTCCAAATGAGAAGAGAACCAAGCTAGAACCTGTTATCACGCAAACACTATCTGCCTCTAAGAGTATCCCATCCGAGACGGTAGAGGAGTGGGCATCAAGGTTGGTGACACCTCAAGCACTGGGTCCACTACTCTAGGAGTGGTTGTCACTCCAGACAAGGCACTTGTCACTTTAGACAAGGCAAGAAGCCAAGTCAAGGGAGAGACCCTTGTCAACCAAAGATGAAAGGGATGTAGTGTCTAGATGATCCAAGACTATGCCCAACCACTATCAATGGAAAATCTTGCCTATGACGAATGAAATTAAATACTTGTTTCAGATCTGATACATCAATTAAAATAGCAAGATTTCACTAATTAAATGGCTAGAATATAATCTAGGGAGAAAAGAGTACTAGGTGTTGAAGATTAAATTTCTTCCCTAGGGGGATTTGACTCAAAATAGCTTTAATGTTTAGAGCAGAAATAAAATAGCTTGATTAAGGTTGTCCTAGCACTTTTAGACTTAATGTTTGTTGAAGATAAGTAAAAAGAAACTCGATCTAAGCCTACCCAAGTCCCCAAACTCAAACGGTGACAAAAAATGACCAAAAATGCCCAAGGAGGGCGTAGACCAGCAAACAAGACCAGTGCTTTAAAGGGGTAAATGGAGTCTATAATGCATGCAACTTGGTCTTTGGGGTTTTCATGTCAAAATTGACTTGGGTTTTGAATATAAAATGATTCCTACGGCTAGATTTTGAGATATTAATTTTGAGGGGTTTTAACTTGTAGATTTTTATCTCTATGTGCTTTGAAAATGAAATAGAAGAATGGCTGGAGATACTTACTTGGTCTGAGTAGAAAATGCCCAAATGGTGATAATTTGCTCCCACAGAGATAAACTTTGGAGTATTTTGCAAAATCCCAGCTCTTTGACAATTTTCCCAAGTGGCCAAGTGTGCCCTCTTGCTTGCAAAACCAACAACCAGAAGTTAGTAAGATTCACAAACAAGAAAACAATAGCAAACAAGAGATTTCAAGGAGAAAATGATTGATAACATGATACATAAATCACTCCTTGATTTTCTCAACAATTTGAGGAAAGAGAGGTTTCCCCACACGTGCGCCCTCCTCAAATTGCTGCTCCTGCATGCAACTAAACACCACAGACATTCTGCTATGAACAATCACAAATTTCTCCAAGTGCAAAGGAAGAGCAACATGCAATCACAATTCAACACATTCAATACAAAGACACAAGTGTAGAGCTGCAAATTCCTTTCTCTATTAGCAAGTTCAAGAGCACAAATATCCAAGAAGTTACAAATGGATGTCACCTCACTTAAATAGAGAGTTTTTATATGAAATCCCTAGTCCATTAGGATGGATGGCTAGGATTAGATCCTCAAACTCATGATCAATGGCTGAGATTTTTCCTTACATCAATTTACATTTTGCATGGTCCACATAGAGGGGCGATTTTGCCCAAGAGTGCCCCACATGGGAGAGGGAACATCAAATGCTAGGAGAACAAACTTATGGGGACACCAAGGGGGTGTCTTTTAGCTGTTTTAGCCTCCTTGGCCCCTTACATTAGAGTTTACACATGAAATACATCAAAATGTGACTGCTGCTATGTACAAGTGCGGCCCCCATAGAGACAATTCGCCCCCCTCTAAGAGCTGGGCCATAAATGGACCCCACATCAAGTGAAAAATACATGGAATAAGGTCCAAAAGATCAATATGTTTCCCCTTTGACTTAGTCAATAATTAATTTTCATTATATAATTTTTGCTAGTACATATGGCTGAACCTGAAAAATGCAATTTTGAGCCACATCCCTTGCCCGGAATCACGAACCGACTGCACCATTGAGATTAGAGACCCCAAATCCACTAAGACTGTTCACTAGAATCATTGAAATCCATCAAGTATGCATTATTTGGCCCAATCCAAGTTGTTTACATTAAAACAGGGTCTTGCTGGCCATTAATAATTAAAAATCTCATGAATGGAGTAATATTTTGGCCGACTGATGCTTGGAGTCTTATATGGGACCCCAATGGATGCTGAAAAACGAAATCACAACTTTGAATCCAAAGTTGCTCGCCACCCTATATTTGGCTTGGTCAAACAGGGTTGACCAAGTCAAAATTGTCAAATGATGGCATGAGCTGAACTTGTGTGATCCTGTAAGCAACATAGGATGCAAAATGCTTCTTTATTTATGTTAGTACATCAACTACAACAATTAGTGACAAATCAAAGGTGATCATTATAAAACAATTTCATAAACATATGCTTAAGTCAAGGTGGGCCCACCACCTTTCATGAAGTCTTCACAGTTATGAACATTTATGGATTTGGTCATTTTGCTAGCTATGGGTAAGGTGGACAAAACAAGGTTTAAAAGGTACAAGGGAAAGACTAAGACCTTGACAATGTGACCCTTTGGAAAAACATGGGAAGCAGGGGACCACAGTGACAAATGTACACTAGAGAACACTAGGGGAGGGAGTTGCCTCACAAATGGGAGAGAGTGCTTGGGAAACCGCCACTAGCCTCTAACATACATCTTGCAACTCACATCCAAGCCTGCATCAGGCTTTGTGAGGATCTTTGCAAGAACTGCTGTGTTAGGTGCACAACCAACCATAATTTGAGGTTCTAGGGACACTTAGAATTTGGTGTTCCTTGCTCCATCTCACATCAAAATCCTTCATTCGGAGTCCGTGATGAATTAACCATTACATTTAACTTTCATATGTGGCCAAGCAGTCGTTTTGATATAGCATGTATTCATCATCTGCTTGGCCTTTTTCTCATTTAATTTCACATTAGCCTTTTGGCTTGATTTGACTTTCATTTAGCTTTTTTGGCTTTGTTACATTTCTTTAGATAAGATAATAGTGCTCATAATGCATGTAATGGTGGCACGGTTGCATGGTTCAAGAACAAGTGGGGAACACTCGGTGAGCCAACATAATCCTATACTGCATCACAACATCGGGGGCAACCTACCAGAAGTGAATCCTAGGTTTGAAAGTGCATACCCACACAATCCAGAGCTGAGGCACAATACAACATGGAGTCATAATGTACATAGAGGTCACAGGGGGGAGGTCCTCAAGGTCACCTATCTTGGTCTTAGTGAAGGGAAGGATCCAATCATGAATGGGTCGAATGAGTGGAGATAGTGATAAATGAAACCAAGGCTAGCAAAAATGCAAATAATGGCCAAGTCTATACCAAGGGCGAGGATAAGATCAATGTGCATAAAGGGGAGCCTCCAATCAAAGTGGTAAACTGCCCTTTCCAAAGACCACCAATAAGCATCAAATTACAATAGCATATCACCCAATAAGTCACTATATGCTAAGTCAAATTACTAATATAAATAAACAAGTTAAATATACATCTATGAGCATATACCATATACCTACTCTGCCATAAACCTGCTCTGCTCGAGTGGATCTGAAGGCTGACATCTAATATGTGTGGGCAAGGGAATGGCAAACCAACACTGCTCTCTGTTGCTCCAAGAACATCATGACTAGGCAAACCATCTCAGTGGGTTCATGTAAGAGCAACTAGGACAAAGGGGGCCTGGAACACTACTTCGTGATGCTTTGGATATGCAAAATGGTACTGTGCCATCACTGATCATGACTCTGGCTTTGCTCAACTCATGTGTGCTTTGGCTAAAAATGTCTCTGACAATGGATCTGGATCATGGTAGCTCCAACTAACATGGATGTGATAATAGAACCTAAGAGTAAGAAATTGATGCTTTTAGCGTACATCAACATTGATAAATCCTACATGTTGAGTGATGCGGAAACCAATAAGGTGAGCTTTAGTAGAGAAGTTGTAGTTGACGAGGAAGTTGGACCATTCCATTCTTCTTCTTTAGAGTTCAAAATTATCATGGAGTTGGCCATTATGGCTTAGGATTTATGTGTTTAGCTTTAGATAGCTCCACTTAAAAGGGGGGGAGATTATGAACATTTGGAGTAGTCTCCCAGACCTAGCCTGATAATTTTTGGTCCACATAACCCAAGTCAACATTGGGTGACATAAGTACAACCAACCTAAGTTCCAGTGATGATATTGACTTGGATGAGGAGGTTCCCAAGAAGAGACCCAAGTGGTGGCATAACGCCACTGGAGATCTTTTAACAATAAAAATGATCGAGGGACTATCATTGAGAGGAAAGAGAGAATAGAAACCCAACATGGTTGACTTTACTCTTTTGGCCAATGTTTGAGAAGTATTCGAGCCATAGGTGTTCAATGAAGCTAAAGGGAGACTTGAATGGGAGATGGCCATGACCATTCAATGTAAAAGTTTGATCTAAAAACAGACTTGGGTTCTCACAACACTTACACCAAGGAAGAAGCCCATTGGTTGCAAATGGGTGTACAAGGTCAAGTACAAGGCATATGGCACATCGGACAAGTACAAGGCATGGTTGGTAGCTAAAGGGATCTCTCGACAAGATGACATTGATTATGAAGAGATCTTTGCTCCTACAACAAAGATGAGCACCATTCATCTAGTTCTAGCCATGGTAGCATAGTGTGGTTGGGAGGTCAATCAGATGGACATGAAAAGTGCCTTCCTCAATGGGGATTTGGAGGAAGAGGTCTATATGTATCAACCATAGGGGTTTAAAGTTTCAGGGAAGGATCATTTTGTTTGTATATTAAGGAAGGCTCTATATGGCTTGAAGTAGGTACCCAATACATGGTATCTTAAGATTGACATGTAGTTAGTTGAGCAGGGATTTCAGTAGAGTCCTTCAAATACTAACCTTTACATCAAAAGAGTTATAATGATATCATCCTATTAGTCATTCATTTAGTTGACATTATTATTACATGTAGTGAGCCAAACATGATTGGACAAATGAAGTAAAACATGAGTAAAGCTTTTGACATGATTGATCTAGGCCTCCTACATTACTATCTGGGTATAGAAGATTGACAAATAGGTAGCAACATTTTTCTCTCACAAAACAAAATATGCTATGAGTTTGCCTGACACGTTTAGAATGACAGATTGCGGATCTTGTCTACACCTATGGAGAAAGGGCCGAAACATTTAGCCAAGACAAACTTTGAGGCGGTTAATGAGTCAGTCTACAGGGAACTAGTGGGTGGCTTGAATTATCTTATAGCCAATAGGCTTGATTTTAGTTATGTTGTGAGCTTCATTTCCAGATTTATGACAACACCAAAAGCAGAGCATTGCACTACAATGAAGAGGGTGTTGAGATATGTGAAGTGGACACTTTACTTTGGTGTTCTATATCATAGAACCAAAGATCCTAGGTTGTGTGAATATTCAGATCCAGATTATGTAGTTGTGTGGATGATAGAAAATCTACCTTTCGATATGTATTTAACCTTGGTATAAGTGCAACCACATGGACTAGTAAGAAGTATTAGGGAGTAGCCCTTTCATCGACAAAATTAGTAGTGAAAGGAGCATGTGATGCAGTTTGGCTCAAGAGGATGCTTTCAAATATGGAGATGCAACAGATGGAGCCAAGAACCCTACTTTGTGACAATTAAGGGGTGCTCAAACTAGCCAAGAATCCATTCTTCCATGAGTGTACTGAGCATGTTAAGATAAATTGCCACTTCATCAGATAGCTTGTAGAAGATGGACTTGTTGAGCTACAGTGTTGTCCCATAGAGGACCAAACTGTAGACATTTTCACAAGTCTTTGGGTCTTGAAAAGCATGTAAAATTTAGGGATAAACTTGGTGTAGTTAGTAGATTGACTGTTAAGGGAGGGTGTTAAAGTAAAACTTAGCTTTATGTAATTGTCAATTAGATATTAGACTTGAGCTTTACTAAAGTCACTTTTGACTTTATGTTATTTTACGCTTTTATGCTTTATGTCGCTTTATTATATTTCTCGGTTTATCATGCATTCATAAAGTGGATTGACTCGATCACACTGTAACCCTCTATAAGAAAGCTTTTGCTTTCTCATCTCTGCAATACAATAAGATAACTCTTTCGAGGTATTTCTTGGTTTCTTTATGTGCTTGATTTCCATGATACAACTTGTAAAGTCAACCATAGGTGGAAGAAGAGAGAGTGGGTTTGTCATGACCCAACTCAATACAAAAGTGGATGCAATAAGTTGAAAGAATGCTGCCACTTGACTGCTTATCATTTGGAGAACACTATCACTCAATTGCTCATCTAATGGAGGAGGGCAAGAAGACATATCCTTGCCATATTGTGCACCTACTAATCGCTTTGCTCAACTACTGGACAAAAACTATCAAAGGCTTGCTCATTAAATGGAGGAGGTAGCCAAGATATATCCTTGTAATGCTGTGCATCTATTGGGAGTGTGGGATTGAATTGTCCGTTCGAAGAGGTGCCAGAAGAGACATCTTGTATAGGAGTGATGAATGCAACCATTTGATCGGTTCATCTGTTGAAAACAATTGGCATTAACTTGGTCATTTAATGAAGGAGGATAGGAAGAGATATCCTTGCCATACTACGCATCTTTTTGGGAGAGTGGTACTGAATTGTCCATTTGAAGAGAGGTTAGAAGAAGCATCTTGTAATAAAGAGGATATAGGAGTACCCACCTCAAGTAAGATCAATCGTAGTTGAAGTGAGAGTGAGAAGATCCAACTCCATATATTTGGAAGAACTTGAATAGATCAAGCATGCTCAAATACCATAGAAAAGTGTGTTTATGGATACCCATCACAGGTGCACCTAATAGAGCAAAGTTGAGAAAGAAGCTCGAGTATAAGATGAGAGTGGGCTATAAATACCCAATTCTTCACATAGTGTCTGTGGCCAAAATATAGAATATAGCAGTTGAAATACAAATGAGAGTTGGTGTGTGGATAACCAACTTGAAAAGATGGTTGATCGTAAAATAAAGAAGTGAGAAGGTGAATGAAAATCCATCTCAACATAGGGTTGACCCTGTGCACAACATCCTCCTTGAAGATAGACAAGATAGAAAGCATTAGATATTTCCTCCTCCCTATAATGCTAAATGTGGTGTGGGTTATTTTAAGATAGAAACTCTCTAAAACATCCTAGAGCAATACGTATGACATCAAAATGAGGTAAAGCAAGTCTCTGGTGGAGCCACTAGAGTGTGTTGCATATAGGATGTCCCATAAGGGCAAATATCGTAGTGTGAAGGGAAAAGACCCACACATTCAAAATGATCCATTGAAATAAGATGAGAATCATCCATATAATCATCAATAAAGTAGAGTGGAAAGTTGGAAACTGTATCAAAGCAATCCAGGGGGTCTCCCTTTGCAAATAAACAACCACAAGCTTGTTAGTAACTATGAATCACCGTTGGAAGTTGAGCAATGGGCCTCATGTCTAGATACGATATCCAAAATTAAATTTCCAAACCCTGGAATATGAAGTAGAGAAATACGTGCTTGAGATCCAACGGCTAATTGGCCTGCTGCCACCGCATTAAATGGCTTGCAGCAAGTTGAATAATGTTCGCCTCCTTGTCATTTGTTCAAATCTTCTCGAGGTCATCATTATCGTAACTATTAGAAATTGGTGTAGGACATTAGGATCCATTGTTTATGTTAGTGACTCCCCACAACACACACAGATATGCCTTCAACAAGGTATTCAATGTAATCGGTGTTTCATAATCCAAGCAATGGGTAATATTAATATAACCTTGTACATATAATGTAAAATATAAAGGATGAAGTGAAGAAATTAGTAAGAATAACATCTATATTGTATAAAATATGTTTTTACACTAACATCCCCCCTTAATGACAATTTTCTTCATCCCAAGTAGAGTATGTTTTTGACAATTTGGGCCTATATTAAAATTTGATGAAGATGTCGAGGGTTTGCTCGTTAGTATGATAGTACTCCAGATGAATATTGTTGATTTTTGTACCTAGGAAAGTGTTCCCCTAGGTGACTTTTGCCTTAGTCACTTAAAAGGGGGAAATAAAGTGACCCTTGCATTAAATGACTTGAGATGAGCATTTATTTGACTTTAGGGATTAAAGTCACTTTTTAATAAATTTAAGTGAGGTGAGTGAAATTAATTTTTATGAGAATTAAATGAGCTTTTATTCTCATCCATTCATCTAATCGAATCTCAACCATTGGATTAGATGGCCTTTCATTCACCCTAGGGTTCAGTAAAAAATGCAAGGGAAGGCATTTTGGCATTTATCTTTTTGGAGAAGAGAAGTGAGAGCAAGAGAGAGGGCACAAAAATCGAGGCAGCTCCATGAGCATTTATTGAGCAGGACAGATTTCGAGGAGGATAATTAATGGCACATTTCCCAAGAAAATATGACAACACAAATCTCGAGGCAGCTTTAGCGTGAAGGTACAAGGCAAAGAAATCGAGAATTCGTACAACAACATTAAATATTGAATTGTACAACACAATTTTTGAGGTGATTTGCTGGGCACAAATCTCGAGGTAGTGGGCACAGAAATCGAGGACTGTACTGTAGCATTAATTGCTGTGTATCTGTACAACAGTCTGGGCACACATCCCAAGGCATTTCTGGGCACTGTTTTCGAGGGTTGTACTGCACAGATTTTGAGGCAGCTACAACACATAAATCGAGGCAACCTTTTGGGTGAAAATTTGATGGTTGAGATAAGTGGTTTTGACTGTAAATTTTTGTACTGAAATTTTCTGAAGAAATAAATAATTCTCTCTCTGTGACAGGTTTTCTCCTTGTGGGTTTTTTCCTGGCTATTGGCCAAAAATTTTTGAGTCTGAAATTTTTTATGGTGTGCATGAATATTTAATTTTATGTCTGTAATATTGAGTTTCAGTTGTGTTTTTTAAGTCTGAAAATTACATGTTATTTCCAACCATCATACAAAACTGGGTTGGGCATTAAACAATGACAACTTGACTTGAAAATCAGGTTGGGTTGAAATCTCAGAAAACTTTCATTGTATTAGAGTAGTGACAACAGGTCAACAGGGGTACTTGACTTGATTCACTCAGATTTATGTGGTCCTATGTCATCTGTTTCTTTGACAGGATTTGAGTATTATGTGTCTTTCATCGATGACTATTCCAGGAAAACCTGGATCTACTTCTTGAGGAGCAAGAAGTCAGTTGATGTCTTGCAGACCTTCCAAGAGTTCAAAGCTCTTGTGGAGAATCAGACAGGGAGGAGGATTCGGGTTCTGAGGTCAGACAATGGGGGTGAGTATACCTCCAATGAGTTTGATGAGTTTTGCAGACAGGAGGGCATACAGAGACAGTTGACAGTACCATATACTCCTGAGCAGAATGGAGTAGCTCAAAGGAAGAACAGGGCTATTGTGGGAGCAGCGAGAGCTATGCTTTATGATAAGAGTTTTCCTTTCTTTCTTTGGGAAGAGGCTTGCAGTACAACTATTTACCTTTAGAACAGGAGTCCCCACCGTGCCTTGGGGAGAAGACTCTTCAGGAGATGTACACAGGCAAGAAGCCCGAGGTTGGTCATTTCCGCATATATGGTTGCTTGACTTACTCTCATGTCCCTTTAGAGAAGAGGACAAAGTTGGACCCCATTGCAGAGAGAGGCATCTTTGTGGGCTATGATGAGACTTCGAAGGCTATCCGCATTTATATTCCTGCACTCAGGAAAGTTGTTGTGAGGCGGGAAGTGATGTTTGAGGAGGAGAGAGCCTTCAGGAAGTCTAGAGAGTTGGAGTGTGAGGAGTCACGGGCATCCACACCTCAGGTGACACAGGCATCTTTAGTTCAGAGTATTGGATCACAGGTTTCCGGAGTGACTCGTCCACAGGTTACAGGCACGGGTTCTACAGGTACAGTGGTACAACCAGCAGGTATTTCGGGGACAGGTTCTGGATCTCAGGTTACAGGTTCACCAATTGTAGCTTTTGGATCACTGAGTTCACCAGTGGTTATTTCATCAGCTACTAGTTCACAGGTTGCTGGGCCATCTACTTCTGGCAGTTCTTCAGATGAGGACATACTAGTTTGGGAGCCACCTTCAAGGAAGAGGAAGCCTAAATGGCTTCGCAATACCTTGAAGGAAGTAGAGTCATTTGGTAAGCCCCAGGAGCCTATTCGGACAGTTGTGATGCCTGACAGATTGGGTATGGCATTAGTTGCCAGTCTTCGTGAGTCAGAGCCTTCTACTTTTGAGGAGGCCTCTTAGCATCAGGTTTGGAGAGATGCCATGATGGAAGAGTACCATTCCATCATGAAGAATGATGTATGGGAGATTGTACCGAGACCAGAGGGGAAGTCAGTGGTGACTTCCAAGTGGCTTTACAAGGTAAAGCATGCTGCAGATGGCAGTGTGGAGAAGTTCAAGGCTCGTTTTGTGGCACGGGGGTTTTCACAGGTAGAGGGAGTAGATTATGATGAGACCTTTGCACTAGTTGCACGATATTCTTCTATTAGAGCAGTGATTTCCATGGCAGCAGAGATGGGTTGGAGGATCCACCAGATGGATGTGAAATTGCATTTGTCTATGGTCTTCTGCAGGAGGAGGTTTATTTGGAGCAGCCACAGGGCTTTGAGATTCATGGGAGAGATTCTCATGTGTGTAGGATGAAGGCGGCCTTGTATGGTCTGAAGCAAGCTCCTCGAGCTTGGTATTCCAGGATTGATGCTTATTTGATGTCGATGGGATTTTAGAAGAGTGAGGCAGATCCCAACCTTTACTTCATTATGATTGATGGGGATCCACTCATTCTTCTGTTGTACGTTGATGATTTGTTTCTCACAGGGGAGGAGCGTCTCATTGCAGCTTGCAAGAGAGATCCTGCTTCAGAGTATGAGATGAAAGATATTGGGTTGATGCACTATTATTTGGGGATGGAGTTTTGGCAGGAGCCTGGTCATATTTTCCTGGGACAAGGAAAGTATGCTACTTATATTTTGAGGAGATTTCGGATGGATGATTGTAGACCCATGTCCATGCCTATGATTACCAACTGGAAGCAGCTTCATGCTTATGAGGGAGAGTTGGTAGATCCTACTTTATATCGTTAGCTCATTGGTTCATTGATGTATTTGGTCAACACCAGGCCAAACTTATGTTTTGCGGTGAACACTCTCAGTCAGTTCATGGTGGACCCTAGGAGAGTGCACTGGATAGCCGCGAAACATGTGTTGAGATACCTTGCAGGGACAATGGATTTTGGTTTGGACTACAGGAGTTCGGGTGGTGTTAGTTTGGTTGGCTTCATGGATTCAGATTGGGCAGGCAGTGTGATGGATCAGAGGAGCACTTTTGGTTGTTGCTTCAGTTTGGGCTCGACAGCAGTGTCGTGGTTCAGTCGGAAGCAAAAGTCCGTTGCTTTGAGTTCTGCTGAGGCTGAGTACATGGCAGCTAGTTAGGCTAGTTGCGAGGCACTGTGGCTTCGCAAGTTATTGGTAGATTTGTTTGGTTAGGAGCTGAGGCCCACGGTGATTTACTGTGACAATCAGAGTTGCATCCAGCTATCTAAGAATTCAGTATTTCATGACATGTCAAAGCACATAGAGATCATATACCACTTCATCCGAGACTATGTTCAGAGAGGAGCTGTGGAGTTACAGTACATTTCCATTGATGAGCAGGTTGCAGACATTTTGACAAAATCCTTGGGGCGGGGCAAGTTTGTCTTCGTTAGGGACAAGTTGGGAGTGGTGCAGAACACCTTCTTCGGTAAGACGAAGTGTTGATTTTTGTACCTAGGAAAGTGTTCCCCTAGGTGACTTTTCCCTTAGTCACTTAAAAGGGGGAAATAAAGTGACCCTTGCATTAAATGACTTGAGATGAACATTTATTTGACTTTAGGGATTAAAGTTACTTTTTGATAAATTTAAGTGAGGTGAGTGAAATTAATTTTTATGAGAATTAAATGAACTTTTATTCTCATCCACTCATCTAATCTAATTTCAGCCATTGGATTAGATGGCCTTTCACTCACCCTAGGGTTCAGTAAAAAAGGTAAGGGAAGGCATTTTGGCATTTATCTTTTTGGAGAAGTGAAGTGAGAGCAAGAGAGAGGGCACAGAAATCGAGGCAGCTCCATGAGCATTTATTGAGCAGCACGGATTTCGAGGAGAATTAATGGCACATTTCCCAAGAAAATGACAGCACAAATCCTGAGGCAGCTTTAGCGTGAAGGTACAGGGCATGAAAATCGAGAATCTGTACATCAGTATTAAATACTGAACCGTACAGCACGGTTTTTGAGGTGATTTGCTGGGCACAAATCCCGAGGTAGTTGGCACAGACATCGAGGACTGTACTGCAGCATTAATTGCTGTGCATCCATACAGCAGTCCGGGCACACATCCCGAGACATATCTGGGCAATGTTTTTGAGGGCTGTACTGCACAGATTTCGAGGCAGGTACAGCACAAAAATCAAGGCAGCCTTCTGGGTGAAAAGTTGATGGTTGAGATAAGTGGTTTTGACTTTAAATTTTTTGTACTGAAATTTTCTGAAGAAATAAATAATTCTCTCTCTGACAGGTTTTCCCCTTGTGGGTTTTTTCCTGGGCTAGTGGCCAAAAATTCGGAGTTTGAAATTTTTTATGGTGTGCATGAATATTTAATTTTCTGTCTGTAATATTGAGTTTCAGCTGTGTTTTATAAGTCTGAAAATTACATGTTATTTCCAGTCATCATACAAAACTAGGTTGGGCATTAAACAATGACAAGTTGACTTGAAAACCGGGTTGGGTTGAAATCTCAGAAAACTTTCAAATATCAGTTGACCTTGGATCAACTATTGAATGCAATGATGACCAACCTTGACAACATTTTGACCCCGGTGATGTGCCAACGAGCTCTCAATGAAGAATCTATCTTCAGAATTGTAGCCTCCATAATACCTTCACATAAACCCCTTTGCAATTGGGAAAGACGACAAGAGCTTAAATGGAGACTCTTGCTTCAGAAGTATATCCTCCAAAACAACTTGACATGAACCTCTTCAAACCAAAGAAACAAGCACTAGTTTGATTGATCATATGCATTATTTAGAACGAGGAGCTAATTCCCATAGGGTTGTCAAAGAATTTTTTTTCAAGAAATTACAGAGACTGGCAACATGTTAAAGATGGAAGTGATTTGATGAATATGCTATTAAAGCAAGAGTATCGAGGAACAAGAAGAAGACTTCAAGCAAGCAAATAAAGGGACTTGACCAGTCACCACATTTTAATGGGGAAAATGGTCAAAAAGTGTTCCAAATACCTCATGTGACAAGATGGTTTTCCGATCATAAAGCATCTTTCCCCATGCACATGTGAAAGGAAGCACAGAGGAAGAGCAATAATGTCTCCGATCACTATGATCAGGATCTTGATATGGCTTAGATGTGGATGCTGAGGTATTTGGTTTTGGCATGTGCATGAATGTTCAAACAAGGAGCTAATTTTTATAATGTTGTCAAAGAATTTTTTTCAAGAATGACAAAGATTGGCAAAAACATGCTAAAGGTGAAAGTTAAATGAAGATGCTATCAAGGCAAGAGTATCAAGGATCAATAAGTAATAGAATACTTCAAGAAAGCAGCTCAAGGGACCTGCCCAATCACCATATGCTAATGGGGCAAATGCTCAAAAAGAGCTCCAAATATGATTTGCGACAAGATGGTTTTTCCATCATAAAAGCATCTTATGCCATGCACATCTAAAAGGAAGCAACAAGGAAAAAGCAATAATGTCTCCGATCATTATTATTAGGATGTTGGCTTAGATGTGGATGGTGAAGTATTTGGTTTCCACTGATTAGAAAGTTTAGGAATTGGTTCTATTTCAAATCCATAGTAGAGTGAGTAAGTTGTATAGGTTACTGATCCTGGAAATTGGTAGTAGAAGCAACAAGACGACTTACCTCTGGGGATGTTGTCTCAAAATATCAAAGGCCTTCTATCACTGGCCTAATATTTGTGTCAATTGGACTAATAATACCTTGTCCATGCTTACCAAGTCCACATCTTGTATAACCCATTTATCAAAGTAACCAATATTTTTAGTATGTTTGTCAAATTAGGAGAATACAACTTATGATTAACTGACAATGCATGAGAATAATTACACAAGAAGAGGGATGGATATCCTTCTGCAAGGTGCAAAGCACCTCTTCCTTGTGAACAAATACATATATAACGTAAAATATAAGGGATGTGACATTTAACCTTTAGGTCACAACTTAGTGTATGTATATATATATTTTCTTCTCCATGGAAATCTTTCTTGGGGAAACACTATAGAGACTTCCAGGTATTTCGTGAATGATGCCTACAGTAAATGCCATCGTCGAACTATATGTATGCATAAGTTATAACCTTGAGGAGCCCAGGTGGATTAGACCTCATGACCCCTGACCAATATGGCTTCTGCATGACTAGTCAAACTACTTTCTGGGCTCAACTCAATATATATATATATATAAAATGTATGATATAATAATTATATATCTTGTCCAAAATCAAAATTATAGACTAACAGCAACTTTTGGTAGGTGGACATATTCACACTTTGCTGAGATGTTCCTTCTTGCCTTGTCACAGTCCAAGTATCCTTGCTGGCAGATGAAGTGGCTATCACTTCTGGCCTGACATTCCCACTGTTGCCACTCCTTCCATCAGATCCATCCACTGACCTTCTGTCTGAGTCATCCCTTTGTGGTTTACTGCATCCTTCCGCTTTCACTGTTTGGTTATTGTTGTTTTCTTCTATAAGCACTTTAATTGCCTGACAGTGTTCACCTTCTCTTAGATTCTGCCACTTTGTTTGCAGGGGTTCATCTCCTTAATTGGTCTCCGCACAGAATAGTTAAAGAGCTTATTAGGATTGCATCACAAAGCAGTTCTAATTTGTTTTGTCTCTGTTAGCAGTTCGACATTTGCAAAATGTGTTGTTTATAATGTTTAGTAGGTATCAATGCACAAGGTGAGTGCAATGCGGTATAAATTTCTTTGGAAATGCTTGTGCTAAAATTAGTTATGTGAATAAGGAATGTAAACCAGAAACTTTGCCTTATTATTTCAACTTCATTATTGACTAATGGCTGTTTCTTGCTGGTAAATTAATCAAGTTAACTCTGGTCAGACATACCCGTATAGGATAGTCAGGAGTTAGAAAGTGTGGTTAGGAACACAGTTTGTCCAGCTTGAATTCATATATCTGAAGCCCCGATGGTCTATTTTGAATCCACATTTTTTCTTAGTTGCACATCATACTGTATTTTGTCCGTCCATTGCAAGGTAAAAGAAAAGTTATTTCCAAAGACGACATTGATAAGGACGACAAAAAAGGTGGATGATTTGATAGCCCTAATGTTGCAAGAGGTGGAGGATCAATGTCACATACCCCAATTTTGTAAAAATTATGTAATTGTTTTATTACATTCCTGAGACATTATGTTAAATTTAATGCTAAGTAGGAATTGATGACTCAGCAGAGTCACTAGAAATGGAATGTAATTCAGAATATTTTATTATTAATAAATTAATTATGGAGACAACAGCATGGGAGAGCTGTTAAAAGAGGTTACTGGTCAAACTGGTGGATGGAACTAGGTGGAAAGGCAAAAGACAAGTGGCAGCATCCTCAAACACTTCCTAGGTTGCAGGTGGCAACCTCCCTATATTTGGGGTCATGATTCCCCAAGAAAGTGGAATCTGAGCAGGTGGCTCATTAATGACAGTTAACCCAACAAAGACCTAGGCAATCTTTTAAATAGTACTCAATGAACTGAGCTGGGGGTTGAATGTTCTGGAGGGAGAATACATTCAGGTGAATGCTATTCAGGAGTCCCATTGAGGAAGAGGGAAATACAGTAAGGAAGTTGTTTGAGAGGGATGCTGCAGTAACTTGGTTCCAGTTTAGCTGTTTTGGCTGAGTGAATTGTTTTGCTGCACCTAGTTCCAGTCAGGGAGACCAGAGCAAGCTCGGGGGTCCTGAGAAGTGCTGTCTGGGCACTCTCCAGGAGTTGGTAGGGAGGAACAGCCTCCCATTGCTGTTGTTGTCCCCAGAAACAGGTTCTGCCATTTATTTCCCCTATGTTGTCAATTCAGAATAAATGTATGATGAGTTTATTTCTATATGTCTGAAGAGTAAGTAGTAGTAAAATAGTATATCAGAGTAGCAATAGATAGATTTTGTAGAGTTATTGTGTCTCAGCAATATCTTATTATCATTATTATCTTACGGTTCAGGTATTTTTAATGCTTACTGTACATTGTTATTATTGTAAGTAATAGTATGTTATTGTAATTTTTAAACCTGGTTTAATATAAATATTAAATAGATAAGTAGAGTTTAAGTGTATGGTAAATATTTTTCTGGAAATATAACCTCGTTTAAACAAGCATATGAACAGAAATAAATATAACCACATAAACTACTGTAATGATATTATCATAGATAATATTGCAGAAGAAGTTGTAGTTATAATTAGAATAGTTTTATAAAGATAAAAACCCTAGTCATTAGATGACCAGTCTTAAACTATTAAATAAATTAAAACCCAAACCTTAGTTAACAAATATACAATCATTATCTGTTACACAAACGAATGTGCCATATTACTACATAAAATTTACTTGGTTATTGTTTGAACACATAAAAGGACTGGCAGAAACTCATTTGCTTCAACCTTGAACTAAAAACAACAGTATAGTAATATCCTTCACTTGATTTACAGTATCGATCGAGTACTATCCTTAATAACATATTAATCATCTAACAAATCACCATTGTAATTTTAGAATGGAATCCTATCCTCCCAGCTTATCCAGTAAAAGAATTAAATACTAAGATCTCAAGTCATGATTCTACCACGGCCGCAGCCCAGTTTTCACAATGTTGGTAATCTTGAAACTTGGAGTTAAAAATACATGCCACACACACTAGCTCAGAAGATACAGGAGACTATTAACAAGTCATGTTATCCAAACCTGGGTGAAAACCCCGAATAAATTAAGAGTTGAACAACAAAACCTAGGTACGTAAACCACAGTATTTTATCAATAAGGGTTTAACAGCAGTAGAATAACCTAGTTCATAATTTTGCAACAAAAAGAAACAAACAGTACGATATTATAGCTTCTTGACAAGCTTCGGTATCATGTTAATATATTCCACTTGGCTTTCAAATTACTGACAGAGTTATCAACATAACAATAGAATAAGCTTTTAAAAAAAAAAAACAATTCACAACTGTAAGGTTCAGTTTGAACCCTATCGTTACAACTTAACACACAAAAACTGAACGCAGAGATTTTAGACCGAGCCTTCACCTACAGCCTCGTCTCCAATTCGTTCATTAAGTGTTTTAAAAACTTAAACATTCCTACTACTGTACGTAGCATCGAATTAAAGGAAAAACGCAGACTTTAAACAAGCCATTACATAGACAACTTTTTATATTAAATTATTTTCCAAAACCCTGGGTAAAAACCCTGAGTAAGTACGGGTACAGTATTAAAACCTTGAGGTCGTAACCTCGTCATTCTGAGTAGGCTCACAGCCTTTCTTTCACACATTAATTCATTTAAAAACCCTAAATACCGCAAGCAAAATGATTAAATTACATATGACGGTAGCCATAACCTTTCATACACAGTACAGGGTTAAACATGTCCATGAACGTTGGTAACAAACAGCCACAAGACCAACCAGCACGAAGCTAGCCACAAAGGTGGTCTTCCAAGACCAAACCCTAACCATCCTAACCACCAAAAGGAGGAAAAGCCATGGTGAAACCAGGCTTACCCGGTAGGAGCCAAGCGCCGAATGTTGTGCCTCGTACACCTTCAGGAGTAACCAGCGCCTGCACTGTACAAATTTTCGAATTAGTTACAAATGGTTCTTAAAAATAAACAATTTCTTTTAATTTGAAAACAACGAAGCAATTGTTATAGCTTACCAGCGATTTTGGAGGAAGTTGCAAACGCAGTGAATGACCCAGTAGCCACGAGCTGAGTTAAGTGGAAAACCCCACCCTGGTCACCAGAAGAAACGGGTTGGGAAACTCCAAGGTTACCTTCCACGATGGAAGCTGTGACAGAAAACAAGTCGAACGATACCCTTACGCCATGGCCAGACTTGTACTGGAAGCACGAAGATAAAACCCTAGGTCATAACCATTTCATAGCTGCCAACAGCAAGAATACAACGACTCCCAACGATACATTGGATAATTACGAAGGCGGGAAGTAGCATAGAAACTGTTAGCAAACAGTAACAACATCAAAGGTAACCCGAGATGTTTAATAAACTTATAGAATGCCAACAGCAGGGTATACAGACTCCTGAGCGATACAAATAGACAAGTACGAGGAGACTGTAGCAGTATTGAAGCTGTTACTCCAGAACCTCAGTGAAACTTGGACAGGAGGGTTCACAGGACCGAGCCCGCAGGCGAGGGAGAAGTGCCCAGCTAGGGTTCAGTCAACATTATATATCACCAATACTTGGTCCAAAAGACACCACATAGCACCCAAATATATTTCCATGCAGTGGGTCGAGGATCAATGTTCCACGACGAGTTTTAAATCATTGGTGTTTCAATTAAAATCGTAGTGTGGGTACATTACAATCAAAGGATAATCAAATGTGAATATTCTCTTATGGTCAAGACACCATAATTTTTACACCCACTATATAATCCATGTTAAACAATGCCTTCGAAGATGCATAGTGAACTTAATTACTTTGCCCTACAAACAACGAATTTATGCATTATCCATAATGATCAAGGTTACGGTGAGACTTTCATCATTGCTATAGAAATAAAAATCTTAGCATGAGTAATAGAATTGTTCATGGTGATCCATAAAGGTTGAAGTAGCACAATTTCCATGTTATCTTTTTAACAATAAAAACAATAGGATAAACCCTCAAATCTTACATTGTATAGATTAAACTTTGACTTGATAATTCATGTTATTTAACCATTGTTCAAAACTCAGTCTTGAAATATTCTAGATATAAAGAAAGTGCTTTGCATTATGAAAGTTATAGGGATAAGGGTGTAATGCGAGTTATAAGTGATTTCAGAACAATAATTTCCACATACCTAGTCTCATGGGAAGAGACAACAGATATGGCGTCTCTTATAAGTCTCTAAGATAAGGGTGACAATGTTGGGTAACTCATAGTTCTAAATACTTTAACAATCATAGAATTAGGAATAGTTTCTCTCTCTAAACAAATTCTGAAAATGTTAAAAGGGAGACATGTAACTTTTACAGGATATCTGTAATTGTTTGAGACAAGCAAAGCATATTTATATTGGTACCTTCAGATCCTTACATTTGAGTGATGCATATCAAATATTCTAATTATAAAACATGACTTGATACAATAATAATGGAGGAGTAAAGATTGAACTGTTTATGAAAATTCTGACATACTCTAAAGCTCTAGTTAAGAAATTTATGCATATCAATAGTTATCTTTTTCTCTAGAAATTCCATTTCTTAAACAGCTAGATCAGCAGGAGGTCATAGGATAAAAGCTACCTGTAAACATGTGATAACATGGCTAGCATGCTTAGATTTTATACTGAATGATATGGTACAGCTATTTGAAATATATTACTGTTAAAATTAAATGCAGCGACCCGCACCTTACCTGTGTATCTGTAAGAGAAAGACAATTTGATGCGTTAGCTCGGAAGCTAAGTAAGCCCAGTCTGCTATGGCAACCCCCCCCCTTGTGGTTGAAAAAACAGAAAAACAATCAGTAACGGAAAAAGGAAATCCATATTAAAATTTAAGTATAATAACAGATACTTCAGACACTTTTACGATCACATAAGCTGACAAACAATTAAATGACTGCATTTAATAACATTAATTGCTATTTTAAAAATTTTAAATTTTTTTGGAAATTTTGGGTTTTGACAATCAAAATTCCAGTTTTTCATGTTACAAATTTATTTATACATCAAGATTTCTCACATGGTGTTAAAATTAACAGGTGGACTCTTGAAGCAAGCGGTCAGTTGGAGCCAAGGAGGAGTGCTTTGGAAGATGACTTTGAGGAGGAAGAAGAAAAAGAAGAGGAAGACCAAACATTGGCTGGTTTGGATTCACTTGCGCTAGATAAGGTTGCTATCCATCATTGCTTTTGGATTTAAAGTCTAATTTTTGGCAGGAATAGTAGTATATACTTGGATGGTTACTGAACATTTGTTCTGCTTGTAGGACCATCGTCGTGGTAGGAGTTCTCCAAGGGATAGAGATAGAGATGCTAAAAAACGAGATATGTATAGGCAACACAGGTACCATTTTCTTAGTTATTTGCAATTCATGGATGGATGCTTTTCCCTTTCCCTATTTTTTTAATAGGTTTCTTTACAGGTCAAGTAAAGAAAGACTGGATTTTATGCTTGCTTGGAAATTTTGGATATTGTGGCATCTTTTTTGAAATTGTTTTCCCCCATGTATAGTATGGGTGTATTTTAGGTGGCCTTTAGCTATACAGTCCATCTCGGGGGCTTGTTTTCCCAATTTTGCCATAGATGCATTTTCTAGGCATAAGCAAATCAGTGCATGTTATAAAGCAATTATATTTTTGATATAGATATACTTACAGTCTTCCGGATTAATTTTATGCAGAGATCGTAATTATGATAGGGACTATGATTATGATCGTAGCAGAGGAAGGGAGAGAGATAGGGACAGGGATAGAGACAGAGATCGAGATTATTATCGTGATCGTGATCGTGATCGTGATCGCTTGCGAGACGGTAGAGACCACCCCCGGGAAAGAGACAGGGAATATCACAGAAGAGACCGTGAGAAGGAAAGAGACAGACATTGGGACAGAGAAAGGCGCCGCAGCCGATCACGTAGTCGTAGCAGAAGCAAGGATCGCAGAGATCGTGATCATGACATGCAATCTGATTATAAGAAGCGACACCGTAGTGCAAGTCCTCAGAACCGCAAACGAATGGATAAAGATGCATTGGACGGAGAGCATTTTGTTGGTCGAGATGAACAGAAGAAAAAGAAGGAAAAGAAAGAAAAGAAAGAGCCTGCAGCTGATGGAACAGACCATCCTGACCCAGAAATTGCAGAAGCCAATCGCTTGCGTGCAGCATTAGGATTAAAGCCTTTAAAGCTTTGACATTGTTAAGACTGTCTTGCCAGATTTATTTGTACTGGAGTAAATTATGTATGGCAATTCATGTTTTGTTGATATAGAAATACAACGCCATCTAGCAGCTAAGTGAACATGTCTGGAAGAGGTACTTATAAGCATCATATACAGAGTTCATACTGTCATTCCAGCAATTTTCAATGCCTAGATCACAGCCTGGAACTACACCTACCTTTTACCAATTTTATGCCTTTGACAATCCCTTCGAGATGAGGATGATGACGAGGGTGACATGCCTGATTTTTCAAATTCTTCTTTATCCTTGCTGAATGCTTCTGATAATATAGCCTTGAGCTCATCATATCGTTGTCTTTTTATGCACCGTTCCTCTGAAGTGCCCTTTTCCAAGCAATTAAATTCTGATATATCATCATCCATAATCTTATTCAGGACGTTTGAACAGCAAGGAAAGAAGTGCTTGCCCAATTCAACTGCAATACGACCAAATGCATAAGTGAAATTAGTCAAATTACCATTTCATGATATAAAATAAATACAGCGAAAAGGAATATGAAATTTGAGAGTCGACGTACCAGTGTTTGAGAGGGCCTTGGTCCTTCGGTTCCCTGAAGCAGGATTATAATTTCCAATAATGGTGAACTCCGAAGTTGAATCCACTTGTGCAATTTCCATGGCTAGTTTTGCTTCCAATGGAAACATAAGCCTTGCCAGAGCAACTGTCCAATAAAAAGATATGAATTCTTAAATCCTACCCAATGGCCATGATATGTAAGAGTATCAAGTGAAAATTTGAAAGTCGGAACCATTTTTCTGTCATTATATGAATATAAATTCCTGGTGCAACATATTTCCTACACCTTTAAAGTTTAAACAAGAGCAGACTGATAAAGAGGCACTTTTAAGAATAATGATTTAAAATGATCCCTGTTATTCTTTTATTTCTTTCAGGATTTTTCTCTCAATTATTTAAAATGATCCCTGTTATTCTTTTTCATTTAGATTGTATTAGGCTAACATTCAATGCCGAAGGAGAAATGAAGTGCCCATACTGTAGGCATTTAGAGCATGGTCAGTCGCTTTATGCTAATGGATGTCATCCATATAAAGAATTCACTGTTGAAGATCATTGCCAAGTGCAGATGCATGTTCAAGTAAAGTCTACACCAAGGCATCAAAATGTGCAGGCGTTAAGATTGAGTACAACTTCATTGGATTTTCTTTGAAGTCTCCATTTGAGTTCAACACTTGTTTATAACACTTGTAAACAACTGTATGGACACTTGTACAACCCCTATAACACATGTAGAATACTCCGGCTACCGGGAGAGTAAATTACTTGTGGCAATTCATGTTTTGTTGATGTAGAAATACAACACCATGCATTTTGTCAATTGGTGAATGTACAACTCCTATTAGCAGCTAAGTGAATAGGTTTGGAAGAGGTACCAAGAAACCAATTCATTATATGAAATGTTTCAGTCAATGCTAAATGTTTTCATGAAAGATGAGCTTGAAAAGTTGATGTAAATGCCTCACAATGCTGGCCTGTTTATCTCATTCTCTGGGTTAGAAAGGTAGCAGTAAAGTCTTATTTTTGGGTTTGCTTGAGATTGTTGTCGTTTTAACAGAGAAGATGGATTTCAGAGATCACAGAACAATAGTTTTAAATGTGGAGGAATTCTTGTGTGAAGACACGGAGCTTCCTGTGAACAGTGTGAATAAAGAATACTCGAATGTGCATAGGTATCTGGAAAGTCACTTCAACCTCCTTAGAGAATACCTGCTTGCACATTACAGGTATGATGTGAAGGAGTTAAGAAGTAAGCAAACACAATCGACTACATAGCCTCAAAGCAGTGTAAGTTCCTTCCTTGCTTTAAGGATGTAGGGTAATAATTTTATTATTATTTTTGTGCGGTTTTAGCACACTTCTAACTCATTCCTTATCTGTAGTATTTTCAGATGAAATATAATGCTGGTTCTAGGCAGTGCTGGAATTTAGTTTTCATTGTACCCGTCAAAGTTTTTTTTTTTGACGTTTTGGGTGTATATATCACCCGTCGTGAAACGTTTTGTTTAAATTTTTACCCTTCAATAATGAAGTCTTGCAAAAAAATTTACCTTCAATAATTAAATTTTGTTAATTTTTTCTTCAAAACAATATTTATTTTCTTGACATTTTTACATTAAAATTAAAATGATAATTATTAATATCTATCATGGTCCATTAACTTGATGTCTATTCATTTTATATATCATTTATGTACTAAATTAATATTATATAAAAATATAGCTTAAACTAAAAAAATATGAATACACATCATAATAAAACATAAATAAACATAAAAATGGATTTTTGTTTTTGTTTGACAGAAACGTATATTTAAAAAAAAAGCCGTGGTTTTTAGTACCAAATCAGCAGTGTACAAGATATAGCTAGAATGGCAGTGAGTAATTCAACTACACTTGACAGAGATTCTGAGAAGATCATTGTAGGATGAGATTTGCCTTTCTTTTCTTGCTGATAAGGTTTATAAGATTATTACAAATGAAAAAAATAAATGGAGGACAAAGAATGTTAATAATAATGCTTGAATAAATGAATCGATCTGAAGATGTATTGGATTTCAAATTCATAATTCTCAGCATCCTGTTCAAGCGAAGAAAATAATGAGACTTCTGAAATGATGGGGAAGATGAAAATCGAATTTGTAGTCCAATTTTTGAATTTGAATGGTGCTCTTAATCTGAAGGAGACTGCTGCAAGATCCTGAGAGAATATATCATCAATTGGACTTGAATTGTTCAGTTAGTTGCTAAAGATGACTGTAGAATTCTGCCTCAATATCCTTCGAAGAATGAATTATTTGCTTCGTAATTTATGCAGCCCACGTTTGAGGAATGAACTGTCTAGAGCCCTCGAAATCTGAGAATGGAGTGCTCGTTTAGTCAAATGAAAGATATCAGTGTTGAGCAAGTTCAGAATTGTCGATTAGTGGCACTGGATTGCCAATTGATCCGGTGGAGAAGAGGGGACATTGAACTGTAGAATTCTGAGAGCCTTATTCAAGAGATAAGATGTATATCACTGAAATTGATACTTTAAATCAGTGTTCCATAAATTTAACTGGCACAATAGAATACCCTGCTGTTTCACTAAAATCGAATCTTAGCTTCTGTCACTGGGGAATTTTAAAACTTCTGCAGTAAATAGAGGTTGAGGATCGAAGGGGTCTGTGATAGGATTGAGCCTGCAAAATCTGAAAAATCGTGCTTAGAATGATCAAAGTCTGATAATTTTGCTTTGATGGAACAAATGATTGAAAGTTTCAGGAAATGGGATAGAAAACGCTGTCAATTCCAGATGCTTTGTAGTAGGGAAGAAGGCCTTCTTATGGAATATAGTGTGTGCCCATGTCAATGTTGGAGATTTGGAGTGTCCCTTGTTTAATATTGCTAGCTGCATTAGCTTCAGTATCAGCTTCAGTATTTAGAGTTCTCAGAATGTGAAATGCTTTAAAATGGGTGAAAGTTCTTGAAGTGTGCCTTATTCGCTGAATAATTCTACTGAGGCCTGAGTTATTTGTGCTGAAAGTGGTGTTGATTGCTCTTATTATAATCATAGAGTCTCCATAAACATGTAGTTTGTCTATCTTCTGGTCCTTGGCAATTTGGCATCCTTTGAACAGTGCCAGTGCTTCTGCTGTGTTGTTTGAGCTTGTACCTAAGCCCCATCTGTATTTCAACCTAATTATACCTTCCTTTGTCCATAGTACGCCCCCTGCTCCTGCTTCTCTAGAATTATTCTTGGAAGCCCCGTCGAAGTGTAAGCTGTCAATGCCCTCCCTGTTTTTCCAATCTTGGAATTCGGTATTAGAAGGTCTAAGCTGCCAAGTAGGGTAATTCCATATTGGTCGCTCTTTGGGTGGGTGAGAAATATGGACTCCAATCCAATTCTTTTCATACGTGCTAAGAGTTTCATCGGTCTTATACTTGGAAATTTTGAGACATTCGATTAGCAATGCTTTGGCTTGGCTTGCAATTTGGAGGGGTGTGAAGTGCTTATCTTGAAAGATGGCATGATTTCTAGCTGTCCATACTTTCCAACGGGCATATTTAGGGATTGAGATCCATATATGATGCCAGGGATTCTTGATTGGTAGAGGAGTAGAGTAGATGGATTTCCAATTAAGGAAGGGATGGGTAGTGGAAGTAAAAGGAGGCATGATGAAATTAAGATCTTGAAGGAGAAGGTTCCAAACCTGCTTGGTGAAATGACAATCTAAGAATAGATGGTTGATAGTTTCAAGGCTGCTATCGCAGAGGGGGCAGCAAAAGGGCCCGTGGAAGCCTTTCTTTATCAGATTGTCTCCAGTAAGAACTTTGCGGTGTAGTAATGTCCAGATGAAGAAATTGACTTTAGGTAGTCCTAATGGGTCCCAAACAAGTTTCCATAAATTTCTTCTTGTTTCATCAAGGGTTTGGATAGCTTTGTAGCCAAGAGCTGAGGTATAGGAACCTGTGGGACCCCATCCTCGTTCATCTTTGGCAGTGAGATGTATGGGGGCACATCCTTTCAGGTTGTTGGTAAGAATAATGTTGTCAGTCTCAAGATGAGAGTTGACAGCTGTAGTGTTCCATCTTTTCCAATTACCTTGAGGATCCCAGGAGCTGTAATCATTTAGCATATTGATTCCATGTTGATTGAGCCAAGTTGCGATGTTCTGTAATTCTTGGGAATTTTGAAGAATATCATTGTTCATGATTTTGTCCGTAAAGATGTTGATATTCTTGCCATTGCCAGGTATCCAGTAAAGCTCTTTTGAAAAAAATTTCCAGGCTGCCTTGCAAAGGGCCCAAATGCTTGATCCATTGGATGTTGGCTTGCGGTCGAGACATCTAAGATTGGATCCATGTAAATATTTTTTCCTGAGAATTTGACTTACTTGATGACTTTTATTATGCAGGATTTGTTAGAGCAGCTTGCCTCCCATGGCCAGATTTGCATCATATAGATTGCGAATTTGTAGTCCCCCCGAGGATTTTGTTTGCTTGATGGTATCCTAGTTTACCAGGTGCATTTTGTTGTCATTATTTTTTCCGCCAGTCTAGAGGAAATCTTTGATAATTTTGTTCATTTGCTCTGCTGCACATTTTGGAGTAAGGAGAATGGAAAATTGGTAGATGGGAAGGGCCGATAGGATAGAATTTATTAAGATTAGTTTCCCGGCCTTGCTGAGCCAATGGCCTCCCCATCTTCTGATTCTGCTTTTAATTTCACTGATTGTGTCCTCCCAATTTCTGGAATTTGCTTTTCCATAAGTGATGGGGAGTCCTAAATATAAGAATTTGTCCCACTTGATGTGAACTTTGATGCCAATTATTTTGGTGATTTTAGCTGCTGCATTATGATTTAAGTTCCAGCAATAGACTGCACTTTTTTGCAGATTGATCTTACCACCCGAAGCATTGCAGTAGATGTTTAATATGTGCTTGAATTTGCGAGCAATGGTGGGAGATGCTCCGCCAATTAGTAGGGAATCATCAGCAAAAAGAGAGTGATTGATTGGATTGGAATCAAAGGTCATTTGAAGACTAGGCAGGGAGGCAATGGTCATTTCATAACCCAATTTTCTGCTGAGGGAATCCGCTAGAATGATATACAAGAGTGAAGAGAGAGGGCAGCCTTGTCTGATGCCACGCGTAGCTTGGAAGAAGTCCGTGGGTCGACCATTGATAAGGGGAGCTATCCAAGGTCCACTTATGCAAGCAGAGATCCAATTGATGAAGGTTTTGTCAAATCCAAAGCGAGTCATAATTTTTATAAGAAAGGAGTGCTTGACTTGGTCAAATGCATTGGCCATGTCAAGTTTGATTAACATACCTTTTTCCTTTCGAAATCTACTTGAATGGATTGCTTCTTGAACGAGGATGACGTTGTCTAGAATTTGCCTTCCTTTGAGGAAACCACCTTGATTGTCGGAGATAATTCTGCTGAGTAGAGGCTTCATCCGATTTGCTAGCAATTTGGATATTATTTTATAAGAGGCATTGCACAGAGATATCGGTCTGAATCTGTTGAAGGAGCTGGGGTTGGTTTCCTTTGGGAAAGGAACAAAAAGGTATTGTTCGTGCATCCATCGATTTTGGCTTTGGTGTGAAAATTCCTTATCAATCTCATAAAATCTTTTTTGATATACTTCCAACATGCTAAGTAAAAATGTATAGAAAATCCATCCGGACCTGGTGCTTTATCGGGTTCAAAAGAGAGGATAGTATTGTATACCTCTTGCTTGGAGAAGGGGATGCAGATCTTGAAATTGTCATCTTGTGTGATACTCTGAGGAACGTGCTCCAACATAACAAGCTCGTCATCATCATTGGCGGTGTTGTCTTCTGCGTAGAGGTTGGAGAAGTGAGAGTACGCAACATTCTTTAAATCAACGTTTCCAGAAACTGATATTCCGTCCTCAGTTTTGATGTCAGTGATATGATTTATTGACTGTCTAATTTTAAATTGTCTGTGAAAGAAATTAGTATTCATATCGCCTCCTTTGAGCCATAGGCTATGTGATTTCAACCTCCAATACTCCTCCTCAGCACGGAAATTCTGATACACATTGGATTGATAAATCACTTCATCAGGGAGGGTATTTGCTTCAATGGGTCGGGTTTCCATTGCTAGTTGGTGATTTTCTAACACAGCCACAGAATTTTTGGTTGGTTGGGCGAATTTAGAGCTTAAAGATTTGGCCCAAATCTTGAGAGCTGATTTGGTATTCTTTAATTTCTGCTCCCAAACGTAGCTAGGAGAACCTGTGATTGGGATTTTCAACGCTTGCTGAAAGGTGTCTCAAAAGTTGGGTTGTTCGAGCCATTGGGGGCTGAACTTGAAGGGAATTAGGCTGAGGTCTTCAATTTCAGAAAACTGAAGTAGTATGGGTTTATGGTCTGAGGCTAGGTTGGCGAGGATACTAGAAGAGATAATATGGGTATCAGACAGGAGGGTGCTTTGAATGAAAAACCTATCCAATCTGGCCATGATATTTGCTTTGATAAGACGCTTGTTTGACCAGGTGTATTTTCCTTTTTTAGGCTTGATGTCAGTGAGGTTCCATGTACGAAGAAGAGCTTCAACCTGTGGTTTGAAATAGTCATTTTCAATTTGACCTCCTTTCTTTTCAGATCTGGAGAGAGTGATGTTCATATCACCAGCTAATATAATATTCTAAGGCTTGTAAGCCTCCATAAAACTTTCAATTGTGTTCCAGCACTCCTTTTTTTCAACATGTAAATTGGGTACATACATATTGAGAAGAGCGAAATGCTTGTTGCTTTTAATGTGAGTAAGCTCAGTGTAGATCCAGTGTTGAGTAGCAAAGGAACTGTGGAGATGGAATACATCAGAGGACCATAAGGTTGCTAGTCCCCCAGAAGCCCCTCTGGCACTAACCGCACAACCTGTATTTTTCTTCCAATTTTCTTTTGCTGTGGCTAGAAGAATATTTTCATCGATTTTGGTTTCCTGGAGTAACAGGAGATCGGGCATATCTATTTTTTGAAGGTCTTTTACTGCCTTGATCTTGCAAGGATTGCCTAATCCCCTGCAGTTCCAGGAAACCAGCTTCATCATTTGGGGAAATAGATGGAGGAGGGTGTTCCTCCTACTGGATCCCCGTGTTTCTTGCTTGCTGTCCTGGTTCTAGTGTTTCTTCTGAATGCCATGTCTATCGTGGCTTGGGATCCCTGAATATTTTCGCGCTCGACTTCTTCTTCCCTTAGATCTTTGGTGGATTTCCGCCCTAGTTTTTTGGAAAATTTATCAATGAGTTCATAAGAGGAAGAGGATGAGGTGGGGGATCTCACTTTAGTTATTTTTGCGTAGGAGGGGGCCTCTTTGATCAGATCTGGAATGATAGGGCTGGGAATATTTTGAGGCAAGGGATTCTTCGATATTTCAGGGACAATAGGAGGGACTTGAGGCGTTTGATGTTCAAATATTTCTCCTTCTTCAGCTGCAGGAATGTCATGAATTTCTGACGTTTCGAGGACTTTGAATCTATTGTTGTTGTTGGACATTGAGGGAATATGATGCTGTTGATCTGCCTTCTGTGTATTCTGAGTTTTTGAATGGGATTTTGTACTAGATTTGGAGGTTTTTTGATTTGCTGTCCATTGTTCTTTCTTCCAGTCTGATTCCTAATCCCCTGGTTTCTTTTTGCAAGATCGGGCGAAGTGGCCATATTCATGACAAAATTTACATTTAAAAGGGATTTGTTCATAATCGAGTTCCTGTATGTGAGACCAGTCTGCTACTATAAGCTTAATCGCTTCCAGAAGGCCATGTTCTAGATCTACTTCAACGCAAATCCTAGCGCATGAATACTGATCTTTTTGGTCAGCCTTGTCGATATATTTCCCTAAAGCGTTTCCGATCTCTTCGAGGGATTCATTGTTCTAGCAATGGAGAGGTAGATGAGGGAGTCTCAGCCAAACATGAACAGAGGAAGGGATGTTGATGGAAGGGTCAAAGTTCGGAGTCCATCTGTTCATGTATAACCCTTGTGGTCCCATAAAATAAGGTCCGTTCCGAAATATAAGCTCGCGATCCTGCTTGCATTAAAAAACAAAGGAAAAATAACCTTTACCAAGGAAAAAAGATTTCACATCTTCTGTGATCAATGGTTTCCAATTTTTTTGAACCCATGCTTCTGTGGATCTCGGGGAGGGCCAAAGACCAGTGAATTGGCCGATCAGAGCACGTTCAGAGAGATTAAGTGCAGTTTTGCAAGGCAGAGCCACCGACAATTCTACGATCGGGATCTCGTCAAGTTTCTTTACAAACCTTTGTTGAGTAGAAGAGAGGGGCTTCTTACCTGAGGAGGCCAGAAGCTTCAGAAAGCTGGTTAAGTTGGGAGGGATATTGGAATCTGAGGCCATGAGAGCCAAAGATGGGTCGAGTAGGTCGAAAGTGAGAGGGTGTGGGAGTGACTAGGTTAGAGGAGAGGAACGAGCAGGGACAGGAGAGGAGAACCAGAAGGCTGGAGGTACAAGGTTAAGCCAAGGTAGTGCTCGTCGCAGCTCTCCAGTTCCGAGTGCAAAGCTTCATGGTCAAAACGCAGCTCCAAGAAAACGTGATCTGGTCCTTCTTCAAAGATATTGCAGAGCTCCCCCATAAAAATGGATCTTTAATTTGACACAATTGTGCATATAAAAAGAAAATAAATATCACATAATTTTTTTCTTCTTCAAAATTGATGTCATAAAACTAAACAAATACATAGTTTGATATTTTTAGCAAATATCATGAATTCTCCTTTCTTTTCCACTATGCCAAATCTCATAAACTCTTTGCCACTCCACTTCTGATATGTCTGGACCTGCTAATGATATACGCATCAATGCATCAAGTGTGCTTATTGACAATTTTGTTCTTCTGATATCTTTGATCACATTTTGCTTTGAAAACCCTCGTTCACATGTAACAGTACTGGCTGGTATGACAAGTACTGATTGCCATAATTTTAACATATTTGGGTACCTGAAATGCCAATCTTCTGTCTGAGAAAATACCCTCCATGCATCCTTCATGGAGAATCTTTCTCCGTTTAAATGAAGCACATCAATAAATTCATATAATTCTCTTTCACAACCTGCAATGTCAAACGTTGGTATGCTATCAGATCCACTACATATTTTATGCTGCAAATGAAAGAAGAGTATTTCAAGCCAATGCTTTGCATTAGTCTCTCTCATACAAAGATCTGAAGGATAATGACAAGGGCTAAATATTCTTGCTGCATTAAAAAGATGAAGATATGGAAATATTGAATTGAAACTATCAACCAATGCCTGAACATAATTCCTTGTAAGTTGTTTGCAACTTTCAAGGGATCCATCAATGCAATTCACCATTGGTTGTGACATTTGTTCATCCTAGATGGGAATATACAATAAATCATGTTTATGATTTGTTCCCTCTTTATCAACATTTTGAAGGAATCCATTTGCTGAATCTTTAAAAAATTTAGAAAGATGAATTGTGCCTTCCACAAAAGAGTTTGACCTGCAAAAATTTCTTTTAAGAGTATTTAATGTATGGTCAATGGCTATTCCAAGAGATGTGACGTCCACATTATCCTCTTGGGATTTCTTGTTTAGCTTATTTAACTCTATCAAAACATCAGCAAGCATATTCAAACAAAATTGAACAGAGAAAATCCTTGCCTTGTCATACCATGAGTTCTTTTTTTCCTTTTTCCATAAACTCAGTATAGCAGGCATCAATGTAACAAGTCTTTCAACTACTTCACCCCTAGATAACCATCGAATCCCATGGATTTGCAAAACCTGTAAGGATTCTAACTCCATTACTTCTAATAAAGAAATGAGTTCATTATTTCTCTTTGCTGAATTCCCAACCCATGAATACACTTTGTTTGCTAATTTCTCAACATATAAGAATTCTGGTATCTTCTCTGAAGCATCTGAAGCTACAAGTGCCTCACGGTGAGCAATGCAATGGGTGCCAATCAGATTTGGTAGGTCTTTTTTTAGTAATGAAACAAACCCATTTTCATTTCCAACCATCGATGATGCACCATCAGTAGAAACTGCTATCAATTTCTCATTCTTTAACTTTCTTATTTCTTTTAGATTGGTGACTGTATCATATACTGTCTTTCCTTTTCCATCAGGCACCCTAAAAAGTTTCATAAATTGCGAGATTGGAGGGCCTAATCCTTTTGAATCTAAAAATGTTGAGTACACAAAAAGATGTTGTTCCAAACCATGATCTGTACTCTCATCCAACATGAAAGAGAAAAATGGACTATCCAACATTTTTTTAACTTGTACCTCTTCAAGGTAATCTGAGATAGAGTGAACAAACTCAATTGCAGCTTTTCTATTTATGTAGGAAGAATACTCCACTCGAGAAGGCATATTAGGTGTCTATAAATGCATTTGAAGTTGGAAAAGATCTTCATATGTAGCTACGACAATGTCTTTTCTTGCAATGAAATATGTTAATTTCATGGTGGTTATCACCCTATCCCTGTTGGCTTCATCTATATTCACTATGTGTTCTGGAATAGGCTTTGCCAACCTTTCTATTTCATACAAGTTTCTTTGAAAAGATGTTTGATGATTAATAGATTTTGAATGAGTTATCACAGCATCATATTGAATAGTATTGCACCCAATTCCATTACCCCATGGACCTTGAACCTTGTACTTCTCACACAATTTACATTTCATGCGAGTCTTTCCTTCTTCAGCATTTATACTATACACCCAAGGGTGTTTTATCTTCCACTCTTCTCTAAATTCACGTTTTGTAGTAGTGGAAGTCTTCCTTTTTCGTCGACCAGTAGATTTTCCCTCTTGAATTTTCTCATCATGGCCAAACATTTCTAAATCATCAACAAAGTTTTCATCTATTTTTTTTTCCCTGAAAAAAAAGCACAATTTCATTTCATCTTTCGAGTACGAAATTACATTGATCATCTACACTCTTGTAGAGTGTCGTAATATGGCTATAAATCATAAACAGTCTTAAAGCTGAATGTTGTGAGGTCTGATGTTCCCACCACGTGAGTAATAACATCTATATTACAAAAAATAGTCTCATTTTGTTGAAACAAAAGAGTATATAGCTGAAAAAGTAAGCAAGAGAGGTAAACTGTGAATATACTGTATGCCTGCCATCGAGAACGATACTAACAAAAAGTACCAAAAACCGAGCAGGATGGGATTCTGTTTTTCACTCTATGAATGGTCGATGGAAGAGTTCCCTGCCCACCCCATCCACAAATTCACGAACATTCCAGAACCCTATCCTCAGAAGCAGCCCCTCTTTCGAGGCCCGATCTGCTTCTGTGTTGTTTTATCAAAAAATATGCCTGCAAGTAAAAGTTTCAAAGGAGTGAGAGGCATTCTGAATATGTTCCAAAACCGATGATATCCTCCGGTTGTTGCACAGTTGAGAAACTGAGACCCATTTTATTACATTTAAAGAGTCACCGTAAACAGAGATGTTCCTGAGACCACATTCTAAAGCAAAAGAAAGAAGGTATCTTAGGCTTAGAACCTCTTCCCAGTTGTTGCTCCCCCTCCCAAGTCCCAACATCAAGACAAGGAAATGTGCATTTGACAAAAACAGTAGTGCCCCTCCCCCACACAATTCATTTTGACATGCTCCATCAAAGAAGCCCCAAGGCTGCGAGAAATCAATATCCACCGGCTGTATATATCGAGGAGGAGAGGAGGGTTTTGAGTGTTGATAAGACATAAAGATCCCACAGCAATTGATTGTTGTAAAGGCTGGTAGAACCGCCTTATCAGAGAACAGGCTTTTATTGCGTGAAAGACACACCCCCCAAATTACTATTAAAGGTAAAGCCCTGTAGGAGATGAAGAGTGGGTTATGATACCAATGATTCCATGCATCTTCTAGCGATGTCCTTGTCCATTGAAATGCAACCTTTATAATCCTGGAAACAATATTCCACACCTCCATTATAAAAGAGCAGTAAAGAAAAATACGAGCCACAGTCTCCTCCCCCTGACAACAATGATAGCATCTACCAGGGCCGTGCAGACTTCTTCTCTGTAGAAAGTCCCAGGTCGGGACTCTATTTTCCAATACACACCACATAAAGATACGCGACTTATGTGGGCAGTGAAGTCTCCACGGTTTTCTCCACCACCATAACGGTACCTGGGGTACACGATCCTCACTGATCCAGAGATAACCACCATTTGGAGTATAGCATCCGGAGGGATCACCATCCCATACCAGCTCATCCTCATGATCATTTAAGTAGATATGGTCCAAACCGAGGGCCTGCAGATAAAGACCTAGTTCATCCTCCATATCCCCTTCCAGTTCAAAATAAGCAGTTGGTCTCCACACAAGGCTTCCCATCCACACATTTCTCAAATCAGCTAATTGATATAGATAGTGAAAACCCCTCTGGTTCAAGCCTACAACCATCCCTTCCGAAAGTATATGTTGTGCTTCACAACCAACCCAGGGATCCCTCCCAATCCTCACCTTCTGCCCATTTCCAACATCCCAAACCAAATTCTGTTCAATGATTTGAAAGGAGGAAACCACAGCCTTCCAAATGCAAGAACCCCCAGTGAATGATTTGTTGGGAGAGCGGATCCATTCCTCAATAGAGTCAGGCACTATGTATTTGTGGAGCATGACCCTAGCCAAGAAACTACTAGATTTGATTAATCTCCATCCACATTTTGCTGCCAGTGCTTTAGAGAAATGAAAAATATTTTTTAGCCCCCACCCTCCCAAAGACTTTGGAGTAGCAATACGGTCCCACTTAACCCAGGGGTTGACATGAGCATCCTCCTTACCACTCCAAAGGAACTTGAAGCAAATCTTCCTACCCTGATCTAGAATACCCCGGGGAATCCAGGCCAATGACATCCAGTAAACTGGGATTGCTTCCAAAATAGATTTAACCAGCACCAATCTGCCAGCTCTCGAGAGCCACTTGAAGCTCCAGCTTTTCAACCTTTTCTCCAGTTTTTCCAATAGCCAAACCTAATCCTGTTTAAGATAATCATTAGGTTTCAAGTTGAATCCCAAATATTTTAGACCTTCAGAGAGAGTAAGAAGAGTGAATGGAAAGAGGTCTGTGTAAGAAATCAATTCCTCCTCAGTAAGGACTGAGGAGGTGAGAGTAGATTTTTCAGTATTAATCTCCATTCCCATTGCAAGGGAGAATAGATCCAGGATCTCCTTCAGTTTTTGTGCATCCCTTCGAGAGCCAGAGCAAAAAATAAGGATATCGTCCACAAAGAGTAGATGGGTAAGAAAAACTCCCGGGGCTATCAATATTCCATCAAATAGACCAGATCTCCCGGCTTCCTTAATAGCTTTGCTAAGGCTTTCAACTACCAGCAAAAATAAAAGAGGGGATAAGGGACAACCTTGACGAAGACCATGACCAGAATGAAAAAAGGGAGTTGCCGCACCATTTAGTAGGACCGAGAAGGACACAGTGGTTATGCAGCTCATGATCCATCTGATAAAGCCTATCTCAAAGCCTAGATGGGTAAGCAACAGTCGGATGTATAACCAACTCACTTTGTCAAATGCTTTCGAAAGATCAATTTTTAAAATAGCCCCTTTCATCTTCTTGGTTTTAATGCTGTGAAGACCCTCTTGAGCTATCCCTATAGCTACATGAATTTGGCGTCCATCAAGGAACCCAAACTATTCCTCCGAAACATGAGTGGAGAGAATGGACTTAAGTCTTCTTGCAATTACTTTAGTAACAATATTATATACACAGTTGCACAAAGAGATAGGTTGGAACTCATTGAGGGTAGAAGGAGTATCCACTTTAGGAATAAGAGCTATGAAAGTGGAATTGATGCTAGCGGGAATTGTGCCTTCCTTCCTAGTGTCTTCAACCAGCTGCAGAAGATCCGAGCCAATAATATCATAAAGTGCCAGAAAGAACTCAATGGTCCACCCATCCGGCCTTGGACTTTTGTCCTTCTGGAAACTGCCTAACACCTCTTTTGATTCATCCTCAGATATGATATCCATCAACATCCTGTTATCCTCATCTTCAACAAATCGAGGAAATAGCTGAGCTACCCTGATGACTTCCTCAATATTAACTCGATCACTTGCTTTAAAGAGGTCTTGAAAATGATGAACTCCAACTCCTGCCATTCCCTCAAAAGTGGCATGAGTGTTACCCTCCTGATCATCAAGACTCCAAATTGTATTAGCCGATCTCCTACCTTTAGCATAAGCATGGAAGAATTTTGAGTTTTCGTCCCCACTATCCAGCCATATGGCCCTACTCTTCAATCTCCAAGTCTCTTCAATGGTCAGAAGAATCATATTCCTATGTTCCTCCAGCCGAACTATAGCATCCTTCGAGTCCTGGGATGAGAATCCTCCACAGGGTCCTAAGGAGATAGATGCTAGTTCCTCTTCGATCAACTTCAGGTCCTTCTCATCCTTTATACGCTTGTTAGCAGCCCATTCTTTGATCGGCCCTTTTAGCGTTTTGATATTTTCAACAAAATGAAAAGAAGCATAATTGTTGTTCCTAGGTATAAAAGGAGTCCACAAATTTTGAAAAAGTTCGATAAAAGAGGGCTCCTTCAACCACAATTTATTAAACTTCAAAGGTGCAGGAGGTTTTGCCGGACCAACCTTTATCTCCAGTAAGATGGGTTCATGATCAGAACAGGCCCCAGATCCGATCCACTGCTGAAGATAGAAGAAGGACTCTACCAGTTGTTCAGAGACTAAGAACCGATCCAGTCTCTTTGCCACACTATCCAAACCTACCCTCCTGTTCCTCCAAGTAGGTTTCAAGCACACAGGTTCAACATCAACCAAAGTTCCTTCAACAAAATTTCTGATAAAGAAATCAGTTAGGGGATCTACTTGAGCACGAGGCCCCCAAACCTCCGCCTGAACCAAAGAGAAATTAAGATCCCCCCCAAGAATAATAGTCACCCTTGACCAAGTCTTTAGCTAACAAAGACTCCCAAAATGGTACCCTATCACCATAGGGTCCATAAATGTTAACAACTGTAAATTCTTTGTCACAATCCAGTGAGCGGCAAGACATCCCCAACACCGACTACATCCCCCAAAGAGAGGATACCTTCACCCTATTCTCCTTCCACCCAATAGCCAGACCACCATAACGTCCCCTAGCATCAGAAGCTTCAAAACACCAGCCTAGGAATCAAACCCTTAACCTTCCCAAAGCCTCCTCACCTCCACACATTGTTTCCTGTAGCATCAAAATGTCCGGATGTTCAAATTCCAGCATCCGCCGCAATGCTGGTCTTTTGGAGGGACCAGCCAGACCTCGACAATTATATGATAGAACCTTCATCGGTAACCTTCCGGATGGGCATTCACCGCTCTAAGTGCCCTTTCAATAGAAAGTTGCTTACCACTTCTCAAGTCCGCACGAGCACGGGTCTTGGCATGTGATAAGAAGGATTTCCGACCTCTGACTTTATCCATCCTAGGCTTTTCTTTGTCAATACCACCCGCAAAAGGCTTGTTCATAGATCGAAGGAAGTAACCAGACTCTGAGGAATCTGAGGGGGAGGAGGGTTGTAGAACGCAAGTTTGCAACTCAGAGGCAGCTTTAGAGTTACATGCAGTGGGGAGGTCCAACAGGAGGGGTTCAATGGGAGAATAAATGTGCAGAGCACAAGTCAGTTCAGAAGTTGGATACAAAAAATGAGGGGAAATGTGTAAATTCCTAAGGCCTTCCACCCAATCAAGACCTGGAAACGAAATGTTCTTAAAAAAGAAATTGAATGAAGGAGTAGAGTAGAGGGGAGAGGAAGTACTAGTTGCAAAATCCAGAGAGCAAAGAATCGTGTTCTGTAAATCCTTCGGGGACGCATCCGAGACAATAATAGGTTCATAATTTTCAACTTCAACCGTAGCTACTAAGTCCGGTTCAACCCCGTCCACATCCGAAGTACCTTCAAAACCAGCCTTACCGGAAGGGGCCACCGAGTGCCCCGAAACAATAGGGTCAACATTCAAATATGCCGGTTCATTACAATCTTCCGCCTCTAGAATCCTCCTCTTCAAAGAGGGCCCAAATTTCATGCGAACCGGTAGAGGACATTCAATGGCCGGGTGCCCATACTCGTGACAGCGTCTGCACCGGAAGGGTACATTTTCGTAGTCTAGGGTTTGAGGGTAAATATAAGGCCCCCAACACAAGTCCATACCATCAGGCAGCCCGTCCCGGACATTAATGTTCACCAAAATTCTAGCAACCTTCTGAATTGAGGTCTCTACAAAGGAGAAATCTGTGTCCAAATAGCTTCCTAGCAAGTTACCAATCCTTTGGAAGTGATCCTCAGCCCAGTAATGAAGGGGAAGCCCTGGTAGGCAGACCCAGAGAGGGAAGTCTTCATCTATGTCTTCATTAAGTTCATCATTCAAATCAGGAATATTTGAGGTGTCTCCAACATTATGTTTTGGCATTGTAGAATGTCCAAAAAAATTATCCAAAGTTGACTGACCCTTCTTTTTTGGAGGCATTTTTAGGTGTATAATTTACCTACACATGAAACAATAATCATAAAAACAATAAGACTAAGGAAACAATTTTTTAAAGTAAAATTGAAATAGAAAAAGGGATAAATCACCTTCATAACTTTTAAATTCACTTAATTAAAAATAATAAAAAAATGGATAAATCACCTTCATAACTTTTAAATTCACTTAATTAAAAATAAAACAATTTATTCTACAATATGTCTAGAGATTATATTTATGACTTATGACTTGTAAAGTCCTAGTCATTTTTAATGATTTTATCATCTTTTTTCTTATAGTATCGATACACAATTTTGAAAAAGTATCCATTGGGAAAATTGTAGACCAAACTTAGCACACCTAATAAAACATCCAAATGTAATAATAAATGACAGGATTTATAACAATATTGTGACTTAATTTTAGATCTCACATAACCATCATTATTAGGGTACAACTTTACACTTTGAGACATCGGTTTCAAAAAGCCATGCATCATTTCCTAATGTGAATAGGAAAGAGAACAAATTTAGAACATGCAAGAATATCATATTTATGTTACTGTTGAAGAGAACTTAAGTTAAACATGTAGCTTTCGATCCTAGAGTAATGAATTGAAACATGGTAAATAGAGACTATATGTGTGTACATGACACTAATAAATAGACAAGAAATAACACAACATTCACGGATAAGAAATAACACAACATTCACGAGAATACAAAAAATGTCATTAAGCTCTTAGTCAAGTCACTGTCTATTTACATATAAACATGTGATTAACAAATCTCTTTGTAGTGCACCAAACTGTAATAACCTTCTAGTTGTATAATAACTTTTGCAGTGATTGTAATAATTGATTGCACTGTTTGAGAACCAATGGAGCTTAGATTAGAATTTGCAGGGATTGTTGTAGCGATTTGGAGAGTAAAAGCCATTTATTTTCAGTAAAGAGGTACTTATCTCAGTTTATTATACATTTTTCTTTATTTTTCTATTGTATGAAAATAGATCGGCCATTTATATTTAACTTTCAAATTGTAACGATTGAGTTATCTTTAATATATTGTTTATATGTTTGCAATTTTGAGAAATTGGAAATCCATTTGTTTATACATTATTCAACTAGTTTTGAATGTTGTAATTTAATCTACTATATAACGGACCGTTTTAATCGATCATACCTCTTGTTCGTGTTGTTAGTGAGTTTGAATAACTTTATTGTTCAAAGCCATAGCTGTTAGCCTGTTACCGTTTATTGTTCAAAGCCATAGCTGTTACGATTCATTCAAAAAATTGTTGTTCCTAAGGCAGGCAGGTCTCTCTAGTGAACATGATGACATGAAATAACAAGAAGGGCAGGCATAAGAGATCTGAGCAAGAAAATGCTAAAGATGTAAATGGGCCCTCTTCCACCATTGAAGATGATAAAGAATCGATCTTCAAGAACCTTAATGAAAAGTTTGTAAAACAAATCGATGACTTGAGAGAAGAAACCACTATTTTGTCAAGAAATCTCACTGAAATGCGATTAGATTTTGAATCTGCAATGAAAATGACGGGGAATACGAAGATGCGATTTCTCAAGAAAGCAAACAATTGCAGAAAGTTGAGGAGAGATTCAATACAAAAATTTCTGCAAAATAAAATGAGTGTAAAGTAGTGAATCTTGATAAAGAGAATCTGGACGCTATTGTATTATAATGCAAACTGTGTAAATAGAATTGAAATGCCAAATTTGGGATTTATTTGCTACTTATAAACCTTCAATCCACATCCAAAAAGGAAAAACAGAGGAACATGAATTTAAGAATTTTCGGGCCAACGATTTTTTTATATTTTTCAAAGAGAGAAAGATTGGTCTATAAATAAAAATTGGAATTGGTTTAAAGGAGAACATGTTAAACTTGGGCAATGATTTTCCCATCCAAGATCTTGCTACATTTATTAGCAGTAATTAGCAATTAATCTAGGTGATTTCATGGATTTAGAACACCAGAGGGCATATACTGCAACGTTGGGTAAATTCTCCATTTGGGTCTACCTCCCAACTATGTTGTTTAATGAGGGAATGCTTCGTGAAGCTACTCCTGACTCCTGGCGTCCCGAGTCCTCTGTATCTGTTGATCAGTGATTCAGTATTGGTTCTGGGGCAACCCGACTGGTCGTACAACGCCTACATCTAGTTGGATTCTAAAGTAATAAAAACACAAAACCACATATTGGCATGAAGAAACTCATGAACAACTTTAAAAGTCGGTGGCCTCACCAAGAAGTTCAGGCTCAGCACCACCAAATTTAATGGCTTCTGTGGATATAGTGAGGCTGCTCCCCAAAGATGTTTTTTTAATCAGAAATCATGGAGATGGAGGGTTTAATGGACACCATTCCCGAACCTTGGCTGGAAAATTGGCAATGGCATAAGAATCTGGTCTTTCTAACTATAATTTTTCATCATTTTATCACATCTCTCTAGTCCTCTTCAGTCTACTCGGTATGCTTGGCTTCGGCTCAGTGCAGTCTTCACACTTGTTATGGATGATTCTGGAGCAGTGGATAGTTTGCACAATTTAAGATTGCGGAGTTAAGACCCACCTCACCCTCATCCTTAGGTGAGCAATTCTTTTGTATTCTCTGAGTTATCTTGTCTCGTTGTCTTCTTACGCGCTTTATGGTATCCTTTTCACTATCTGTTGAATTTGTAAAGAGTGCAGCAAAGACCATCAATCAATTCTAAGGCTTATAAATTTTGTTCCCATCTCTTTTCAGGCATACTCAAACATCGACTGAGTAGCTTAAGCGAAATGACTGGGCCAAGGAGGTCCTTCAATCCTAAAGTGCTTCCTTGACAGGTATTTTTTGAGAGAAAGGATGTGGTGCCTGATTTTATGGGAACTTGGAAGCTGGTGAAGGAACGCAGTTTGGGGGCTAACAGAGTATGGATAATATTAAGGCAAGTCGGCGACCACTTCAATGCTATAATCCACTCCATGCACTTATCTGATGTCTGCACTTATCTAATCACACCCCCAATCGATACTTCTGTCGAGTTCACAAACGGAATCGAAGAACATTTCCATCATGTCGATCTCTGATGAGAATAAAGGAGACTGTAATGGGCATTGGGCAGGATTCAGGAAAACAAAGGAGCGTATAGGGTAAAAGTGGTGCAGAGGAATCCTTGTGTGTAGTTGGCGTTCACACAAACAGTCTCAGTCTATCATGTGAGCAATGCAAACATGTAGAAGTGTAAACCAAGCCAGTCAAATCAATCAATCCATCCAGTAGAGATGATGACCCCCATTCAGGAAAGACAGTAAAAATAACTCTATCTCATCCAGTAGATATGATCCATCCACGAAATAAGATTGTTTAAACCCACACAGACAACCCCCCAGTAATGAAAACCCTAAGAATACAGTCACTAACGTTCGTGGGGAAGGAAAGAAAAAGAAACCACATCGCTTCTCACTAATGAAGGTGCACAGTCTCAAACACTGTAAATAAAACTATGCATCCAAACTTCCAGTAATGTCTCTCTGAAGTTCTAGATTGTTTAGAATAAAACTATCCGGGGCAGTTAAACAATATATCTCTATTCTAGTCTCTGATAAAGGTTCTGTAAAAGTATAATGCTGTACCAAGTGAGGGATATTACCACGGTGTTTTACTATAAAAAAAACTACTGTAACAACAACTCGAATCGGAATTACTTGTGAATCGCTTTCCAAAATTATGTCTCCAAATGCAGTTGCGTCAACTTCAAACTCCCGAATCCGAGTCTCAACTTCCAACTTCCATCCTCCAGGCTTGTAGCAGACTATTACTACAATGTAAGGTTAATGTAAATTGTAAATTTGTAATCAATAGACAATAATCCAATGACATTGAAATTTGTAGTATGTATAATGTAGAATCTAGATGCTCATTGTAATAATAGAAAAATAAAAAAAGTAATGGAATTGGAAACATCATTGAATTAAATGAGCTTTTCTTTTTTTTATGAAAAATCAATGCAACTTTGTAGAATAGAAATAATACTAATTTAATATTTTTTATTTATTTATTAAGTGAAAGTATGGTTGGAATTTGGAAAATATAGTTTTGTATAAGATAAAAATATCAATAATACTAGTAATATGATACTAGTAAAATAATAACCTTTTAGAAATTTTATTACCCTTCAAAAATACGTTTAAATGATAAATTTACCCATCACACTAGACGGTTAACAATTTTTTTTAACCATATTTGACGGGCAAAATGCCTCATGACGGTCATTTTGCCCATCAAATTCCATCACTGGTTTTAGGGTTTACTTTTGACTGCTTTTTGGGACCGAAACCCCTACAGGTATGTTCATAAAATTTTGTCCTCTAGTTTGAAGAATGAAGAATAGTTAAAGAATTCAACCTAGGGTTAAAAACCGTGCTGATTTGCAAAATTGTTTAATTTTCCTGGCGGTTTGTCAACCGAGATAAGGAATCATGTTAAGGAGAATGTGTAGCTGGACCATCGATTAGCTCCAGTGCTCCTCAAGGGAGTTGCAGCCATTTGACTATGTTTATGAAGTCTCTATAAGGTTATTAAATGCCAATTGCTTCCATTTTCTCTTTTGAGGGTTTGTAGTTTCAACTTGGAGCCATTTGAAAGGTGGGTATCATAAGTAGCTTCCACTAGTAGTAGCATTAAGGGAATTAACTGCCTTTATTACTAGTTACCAAACTATTATAAACAGTGAAAATTCACAGCTACAAGAATGGTCAGAAAATTAAATCTTGCCATTCCTGTTAGGAACAAAGATCAGGACCCATAATCATCAAAATTATAAAAGAAAGTGTCAAGCAGCTGCAAGGACTAGTCCAGTGGCCAACAGATCACCTTTATCATTATTTAGCTGCCTTTCCCAGCCTTTTTTGTTGGTGTGGGCTTAAAGAGATCTACTTCCCATCTTTCATTCTCTTGCTCTCAGGGCTTCCAACTTCTGACATTGCCATTGACAGTGGTAAACTTATTGTTTGAGGATGGGAAGGTGGGTTGCGACACCTACTATGTTGGCACTCATGATGCTCTCACAAATTGACCTATGTTGTGTTGAGATCGACCACCACTGTCTTGAGAATGGTCCAAGGGTAATGAAGAATCTACAAGTTGCTCTTGGTTGTAGTTCAAGTGGTTTGTCCCTAGTATATCAAGGATTGGCAAAGGGTGGCTATGCCTATGTCGATCTTTTGGTTTGAATAATTCCTTGTAAGGAAAGATTAATCCATTAGTCACGAAAAAGAGATGTACAAGGGCTTGGTTGAAAATATTGTTGTTTTTCTTTTCCAAATTAGAAACAATGTTTCGATCTTGACAATCTTCGATGCACACTAGAACTTAATAGAGTATGCATATTCTCCCTTAAAAGGGTAGTTTTCCGTGAGATATGTTTGAGGACTTGATGAAACAAGGTCAAGACTCATTGCCACATTGATTTGTCAAAATTTCCCAAAGAGATGTTCAAGTGACTCAAGGCTATTATGTTGGAAGTAGGCATTGGCCAACAACCAAGTGTCCTAGGATGGGGGATTGTGGGGCGAAGGCTTTTTGGCCTTAATCAAGGATTTATAGGCACTATCTTAAACATGTCGGATAATGGTCAAGAATATGTGTTTCCTCCCAAGAGGTCATCGGTTCAAATTTGGAGGGGGTACGGTATGTACACCTCTGTAGACTTTAGCAGTTACAACGTTGTGCAGATGGGAGTCCCTTGTCCCGCAAACAAGGGGTCTCATACACCAAATTGGTGCCTAGCTTGGTTATGACCTTAAAAATAGATTATTATTATTACTAGCATATATCCATCTTAAATCCGGATCTATTAAGCACCAAGAGGGATTCAATTTTTTGAAGAGTATTTTTTTTTTGAACACTTAAAAAAAATTATCTTAAATTACATTTAGAAAAAATTATCTTAAATTTTTTACACATCAAGAAAATGTTTACACCTCAAAAAAATACGGTCCCTTCATGTGCTTAATAGATGTCGTTTTAAGATTGATCTATGCTGGTTTTAATTTTTTTGTTTAATGAGTTGACATGAACTTTTTAATTATTATTATTATTTTTATTATTTTCGGTAAGTTATGAGTCGACATGGGAACATTATGTTATGTAATGTGACAAACGTGACAACATCTCCCCCATATTGGGTTGTAAGTACATCGCAACTTTTGGTGCAATTAAAATCCAAGGGAAAGGCCACTTGCAATTAGGAAGTAAAGTTTCGTCATGTGAGGTAATATGCAAATAAAGATGTAGATTTGCGTAGGTTTTGGGTTAACTTAGTGATTTTTGTTGATTTGTTTCTTCTTGTTTCAAGAGATGAACTGTGGTCCCTAAATATAGAATTGAAGGCTCCTATTGTCTATCTAGTATAAAACCTTTATTGTTTTAGTTTGCCCCCATTCTATATGTTGCCTGAAGGGTTTTGTTGTCTTTCTATTATATTGCCTTTATTGTTTTAGTTTGTCCCCATTTTATATGTTGCCTTGTCATTGATTTGATTCTTGATACCTACTTGGTCTTGAAAGACCCAACATGTCATAATATTCTTGCAATTAACCCTCCTCTTGTCAACATGTTTATTTAGCCCAAGACCAAGTATCTCGACTCTTTAGTTTCAATAATGATGTGATCAATGGTTGAAAGTAAACAAATTGAGGGAGAAGGTAGGTGATTATAGTAAGAGTTGAGATTGATATGAGCCCAAGGGAGCATATATGGGGTTTAATGGAGACATGAACATGGTGTTTGGTTGTGGCTGTACTTGGGATATTTGGAGGATGTCCTATTCCGAGTTAAAGATACCAAATGCTAACTACCTAGTGGGCCTTTTTTGCTGAAGTCAAAATACATGTATTAACTACCTCATGGGCCTTATTCAATAATAACTAACATTGTGGGATTGGTCCACGTTACATTAATTGGCTACCATACTTACAATATTCTTATCTCTAATCGGCCCATAGATCCTTATGAAGCCCCTATGGTGGATTCCAACATAGACCTACTGCATAAGTGAGGATATTGAAATCATAAAGGACTAGGAATTTGAAAGATGATGGCTTGTGATGGTCTCGCACGACCAAAGAGTCTAGAACTGCATCATGGGCGAGGATATTGAAATCATGAAGGATTAGGAATTTGATGGAAAAATGGTTTGAGATGGATTCAAATGGCTAACGAATTTCTCTCCTTTTAAGTAGATAAAGGCTAGGTTCAAATGTATGGTCAAGGATTGAGAACAAAAACTTTTCACTTTGGTGATCAACCTCTATTTCTTTCAATGATAGTATGAAAATAGAAGGAAAAATGATGTACACGTATTTTGTAAATTTAAATTATTTATGGTTTAAACTACGACAAAATATCATTGCTTATCACGCTTAGAGAAGTAATATAGTAATTTGCTTTAATGCATTGGTGGTTTAGATTGCCATTAACATGATACCATTTGGCACATTTCCTTTGTTTAACTTTGCATAATAAAAAGTAATGCACGCCAATCTTAGAGCATCATCGCCATGAATCCAAGTAAACTCGAAAGCAATGGAAGAAAATAATATATGATTACTACCATTCTTTGTTCTACAGGTAAGTAGGTATTTATTTTTTGACTTGAAATTTTTGTGCAATAACTAAGGTATAGTGGAATTATGGACTATGGCATTATTGCCATTCCCATGTTTGCTAGACTAGAATATAATTTTGGTCATTTTGGTCACCAATTGCATATGGCTATTTAGTCTTTGTTGATGATTTTATAACATGATTTAAATTCATTGAAACAGCGGGAAAGTAATTTTTGCTAATTGGTTAGAAGTGAAAATAATTAATCATTCCGAGATATCACAATTTTGCAGAGAGCTCTTAAATATTTATAAAATTGAAAATGATTAAAAAACCAAAATTTTTATGAAATTTTGTTAAACAATTAATATCTTTTAAACTAGATAGGTTTTATTGGTGACTTGCACTTGGTAACAAGGACTTATATAGGGAAGCTCACCCATCCCAATATTATTTTGGTTCAAGTGCACTTGACTAAGGGGTTTTCCAAAAGTGAAGCCCACTTAGCTTGCCAACGAGAATTATTATTGTTAAACAACTAATATCTTTTAAGCTAGATAAGTTTTATTGGTGACTTGCACTTGGTAACAAGAACTTCTTGGGAAGACCACCTGTCCCAAGAGCACTTTGGTACAAGCTCACTTGACCATGGGGCTTTGCACCATAACCAAGCCCACTTAGCTTGCTGCCCCATTTGCAAAAATTTTGCAAGGATTGTGCCTTGTGAACTATTCATGTGGAGATCTTGTGACATTTTGTTTAAACTTTGAGGGTTTTCACAGTGCAACATATGAAATATCATTCTTGGGATCATGTGCACATATAATGTCATTAATTCATGACCATGTATCATGAGAACTAATAAGAGTGATCAATTTCTCATGAATTTGGATGGTCTACTTAACATTCATTGCATCAAGTGATGCCCACAAGAGCTTGTTGAAATATTGTAACTTCTAAGAATATTATATTTGTACTTTATTTTTCCGGAGATGTTTCATTCCTCCGTGAAGACCTTATTGTATATCCGTAGATGTTTATTCCTCCGTCGGAATGTGGTAACTTGGGTTATTAGACTTCCCTAGTGGGGTCGGCCCAGAGTAAGTTGTAATGGGGTGTTTAACTCAGTGGTTAAAGATGGGGCCGACCTAGTTAATGTAAAAGACAAGTTGGAGTAGTGTATAAATAGAGGAGGTGTGTTCCTCATTTAACACACTCACTCATTATTCACTCACTTGTGAATGGCGCATAGGTGAGAGGGAGATATTTGCTATGGAGGAGAAGGAGCTCATGTTTGGGATATACATCTATGTATTGTTGATTATCTATATTGAGGAAGCTTTGCTGGGTTTTCTACCCCATGAGGGTTTCCCAGGATAAATCTGTGTCTCTTGTGTTTATGCTGTGCTTGTTGTTCTTTCAGTGATCCTGTATATGCTAATTGTTGTGAAATGAAATGCAATGCTGATATTTTCTGTCTTAGCATATTAAATCTTAACATGGTATCATAGCTAACCTGAGAAGAAGACACTGTGCAGTTGCGGAAGCTAGGGATTCTTGTTTTTTGGGTTTCTCTCCACAGATATTGAAAGCAAGGAGGCTAGATTGAATCTCCTCAGCAAGGCGCATCTTTCTGTCGAGACAGAATTCAATTCTGAGCATTTTTAGTTTTTGACCTAAAAAATAGGGTTTTAGAGAAAATTGGAATTTTTGGAATCTGAGTCCATGGCTGGATGCTCCTAAGAAAAATCGAAGTTTAGAGACCAAGATCGAATTTTTTGGTTGGGTGAAGCTCCCAGAAAATCAAACCCTAGTTTGGGGTCCTGTCTAGTAAATCCGGAAATTAGGGTTTCTGCAAAAATTGGAATTTCTGAAATTTAAGACCATGGCTGGAAGCTCCTTAAAAACATTGAAGTTTAGAGACCAATATCGAACTTTTTGGTTGGGTGAAGCTCGGGGAAAATCAAACCCTAGTTTGGGGTCCTCTTTAGTAAATCCAAAAATTAAGGTTTCTACAAAAATTGGAATTTCTGAAATCTAAGACCATGGCTGGAAGCTCCTTGGAAAAATCAAAGTTTAGAGACCAAGATCGAACTTTTTGGTTGGGTGAAGCTATGGAAAATCAAACCCTAGTTTGGGGTCCTCTCTAGTAAATCTGGAAATTAGGGTTTCTGCAAAAATTGGAATTTCTGAAATCTAAGACCATGGCTGGAAGATCCTTGGGAAAATCGAAGTTTAGAGCTTTGGATCGAACCTTTTGGCTGGGTGACGCTCTGGGAAACTCAAACCCTAATTCAGGGTCCTGCTTAGTGAATCCAGAAGTTTCAAAAGCAATTTTGAGGGGTGAAACTTTGCAGTTTTCAAATTCTGAGTATACCAGCTTGATCCGCTCAGCAATGCACATCTTTCTATCCTTTTAGAAGTTGGAAATTCAAAGTTTGAATTTTTAGGGTTTTTCTGACAAACCCTAATCCAGCTCTAGATCCAGTTTTCAACAAATCAAGTGGATTGGGTCAATCCTAAAAGAGAATGAGTTGAACATTTACATAAGTGAAGAGGATTCAGTCCCAGAGGGAGAAGAGGCTAAGGCCTTACATAAGAATGCTACAAGCAATCTCGACAGGATGATGATGTCCGCTAACATGAAAGGTACAAATCAAGTTCTAGATCAAGAACATATGACCATGGTGACATGAAGACAAAAGAATCATGGATCACATAGAAGCTCTACTTACGAGGATCTTCGATCACGAGGATGACACTAGTGCACACTTAAGCATGCTTAGTGGTACAAAATGAATAGAAGTTCAAAGACATATAGAGATCAAGCGGGAGGCAACCACACAACATAAAAGATAAGTATTTGGGTTGTTATTTGAATCTCTGAATAGTTAATGATATTGCTTGTAATAGTTGCATGCGTATTTGTATAGATCATGCGTAGTGTGAGCATTCATATAGCATTGAACAATATACTACTAATATGCATATGATGGGTAAGTTGGACAAACATTCCATTGTTGCTTGTCTAGAATGAAACCTTTTTGCTGACATGCTGAGAGCTGTGCACGCTCTTGACAGTATGTTCTGGTAGAGATGGAAGGCATCTAGATATCCACTATATGCATACAGGATATGGAAAAGTGTTGTGTTGGTAGTTGCATAACTATGTGAATCATATTTGTATGCATGATAGGTTATCATGTCAATTGTTAAATTTTCAAAATTTACTTCAATCTCATCTAGGATCTTAACTGAGAGAACAACATGTACAACAAATATACAGCATATCAATCATGGACACAATAATGCAAGCACACAAGAGACACAGAGTTTACTTGGGGAAAACCATAAAGGTGAAAAACCCCAATAACTTCCTCAGAGATAGATAGAGCAATGATACAACCAGAATACAAGAGATAGTCTTCTCCTAGCAGCAAAGCCTCCTCCTCCACAAGTGCGCTACTCTCCAAAGTGTGGGTGAGAGAATAGAATGTGTAAAATGAGAGAGACACACTCTCTATTTATACACTAACTTGACTTGACCTTTACTCAACTAGGTTGGCCTCAACTTAACCACTTAACATAATGCTGACTGGGCCGACCCCCACTAGGGTGGTCTAATAACTTTGACCCACATGGCCGACCCCCAATAAGGTGGTCTAATAACCCTTTGACCCACATGACTTATACAGGGCCTACCCCAACAAGGTGGTCTAATAACCCATCAAGTATGAGTTACGACACTTACAATATAAATGACGACACTTTCGTATAGAGGAATAATAACATCTCTATAGGAATACAACATACATATATGTGAAATACATTCTGAAGTTACATATACATCAACACTCCCTCTTAACTAGGAAGGTATTTCTCGACATAGGTCTTCTAGCACAAGTCGTCTTCTCTGGATCATTGTCACTGGATAATCATCATCGAGTCATCGTCATCGTCACTGCTGCTGCTATCTCAATCAATCTCTGAATCTACTCGTCATAGGAAGTTCTACAGAGCCAGTCCTTTTTCATACTGGATGTAGGCCCACCACCTGCAGGTCTTCATCATCACTGACCATACTATGGAATCCTCAGGACTTATTACGTGCGTCACAAAACCTGGCTGCAACATCTCAGGCTATTACGAGCACACAGCTCTACCTATCGGATCTCCCAGGAGCACATTACATGTGACCCATCACTAAACCTGGCTGAAGCATCCTAGGCTGTTACGAGCACACAGCTCTACCTGTCGGATATCCCAGGAGCACATTACATGTGATCTCACCACAAAACCTGGCTGAAGCATCCTAGGCTATTACGAGCACACAGCTCTACCTATCGGATCTCCCAGCAGCACATTACATGTGGTCCACCACAAAACCTGGCTGAAGCATTTGAGGCCTTTTTCATCCTGTCCAGATCTCCCAGGAGCAAATTACATGTGGTCATGGCAAAACCTGGCTGAAGCATCTGAGGCCTTTTTCATCTTGTCCAGATCTCCCATGAGCAAATTACATGCCATAGGACAAAACCTCGCAAGAGTATCTCAGGATGTTATGGGTACATAACTCCGACCTGAAGATCTCCCAGGGCACAAATTACATGTCCTCCCAGAGCAATGTCTCGAAAGAGCATCCCAGGCTATTACGGGTACACAACTCCGACCTATAGGATCTACCAGACATGCTCATCTGCACAACCTGATCCACGGCCACAAAGTATCATCCTGATACTCATCATACATCATTCTGATGTACACATGATCATCCTCATCATCATCACTGCAACATCCTGCTGCATGTCATATGGAGCAACATCCTGAAGCTCATCATCTATGATCATCCTGATCATACACTGCATCCACCTGATGCATACCAAGTATCTACCTGATACATATCATCATACATGATCTACCTGATCATACAATGTATCCACCTGATACATACACAGATACATGATCCACACAATGTATCCACCTGATACATATCAACATACATGATCTCAGTATCCACCTGATACATATATAGATACATGGTCCAAGCATCCAACATGATGCATATACATATACAGAGTAGTAACTGGAGCATTGTCCTGATGCTCATCATCCATGATCCTCCTAATCATCATAGCATCGTCCTCTTCAGATCATCTCATCGTCCACGAAGCACAGCCCAGATGCACATCATCCAACACTTACACCACCGACATGGGAGAACAAATATACCACCATTTGGGGAAGGCTCCAGCCCTTACTTTTTCACCATGGGAGAACACATCTACCACCATGTGAAAAATGGCTCAGCAATTACATCACGACCAAGGGAGAACGCATCAACCATGTCAGAAAAGCTCATGTGTATCTGCATCTTCCGGACTCATCATTTCCCTTTGGAAGGAACCTCGATCTGAAGTGCACCAAGCCTCTCTTTGAAGTACTCAAACTGCACTCTGGCCAACAGCTTGGTCAATACATCTGCAACCTGCTCATCCGTCACAACATACTCTGCTTTGGCTGTACTCAGTGCTACGCAGGACTGCTTCCTGCTAAACCAAGAGATCACACCTGATCCCTATCTGCAGCACTGCCTGCCCAATCTGAATCAACATAACCATGCAGGTTAAACTTTTGATTCGCATCATACTTGAGCCCATAATCAACCGTACCCTTCAGGTACATCAGAATATGCTTTACAGCAACCATGTGAACACTTCTCGGATCCGTTAGGAACTAGCTCAATGTGTTCACAGCAAAGCAAATATCTGGTCTCGTGTTTGTCAGGTACATAGAGGACCCAATCATCTGACAATACATCGTGACATCAACCGGATCAGATGAAGCATCACACAGAAGCTTTAGGTTCGATGCCATAGGTGTGGCCATAGCCTTGCAGTCCATCATCCCGAACCTTTTCAGGATCTCTACTACATACTTCCCTTGTCCAAGGAAGATTCCATCTACACTCTGCCACACCTTCATGCCAAAAAAAAATATTGCATCATCCCCAAGTTATTCAACTCGAACTCGGCAGCAAGCTTCCGTTGCATGTTGGCAATCAATCTATCCTCACTTGTTACAAACAGGTCATCCATATACAAAAGTAGTATCACTGGATTGCCTTCCTCAACCTAGTAGTAAAGGTTGGAATCCGCTTTACTCTTGGTAAAGCCCAAACTGGATAGAAAGCTGTCTATGCTACCATACCAAGTTCTACACATATATGACTCCCTGTCATGTGTCTTAGAACCAAGTAGCTTCTCCACATACACTTCTTCTTCAACTACACCATTCAAGAAGGCTGTCTTGAAATCCATCTGGTGTATCTTCCACTTCATCACTGTAGCTAGAGCAAGTACGGATCTAATGGAAGTGTATATGGCTACAGGAGCAAAAGTCTCTATGCTACCACCTGCAGCATGCTTGATCTTGTAGATCGTCTTGGAAGTCACTACAGACTCCCCTTCAGGTTTTGGGATTGCATCCCAAACATCTTTATGATCGACTGGTACTCCTCGATCATGGCATTCTTCCCAGATCCTGGGAACTTCAATATTTTCAATAGATAACTTTGTTGTTGAACAAATGTTGTAGTCCTTGTTTTGTAGGTGATGGTATACGATCTTTCCTACACAACAAGTTAAATTGCATGATTAGAAAACATCTCATAGTTTTCAGAACAAATTCTTACACATAATATGTCATACAGTCATGCAATTATCTTAGCCAATGCTTCAATACAACATTTATCCATATTCCGTAACTTTCTAGATGCCTTCCAATCTCTACCAGAACATTGTTAAGAGTGTGCACAACTCTTAACATGTTAGCAAAGAGGTTTCATTCTAGATAAGTAGCAATGGAATGTTGTACAGTGCCATAGGCCACTTACCCATATATATTAGTAGTATATTGTTCATCAATGCAACTATTCTAATATGCATAATACACAACCTAATTCTAGGAACATAAGCATGTACATCATTGAATAACATTATGTAAGAAATGACAATTCAAATACTTATCTTTGTTTGGTTGTTGGGTGGACTCCCTCTAAATCTTTGCAACTCCATTCTGATGTGGATTGTGAGAAGTGGTCAAATCCCTCTGAATATCTGCATCCTTGCAGAAACTACTAAAGCGTGCTCCTTTGCTTTCTTGCAGGAACAACTAGAGTGTGCTCCCTCTTGATCTTTGCTTCCTGGATTACCTGTCCTTGAACTTATATCCATCCTTAATCACTATGCATGCTTATTATTATCATCATTGTGTTATCCTTGAGGTCTCATACATAATCAAACTTTTATTAGTATAATCTTAATACTATCAAAACACAATAATCTTAAACATGTATAGTCATGATCATTCACAGATAATAAACATTAGTATTCAAGGTTTCAGGGAAGTCTTCTTTTACTCATGCATATTCTAATTTGATCATAGGTCTCTTCTGATTAGTTAAATCATCAATGCATAAACCTGTGATTACTCAAACCTATACCTTCATGATTCTTCTGGTTAGTCATATCATCAATTATGGTAAGAAACATAATATGCATATAACCATGACTATTCAAACCTATGACTTCATGAATAATCATTATCAACAACACAACAGTATAAGATCCTAACACAAGGTAGGATTCTAGCTTGATATAGGAAAACATACCTGGATTAGCATGCTAGCTAGTTATGTCTAACATACCCGCATAATGTCTTCTGGTTCTCTTCAGTGACTTGTGCTAGTAACCTGCATGTCTCATAGGTTAACCATTGTAGAACCAAGTTATACATACCTTGTAAGTAGATCTTCTATGTGATCCATGACAATGGATGAATCTTTGTCTTCATGTCACCATGATCATATGTTCTTGAAGTAGAACATGATTTGTCTTTCTTGGTGTACCTTTTATGTTAGCAGACAACATAAATCTCATACAACACCATAATGCATTAGTACAATCATAAGTGTTAACACCCTAACCAATGAATATCTTCTATCATGCATTCATAATTTTGTTAAGGTGATATGACAAATCTAAAATCAAGATTGTACTAACTGTAATAACATGAAGAAAAACATACCATAAACTTAATCATGAACAAATCTCGAAACATACCTCGATGAGTCATACCTGTCGAGATCGCTTGTAATCTTCTTGTGTAAGGCCTTAGCCTCATCTCCCTCTGAAACAGGAACTTCTTCACTTATGCAGGTGACTAATCCATCTTCTTCTAGGATTAACCCAATCCACTTGATTTGCAAGAACTGGACCTGGAGCTGGATTAGGGTTTGTCAGAGAAACCCCAAAAATTCAAACGTTGAATTTCAAACTTCTGAAAGGATAGAAATATGTGCCTTGATGAGCTGATCAAGCTGGTATATTCAGAATTTGAAAACTGTAAAGTTTCATTCCTCAATTTTTCCTTTGAAACTTTTGGATTCACTGGACGTGACCCTGAACTGGGGTTTGATGAAGCCCACTCTTCTGCCCAATCAAAATGTTTGATCCAAAGCTCTAAGCTTCTATTTTTATGAGGAGCTTCTAGCCGTGGTCACAGATTTCAAAAATTCCCATTTTTGCAGAAGCCCTAATTTTCCACTTTTCTGATCAAAGTCCCGAACTAGGGTCTGATCAAGCCCTGCCTTCTTCCCAACAAAAAATTCTGATCTTGGTCTCTAAATTTTGATTTTTATGAGTAGCATTCAGTCGTGGTCTCTGATTACAAAAATTCCAACTTTATCCGAAACCCTAAATTTCGGAAGCCATGAATGAAGGTGCTAAAAAATAATTATGTTATGACAGAAATATGTACCTGGTTGTTTCTGGTGTAACTCTGAACTTTTTGATCCACAGGGTCTGAAAATTTTTCCTGAGATAGCCCAACCTGTCATATTTCCATCCCGATAGGTCTGACCTCAATTGGATTCTCTGAGAGAGATTATGCCAAGTGTCGCAACGTGACCTGTTTATGGGATAATACAGGAGAGCGAACTTGTACGACATGCCACATGTCACTGGTTCAACTTCGGCCTCTGAAATTTTTTCCTGAGATAGTAAAGTCTATGTACCACCTATCACTTTTTACAAAATTTCATTTAGAGCTTCCTAGTCCAAGTTATGACCTTTTTTCCAAGGTCACCTGATTTTGACTCAGATCTGGAAGAGGCAGAAACCCTATATTGTATAGATCATAAATCACAAAGTACAACGAATTAGAGGTTGTCCTTTGGACACAAGGTACATGGGGATCTGATATTCGACTTGTAAAAGTTTCAGATCCGAAAAATTTTCCAAAATGGATTTATAGCGAAAGTTATACGATGACTGGTTTTTGCTATATCAAGCCCTAACATCGTAAGTGCAACAAGTGTCATACATGCCATATCATGCCTTCTTTCATGCTAGCTCTGATACCATGTTAAATTTTTTCAGAATTTACTTCAATCTGATCTAGGATCTTAACTGAGAGAACAACATGTATAGAAAATCTACAGCATGTCAATCATGGACACAATAATGCAAGCACACAAGAGACACAGAGTTTACTTAGGGAAAACCATAAAGGTGAAAAACCCCAATAACTTCCTTAGAGATAGATAGAGCAATGATACAACCAGAATACAAGAGATAGTCTTCTCCTAGCAACAGAGCCTCCTCCTCCACAAGTGCGCCACTCTCCAAAGTGTGAGTGAGAGAATAGAATGTGTAAAATGAGAGAGACACACTCTCTATTTATACACTAACTTGACTTGACCTTTACTCAACTAGGTCGGCCTCAACTTAACCACTTAACATAATGATGACTGGGCCGACCCCCACTAGGGTGGTCTAATAACCCTTTGACCCACATGGCCGACCCCCAATAAGGTGGTCTAATAACCCTTTGACCCACATGACTTATACAGGGCCAACCCCAACAAGGTGGTCTAATAAACCATCAAGTATAAGTTACGACACTTACAATATAAATGACGACACTTCCGTATAGAGGAATAATAACATCTCTATAGGAATACAACATACATATATGTGAAATACATTCTGAAGTTACATATACATCAACTGATTTGATGATTATGAAGTATTACTAATCATGTAATTAACTTTGATTTGTAGGAAAGACCATGAAGAATGATGAACACCGAACAAGTGATGGATGTTCAACAAGAAGACTCAGAAATCAAACATACTATAGAAGGATCATGGCTAGAAGATTCTCTTAGAAAGAGGAAGAGGATCATGACGAGATGTTTGCTCCAAGTGGCTAGATAAGACCATTCTCTTAATGGTGTAATTGAAGAAGAAGTACGAATCGAGAAAAATCCCAGGATTCAATTGAAGAAAGATCTGTACGGGTACCCAGGATCGATAGTCATTTGATGAGCTTAATGATCACCATGGGTGATGCGGATCTCAACCTCTGCTACAAGGTTGAAGATGGTATCTATATACGAATGACATTCTTCTCTTAGATGGATGCAAGAAGGAACTCACCACAGAGTTCGAATGATCTTGAGGCTCATATCAGTAGACCCATCTGACGAGAGATGACACGTATAGATATGCAGAAGATCACTCAATGCAGAGTGTGAATGATGTTCAATCACAGAGGAAGAATTGATAGCTTCTTGACAAGCTTGGGATTTACCAAAAGTAAAGCTGATCCTAACCTTTATCTTAAGGTTATGGATGCTGAACTTGTCATACTATTACTGTGTGTGGATGATCTCTTTCTAACAAGGAATGAGAAACAGATCATGGAAAGCAAGAAGAAGCTAGCTACAGAATTTGAGATGAAAGATCTCAGATTGATGCATTACTTCCTACGTCTAGAAGTATGGCAAGGCCCAGAAGGAATCTTTCTCAACCAGGGAAAGTATTTGATATGTTGGAATGCAAAGCCATGGCCACTCCCATGGATTCTAGCTTGAAGCTATTAGCGGATGACTCATCAGAGTTAGTGGATGTAACTCTGTACAGGCATATTATTGGGTCATTGATGTATCTAACGAATATAGGGCCAAATATATGATTTGCTGTGAACACCTTGAGTCAGTTCACCTGATACTGCAAAGCATGTGATGAGGTACCTGAAGGGTACGATAGACTTTGGTCTATATTATTTTGGAGATCATGACTTCAGATTGTATTGCTACACAGATGTTGTTTGGGAAGGAAGTGTATCAGACATGAAGAGCACATCGGGTGGATGTTATAGTCTGGGATCTGCCATGATCTCATGGTTTAGCAGGAAGCAATCTAGTGTGGCTCTCAGCACAGCTGAAGCGGAATATACAACTGCTTGCTTTTCTAGTTGTGAAGCGATATGGCTTTGGAAGTTGTTATCGGTATTGTTTGACTTAGAGATGGACCCCACTGTGATCCTGTGTGAAAACCGGAGTTGTATCAAGATGACAAAGAATCCAGTGTTCCATGATAAGTCAAAGCACATAGATATCCGATATTTCTATATACGGGATATGGTGCAGAAGGGAGCTATAAAGCTTGAGTATGTGAGCAATGACGAACAAGCTGCTGATGTATTGACCAAACCTCTATCTCGAGTAAAGTTTGAGTATTTTCGAGACAAGCTTGGTGTCATTCAGAAGGACCCTCCTCGAAAGGGGGAGTGATATGGCCGATGATGATATTTTTGGATACAGGTATCGATCTGGATACCTGTATCGATGATGAGATTGCCTACATTGATGGTAAGGTCGATGATGAGGATACCTGTATTGATGAGGATACTGTATAGATGATGTGGACACTTGTATTGATGATGAGGATACTAGTGTTGATGATGAGGTTACCTGTTCCGACAATGAGGTCGATGATGAGGTTACCTGTTCCGATGATGAGGTTTCTGGTGACATGCATGGTCCCTAGTGGACGAGGAGGGATTGTATCATCCCTGGACTTAGGTCCCTGAACAGATCCGTAGATAGTTGTCTTCAAGAAGTGGTCCCTAGTGGACGAGAGGGATTGTATCATCCCTGGACCTCGGTCCCTGAATTGATCCGTAGACATATGTCTTCTAGTAGTGGTCCTTAGTGGATGAGAGGGATTGTATCATCCCCGGAGTTTGGTCCCTGAATTGATCCATAGACTCTTGTCTTCGAGAAAGATGTTGGTGAATGATGTAATGTGCGCTCCTAGATTGCTTAGCATAGTAGTAGGTGATCATTCACAAAACCTGTAATGATGTAATGTTCGCTCCTGGATTAGCAAGTGATCATTCACAGGTTGTAAATCCTAGATCTGATCTAGGTCACACCCCAGTTGAAATAGTACTGGCTCTGTGGTTGACTAGAATGATGTAATGTGCGCTCCTGGACTGTAGCAGGTGATCATTTGCAGGTCCTGTAATGATGTAATGTTCGCTCCTGAACTGCTCAGTGCAGCAGGAGGTGATCATTCATAGGTGGTAAAATCCTAGATTTAATCTAGGTCACATCCAGTATGAAAAAGGACTGGCACTATGGTTGGGATTGCATCGTCCCTATACATGTTGAGGTGTCTTAAAGTGATAAGGATTGATCATCCTGTAAGTAGATCGGGATTGCATCGTCCCTAGACATGAGAGGTGTCTTAAAGTGATAAGGATTGATCATCCTGTAAGTAGATCGGGATTGCATCGTCCCTAGACATGAGAGGTGTCTTAAAGTGATAAGGATTGATCATCCTGTAAGTAGATCGAGATTGCATCATCCCTAGACATGAGAGGTGTCTTAAAGTGAGAAGGATTGATCATCCTGTAAGCAGATCGAGACTGCATCGTCCTTGAATGTTTGGTTCAAAATGTACGTGATAGGACTGCATCGTCCTTGAACGTTTGGTTCAAAATGTACGTGATAGGACTGCATCGTCCCTGCACGTTTGGTTCAAAATGTACATGATAGGACTGCATCGTCCTTGAACGTTTGGTTCAAAATGTACGTGATAGGACTGCATCGTCCCTGAACGTTTTGGTTCAAAATGTATGTGATAGGACTGCATCGTCCCTGAACGTTTGGTTCAAAATGTACATTATAGGACTGCATCGTCCCTGAATGTTTGGTTCAAAATGTATGTGATAGGACTGCATCGTCCTTGAACATTTGGTTCAAAATGTATGTGATAGGACTGCATCGTCCCTGAACGTTTGGTTCAAAATGCATGTGATAGGATTGTATCATCCTTGGACTTATGTCCTAAAGTGAGCGGGATTGATCATCCTGTAATTGGATCATGTGTATTGCAGAGTATGCTGCTATGATGATGCTGTTGATTGAGAGGATCCAGATGATGATGCTATTGATCGAGAGGATCCAGATGTTGATGCTGTTGATCGAGAGGATCCAGATGTTGATGATGTTGCTGTAGCTGTTTGAGTGCTGTAGAAGATGAAGATCCAGTATTGAAGATCTTGAAGATGTTCCAGTAACTGTTTGAGTTACTGATGATGTATGAAGAAAGTTTCCAATGCTTTATAGATGTATCATGTATCATGTAATTGATGATTCCTTGCTCCTGCAGATGTTGTTATAATATCCTTCTCGTTAAGGGGGAGTGTTGAAATATTGTAGCGTCTAAGAATATTATATTTGTAATTTATTTTTCCAGAAATGTTTCATTCCTCCGTGAAGACCTTATTGTATATCCGGAGATGTTTATTCCTCCGTCGGAATGTGGTAACTTGGGTTATTAGAATTCCCTAGTGGGGTCGGCCCAGAGTCAGTTGTAATGGGGTGTTTAACCCAGTGGTTAAAGATGGGGCCGACCTAGTTAATGTAAAAGACAAGTCAGAGTAGTGTATAAATAGAGGAGGTGTGTTCTTCATTTAACACACTCACTCATTATTCACTCACTTGTGAATGGCGCATAGGTGAGAGAGAGATATTTGCTATGGAGGAGAAGGAGCTCATGTTTGGGATATACATCTCTGTATTGTTGATCATCTATATTGAGGAAGCTTTGCTGGGTTTTCTAGCCCATGAGGGTTTCCCAGGATAAATTTGTGTCTCTTGTGTTTATGCTGTGCTTGTTGTTCTTTCAGTGATCCTGTATATGCTAATTGTTGTGAAATGAAATGCAATGCTGATATTTTCCGTCTTAGCATATTAAATCTTAACAGAGCTAAGATGTGGGATTGAGACGAGTGAAATGAATTCCATGATGCCAATAATCACCTCCAAGTCCTGCACTTGGTAACTAGGGATTCTTCAATGCTTTGGGTTGAGATTACTTAACCATGGATTTTCTTCATTGTCCAACAGACTTAGGTTTCTACCCCTAATGCAAAACCTTAACAAGAATTGTGCCTATGAACTATACATTTAGAGCTCCCTCGACTCTTTTATTTAAGCTTTGGGGGGATTTTGTAGTCCAACATATCAAATATAATTTTTGGGACAACTTGTATAGCAATTCATTGTTGCATGACCCATGTCCCATGGGAATCAATCAAAGTGCGCAATTTCCCATGAATTTGAATAATCCACTTGGCACTCATTGCATTTGATGATGCTCACAAGGATGGAAAAATGGTATTGAGACTAGCAAAGTGAGTCACATAGCATCAATCATTACCTATGGGACTTGCACTTGATAAGCAAGACTACATGGGAAGGTTATCCATCACAAAACTACTCTGGTCAAGTGCACTTAACCATGGAGTTTTCCCCTATAGTGAACTCCTTTTGGCTTGTTATTCCATTTGCAAAACCTTATAGGCATTGCGTCTTTAGAATCCCCTTACCTCTTTTATTGATGTTTAGGGAATTTTTGTAGTCAATTTAAAGTCCATCATAGTGCTTCCATAAAATTGATTACTTTTATTGATGTTTAGGGCATTTTTGTAGTCAATTTAAAGTCTATCATAGTGCTTCCATAAAATTGATTAAAGAAGAAAGTAAGGCTTAAACTATTATCAAGAAAGAAGTTTTTTATTTCTATAATTGTAAAAGAGATGTTTTAACATAGAGACAAGTGATGTATTAGGATATTTATTCCTAACATTAAGGGGTTGTTACAAATTGGACTCCTCTCCCTATTGCATTACAAAAAGGGATTATTCAATGCAGATGGATATTTATTTCAAACATTAATATTATGTTTTTTTCGGGATAATTTCTCCTCTTATGAATTTTCTAAAATACATATTTACCTCTTTAATGATCTATATATTAGATTAAAAGTCCCTTGGAAGGCTTGTTCACTATATCTTTTTTTTTTTGGATAATTTCCCCTCTTATGAATTTTCTAAAATATATATTTACCTCTTCAAGGATTTATATATTAGATTAAAAGTCCCTTGGAAGGCTTGTTCACAATATCACATTTATAACGTTAAAATCTCATCTACGATATATGAGTGCTAAGCTCTTTTATCAATAACACCAACATAAATTTTATTAACAAATTATCTCATCAAGCATCTTGGGCTTTTGACTAAGCCCATTCACAATCTTACAGTCTTAAATGGATATATAGTCATGCTATAGAAGTAACCCTTTGACTAAGAGGCCACAAGTTGTAGGGGTATCTATTCCACTAGAGTTACTTAGGACTTGCACCTGGACCAAGCCATTTTTCACCAACACTATCACAAACACAAGCCTAGTGGTGTATCATTGGAGAGACTTAATGCCTAGTGGAAAAAATAACAACATCCCATTTTCACCCACCCAACAAGCCATTGCTTACCAAGGAGTAAAACAACTTTACTTGCATCACTACATAGATCTAAAATTACCAAACTAAGAGTGCAATATAATGGTTAAGGAGTAAAACAACTTTACTTGCATCACTACATAGATCTAAAATTACCAAACTAAGAGTGCAATATAATGGTTGGTATGTGGAATTTTCCAAAATATCAATAGATCAATGCATATGAAACTTCAAAGAAATAAAAATCTAGGGATAACCTTACAAAATTATAATGAACTGTAACTTCCATGCAATAAGTCCATTAAACATTTACTATAAAGTAGTAAAAAGCTAATTACATTTATAATATTCCTTCAAACTTTTATGAGAAAGTAGTAAAAAGCTAATTACATTTAGAATATTCCTTCAACATATCCAAATTATGAATTCATGAATTATGTACAAACAAGCCAAACAAAACACTCAAATTTTTTTAAGGCAAACACAAACAAAGCTCCTTTGTACGGAATCCTTGTTATATAAGAGCTTCAACATGAGAGTAAGAGTAAACAGAGACATGGTAGAAAGAAAAAAACAAAAAACCTAAAAATATAGCAAGACAACATCTAACAAAATTCAAGAGAATATTCAAAAAAATATCTATATATTTTCATCACTGAAAAATAACGGTATTTAGATTACCTTCGGGCTTACTTAAGTCAATTACTTGATGGACTTTGGGACTATCAGTCCACATTTAATTGCTTGTAAATGTGAAAGATGATTGATGTTAGTGTCCAATTCTAATATTGAATGTAATATATCAATTTTCCCATGGTTTAATGATCACTAAAGTCTTAGGAAATTGTATTTAAACTTGAATATTTAAATTTACTCTACATGAAGTGATTTTATAGATTAAGTCTTCAACGATTTTTTTTTTCAGCGAAAAAAAGCATACTATTGTTATTTATGAGTATAAATCAAATAGTACAACGATATACCAGATTTGCAATGTATATTGCACAATCTGCAAAAAGTTCCAAAATTACATAAATGTCTTTCAACACAAAAGTATAAAAACTTAATCTGCCTCATATATCAAATCTTCCCAAATTGACAGTAAGCAAATTACTCCAGAAAATAAATTGAGCCATGTGATTCAGAAATGGAATCCATAAATTCCTCCCAAATCAACAAACCTTCTTCATTCTCTAGTGCTTCTTTCGACAGTGTATCAGCCATTGAATTGTTTTCCCTATAGGTATGCTGCAATGAAAATAATGAACAAAGATTGAGTTCATGCTTAACTCGATTGCACCAATGGATTAAAAATGTAACTTGAGTCTTGAAGTCACCTCTGGCCCATTTGATGGTGACCCAAGAATCTCCAAAGATAGTAACATCAACTAGCCCAAATATGTTTGCCACCTTGACAACCATCCAAACAGAAAGAATTTCGACTTTCATATTGGTACCTCTGCCACATTTAAGCATAAATGTAAAGTAATGTTCAGGGTTAAGAAATATGACCCCTCCAGCTGCGCATTGACCCAAAATAGTTGCACCATCAAAAAATATAATAGGTCTATCCACATGAAAGTTTAAAGAATCAACCTTCCTTAGCTTTCTATGGATCTGTTTTCCTTGATAAATGGAAAGAAACTTAAGAAGGAAATTGCTGGTCACCATAACATTCGGAGGACAGTCTTCAAAAATAACGTGATTTCTAGAATGCCATATATTCCAACATATGAAAATAGGCATAATATCAAAGGATCTATTCTCTGAGATCCAACAGTGCATGCTAGAAATGAAATCGGACTTCCCCCATACTTGCGGTATCTGTAGAAAATGACACACCTACTCCCACACCCGCTTGGCAAAGTCACACTCCATAAATAGGTGATCCCTGCTCTCATCACTGATTTTACAGAAGATACAAATGTTTGGACCGATCCAACCCTTCATTTTCAGATTGTCCTAGGTTTTAAGCCTATCCTGAGATACAAACCACAAATAACATTTGATCTTCAACGGAATCTTCCATTGCCAGATAGCACCATACCACTAGTGCTTCGGAAAGATCCCTTTGCACCTAATGATAGATTGATAGGTAGACTTTGCAGTCACATAACCTTCTTTCTCATTTCCTTTCCACATAATTTTATCACTGTCCGGAGTAATTCTGCAACCCACATCCGATTATTTCAAGGTCTCGTTTAAACTTCTTGTTTCCTCCTTTTAATAAATGCAATTTTTATTATTTTTTATATCTTACATATGGGATTGAATGTGTTTAGATTTACTTATTTTTGGATGAGATATAGTAAAGGATTATTTAGTCCATGACTCTTTGAGTTTATTTTCAAATTATCTATTACTTAATTAACACAAACTTCAAGTAGGTATCTTTTGATATGTTTTAGTGAGAAAGAACCAACACTAAGCCTTGTGGCAAAGGAAAGGTAGAGTTGCACAATGGGGAATGAAGAAAATAAAACTTTCAAGCAATACCTTTAGGTCGATGATAGGTGGTATCAGAATATCTTTTCCCCCTTTCTATAAAAAATGTGGTATCAAAGCACAAATTCTGCAAGAAGTTGGTTTTTGAACTTTGTTGGATGCTCTTCTCCATGTTTCAAAAGGAAGTAGTTGGTTGGAAGAGTGGTTTGACCTATTTGAAACAAATTTGTGATATTTCCTTAACAAAGATGTTCCTTGGGAAGGTGGGTCATTCATGGAGCAACAAAAGTGTTGGAAAATCTCTCTTCCAACAATTGTCTGGTATAGTCCCAACAAACGTTGAAGGTCAGACAATGGTGGAGGAAGATAGCGCAAAATTGTTGTTGCAGGTTGTGACCCAAGAGAAGCCTAATCGGACATCCCACCACACCTTCGAGTGTATTTTAGCAAAGTGAAGTTGCACACGAGAGTCTTTGAGGGTGCATTTCATATATTTTTGGGTTCAAGAGGATTTGAGACTACATGTTCCCCCATAGACCTTCTGAAAATGGCATTGTAAGGTACCATTGTTAGACCGCCTCAGATAGAGGTAATTCTTTGGTTTCTTCATTTTTCGATTTAATTCCTTGAACAATTTGTGTGTAGTTGGATTCAATGGAAAAAGGAATGAGGCAACCCACCTTGGAGGGGCCTTTATAGAGAATAGGCACCTTAGCTTCCAAAAACATATGTAACCTAAATCAAATTTGTTATGTGGACTTGATTATGAATGGAAGAATGGTGTAGGAATTGGTAGATTCCAATGCCTCACATAGCTTCTCGAAGGAGATGGCACATGAACTCAGACTTAGAGTTGGATCATGCAGTGTTTCAATAAAAGCAATCAATTCTAAGTATAATGCAACAACTAGGTTGCATCTAGAGTTCACATTAAGTTAAATAAGTGGAAGGACCATATGGACTTCATAGTGGTGCTATTGGATTATTTTGAACTCATCCCGGGGCGGGACTTCCTATGGAGAACTCACTTATTTCTTATGTCATTTCCGAATAAGTTGTAATATTTGGTGGACAGAACACTTGTGTTGTGAATATTAAAATTAATTGAGCATCGTGGAGAAATAAAAATACACAATAATAAGCTTGCACATAATAATGGTCAATTTTTACGTAGGAAACCCTTTACTAGGAAAAGCAACACCCAATATACATCTATTATTAACCTTGGCCAATCCTAGCAACACCTACCACTTGAGCTTTTAAAATGGAGTTATTTGATCCTTTAAATATGATTCATCACATACTAATACCATGGGTTATCCAATACCATGGACCCATAAACCACCAACAATAAACCCATCATTGATCGAACCAATGCTATCTTAATCACTCTATAACCGAGTCAATATTAACCCCGCATCCCCCCCTTTAAACGTGACTTGGGGTAAACACCTACCCCCCTCAATGTTTATAATTGAATATTTGGGAACATAATATGACACCCCTTAGCACCTAGGTCTATGTATAGATTTTACATTGGCAATCCAATAACCTAGGGGTACGCATGCCTAAATAGATCTTACATTTGTATGACCATTTACATATGAGATTAAATTCAACTCCATAAAAATGCTTGCAATTGTCTTCTGGTCATGTTGTACTATGAAACATCCACTTGTTTCATTCCCAGGATCCCTAGTGCTCCAAATACAATTACATAAACCAAATTAAGCACTCATTAATCGAGTACTTATTTATTCTCTATCCTTTGTGCGTTTTGTTCTTTCACCAATGCTTCACATCAATTCATCTTCATCAAACTCAATGATTTAGGGATTTTCTCATGATAGAGGTTTATCCACTGAAACATGTCTCTAATACCATATTAAAATTTATGAACATGGAGAGAGAAAGGAAAAAGTAAAAAAGAAGCCATGCGATGAAGAAGAGATTTTAATTACCTCGGAAACCCTTTACCAAGAAAATCAACACCTAATAGATATCTATTATTATCCTTGGCTAAGTCATGGCCATGTGCAGTCCACATGAGGAATTTTACAATGAAGTACTTCAAGCCTTTAAATAGGCTTCATCACATACTAATACCATGGGATAAACCACCGATGGTAAATCCATCATTGATTGAATCAAGGTTATCTTAATCACTTTATAACCAAGTAAAGATTAACCCAACATTCCCTCTTTAAACTTGACTTGGGATAAACACCTACCCCCCTCAAAGTTTATAATTGGGTATCCAAGAATACAAGATGAGTAAATAGATGATTCTATTTTTGAACATGAGGGATGTTGGTACTGAAACATGTTGATATTCATAGTATCACTTGTTTGAAAGAAAGTTTATTATAGGAATTTTAAGGTAAAAAATAGGTCTCAAAACAAAAAATGTACTATCAAAATCAACTTTATAAGAACCAATAGGATTCAGGATGATGATGTCAACCATAAGTGTAAATAGTTTTTGAGGGAAAGGAAAAAAAACTTTTTTTTTTCTACTGTATTTTCAACTTATCTCCTTGTAGTGTGAGCACTCATTATATGTGGAATTACATTCTGCATCCAAGGAGCACTCAGTTGATAGTTAAAAACTTGAAATATATTAAAAACAATTTAAAAAAAAATTATTTTGTTGACGAAATTTCTTTTATATGTATTTCAAGTTTTTTCCTATTGGGCATTTGTCAAAAGTATGTTGAGTAGGTACACATTGAATGTGAATTTAATTATGCATCCAACAATTACTCATACACAAAATTTGAATAAACTTACATGCATATGAGTTGAAAATAAAGAAAAAAAATAGTTTTTTTTTTTTCATTTCCTTAAAAAATTAATAACACGTATTTTAACTTATCTTTTATGACTTTCCTAAGAAGGCCTATTTTAGGCTTAAAAATTGCTCTAATGATAAGCATATTTATGGAGTTAGATTTAATCACATATGTAAATGGGCATATGGCTATAAGACATATTTAAGCATGCATATCCATGGTTTATTGGACCACTAGTATAAAGTATAGACATAGACATAAGTGATTATTAAGGGGGGGCACATTGTATTCCCAAATACCCAGTTATAAACTTTGAGAGTGTTAGGTGTTTATCCCGAGTCGAGGAATGTTAGGTTAATCTTGACTCGATTATAGAGTAATTAAGATAACCTTGATTCGATTAATGATGGGTTTTCCCTTCGTGGTTTAGAATCCCTTGGTATTAGGTAACCCATGGTATTTTCCCAATGGCATAGATGAATCCTATTTAATGGATCGAATAAATCCATTATAAACTGCCTTGTGTGGCTAGTTTTGGTTAGATTGGCAATGGCTTGGTTGGATTGGCCATTGGTAATAATATACATCTATTGGGTGTTGGTTTTCCTAGTCAAGTAAATGTTGGTCATTATTATGTGCATCCTTATCGTATATTTATGTGCTTGGTTGATATTTGTTATATTTAGCTTTCTCTAATTGGTTTTTAATATGGTATCAAAGCCATGTTTGGGAAAATAAATCTCTCACAAGAGAAGCCCTAGATCATTGGCTTTAACGAAGATGCACTTGATGTGAAGCATTGGTAGAAAAAACACATAGAGGATAGTGGATGAAGAAGTACTCACTAAAGGAGTGCCTGATTTGGTTCATTATATTTGGAGCATGAGAGATGTGGGTAGTGAAGCAAGTAGATGCTTCAAGCATCACATGCTCATGCATGTAATTGTAAGCATTTTTTATGTCGAGTTGGATTTAATCACATGCGTAAATGGGAATACAACATGCTCACTCTTAGTTTATTGGATCACCAATGTAAAGCCTAGATGTAGACCTACTTGATAATTAAGGGGGGGCATGTAGTATTGTTGGATACCTAGTTATAAACTTTGAGTGGGGTAGGTGTTTACCCAAAGTTAAGCTTAAAGGGGGAATGTTGGGTTAATTTTGACTTGGTAAAATAATGATTAGATTAATGTGTATTTTGTTCATTTATGGGTTTATCATTGGTGGTTTATGGGCCCATGGTTTTGGGCAATTCATGGTATTTTCCCATGCTATTAGTATTATGTGATGAAACCTATTTAAAGGCTCGAAGAAATCTATTATAAAATGACTCATGTGTTCATCTTGGCCATATTGGCCAAAGTAATAATAGATATATATTAGGCGTTGGGGTTTCCTAGCAAAAGATTTCCAGGATAAATCATTGGTTTATATTTATGTGCTTCCTTTATATTTGTTTTATTTATCCACCACACTTGGTTAAATTAACTAAGCATTCCAAGACAAATAAAAACACACATAATAACAAACATGTACATAATAATGGCCGACTTTTACCTTGGAAACCCTTTACTGAGAAAACTAGAACCCATCTATCATTAGCTTTGTCTAATCCGACCAACACCTACCACTTGAATCATTTTACAAAGCAAATATTCAAGCCTTTAAATAAGCTTCATCACATACTAATACCATGAAAAATACCATTGGTCCATAAACCACCAAAGGTAAACCTATAATTGACCAAATCAAGGTTATTTTAATTACTCTATAACCGAGTCAAGATTAACCCAATAGTGCACACAATAGTAAGGAATCCAAATGGAAAGGTGGGGTCAGTATCCATAATGAGAATGACGGCGGTGACATGGAACCTAAAGTCTTAGTTTTATGTTACAATTTTAATTGGAGAAATGGATGAGAGTGTTGTGGGGACGCCTATTCCACCAACGATCGTTAAAGTGTTGGACAAGTTTGCAAACCAAATGCCCTGGTCTTTGCCAAACGTGCTCTCAGCAAGCACATTGTTGATCATCATATTGATATTGGACTCACGTACAACCTCTAGTTAGGGATCCTTGCCATATTTTTGATTGAAGTTGGATGAATTGAGGAATAAATTAACTAAACTCATTGATATTTACTTCATTAGGCATTCAAGGTCCCGATATAGTGCATCAATTCTCTTCCAAATGAAGAAGGACATACCAGAGTTGAGGATGTGCTTGGACTATCATGCACTGAACAAGCATATCATCCAGAACCAATATCTCTTACCTTTGGCATGATTTTTTTAACAAGTTGGCTAAGGAAACGGTTTTCTCAAAGTTAGACTTAAGATAGGGATGCTACCAAGTGAGGATTCCAAAAACATATGAGTGAAAGGTAGCATGTGTGACAAGGTATGGCAGTTTTGACTTTCTTTTTATGCATTTTGCATTGTGTAATGAACCTACTACCTTTTGCACATTGATGATGTGTTCAGATTGGTCTTGGAAAAATCATTAGTCATCGATTTGGATGGTATGGTGGCATAGAGAGAACATGGAAGACTATAAGAGACATTTGGTAGAATTGTTTGAGGCGTCGAGGCAGAATCTATTATACTTAAGAAGTCCAAGTGTGTGCTTGGGCATACTATAATTCCATTATTGGGCCACTATATTGGACAAGGATACATCTCCATGGATCCTATGAAGATAAGGGAAATTGAGGACTGGGAGGAGCTAAGAACATTCCATGAAGTAAGAAATTTACTTGGTTTGGATAACTAGTACCACAAGTTTGTTGAAGGTTACTCTAAGATTTTGACACCACTTAATGACTTGTTGAAGAACAACATACTATAAATTTGTTCGAAGAAGTATCATAAAACATTCTAAGAACTAAAACATGGACTTGTGATGGTATCTATTTTGAATATGTCTGGATTTGGTAAACGTTTGAAGTGTAGTTAGATTCTTTATAATTGGAGAAATTTTTCAATAAAAAGATCATCCAATGGCCTATGAGAGAAAAAAGATACAGGATCACAAACTATGAGAAATATATTACCACAATTGTCCATTTCCTACAAGCATGGAGGCACTACCTAGTAGGCAAGCCATCCATTGTGAAGATAAACAAAGTGGCAACAAGTTACTTTTCCACTTAGTTGAAGTTGTCACCTATGCAAGCATGTGGTAGTGTTATACCTCAAATTGTCACTTTGTGTACCATTGAGAGTCTTCATGTCATATCACCATGAGGAACATGATGTTTTTTCCTCCTAGGGGTGTCAGGACCCTTCTTCATCATGCTAGAATCCAATCCAACAACTTAAAGGTTGAAAAGCCACTTCACCTAACCCATTTATTGACCTCCTAGAGATATTTTCGCGCCCTGCCAGTGGTTCGAGGCAGGAAAATTCCTTATTTTCGCGCTCTGCATACCTATGGGGGTGCGGAAATTACAACATTTTCGTGCTTTGCTTAGTTACAGGGGCGCGAAAATCCATGAATATCCATTTTCCTTAGATGTTGGATCTTGGATCTTGAGGATATTTTCATGGGATGAAGTCCCCCTTCGAATCCTCTCTCACATTCCTTCCTTGGTATGATTGATATCCTTGATCCACATCTTCCTCACTTAGATCCATAATCTCCTCTTAGTGGTTGGCCTCCCAAATCCTATAAGAAGTAGGCCATCCATGAGTTAGGGGGGGTTGATCTTGGAAGCATCAAATCTATGATTCTAAGAGCCTTGCAAGGGTATTGAAGGAGAGCTTGGATGATGATCATGATGCAACAATGTCAGGTATACCACATTTGATGTACAAACTTTCATGGATTTCATATTAATATAACTTAGCCTGTTCTCCCTTGTCTTGTCTTTCATTGATATATGATATGCTGTATTAGATCTTGTTGATGCACTTGTGTTAGGAGGGTTGTTTTCTATCTTATGTTGCAGATATTCAAGTCTTGGACATCAAGCTTGGAGCTGGATCTTGGACAATTTCCAATCAAAAGGTAAGAAATTCATCTTTTATTTCCACTTTCATATTTGAATGCTTGTGCATGCTTGATCTAGGAGTTTAGGATTCTATTTGTTTTATTTCTGTCTTGGATTTGGTTTAAGGGAGCCACTTTATCATCCAAGGGATTTTCATCTTACCCATAGGAAGAAAATTGTAATGTCCCCATTCAAATAAATATCAAGTAGGGAAAATTACACCAACCTACTAGTTTCCTAGGTTGGGATGGAGGCATTAAAAATTGGAATAAGGAGACTAATAAACCCAAATGGACTTTGGTTTGTTAATTTTTCGATAATTGCATTCAAACATTATCTAGGATCCTACTAAGAGAATAACAAGCACAACATAACAATCATAAACACAAGAGACATATAGTTTCCCCGGGGAAAACCAAGAAGGTGAAAAACCCCACAACTTCCTTAGAGATAGAAAAAGCCCCAATACAAAGGTCACAATGATCAATCCCCAAAATATAGATGACTCCAGTAGCTACTCCTCCTCCACTTGTGTGCACTCCTCTCTCTCAACTATGTGAGTTGGATGAGTGAGTGAATGAATAGAATGAGACACACTCACTCTCTATTTATACACAACTTAACCTACCTTTAATTCTAACTGGGCCGAATTCCTAAGGAATCCTAATAACCCATCCATATGACACATGCAGGGCTGAACCCACGCAGGTGGTATAATAACCCATAAAATATAAGTTGCGACACTTGCGACACTTACAATAATACTTGCGACACTTACAAATACAAATGACGACACTTTTGATTGGAGGAATAATACATCTCCATCATGAATATAATAAATTACAAGTGTAATACATAGAAGAATATCTTCCAAAGTTACAAATACATCAATACTCCCTCTTAACTAGGAATGTATTCTCTAGACACAGGTCATCAATACATATCTCCACAAGTATTCAATTATGGACCTGGATCATTGTCACTGGATCACGAAGCATCATCGTCACTACTGCTATGCTCGTCATCTCGATCACTGATGCTATCTCTCAATTCTTCTCGTCATAGGAAGTTCTACAGAGCCAACCCTTTTTCATGCTGGTTGTAGGCATAGCCTCCTGCAAGTATTCAACATCTCTAGCCATCGTGTGGAATGTGCGTCAACAAAACCTTGAAAGAGCATCCTAGGACTTTTACAAGCACACAGCTCAACCCATTGGATCTCTTAGGATATTTTATATGTGACCACCACAAAACCTCGAAAGAGCATCCGATCTCAAACTATCGGATCTCCCAGGATCTTTTCTATGTGGTCAGGAAAAACCTTAAAAGAGTGTCTTGCAACTTGCAATATCTCTAAAGAGAATCCCAGGAATTTTACGAGCACACAGCTCAACCTATTGGATCTCCAGGAATGATTACATGCCTCCTGTAGCAAAACCTTGAAATAGCATCCGAGCTCAAACTATCGAATCTCCCAGGATCTTTTCTATGCTACCTGTAGCAAAACCTCGAAAGAGTATCTGAGCTCAAACTATCGGATCTCCCATGATCTTTTTTATGCTACCTGCACAATCTGTCCATGACCACAGAGTATCATCCTGATACTATTGATCATAGTGATCATCATCATATAGTACATCATCCTGATGCACATCATCATCACATGATTACCCTCATCATGTACACAACATCATCCTAATGCATATCATCTGGAGCATCGTCTTGATTCTCATCACACATGATCATCCTGATCATCGTCATAGCATCATCCTGATGCCTATCATTTGGAGCATCATCCTAATGCTCATCACACATGATCATCCTGATCATCATACATAGCAGTAACCGGAGCATCGTCCCGATGCTCATCACACAGTGCTTACATCCACAGCCATGGGAAGGATCCTCCTACCACCATGCTTGGAATGGCTCCTGCAAATGTGTCCCATCACTTCTTCCTCGAATTATCTTCTATCCGAAGAACAACAAGCCTCTCTCTGAAGTACTCGAACTTCACTCTGTCTAGTGGTTTGGTCAACACATCTGCAATTTGCTCATCTGTCGCAACATACTGGAGCTTCACTCCTCCTCTCTGCACCATATCCCTGATATAGTGATATTTGATCTCGATGTGCTTTGACCTATCATGGAACAACAGGTTCTCTGACAACTTCACACAACTCTGGTTGTCACAATAGATACAGGTATCATCCAACTGGAGATTGAATAAATCAGATAGTAGCTTCCTTAGCCATACTGCCTCACAACTAGCTGAACAAGCTGCGATATACTCTGCTTCGGCTGTACTCAGTGCTATGTAGGATTACTTCCTGCTAAAACAAAAGATCACACCTGATCCCATACCGAAGCAGCACCCTAAAGTGCTCTTCCTATCTGCAGCACTGCTTTCCCAATCTGAATCGACATAACCCTCTAGGTTAAACTTTTGATTCACATCATACTTGAGCCCATAATCAATTGTACCCTTCAGGTACCTCAGAATATACTTTACAACAATCTGGTGAACATGTCTAGGATCTGTCAGAAACTGGCTCAAGGTGTTCATCGCAAAGCAAATATATGGTCTTGTGTTCGTCAGGTACATCAAGGACCCAATCCTCTGACGATACACCGTGACATCAACCGAATCTGATGAAGCATCACTCAATAGCTTCAGGTTCAATGCCATAGGTGTGGCCATGGCCTTGCAGTCCATCATCCCGAACTGCTTCATGATCTCTACTGCATACTTCCCTTGTCCAAGGAAGATTACATCTGCACTTTGCCACACCTCCATACCTAGAAAGTAATGAATCATGCCCAAGTCCTTCATCTCGAACTTAGCATCAAGCTTCCTCTTCATGTCGACAATCAATCTATCCTCACCTGTCACAAACAGGTCATCCACATATAATAGAGGTATCACTAGATTTCCTTCCTCAACCTTGTAGTAAAGGTTGGAATCTGCTTTACTCTTGGTAAAGACCAAACTGGAGAGGAAACTGTCTATCCTGTCGTACCATGTCCTAGGTGCTTGCTTTAAGCCATACAAGGATTTCTTTAATCTGCACACATATGACTCCTTGTCATGTGTCTCAAAACCAAGTGGCTGCTCCACATACACTTCCTCTTCGACTACACCATTCAAGAAAGCTGTCTTGAAATCCATCTAGTGTATCTTCCACTTCATCACTGTAGCACAAGCAAGTACTATTCTAATGGAAGTGTATCTGGATACAGGTGCAAAATTTTCTTCATAATCTATCCCCTCTTTCTGAGAGAAGCCATGAGCCACAAACCTTTCCTTGTATTTCTCTATGCTGCCATCTACAACATGCTTGATCTTGTAGATCCACTTGGAAGTCACAGTAGACTTCCCATCTGGTCTTGGCACCACATCCCAAACATCATTCTTCATGATCGACTGGTATTCCTCGACCATGGCATCCTTCCATTCTTTCTTTTCCGCTGCTTCTTCATAACTGGAAGGTTCTTTGTTCATAATGTCACAGAGCAATGCAACATAGCTGGTGTGTGATCTTGTCCTTTTCCTTTCTCTGTGTTCCTCCTCTAGAATACCATACCTTTTTGCATCTTGGATGAGCTCCCTATCCCATGCAGGTTTACTCTTGTGAGAGTTCTTCTCACGGGGTGGGTCTACAGGTTCTTGTGGATCTTCTATTTCACGATCCACTTCTAGTATTGCTTCATTCATGGTGGTGTCTTGTGTTTTGGGTATCCTTGGGTCTTCATAGTCTTCAACAGGTGTCTTCCTTGATTTGATGTATGCTGAGTTTTCATCAAAAGTCACATCCCTGTTGATGTCAATATTCTTGAACCCTAGAAAGTAAATTCTGTATGCCTTCGAGCTTTCACCGTACCCCACAAATATACCCTTCTTTCCCAAAGGATATAACTTTGTTCTCTTTTCTTTTGGAACATGTGTATATACTGGACAACCAAATAATTTTAGATGGCTAAATTTTGGTCTCTTACCAGAGAAAAATTCTTCTGGTGTCTTGTTGTCAAGTATCTTGTGTGGTGTTCTGTTTTGTACATATACTACTGTTCTTGCTGCTTCTGCCCATAGGTGCATGGGTAGATCTTGGTCATGAAGCATTGCTCGTGTTGCTTCCATGATAGTTCTATTCTTCCTTTCTGCAACCCCATTTTGTTGTGGATTGTAAGGAGTGGTCAACTCCCTCTTAATCCCCGAGTCACTGCATAACTTCTTGAAGTCCCCTGAAGTGAATTCTTCACCATTGTCAGATCTAAAGATCTTGATCTTCTTATTAGTTTGGTTTTCTATCAAGGCTTTGAATTCCTTGAACTTATCAAACACTTCATCTTTGTTCTTCAAGAAATAAACCCAAGTCTTCCTAGAGAAATCGTCAATGAAAGAAACATAATATACATACCCACTCATAGAACTGGATGACATTGGTCCACATACATCGGAGTGGAAAATCTCCAAGATTCCTTTTGCTTTGCTTTCACTGCTTGGAAATGCCTTCTTTGTGTTCTTTCCTTTTGCACATCCTTTGCAAACACCTTCATGCTTTGAATGGATTTTAGGAAGACCTTCTACTGCTTTGCTGGCAATTGGTAGTGCTCTATAGTGTACATGAGAAAGCATTCTATGCAAAAGTTCACTTGGTTCCATGGATTCATGTACCATAGCATGTTCAGGTTGTCCCTTCAATTTGTACAATCCTTCCTCTTGCTCTCCAATCACTACTACATCATCTATGGTCTTACCTTTCGGCCACATGAGTACTTGGCCATCCACAAATGCAACTCTCATCCACTTTGCATCCAAAGATGACATGGAGAGAAGATTCTTCTTGAGTCCAAGTACATATAGAACATCTTGCATCTTTAAAGACTTCCCAGAGTCTAACTTGTAGGAGGCTTCACCACTTCATTTTATAGGGTATTGATAGTCATCCCCAAGTTTCACCTTATGAGGTGACTCATGTTCAGATAGATCCATAAGAGATTCTTTGAATCCCGTCATATGTTTAGAAGCCCCACTATCAATGAGCCAATCATTACACCCATGAGTAACAATACCTGTGAGAGCATAGATTAGGACATATTCATTTTCACTTGAAGAGTCTTCACATTCTGCCCTAGATTTATTTCTGGGAGGTTCATCATCCTCAGCAGCATGAGCATGATACCTCTTCTTATTGTTGTTCTTCTTCTTGTTGAGGTCTTGATTATTCTTGGGACAGTCTGAGGCAAAGTGTCCCTTTTCATTACAAGAGAAGCATCTAACGCGAGAGAGATCTTTCTTCTTTTGATAGAAGTGAGGAGATTTCTTTTGATGAGATTTCTCCCTCTTGAACTTACCTTTCTTGGTGTGTGTTGTGAGAGATTGGTCTTCACTTCCCATCTTCTCTTCTCGGGACACAAGCCTAACTTTTTCTTTTGAGCATTCCTCCCATAGTCTACTGAAGGAGATCAATTTATTTCTTGCACAAATACCTTGGATGAAGGAGTCCCATGACCTAGGTAGGCCATTTAATGTGGTCATGACAATTTCTACATTCTCCACTACTTCATCCATAGCTTCAAGTTGTTCTTTGTTTTGAGAGACCTTAGTAAAGTAGGATTGGATGGTCTCTCCATTTTGGAATTTAACCCCTTTCCATTGATTCTGCAGAGTCATCTTCCGATTTATATTCTTTCCTTCAAACAACTTGGTCAATGAATCAAACATATCCTTAGGTGTCTTTAGAGAAAACACATGGGGTATGAGATGGTCTTTTATAGAATCAACAATGATTCTCTTGGCCTTGACCAAGTTCTTCTTATGTAAGGCCTTAGCCTCATCTCCGTCTGGAACTGGAACCTCTTCTTTTATATAGGTGTCCAAATCATTCTCTTCTAGGATTAACCCAATCCTATACTTCCATGCTCGGAAGTTGTCAGCTCCTTCAAGCTTATCCTCAAGCTTGGTGTGGTGAGACATCTTAATGAGAAACTCAAATGGAAATAAAATGTTTAGGTCTTACCACTTGATTTGTTGAAAACTGGATCTGGAGTTGGATTAGGGTTTGTCAGAGAAACCCAAAAAATTCAAACTTTGAATTCCAAACTTCTGAATGGATGGAAAGATGTGCCTTGCTGAGCTGATCAAGTTGGTATACTCCAATTTTGAAATCTGCAAAATTTGACCCCTCAAAATTTCCTTTGAAACTTTCGGATCTTCTAGTCAAAATCCCGAACTAGAGTTTGATAATGCCCGGGGTTCTGCCCAGTCAAAATGTTCAATCTTGTTCTCTAAACTTTGATTTTTCTGAGGAGCATCCAGCCGTGGTCACAGATTCCAAAAATTTCAACTTTTGCAGAAACCCTAATTTTCCACCTTTCCGAACAAAATCCCGAACTAGGGTTTGATGATGCTCGAGGTTCTGCCCAACCAAAAAATTCGATCTTTGTATCTAAACTTCTATTTTCTTGAGGAGCATACAGCCGTGGTCTCGGATTCCAAAAATTCCAACTTGCTCTGAAACCCTAATTTCCCGCAGCAGTGACGGGCCAAAAATTGAAAGTGCTCAGAATTGAATTATGTCTCGACAGAAAGATGTGCCCTTGCAAGGAGAGTCATCCTAGCCTTCTGCCTTTGATGATCTGAGGAGAGAAACCCAAATATTAAGAAGCCCTAGCTTCTGCAGCTGCACAGTGTCTTCTTCTTAGCACGACTCTGATACCATGTTAATTTTTCGATAATTTCATTCAAACATTATCTAGAATCCTACTAAGAGAATAACAAGCACAACATAACAACCATAAACACAAGAGACACAAACTTTCCTCGGGGAAAACCAAGAAGGTGAAAAACCCCGCAACTTCCTCAGAGATAGAATAAGCCCCAATACAAAGATCACAATAATCAATCCCCAAAAGATAGATGACTCCAACAGCTACTCCTCCTCCACTTGTGCGCACTCCTCTCTCTCAACTATGCGACTTGGATGAGTGAGAATGAATAGAATGAGACACACTCACTCTCTATTTATACACAACTTAACCTGCCTTTAATTCTAACTGGGTCGACTTCCTAAGGAAGCCTAATAACACATCCATATGACACATGCAGGGCCGACCCCACACAGGTGGTCTAATAACCCATAAAATAGAACTTGTGACACTTGCGACACTTACAAATACAAATGACGACACTTCTAATTGGAGGAATAATACATCTCCATCATGAATATAATAAAGTACAAGTGTAATACATAGAAGAATATCTTTTGAAGTTACAAATACATCAACATGGTTTGGACATAAATATATTAAGAGGAGAAAAACAAATATTTATGGTGAGAAAATAAGATGGCACTTGGTCATGGAGACACATTGGTGGTGTGGGACCCCCAAAAAGCTAGATTCCCCATGCCACATGGCATTGCACTCTCACCCATTCAAATCCAAGGTGGAGTTCAGTATTCTTGGGGTAGTTGGAAGGTCATATTACTTGGCATGACTCAATGAGGTCAAAATGTAGAGGAAGAGTAACTCCCATGGGAGAGGAAGAGGCATTTTGGAGCTAGTGGGACACTTGGGCTAGAGTCCCTAGCTTCTATGACACCAATGATGAAGATGCCTATGAAATTTCTGAAAAATCAGACCTGATGGCTGACATCTGACATATATGACATGTCAGGGCTAAAAATAGTCTCCAAGAAGGCTCCCAAGTGAGTTAGGGCAGCCAAAGAGACACCAATTTGAATTTGGTGAAGGAGGCTAGAATTGGAAGGACAAGTGGCATACTTGGGAATGTCTTCCCAAATTGAGTTGGCATGAAGCTCATGGATGGAATTCGAATTGGGGAAGCCTTAGGAAGTTTATAAAATTTAGGAACAAAGAAGAAGACCAGATTTTGATCATTTTACATTTTGCATTTGGAGAGAATAGCTAGTAGAGAGCTAGTCTACTTGCCTTAGCAGCAATTTCGAGGGTGAAAGATTCCCATCCTAATTGGAAATTGGAGAAGCCACTCAGACATTTCATTTGGATATGAAATGGAGTCTTTATTTACAGGTTGAATCTATAGGAAATATCGTTGTTCATTCAGCTACAACTCATTCTTGCATCTCTTTCACATTTTATTGCATATTTGGGATCCTGGAAGAATTGCGCACTTGGTGAGATGCTGATATCTTTGTGAGAGTCCAAGAATATCCATTTATATGTGTTATTATATATATAATATTTATTTACTTCTCATAAGACTCTCAGGTCGAAATACCAAGTGAAGTTGTATAAAAATACCAAACAATACATAGATGATGCCATTTCCCCTAGATCTTGTTGTTGGAGTTTGAAGAGACATTATTTCGAGTTGTATCAGTTATTATATGTGATTTTGTTGATGAATGGAGTGTCATTAAAGTTATGAATAAGTTTCATTAATAGTGCACAAGTCTTTGGCACCTAAAATTCGAATTTCATAACACATGGTGAAAATTACTAGCTCTCCCCCCTATGTGAAATCTTGCATATAAACATATGATTTAAATGAGTTTTAGAAGGCCATAAGAACTAATTAAGGATACATTGGTGAGACCATTAAATACACTTATCAGTACCATACCTCTTTTCAGAAATTTGGAAGGGTTTAACAACATTTGGGAAGTCATCTTTGTCCACTACCCTTGGGGGTTTTGAAGCTCGAAATTGCTAGTAACTTTCTCTACTTTGTCTAGATTGTAAATGAATGTTGCATAAGTGTTTTAAGGGTTTTTAAGCATCCATAAGCCTCAGTTATATGTCTTCATACCTTTCAAATACCTTCAGACCCAATTTGGAAGCATTTGGAGTCATTTGGAATGTAATGTCCCTTGTTAGGAATTTTATTAAAATGACAATTTTCCACTTTTTTTTCCTTGGTTTGACCTTTGACTAGTTTTGATCTCTAGGTCCCAAATTTGCCCCAAATGATCCCAAATCTTCTGAGAATGTATATGAATGATATTAGAACATAAATATGTGTTTTAGGGATGCCTTTGTACCTTTAAAACACTTCTGCAAATACTCTTTCAATTATGGTCAATGTAGGTAACTTTACTAGTGATTTCCCTTTGACTAGTATTGGTCTCTAGGTCTCAAATTGACTCCAAATTCCTTCAAATATTCAAGGAAGGTGTATGAATTATATTAGTACTTGAATATGATGTTCATGGATAACATATGGCCACCAAAATATCTCTGCAAACTCTCTTAAGATTCTGGACCAAGTATGCAATTTTACTAGTAATTTGGGGTTCAAATCCCCCTGAGGTAAGTACTGAAAATGGCTTCCCAAATGCCTCCAAACCCACTCAAATTTATGAACAGAGGTATGTAATGTGTTAAGTATGTTATTAAGGTCTCATATAAACCATTAACGGTTTATTACAACTGTTCTCACCCTCTCCCATTCAACTGCAAAAATCACCAATTCGACCCTTGGGGAAATGGCACTATTTCTTCTCCCAATGCAATTAAACTGAGTAAAAATACTTCAAATGCTCAAGTACAGTACATGAAACTTGTAAAATACATCCATGGCAGTCCATTAATCACAAATGCATCATAGAATCATCCATTCATTCGAAATCATCATCAATACATTGGTTCACAACAAGGTAGTGGGGAAATGGCATTGTTCTTCCATTAAAAATGGGATTTATACATTTCTACTTGGAATTTCGACCTGAAAATTTCGGGAGATGAAGAACAGAGTATTTACTTCATATTACAAAAGAAATGGGGCATTAGAAGCTCCCCCAAAGAATACAATAGCTCACCAAAAACGCCCTCCCTCAAGGATCAAGAATATGCCATCAAAACTGGAAATGGTTGAAGGAGTGAGCTGCAATAGAAGAAACCATGAGATGACCTGTAGCTTACACCTGAAAATAAAGACTCCATTAAAGCTCCAAATGAAAGGTCTGAATGGCCTTTCCAATTGCCAACTTGGATGGGAATCTTTCACCCTCGAAATTGGCTAAGGCAAGAAACTAGTCATCCACTAGCTCTCCCTCTTCACAAATGCAATTGCAAATTCTACAAATGATCAAAAGCCATTCTCATACTTCATTTGTACATTTTATAACCAACATTAGCCTTCTAAGGGTCGAAATCCTCTCAATGGATTCAATAGATTTTCATTTAGAAAATATTCCACATTTGCCACTTGTCTCCTAGTTCCAACCTTCCATCTTCTCCCAAATTCGATTTTGAGTCTCTTTGGCTTCTCCAACTCCCAAATTCTCCTTCTTTGAGCCTATTTTTGGGGCTGACATGTCATAGTGGTCAGATGTCAGAGGTCAGGTCTGCAATTTGTCATAGTTGTCATAGATGCTCCATCATTGGTGTCATAGGGGCTAGGGAATCTAGCCCAAGTGTCCAAAAACTTCCACTTTGACTCTTTATCTTCCATGGAGGTTACCAATCCTTCCAAATTCGACCTAAGATGCTCAATGACATGTGTTATGACTTACCAACTCACCCAAGAGTGTTCACATTCCCATTAATTCGAATTTGCAAAAGAGAGATACCATGTATTATGAAAAATCAAGCTAGTGTGGGTCCCACATCCTCCATATGTCTCCAAAACCATTTGTCACTTAGGATTTATCTTGAATTTCTTTATTCACTCTATTTATTAAATACTTGAACCCTTCTAATGTCTAAACATCATTTATTATCCCCCTTATTCCAAATCCCAAAGCTTCCACCCCAAACCTAGGAAACTAGTAATTTTCCTCCTTGGCAATTATTTGACCCTTAACATCAATTTTACAAACTCTACTGAATATGGCTAATGTGATTAGGCCATTGTGACCCAATTCCAAATTTGGGACATGACAAATCATCCCTTCCCAATATTGCTTGTCCTCAAGCAATTTCAAACATGGGTGTTGAAGAACCTGCTTTCTGTATAATTCTTTGAAGTTGCCATTGAATTGCCAAACCTTGAGTCTTTGAGTTTCCATGAATATTTTAGAGAGGAACCACCATGCTTGCTGCTGCACTACTCTTATTAAAATCACTTTATTAAGTGGGGAATCCATCTCCCATGCTGCTTGCTTCCCCCCAAAAAATGAAACCAATGAGACAAAAATTATTCCAGGGTCCCATTGCTTGTATTGCACCCCAACAATTAAGAGTGCTCTCCAACCTACACCATTCGATAAGAGGATTCCTGGATCCCATTTTCTTGTATGCATTATTCCAAACATCATGAGTACCAAATATATATCATCAAAGTACATAACAACATAATGAAAATGTACATCAAGGATATGCTTCATCAAAGAGTCATGAAAGTGCTTATTTCTCCAAGCAAGTAGACCACCATTTTCCAAGTGCATACAAGCTTCAAGTGACCAATCAAATATGCTCCAATGACATAGGTGAGGATCCCATGTCCTATAATGCTGCTCCAAAAGGATGTGATATGCATCAAAATATTCAGCCATGTATTCTTTCATCCAAGAAGTGAATGAAGAGTCTCCACTAGAATCTGAACCAAATAATGAGCAGAAAAAACAAGGAGACTTCAAATGACTCAAAGAAGTCTCACCCATACATCCATGAATGTGAGAATCATAAATATGTAACAAAGTATGTGGCTGCCAACAAAAATGTTCTCCCATCATAAATCTATTCATCCAAGTGTTGGATGAAGTTCCTCTAACATCAAATGAACCCAGTGTTGAGCAAGAAAAACCATGAGTATTCAAGTGACTCAAATCCATATCATAGGTGCATCCATGTAGATGTGAATCATCATAAAGTGACAAATTATGCTGCTGCAAATGTGAATAAGAATGTGCTCCAACCATATCATCATAAAAAGTAAATCTAGGAGTTCCATACTCCTCATGTGGCACCATCAAAAAGAACCCTTTCACCCATACTTCATTGAGACTAATGTTGCAAAACATGGAATTGTAGGATGTAGGAGAATGAACCAAATCACCCAAATGATCAAAAAGTACAGAAGTTTCATCATGGGGAGGATCCATATGGGTAGTATCATGCAGCTCCTTCAAAAGTGTGAACTCTTTGTCATAGTTTGGTTCCAATGTAGAGGAATCATGCTCTTCTTTAAAAATTGCACAACCTTCATCAAGAGGCAATTCAACTTCCTCTTCCACCACATCAAGTGTTTGGATCTCTTCAAGTTCATCTTCAAACACATCAAGAACATTCAAATTTTCACATTTCTCATGATCCACCATGTCATGAGAATCCTCCAAACAATCTACCATTTGACAATCTGAAACATAGGAGGAAAAACAAGTATCTTGCAACTTTTCAAGAAGTTGCTCATTTTGAATTGTGAGCTTATGAATATCCTCATTATTCTTCAAGTATGCATCATGTAACAATTCATTAAGCTCAAACAAATGGTTTCTATCAAAAAGCAAAGACATGAAATTACCTTTGATGTGGCACATTGCTCTTTGAATCTTCTCCATGTCTTCAAGGAAGGATGTTTCCTCCAATGAAGTAGCTCTCCAACAAGAATTTGACACCAATGCTTGAGTGTCATGGAGAATTCTGAGGGACTCTTGGATCTTATTTTCATTCATCTTTAAGGACCCTTCAAGAAAATGAGGCTCTTGCAAATGAACCTCCTCATCTTCTTCAATTTTGCTTGGACCAACTTCATGAAGCTCAAGTGGTGATGGGGAAGTTGATCTTGGTTCTTCTTCAACTGCTACAAGGTCTTCATTATCATGCTTAATGAAACTTGTACTTGTAGAAACACTTTCAAAAGTGATCTCTATGTCACCAACATAGAGGTGTGAGCACCCATCAGTAGGTACTCCTTCATAGTTTAAGCATCCATCAGTAGATGCTCTTTGGTTCATGTCTAAGCTAGAAGGTGTCTCGAAATGATCTTCCATATTTTCAATAGAATATTCTTCATGCTCTTGTGATGTCTCTTCCTTTTGCTCCTTAAAGCAAGCTGATGCATTTTGCCCCTTGTTTTCCTTAGGATCAATATATTTGGAATCTCTTCTTGAATAAATCTCAAATGCTCTCCTCAAGGAGGACATCATTTCATGCACACATATATGATACTCGCTCCAAGGGTTTTTACAAGAAGGGCATAAACCTTTCTTCACTAACTCCACATCTTCATTTTTGGGCCTATTTTCAAAAACATGTTCAGCATAGTACTCAAAAGACATGGCATTTTGTGTATTTTTGCTAAAAGCAAGATATTCTTGATATTTTTGATATTGTTGGGGCAAGGTTTTATATTTTGCTCTCCATCTTTGGAACTCACTCATAGAATTATCCTTGGTTGGTGTGACACACTCATATTCATCAGATTTAAATTCATAAGAATAATCTTCATTTCTCTTGAAATTGTAAGAAGTGTTGCATGATGGCACCTCTTCCTCATACCATTCACATTCTGCTTCATATTGCTCATAAGCATCTGCATATTCCTCATAAGAATTGTACTCATAGGATTCATCATAATAGTAAGACATGGCTTCCAATTATTATTGAATGTATGTACCTAATACACAGGTGCAAGGACCATGCTCTGATACCACTGTAATGTCCCTTGTTAGGAATTTTATTAAAATGACAATTTTCCACTTTTTTTTCCTTGGTTTGACCTTTGACTAGTTTTGATCTCTAGGTCCCAAATTTGCCCCAAATGATCCCAAATCTTCTGAGAATGTATATGAATGATATTAGAACATAAATATGTGTTTTAGGGATGCCTTTGTACCTTTAAAACACTTCTGCAAATACTCTTTCAATTATGGTCAATGTAGGTAACTTTACTAGTGATTTCCCTTTGACTAGTATTGGTCTCTAGGTCTCAAATTGACTCCAAATTCCTTCAAATCTTCAAGGAAGGTGTATGAATGATATTAGTACTTGAATATGATGTTCATGGATAACATATGGCCACCAAAATATCTCTGCAAACTCTCTTAAGATTCTGGACCAAGTATGCAATTTTACTAGTAATTTGGGGTTCAAATCCCCCTGAGGTAAGTACTGAAAATGGCTTCCCAAATGCCTCCAAACCCACTCAAATTTATGAAAAGAGGTATGTAATGTGTTAAGTATGTTATTAAGGTCTCATATAAACCATTAACGATTTATTACAACTGTTCTCACCCTCTCCCATTCAACTGCAAAAATCACCAATTCGACCCTTGGGGAAATGGCACTATTTCTTCTCCCAATGCAATTAAACTGAGTAAAAATACTTCAAATGCTCAAGTACAGTACATGAAAATTGTAAAATACATCCATGGCAGTCCATTAATCACAAATGCATCATATAATCATCCATTCATTCGAAATCATCATCAATACATTGGTTCACAACAAGGTAGTGGGGAAATGGCATTGTTCTTCCATTAAAAATGAGATTTATACATTTCTACTTGGAATTTCGACCTGAAACTTTCTGGAGATGAAGAACAGAGTATTTAATTCATATTACAAAATAAATGGGGCATTAGAAGCTCCCCCAAAGAATACAATAGCTCACCAAAAACGCCCTCCCTCAAGGATCAAGAATATGCCATCAAAACTGGAAATGGTTGAAGGAGTGAGCTGAAATAGAAGAAACCATGAGCTGCCCTGTAGATTACACCTGAAAATAAAGACTCCATTAAAGCTCCAAATGAAAGGTCTGAATGGCCTTTCCAATTGCCAACTTGGATGGGAATCTTTCACCCTCGAAATTGGCTAAGGCAAGAAACTAGTCATCCACTAGCTCTCCCTCTTCACAAATGCAATTGCAAATTATACAAATGATCAAAAGCCATTCTCATACTTCATTTGTACATTTTATAACCAACATTAGCCTTCTAAGGGTCGAAATCCTCTCAATGGATTCAATAGATTTTCATTTAGGAAATATTCCACATTTGCCACTTGTCTCCTAGTTCCAACCTTCCATCTTCTCCCAAATTCGATTTTGAGTCTCTTTGGCTTCTCCAACTCCCAAATTCGCCTTCTTTGAGCCTATTTTTGGGGCTGACATGTCATAGTGGTCAGATGTCAGAGTTCAGGTCTGCAATTTGTCATAGTTGTCATAGATGCTCCATCATTGGTGTCATAGGGGCTAGGGAATCTAGCCCAAGTGTCCAAAAACTTCCACTTTGACTCTTTATCTTCCATGGAGGTTACCAATCCTTCCAAATTCGACCTAAGATGCTCAATGACATGTGTTATGACTTACCAACTCACCCAAGAGTGTTCACATTCCCATTAATTTGAATTTGCAAAAGAGAGATACCATGTATTATGAAAAATCAAGCTAGTGTGGGTCCCACATCCTCCATATGTCTCCAAAACCATTTGTCACTTAGGATTTCTCTTGAATTTCTTTATTCACTCTATTTATTAAATACTTGAACCCTTCTAATGTCTAAACATCATTTATTATCCCCCTTATTCCAAATCCCAAAGCTTCCACCCCAAACCTAGGAAACTAGTAATTTTCCTCCTTGGCAATTATTTGACCCTTAACATCAATTTTACAAACTCTACTGAATATGGCTAATGTGATTAGGCCATTGTGACCCAATTCCAAATTTGGGACATGACATGGAAGCAGTAGTGTCAATACTAGTCTAAGGGTCGAATTGGTTAAAAATTGCAATTTTTCTAAAAGGGACACTACAAGTGGTATCAGAGCATGGTCCTTTCACCAGATGTGGGAGACCATTCATGAAGACAAGAATTCAAACAAATAAGCCCCCACCCTTAGAAACTAAAACTGAAGGTGTTGTTGTTGAAGATGAAGAAATAGGAAAAAAAGTGCATTTTGCTGAAACTATGGCTAGGGATGAGAAGAAAACCTTAGACGATAAGGAAGAATTTACTAAATTCATGAAACCATTCTTTGAATATATGAAAAAATAGATCATGAAAGGATTCGAATTATTGGCTAGTCAACTTGGGAGAAAATGAGTAATAAGAGGCAACAATAGTTCTCATTTTGAGGAAAAGAAGGCAATGGGTGAGCATATTTTCTCAAGCACAGGACCCCATAATAGACCTAATGAATTTTAGATCACACCAAGACCTACTACAACTAAATTTATTGGGGTCAAAGAAGAACCTAACACCCATTGATATGTAGGAAGTGGTGATAGAATGGGAAAAGTTGAGTGAAGATTTTAGAAGGACTCTACCATTTGACCAATTCTTCACTGTCTCAAACAAACTAAAAATGAGGGAAGGTAATAGGACTCCATTTCAGAATAAGGAATTGAATTGTGCCATTGGTAAAATGCCCCTCCCCACTTTTGATGGATCACCCCAAAGTTCTGCAAATACTTGGGTACAAAAACTAGATGTTTATTTTCATCTGAATCCAATGGTGGAAAATGATGCTTTAAAAATGGCTATTTTGCATCTAGAAGGAGATCCCAATGATCGGTGGTTCCATGGTCTGAAATTTTTTGGATATGATTAGGTTACAACCTATGGATAATTTGTTGACAGGGTATTAGAAATATTTGAGCAAAAGGACCTAGAATTTCCTTTCAAAGAACTAGCCCAATTGAAGCAAGTTGGAACCCCTGCTGAATATATGATGGAATTCCAAAAATTATCAGTTAAGGTGGCTGATATATCTATGGTAATATTAGTATCGCTGTTTACTGAAGGTTTGAATGAACCCTTAAAAGGTTTAGTTAAGGTCCACAAACCCAATTCATTGAAGGATGCTATGAGCTTGACAAGAGATCTACAAAATGTGCTACCTAGGACAAGGTTTCCTCCCAAGCCCAACTTCCCTTCCCAATTCAGATCTGAAAAGAATCCATGGAAAGAAGATGAATGTGGAAATGATAAGAAAGAGGAACTAAGTAGGGAAGAACTCAAAAGGAAGAAACTATGTTACTCATGCTTCCAACCATGGGTATCGGGACATAAATGTGGTAAGGGAAAGGCCCAATTCATTGAAGTATTTTGTGATGATGAGTATGAAGGGGGCATGGAGGAAGGAGGACATATTTCATCCCAAGAGGAGGGATATGCCATAGTAGAAGAACAAGATAAAAAAGAAGAAGATCATCCATTACCTGACAAAGGGAGACTAGTAGTGCTTTCAGGAGTGTCTCGTTTCCACATTATTCGATGCCAAGGAGCTGTAAAAGGACAAAGGGTTTTGGTATTGGTAGATGGAGGAGCCACACATAAATTAATTGATGCAGCCATGGTGGAGAGGAGAAATTTATCTACTAAACCATTCGAGGGCTTCACAGTCACCATTCCAGGTCACCATACTATGGAGTGCAAAACATGGATTCCAAAGCTACAATTCACCATAGGTAATTACGCATTTTTTGATAGCTTTTATGTGGTTGATGTTGCTGATACTAATGTGGTCTTGGGAGTGCAATGGTTGTACTCTATAGAGGAACATACAGTGAAATATCAAATCCCTGAAATGGGATTCAAAGATTCAGAGGGAAAACAAAGGGTATTGAGAGGAATGCACACCTATCTGAATAAGGTAGTGTCCTACCACAGTATGAAACACAAGAATGAAAAGGTTTTGGGAGACATTCCTCATGGAAGGCCACCTGACGGAGGAGGAGCAATTTTGCAGCATACTAAATTGAGATTGCTTGAGGGAAAGAAATCTCGGGTGGGGAGGACTGTAATGTCCCCATTCAAATAAATATCAAGTAGGGAAAATTCCACCAACCTACTAGTTTCCTAGGTTGGGATGGAGGCATTAAAAATTGGAATAAGGAGACTAATAAACCCAAATGGACTTTGGTTTGGGCATAAATATATTAAGAGGGGAAAAATAAATATTTATGGTGAGAAAATAAGATGGCACTTGGTCATGGAGACACACTGGTGGTGTGGGACCCCCAAAAAGCTAGATTCCCCATGACACATGGCATTCCAATCTCACCCATTCGAATCCAAGGTGGAGTCCACAATTCTTGTGGTAGTTGGAAGGCCATATTATTTGGAATGACTCAATAAGGTCAAAATGTAGAGGAATAGTAACTCCCATGCTAGAGGAAGAGGCATTTTGGAGCTAGTGGGACACTTGGGCTAGATTCCCTAGCTTCTATGACACCAATAATGAAGATGCCTATGAAATTTCTTAAAAATAAGACTTGATGGATGACATCTGACATACATGACATGTCAGGGCTAAAAATAACCTCCAAGAAGGCTCCCAAGTGAGTTAGGGCATCCAAAGAGACACCAATTCGAATTTGGTGAAGGAGGAGGCTAGAATTGGAAGGACACGTGGCATACTTGGGAATCTCTTCCCAAATTGAGTTGGCATGAAGCTCATGGATGGAATTCGAATTGGGGAAGCCTTAGGAAGTTTATAAAATTCAGGAACAAAGAAGAAGACCAGCTTTTGATCATTTTACATTTTGCATTTGGAGAGAAGAGCCTTAGCACCAATTTCGAGGGTGAAAGATTCCCATCCTAATTGGAAATTGGAGAGGCTACTCATACCTTTCAGTTGGCGCTGCAATGGAGTCTTTACTTATATGTTGAATCTACAAGAAATATCATGGTTCATTCAGCTACTACTCATTCTTGCATCTCTTTCACATTTTATTGCATATTTGGGATCCTCGAGGAATTGCGCCCTTGATGAGATGCTGATCTATTTGTGAGAGTCCAAGAATATCCATTTATTTGTATTTTGATAAATATACTCTATATTTACTGCTCATAAGACTCTCAGGTCGAAATAACAAGTGAAGTTATGTAAAAGTACTAAACAATGCATAAATGATGCCATTTACTCTAGATCTTGTTGTTGGAGTTTGAAGAGACATTATTTCAATTTGTATTAGTTATTTTATGTGATTTTTTTGATGTATGGAGTGTTATTAAAGTTCTAAAGAAGTTTCATTAACAGTGCACAAGTCCTTGGCACCTAAAATTCGAATTTCATAACACATGGTGAAAATTACTAGCTTTCCCCCCTATGTGAAATCTTGCATATAAACATATGATTTAAATGAGTTTCAGAAGGCCATAAGAACTAATTAAGGATACATTGGGGAGATAATTAAAGCCACTTATCAGTACCATACCTCTGTTCATAAATTTGGAAGGGTTTAACAACATTTGGGAAGTCATCTTTGTCCACTACCCTTAGGGTTTTGAAGCTCGAAATTGCTAGTAACTTTCCCTACTTTGTCCAGATTGTAAATGAATGTTGAAGAAGTGTTTTAAGGGTTTTTAAGCATACATAAGCCTCACTTATATGTATTAATACCTTTCAAATACCTTCAGACCCAATTTGGAAGCATTTGGAAGCAATAGCGTTAATACTAGTCTAAGGGTCAAATTGGTTAAAAATTGCAATTTTTCCTAGTTTGTGCAATTTTTCTAAAAGGGACACTACAAAAATATCACCAAAGGTAGGACTTCCTAATATAATTTGACATGAACATTGAGTATCAATCAGCTAATATGAATGCAACAGTGGACACCTTGAGTAGGAAGGTGCAGCTTGCATCCTTCTAGGAGGATGAGTTGTCGAAGCCTATGGGATGTCAAGTGCAATTTTTTTTAGACTTGCAAGAGAAGTGTTATCACACAACTTGTAGTTGCCCCTAGTGGTATCCCATCCGGGACGGTAGAGGAGCTAGGCAACTAAAGAGGTGACCCAAGAGATGCCACGGTTCCCAATGCAATGTGGGAGTCACGTCAACCGAGGCACTCTTCGCTTTAGGTCAAGGTATAACTAGACCAAGGGGGAGACCCTATACCCCAATCACAGTTGATTGGACCCAAACAAAGGTTTCAAAGGATATATAAATGATGAGTTACGGAAACCAATGCAAGGCTAAGTGGACCTAAGGGTTAAGCAATGGTTGAAGATGATGTAATGGATAATAAGTGCTTCAACCTATGTATGGTTTAGGCCACATGATGGGGTATGATTACTAGTTGTAGTACCATGTGTTTACACAAGTGAGTCTTGTTGTCTTGGGAAGTGTGAAATAGTTCTAGGTGGACCCACAAGGTGAAGTTAGGTGTGAGGATGGTACTATAGGTTAGATTTAGGCTAGATCTATAAGTTGGAGTTGGTTCTAGGATTACCCATGTACTAGATCTAGGGTTTGACACTAATCCCAAGGAGTGCGCTTTGCTTGAAGAGGGACTAGTGCCTTGTTGGATGGGCTAATGGAGTCAAGAGGTATGTCAAATGGTAGATCGGGACACCTAGAAGCCAAGTCAAGTGGATTGGATGAGATTCAATGGTTGGATCTTAGTAGATCTAGGTTTTTAAAAGATGACCAAAAGTGGACCACAATCCCTTAAAACAAGGAATGCAATCCCCAAGGCGGATCTTAACAAAAGGACAGTATAGACCTAGGTTTCAAGGCATGGGCATTCCAAATCCACAAAAATCTCCAACACCCACTTCCTAGAAGTGGACCAACTAAAAAAATCAAGGGGGTGCGACTTGCTCAAGGAGGGTCCAAAAATGGGTTTTGGTGGACCAAATCAAGTCCAATGGCCACCAAAATGTAGATCCGGGATGTTAATACCCCGATCTATGTTCCTTCAAAGTTTCAAGTGAATCAAGTGGCTAGATCTTAGTAGATCTAAGTTTTAAGGTACCAAGAAGATCAAAAGGGGGTTTCAACCCCTTAAAACATGGAGAGATGTCCACAAGGTAGTTTTCACCAAAGTAAAGATATGGGTATAGGTTATCAAATGTCTAGATGTCAAATCAAGTGGGATCTCACCTACCCATGTGCTAGATCTAACCCAACAAGCTTCTCTTAGGAAAATCGATTTAGGTTCAAGAAGGCTTTTTGTATTGAAAAGTGTGTCAATTTTTAGCCAATCACCACCAAACTATAGATCCAACTAGGGGTGGATCCTATAGATGTGGGTTTTTAATATCTTTTCAATTGCAAGGCTAGATCTAAGTAGATCTAAGAAATACCAAATTTGGGGTTTTGATTTAATTAGGGTTTTATGACCAATGAAGATAGAATGGATGAAAGAGGCACATACCTTGTAGATCTTACCTCAAATGCTTATGGCCACCTTGCAAGTTGATAGCATTCTCCTATGTTTATATTCAAGAGTGAGATCCAAGTGCTCCAACCAAATCGCCCTTCTCCAAGATAGCCAAATCGTCCTCCTCCTACAAGACAAGATCAAAGAAACAAGTCAAGCAAGATGATTATGAAAATGGTAGAAAGATGTAATAGAAAGCATCAACTATGTCACGAAGATACAATAATGATACTCCCTGTCACAAGATCAACCCAAGAGAGAATATGTGGATCCCTCCAACAATAACCCTCAAAAAGTCGCCCTCCTCTCTCCAATTCGACTTTCCTGTCAAAAGGTTAGCAAAAACACCAAAATCCACAATGATACATAGAAGAGATACTTTATATTCAATATGCAAGAGAATCCACAATGCAAGAGAATCCACAATGCAAGAGAGATGTGCTCCACAAAAAATATTCTATTCCAATATTCCAGAGCTCCAAAGGTGAGCTTTACAATGGGGGGTCTCCTCCTTATATAGGATAATAAAGACCAAAACCCTATACCACTCTACAATACTACATCAAATGAGTGGTTGAGATTATAAGATCTCATCATACAATCAATGGCTAGGATGAATCCATAACAATATATCACATGGATCACTCAACATAACAATAGCGCCCTCACTAAATGGTACAATGGAGGGTGACGTCATCCCACTAGAGGGGTAAAAAGTACAACAATCCACCTCATGATGACTAGGACATGATAAAATAAGCTCATGGTGGGGCTAGGAGGTATTAATCCTTACTAGCTCATCCCCAAGGCACAATAAAATAATAAAATATGTCCAATATAATAAAAATGACCAAAACTGTCCTCAGAATCCATGACAGTCAAGCAGTAAATGTCCTCCTGTGATCAATCCGGGCATACCCACATGGTGAAAACTGACTGGAAGATAGTGATGCCACCCTGGAAGACCTCTGTGAAGACCAAATGCCAAAACCTTGCCTCAATTGCCCAAATCGATTTCCTCAGTGACCACTTTATCCCATTTTTTAACTGCCTCGGGAACTGTGAAAGTGCCAAAACTGCCTCCTAGGGTGCTAGCGCTGTCCATCTGAGCCCACCAGGCTCTCCGGGAGGGGGGATAAATGGTAATAACAAGTGGTTGGACCACCCCCTCCATCATCAGCGCCCTAGGTGAACTGGCCTCTCGGGGCCCCTGCTGCTCAGGCTGGGAAATCAGCCCCAAATCTGGTCAACAAGTGTAAAACTGCATCAATCACTGTCAGAAGTGCCCGGAAATGAAAGATAAGTGTCTCAATGGATCCAGAAGACCCAAATCCACTAGGAATGAGTACTCATACACCCTGGGTTGCCCTAATGGGCCAGCTGTAGGGTCCACCATATATGGACAATGTATAATCTGCTGATCTGAAATAATAATAAACCTGCTGAACTGGATCAAACATCATCTGCATCATATGTCCATCATATGATATCATCATCAAACATGTGGGACCATAAATCATCATCAATAATCATCCATACATGGTCCACATCATCACGGATCCCAAGAATATATAATCAAGGATAAATCACATCAGTAGACTAAGACAATGTTTCTCTAATCATTCCCACAGCTAAGCTCAAAGTATAAATTCCATTCAGTGGCATTAATCAAGTTAACATATTCCGTGGTTATATAAAATTACTTGCACAATAGTTCAAATGACAAACTCACCCATTGGACATGGTCAAACTGCTAGTGAAGGATGAAGGCTAGGAGCAAGGTTGGGCCAAGGGTTTGACTTGTCTAACTTAACTCAAAAATACTTTGGACTGGGAAAAAGGGGGAAGCTACAAACTCTGTGCTGGACAAAAGAACACGGGGAATGGCTGTGCCTCACAAATGGATAAGTTGTTTAGAGAGTGCTTATTCAACTTAGGCATCATGTCTACATCAAGTTGATCCAGGTTCATTAGGATCATTCAATTTTATTTCCATGGCCTTTTTGGCCTACGTAACCCTTCGGATTTCAGATGTGCTGAGAAGCACAACTAGTTGCAGCTTGCATCCAGGGCATGTTTTTTCACATATTTATAAGGTCAGCAATTGTTTAGATATAACTTTTAAGAACCATTGCTTTTTGGACCTTTCTTATACTCTTCGAGGAGTATTTTAGCTTTTCATTGCTCTTGCCCTTTTTTGTTTCCATGGGCGAATTTTTTAGTTTCCATAGGTAGAACATGAGCTTTCCGTTTTAGCCAACAACATCTCAAGTGACTAGGGGGAGTTCGAGCCAATGCCAAACATCGGGACAACCGACCAGAATGATTTAGGCCTACAATCCAACTTACCAAAGGCAAGTTCTGTCACCAACTCAGAGCCGAGACACTGAATAAACAGGGATGCGGTCCAAACACAGAGGTAGAAAAATGGGGAAGTCCTCGGTATCAGAAAGTCAAATGAGACAAGTCAGGGTTTAAAGTCAAACAGGAAGGTCATGTATGGATGGAGACAAGTGAATATGGAGCCTACACTAGCAGACAACCAGTGTCGGGAAAGACCATGTCTATGTAAGGTGAAATACCAGTGAGTTTTGTTAAATGACCTAAAAGTGCAAGCAATTGTCCATTTTATGATTTACAGTTCATTTTAAATAGTTTGCCACATCAGGAATAATATACCAAGCACATGCCATGATCATGACTAAATCAACAAGATAATAATCCACAGTCAGTGAGAACATATCCACAGATCATACAACATCATCATAATAATCATCATCATGCATCATCTGAAACACTGCTGCAATATATCTCTAGGAACTGAACCGAAACTGTAATGGGATAAGTGGTCACATCAGTCATCAAATCTGAACTCTCAAGGCTCAGCCTTGACACAAGGTCATAAAATCTGAATAATGTACTGCTCTGATCATGAGTGATCCAAAATATATAGCCATGCTCTGGAATAAAGGAAGCTCTGAAATGTGCAGATATCTGCTGTACAAGAATAGTAGCCCTGCTACTATGGTGTGATAACAAGAAGATCGAGGAGGGATTGGAGAAATATCACACCACTTTGAACATTATGCAACAAACATTAGATGAAATTTCAATTTAAAATGGTCCTCAAGAAAATCTATGTCTAATGTGTAGGCCAATCAAATTCCTTAAAAATTTAAAAGAAGTGTAGGTATGACTAAACACCTTAATATTTTTTTTTGACTAAACGGGTATTGATTTATATTAAGAAAACAGTGACTGGGTCACTGGCACAGTAACAGGTAGCCTTGCTACTACAAAATTTTAAACAGTTCAAAATTACAACTTCAAAAATAGCCTTAAACCAAGAAGTTATGACCAGGAAAACTATTCTAGTAGAGATACAGTCTACACTATTAACAGAAAATGACGAGAACAGTAAAAAACTTGAAGACATTATGTGTTAGAGGCCTTCCCGCTAGAGTCCAAGACATTGCAATTCAGGCATGCTTCCTCAGGCTCAGCTTCTAACTGGAGCTGCTTGTCGAAAGTCAGCCTGCCCATCTGCATTTCTAACTTTAGCACTCTGTTAGATAGCTCCTTTGTTGTTGCTTGTTTCCCAGAGATTCGTTTATGTAACAAATATAAATTAGATAATAATTAATAGGAATTAGTAAAATTAATTAAAAAACATGACCTTTCATATCAAGTGCCCAAGCCATATTTAAGGCGGGACATCATTGTAATCTATTATCATCTTCTTATCTATTAAAATATCAATATATATTTTCCTATTAATGGATTATTTAATATTCCAAGTGTTCTGGTAATATTCATTGTGTGAACAAATAAATATTCGCTTCATTTGGTATCAGATCCCCTTCCTCGGGCATCCAATTCGGGCTTTTAGCCATTTAGTAGAGTTTCTCTACATTGTTGGTCTTTGACCATAAAGTCACAATAAATTCCCACATCACTGCTCCTCTTCCCAAACCTCCCCTACGTTGGTCACCATCCTCCCTCCTTCCATCTCTCATCAGCGCTCGCATTTTCACGACCATCCCTCTCTTCATGTACAACCTCCCTATCTCGACCTTGTCTCCCCTTCTCCACTGCTCATACCATCTACATTTTCTTTCACGAATCTGTACACTCATCCCTCCACATTCTCGGCACCAATCACCAACACTCACGCCCTCCACAGCATTACCTCTACTGCGCCGGCAACACCTACTCCCTCTTTTTCCATGCATTCCACCCTTGTGCTAACTCTGCACACACATCCATCACACTAGATCCATCCTCTTACACCTCCTGCTAACTCCCCGAACACCACCTCTCCTTTACGCATCAACCTACATATCCACCGCCAATCCCACCACCATTCTCCCCGCCAACCCCCATCGTTGTTCTCCCCTCCAACCTCGTGCCTGCGTTCTGTGCACTCCATCCCTCCATTCCCCGTCCACTCCCATATCCCTCTATTCCTCCTTCCTCCACCTACACACTCCTCCTCTACTATATTCCCCTCCTTCCCATCTTCCATCTCTTCCTCCCAACATACCAGCCGCTCCCTTTATACCTCTCGCTCGATCCAACCACCCTGCCTGCAACTTGCAGCTCCCCACATGCAACACTCTCCATCCTCTCTCGTCCCCACTCCCACGCCCTCCAGCTCTCCCTTCTCCGCTGCCTTTCCCCACCACCTCTTGCGTTTCCATCCTCCTGAGCACCTACTCCAACAAACACCAGCACTCCCGCGCGCTTGCTAAAACCCTACAACAACCACTCCTCCACGTTCCCCCACGTCCCGTTCTCCGTTGAAACTAGCACCATCATCCCTGCACCCACGCTTAACCAGCCACCCCCTCCCCCACCCCGTGCACACCGCCTGCATGCCTTCCCACGGCGCCGCCCTCAGCTCCATAACCCTCCTCAAATCCCCCCTTCCCCAACGCCATCCGCAGGCTCCACCACTCTGCAGCTCAACCTCCACGTCCATATCTCAACCGTCCTCCTTCAAGACTCTACCTCCATTAACCAAAAACCCTAATCAAATCCACTCCAAAAACAAAAAAAAGAAATATTATAATAATAAATTATTATTATTATAATATTTTTAAAATTCTTCCATTCACCGCCCTCTAGAGTTAAAAAAAAATAAATATTATTTATAATAATATATTATTATAGTTTAAATTCTTACCCATTCGATATAGTTCCTCATATAGTTTCATCATAATATTATTATATATAGTATTATAATCATATTATTATTATAATTATTATTTTATTGGAAAAAAAAGTTATTTAAAAAAGAAGGACAAAATCAAAAAAAGAAAAAAAAAGGAAAAAACAAAAAAAACAAAAAAAAAGTTATTTTACCTAATAAAGAAGATCATCTTTTCCTCAAAAAAACGTCAAAGTCAAAGGAATCAAAAGAATTTGAGACTATCTATTGTCGAAGTCAAGACTATCTATCTTTGAAGAATCAAAGAAAGATCATCGATCACCGATGAAGTCAAAGACCATGGAAGCCAGTTTACGACTACAAATAGAGAAATTAGAAGCCAAGTTAAAGCGTTATCGAAGAGACAATGAAGAATTATGAGACATGAATACAAACTCGGAAGTAATGATTACAATACATGAGATGCAAAAAGAGCTCAGGGAACAAAAAATTTCTGACCAGAAAAAGCATATAGAAAAATTGTCTGCACAAATTGAGGAATTAAAAGACGAATGTGATTTCAATCAGAGACTAAAAAATCAGAAGCAAAAATAATACGCTTGAACAAAATCGTTAGGAACAAGGATGAAGAACTAACGCGACATAAATTAGAAAGTCAAGAATAAGAGGTCGGCCAATGTCGACAACAGATAAAAATTCTTCAACAACAAAATAACGTCTCTAAAAAGGCACACAAGCTGGAGATCGGAAAGAGTAATAAAACACTATCCAACAATTCCGAAGAAATTTTCAGATTAAGGAATCATAACAAGACACTAGTCACAAAAATTAAGAAGTTGAAAAATAGTCGGAAGACAGAACTATCTACGGAAGACATTGAAGGGAAACTTCTAGACAAGGAGGAAGAAAATAGTTGCATCAGAAGTCATAATGAAGATCTTAAGGAACAACTTAAGAAGTCTGAAGATGACAGAAAAGTCCAAGTAGAAGTGATTAAGAAGTTTCAAAATGATAACATGCAATTGGAAAACAAGTTGGAAAAGATACAGAATGAAACCTTAAAACCTCAAGGGACGAAAATACAACTTCCAACTCAGATCAATGCTCGAAAGACGACACTTGTAAAAGAAAATGACATTGTGAAAATTCCCTATCGACACCCCAACCATAAAAATCGATATTCTAAAAAGTGGGAAATGTCGAAAGATAATGGTACTAATGTGATCAAAGCTCTTGACGACAAATCAGTAGGGAATCCCAACAGTCAACAACAAATCAATTTGGGATGGATTGACCCATCCACATATCGTAAGTTATGCTCTACACTTAGCAGTTCGTATTGACATGTTTCACCAACCACGACATCGCAAAGAACGACGCAACAACATTATAAGGCTTTGAGGACAAAGCCTTTCTAAGAGAGTGGCAATGTAACGAATATAAATTAGATAATAATTAATAGGAATTAGTAAAATTAATTAAAAGACATGACCTTTCATATCAAGTGCCCAAGCCATATTTAAGGTGGGCCATCATTGTAATCTATTATCATCTTCTTATCTATTAAAATATCAATATATATTTGCCTATTAATGGCTTATTTAATTTTCCAGCTGTTCTGGTAGTATTCATTGTGTGAACGAATAAATATTCTTTTCAGTTTAGCTCCTTGGTTCAGTGAGTTGTCGAAATATTCCCGAAGTTGCAGAGTATCCTCATCAATCATTTCAAATATTTTTCCTGCTTCCGCATCCAGTCTGCGTCTCAATTGATTTTTGTCTCTGATTCTTTGCCGCATCTTCCGGGATCCCTTATGTAACTAGCACATACACATTTCCAATTCAATATTGTGGTTCTCGTTTGAAGCGATAGGGTAATATAGGGAGGTAGAGGTTACCAACACGAGATAGTGAAGAGAGAATCTCTTCCTGCACAGAACTTTCCAGCACACAATGAAACATGAATTTCCCTTTCTTAACGAGATAAAAACCCAAATACTTTGCGCGGTACAAAGGTCTATTCCCAAGAGCATTCCCCATAATCGCTGGAGCTTGAAAAGATCTAATATTATAAATGCCATGAGGGAAAAGGACTCCGGAGAGCGTGAGAGATGGTCTCCCTTGCGGAGCAGGTACAACTTGAATAAACAACTATCACCAAATTTATTTTCAAATCACCGCTTTGAAGGATGGCGATTCATTGGCATGCTCGGCATAGGCCAACACGAAAACCATTTGCCTCCACCAGTTACTTGAATAAATACACTTGGTAGTCAACATTAAGCGGCTCATCAATTCGTCATGCCAAGAATTAAGGCAGGTGATCTCCCCAAAGTTCATCATTTACTTGGATTTACCCTTTGTGGAGTAGTGTTTCTTTGTTGGTGGCCACGTCAACATTCTTATTCAGTGTCCGTAAAATGTGAAAGAATTCAATTCTTTGAAAGGATCGGGAAATGATACAAATTATTTTCATCAAATGTGCTAGTCTTAGATTTATGGTGTTGGAGGAAGAATTCATTGCTTTAATTATTAAACGAGAGTCTCCAAATACCATAGCTTCATTAATTCCTAGAATTTCCAATTGCTTCAAACCTTGCCAAATCCCATAGGCTTCTCCATGTTGTTTGTGTCAATGCCAATGCTCCATGAGTACTCAATTTCTATCAATTCCTTGGGATTGAGGATTATCCCTCCCCCTCCTGCTGCCCCTGGGTTTCCTTTCGAGGAACCATCAAAGAATAAGCTATACAATTTCCTTTCTTTTCTCCAAATGTCAAACTGAGATTGGTCCATTCGTATTTCCCAGACTTCAAGCAAAGGGGGATTGGAAGAGGTGGAAATTTCATATAGGTTAAGAGGTTTGATCCAATTCGATTCATTAGGAATGAGAGGCAATTTAGTTGGAGGAATAGTAAGAGTCCGAATACATTCTCCCATGAGATTCTGGGCTTTAAGAATGACTCGGGCTGCAGAAGTGTTAGAATCATGAAAAATCCGAGCATTTCATTCCAACTAGAGTTTCCAGATTATAAATTTGGGAAGAGTCAACTAACAATACCTAAGATGAGATTTTTGAGAGAAGGAATAGGGAAAAAAATTATCCCATAGGTTAAAAAGGGAGAGAAAGTTTTCTGGAAAAGTTGCATTCTCAAACTAGGGCCCAAGCACCAACCTCCAGACTTCTTGAGCAAAGGGACAAGTCAGAAAGATATGATCTGCAGACTCTTCATTTTGTCGATAGAGTGTGAAATGAAAAGGTCCAGCAAAGCCTCTTTTTTCAAGTTATTATTATCACGCAACTTGTAGTTGCCCCTAGTGATATCCCATCCGAGACGGTAGAGGAGACAGGCAACTAAAGAGGTGACCCAAGAGATGCCACGGTTCCCAATGCAAGGTGGGAGTCACGTCAACTGAGGCACTCTTCGCTTTAGGTCAAGGTGAAACAAGACCTAGGGGGAGACCCTATAACCAATCACAGTTGATTGGACCCAAACAAAGGTTTCTAAGGGGGAGTAAATGATGAGTTACGGAAACCAATGCAAGGTTAAGTGGACCTAGAAGTCGAGGTATGGTTGAAGGTGGTTTGAGAAATTGTTAGTGTTTCAACCTATGTATGATTTAGGCCACATAATTGGGTATGATGACAAGGTGTAGTACCAAATGTTTACACAAGTGGGTCCTATGTTCTTGGGATGTGTGAAATGGCTTTAAGTGGGCCCACAAGGTGAAGCTAAGGTATGAAATGGGTACTAGAGGTTAGGTAATGAATAGATCTATGGATCTAAGTTAATTTTAGGAGTACCCATGTACTAGATCTAGGGATTGACACAATTCCCAAGGAGTGCGACTTGCTTTGAGGACGACTAGTGCCTTGTTAAATGGGCTAATGGGGTCAAAAAGGTATGTCAAAATGTAGATCGGGACACCTAGAAGCCAAGTCAAGTGGGCTAGATGAGATTGAATGGTTGGATCTTGCTAGATCTAGGTTTTCATGAAATGACCCTAAGTGGACCACAATCCCTTGAAACAAGGAATGCTACCCCCCAAGGCAGATCGTCAAAAAATGATGCTCTAGACCTAGGTTTCAAGGTATGGCCGTTCCAAATCCACGAAAATCTCAATCACCCACTTCCTCAAAGTGGGCAAACACACTCACCCAAGGGAGTGCGACTTTGCTCAAGGAGGGTTAAAAGAGGGGTTAAGTGGACCAAATCAAGTCCAATGGCCACCAAACTGTAGATCCAAGTGTCTTGTACCCCGATCTATGTAGATATCAAAAATCAAGTCAATCGAAGGCTTAGATCTTAGTAGATCTGAGTTTTAAGGTACCAAGAAATTCAAAAGGGGGTTTTATCCCCTTAAAACATGGAATGATGTCCACAAGGTAGAATTCACCAAAGTAAGAATCTGGGGGTAGGTTATCAAGTGTGTAGATTACCAATCAAGTGGGATCTCACCTACCCATGTGCTAGATCTAACCAAACAAGCCTCTCTCTAGGAAGTGCGATTTGGGTTCAAGAGGGCTTTTTGCCTTGAAAAGTGTGTCAATTCTAAGCCAATCACCACCAAACTATAGATCCAACTAGGGGTGGATGCTATAGAGGTGGGTTTTCAATATCTCTTCAAAAGCAAGGCTAAATCTAAGTAGATCTAAGAAAAACCAAAAACAAGGGTTTTAATCAATTAGGGTTTTTATGATCTAGAAATTATGGATGATTCAAGGAAGAAGAAGATCATACCTCTTGGAGCATACATGGATGAAGATATGAATGCTAGTTGAGACGAGGATTACTTTTCCAAAGATCAAATGGAGAATTCTTGAAGCCGTCTTGCCAAATCGATTTTCCCAAGCCACATGTGATTCCCTCTAACCTGTCAAACCAAGGAGCAAAGCATCAATCAGTTTAACATGTTGAAGGTAGATACAAGCAAGAAAGAGATAAACAAAGAATAGTTGACACAAAGGCAAAACCACTCCCTGTCAAACCAAAACATCTTCCTCCAAGCTTGAAGGGCAAGCCTCCCCACCAATTCGCACTTGTCCAAAAACGTCCTCTTAACTTGTAAATAAGATATGGAAAATATGCAAGATAGATACAATAGATCCTCCAGTGCAATGGACAAAAGCATTTACAATCGAAACAACCAACATCCACTCCAATCCAAGCATGTACTCCAAAAGATAGAAATTTTATTCCAAGAGCCAAGAGCCAAAAATCTCTAGATGAATTTTACAATGAGAGGCTCCCTCCTTAAATAGGATGGGGAGAGAGTACAATCCTAACCACTTTTTACATGAGTGGCTAAGATTAAAAGATCAAAAGATCTAATCAACGGCTAACAATAAATCATAACAATACATCACATGGATCACCCAATATAATGATAGCGCCCCCACTAAATGGTACAAAAAGAGGGTGACGTCATCCACTAGAGAAGTATAAGTATCGAAATCCACCTCATAGTGACTAGGACATGACAATATAAGCACATGGTGGGGATAGGAGGCATCAATCCTTACTAGCTCATCCCCAAGGAACAATAAAATAATAAAATATGTCCAAGATAATATAAATGATCAAATATGTCCTCAAAATCTGTGACAGACTAGCAGTAAAAGACCTCCTGTGATCAATGTGGGCATACCCACATGGTGAAAACTGGCTGGAAGATAGTGAGATCACCCTGGAAGACCTTTGTGAAAACCAAATGCCAAAACCTTGACTCAATTGCCCAAATCAATTTCCTCAGTGACCACTTTATCCCATTTTTTAACTGCCTCGGTAACTGTGAAAGTGCCAAAACTGCCTCCTAGGGCATCTGCGCTGTCCATCTGAGCCCACCAGGCTCTCTAGAAGGGGGGGTAAATGGTAAAAACAAGTGGCTGGACCACCCCCTTCATCATCAGTACCCTAGGTGAACTGGCCTCTCAGGGCCCCTGCTGCTCAGGCTGGGGAATCAGCCCCAAATCTGGTCAACAAGTGTAAAAATGCATCAATCATTGTCAGAAGTGCCCGAAACTGAAAGATAAGTGTCTCATTGGATCCAGAAGACCCAAATCCACTAGAAATTTGTACTCATACACCATGGGTTTCCCTAATGGGCCAGCTGTAGGGTCCACCATATATGGGCAATGTATAATCTGCTGATTTGAAGTAATAAATAAATCTGCTAAACTGGATCAATCATCATCTGCATCATATGTCTATCATATGATATCATCATCAAGCATGTGGGACCATCAATCATCATCAATAGGCATCTATACATGGCTCACATCATCACAGATCCCAATAATGTACAACCAAGGATAAATCATATCAGTAGACTAAGACATGCTTCTCTAATCATTTTCACAGCCTAGCTCAAAGTATAAGATCCATTCAGTGGCATTAATCAAGTTAGCATATTCCTTTGTTATATAAGATTACTTGCACAATAGTTCAAATGACAAACTCACCCATTGGACATGGTCAAACTGTTAGTGAAGGATGAAGGCTAGGAACAAGGTTGGGCAAAGGGGTTGACCTGTCTAACTCAACTCAAAAATACTTTGGACTGGGAGAAAGGGGAAAGCTACAAACTCTGTGCTGTACAAAATAACACGGGGGATGGCTGTGCCTCACAAATGGATAAGTTGTTCAGAGAGTGCTTATTCAACTTAGGCATCATGTCTACATCAAGTTGATCTAGGTTCATTAGGATCATTCAATTTTATTTCATGGCCTTTATGGCCTACATAACCCTTCGGATCTCAGGTGTGCTGTTAAGCACAACTAGTTGTAGCTTTCATCTAGGGCATGTTTTTCCAATACATATAAGGTCAGCAATTGTTTAGATATAGCTTTTAAGAACCATTGCTTTTTGGACCTTTCTTATACTCTTCGAGGAGTATTTTTAGCTGTTCATCGCTCTTGCCCTATTTTTTGTTTCCATGGGCGAATTTATAAGTTTCCATAGGTAGAACATGAGCTTTCAGTTTTAGCCAACAACATCTCAAGTGACTAGGGGGAGTTCGAGCCAATGCCAAACATCGGGACAACCGACCAGAATGATTTAGGCCTACAATCCAACTCACCAAAGGCAAGTTTTGTCACCAACTCAGAGCCGAGACACTGAATATACAGGGATGCGGTCTAAACACAGAGGTAGAAAAATGGGGAAGTCCTCAGTATCAGAGAGTCAAATAAGACATGTCAAGGTTTAAAGACAAATAGGAAAGTCATGTATGGATGGAGTCAAGTGAATATGGAGCCTACACTAGCAGACAACTTGTGTCAGGAAAGACCATGTCTATGTAAGGTGAAAAACCAGTGGGTTTTGTTAAATGACCTAAATGTGCAAGCAATTGTCCATTTTATGATTTATAGTTCATTTTAAATAGGTTGCTACATCAGGAATATTATACCAAGCAAATGCTGTGAACATGACTAAAATTAACAAGATAATAATCCACAGTTAGTGATAACATATCCATAGATCATACAACAATATCATAGTAATAATCATCATGTACCATCTGAAACAGTGCTGCAATACATCTCTAAGCACTGAACTGAAACTGTATGGGATAAAGGGTCACATCGGTCATTAAATCTGAACTCTCAAGGCTCAGCCTTGACACAAGGTCTAACATAAATCTGAATAATATACTGCTCTGATCATGAGTGATCCAATATATATATATAGCCATGCTCTGGAATAATGGAAGCTCTGGAATGTGCAGATATCTGCTGAACAAGGATAGTAGCCCTGCTACTATAGTGTGATAACAGTTATCACCAGTAAGGATGCTATTATGAGAAAGAATCCAAATAAACATATCTACCGGCTGTTGATGCTCGAAAAATCCTAGCATTGACAATAGCGATTCTCCCCAATGAATAATCCCAATTAGATCACTCACTGTTTGGTATGGGGAATTCGTTTGGTTAACGGTCTGACTATCGTAGGTATGTTTGTTTAATTTATGTACCGATTGCGGCCTGACCCACCGTAGTATATTTTATGTTTAAGGGTATGCTTCTAAACTAATTCATTTAACCTATAATTGACAGGAAGAAACCACACTAGCGATGTGTAGGTTCTTACCTCCCGTATTACCACTTCTACCTTGTCAATTAGCTAACTCTACCCTAAACTAACTAGCCTATCCTTGCAAGGAGCGAGTTTAAATAAGAGTAATAATCTGAAAATGCTCATACAAATCCAACAGATAGCTATTAAGATAAAATATGCAGATTCCCAACAGAAAATTACCAAAGATAGCTTTGATTATAATTAAAACAATTTATTATTCTGTTACACATAGATATTTGCATAGATAAGGAAATCATTCACCACCATTGAATTAGTTCAATACATTTAGAAAGATCTCACATCATGAACATAAACATAAAAGAAATAGTTATGATGTATCAGTCACACATCCTAGGCAAACATTAGTGCAAGCTTTTCCCAGCAAACAGGTCTTTCCTCATTAGCTGAAAAATAGTTCTCTTACATAATGTATCCGGTCTCTAATTCACTAGTAAAAGTCCCTTTGCTAATACGCTTTCCCCATATTTATATTACAAGAGAATTTGTTTGAATCACTGATCATTTCGTCTCCCTCTGCCTCCTTTAGCTTGCCCGATTTGTCCTTTTGTGTCCACCGTTTCCTCTGCGCACACCCTTTCAGCTCCCTCTGCGTCCTTTGGCTTGAAAAATCTGGCTCTTGTGCCAACCATTTCCTTTCCGCATAGCGTTTCAGCTTCCACCGCGTCATGATTGGTTACTTCGGCTTCCTCTGTGTCATTTTGATTTCCTGATCTATCCTTTGTGCCTGCTATTTCTTCTGCTCACAACATTTCAGTTTCCACGCGTCCTTTTATTTTATGCTGCAAGTGTTTTGGGGAAATTCTCTTTTGGCACCGATCATATTTCGACGATCGTTTCCTTTTGGCACCGATGTGTTTCGGCACTATATACCATTTTCCACTGAAACTGTTTGGGCAGGAAAATGTTTTATGCCAATTTCCATTCGCATGAACCCTTTTAACTTTGCGTCGATACCGTTTCGGAGCCCCTTTCCATTTTGCTCTGATTCCTTTTTCATTTTCTACCCTTTTAATTGGCAATATAAGTTTAAGAGAACTTTTCATTTTGACAGCGAAACGTTTCGGCGTCATTTCCCTTTTGACACTGATCCTGTTTCGGTGTGAAACATACAACTTCTCCAATTTGGCCTGTCTTCCTTTATGCGCTGTATTTCAGTTTCCTTTGCCTATGATTGCTTATTTCGGCCTCCTCTGCATCCATTGGAAACAACAAAACCAATGTATAAGCAAACCCATTATTAAGCACAATCATAATGAACAAAATACAAATTTTAGAAGCTTTATTTGTCAATATGGTTTACAAAACAAAGATTTAACTTCCATGATCTAGTTTCAATGTGAAAATCGCAGAGGCAGAAGGTCGGAAAAATCCCTAAAAATGGCCCAAAAACGTTCTTCCGCAGTAAAAAAAATCCCTAAAAATGGCCCAAAAATCATCCTCCCGCAATTGGAAAAAGGCCCCAAAAATATCCTCCCACAATCCGCAATCCGGATCTGCAGGATTGCAGGATTGCAGGCTTGCGGGTGCCATTTTTGAACATTCAAAATTGCAATCCGCAATTCGTAATGTGGGATTGCGAGATCACGGGAGTACGTGAACAAGGAAATGTGGACATGCGGAATGCGGGAGGCAAATTCAAAACCTGGAAAAACAACCCGCAATCCGCAATCTGCAATCGAAAACGCAGGAAGGCAACTAGTCAGGCTTGCGGGTTTGCAGGATTGCGGGGCAAATTTTGGAAAGTCAGGAATGTGACCCGCAATCCGTAATCCGCAATTGGGAATGCGAGAGTTCGGCGATGTGGGATTGAGGGACAATTAAATGCGGATATGCTGAATGCGGAAATGCGGAATGCAATTCCAAAGTCGGAAATGCTGTCGGCAATCCGCAATCGGGATTGCCGGATCGCCGAGGTGCGGGGATATGGAACGACTTGATGCGGGACTGTGGATTGTGGGTCTACGGAATTGCGGAAATGTGAGAGACTATTCAACAAACCAAAAAAATCAATTCGCAATCCGCAATCGGGACTGCGGAAAAACAACATTTCGGCATTGCGAAAAGTAAGTATTGCGGAAGTGCGAAAAGTAGGGATTACGGAAGTGCGAAAAGTAGGGATTACGGAAGTGTGGAATGTTTTTTCTTTTTCATTTTTTTTTCAAGAAAAACTAAGTGTCAGGGGTAATATGAAACCAACTCTGAGTAAGATCAAAGGAGGGGCCCTACAATTTCACAAAAAATTTGGGGATCAGGTTGCAGCTGCAATAATTTGCGACTAGCTGGTGAACACAAATCTCTGAACAAACCCATTTTAGGATCACAATTGCTTGTTTATTATTAATTTTGATTGTAAAATTGTCCCTTTATCATTTTACCAGGATTTTAAAAGGATAAATTTTCATGCAGGGAGAGGAGATTTCTTGCATCATATTGGTCATTCATTTGGGAAATAGGGAAACCTGGACTAGATTTCCTAACCACTCTCCTGATCCCATAATATGGAGTTCATTATTAGTCCCATATTTTGGTTACCTGTAAACATGACTCCATAAGATTGTATAAAATCAAATAGATGTATCCATTTGTTCTTCATTCCCATGCTATCAACATTTCTTTAGATGCTTTCTTTTGACGAGTTTTATCATCTGAGTCTTTCACAAATAGCTTTCTTCAGTCTTCGACATTTGACGTGGGTTAGTCCATCCATAATGTCCTTTTGTGTGAGTGATGATTTTTGTTTGTTGGTCATACTCACGGATGAAGAAGAACCTTTTGGAATTATCATATGGGCAATCTTCTTGATTGGATGTATTTATTTTCAAAACCATTTCTTTGATGGAGATGAAAATTTTCAGAAATTTGACTCTTCATTATAAGCCTATTGGCTCTAACCTTTGTAGCATGGGATCATTTTAATTGCCATACATCTGCAAGACTTGCTTCCTTTCCATGTGTCAATTATAGTAGGCTTCCTGATATGGTTATTTATGTGTAAGTGAGTGGAGCCCCAAGATAGTAATTTAGAATTCATAGAACCTGATTATTTCATAGGGTTTATATTGACAGAACATAAAACATAAAACAAGTTTCCCCTTTTAAAACAAAGCACAATTAAAATCACCAATGACATTGTTTTACAAAAATAATTACTTTTGTTATGAAGCCAATTCTAATCCTTTTGGCGGTTATCAACATTTACATGAGATTGTTCATATTTCTGCATTTCTGCATATCACTCTGAAAACTGAGCTGAGTTTTATTTCAATCAAGAAAAAATCAGTCAAGCAAAACAAGGTCACACTAAAGTGAAGTAAGGCTGAAACTAACTAACCTAGGAAGATAATACAATCAAATGGAAAGTTAAGAATCAACAAAAGGTGTTTATGTACAAGTCTCCCTAGTGTGCCATCACTTACTTTCCAAACAAATCCTTATAGCTTCAGGATGAGGGTTGTTTCAACAGACATAAAACTAAGTTCATTTGGTAGGGGTGAATATTACAATGTTTTCTAAGGTGAAAGAATGACCAGGAGAGCCAAAGTGTTGTGAGGGGTTAGAAGGCATTTCAATACCTCAGATTTTGGACCATTTTTTAAGATTGTGCACACAAAACATGGGCTTGAGGTGTAGTTTGATTGTTGTTTGTTTCGTCATGATATCATGTTCATTAAGTTTGTCAAAACAAGAATCATACAGTTTCAAAATATTCAATAGAAATGAAATTATCAGGGATTAGTTTGCAAAGTGACTGAAAAATCCCCTGTAAATCTGAGTGAGACATCTCCTTAGTCTTTGGTTGGCTGGTGCATATTCTTCCAGCAAATATCTTTCACTGGTGAACGCTAATAACCAAATCCTGTTGCAAATTACCATGTCAATTAATGAAAAATTTCAAACCGTATTCATAAATTCAATCTCAGAATGCATTTCAAATGGTAAAAATTGAAGGCATCATGCACATTTACGGGGCAATAAGAGATATCAACCGGATATCAGATTTGCTTTACGATCTCTGTGCGACCAAAATTTTCAGCCGGATTTCAAAACTGTTTTCATGCATTTGTATTAACGCTGTCAGGTTGAATATAAATTCTAATGAAACATCTCTGCGTTATCAACTCTTCTAGAATCTTCATGAAAGTGTTTTTTATTCCTCAATCGGTGCGATAGTACAGTGATTTATTCTTTCATCGTTAACTAAAACGTTTACTGGTATTAACCCTAATTGTATCTTCAATGATCTCCCTTCCTTTTTATTTCTGTTGTTCACTTTTATCTTGCATTCAAAATCAAATAATGTATTTCCATAATTCTACAGACCTAGGTTTTCTTCAGTTTGAACATATTTTGAATGTGGCTTCCTTCATAAAACACATCTGTGTTCATACTCATTTTCATGAAAACAACTAGACGTAACCATTGAAGACATCTCTTGTGTATACCTTTTAGTTCAGTCCAACGTATGCATCAAATAAGGGTTTCATCTTCATTTCCAAATATCCAAAGGGACAGAATGATAGTGAAGAAGGAAATCTAAGCTATCCAACAAACTCAAACAAATACCTAGCAGCTAACTTATTCAAAAGAAAAGAAACTACATGAGTCAAACTCTTATTCTGCAAGCTTAGAAAAGGAAAAGCTATGCTAATCCTAACCTAACTTCACTGGTTCAATAGAGTTAGGTAAAATCGTAGAGCCAATGAAACCATAAAATTTTCATCCCCATAGGTAAATGAATTCCATACATAGGTCTGTAGGACTGCTGCATTATGCAATTCAAGGTCAGAAAAGTAACAACAGTCCTAAATCCGTTCACAACAGAAAAAATTAGGTACATGTTACATTGTTGGATCTTTTCATAAAATGACAATTCCAGCCATATATTAACATAATCATGAAAGTTATGTGATTCATGTGAAAAAGTTGAATATGAATAATGTATAATATCCATTAGACCATGCGATGAAAACCCAAATTCATTTTTCATAGATATCGTCTCGTTATTGGATTCGAAGTGTGGATTAATGATGTGAGAATCCGACATAACCATCATTGAACGATTAAGCGCCGTATCATTATTATCAATGCATTATTCCTTACCATGAAATTCCTTAATATAAAAAATGTCATCTTCATTAGGATCTGTTGTCACACCATAGTAGCAAGGCTACTATTCTTGTACAGCAGATATCTGCACATTCCAGAGCTTCCATTATTCCAGAGCATGGCTATATATATTGGATCACTCATGATCAGAGCAGTATATTATTCAGATGTATGTTTGACCTTGTGTCAAGGCTAAGCCTTGAGAGTTCAGATTTGATGACTGATGTGACCCTTTATCCCATACAGTTTCAGTTCAGTGCCTAGAGATTTATTGCAGCAGTGTTTCGGATGGTGCATGATGACTATTATTTTGATGATGTTGTATGATCTATGGATATGTTATCACTGACTGTGGATTATTATCTTGTTGATTTATTCATGATTACAGCATGTGCTTGGTATATTATTCCTGATGTGGCAAACTATTTAAAATGAACTGTAAATCATAAAATGGACAATTGCTTGCACATTTAGGTCATTTAACAAAGCCCACTGGTTTTTCACCTTACATAGATATGGTCTTTCTTGACACCAATTGTCTGCTAGTGTAGGCTCCATATTCACTTGACTCCATCCATACATGACCTTCCTGTTTGACTTTAAACCCTGACTTGTCTCATTTGACTTTCTGATACCGAGGACTTCCCCATTTTTCTACCTCTGTGTTTGGACCGCATCCCTGTGTATTCAGTGTCTCGGCTCTAAGTTGGTGACAAAACTTGCCTTTGGTGAGTTGGATTGTAGGCCTAAATCATTCTGGTCGGTTGTCCCGATGTTTGGCATTGGCTCGAACTCCCCCTAGTCACTTGAGATGTTGTTGGCTAAAACTGAAAGCTCATGTTCTACCTATGGAAACTTAAAAAAATCGCCCATGGAAACAAAAAAAAGGGCAAGAGCGATGAACTGCTAAAAATACTCCTCGAAGAGTATAAGAAAGGTCCAAAAAGCAATGGTTCTTAAAAGCTATATCTAAACAATTGCTGACCTTATAAATATTTGAAAAACATACCCTGGATGCAAGCTGCAACTAGTTGTGCTTCTCAGCACATCTGAAATCCGAAGGGTTATGTAGGCCAAAAAGGCCATGGAATAAAATGGAATGATCCTAATGAACCTGGATCAACTTGATGTAGACATGATGCCTAAGTTGAATAAGCACTCTCTAAATAACTTATCCATTTGTGAGACACAGCCATCCCCCGTGTTCTTTTGTCCAGCACAGAGTTTGTAGCTTTCCCCTTTCTCCCAGTCCTAAGTATTTTTGAGTTAAGTTAGACAAGTCAACCCCTTGGCCCAACCTGGTTCCTAGCCTTCATCCTTCACTAGCAGTTTGACCATGTCCAATGGGTGAGTTTGTCATTTGAACTATTGTGCAAGTAATTTTATATAAAAACGGAATATGTTAACTTGATTAATGCCACTGAATGGAATTTATACTTTGAGCTTAGCTGTGAGAATGATTAGAGAAGCATTGTCTTAGTCTACTGATGTGATTTATCCTTGGTTGTATATTATTGGGATCTATGATGATGTGGACCATGTATAGATGATTATTGATGATGATTGATGGGCCCACATGCTTGATGATGATATCATATGATGTACATATGATGCAGATGATGATTGATCCAGTTTAGCAGGTTTTATTACTTCTTCAGATGAGCAGATTATGCATTGTCCATATATGGTGGACCCTACAGCTAGCCCATTCGGGCAACCCATGGTGTATGAGTACACATTCCTAGTGGATTTGGGTCTTCTGGATCCATTGAGACACTCATCTTTCAGTTCCGGGCACTTCTGATAGTGATTGATGCAGTTTTACACTTGTTGACCAGATTTGGGGCTGATTTCCCAGCCTGAGCAGCAGGGGCCCCAAGAGGCCAGTTCACCTAGGGTGCTGATGATGGAGGGGGTGGTCCAGCCACTTGGTTTTACCATTTACCCCCCCTTCTGGAGAGCCTGGTGGGCTCAGATGGACAACGCTAGCACCCTAGGAGGCAGTTTTGGCACTTTCACAGTTCCCGAGGCAGTTAAAAAATGGGATAAAGTGGTCACTGAGGAAATCGATTTGGGCAATTGAGGCAAAGTTTTGGCATTTGGTTTTCACAGAGGTCTTCCAGGGTGGCATCACTATCTTCCAGTCAGTTTTCACCATGTGGGTATGCCCAGATTGATCACAGGAGGACATTTACTACTTGATTGTCGTGGATTCTGAGGACAATTTTGATCATTTATATTGTCTTGGACATATTTTATTATTTTATTGTGCCTTGGGGATGAGCTAGTAAGGATTGATGCCTCCTAGCCCCACCATGTGCTTATATTGTCATGTCCTAGTCACCATGAGGTGGATCATTGTACTTTTACCCCTCTAGTGGATGACGTCACCCCCTTTTTGTACCATTTAGTGGGGGCGCTATTATTATATTGGGTGATCCATGTGATATATTGTTATGGCTCATCTTAGTCATTGATTGTATGATGAGATCTTATAATCTCAACCACTCATTTGATGTAGTATTGTAGAGTGGTATAGGGTTTTGGTCTTTATTATCCTATATAAGGAGGAGACCCCCCATTGTATAGCTCACCTTTGGAGCTCTGGAATATTGGAATAGAAAAATTCTTTGTGGAGCACATCTCTCTTGTATTGTGGATTCTCTTGCATATTGAATATACAGTATCTCTTCTATGTATCATTGTGGATTTTGGTGCTTCTACTAATCTTTTGACAGGAAAGTCGAATTGGTGGAGAGGAGGGCGACTTCATGAGGGTTATTGTTGGAGGGATCCACATATTCTCTCTTGGGTTGATCTTGTGACAGGGAGTATCATTATTGTATCTTTGTGACATAGTTGATGCTTCCTATTACATCTTTCTACCATTTTCATAATCATCTTGCTTGACTTGTTTCTTTGATCTTGTCTTGTAGGAGGAGGACGATTTGGCTATCTTGGAGGACGTTTTGGTTGGAGCTCTTGGATCTCACTCTTGAATATACACATAGGAGAATGCTATCAATTTGCAAGGTGGCCATAAGCAATTGAGGTAAGATCTACAAGGTATGTGCCTCTTTCATCCATTCTATCTTCATTGGTCATAAAACCCTAATTCATTAAAACCCCAATTTTGGTATTTCTTAGATCTACTTAGATCTAGCCTTGCTTTGGAGAAGATCTTGAAAACCCACCTCTATAGCATCCACCCCTAGTTGGATCTATAGTTTGGTGGTGATTGGCTTAAAATTGACACACTTTTCAAGACAAAAGCCCTCTTGAACCCAAATCGCACTTCCTAGAGAGAGGCTTGTTTGGTTAGATCTAGCACATGGGTAGGTGAGATCCCACTTGATTTGCAATCTAGACATTTGATAACCTATCCCCAGATTCTTACTTTGGTGAAATCTACCTTGTGGACATCTCTCCATGTTTTAAGGGGCTAAAACCGCCTTTTGAATTTATTGGCACCTCAAAACTCAGATCTATTAAGATCTAGCCCTTGGATTGACTTGATTTTTTGAACATGCATAGATCGGGGTACTAGCTACTTGGATCTACAATTTGGTGGCCATTGGACTTGATTTGGTCCACTCAACCCTTGTTTTAGCCCTCCTTGAGCAAATCGCACTCCCTTGAAAAAGTGAGTTTGTCCACTTCCAGGAGGTGGGTGTTTTGAGATTTTCGTGGATTTGGAATGCCCATACCTTGAAACCTAGGTCTAGACTGTCTTTTTGTCATGATCCGCCTTGGGGGTAGCATTCCTTGTTTCAAGGGATTGTGGTCCACTTAGGGTCATTACGTGAAAAACCTAGATCTAGTAAGATCCAACCATTAGATCTCATTTAACCCACTTGATTTGGCTTCTAGGTGTCCCGATCTACACTTTGACATACCTTTTGACCCCATTAGCCCATCCAACAAGGCACTAGTCCTTCTCTAAGCAAGTCGCACTCCTTGGGAATTGTGTCAAACCCTAGATCTAGTACATGGGTACTCCTAGAATCAACCTAGAGTCATAGATCTAGCCTTTATCCAACCTATAGTACCAACTTCACACATAACTTTACCTTGTGGGCCTATCTAGAACCATTTCACACTTCCCAAGAAAACAAGACCCACTTGTGTAAACACATGGTACTATACCTAGTCATCATACCCCATCATGTGGCCTAAACCATACATAGGTTGAAACACTAACAATCTCTTACACCACCTTCAACCATACTTCAACTTCTAGGTCCACTTAGCCTTGCATTGGTTTCCGTAACTCTTCATTTACCTACCTTTAGAAACCTTTTTTTGGGTCCAATCAACTGTGATTGGTTATAGGGTCTCCCCCTAGGTCTCGCTACACCTTGACCTAAAGCGAAGAGTGCCTCGGTTGACGTGACTCCCACCTTGCATTGGGAACCGTGGCATCTCTTGGGTCACCTCTTTAGTTGCCTGCCTCCTCTATCGTCCCGGAGGGGATATCACTAGGGGAAACTACAAGTTGTGTGATAACAGGATCCAACGGGGTATTGTAGATAACCTCCTGTTGTTCCACATCATCAGTACAATCACTATTAGCTTGAGTTTCAATGAAATTTTTTTCTACTTCATTACAACCTTCAAAATGAACATTAGAAATCTCTACATATTCACCCTTGCCAATATTCCTTGACATGCAAAATTCAGACTCAAGGTTATTCAATCCAAGCATACTTTTGGCTTCTGTTCTAGTTGTACAATTTGTAAATATGTCCGGGCTAAAAAAGCGTCTTTTAAATTTTGCATATTCAAAGAAATCATCAATCACTTGCTGCTCCAATAATAAATCATCAGTCAAAGCATTATGATTTTGTTCAAGATGTGTTTCAGCAATGGAACAATCATCAATAATCATATTTTCCCCAATTTGATAATCCATTCTCTGATCAAATATTGATTCATCCTCTTTTACAATATCATCAGAAAAGTCTGGATACATAGAGTAAAAATTTTCAGAATGTGAATCCATCATTTTTACCTCATGATTAAACAAATTTCCTTCAGCACTTGCATGTTCCAGAGAATCGAAGGTTGAAAAATTATCAATAAAATCAACATGATTCCATCGTGTTTTAGCAACAAAATGGTCATTATCATCAAGCATATTTGCAACAATTGGATCACCCATTTTCTCAGTAGATCCTGATTTATCTTCTTTTACAATTTCAGACATAGGTGTTATTTGACAATATGGGACAACCATCCCTCTAACTGGAGATTCATCTTCAACATTTTATTCTATTATTTCACATGGTATGTGAAAACATGGTACTTCCAAATAATCATCCAATAAATTCAAATAACCTAATTTATTCATATGTCTCAAAGATTCCTCACAAAATTTTTCATTCAACTCACTTTCTATTGGAGTAGAATTTTTTTTAAGTGGACCTACAACAGAAAATGGACACTCATCTAACTCAACTATATTAGTGTAATTATCTAAGTCAGTAACTAATTCTACTATGTTACAATCAATGTCATCATCCCATGAAAATTGAAGGAGATCGGACTGGTTGTCTGAATCATGGCCAACATTTTTTGTCTGATAGTTCCCTGGCTCAATTTATAAAAAATAATTTTCCAAAACTGAAGATGAAAAATTCACTGGCTCATTTTCCCCTTGTAACTGAGTTACATTTTGTTTCATATGAGGTTTCCCCAATACCTTAATTTGGTTCTGCTTATTCTGATAAGGCAACCACAAATGAGACCAATCAGTTGCAAAATAACCATGTAATTTATTTGACCAATCTCTACTCAGAATTAACCCATAAGCTTCTGGTATATCCACTACCATAATATCAAACAATTGACACACTCTTAGATATGCAACCAACCTGATCAAGACATTTTTCATTTCCCCAATAACCTTAACATCATATCTATCTAGTTGTATTATCTGAGAAGGGGATGAAGTGGGTTGTCCATTTATCTTCTTGCAAATAGCTAGTGGCATGATGTTAGATGAAGCCCCAAAGTCTACCAAGCAAATATGCACATTATAAATGAAGATTTAAAAAGTCAAAAGGAAAGGAAGAGTTTGAGATCTTGATTTTCCACCTATACTTGCTTCATTAATCTCAGTATCAGACTCAACCCTTTTTGACTCAGTTGTCTATTGTACTGCTTGATTTTACATCAAAAGCTTCTAATAACTTTTTTCTCTGTTGTGGCAGATTACACAGTTCAAGCAGAGATATATTTGCTTTATTTTTCTTGATATCTTCTACAATGTCATACCATATTATGATTTTCTCCAACCTTTTTACCACTATCATATTTGTTGATTACTTGCTTATTGCTTAATGGGTTTGTTTCCTTAATGATACTAGAATTTGCTTTTGGTTGTGACTGATTTAAACTGTTATTCTTCTTTATGTTTTCTTTGGATAATTTCATTTTGGGCAGTACAATACTTTGTTGTTCTATTGGTCCCTTACTTCTGGTGGCATAATTTACAGACGATATTTGTATTTCTTCCACCTTTTCTTCTTCATCTAAACCCAAATTTGGTGCCCAATCCCATAATAACAGGGTAGTTTCTTAATTTTGATCTTCTTGTTCATTAGATTGGTCTTCTTCTTGATCTTCTTGGTCTCTTCATTACCAGGGTCATTGAATTAATCCATTGTGGGAAACTTTTCTCGGAATGATTCTCTTGATGAAATGTGCAAAAATGGTCCATGCCAACTTCATTCAAATTGAAAACAATAGAATTATTTAATGGTGGTTGTGGTTGTGTGATTTCTTCTCTTTTTTTATAGAAAGGTTTAAATGGTTTCTTACTGAATAACTAGCACCCTTATCCTTTTCCAAATCCACTATTTTATTGGATAAATTTTGAACCATTTTGACCACATTTTCTAATTCATTTGTAGATTCTTCTTTAGGTCTAGTCAATACTCCAAGCTTCTTATTTACTGTAGGTTTTACTTCCAAATCTAAAGAATGTTTGATGATACTAACCATGTCTGCTTTTACTTTATTTTCCTCTTCATAATTTTCTGCTAAATTAGTTTTAACAGCTCTTTTGACAAACATGGCTATGGATGGGAGCAACACTGTAGTATAATATTATACCAATGATTCTTCAACAGGTTTAGTTGTAGTGATGGAAATATTTAAAATTGTAGTAAATATCTGATTAAATTCTTGTACTTTCTCCTTCTTTTCCATCCTCATGGACAATAATTATTTCATAAGTGAAGCCATAGTTTTTGGGTTACCGAACTTATTCAGAAAGACCTTTTCAAAATTTTCCCAGTCCACTATAGAATTAGTCTGCAAGCTGAAATACCAGGATGATGATCTATGTTAAAAAGTATAAGGAAACAATATGCACACTACATCCTCATGTTCCACATTTAACAGATTTAATGCCAAATAAAAACTCTTAAAGTGATTTTCAGTAGAGATTTTGTTTCCAGGATCAAACTTAGGCAGTACTAGCTCCATATGCTAAGGTAAATCATGTAAAGGAGCAACTAGGTTGAGTGGACCTCTGGCTCTCCATGCAGGTGGTTGATTGACATTGTGAGCCATGTTAGCAATACGCCTAGGAGAATGTGGAGGTGCATGGGGAGGTGTATGAGGTGGTGTATGAGCCTGTGTGCGTGGAGTAGTGTTTGTCTTTGTAGAATTAGGCCTCAATTGATTAATGGGATATGGTATATCTTGTAATGATAAATCAACTAATCCTTCCAAAGATTCCACAAGCACATAATCCCTAGTTTGCACAACTTGTATTCTAGGAGCTTGCCTTCTAGATAGTAAAGGTACCACTGATAATCCAACAAGTTTCCTCATGTATGATTTATTATGTCTCCTAAAGTTATCTACTTCTGTGTGAGGAACAACATATAAACGTTCAATATGATCAGTTTCAGAATCCAACTTTTCTTGATGACCAGTTTCAGAAATTAAATCTTCCAGTTGGTTTATTTCCAATGGAGACCCAGAGAAATTTCCTCTTGAAAACGGATTTCCTTTGCCAGGCATGCACTGGCGGTCCTCCTTCTAGTGCCAAAACTGTTGATGCCCGAAAAATCCTAGCATCGACAATAGGGATTCTCCCCAATGAATAATCCCAATTAGATCACTCAATGTTTGGTATGGGGAATCCGTCCGGTTAACGGTCCGGCTACCGTAGGTATGTTTGTTTAATTTATGTACCAGTTGCGGCCCAACCCACCGTTTATATTTTATGTTTAAGGGTATGCTTCTAAACTAATTCATTTAACATATAATTGACAGGTAGAAACCACACTAGCAATGCGTAGGTTCTTACCTCCCATCTTACTACTTCTACCTTGTCAATTATCTAACTCTACCCTAAACTAACTAAACTATCCTTGCAAGGAGCAAGTTTAAATAAGAGTAATACTCTGAAAATGCTCACACAAATCCAACATATAGTTATTAAGATAAAATATGCACATTCCCAGTAGAAAAGTACCAAATATAGCTTTGATTATAATTAAAACAATTTATTACTATATTACACATAGATATTTGCATAGATAAGGAAATCATTCACCACCATTGAAGTAGTTCAATACAGTTAGAAAGATTTTTACACCTAAATCTTGCCACCTTAAGACTCAGTGTAAACATCCCTGAAGTTTCCATGACTAAGAAATCAAACTAGAAGAGATATTGACCTATTTCCATAGGGTTTTGTGAGGTCGTCGCAGGTTATCCTTGTGCAGCATGCGACAGTGCGGGTGTCCTAATGTAGCTTGCGACGATGTTAGTTAAATGGAAAAAGGGCATCTTCGAGCCATTTCTCGAAGATGTGTGATGTGGATCTCTATCCCTAACCTATATGGGAGCTGGCATTCGGTTCCTTACCCCTTTGGGAGGATCCCTTAGTCCTCTCCCACTATATCTCAACCTACCCTATCCTCTTAGCCATATATATATGAAGCTCATTCTCATTCCAAAGGGAGGAAGTCTATAACACTTGCATGCTGGTGAAATTAGCTTAGGAGATCTCTACTCATCTCTTGGGAGACCTATACTTCCTTTGGAGGCTTTGGCATTGGATTGTTGGAGGAGGATTGTGACGTTAAGCTTTGGTTGTAACCACTCTCTATTTTGTACTTCCCTCTTTTAATATAGTAATATAAAATATTTCCACCAAATGTTGTTGTATTAATAATGTTTGTGTAGTTCACTTGCTTAACCGTTTACTTAGATCTGTTATTGTTTAGATGCGTTTTACTGCTTGTATTGTTTATGTATGTATTGATAGGTCTTGCAGCTGAGATTTGACGACCATGGAGCTTGGAGCAACTACAAGGAGAAAGATCTACAATCTCAAGGTAAGACATCTAATCACTTGATCTTTAACTAGATCTAGGAAAGCAGTTTCATATTCTGTCCCACTTGTTCTAGATTCACGTTGAACGAGGGAGATCACACCTTAAGTCCGCTTTCGGTAGATTGTTTGGTAACAAGTTTGGCGACCATACTGGGGATTACATGCATTGTTTTAAGATTTCAGTTTGAAAGTCATTTTCTCGGATTTCTTTGTGAGTCATTTCATTTGCCTCCCTAGCCTCTTTCACCACCAGAGCTTCTTCTTGAAGAGTCTCTTGACTTCCTTTGGGTCTGTATGTTTGATTGTCGAACCTTTTGATTGCTCATATATGGAGATATTTTTATCCTTGCATAGGGATCTCACCCGTCGCACCTGGGTAGTATAGACAAAGCGATGTTCCTCTGTCAGGCGCAGTCTGCTGCCCCGTAACCTGGAATGTCATCGCTCATCTCAGTTTGACATCCTACGCCATCGGCACAGTTCACCTGTTTGCCTCCTGTGATGGGTGCTCTGAGACTGACCAGAGACCGCGCCGAGAAGTCTAGCCTTTTGTTTGGGTCATCCCCTCTCCATTTTTGAGTTTGGTTTGGTTTGCAGACCTTCTTTGTGCTGCACCTTCCAGTCGGAGATCCCTTGATTTTGCATTGGTATTGTTTGGATTTGTTTGGATTGGTTTTGGGTTCCATTATCGTACGAGTTTGAGATTTGGTAGTGGTGGACACCTTAGTTTCCCCCACCTTCATCCACTTGATCTTGTATTCCCTCCTCTCCTCACCTGATCTAATCTTTGCATTGGATCTGGTCCCAGACCTCTTTTGCACATGTTATTTAGCTTTGTTTGCATCCAGTTGTTTTTTGAGTGTCCTATGTGTTTTCGGTTCATATGAATGCTTGTCTTTTTATTGAGAATTTCTAAGTGTTTAGAGTGCTGCAAATAATCTTTATTTTCAACCATTCACGCTTAAAAAAATCATTGCTAGCAAGTTGTAGTCTTGGCATATCATTGAAAATTAAAAGTGCTTCATTTTTACCATTTTCAAACGCATTTGGAAATTGTTGTAGAAATTGGTTCATGCATTGGAATTTATCATTCGTAAGTCTTTTGGAAAGTTTGAAAGAAAAGTTAATCATTTGTTTTTTTCATGAATTATAAGCCATTCATTTTCTTGAAAAATCTAAGTGAAATCAAGTTTTTGCAAAAGTGATTCCATGCTTGAAAGAATTGAATGAATTTTTTGTTTTTATGCTTTTAAGCCATCATAGTGAAATTCAAAGAGTTAGAGTGCTCTAGATAGGAATCCTCTCTTTTCATCACTTAGTTTCACTTTTGATTCGAAAAGACAAAAAGAAAAGCGGTTTTGATGCTTGTTGATTTTCATGTTTTGCTTGGAAAAACGAAAAAGAGTACTTTCATTGTCAAATTTGGTAGAATTGAGATTTGTTGGAGTCTTGTTGTTTTGGTAAAAATCCACTTGAAAAAGATTTCTCCCTCCCATATATAGATTTCATCAAAAGAAAAGTGCATGTTGTTTCATGTAGTTAGGGCTTGCATTATGTTTACGTTTATGTACTCACCTCATGCATTCACCTAACCGTCCTGATAAAATTAATGGTAGAACTAGGGTAAAATATTTAGTAACTTGTGTGTTAAGTTAGAGACGTGTTCCGGCGTCGTAAAACGTGGCAGCTGTCGTTACTTGCCAGCACTGTATTCCAGGGGTATTGTAATCTTCCATGTACCAACCAGTATATCGAAGCTCTTTCACATACCAACTAGTATATCGAAGGCTCTTTCACGTACCTTAGGGTATATCGAAAGGCACTTCACATGATTGGCATGTATTGAAAGGTGTTTCACGTACTCGGTGGTATATAGGAAGGTCTCGTGCTGTACGGTTGTGCATTAGACAACACCACTACGGATTTGATCTCCCACATACCTTGAGTATATCGGGAGACACCATTAGGATTCCTGAAACCAATTGAGCTATCCATTTGGCTGTCTTGGCAGAGAAATACACCGAGAACAACACTCGGGGAGATTACAACGCATGTGTCGTCCAGGTAGTCGGGTATCCAGGCAAGGGTATGGTCCCAATCCTCCTTGTCGCATTTTACTGTTGGACCCTGTGGTATATAGCGAGTTGCGAAGCCTTGACAATCTTGTGAGGTTCCAGACTTTTGAATCCACACCTATCACATAAGTTTTCTTGCGGCCTTAGTTTGTGTAGATTTTTCTGGACTGCTTTTCTTTTGTTTAGAATACCTTTAGGAGAAAATCTAGTTCAGTCACTTTGGCTGAATTTCCTTGGAGAAGGTTCTGCAGAATTTTGAACTTACCACCTGAAAATCCTGTTAATCAAGAGGTAATTTCGAAGGTAAGAATGGACCCACACATCACAGTCGTGTCACCTGAAGTAGAAAACCCTACTTTGAATATTGGAGCACACATGTTCCCTCCAGATTCACCCACCTCCAACCCCTCAAGAGGTGAAGAGGTAGAAACTTCCACTTAACCTGACGTACCTCTCCCTCCCATTTTACTGGGAGAGCCTGGATATGTGGAATGGTTAAATCCCTCCCAGGACGACCCTGTTTCAGCTGTGTTTGGTCCAGCTGCACCCTTTTGGGAAACATCTCTAGGAAAAAAAGTGGCCCATTTTTCCACTACATCCCCACACCCTTATCCCACTATCGAAGAGTTTTTCAGACCCCTTCCCGCTCACTTGGAACAATTACGTTCCAAGGGCGATCAACTTCGAAGACAAAGTTTTTCACGAAGGGCTGATGTCACGGAGATAGCTACGTATTGACAGATCTCGATTCGCACCTTATCTTATGATTCTCTGGAACCATCCATCCACAACGTGCCTACTTATGAACCTGGTCAACCATCACATCCTGCAACTACACCCCTTAGACAGGAGACCAGTTCTATACCCCAAACGACTCAACCTGTTGAAGGACAATAGTCCAACACTCCTCTTACTACTACGAGAACCATACCCACTCCTCCCCCACCCCAAAACTCATGGGGAGGATACTCTTTACCCCCTACCTTCCTTACGAGTAATGTTAATCCCACAGTTAATAATCAACAACTCGTGTTGGGTCAACCATCGATTAGTGGTCAGCACGTTGCTGTTGGGGGGAAACCCCCATCTCCAAACCATAATATAGGAGGAGGAGTTCCCATCGGTCCTTTCGCTAGAACTTCCCTCCCTGTCGGCACATCCACCATGGGATTATCTCATGTTGGGGGACCATTCCATTCAAACCAACTACCACGGAGTCAAGCGTATCTAGGTTATCTTAACCCCGTGTCGGGACAATTCAATCCCGGAAATGCACTCTACGGGATACCTTATCCCAGGAATCCATACACTCTATGGGGGCACCAAAATGATTTACAGAATGGACCCCCACCAACCATCCCTCAAGTACCACCACCCGCATTTGGTCCACCTCCACCTCCCTCTAGAGGCTGTGGTCCCCCATTCAATTCCAGAGGAGGCGGACTCCCTACCCCTCCCAACGGAGGTGGAGGAGGACCCCCACATTATGGTGGGGAGGACCACCTTATTATGGTGGTGGTGGCAGCGAAGGAACCTACCCTTATGGTGGTGGAGGCGGCGGAGGTCCCCATCCCTCCGGCGGAGGAGGTGGTGCACCAACCCCTCCAGGCGGAGGTGGTGGAGGACCACCTTATTTCGGTGGTGGCGGTAGACCCAAACCCCCTCCTGGTGTTGGAGGTGGACCTCCACCCCCTCCCGGAGGTGGCGGTGGACCCCCACCCCTCTCGGCGATGGCGGTGGACCTCCACCCCCCCCGACGGTGGCGGCGGACCCCCACCCTATGGTAATGGACCACCTTATTATGGTGGCGGACCCACATATGATATGAGCAGCATACCCCCTTATGGCCAGTTTCCTTCGGGAACACCCTGCAATTAGTTGATACAAGGTCCCACTGGTCCATATATGCCATATCAATACTATCAGTACCCGCAGCCAAATCAATAGCCGCCTTTCCTGCCTACATTGGACCTACCCGACCTGTCTCATCTGACAAATGACCCCATCTTCCATGGATACAAATGGCCACCGATTCCGGTGAAAATTCCATTTGATATCCCCAAATTTGATGGAAAACCTGGTGAAGATCCAAAAAATCATGTGATGACATACCACTTATGGTGTTCATCGAACTCCTTGATGGACGACTCGATCTGTCTTAGGTTATTCCAACAGACTCTCACCGACCCAGTTGCCAAGTGGTATGTTGAGTTACCACCCAACTCTTTTACAGATTTCCACTCTCTTGCTATGTCATTTTTGACCCATTTCCAGTTGCCCATTCTCTATGAGACTGGTACAGACTTATTGACCTCGCTCCGTCAAAACACCGCCACTCATATCTCAGATCATATTCATGAATGGTGAAGGAGACGCCGTCTTATTAAGGCTCATATCACAGACCAAATCTTAGCTGACTGGTTCACCAAGTCTCTCTTACCTGTCGTAGCTCAAGACGTGGCCATGGGAGGGGTCGTCACTAAGGAACAGGCTATTGCTCATGCCCATTACTTAGACTTGGTCTATGCTCAATATGGCACGCTGTATGAAATTGTTCCTGATTCACCCCGCCCTACGTATGACCTTGCGAAACCACCTAAGGGACCTCAGGATGATGGCATCATTGGTTCCCTTACCTCCCAACCTTATACTCAAACTAGTGGATCGTTGAACCCCCAGGGTTCTTCCCCATCCCCACCACAGGCTGGCAGCAGCACCACCAAGTCACCCACTCCTGCCTCCACTGAAGATGTGAATTCTGTTCAATCAGCTTCATCTTAGAAATCCAGTGGTAAGAAAAAAAACAAAGGTAAACCTAAGAAATATTCTAATCAGCAGGAGACCAAGCCCTCCCCTGAAGACACCAAACATAAAAGGAAGTTGAAGTATCCTTGTTTACTGTGTGGTGGTGACCATTTCTCCAAGGAATGTCCTCACCGAGATGAAGTGCAGAATTTTCTCAAAGGAAACTGTACTACCGCAGTTCTCAACGATCCCTTCCCCACTCTGAATCAACAGCTGATTGCTCAAACCTCTCCTTCCCACGGAAAGGCATCCTCCACCGTGCATGTTCTCATGATGCATAGTGATACGGTTAACTTGAATACACGTTCATGCTCGTATGACTCGGTCCCTCAGAAACAACCCATTGGAAGTAATACTAAAAAATATTCCACTTCTATTCCCAATGTCACTGTACCACACGCTTCTCTCACCATTGAGAAGCCTTCTTTGGAGTCAGTGTTGCATACACCCAAGAGCATGATTTGAAAGTCCATTTTCAATCCCAATGCTCGGGCAGCTCAAAACTACAATATTGTAGAGGACTTGGCACAAGCTCCTTGTGCTATGTCGATGCTAGAGGTCTTGCAGAACTGTCCTACCTAGCACAAGACTCTCCTCGCTACCATTGGCACGGTTAATCCAGATTCCTCTAATGCAATCATGTTCCGTCTGGAGTACTTTAAACCGAGGCTCTCTCACCAGTTGGAATTTCAAGTTGCCACGAATATTGTTGAGAAGACAATCCATCATACTGTCTTGGATGAAAGTGCCTCTACCTCGGTCATGTCGATTTCATGTTGGAGAGCCATTGGCTCTCCCGTTCTCCCACCACCTTGAAAGCATTCTACGGTCGTGGTTTCCAACCCCATGGGATGTTGCAAGCCTTAGCAGTAGAGTTGGGAGGTAAGACCGCAACCATTAACGTGCAAGTGGTCCTCGCCCCTTTAGATTATAATCTTTTACTTGGTCATAATTGGTTTTATGCCATGACTACGGTCGCATCATCTGTCTTCCGCATTATGCAATTCCCCCACCAAGGACACAGTGTCACTGTCGACCAACTGGACTTTTGTACACCGGAAACTGCTACTCATCCGGGTGATAATGTCCCGTTACTTGGGCAATCTTTGCCACCATATGAGAGCGTGGGGGTCGGCCTCATAAAAGATTCATATCTTATGGGTGTTTTTCCAACCTCGGATCCCCCTAACCATGTTGCCACGGTGAACATGATATCCTCCCCAACTCCACCGATCCATGGCTCGTACCTGACGAAGCCACTATGCACTTGATTGGAGATACAAGGCCTCTTTCACCCGCTGAACTCACTTATGAGGCTATCCAGTCAACACCTGAGGACCACTTAGGTGTGGCCTCTACATCCTGTTCTCTACAGCGGACATCGTCCTTACCCGATTCTCTGCTCCATACTTTTCATTTTGACGAGTCCATTATGGAGATTATGAGTGGGGATGACCCTCCATGGGAATACCTTCACCACCGATCGTCTTTCCTTCCCCCATTGGATACTGTGGAGAATAAAATCACCACCATCTTTACACCAGATGTCTACCCTTTCCTTCAGTCCCCGATACTTACATGTCAAACAGACACTGAAGGCAACTTGGCCAACATTGAACATACCATTCTGGTAGACATATTGGTTACTCCGGGTATAGTGGAACACATTCGTTTAGGCCAGAAGTCTTCCCCTGAAGAGATTACTACTTTCAAAGCCTTGTTCAAGCAATTTCGAGACATTTTTGCTTGGACCTACGAGTAAATGCTTGGGATAGACCCCGCTATTGTTTCGCACAAGATTCAAACCTATCCTGATGCTAAACCAGTCCGGAAAAAGCTACGACCGATACTGTTATCACTTCAGGAAGCTCTCCTAGGTTGTAATTCAGAGATGCCTGGTAACTTAAACTTATCTTGAAAGAAGGGGTTTAGTTGCATCAAGTTGGATGACATAGATCAAAATTTACATGCTCAAAACATACATAGAGACGTTCAGACAGACAAGCCTTTGACTATGGGTATTCAGAGGGTTGATAAAAGATAAAGGGAGTGAATCCTTATTGTGTTTAGCAGACTCATACACAGAAGTATGTATATAAATGGCCAAGCACAACAAATAAATGACATATGTTCAGTTATCAAATACAAAGATAGGATTACAGCTCTCTAGCATAGACAAATGAACATACACGAAATAAACCATCCACTGCGAGTACAGAAATATGAGGAAAAGAAATCTGAAAAGCAAATAGTAAAAGAAGCTTATATATCTGAGAAGTTACTGAAAGTCTGAGAATACAAATATCAATAAGTCTCTCCAAAATCGAACCCTTGTTCTACATGAGTTCCAGGATTTATAGCCTTTACAACATCTCCCCAGATCCTAAGAAGCTGGGTCGAATTTACTCTAGATGGAAAATCCAAAACGTTTTTCAACAAACCAGGAAAAATCATTTTTAATTGGCCAGACTGTTGAAAAGGGGGGCTCAGAGGAGCATTCAATTATCCCAATATGTGACACCTGTAGGAAAAATGAGAGAGGTTATTGCAGCATAAATAAAAACCTCCGAGCATTTTGCAGAATGATTCTCCAGTCGCTCAGAATAATCATTTGAAAATGATGACTCTGCACAGTAAAAACGCCACTTTTGCTGAAACTGTTGAAAAAGAGGCTCAGAGATGGGTTCATTTCTCCAACTATGTGACACCTATGTATAAAATGAAAGAGGTTATTGTGCATTGATTTGTTTTTAGAAAAAATCTCTCTCAGATCTGTGAAACTCATTTTGGTTCGCCCGATATCTACATTTCAAAAACATGTGTCAAACAGGCAGATTCTGGGATCCAAAAATTGGGGCTCAGTGATGGATTCGATTCTCCCAATATGAAACACCTGTAGGAAAAAGGGGAGAGTTTATTGTTCTATGACATGTTAGGAACAAAAAACTCCAAGCATTTTGCAAACCTATTCTCCAGACGCTCAGAATCGTCATTTGAAAATGACGACTCAGGACAGTAAAAAATGCCACATTTCTTCATTATTTCCATCTTGCTGGCACCTTCAAAACTGGAACAGCACATTGAAACAGATCCTATTAATTAAAAAATTCACTTAGAAACCATCCCCATGCCCTTTAGAATGATAAAACTTGGATATGTGTGAAAATTACAGTTTCCTGTGATTTTTAGGCTTTTGGTAGCTAGTAGGTCTGAGCTTGATTTCTGTTAGCTACCGAAAGCTCTGTTTCGGTGGCTAATGAATGAATCTGACATGTTCGCCTAAGCCACCAAAACTGCAAAAACTGACCTTCCCTTAGCTTGAAGGATTTTCTTATGAGATAAGCTACCGAAAACTGGGTTTTTGGTAGCTAATGAACAATCAATATGTTCGCTCAAGCTACCGAAAACTCTGTTTGATATCAACCTGCAAAATTTAACAAAACTGTGTTTTTTGGTTTCTGTTTAATCCTCCTTCTGCTACTTTCCCTCGTCCTAGGATGAATCCAGATTGTTAGCTATGCTAATTGCTGCTGCTGCAAGGGTTTCAAGCTTGGACTATTTCTGAGTTTTAGGAAAAGTCCTCCTATCTCTTAGTATCTCAATTTGTCAAGTTAACTTGATGTTTTTAGTGGATTTGGGATCAATTCATGATTGCACCAAATGCTTAATTAGCTCGCGATCTGCTGCTCTTTGTTCTTTTCGGCGGTTAAGGAATGATGAATCCCCTTTAGATTTCACATCTGAGCCCTTGATTAGACATCTCCACCATTTGAAATCGACTTAATTTTGGTATCCGATGATTTCACCTTTGACCACGTAAGCTGCCGGAAAGTATTGAGAATGCCTTTGCTTTTGGTAGCTTTGAACAATTTTGCTTTTGACTTGTAAGCTGCCAAAACTTACCTTTCGGTGGCTAATGAACACCATCGTATTTTCCCAAGCCACCGAAAACTGTCCCCTGACTCACGCTATATGTCCTTTCACTTTCGGTATCTAGGAGAGCCTCAAAAATTTCGTTTAAGTTGCCGAAAGCAGGGCTTTCGGTAGCTTAGGGACCATTTTAAATAAGTGCTTGGCTACTGAAACCTGTCTTTTGAAATTTCTGAAATGAAAACCCAATCAAATTTTTTTCAAACTTTATTACATGCATAAAGATATAAAAAATGAGCCCTAAAAATTTAGAAATGAATTTTCAAATGACCTCCCATCATCTAAAATTGATCAACTCGACGAAATTATTTGGGAGATAACATCTGGCTCCTACTCGAGGATGAAAGCCTCCCTGTGAGGTTTCAAGAACCACAGATCTGATGCCTTTTCTAGATAAACAAAATATAGAACCTAGTCTAGTGCTCCATTGGTCATGGAGTCATTTAAACTGCCATCAAACCTCTACAAACTGTCCACAAATGTTCAACTGCAAAGCTGCTAGCAATGCCTTGCATCCATTGGGCTATGGAGTCTCAAAAGCTACTTTCAAAACATGATCCAAATCTTGCAACCCTGCTCATCATTTGAAGCCAAATTACCCCTTCCAATAGTGTCTTATATCCATTGGGCATGGAGTCTTTATAACTGCCACCGAAACTTCTGCAAACCTGTAGCATGCGTGTAGCCTGCCCTGCTTATTTAACAAAAACTGAAAACGACTGAAAGAATCTACTTGCTCATAGGGAGAGCTTATTCTTACTACCTACTCCTATTCTAACCATTGTACTGATGCTTAATCAAGTAAACTCATGCTTAATCAAGTAAACTCATGCTTCCAATGAAGCCATGTCAGAAACTGATTTACTGAAACTGTTTTTGATCTTAACCCCAAAAATAATGGAGGCCATATCATACCGAAAAGAGGTTTGAACAGATGATAAAGATAGTTTTCATCTGACAAAAATATTTTAACATATATGCTATTCATAGTTTCCAAATAGTTTGCAAAAGGGTCATTAAAACCATAAAGGAATACCTCTTCAAGCTATTGTCCCAACCGCCTGTATTGCAACTGCTGATTGCTTTCACTGGTCTCAATGCTGAACAAAGATTTCTCAACCTTTGTTGGAGAAAAATGTAAGCTGAACCGCTGTTCTGAAACTTTATGCTCCCCTTCAACATATCTCTATAATCTGAATTCATCATGATGATATGCTGGCTTATCATAGCAAACAATTTCCTCTCCAACAATAATATCTTTGCAGGATATATCAAGACTAAAAAGATCTTCATTGGACTTTTGAACAACAGATTCGTGACATGCATCAATCACAGTATGCACATAATTTTTGTCATCTCTCTACTGAAAAGAAGAACTAGATGAAATTTGAGTAAACAATAATTCTTCACGAACCTCAACATCTTCTTCCTCGTCACTGTATGGGTCGAATGTAGGAGTATCAAGGTAAGATCTTGATGACAGAGAGGAAGCTTCTTGAATAGCAGGATTAGCAATAAAATCTTGAAACAGATCTGGAAAAATATCACCTTGTTCCTTATGGTTACGATAACTTCCCCTGATATGCAAATCTGGAAGATGTGGGCTGCCCTCAACATCTACTATACATCCAATACTTTCATCTGTTGATCTGTCAATCTACTCATAATCTTTCAAGTCTTCAAAGGGGACAATTTGATCTTCCTGACAGCCTGAGACAATAGATGCATTGGGTACAATGTCAAAAGCATCTATACTATGGCTAACATTGTGAAGGTCATAAATGTCTCGGTCATAGTGAGAGGTATCCCCAATAACATCATACTCTTCATGATTATCCAAATCTTTAGTCAATAAATTGAATTCATGACAACACTCAGGAAATAAAAGGTCAGCTGAAAATATTTCTTTGCAGAACAAATGAAAGGCAGCATGAAAATATGCCAAAGAGCTTAAACTGGAAATAGGAAGAGACTGGTACCAATCATGAGAAATCCCCTCTAATGAAAAACAGAAGAGCCGGATCTGAACATCTTCATGCACAACTTGCAACCGATGAATCTAATCATGAAAGTCCAACAAATGTTTCGCTGGTACTTCCCAATCTTCACCTCGAAATCTGGGAAGGCTATTTTTCCATTGATCTCTACTAGGCATTGGATTAGGGAAACCAACAATTTTTGAAAAATCACAGAAAACATGTCTCTTAGCTAAGATTTTGTTCATGTCATACCAATGGAGTCGCCAACAGATTTCTGAACAATGGAGTCGCCACTGGATTCGTCCTTCATGGAGTCACTAGATAGATGATTACAACCGAAATAAATGTCCAGGCTTTGTCTATCATCAAAGCTGGAACTATGTCGTCTCCCAGGGAAGCTGAGCTTCGAACTCCTTCCCAGGAAACAACGCCACTTTGTTATCACTCCAGGAATCTCTCCTAGGTTGTAATTCAGAGATGCCTGGTAACTTAAACTTATCTTGAAAAAAGGGGTTTATTTGGATCAAGTTGGATGACATAGATCAAAATTTACATGCTCAAAACATACATAGAGATGTTCAGACAGACAAGGCTTTGACTACAGCTGTTCAGAGGGTTGATAAAAGATAAAGGGAGTGAATCCTTATTGTGTTTAGCAGACTCATACACAGAAGTATGTATATAAATGGCCAAGCATAACAAATAAATGACACATATGTTTAGTTCTCAAATACAAAGACAGGATTACAGCTCTCTAGCATAGACAAATGAACATACACGAAATAAGCCATCCACTGCGAGTACATAAATATGAGGAAAAGAAATCTGAAAAGAAAATAGTAAAAGAAGCTTATATATCTGAGAAGTCACTGAAAGTCCGAGAATACAAATATCAATAAGTCTATCCAAAATCGAACCCTTTCTCTACATGAGTTCCAGGATTTATATCCTTTACAGCATCTCCCCAGATCCTAAGAAGCTGGGTCGAATTTACTCCAGATGGAAAATCCAAAACGTTTTTCAACAAACCAGGAAAAATCAATTTTAATTGGCCAGACTGCTGAAAAATGGGGCTCAGAGATGCATTCAATTCTCCCGATATGTGACACCTGTAGTAAAACTGAGAGAGGTTATTGTTCTATGACGTGTTAGGAAGAAAAAACTTCGAGCGTTTTGCAGAATGATTCTCCAGTCGCTCAGAATCATCATTTGAAAATGATGATTCTGCATAGTAAAAACGCCACTTTTGCTGAAACTGTTGAAAAAGAGGCTCAGAGATGGGTTAAGTTCTCCAGCTATGTGACACCTATGTATAAAATGAAAGAGGTTATTGTGCATTGATTTGTTTTGAGAAAAAACCTCTCTTAGATCTTTGAAACTCGTTTTGGTTCGCCCGAGATCTGCATTTCAAAAACATGTGTCAAATAGGCAGATTTTGGGATCCAAAAATTGGGGCTCAGTGACGGATTCGATTCTATCAATATGCAACACCTGTAGGAAAACGGGGAGAGGTTATTGTTCGATGACATGTTAGGAACAAAAACCTTCGAGCGTTTTGCAAAAGGGTTCTCTAGACGATTAGAATCATCATTTGAAAATGATGACTCGGTACAGTAAAAAACGCTACATTTCTTCATTATTTCCATCTTGCTGGCACCTTCAAAAATGGAACAACACATTGAAAAAGATCCTATTAATTAAAACCTTCACTTAGAAACCATCCTCATGCCCTTTAGAATGATAAAACTTGGATTTGTGCGAAAATGATAGTTTCCTGTGATTTTTAGGCTTTCGGTAGCTAGTAGGTATGAGCTTGATTTTTGTTAGTTACCAAAAGCTCTGTTTCGGTGGCTAATGAATGAATCTGACATTTTCGCCTAAGCCACCGAAACTGCAAAAGCTAACCTTCCCTTAGCTTGAAGGATTTTTCTTATGAGATAAGCTGTCGAAAACTGGGTTTTTGGTAGCTAATGAACAATCAATATGTTCGCCCAAGCTACCGAAAACTCTGTTTGATATCAACTTGCAAAATTTAACAAAACTGTGTTTTCTGGTTTCTGTTTAATCCTCCTTCTGCCACTTTCCCTCATCCTGGGATGAATCCAGACTGTTAGCTATGCTAATTGCTGCCGTTTCTAGGGTTTCAAGCTTGGACTGTTTCTAAGTTTTAGGAAAGGTCCTCCTATCTCTTAGTATCTCAATTTGTCAAGTTAACTTGATGTTTTTAGTGGATCTGGGATCAATTCATGATTGCACCGAATGCTTAATCAGCTCGCGATCCGATGCTCTTTGTTCTTTTCAGCGGTTAAGGAATGATGAATCCCCTTTAGATTTCACATCTGAGCCCTTGATTAGACATCTCCACCATTTGAAATCGACTTAATTTTCGTAGTCGATGATTTCACCTTTGACCACGTAAGCTACCGAAAAGTATTGAGAATGCCTTTCCTTTCGGTAGCTTCGAACAATTTTGCTTTTGACTTGTAAGTTGCCAAAACTTACCTTTCGGTGGCTAATGAACACCATCGTATTCGCCCAAGCCACCGAAAACTGCCTCCTGACTCACGCTGTATGTCCTTTCACTTTCGGTAGCTAGGAGAGCCTCAAAAATTTCATTTAAGCTGCCGAAAGCAGGGCTTTCGGTAGCTTAGGGACCGTTTTAAATAAGCGCTTAGCTACCAAAACCTGTCTTTTGAAATTTCTGAAATGAAAACCCAATCAAATGTTTTTCAAACTTTATTACATGCATAAAGATATAAAAAATGAGCCTTAAAAATTTAGAAATGAATTTTCAAATGACCTCCCATCATCTAAAATTGATCAACTTGACGAAATTATTTGGGGAGATAACATCTGGCTCCTACTCGGGGATGAAAGCCTCCCTGTGAGGTTTCAAGAACCACAGATCTGATGCCTTTTCTGGATAAACAAAATATCGAACCTAGTCTAGTGCTCCATTGGTCATGGAGTCATTTAAACTGCCATCAAACCTCTACAAACTGTCCACAAATGTTCAAGTGCAAAGCTGCTAGCAACGCCTTGCATCCATTGGGCTATGGAGTCTCAAAAGCTACTTTCAAAACATGATCCAAATCTTGCAATCCTGCTCATCATTTGAAGCCAAATTACCCCTGCCAATAGTGTCTTATATCCATTGGGCATGGAGTCTTTATAACTGCCACCGAAACTTCTCCAAACCTGTAGCATGCGTGTAGCCTGCCCTGCTTATTTAACAAAAACTGAAAACGACTGAAAGAATCTACTTGCTCATAGGGAGAGCTTATTCTTACTACCTACTCCTATTCTAACCATTGTACTGATGCTTAATCAAGTAAACTCATGTTTCCAATGAAGCCATGTCAGAAATTGATTTACTGAAACTGTTTTTGATCTTAACCCCAAAAATAATGGAGGCCATATCATACCGAAAAGAGGTTTGAACAGATGATAAAGACAGTTTTCATCTGACAAAAATATTTTAACCTATATGCTATTCATAGTTTCCAAATAGTTTGCAAAAGGGTCATTAAAACCATAAAGGAATACCTCTTCAAGCTGTTGTCCCAACCGCCTGTATTGTGGCTGCTGATTGCTTTCATTGGTCTCAATGCTGAACGAAGATTTCTCAACCTTTGTCGGAGAAAAATGCAAGCTGAACCACTGTTCTGAAACTTTCTGCTGCCCTTCAACATATCTATGTAATATGAATTCATCATGATGATATGTTGGCTTATCACAACAAACAATTTCCTCTCCAACAATAATATCTTTGCAGGATATATCAAGACTAAAAAGATCTCCATTGGACTTTTGAACAACAGATTCGTGACAAGCATCAATCACAGTATGCACATATATTTTATCATCTCTCTGCTGAAAAGAAGAACTAGATGAAATTTGAGTAAAGAATAATTCTTCATGAACCTCAACATCTTCTTCCTCATCACTGTATGGGTCGAACGTAGGAGTATCAAGGTAAGATCCTGATGACAGAGAGGAAGCTTCTTGAATAGCAGGATTAGCAATAAAATCTTGAAATAGATCTGGAAAAATATCACCTTATTCCTTATGGTTACGATAACTTCCCCTGATCTGCAAATCTGGAAGATGTGGGCTGCCCTCAACATCTACTATACATCCAATACTTTCTTTTGTTGATCTGTCAATCTGCTCATCACCTTTCAAGTCTTCAAAGGGGACAATTTGATCTTCCTGACAACCTGAGACAATAGATGCATTTAGTACAATGTCAAAAGCATCTATACTATGGCTAACATTGTGAAGGTCATAAATTTCTCGGTCATAGTGAGAGGTATCCCCAATAACATCATACTCTTCATGATTATCCAAATCTTTAGTCAATAAATTGAATTCATGACAACACTTAGGAAATAAAAGGTTAGCTGAAAATATTTCTTTGCAGAACAAATGAAAGGTAGCATGAAAATCTGCCAAAGAGCTTATACTGGCAATAGGAAGAGACCGGTACCAATCATGAGAAATCCCCTCTAATGAAAAACAGAAGAGCCGGATCTGAACATCTTCATGCATAACTTGCAACCGATGAATGTAATCATGAAAGTCCAACAAATGTTCCGCTGGTACTTCCCAATATTCACCTCAAAATCTGGGAAGGCTAGTTTCCCATTCATCTCTACTAGGAACTGGATTAGGGAAACCAACAATTTTTGAAAAATCACAGAAAGCATATCTCTTAGCTAAGATTTTGTTCATGTCATACCAATGGAGTCGCCAACAGATTTCTGAACAATGGAGTCGCCACTGGATTTGTCCTTCATGGAGTCGCCGGATAGATGATTACAACCGAAATAAATGTCCAGGCTTTGTCTATCATCAAAGCTGGAACTATGTCGTCTCCCAGGGAAGCTGAGCTTCGAACTCCTTCCCCAGCAACGGCGCCAGTTTGTTATCACTCTAGGAAGCTCTCCTAGGTTGTAATTCAGAGATGCTTGGTAACTTAAACTTATCTTGAAAGAAGGGGTTTATTTGGATCAAGTTGGATGACATAGATCAAAATTTACATGCTCAAAACATACATAGAGACGTTCAGACAGACAAGGCTTTGACTACGGCTGTTCAGAGGGTTGATAAAAGATAAAGGGTGTGAATCCTTATCGTGTTTAGCAGACTCATACACAGAAGTATGTATATAAATGGCCAAGCACAACAAATAAATGACATATATGTTCAGTTCTCAAATACAAAGATAGGATTACAGCTCTCTAGCATAGACAAATGAACATACACGAAATAAACCATCCACTACGAGTACAGAAATATGAGGAAAATAAATCTGAAAAGCAAATAGTAAAAGAAGCTTATATATCTGAGAAGTCACTGAAAGTCCGAGAATACAAATATCAATAAGTCTCTCCAAAATTGAACCCTTGTTCTACATGAGTTCCAGGATTTATAGCCTTTACAACATCTCCCCAGATCCTAAGAATCTGGGTCAAATTTACTCCAGATGGAAAATCCAAAACGTTTTTCAACAAACCAGGAAAAATCATTTTTAATTGGCTAGATTGCTGAAACATGGGGCTCAGAGATGCATTCGATTCTACCAATATTTGACACCTGTAGGAAAACTGAGAGAGGTTATTGTTCTCTGATGTGTTAGGAAGTAAAACCTCCGAGTGTTTTGCGGAATGATTCTCCAGTCACTCAGAATCATCATTTGAAAATGATGACTCTGCATAGTAAAAACGCCACTTTTGCTAAAACTGCTGAAAAAGAGGCTCAGAGATGGGTTCATTTATCTAGCTATGTGACACGTGTGTATAAACAGAAAGAGGTTATTGTGCATTGATTTTTTGTGAGCAAAAACCTCTCTCAGATATTTGGAACTCGTTTTGGTTCGCCCAAGATATGCATTTCAAAAACATGTGTAAAAAATGTAGATTTTGGGATCCAAAAATTGGGGCTCAGTGACGCATTCGATTCTCTCAATCTGCAACACCTGTAGGAAAACGGGGAGAGGTTATTGTTCTGCGACATGTTAGGAATAAACAACTCCAAGCGTTTTGCAAAAAGATTCTCCAGACACTCAGAATCGTCATTTGAAAATGATGACTCGGGACAGTAAAAGACGCCACATTTCTTCATTATTTCCATCTTGCTGGCACCTTCAAAACTGGAACAACACATTGAAATAGATCCTATTAATTAAAACCTTCACTTAGAAGCCATCCTCATTCCCTTTAGAATGATAAAAATTGGATCTGTGTGAAAATGACAGTTTCCTGTGATTTTTAGGCTTTCGGTAGCTAGTAGTTCTGAGCTTGATTTCTGTTAGCTACCGAAAGCTCTGTTTCGGTGGCTAATGAATGAATCTGACATGTTTGCCTAAGCCACCGAAACTGCAAAAACTGAACTTCCGTTAGCTTGAAGGATTTTTCTTATGAGATAAGCTATCGAAAACTGGGTTTTTGGTAGCTAATGAACAATCAATATGTTCGCCCAAGCTACCGAAAACTTTGTTTGATATCAACCTGCAAAATTTAACAAAACTGTGTTTTCTAGTTTCTGTTTAATCCTCCTTCTGCTACTTTCCCTCGTCCTGGGATGAATCCAGACTGTTAGCTATGCTAATTGCTTCCACTGCCAGGGTTTCAAGCTTGGACTGTTTCTGAGTTTTAGGAAAGGTCCTCCTATCTCTTAGTATCTCAATTTGTCAAGTTAACTTGATGTTTTTAGTGGATCTGGGATCAATTCATGATTGCACCGAATGCTTAATCAGCTCGCGATCCGCTGCTCTTTGTTCTTTTTGGCAGTTAAGGAATGATGAATCCCCTTTAGATTTCACATATGAGCCCTTGATTTGACATCTCCACCATTTGAAACCGACTTAATTTTGGTAGCCGATGATTTCACCTTTGACCACGTAAGCTACCGGAAAGTATTGAGAATGCCTCTGCTTTCGGTAGCTTCGAACAATTTTGCTTTTGACTTGTAAGCTACCAAAACTTACCTTTCGGTGGCTAATGAACACCATCGTATTCGCCCAAGCCACCGAAAACTGCCCCTTGACTTACGCTATATGTCCTTTCACTTTTAGTAGCTAGGAGAGCCTCGAAAATTTTGTTTAAGCTGCCGAAAACAGGGATTTCGGTAGCTTAGGGACCGTTTTAAATAAGCGCTTAGCTACCGAAACCTATCTTTTGAAATTTCTGAAATGAAAACCCAATCAAATGTTTTTCAAACTTTATTACATGCATAAAGATATAAAAAATGAGCCTTAAAAATTTAGAAATGAATTTTCGAATGACCTCCCATCATCTAAAATTGATCAACTCGATGAAATTATTTGGGGAGATAACAGGTACACCCTCGAAAAACTGCGGCGATTAAGGCAGAAATTGAAAAGATCTTGAAGGTCGTTTTCATTTACCCTGTTCCATTAATAGAATGGGTCTTAAATGTCGTCCCTGTAGCTAAGAAGCAGGGCACCATTCGTGTCTGTGTTGATTATCAGGATTTGAACAAAGCTTGTCCTAAGGACTACTATCCCACTCCCTTCATTGACCATATGATAGACAATTGTGCCGGAAGTGTCATCTTCTCATTCATAAATGGATTTTCCAGTTACAACCAAATTGAGATCCACCCAGCTGATCAACATAAGACAACTTTCATCTGCCCTTGGGGCCCTTTTTTTATCGCAAGCTCCCTTTTGATCTCAAAAATGCTGGTGCCACATTCCAGCAGGCCATGTCGTACGCTTTTCATGACGTGAAGGACTTTGTGGAACCTTATCTCGACTATCTCCCCACTCATTCGCAACAACATGAGTTCCACATCGATCATCTGATGGCAACATTCCTCAGATGCAGACAGTATAACATCCGTTTGAACCCTCACAAGTGTATCTTCTGCGTCTAGTCTGGACGCCTCCTCGGTTTTATCGTCTCGAAATATGGGATCTGCATTGATCCCTTGAAGGTGGAAGCCATCATCGCTCTCCCACCTCCCACCGACATTACGGAACTTGAAAGTTTGCAAGGGAAGGCAACTTACTTACGGTGTTTTGTCTGTAATTTCGTGCAAAAGACGCAGGGTTATATGAGACTACTCAAGAAGGACGTTCCATTCATTTGGGATGATCAAGCACAACAATCCTTCGACAGTCTGAAACATGCCATCACGCATGCCCCTGTTCTCCAATCGCCCAATTACTACAAGGATTATATCCTTTATCTCGCCGCTTCTGCCACCACGATCGCCATGGCCTTGGTACAGGAAGACAACAATGCCCAGGAGCATGTGATCTACTACCTAAGTAAGGGTATTATTGACTCCGAAACTCGTTATTCACATGTCGATAAGCTTGCTCTCACGACAACCATTGGCTTCCAAAAGTTCCATCATTACATCTTTCTCCGTACCACCACCATCATCGCCGAGTCGAACCCCATGTACCACGTTTTAACATGTCAACTACTTGGGGGAAAGTATTCATGCTGGATAGTGATACTTCCGGAGTTCGACCTCCTCTTCGAGAAAGCCAAGTCTAAGAAGTCTTTGGTGTTCACCGAGCTCATTTGCGATCTTCCCCGTGTTGATTTAGGATTTGATCCCAATGATTCTCTTCCAGATGAATCATTGTTCCTCATCAGCACGTTTGACCCATGGTATGGAGATATTACCTTATATCTTCAAACCCAATGTTTCAACCCCCAACTGTCTCGTGATGATCGTCGTCGAATATGCTACCACGCAAAGTATTACTTGATCATCAGTGATACCTTGTACCGTCGGGGAATTGATTCTATTCTTCGACGTTGTCTGACACATGAGGAGGCTGAACATGTCTCAAATGATTTCCACTCTGGGGCTTGTGGCGGGCATCTATCTGGGATGGCTACAACCCATAAGATACTACGTGTGAGATATTATTCGCCATCTATCTTCAAAGATTGCATGGAGGCCGTTAAAAAATGTCCCCCATGCTAGCACTTTCAAACAAAAAAGCGCACCCATCCAGCCTCGTTACACCTAGTTATTGCCGCTGGCCCCTTTGCAAAATGGGGCATTAACTTCATGCACTGTAAGCCTACCTCGGCCGGGGGGCATGGTTACGTCATAGTAGCCACGGATTACTTTACAAAGTGGGTCGAGGCTATGCCTACATACAATGACGATGACAAAACCGCTGCAGTCTTCATGTTTAATCATGTTATCTCACGGTTCAGAGTTCGACAAGCCATAATCACTGACCATGGATCTCACTTTCAGAACCACATGGTTGATGAATTGAGCGCCAGATTGGGTTTTCGTCTTGAGAACTCAACACCTTACTACCCGCAGTCCAACAGACAAGTAGATGCCATTAACAAGGTCTTGAAAACCATGATTCAACGCATGGTGGGTACACACAAGTCTAACTGGCATAACATGTTCTTTTCCGCACTATGGGCATACCAGACCTCCATTAAAACTGCCACCGGATTTACACCATTCCAGTTAGTTTACAGATTGGAGGTAGTCCTACCTATAGAGTGCGATATTCCATCTCTCAAACTCGCAGTCGAACTTCTTCTGAACACCACTACCAAGGAAGAGTGATTCCTTTACCTCGCAAAACTTGACGAGACCTGCCGCGATGCTGCTCTTGCCAATGAGGCACACAAGAAGTGCATCAAGGCACAATAAAATAGGTCGGTCAAACCCCACGTCTATAATGAAGGTGATTTGGTCCTCACATACGACCAAAGGCACGATAAGCTGGGGGCAGGTAAGTTTGAGTCCATGTGGCACGGACTGTACATAGTGAAATGTGTTCTAGAAAAAGGAGCCTACGAACTAGAGGACTACGATGGGATAGATTTGGTTGGGCTCCGCAACGGGCTCTACCTGAAGAAGTACTATGCCTGAGTCTTTCACACACAGACATCTTGTATATACTGTACATGGCGTGAGTGTTTTGTGTGGTGTGACGATTTTGTTTTAGTGTGTCTAGATCTCGTTTTCGCTTCTTATACCATGTTCTGCCTACATGTGCAGATGGCAACTTGCTACGGATTCGCAGATGGCGCCAGTCAGCATACCCGTAACCTTGCTTTGGCAGCCTAGGTACTTTATTCTCCCACCGGTGAGCTTATCATCTCAGGAGGAATTTGTCTAGGTTTCGCAACCAACAATGTTGCAGAATATCAGGCAGTCATTGGAACCCTAACCGATGCTCTTTCCTTGGGTATGGACCATGTTATTATCTATTTGGATTCGCAACTAGTGGTTTCTTATCTTAACTGGACTTACGCTATCTGTGACCCTACTCTACTCTGTCTCTACAGACGAGTCCATCTTCTGGAAAGGTCCTTTGAATCTATTCTATAGCTGCACATTCCACGAGACATGAATACAGTTGCTGATTCGATGGCCAACTTCATTCTAGATTGGTACATTGCACACACATAATATATTCTTAAAAATATAAAAGCATACATAACATGTAAATAATCCATTGTATAAGAAAACATGTAAACAAGATCACATTAATCATCCATAGAACACATAATGTATAAAACCGCACAAAATGTCTGTATATATATATATATATATAAATCCATACAAAATGATGGTGCTGATACAAAAATATGAAGCATGCTAGCTTTCAGTAGGTCTCTACAAAATTTGAAGCTCATAATCTTTCAGTGTACATAAGTAGAACACGATCCTAAGTCTCAGGTTGCTCAGCCCTAGGCCTCGAAGCTCCCGGCTGTTGCCCATGAAAGTAGACTACAACCCTCACCACTTTGGCCAACAATGTACCAAAACGGGTAGACACCCCGATGGTGTACTTTTGGTAACCCTGAGGAAGATCATGGACACCAGGATTTGGGATATCCAATGTCAACCTCTGGAGGTTCTCCTAGACCTCCTCCACCTCCTCGGTGGCATCTCGCACCACAGGACCCACAACCGACACCTCTCCTCTCCTCGCTATGAGAGAGACTCCAACTGGTCGCGATGGACCCACGTCTGCACACAACATCAAGTTATCAACATTACTCCAAAAAAAATCATAAAATATATAAAATGAAAAACACAAAAGTTATTGTTCATACCGATGTCACCCCATTGTGTTCCCTCGGGAAGCACCAGGTCGGGATCACCTCTGAAGTCTGTCCCGCTGTAAGGGTAATCCTCTATCACGAGGAGTTGTCCCTCCAGCCAAGTGAAGAACCCGGTGCCATAAAATATGATGGGACCCCCGCCACCATGGCAGGCCATCACCTCTTCCCACTGAATCATATGTGGATCCCTAGCATCCTGGTTATCCAAGTCCACCTGTGGACGCAGATGAGGTACCCGCTCTAGTAGAAAAGATATCACCATGGACCCATATCCAAACTATTTCAGCACCCCGCGTCGACATTTGGTAAGTTGACTCCGGAGGTTGGTATGGAGTCCCTCACACCAGTTGAATACCCCAGGAGCCATGCACTCCTCTGCGTACATCAACTTTGTCTTGCTCGCAAGGTGAGTAGATTGACTTCTCACCACCCTCACTAGGGTTAAGAGCACGACACGTAAAGGATGGCCTCGAATATCCTTGATGGGAATCTTCCCACCAGTAGCCGCAGTGCGCCCAGTGTAGTACTGAGTAATCATATCCTCCACTGTCCGGTCACCCCCTCGTGACCCGGTAACAGATATAGGTTCTCCCCTCTGGGATAATCCTGTCAGGAAGTAGATGTCCTCGACATCTATACTCAGTGTATGTACCTTGATCTTGAAGTGTTGTTGTGTCGGATCCCAACATCGGATCATATGTGTCAGCAGCGAAACTTGGGCCCTCATGTCCGACACTCGCAAGTATTTGAGTAACCTGCAGTTCCTCAATGCAACAATGCATTGAGGGTCATTTTTGAATTGAGCATCATCCAACTCGTGTTCCCATTCTTGCCACTCTATGACCATGTTTATCACCGTGAACCTGTCAAGAAAGACAAATAAGCACCATTAGAACTCACTTCATGCATTAAAAATTTTTCTTGGGATTTAGGCGTTGAGTTGAAATTGGACGTTTGTGTTGTCGTAGGCCGTCCTTGCAGATAGTACGACGTCGTCACAAACGGTCCTTGCGGGACTTGCGACGCCGCATGGCCGTCGCAATTCTCATAAGGAGGGCTTGCGCCGACCCGTGAGTGCATTTCCCCCAAGCAAAACAACTCAAAACTTTGAAACTAATCCACTAAAAAGTTGCATAGATGAGTTTAGGCCTACCTGCTTCTGACGGATCGAAATGGTGGACCGTAGCTCTCGAAATCAGCAGTTGAATTTTGGCTCCAAACGACACTTCACACTCTCCAAACTTGGTAAAAAACAATTGTAATTTTTTTTCACTATTTCACCCATTTTATAACACAAAATGGAATATTCCTTTTATAATTTGATGCTTTAGTGGGTTTTTTACTATAGTTTGGGTTATTTACTGCATTTAAACATTTGGTTAACTGTTTTTGACCTAGTCTTTGAGTTGCAGGAGAACCTAAGTGCCTAATTAATGCCATTCTTCATCGTGATGATCATCTCGTAAGTATTATCAGGTATGAACAACTTCTTCGAGCGTCTTTTTGTCGTTATTCCGCTCATTAAATTCAATTACTAATGACACCGAGCTTAATCTTTGTTCTTTCTCATGCTCATAAAATGATAAGAATAAGTCACCGAGTTATGGTTTATCATTTTTCGGGCTCGTTAAACTCCTATGAAAAAGGAAACCCCTCGGAGTCTCTCTTTGAGCTCTTTTCAGGCTCTCAAAATACGAAAAGATTGCCAAGCAAACTTGATGCGTTCACTCTTGTAAAAGTATTTGAATGATCGTCTTCCTAGTGATAGCTTACCCCTTTTTCGGACCAGGGGGCACTACTTACGAAAAAGGAATACTCCAGCCAATCATGACTGGAAGAGTCCTCTCTTGCGTTGTTTTACCCTTTTCCAGGCAAAGAGGCTAACTTTACAAAAAAGGACCTTTGGAGTCTTCTTTAGTTCTTTTTAGACTCTCTAAACATGAAATGACACCGAGTTTTCCTCCTCTGGACTCGTTAAAATTCAACATTGAAGGGCCCACCATGGGATGAACCCCTCCTTTCCCAGGTTCGTAAAATGTTTGGGATTGGACTCATCTATGAGATGAGCTATACCGAGCATCTAGTTACCCTCATCAAGATCGTCAAAAAAACACGTGAGGAACTCATCAGTCATGATGGGAAAAAATGAAATTTTTTGTGTTACACCTTCACCAGTGGCAGTACTTAGTCATTCTTGAACATGTCACTCATTTGCATTTGCATACAGTACTTGGGTCATCCGTTTGTCCTCGAGTTTTTTCCTACTTCCTGAGTCTTGTTACTCCTTTGGGTCATCCAAAGAATACTTCCCTCATCAGTTGCATTAGGATATTGGCGTCATTCTCATCATGTTAATACTGCCAAGTCATGCCATGCCCATGTTCAAGAATACATTTACTACTCATCATCTGCAGTCAGTACACCTTCCACCATGTTGGTTTACTCTGAGTCAGTCTTGCATGTTATTGTACCATCTGATCTACTCCAAACATCTGTTGTTGAGTTTCATGTTGATTATGGGGGATTCATCATGGCCCTCCTTTGATGGATTCATCCTTGTCGAACTCAACACATCATCTGAGGATTGAATCTAGAAACTAACCAAGCACCTTGGGCCTGCATGCCTCAATGGTAGGTTACCTCACTTTCGACATGATTTTACATTATTGACTCTTGATTGAAAGATTTCATCTAGAATTTGAATTCAACTCATTTATTCACGCTTGATGATATGTACTATGATACCTTGGGGATCATTGACATTAATGGTGATTTCCCTCACACTTGTTAACTGTATACATCGATGACCGGTAATAAAGTGGTTTCTACCATGTTCGACATCAAGACATTTGTAATCACATGGATAGATTCGTATCATTGTGGGTTCAGCTTGAAGACCCTAGGGAGTCATGTTTTACCTAGGTTGCAATGGAGATTGTTTGAGTCATATGACACGGATCCACTTTTGTAATGGTCGTGGCTGTGTTATCATCTCATCATGGATCTACGCTTGTGTCTAGTACCCATGATTGTGTTCAGTCGGTCATTACTAGCATGGATCTGCAATGTATTGGTCGGCATCCATGTTGTGATTCATACGAGATTGTGTTCTCAGAGTCAATTGTACTGCAGCAGCATCCTCCGTCCGACAAGTCCTTGCTAATCCTTCTGTAAAAACATTTCACCTGTCAAGTTCCAATAGCTTCATGCTTTGGGGGGCATTCTGTTACACTTAAATATTTCCACCTTAAGACTCAGTGTAAACATCCCTGAAGTTCCCATGACTAAGGAATCAAATTGGAAGAGATATTGACCTATTTCCATAGGGTTTTGTGAGGTCATCGCAGGTTAGCCTTGTGCAGCATGCGACGATGCGGGTTGTCATAATGCAGCTTGCGACGATGTTAGTTAAATGGATAAAGGGCATCTTCGAGCCATTTCTCGAAGGTGTGTGATGTGGATCTCATCCCTAAACTATAGGGGCGCTGGCATTCGGTTCCCTATCCCTTTGGGAGGATCCCTTAGTCCTATCCCACCATATCTCAACCTACCCTATCCTCTTAGTCCTATATATATGAAGCTCATTCCCATTCCAAAGGGAGGAAGTCTATAACACTTGCATGCTGGTGAAATTAGCTTAGGAGATCTCTACTTATCTCTTGGGAGACCTATACTTCCTTTGGAGGATTTGGCATTGGCTTGTTGGAGGAGGATTGTGACATTAAGATGTGGTTGTAATAACTCTCTATTTTGTACTTCCCTCTTTTAATACAACAATATAAACTCTTTCCACCAAATGTTGTTGTATTAATAATGTTTGTGTAGTTCACTTGCTTAACCATTTACTTAGATCCGTTACTGTTTAGATGCGTTTTACTGCTTGTATTGTTTCTGTATGTCTTGACAGGTCTTGCAGTTGAGCTCTGATGACCATGGAGCTCTTAGTTTTTCATCATTTAATTCAATATGATCCAGGATCTTAACTGAGAGAACAACATGTACAGCATATCAAACACAAGAGACAAGAGACACAAATCATTTCACCGGGGAAAACCAAGAAGGTGAAAAACCCCACAACTTCCTTAGAGATAGAATGAGCACTAATACAAAGATCACAAAGATCAAACCCCACAACAAGAGATAGTCTCCTAGCAGTTGCTCCTCCTCCACTTGTGGGCACTGCTCCTCTCTCTCACTAATGCGAAGTGAGTGAGTGAGTGAATGAATAGAATGAGAGAGACACACTCTCTATTTATAAAATGACTTGACTTTCCTTTTACTCTAACTGGGTCGAACTCCCTTAGGAGAGTCTAATAACCCATTAACACTTGTCATTGGGCCGACCCCACTAGGGTGGTTTAATAACCCTTTGACCCACACTGGGATGACCCCTCTAAGGTGGTCTAATAACCCTTTGAACCACACTAGGCTGACCCCTCTAAGGTGGTCTAATAATCCATCAAATATAAGTTATGACACTTACAATATAACTTGCGACACTTGCAAATACAAATGACGACACTTCCAACCGGAGGAATAATACATCTCCGTTGGGGATACAATAAAGTACAAATGTAATATACAAGTGAATATATTTCGAAGTTACAAATACATCAACACTCCCTCTTAACTAGGAAGGTATTCTCTTGACACAGGTCATCAATACATATAGGCACAAGTCTTCAATTATGGAGTTGGATCATCATCACTAGATCACGGAGCATCATCATCACTACTGCTATACTCGTCATCTTGATCACTGGTGCTATCTCTCAATTCTTCTCGTCATAGGAATTTCTATAGAGCCAACCCTTTTTCATATTGGTTGTAGGCCTAGCCTCCTGTAGGTCTTCATCATATCTGGCCATCCCGTGGAATCCTCAGGGCTGATTACGTGCATCAACAAAACCTCGAAAGAGAATCCTAGGACTTTTACGAGCTTACTGCTCAACCTATCGGATCTCCCAGGATCTTTTACATGTGACCTTCACAAAACCTTAAAAGAGTGTCTTGCGACCTGCAAGATCTCTAAAGAGAATCCCAGGATCTTTTACGTGCCTAGCACAACCTGTCCTGATCTCCACGACTGATTACATGTGAACTCGCAAAACCTTAAAAGAGTGTCTTGCAACCTACAAGATCTCTAAAGAGCATCCCAGGATCTTTTACGTGCCTAACACAACCTGTCTGGATCTCCAGGACTGATTACATGCAATTCTTGCAAAACCTTAAAAGAGTGTCTTGCAACCTGCAATATCTCTAAAGAGCATCCCAGGATCTTTTACATGCCTAGCACAACCTTTCCAGATCTCCAGGACTGATTACATGCACCTGCACAACTTGTCCACAGCCATAGAGTATCATCCTGATACTCATGATCAACCTGATCATCCTCACATGGAGCATCGTTCTGATGCTCATGATCATACTGATCATCATCATACAATACATCATCCTGATGCACATCATCATCACATGATCTTCTTGATCATCATCATAGCATCGTCCTGATGCATATCATCTGGAGCATCGTCCTGATGCTCATCACACATGATCAACCTGATCATCATAATAACATCGTCCTGATGCATATCATCTGGAGCATCATCCTGATGCTCATCACACATGATCAACCTGATCATCATCATAGAATCGTCCTGATGCATATCATTTGGAGCATCGTCCTGATCCTCATCACACATCTCTTACATCCACAGCCATGGGAAGGATCCTCCTACCACCATGCTTGGAATGGATTCTGCAAATGTGTCCCATCACTTCCTCCTCGAAATATCTTTTAATTGAAGAACACCAAGCCTCTCTCTGAAGTACTCAAACTTCACTTTGACTAGTGGTTTGGTCAACACATTTGCAATCTGCTCATTCGTCGCAACATACTGGAGCTTCACTGCTCCTCTCTGCACCATATCCCTGACATAGTGATATTTGATCTCGATGTGATTCAACTTTTCATGGAACACCGGGTTCTTTGACAACTTCACACAACTTTGGTTGTCACAATAGATACAAGTAGCATCCAACTGGAGATCAAATAAGTCAGACAGTAGCTTCCTTATCCATACTGCCTCACAACTAGCCAAACAAGCCGTGACATACTCTGCTTCGGTTGTACTTAGTGCTACGCAGGATTTCTTCCTGCTAAACCAAGAGATCACACCTGATCCCATACTAAAGTAACACCTCGAAGTGCTCTTCCTATCTGCAGCACTGTCTGCCCAATCTGAATCAACATAACCCTCTAAGTTAAACTTTTGATTCACATCATACTTGAGCCCATAATCAACCGTACCCTTCAGGTACCTTAGAATATGCTTTACAACAATCAGGTGAACATGTCTAGGATCCGTCAAGAATTGGCTCAAGGTGTTCATCGCAAAGGAAATATGTGTTCGTTAGGTACATCAAGGACCCAATCATCTGACGATACATAGTGGCATCAACCGACTCTGATGAAGCATCACTCAATACCTTCAGGTTCGATGCCATAGGTGTGGCCATGGCCTTGCAGTCCATCATCTCAAACTGCTTCAGGATATCTACTGCATACTTCCCTTGTCCAAGGAAGATTCCATCTGTACTCTGCCACACCTCCATACCTAGAAAGTAATGCATCATACCCAAGTCCTTCATCTCGAAATCGGCAGCAAGATTCCTCTTCGTGTCAAAAATCAACCTATCCTTACCTGTCACAAACAGGTCATCCACATACAGTAGGAGTATCACTGGATTTCCTTCCTCAACCTTGTAGTAGAGGTTCGAATTGTTGATGTATATGTAACTTCGGAATGTATTTCATCTATGTTTATTGTACCCTTATAAGAGATGTGTTATTCCTCTATAAGGAAGTGTCGTCATGTGTATTGACAACTGTCGCAAGTGTGTGTACTTGGTGATGGGTTATTATACCACCATGTGTGGGGTCAGCCCTGAAATATATATTATATTATGGATGTACCTAGCTAGACAAGTCGGCCCCATAGTGTAATTGGGAAAACAGACTAGTATAAATAGAGATCGGGAGATCTCTATTTGGATCACTCGAAAACTCACACTTCTCTCACTTAGAAAGTGGAGCACTAGTGAGGAGGAGGATCATATGCTACTAGGAGACTATCTCAGTGTATTTTGGTTGTACTTTGGTTGAGCCATTGCTCTCTCTATCTCTGAGGAAGTTGTGGGGTTTTTCACCTTAGGGTTTTCCCCACGGAAACTCTGTGTCTCTTGTCTCTCATGCTTTTGATTCTTGTGATGCTTTTGATGCTTATTGTGATTGTTATGCATTGATATACTGTATATGTTATTCTCTCAGTGAAGATCCTAGAGTATTGTGATTTAATGCTCAAAATTTAACATGGTATCAGAGCTAACCCGAGAAGAAGACATTTTGCAGTGACGAAAACTTGAGTTTCTTGTTTATTGGGTTTCTCTCCATAGTTTTTGGAAAAGTAGTATAGTATATTGACTCTACTCATCAAGGAGAATCTATTTGTCCAATTAGAATTCAATTCTGAGCATTTTCAAATTTGGCCCTAAAAATTAGGGTTTCCACAAAAATAGGAATTTCTGAAATCTGAAGACATAGCTGGAAGCTCCTTGCAAAAATCGAAGTTTAGAGCTTTGGATCAAGATTTTTGGCTGGGTAGATCTCCGGGAAACTCAAACCCTAATTCAGGGCTCTCCTTAGTGAACCTAAGAGGACAAAAAGGAAAATCTGAAGGTAAAGCTTTGCTGATCTCAAATTCTGAATACACCAGGCTGATCAGCTCATCAAGGCGCATCTTTCTATCCTTTCAGAAAGTTGAAATTGACATTTTGAATTTTTAGGGTTTTTTCGACAAACCTAATCCGGGACTAGATCCAGTTTTCAGCAATTCAAGTGGTAAGACCTAAATCTTTTCTATTTCCATTTGAAGTACTCTTTAAGATGTCTCAACACACCAAGCTTGAGGATAAGCTTGAAGGGGTTGATAACTTCCGAGCTTGGAAGTATAGGATTGGGTTAATCCTGGAAGAGAATGAGTTGGACTCATACATAAAAGAAGACATCCCTATCCCAGAGGATGAAGAGGCTAAGGTATTGCATAAGCAGAACTTGGTCAAGGCAAAGAGAATCATTGCTGATTCCATCAAAGACCATCTCATACCCCATGTGTCTTGTCTAAAGACACCCAAGGAGATGTTTGACTCTTTGACCAAGTTATTTGAAGAGAAGAACATAAATCGGAAGATGACTCTACAGAATCAATTGAAAGGGGTCAAGATGTTGAATGGAGAAACCATTCAATCTTACTTCTCCAAGGTCTCTTAGATCAAGGAACAACTTGAAGCTATAAATGAAATGGTGGAGAATGGTGAAATTGTTATGACCACTTTGAATGGCCCAGCTAGGTCATGGGACTCTTTTATCCAGGGGATCTGTCCCAGAAAGAAATTAATCTCCTTCAGCAGATTGTGGGAGGAGTGTTCTCAAGAAGAAGCAAGGCTTGTGGCAAGTGTGGGGAATGAAGATCAAGCTCTCACAAGCTCACACTAAGAAGGGCAAGTTCAAGAGGGAGCCATCCCATTACAAGAAGAAATCTTCTCATCATTATCACAAAGACAAGAAAGATCTAAGGTGTTTCACTTGTAATGAGAAGGGTCACTCTGCTTCAAAATGTCCCAAGAACAAAAGGGACAACCACAACAACAACAACTCCAGCAAGAAGAAGAAGGGTAACAAAAGAAGGTACCATGCTCATGCTGCCAAAGATGATGAACCTCCAAATAAGAAAGCTAGGGCAGAAAGTGAAGATGACTCATCAAGTGAAGAAGAGTATGTCCTAATCTCTGCTCTCACAGGTACAATCTCCCATGGTTGTAATGATTGGTTAATTGACAGTGGGGCTTCCAAACACATGACTGGGTTTAAGGAATCTTTTGTAAACCTATCTGAACATGAGTCACCCCATAAGGTGAAACTTGGGGATGATTATCAATACCCTATCAAAGGAAGTGGTGAAGCCTCCTACAACCTGGATTCTAGAAAATCTTTGAAGATGAAAGAAGTCCTTTATGTACCTAGGCTCAAGAAGAATCTTCTCTCCATCTCTGCATTGGATGAAAAAGGCATGAAGGTTGCATTTGTAGATGGCCAAGTCCTAATGTGGCCAAAGGGTAAAACAATCGATGATGCAGTAGTGATTGGAGAGCAAGAGGGAGGATTGTATAAATTAAAGGGACAACCTGAACATGCTATGAAGACAAAGATTCATCCATAGTCATGGATCACATAGAGGTATGTATAATTTGTTTTTGCAAAGGTTAACTAATGAGTTATGTAGGTCATTGAAGAGAACAAGAACACATTGCTAGACATAACTAGCAAATATGGTGACCAGGTATGTGTTTCTTATATCATAGGATCTATTATATAAGTATGCATGACATGATTGATGATGTTTATTCATGAAGTCATAGGTTTGAATAATCATGGGTATATGCATATTACGTGTCTTACCTTATTTAATGTTATGACTAACCAGAAGAGTCATAGGTTTGAGTAATCACAGGTTTAGACATGTTATGACTAACCATAAGAGTCCTATATAAACCTTGAATGCTAATGCTTATTCTTTATGTTTGAAATGATCATGACTATACATGCTTGAGATTATTGTGTGTTGATAGTATTGAGAATATACTAATGAATGTATGATGAGATCACAAGGATAACACAATGATGATATTAATAAGCATGCATAGGGATCAAGAATGAATATAAGTTCAAGAACAGGTAATCCAGGAAGCAAAGATCAAGAGGGAGCACACTCCAGTGGTTTCTGCAAGGATGCAGATATTCATAGGGAGTTGACCATCTCTCTACATTCCACAACAGAAAGGTGTAGAAGAAGCTATTTCAGATTAGGACTCCAGTAGCTCCTACAAGGAAGCAAAGACTCAGAGGGAGTCCACCCAACAAACAAACAAAGATAAGTATTTTAATTATCATTTCTTACATATTTGTTTGTTTAAATAAAATTGTTCAATGATGTATATACTCATGTTCCTAGACTTAGGATATGTATTGTACATATTAGAATGATTGCATTAATAAACAGGATACCACTAATATGCATGTGATGGGTAAGTGGCCTATGGCACTGAACAACATTCCATTGCTACTTATCTAGAATGAAACCTCTTTGCTGACATGTTGGGAGTAGTGCAAACTCTTAACAATGTTCTGGTAGAGACTGGAAGGCATCTAGAAAGTTGTGGAACATGGATAAATGTTGTATTAAAGCATTGGCTAAGATAATTGCATGACTGTATGACATATTTCTTTATGTGTAAGAATTTGTCTGAAAATTATGAGATGTTTCTAATCATGCAATTTAACTTGTTTTGTAGGAAAGACCATATACCATCACCTACAAAAGAAGGACTACAACATTTGTTCAAGCAACAAAGTCATCTATTGAAAATATTGAAGTTCCCAGGATCTGGGAAGAATGCCATGATCGAGGAGTACCAGTCGATCATGAAGATGTTTGGGATGCAGTCCCAAGACCTAAAGGGTAGTCTGTAGTGACTTCCAAGAGGATATACAAGATCAAGCATGCTGCAGGTGGTAGCATAGAGACTTTTGTTCCTGTAGCCAGATACACTTCCATTAGATCAGTACTTGCTCTGGCTGCAGTGATGAAGTGGAAGATACACCAGATGGATTTCAAGACAACCTTCTTGAATAGTGTAGTTGAAGAAGAAGTGTATGTGGAGAAGCCACTTGGTTTTGAGACACATGACAGGGAGTCATATATGTGCAGAACTTGGTATGGTAGGATAGACAACTTTCTATCCAGTTTGGGCTTTACCAAGAGTAAAGCAGATTCCAACCTTTACTACAAGGTTGAGGAAGGAAATCCTGTGATTCTACTTCTGTACGTGGATGACTTATTTGTAATAGAAGATGGCAGATTGATTGCAGATACTAAGAGGAAGTTTGCTGCTGAGTTCGATATGAAAGATTTGGGAATGATGCATTATTTCCTAGGTATGGAGGTGTGGCAGAATGCAGGCGGGATCTTCCTTGGTCAAGGGAAGTAAACTGTAGATATCCTGAAGATATTCAAGATGATGGATTGCAAGGCCATGGCCACACCCATGACATCGAACCTGAAGCTTCTATGTGATGCTTCATCTGAGCCAGTTGATATCTCTATGTATCGTCAGATGATTGGGTCCTTGATGTACCTGACGAACACGAGACCAAATATTTGCTTTGCTGTGAACACATTGAGTCAGTTCCTGACAGATCCAAGGAGTGTTCACCTAGTTGCTGTAAAGAATGTTCTAAGGTACCTGAAGGGTACAGTGGATTATGGTCTCAAGTATGAAGCGAATCAAAATTTTAACCTGCGGGGTTATGTTGATTCAGATTGGGCAGGCAATGCTGCAGATAGGAAGAGCACATCTGGGTGCTGCTTCAGTATGGGATCAGGTGTGATCTCTTGGTTTAGCAGGAAGCAGTCCTAAGTACAGCTGAGGTAGAGTATGTTGCAACCTGTTCAACTAGTTGTGAGGCAGTATGGCTATGGAAGCTACTGTCTGAGTTATTTGATCTCCCATTGGATGCTACTGGTATATTTTGTGATAACCAGAGTTGTGTGAAGCTGTCTGAGAACCCAGTGTTTCATGACAGGTCGAAACACATAGAGATCAAATATCACTATATCAGGGATATGGTGCAGAGAGGAGCTGTGAAGCTCATGTATGTTGCGACGGACGAGCAGATTGCAAATGTGTTGACGAAGCCACTAGCCAGGGTGAAGTTCGAGTACTTCAGGGAGAGGCTTGGTGTTCTTCAGATCGAGGACACTTCGAGGAAGAAGTGATGGACACATTTGCTAAAGCCATTCCAATCATGTTGGAAGGAGGATCCTTCACATGGCTGTGGATGTAAGAGCTGGATGATGAGCATTAGGATGATGTTCTAGTTTCTGCTTTGTATGATCAGTTGGATCATTTACATGTATATGTATGTATGCATCATGTTGGATGATTGGACCATGTATCTGTATGTGTATCAGGTGGATACATTGTATGATCAGGTAGATCATGTATGTTGATATGTATCATGTATTTGTATTTGTATTAGGTGGATACACTGTATGATCAGGTGTATCATGTATGATGATATGTATAAGGTAGATACTTGGTATGCATCAGGTGGATGCATTGTATGATTAGGATGATCATGATGACAAGCTTTAGGATGTTGCTCCAGATGATATGTACCAGGATGGTACAGTGATGATGATCAGGATGATCATATGTATCAGGTGGATACATTACATAATCAGTTGGATTATGTGTGATGAGTTCCGAAGACATAGATGCACAGTGCCTTTCGGACATGGTGGTAGATGTGTTCTCCCATGTGCGTTGATGTAAGTGCAAAGCCTTTCCGACATGGTGGTAGATGTGTTCTCCCATGTGAGTTGATGTAAGTGTAGAGCCTTTCCGACATGGTGGTAGATTTGTTCTCCCATGTGCGTTGATGTAAGTGCAGAGCCTTTCCGACATGGTGGTAGATGTGTTCTCCCATGTGCGTTGATGTAAGTGAAGAGCCTTTCTGACATGGTGGTAGATGTGTTCTCCCATGTGCGTTGATGTAAGTGCAGAGCCTTTCCGACATGGTGGCATATGTGTTCTCCCATGGTCGTTGATGTAAGTGCTATGAGCCTTTCACGGATGGTGGTAGGTTGGTCCTCCCATGCCGGTGAGTGTAAGTGCCGTGTGTGTGCATCTGGGTTATGCTTCGTGATACTCTGTGGCCGTGGACAGGTTGTGCAGTAGCATGTAAAAGGTCCTGGGAGATCCGATAGGTTGAGCTGTGTGCTCGTAATCAGTCCTGGGATGCTCTTTCGAGGTTTTGTTGAATCACGTAATTAGTCCTGAGGATTCCACAGTATGTGTTATAGGTCAAGCCTGCACCTCTCCGTCCGTGATCACCTTGAGCTGTTGATCACACAAAAGGACAACTTGGATGGAGGAGCATGTTAACCTTAGATGAGACTTTGACTTACTCCACCTCCTTGCAAGATTGGAAAAATCCTAAAAATGTCATTTTGAGACATGAGCGCTACTCTACTTTAATAGACTAGCACCTATACCCTACTCCAGTGTGCAATAGTAGCGCTCAAGCCTCATGAGCGCTACTCCTCTTCAACATAGTAGCGCTTAACATTCAAAAAGTGCTGAGCGCTAGTTTAAAAACACTATAGTAGCACCCTGGGCGATACTCCACTGATAAATAGTAGCGTACACCTCAAAACATGATTAAAAAATAATTAATTTCACGAAGAGGATTAGTTGCAGTTAGTTTCCCAACTTCCCCAACTTCCTCCATAACCATCTCTCGACCTGAACTGCTTCCCTTGTCCTATAAATACAAGGAAGAATAAAGAGAGGGGTTAGAGACATGAATGCTATTGGGAGAATTTTAAAGAGAAGCTTTCATTGGAGGAGGTTATGCTGGAAGATATCCAAGCCAGAGAAGAGCAGGAGCCTAGGATCAGGTTGCAGGAGCATGTGACAAAGCCAGGTATACTTTGTATCATCAATTTGCATTTGAAAATAAAAGGTTGAAGCATCTTTCTTGTCCCAAATTAAGTGTTCATTGAAGTTATATACTTGTTTGGATCTGCTTTGGTTAATATTGGATGTTTAAATTGCTTTGTCTATTTCATCATTATATATTATCCAAGATACGCTGAGAAAGGTACTTGTATTGCAGGTTTATTGAACGGGAGGTTGACTTGAGGATCGAGTGCAAGATCGAATAAGAGCTAGGATCGAACGTCATTCGAAAGGTATGTTCTCAAGACCTATAACCTATTTCCTTTCATAAACATCTCTGTAACACAGTTAGTATGCTTACCTGTCATCCCCTTTCAATTGATAATATCTGTTTCCTTACTATAGGGTAGTTTTTCCCGCCAATAGTATGGCCAGTGATGATGAAGACCTGCAGGTGGTAGGCCTACATCCAGTATGAAAAAGGACCGGCTCTGTCGAACTTCCTATGATGAGTAGAATTAGAGATTGGTTGAGATAGCAGCAGTAGTGACGATGATGATGACGATGCATCGATGACGATGATCCCGAGAAGAAGACTTGTCTAGCAGAACTGTGTCAAGAAATACCTTCCTAGTTAAGAGGGAGTGTTGATGTACATGTAACTTTGGAATGTATTTCATCTATGTTTATTGTACCCTTATAAGAGATGTGTTATTCCTCTATAAGGAAGTGTCGTCATGTGTATTGACAAGTGTCGCAAGTGTGTGTACTTGGCGATGGGTTATTAGACCACCATGTGTGGGGTTGGCTCTGAAATATATATTATATTGTGGATGTACCTAGCTAGACAAGTCGGCCCCATAGTGTAACTGGGCAAACAGACTAGTATAAATAGAGATCGGGAGATCTCTATTTGGATCACTCGAAAACTCACACTTCTCTCACTTAGAAAGTGGCGCACTAGTGAGGAAGAGGATCATTTGCTACTAGGAGACTATCTCAGTGTATTTTGGTTGTACTTTGGTTGAGCCATTGCTCTCTCTATCTCTAAGGAAGTTGTGGGGTTTTTCACCTTAGGGTTTTCCCCACGGAAGCTCTGTGTCTCTTGTCTCTCATACTTTTGATTCTTGTGATGCTTGTCATGCTTATTGTGATTGTTATGCATTGATATACTGTATATGTTATTCTCTCAGTGAAGATCCTAGAGTATTGTGATTTAATGCTCAAAATTTAACAGGAATCCGCTTCACTCTTAGTAAAGTCCAAACTGGACAGGAAGCTGTCTATCCTTCCATACCATGTTCTGGGTGCTTGCTTCAAGCTGTACAAGTCTTTCTTCATTCTGCACACATATGAATCCATGCCATGTGTCTCAAAACCAAGTGATTGCTCCATATACACTTCCTCTTCGACTACACCATTCAAGAAAGTTGTCTTGACATCCATCTGGTGTATCTTCCACTTCATTACTGTAGCTAGAGCAAGTACTGTTCTGATGGAAGTGTATCTGGCTACAGGTGCAAAAGTCTCTTCATAATCTATCCCTTCTTTCTGGGAGAAGCCACGAGCCACAAACCTTGCCTTGTATTTCTCTATGCTGCCATCTACAACATGCTTGATCTTGTAGATCTACTTGGAAGTCACAACAGACTTCCCTTCTGGTCTTGGGACCACATCCCAAACATCATTCTTCATGATCGACTGGTACTCCTTGATCATGGCATCCTTCCATTACTGCATCCCAGATCCTGGGAACTTCAGATTCTTCAATATCTTCAATAGGTACTTTTCTTGAACTTTGTTGCTGGAACAAATGTCGTTGTTGAGTCTTCGTTGCTTGTTATTCGAAACAAGTCTTTCTTGTAGGTGATGGTACACGGTCTTTCCTACAAGATAAGTTCAATTGCATGATTAGAAACATCTCATAGATTTCAGAACAAATTCTTACACATAAAGATATATGTCATATAATCATGCAATTATCTTAGCCAATGATTCAATACAACATTTATCCATATCCCGTAACTTTCTAGATGCCTTCCATCTCTACCATAACATTGTTAAGAGTGTGCACAAATCCCAACATGTCAGCAAAGAGGTTTCATTCTAGATAAGTAGCAATGAAATGTTGTGCAGTACCATAGGCCACTTACCCATTACTTGCATATTAGTAGTATCTTGTTCATTAATGCAACTTTTGTAAAATGCATAATATACATCCTAAATCTAGGAACATAAGTATATACATGACTGAACAACATCATTTAAGTAATCATATATAGGAAATGACAATTCAAATACTTATCTTTGTTTGGTTGTTGGGTGGACTCCCTCTCAATCTTTGCTTCCTTGCAGGAACTACTGGAGTGTGCTCCCTCTTGATCTTTGATTCCTTGCAGGAACTACTGGAGTGTGCTCCCTCTTGATCTTTGATTCCTTTATTATCTGTCTTTCAACTTATATCCATCCTGGACCACTATGCATGCTTAAGTGTGCACTAGTGTCATCATTGTGTCATCCTCAATATCTCATACATAATCATACATGCATTAGTATAATCTCAATACTATCAAAACATTATGATTCTAAATATGTATGGTCATGATAATTCCATACACAGGTAATTTATCACAAGCGTTAGTATTTCAAGGTTTCAGGGAGTACTTCTTTTACTCATGCATGTTCTTATTTGACCCTAGGACTCTTCTGGTTTGTTATATCATTAATCAAACCAAGAAGCATAATATGCATAAACCCATGATTATTCAAACCTATAACTTCATGAATAATCATTATCAATCATACAAAAAGTATACTTATATAAGATCTTAACACAAGGTAGGATTCTAACTTGATATAGAAAAGACATACCTGGATTATCATGTTTGCTAGTTATGTCTAACGTACCTAAACAATGTCTTCTTTGTTCTCTTTAATGATTTAGAGACCTTGTGCTAGTAACCTGCACATCTCATAAGTTAAGCATTGTAGAACCAAATTATACATACCTTGTAAGTAGAGATTCTATGTGATCAATAGCTATGGATGAGTCTTTGTCTTCATGTCACCATGGTCATATGTTCTCGATCTAGAACTTTAGTTGTCTTTCTTGATGTACCTTTCATGTTAGTGGACAACATCATCCTCATACAACACCACAGTGAATTAGTACAATCATAAGTGTCATAACCCTAATCAATGAATGTCTTATATCATTCACATGCATTCATATTTTTACTAAGGTGATAAGACAAGTCTAAAAATTAATCAAGATTGTACTAACCTCAATTCATATGGAGACAAACATATCATAAACTTAATCATGAACATATTTCAAAACATACCTATATCTCCTCAAGTCATACTTGTCGGGATTGCTTGTAGTCTTCTTTTGTAAAGCCTTAGCCTCATCTCCCTTTGGAACTGGAACTTCTTCACTTATGTAGGTGTCCAAATCATTCTCTTCTAGGATTAACCCAATCCACTTTGATTTGCTGAGACTGGATCTAGAGCTAGCTAGGGTTTGACAGAGAAACCCTAAAAATCCAAACTTGGAATTTCAAAATTCTGTATGGACAGGGAGATGTATATGACAGAGGCGAGCAAGCTGGTGTACTCATATTTTGAAAACTCTAAAATTGACCCCTCAAAATTGACCTGCGAGTTTCGAATCTGCAACTTCTGTCAAATTCTGGTTTTCTGGTCAAAATCTCGAACTAGGGTTTGATAGAGCTTGGGGTTCTACCCAACCAAAAAATTCGATCGTGGTCTCTAAATTTTGATTTTGATGAGGAGCATCCACCCGTGGTCTCAGATTCCAAAAATTCCAACTTTTGAAGAAACCCTAATTTCCTGCAGCAGTGACGATCCAAAAATGAAAGTGCTCAGAATCCAATTCTGTTTGGACAGAAATATATGCCATATTGTTTCTGTTGTATCTCTGAAATTTCGGATCCTCAGGGTCTGAAACTTCGTCTTGTGATAGATGACTTGTCATCTTTCCAAACCCACAGATATGAGCTCTAATGGATTCTCTGAGAGAGAGAGAGATATGCCAAGTGTTGCAACGTGACTTGTTTATGGGATGAAACAGTATAGCAAACTTGTACAGAGTGCCACATGTAAGTGTTTCAACTTCGGCCTCTGAAACGCAGACCTGTGAAACTACAGTCCATTCCCTAACTGCCAATTTTTATGGAATTCCATTTGGAGCTTCCTATCCCGATATATGACCTTTTTTCCTAGGTCACCTATTTAGGACTGCATTATGGAAGAGGCAGATACCCTAACTTGTACGGATCATATCTCACAAGTACAATGAATATGAGGTTGAGATTCAGACACAAGGTACATGAGCATTTCATCATCGACCTGTAAAATTTTCAGATCTTGAACCTTCTCCAAAATGAATTTATAGCGAAAGTGCCACGATGATTATTTTTTACTATATCAAGCCCTAGATTCCAATTTGTCGTAAGTGCAACAAGTATTGTAAATGCCATACAATGCCTTCCTTCAGGATAGCTTTGATACCTTGTTAGTTTTTCATCATTTAATTCAATATTATCTAGGATCTTAACTGAGAGAACAACATGTACAACATATCAAACAAAAGAGACAAGAGACACAAAGCATTTCACCGGGGAAAACCAAGAAGGTGAAAAACCCTACAACTTCCTCAGAGATAGAATGAGCACCAATACAAAGATCAAAACCCACAATAAGAGATAGTCTCCTAGCAGTTGCTCCTCCTCCACTTGTGCGCACTCCTCCTCTCTCTCACTAATGTGAAGTGAGTGAGTGAGTGAATGAATATAATGAGAGAGACACACTCTCTATTTATACAATGACTTGACTTGCTTTTTACTATAACTGGGACGACCTCCCTTAGGAGAGTCTAATAAACCATTACCACTTGTCATTGGGTCGACCACACTAGGGTGGTCTAATAAACCTTTGACCCACACTGGGCCGACTCCTCTAAGGTGGTCTAATAACCCTTTGACCCACAGTGGGCCGACCCCTCTAAGGTGGTCTAATAACCCATCAAATATAAGTTACGAAACTTACAATATAACTTGCGACACTTGCAAATACAAATTACGACACTTCCAACCGGAGGAATAATACATCTCCGTTGGGGATACAATAAAGTACAAATGTAATATACAAGTGAATATTTTTCGAAGTTACAAATACATCAACAGGAGCAACTACAAGGAGAAAGATCTACAATCTCAAGGTAGGACATCTAATCACTCGATCTTTAACTAGATCTAGGAAAGCAGTTTCAGATTCTGTCCCACTTGTTCTAGATTCACTTTGAACTAGGGATATCACGCCTTAAGTCCGCTTTCGGTAGATTGTCCGGTAACAAAGATCTCATGGCATGAACATAAACAAAAAAGAAATAGTTTTGATCTATCAGTCACACGTGCCAGGAAAACATCATTGCAAGCTTTTCCCAGCGAACAGGTCTTTCTTCTTTAGTAGAAAAATAGTTCTCTTACACAATGTATCCAGTCGCTAATTCACTAGTAAAAGTCCCTTTGCTAATACCCTTTACCCATATTTTTATTACAAGAGAATGTTTTTGAATCACTGATCATTTTGGCTCCCTCTACCTCCTTTAGCTTGCCCGATTTGTCCTTTTGTGTCCACCATTTCCTCTGCGCACACCCTTTCATCTCCCTCTGCATCCTTTGGCTTGCCAAATTTGGATGTTGTGCCAACCATTTCCTTTGTGCATAGCATTTTAGCTTCCACCACGTCATGACTGGTTACTTCGAATTCCTCTGCGTCCTTTTAATTTCCTGATCCGTCCTTTGTGCCTACTTTTTATTCTGCTCATAGCGTTTCAGTTTCAACACATCCTTTTATTTTACGTCGTAAGTGTTTTGGGGCAATTCTCTTTAGGCACCGATCTTGTTTCGATAATTGTTTCCTTTTGGAACCAATGTGTTTCAACACTATATACCATTTTCCACCGAAATTGTTTGGGTAGAAAAATGTTTTATGCCGATTTCCATTCGCATGAACCCTTTTAACTTTGTGTCGATACCATTTCAGAGTCCCTTTCCATTTTTCTCCGATTCCTTTTTCATTTTCTACCTATTTAATTGGCAATATAAGTTTCAGAGAACTTTTCATTTTGATAGCGAAACGTTTCGACGTCATTTCCCTTTCGGCACTGATCTTGATTCGGCGTGAAAAAAAAACTCCTCGGATTTGGCCCGTCTTCCTTTATGTACGGTCTTTCAATTTCCTTCGCTTATGATTTCTTATTTTGGCCTCCTCTGCATCCTTCGGAAACAAAAAAACCAATGTATAAGCAAACCCGTTATTAAGCACAATCATAATGAACAAAATATAAATTTCAGAAGCTTTATTCATCAGTATGGTTTTCAAAACAAAGATTTAACTTCCATGATCTAGTTTCTATTTGAAAATCGCAGAGGTGGAAGGTCGAAAAAAGTCCTAAAAATGGCCCAAAAACGTTCTTCCGCAGTCGGAAAAAGCCCTAAAAATGGCCCAAAAATTGTCCTCCCACAATCAGAAAAAGGCCCCAAAAATATCCTCCCGCAATCGGAAAAAGGCCCCAAAAATATCCTCCCGCAATCCACAATCCACAATCCATAATGCAGATCTGCGGGATTACAGGCTTGCAGGTGCCATTTTCGAACATTCAAAATTGTAATCCGGAATCCATAATGCAGGATTGCGGGATTGCAAGATCACAAGAGTGTGGGAACGCAGAAATGCAGAATGCAGAAATGCGGGAGGCAAATTTGAAAAACCGGAAAAAAACCCACAATCTGCAATCGGAAACGCGGGAAGGCGGAAAGTCGGGCTTGTAGGATTGCGGGGAAAATTTTGGAAAGTCAAGAATGTGACCCGCAATCTGCAATCCACAATCCACAGTTGGGAATGTGGGAGTTCGGCGATGCGGTATTGCGAGATGGCTAAATGCGGATATGCAGAATCGGAAATGTGGAATGCAATTCCAAAGTCAGAAATGTTGTTCGCAATTCTCAATCCGCAATCGGGATTGCAGGAATGCTGAGGTGTGGGGACGTGGAACGGCTAGATTCGGGACTGCGGATTGTGGAAATGAGGGATCCTATTCAACATACCGAAAAAATTCATTTGCAATCGAGACTGCGGAAAAGTGGGATTTCGGCATTGTAGAGGTGCAAAAAGTAGGTATTGCGGAAGTGCAGAAAATCTTTTCTTTTCATTATTTTTTTCAAGAAAAACTAAGTGTCAGGGGTAAGATGAAACCAACTTTGAGTAATATCAAAGGAGGGGCCCTACAATTTCACAAAAATTTTGGGATCAGGTTGTAGCTGCAACACTACCTTAGGAAGACTTTTAAAATTCCACATTCTGTTCCAAATGGCAGGATTGGGAGAGACATTAGGAGAAGCCGAGAAAAGCTGATAGCCTTGATCTGAAGAATGGACTCATGAGTTGGAGCCCCATCCTCTTTTTTCCTTTAGAGAGGCAGCAATAGGTGAGAGGCCTTGGAGTTGTAAAAGGAGAGAGTCCTTTTGGATTTCGAGGGGAGCTAGGCATTCAGGAATATACCATCCTTTCCAATAGGATTTGGGATCATCATTCCAGAGAGAGATGTCCCATAAATTGATTAATCCTTGATTTTGCATCCATTGCCGAAAGTTTAGATTCCCAATTTCAGTTATTAGGGGGGGTTCCCTAATATAGATTCATTCCAAATATGAATCTAATTTCCATTTCACGGAATCCAAGTTAGATCTTCTTTGAATTTTGGAAGAGCCCTAAGATAGATGGTGAAAATAGAGGATCCTTTTTTAACTCTTGGGTCTTTATCTAAGCACTTCTTTCTTGGACCTGTAAAGTATTTCTTCCATAGAACCTGGCTACTCCAAGAGAGTTTCCTTGCTACTATGCTCCAAAGGATCTTGGCTCCAAGAGAAATATTTTGAAATTTGAGATCTCGTAAATGAAGGCCTCCTTATTTATATGGTTTTTGTATCTTCTTCCAATTAACAAGAGCAAATTTCTTCCCCCCATTATTCTTTCCCCCATTCCAAAGAACGGTTTTAAGAATATTTTCCAAGGCATTCAGGAATTTCGAAGGTGCCAAAAGAATAGAACATTGATAAATCAGAAGACTATTTAGAACTGACTTAATCAAGACCAATTTCCCAACTATATTAAGCCAAGAGGCTCCCCAAGAACTGATTTTATTTTTTACTTTTTCCAACAGCGGGGTCCAAAATTCCATTTTTTTTATTTTCCTTGAATATAGGAACTCCTAGATAGGTAAATGAGTCCCATTGCACTGCTCCCTCGATCTCGAGAGTTCTATATATTTCTGATAATTCCCAAGGGCTCATATTCCAACTGTAGATCTGGCTTTTCCTGAATGTGATTGAATTACTTGATGCTTGACAGTAGGTGTCTAATTCAAGTTTGAAATTTTGAGCTGTTGCCAAACTAACCCCTCTCGGCAGAAGGGTATCATCCGCAAATTGAGCATGGTTGATATCTTTAGTTCCTTGAGCCATCCATGGGCCTAATAGATATTGATCAAGATGACTACGCTCGAACTAGAAGCTAAGAACAACCGCTTGGATAGCAAATAGAAAAGGAGAGAGCGAGCACCCCTTTCGAAGGCCCCTTGAGGATTTAAAGAAATTTGTAGCTATTCCATTAATGAGGGGAGTGATCCATGGACTGCTAACGCATGCTTTGACCCAACGTATAAAGGATGAGTCAAAGGCAAACCTACCCATTACCTAAAACAAAAAATCATGAAGAACTCTATCAAAGGTGTTAGCTAAATCAATTTTGATCACCATACCTTTCTCACGATTGCTAAAGCTTGAGTGAATTTCTTCCTGGAACAGAATAATATTGTCCCAGATTTTCCGTCCTTTAATAAATCCTCCTTGATTTTCAGGAATAAGGTTTGGAAGAATAGCTTTCAGTCATTCGATCATTACTTTTTTTATGATTTTGTAGCCGATATTACATAGAGAGATTGGACGGAAGCATTCAAAGGATGAAGCTGCTTTTTCTTTTTGGATAAGGGATAGAAAGGTAGAGTTGGTGCTTCCTCCAATTTTGTCACAATTTTGAGATTTCATAACCATTCTGAAGAGATATTTTTTAATGATATCCCAGCATACCTTTAGAAAGTGAGCAGTGAACCCATCTGGCCCTGGTGCTTTGTTGTCCTCCATATCTTCCAGCGCTTCCTTGACTTCTTCTAACTTTACTTTCCTAGCAAGATGATGGTTGTCTTTCCTCCTCACTTGGCTTGGGATTAGATCTATCAGATTTGGATTTATTGTCATATCCGGTTCCTCCTCGGTGTAGATTAAACCAAAGTGTAATACTGATTCTTCTTGAATCTTATCAAACTCATAGATATTTTGATCTCGAGCTTGTATTTTTACCATTGTTTTAAATTGATTTTTGGCTTCAGCTTGCTTATGAAAGAAGGAATTATTCCTATCCCCTACTTGGAGCCAGATATTTTTGGATTTTTGTCTCCAAATTTATTCTTCTTGTCGACAGGCAGTGAGAATGGTTTGGTGGAGAGTTGCCTCCTTGTCTAATTGTTCCTTAGAAATGACAATTTATTCCATATTCATTTGATGAACTTCAAGGGATTGTTGGGCTTCCATTCTGCAATGTATGGGCGATTTCATACCTCTTTCCCAGTCTTTTAGAGCCTTTTTTACTCTGTGGATTTTTTCTTCCCATACAAAGAAAGGGGTCCCTGAGACCGAAGAAGCCTAGGATCTTTTGACCACTTCAAATAAATATTCGTATTGAACCCAAAGAGTACTGAAGCAGAATGGGATGGGACCATAATTAATATCTTTTTTTATTTCAAGCAGAATGGATTTATGATTCGATCCTCCAAAGGGGACGATCTTGGAGGAAGGGTTCAAGCCCATCAATAGGAAAGAATTCATGACCAAACAACGGTCAAGCTTTGTTGCAATATGACCAGGGCCAATACGTTTATTGAACCAGGTAAACTTGCCCTTGTCAGGCCAAATATCAACTAGATCCCAGTCCATAATAAGTTCATCAACCCATTCTCTGATCGGATCTATGACGGCTGATCCTCCCCTTTTCTCGAAACTACATTAAGATCCCCAGCTATAATAATATTCTCCAAAGGGAGGTCGTTGGTGTTAAGATTCAATATGCTAAGATAGATAACATCAGTATTCAATTCAATTTCACAACAATAGATATGCAGGATCACTGAAAGAATAACAAGCACAACATAAACACAAGAGACAGATTTATCCTGGGAAACCCTCATGGGGTAGAAAACACAGCAAAAACTCCTCAATATAGATGATCAACAAGTACAAATATGAAATCCCCAAACAAGAGCTCCTTCTCCTCCTTTGCAGATCTCTCTCTCTCTCCTATGCAAGTTCACAAGTGAGTGAGTGTGTGTTCAAATGAGGAACACACCTCCTCTATTTATACTTTACATTCACTTGACTTTTACACGTGACAGGTCGGCCTCAATAGTTTATTCTCTTGCTGACTGGGCCGACCCATCTAGGGGACTTAAAAACCCCATTACAAATGACTCTTAGGGGATCTAATGCCCCAACTTACATGGGAGAATTTACCTCAATGACTTTACATAATAATAACATCTCGACGGAGGAATAAAACATCTCTGGATGAATAATAATAAATTACAAATAGAATATTCTTTGAAGTTACAATATTTCAACACTCCCCCTTAACGAGAAGGATATTCTAACAACATCTGTAGGAGCAAGGAGTCATCAACTACATCACAGTGATACATCTATAAATCATTGGAAGTTTTCTTCAATACTCATCAGTAACTCAAAACAACTACTGGAACATCTTCAATATCTTCAATACTGGAACATCAATATCTTCAGTACTGAGTCTTCATCTTCTGCAGCACTCGATCACTTGATCAGCTACAATAACATCATCATCTGGATCTCTTGATCAACAACATCATCTGGATCTCTCGATCAACAACATCATCTGGATCTCCCGATCAACATCATCTGGATCTCTCGATCAACAACATCATCTGGATCTCTTGATCAACAACATCATCTAGATCTCCCGATCAACAACATTATCTGGATCTCCCGATCAATAACAGCATCTGGATCTCCCGATCAACAACAACAACTGTATCTCTCGATCAACAACATCATCTAGATCTCTCGATCAACATCATCATCATCTGGATCTTCCGATCAACAACATCATCATATCTGCAACACACATGATCCAATTACGGGATGATCAATCCCTCTCACTTTAGGACATAAGTCCAAGGATGATACAATCCTGATCCACTTACGAGATGATCAATTTCTCTCACTTTTAGGACAAGTCCAAGGATGATACAATCCTGATCCACTTATGGGATGATCAATCCCTATAAATTTAAGACACCATATTATGTCTAGGGACGATGCAATCCACTCATCAACTTAAACAAATTCTAAGGACCACTTCTCGAAGACACAGGTCTTTGGATCCATTTAGGACTAAAGTCCAGGGATGATGCAATTCACTCGTCCACTTAGACAAAGTCTAAGGACCACTTCTCGAAGACACAGGTCTCCAGATCCATTTAGGACTAAAGTCCAGGGATGATGCAATCCACTCGTCCACTTAGACAAAGTCTAAGGACCACTTATCAAAGACACAAGTATCCGTATCCATTTAGGACTAAAGTACATGGATGATGCAATCCACTCATCCACTTAGACAAAGTCTAAGGACCACTTCTCGAAGACACAGGTCTCCGGATCCATTTAGGACTAAAGTCCAGGGATGATGCAATCCAGACCACAGTGCCAGTCCTTTTTCATACTGGATGTGACCTAGATCAAATCTAGGATTTACCACCATAGAGCTAGTCCTTTTTCATACTGGATGTGACCTAGATCAAATCTAGGATTTACCACCACAGAGCCAGTCCTTTTTCATACTGGATGCGACCTAAATCAAATCTAGGATTTACCACCACAGAGCCAATCCTTTTTCATACTGGATGTGACCTAGATCAAATCTAGGATTTAACACCACAGAGCCAATCCTTTTTCATACTGGATGTGACCTATATCAAATCTAGGATTTACCACACAAAATCATCACATTCTTGGAGACAAGAGTCTACGGATCTATTTTAGGACATATGTCCTGGGATGATACAATCCCACTGCAACATCATCAACTCTAAGGACCACTCATTGACCTCATCGTCGATACAGGTATCCTCATCATTGACCTCATCGTCGGTACAAGCATCCTCATCATCGATATAGTTATCCTCATCATCGATACAAGTATCCTCATCGACCTCATCGTCGATCCAAAATATCATCATCGACCATATCACTCCCCCTTTCGAGGAGGGTCCTTTTGAAATACACCAATATTGTTTCGAAAATACTCAAATTTTACTCGAGACAGAGGTTTGGTCAATACATCAACAACTTGCTCATTAGTGCTCACATGCTCGAGTTTTATAGCTCCTTTCTGCACCATATCCCGTATATAGAAATATCGGATCTCTATGTGATTTGACTTATCATGGAACACTGGATTCTCCGTCATCTTGATACAACTAGCAGAGAAAGATGCTATATATATTCCACTTCAGCTGTGCTAAGAGCCACAATGGACTGCTTCCTACTAAACTATGAGATCATAGCAGATCCCAGACAATAACATCCACCCGATGCGCTCTTTCTGTTTGAGACACTTCCAATCCAATCTACATCTATATAACCATACAGTCTGAAGTCATGATCTCCAACATATTATAGACCAAAGTCTATCGTACCTCTTAGATACATCATCGCATGCTTTGCAGCTACTAGGTGAACACATCTAGGCTCAACTAGATATTGACTCAGGGTGTTCACAGCAAATCATATATCTGGACTGGTATTCGTTAAATACATCAATGAACCAGTCATATGTCCGTAAACTGTAGAAACCACTGTCCATCATCCCAGATCTCTACTTCACATTTTCCTTGGCTAAGGAAAAATCTCATATGATCTCAGCCACATATCTAATCACAAGAATCATGCCAAGATTCTTTAACTCTGATATCTACTCCCTCTGAAGTGGAGTATTGTCCTTCCTCTGTGACTGAACATCATGCACACTCTGCATTGAGTGATCTTCTGCATATCTATTTGTGCCATCTCCCGTCAGATGGGTCTACTGGTATAAGCCTCAAGATCACTCAAACTCTATGGTGAGTTCCTTCTTGATTCCATATAAGAGAAGCATGTCATCTATATATAGAAACCCTCTTAAACCTTGTAGCAAAGGTTGAAATCCACATCACCTGTGGTGATCATCAAGCTCATCAAATGGCTATCGATCCTGGGTACCTGTTGAACCCGTACAAAGTCTTCTTTAATCATGTGATTCTCTATCAAATCCTGGGAGTTTGTTCAATATGCACTTCTTCTTCAATTACACCATTCAAGAGAACGGTCTTGCCATCCATGTCTGTAATCTATCTCTGGAAGTGTGTCTAGCCACTTAGAGCAACCATCTTGTCATGATCCTCTCCCTCTTTCTAAGAGAATCCTCTAGCCACGAGCCTTCCTTTGTACTTCTATAGTATGTTTGATTTGTATGTCTTCTTATTGAACATCCATCATTTGTTCTTTGGAACAGGTGTCCATCATCCTTCTTTTGTAGATCATAGCACATGATCTTTCCTACAAATCAAATTTAATTACATGATTAGTGAAACTTCATAATCATCAAATCATGTTCACATTTTAATGATAACCTATCATGCATACTAATATGATTCACATAGTTATGCAACTATCTTGACCAATACTTTGGCACAACACTTCTCCATGTTTTGTATGCATATAGTGGCTATCTAGATGCTTTCCATCTCTACCAGAACATACTATCAAGAGAGTGCACATCTCTCAGCATGTCAGCAAAGAGGTTTTTTTCTAGACAAGCAACAATGGAATGTTTGTCCAACTTACCCATCATATGCATATTAGTAGTATATTGTTCAATGCTATATGAATGCTTACACTATGCATGATATATTCTAGGAATACAAATATGCATACAACTATTACGAGCAATATCATTAACTATTCAGAGATTCAAGAAGTAATTCAAATAACAACTCAAATACTTGTCTTGTATGTTTGTGTGGTTTCCTCCCTCTTGATCTCTATTTTCCCCTTTGTGATAGCATCATGATTATATGTCTTTGAACTTCTATCCATCCTGGACCACTATGTATGCTTAAGTGTACACTAGTGTCATCATTGTGTCATCCTCAATATCTCATACATAATCATACATTCATTAGTATAATCTCAATACTATCAAAACATTATGATTCTAAATAATCTTAAACATGTATGGTCATGATCATTTCATACACAAGTATACTTATCTAAGATCCTAACACAAAGTAGGATTCTAACTCGATATAGGAAAACATACTTGGATTAGCATGCTTGCTAGTTATGTCTAAAACAATATCTTCTTTGTTCTCTTCAATGATTTAGAGACCTTGTGCTAGTAACCTACATATCTCATAAGTTAAGCATAGTAGAACCAAATCATACATACCTCGTAAGTAGAGCTTCTATGTGATCAAAGACTATGGATGATTCTTTGTCTTCATATCATCATGGTCATATATATTTGTCTTACTTGATGTACCTTTCATGTTAGCAGACAACATCATCCTCATACAACACCACAAGTGCATTAGTACAATCATAAGCGTCATAACCCTAATCAATGGATGTCTTTTATCCTTCAAATGCATTCATACTTTTACTAAGGTGATCAGAAAATCTAAAATTAATCATGATTGTACTAACCCTAATAATATGAAGACAAACATATCATGAACTTAATCATGAAAAAGATTTCAAAACATACATGTATCTTCTTAAGTCATACCTGTCGAGATTGCTTGTAGTCTTCTCTATAAGGGTAAAACCCTAACCATCCAAGGTATATCACTTGTAAATATCTTATATAGGTCCATTTTTCTAGGATGATAGAATATCAGTTCCATTTAAACCTCCCTCATTGTTTCCATATGAGTCTCCCAACTTTGTCAGGGTTTCTTCTTACTTGGAAACCCTAATTTTCAATCTCCTTCCTCCCACAACATTTTGATGGAGGATTAATATCTATGATGAATGGATTCTAAATCCATTTTCAAAGTTTCCAATGTTGCATCAGGTGTCTCCAACATTGTATCAGGTCATCCCATACCTAAAAACTGAAAAAACCTAAGTGAGAGCTTCTTCCTCCTCTTCTTTGATTTCCTCCATTGAGCCATTTTAGATGTGTCGTATTGTTTCTGGTGTATCTGTGAAATTTCGGCTCTGTAGGGTCTGAAACTTTGCCCTGTGGTAGCCTAACCTGTCATCGTTCCAACCCCACAGGTTTGAGCTTCATTGGATTATCCATCATAGAGATATGCTCAGTTTCCCAACATGACCTGTTTAAGGGATGAAACAACATAGCGAACTTGTACGGAGTGCCACATGTCACTGTTTCAACTTAGGCCTCTGAAACTTGGACCCGTGAAACCACTTTCTATGTCATAACTTTAAATTTTTACGAAATTCTATTTGGAGATTTCTATCCCGAGATATGACCTTTTTACATAGGTCACCTGTTTAGGGCTTCATTCTAGAAGAGGCAGAAACCCTAACTTGTTCAGACCATATCTCAGAAAGTACAATGAATATGAGGCTGAAACTCGGACAAAAGGTACAAGAACATGTCATCTTCGGCCTGTACAAGTTTTAGATCATGAACCTTCACCAAAAGTGATTTATAGCGAAAGTTTCACTATGACTAGGTTTTGCTATACAAAGCCCTAGCTTTCAAATTGTCGCAAGTGAAACAAGTGTCGTAAGTGCCATACATTTCCTTCCTTCAAGCTAGCTCTGATACCATGTTAATATTCAATATGCTAATATAGATAACATCAATATTCAATTCAATTTCACAACATTAGCATATGCAGGATCACTTAAAGAATAACAAGCATAGCATAAACACAAGAGACACAGATTTATCTTGGGAAACCCTCATGGGGTAGAAAACCCAACAAAAATTACTCAATATAGATGATCAAAAAGTACAAATATGAAATCCCCAAACAAGAGCTCCTCCTTTGCAGATCTCTCTCTTTCCTATGCGAGTTCACAAGTGAGTGAGTGTGTGTTCAAATGAGGAACACACCTCCTCTATTTATACTTTACATTCACTTGAATTTTACACTTGACAGGTTGGCTCAATAGTTTATTCTCTTGCTAGCTGGGCCGACCCCTCTAGGGGACTTAAAAACCCCATTACAAATGAGTCTTAGGGGATTTATTTCCCCGACTTACATGGGAGGATTTACCTCAATGACTTTACATAATAATAACATCTCGACGGAGGAATACAACATCTCCGGATGAATAATAATAAAGTACACATAAAATATTCTTTGAAGTTACAATATTTCGACAATTGGATACCTCTTGAAGAAGAGTCCAACAATTTTTTTTCTCAGAAAATAAGACTGGAGCATAAACATTAAAGAGACATACCTGGGTGCCTGAATCCTTGTGTAGCAGCTGAGTGTAAATCCAATGAGGGCAGGTCTTAGAGACTAGTAAATCAAACTTAGAGCTATCCCATAATGTTTTCATGCCTCCAGAGGCGCCTCTAGATCTAACGGCTAAACCTACGCCTTTTCTCCAAAATTTCAGACTAGTTTGGAGGAATGAAATTTCCTCCAATTTGGTCTCTTGGATTAGTAGTAGGTCTGGTTGTGGAGAACATACCAGATCTTAATTCATAGCCTCTTCCTTATTTCTACTACCTAACACTGTACAATTCTAGGAGAGAACCTTCATTATTTACCTTTGTTAGAGGTGGGACCTCCCTTGTTGGGCTTCCCCTGATGTCTGGTAGGTCGTAGATTCCTTATAATTTTTTATAGGGTTTGTTGGGATCCTTGTAATTTATATTTGTATGTGGCTTGTTCCCTTCACTCTCTATCAGTTTTCCGACCCTTTCTGGACTTCTTTGCATCTAATAATCCTTTCCTAATTTCAACTTCTTCTGCTTCTGAATCCTTTAGTGATATCTTCTGCTGACTTTTCTAGATCCGATGTCCCTTCACCCCCATCCACTTCTACTGCATGTTTTCCAGAGGATTTGTGTTCTTCTGCATCTTCCTTTTGAGAGTTGTCAGGGTTCTCCTTCCCTTCAGTTTCAGAGACATTTTCCAATAAAGCGAAACTATTTCCGCTAGGCCGAGGATCTTCTTGAGCAGTAACCTTCTTGGGAGAGGTAGAGGGATTAGGGTTAGACTTCATCCCCTCCTTCCATTGGTCTTGAGTGTGTTTAGGATTATATTTGGATTTATTTGCAGGTTTCCAACCATCGGCTTTTTATTTTTCTTGTTGGGTTGCCTGTTTAGTAGGGACATTTCTAAGAAAATGGCCATATTCATGGCAGCCTCGGCATTTAAATGACAACTGTTCATAGTCCAGTTTCTAAAAATGTGACCAAGTCCCTACTATTAGCTTGATGGATTCCAGTAATCCAGCTTTCAGTTCGAATTCCACACAAATACAGGCACACGCATATTGATATTTGGGCTCTGTTCTATCTATGTAGCGACCCAGCGCGTTCCCTATAGACTTCAACGAATCTGGATTCCAGCAGTGGATCGGGAGATTAGGCAATCAAAACCAAACTGGAACGACTTTAGGAATGTCTGTCGTTGGATCGAAGTCAGGAGTCCATCGATTCAAATAAATCCCCTGTAGCCCCATGAAGTAGGGACCATTTTTTAAGATAAGGTCTCGATCTTCTTTGGAGGAGAAGTCAAACAAAAAAAAAACCTCTTCCCACAGAGTAAGTGACCACATTCTGGGACATCAGAGGGCGTCAATTCCGTTGGACCCAGTTATCTGTGGTTTTAGGTGATGGCCATAGACCAGTAACTTGACTGATTAGGTCCTGATCTGCCAGAGATAGTGCTATCTGGATAGTTTCTTCCGGCGACAGGGCCACCACAGGGATGTCTTCCAGTCACTTAACAAATTTGGGAGGGTCGCTTCCATTCAGCCTTGGCCCTTGATATGAGATCAGGCGTGCGAACGCTTCTACTTCCGCAGGGAGCGAGGAGGAGGAGGGTGGCGTGAGGTCGTCCCCAGAGGAATCCATGTGGAGAATAGAGAAGGCAGCTTCGAAACCCTAGCAGAGCTTATTTTTTATTTTTTTTCAGCTAAGAGTTATCCATGCATCAACTACAAATTATGACTAAACATCTTAATATTACATGGCAATTTTTAATTATTTAATTTGGGTATGACTAAGCACCTTAATATTACATAGCAATTTTTAATTATTTAATGAAAATATAATAATACATAATAATTCCTAATAAACAAAATATACAATAAATCTTAACAAAATATAACTAAATGTAAAAATATATAATATACTATATTATATAGTACCATATAATAATAATATAATATATTATATAGTACCATATAATAAACTAACCCATAGAAATAATATATTATTTCTATGCGTTAGTTTACTATATATATATATATATATATATATATATATATTGAATGGGTTATATATTCTTTTTATGCGTTATAGATATATATATAATAAACCAACGCATAAAAAGAATATATATATATATATATATATATATATTCTTTCTATGGGTTAGTTTATATATATATATATATAACCAAAAACTAAAAATATATAATATAATATATTATATAGTACCATATAAAAATTATTATTTATAATTCTCATTGCATAATTTAAAATTACCTTAGCTTTCATTGGAGTGTGTGTGAGATTTTGTGAGATTCTCACTGAGATATACAGACAAAGATAAAATTCACATTAAGTATAACTGATATCAAAATAATTGAGGAGGAAAAATATATAAGAAATAACCGTGTTAGAACACAAGGGAATGAAGAACAATTGGAAAAACTTCCATTACCTCTATTATTCAGTAAAATGTGTACATAAATAATACATCTAAAAAGGATAAATTCGTGAGCTGAAAGAGGTAGTTGGAATCCACACATGTGGCAAGCTTAGTTTGCATCGAAACCATCTCCCAATAAGGTTTAGTGACCACCGATGATGAATGACTAGTCAACTGGGGTGGACTGGTACATAACTGAGTCATTGGGGCTAGATATTAGGGGATGAGACTCCAAGGAGGCACAATACTGACTTGTAGTGGTCAAAATAGATGCTCCTACACTCAGTAGCAGTGAAACTAGGTGTAGCAGTCAACTAACTGAGTAATCAAGGGGACATGACGCCCTAAATCATGGAACTAACTGTACTGACTCCTAAAATCATGCATGAGAGCGCCTTTGGACTTCAGTGATGTAACCAAAGCACTCTGAGTGGATAAGAGGGATAATGATGGCCAAAACTAAGCTCTAGGGGCCAAAAATAAGGACTAGGTGCTATGAGACTCACCTACCACTGCATGAAATGTATGCAAGATTCATGCATGCAAAGCATGAAAAACCAATATGAGATGGTTAGAATAATCCAACACCCCCCCTTAAGCCTGACTATGTGAGGAAAGATCAGAAATAGGGCCCTGGTAACTGAGACCAAAGGTCACCCTTTATAAATTTATTAGTCCATTTAAGTGAGGAAAGAGGGAAAACCTTGTTGGAACAACCCCCCCCCCCCTGCCCCCTCAAGATGGACATGAAGCACACCGAAAGAAAAGATTAAATGCTCCAAACTAAAGTAGGTGTGATGCTTGAATCAATTTATGGAGGTATCTTCCTATTGGGAAGAAGTGGATCATGCTCCAAAAACATGTGCTTGAATTATCCTGCTTGAATTATCCTTCAGTGGATGCAAGAGAATCTGGAGGCTCTCTAAACTTTCTCTTCAGACCAAACATGGTGAGAACAAATCCAAAAATATGAAGATCATCCTGGAACTTGAAATTTGAACCAACTGAGGTAGGATCAACTCCAGGAATGTGTAGATGGTTCTTTGATATCTCCTTTGAACCAACAAACGTGAGATCATAAGCAAATGAACCATGACATGATGGTGGTAGTTTGGACTTCAAATCGACTCCAAGTGAGAGGAGCAAGTGTTGGGAAGCGAATGCAGAATGTCTCCAACTTTATTTGCAGCTTTAGGAAGTGTGTATTTGATCATTATGGGATAGGGAGGAGTCATGGAACCAATAAGAGCATATCTAGTGGCTCCACAGATTGATATGGCCTCAAAAACATCCAGTAGATCACAATCTTGCACATCAGTAAACTCATGGGAAGTTGAGAATTCAAAACTTTCTTCAACCTCTAGAGTAGTAACATGAGTGAGGAATGGATAATCTCTCCAAAAGGATCAGTTTCATTATTTGTACCACTTTCATCTGCATAAGCTACATGGGAAGGGGACAATTCGAAATTGTCTTCAACTTCTAGAGCAACAGAGGAAGGAAAGTCTTCAATAGAAACTTGAGCAGTTAGATCTACAATTTATTCTTCATCTTGAACAACTTCATCATGAGAGATGCTTGAGGCTGAGACATAATCAGAGAGAACACTTGAGAAGGTATCACTGGTATTGTTCTCCAAATGGCTAGCATGATCCTCTTCCTTCTGGTTTCCAAATTCTCTATCCAAATTGGTCCAGATATCACTTGGATATTCAATAGTATCAATGAGGTAGCGCATACTAGAAGACATAGCAATACACATTGATCCAAAGGCTCTATCACAGTCATTTAGCCAATCATTCTCCTCTTCATAGGAAGCAAAGTCTCTCATAACACAAATACACATATAAAAAATACCTTGTCTCTTCAGATATTCTATCATCTTTGGTTTCCACTCATCATAGTTGAATGGAGAGAGAGGAGGAGCTCCTTTCAAATTCATGGAAGCTGTTGTAGAATACCTGCACACAAAAAAAACCTGAAAAAATCCCCGGAATATTACTTTGCTCGGAAAAGCTTTGACACCATGCGATATTTTGTGAGATTCTCACAGAGATCTAGAGACGAAGATAAAATTCACACTAAGTCTAACAGAGATCAAAAGAATTGAGCAGGAAATATAGAGAAGAAATAACTGTGTTACAACATAAGGGAATGCAAAACAATTGGAAAAACTTCCATTAAATTTATTATTCAGTAAAATGTGTACATAAATAATACATCTTCAAAGGAGAAATTTGTGAGCCCAAAGAGGCAATTGGAATCCACACATGTGGAAAGATTAGTTTGCATTGAAATCATCTCCTGATAAGGTCTAGTGGCCACTGATGATGAATGACTAGTCAACTGGGGTGGAATGGCACATAACTGAGTCATTGGGGCTAGAGATTAGGGGATGAGACTCCAAGGAGGCGCAATACTAACCCTTAGTGCTCAAAATAGGCGCTCCCACACTCAGTAGCAGTGAAACTAGGTGTAGCAATCAGTTAACTGAGTAATCAAGGGGACACGACGCCCTAAATCATGGAATTGACTGTACTGACTCCTAAAATCATGCATGAGGGCGCCTTTGGACTTCAGTGATGTAACCAAGGCGCTCTGAGTGGATAAGAGGGATAATGATGGCCAAATTTAATCTCTATGGGGGGGGGGATAAGGACTAGGTGTTAAGAGACTCACCTACCACTGCATGGAATGCATGCAAAACCAAGATGAGATGGTTAGAATATTCCAACAATGTGATGTGGCATACATGGATTTGATGTGGCATTTTCCTTAGGAGGCCCATTTTAAGTTGAAATTTCCTCTAATGTGAAGGAAGGAAAAATGAGAAAGTTTTGGATGAGCAATAGATTTATGTACTTTGGTGATCACATGAATGTGCCTAAGCTATCTAACCTTCGGAAGGAACTCTTGATATAGTGCTATGATTCCCTTTGGGAAGCTCACCCATAACAGTGGAAGACAATGGCATTGTTAGAACTATGTTACTACTAGGAATGTATGCGATAAGACATGGAGGAGTACGCCCATACGTGTCTTGTGTGTGAACAAGACAAGGAAAACACTAGAATGCAAGCTAGTGTACTCCAACATTTTTGAATGCCAGAGAGACCTTGGGAAAGTATCTATATGGACTTCATCACTCATCTTCCTATTTCACAAGGTTATAATGGAATATTGGTTGTGGTTGACACCAATTTTCCAACTATTAAACCTTCATTCCAACCAAGGTTCCTTGTATAATAGAGGAGGTTGCAAATATGTTCTTTAAGAATGTTATGAAGTACTAGGATCTCCCATTGAACATTATGTCGGATAGATATAAGGTTCACGGGGTGATTTTGGATGAAGTTGTTCGAACTTGTTGAAACCTAGTTGATAACGAGTTCAAGTTATCATCTACATATCGATGGGTAGACATAACATATCAACGACCTTTTAGAGGATTTCTTAAGGCATTTTTTTCATGTAGGGCAATCAAATTGGCCAAAGTTGTTGGATGTAGACCAATTCAGTTACAACATGCATAAGATTTCAAGAATGGGGTATAGTCCTTTTGATTTGGAAAATGGACAACATTCGTTGGCACTCCATGTAGTTTTGCAAGGTTGTTATGGGTGAAACCCATCAACCTGTTAATTATTAAATGATGGCATAATAGTTTGGACATGGTTTTGAAATTGTACCTAGGAAGTGTTCTCCTAGTTATTGTATGCCTAAGTAATTAATGAGGGAAAAGGGGACATGACCCTTGTATTAATTGCTTGAGATGAGCAATTAATTCACTTTATTGTTATACAATGACTTTTGGTTTATTTAAGTGGTAGGTGAATGAATTTAATTTATGGAGAGAATAATGAGCATTTATTCTCATCCGTTGATCTAATCTATTGTGGGCCCTTGGATTGGATGACTCTTCAGTTACCCTTGGGAGGAAAACCAAGAGACAAGAAGTTTGAATTAAATTGGATTTCCCTCTTTCATTTTCCATCATCCAAGAGAGTTGGAGAGGTCGAGTTCATGAGAGAGAGAGAGAGCAGCTTGAATCCCTAGACAGTTCCATACAACTAAGTTTGAGGGCACGGTTTTCTAGGTGAGATAATGGCACATAAATCGAGGTAGCTTCAGCAGTTAACCAACAACATGACTAGAACGGTTTCCTGAGTTTGACTGGCACAGAGTTCGAGGATAAACATAGCTTAGTTTTATTCCTGTTGTCATTACAAATTTCAAGGAGGGTGAGTGAAAATTAATTGTAGTCCATATAGGTTGCTTTACAACACTGTTCTGAGTTGGCTGGGCACAAATTTTGAGTATGAGATGGCACAAAAATTGAGGTATCTTGATGCTGTACCAGTGGGAACACATATCGAGGTTGAATATTGAGTCTAGCATGAAATTTGAGCTACGGAGAAGAGCACAAATTTCCATAAATTCAATGCACAGAATTCAAGGCATTGTTTTTTTTTTGTCTTCTGTAGAGATAAGTTGTACTCACTGAGAAATTTGACTATTGTACATTCTTTCATTTTAAAGAATAAATAAAATACTCTCACTCTCTCTCACAGGTTTTCCCCAGTTGGGGTTTTTCCTGGGTTATTTAGGTTAAAATATCTGAGTCTGAAATTTTTCTGTGCATGGTTGTTATGTTAATTATGTTCTTTGTATTTTTGGTAGAACTTCTCAGTGTGCTTTGAGTTTAGATGGTTCATGTGAAAGCATTTAATTTGCGGTAGTTTTTTTAATTAGATTTAATATTGAACTGATATCTGTGCATAGCTTAAGGTCAGTTTGAGAAGTAGAATTTCTACATGGTATCAGATCTCTACTGAGAATCAAGAGATGGTTCTGAGAGAGAAGCTAAAAGGCATGCAGATAAAAGAATCTGAGAATGTGACTACTTACCTTACTGGGATCACCCAGGTGAGAGATGAGCTAGCAGCTGTTGGGGAGGTTGTGCAGGGAAGTGACCTAGTGAAGACTGAACTGAATGGATCATCCAAGCAGTGGATTGTCTTCGTGGAGGCGGTTGTTGCACGAGAAAAAATGCCTTCCTCGGATCGTCTCTAGGATGATTTTGTGCATGAGGAGAATCAGAGAGAATTTGTGCAAGGGATATCTTCAAATAGTAAGGAGGATGAGCAAAACGTTTCCTTATCAGCTAAAGGAAAGAAGTCCAAGAAGGGGCTCGGAGGGGCTAAGAAGCAGAGGGGTGAGCAGAAGAGGGACCTGAGTAGAGTGAGGTGCTATGCATGCAATGATTTTGGCCATTATGCTAGCCAATGTCCTAAGAAGAAGAAGGGAAAGTAGGATAAAGAGGAGCAGGTTGCAGCTACAGCAGAGATTGAGTGGTATGCTACACAGTTCGAGAAAGAGTTCTCTCTTTCCACTGTTGTTTCGAGTTGCGGTAGTAGAGGACAAGCTGATACTGGGAAGTGGATTTTGGATAGTTCCTACTGCAGTCACATGACTAGGATGCGATATGCCTTCCTCACTTTTGAGACTATTCCAGAGTAGCTCGTACAGGACAGAGATGGGACAGTGCATGTAGTCAGAGGATTGGGACGAGTATGGTTCCAGCTCGAGTTTGAAGAGTTTATGGATATTTCAGGAGTACATTGTGTTCCAGGGCTGTAGGACAACAGGCTTTCAATTCCAGCATTGGAGGGAGAAGTATATGCAGTTTTTTTCAAGAGTGAACATATCTTCATTTATGTATTGGGAGTGGATCCAGTTGACCCTGTGTTGATAGGTCATCGGACAGATGGAGAGTATGTAGTGCGTGGTCAGCCTACAACAGGAGTATTTGGGTGGATATCAGATCCTAATTTTGAGATAGACGATGAGCGAGATGCTTCGAGGATTGATGTGGCGCCGAGTAGTCAGTCTACAATTCAGAGGAGAGAGCGAGATTCTCCAAATATTATTGTGGTATTGAGTAGTTCATCTTCTATTCAAAGGATTCAATGAGAGGCTACTTCCTCTAGTTCTTGCAAGGGGGTCAGCTGGTATGACTTGTCACTGATGGATGAGCAAGATGAGATGTCTCAACATGAGGCATCAGCGCAGGATTCAAGATAAATTCCAGAGAGAGGGGGAGCTTCTACTGCTAACAGTACGAGACTGGAGAGTGGTTCTAGCAGAGGATATGCCAGAAGGTCTTCTCACGTGAAGCAGAAGCACTGATATTTGCAGCTTAGGATGTCCTTCATGTGATGATGTCTAACATGAAAGGACACTTGATTTGACCTTTCTAGAGCGGAGTTTAGAAAGGGTGGGCATCTCCGATATTGTGTGAGAAACACATAAGCAAATTTTGATATTGTGCGAAAAGCACATGAGCAGTTTATTGTGAGGCACCTGCAACAATTAATTAATACGAATATGCGAAATAGCAGAAATGACAGAACTCATAATCACTTTTATATTGATCACAAGCCACTTCAAGGGGGAAACCTCCTATGAGCAAGCTCAATACAAATAACTTCATGGTGCCTTCATAGGTCTCAACACACACTTATATACTAATTCTAGGCGGCAATACTATGGGTCGAAACCATGGGCCGTTACAAACTATGGATCAACAATATTACGGGCGACTTACAAAGCATATGCGCCAACAAAAATAACACAAACTATTGATCAACAAATACTACGGGACGACTTACAAAGCATATGCATCCAACAACAACATACTAACAAAGTAAAGACATGGGTTCCTAACATCCCCTCCCCCTTAAAAAAAGCTTTGTCCTCAAAGCTTTAGATGTGGAAATTGTTGTTGAATTTGAAGGAGTGGTTCCCATGTAGCATCATCTGGTTGCATGCCGTGCCACTGAATTAAGACCTCTGTGATAGAGCGAGAGCAAAGCTGACGCGTGCGTCGATTGAGGATGGCCTCTGGCTCCAAAAGGATGGATCCTTCATTATCCAGTTCGGGTAAAATCGTTTGTCCACTGATGTTGGTGCCAAGAACTTTCTTCAGACAAGAGACATGAAAGACTGGATGAATGCGGGAAGAAGGAGGAAGTTCCAATTTATAAGCAACGGACCCAATCTTCTGAAGAATCCGATATGGCCCATAGAACTTTGGAGCGAGCTTATGACGCCCTTTGAGTTTCAAGGAGGATTGTTTGTACAGCTGGAGATGAATAAAAACCATATCGTCGACTTGAAAAGTGTGCTCCGAACGGTGCTGATCAGCTTGTTGCTTCATGCGATTTCTTGCCATGTGAAGATTGTCCCACAAAATGCGAAGAATCTGATCATGGTTGCGAAGGACCATGTCAACTTCCTGAACTGGTGAACTAGTGGGGGTGTATGAAAGAAGAGCTGGAGGTGCCTGACCATAGATTGCTTCATATGGGGTCATTTTAGAGGCAGTGTGGTAAGAGGTATTGTACCACCATTCAGCGAGAGGGAGCCACTTTGCCCACTGATGTTGTTGTTCTGAGGTGAAGCAACGAAGATAAGTTTCCAAGCATTTATTGACAATTTCAGTCTGACCATCTGTTTGTGGGTGATACCCTGAACTCATCTTCAGTTTGGTGCTAGTGTGGAGAAATAGTTCTATCCAAAAATGACTGGTGAAAGTCGCATCACGATCCGAGACAATGGAAGAAGGGATGCCATGAAGACGAAAGATCTGGTCTAGAAAAATTTGAGCGAGGAAGGAGGCTGTATAGGGATGGCTGAGAGCACAAAAATGACTATATTTGGAGAGGCGATCAACCACAACGAGAATCACTGTCTTCCTTCCAGATTTAGGGAGCCCTTCAATGAAATCCATAGAAACATCTGTCCAAATCCGTGTAGGTATGGGAAAGGGTTCAAGCAATCCCGGAAGGAGTGTTGTTTCACCCTTATTGCGCTGGCAGGTATCACATTCGGCCACCATCTATTGAATTGTCCTTTTCATGCCCTGCCAAAAGAAGTTACGCCGTGCTCGTTCATACGTTTTGAGGAACCCAGAGTGCCCTGCCGATGGAGAAGGATGGAGTTCATAGAAGACAGCCTGTTGAAGATCTGTGCTCTGGGGAAGCACCAGACGACCCTTGTATCGCAGAGAAGCACCATCCCAACAGTAATGTGGTACAGCAGAAGGGTTGTTGGTCAAGCGTTGGATGATTTGAGATAAGGAAGAGTCATTGACACAACCCTGTTGAACAGATTGCAAGCAATTTGGAACAGGCATAGAAATAGCTGAAAGAGAACCTTGGGCATCAAGTGTGCAAGAAAGAGCATCTGCCACAATATTGTCTTTACCCTTCTTGTAAGTGATCTCATAGTCATAACCCATGAGTTTGCTAACCCATTTTTGTTGTGACGGGGAGGAGACACGCTGGTCCAAGAAATATTTCAGACTCTGGTGATCAGTCTTGATGCAGAAATGATTCCCTAATAGGTATGGGCGCCACTTCTGTACTGCATGCAAAATAGCCATCATTTCCTTCTCATAGGTAGAGGCAGCTAAATTCTTACCTGAAAGGGATTTGCTGGTGAACGCAATGGGGTGTTCATCTTGAAGGAGAACAACACCAAGTCCATTGCCGCAAGCATCACTCTCAATAGTGAAGGGCTTGGAAAAATCGGGCATAGCTAGCACAGGTGTAGTACACATAGCTTGTTTTAGTTTTGTCAAATGCACACTGAGCAGCAGGTGTCCATGTAAAAGCATCCTTTTTCAATAGAGCAGTTAATGGAGCTGCAATCTTCCCATAATCCTTGACAAACTTGCGGTAGTAGCCAGTCAACCCCAAAAAACCACGAAGGCTCTTGAGTGTCTGAGGATGCGGCCAATTGTTCATGGCATCGATTTTGGTAGGATCCACGCGAACCCCTTGTGCTGAGATAATGTGCCCGAGATACTCAACTTCCTTCTGTCCAAAAACACATTTAGAATGCTTGGCATGGAGATGATGGTCAGAGAAAAGTTGCATGACAAGATCCAGATGCTGGAGATGTTCATCCCATGTTTTACTGTAGATGAGGATATCATCAAAGAATACCAGAATGAATTTCCGCAAGTAGGGTCGAAATATTTTATTCATTAAGGCCTGGAATGTGGAAGGAGCATTAGTGAGGCCAAAGGGCATGACCAAAAACTCATAATGGCCATCATGTGTGCGAAAAGCTGTTTTAGGAATATCATCCTCATGAACCCGAATTTGATGATACCCAGAACGAAGATCCAACTTGGAGAAAAAGTGAGCGCCATGAAGCTCATCAACAACAGGAATTGGAAACTTATCCTTGATGGTGAGGTGATTAAGTGCTCGGAATTCAATGCATAGGCGCCAGGACCCATCTTTTTTGCGGGCAAGAATAACTGGAGAAGAAAAGGAACTAGTGCTTGGGCGAATAATACCTTGCTTCAATAAGTCCCAAACAAGCATTTCAATCTCCGTTTTTTAGTGAAATGGGTAGCGATAGGGCCTGATGTTGGGAGGAGCGCTACCAGAAAGGAGCTGAATATGATGGTCTTCTGGCCTGGAAGGTGGCAATCCCACTGGTTCAGCAAAGACACCTGTATATCGATCCAGAATTTGTTGTAGATCCAAAGGAGTAGTGGGGACCGTTGATGGTTGCATCTGGATGGAATGGATCTGAGCGATGACACCATGTGAATTCTTCTTGAGGAGTTTTTCCATGCGATGTGAACTGATGATGCTGAGAGAACCTGGTTGTAATCCTGTCAATGTGTGTTTTTGTCCATTGAGGGCAAACTGCATCCAAAGTTCAGCAAAATCCCATAAGATAGGGCCAAGTGTGCGTAGCCATTGAGCGCCTAAAACCACATCACATCCACCTAAGGGCAAGGCAAACATGTCAGAGCGCGAGGTATAATATCCCATAGAGATACGCACATTTCGACACTTCCCTTTGCAAGGTAAGGTGCCCCCATTGGCAATCATGACTTCAAAGTTGGAACAAGGATGGATAAAACAATCATCTTGTTTGGCAATCCAAGGGTCAATGAAATTATGAGTGCTACCAGAATCAATGAGTATTGTAAGAGGAAGCTTCTTGAAGTAACCCTTGACCCGCATTGTTTGGGGGGTGGTGATTCCAGCTAAAGCATGGAGAGATATCTCTGGCTAGTCATCCTGAGACGGAGGGTCAATAGGCGGTTCCTGAATGTCGACTGGAGCATCCAGTGTTTCTGGATCTTCGTCACCAATTTCAGAGGAAGGCGGAGACTCCACATCCAAGAGATAGAGATTTTGCTGAACACATCTATGTCCCCGAGTGAATTTCTCATCACAATTATAGCAAATCCCCTTTTCTCTGCATGCTTGCATCTCTGTTTCAGACAAACGCTTGATAGGAGTCGGTCGAGGAGCCTGCGGTATTGGTGGTCGCTGAGAACCTATATTTCAGAAGGGAACAAAGGTGGGCTTGGAGCATTGTTGGGCTGCAATCTTGTCTTTTTCCAACTTAGCCAACCCTAGGGCTTCCATCATTGTGTTAGGACAGAACATTTTGACCTCAGAGCGGATGGCATCCTTTAGACCACTGATAAAACAACTCCGGTAAAAGTCATCAGACAATCCTTCGGTGTGGTTGGCTAGATTCTCAAATTCGGTTTGATAGTCTCTCACCGTGCCAATTTGGCGAAGTTTAGTGAGGGCTCCTGTGAAGTCATCAAAAGCACTAGGACCAAATCGTTGCAAAAGGAGCTGGAAAAAGTCTAGCCATTTGGGCTCTGGATGAGCCTTGATGTACCAACGGTACCATTGAAGAGCTTCCTGTTCCAAGTGAAAGGATGCCAACGGAACTTTGTTGACATAAAAAGTATTATGCAGACTGAAATACTGTTCTGCACGATAGATCCATCTAGTTGGATCAGTACCATTGAAGCGAGGAAAATCAAGCTTCGGACCATGGAAATTGCTGGAAGAGGAGAACCCATTGTCTCATGAAGACTCGGACTGCCGTTTGTTGTTCATAGCTGAATGTTCAAGATGGAGGCCGAGAAATTTTTCATCCAGATCCTGGAGTTTGGCTTGGATGGCTTCAAGTGCTTCCTCCATGGTTTTTGCTCCTGCACGGGTGACAACCATAACCAGGAGTTTTTTTTTTTTTTTTTTTTGGTTGACTGGGTAGGAAAACAAAAACAGAAACTAATTCAGTAAGGGAAAATCTGGACTAGGGAAAAAATCGGAAGGGTAATTGGGGTTTGACTAAGTTTTGGACATTATTGAATAGACAAGGATACAAAAATGAGGATTCCAGAAGCGGGGTGAAAGAATGAGAAAATTTGGCAGAGGGGAACAAAGAAGCAGAATTCCGAAATGAACTCTGTGGTAAAATTTGAGGGTGATTGGGTGAAATCTGAGGATGTTATGGCAAACCCTAAAAATAGACAAATGTGGGATTTCAGGCTTTGGGAAGGGGAATTGTGGATAGGGTCCTCAGGAATGAAATATGCAGAATGGGGTGATAGGGGTTCCCCAAAAATTTCAAGGGAAACAGAGTGAAAACAAGGGAGATATGGAGAAAAAACTGAATTTTATACTCTTTTTTTTTTTTTTCCAGACTGGAGCAGCTACGGCTCGAAAGGGATCTGAAACGGTGCCAAATGGATTGAAAATGGCTGGATCTGGAACGGCTTGCAAAATGGATCTGAACGACTGGATGTAAAATGGCGCAGCAATGATCGACGACAGTTCAGCTGAAATTAGATATGGACCCCAGGTATGTGCAGCTTCCTAACAGTTCAAGGGTTTCACTCGGCCACCAATGCTGTCTGACGGCTTGCGTATTGGGGCAGTACCCCTCACTCCACGGCTCAAGTAAAACTGATAACCGCTTTGCCACAAACGACAGCTCTTGGTTTACCTCACGGGTGGGAACTAATCAATCAGGTAGGGGTCGTTGCCCTTTTCGCTGGCAGGTCCTCTCAATGGGCCAGCTACTTCAGGGTTCCTGTGGTACTCCTCACAATGAGTTTTAGGGATTATGCCCAAGTACTTCCCACAGTTAAGAGGATAGGGATTATTCCCAAATCCGAACCTGCAATAGATGCGAAAAAAAATTTGGCAGAAATTTCACCCAGCGAGCCCAAGAAAGTGCTCTGATACCAGATGTGAGGCACCTGCAACAATTAATTAATACAAATATGCGAAATAGCAGAAATGACAGAACTCAGAATCACTTTTATATTGATCACAGGCCACTTCGAGGGGGCAACCTCCTATGAGCAAGCTCAATACAAATAACTTCACGGTGCCTTCATAGGTCTCAACACACACTTATATACTAATTCTAGGTGCCAATACTATGGGTTGAAACCATGGGCCGTTACAAAATATGGATCAGCAATACTACGGGCGACTTACAAAGCATATGCGCCAACAACAATAACACAAACTATTGATCAACAAATACTACGGGACGACTTACAAAGCATATGCGTCCAACAACAACATACTAACAAAGTAAAGACATGGGTTCCTAACATTTATCAACTTTGGTGGGGAAGCAGGTTATCTTCTTCAGAGATGAGTTGGTTATCAGTGAGAACATCTTCCTTGGTAAGGGGGAGTGTTGAAATTGTACCTAGGAAGTGTTATCCTAGTTATTTTATGCCTAAGTAATTAATTAGGGAAAAGGGGACATGACCCTTGTATTAATTGCTTGAGATGAGAAATTAATTCACTTTATTGTTATAAAGTGACTTTTGGTTTATTTAAGTGGTAGGTGAATGGATTTAATTTATGGAGAGAATAATGAGCATTTATTCTCATCCATTGATCTAATCTATTGTGGGCCCTTGGATTAGATGACTCTTCAGTTACCCTTGAGAGGAAAACCAAGAGCCAAGAAGTTTGAATTAAATTGGCTTTCCCTCTTTCATTTGCCATCATCCAAGAGAGTTGGAGAGGTCGAGTTCATGGGAGAGAGAGAGAGAGAGAGAGCAACTAGAATCCCTAGACAGTTTTGTACAACTGAGTTTGAGGGCACGATTTTTTAGGTGAGAGATTGACATGAAAATCGAGGAAGCTTCAACAATTAGCCAACAGCATGATTGGCATGGCTTCCTGAGTTTGACTGGAACAAAGTTCGAGGAAAAACACAACTGAGTTTTATTCCTGTTGTCAGCACATATTTCCTGGAGGGTGATTGCAAATTAATTGCAGTCCGTACAGGTTGCTTTACATCACTTTTCTGAGTTGGATGGGCGCAAATTTTGAGGCTGAGATGGCACATAAATTGAGGTATCTTGATACTGTGCCAATGGGAACACATATCGAGGTTGAATATTGAGTCTAGAATGAAATTCGAGTTGCTGAGAAGAGCACGAATTTCCAGAAATTCAATGCATAGAATTCAAGGCATTGTTTTTTTTTTGTCTTTTGTAGAGATAAGTTGTACTTGTTATCCACTAAGTTGCAATTAGGTGGATTTCCAATGAGCAGTCAAAGAATTAAAGAATTCAATTGTTCATCACATGTGTTTAGAAGTTCACCAAGCCATTTTTAGGCCCTTTTGTAAAATTTGCATGTCCATATCCCCTTGGGAGAATTGTAATAAGTTGGTCTAGGCATGGTATTTTGTAATAGGCTTGGCTTACCTTAGGTTTATCTATCAGGGTGATACTCTAGAGTGTGTTTTTCATAGGAATTATGTGTTGCGCTTCAGTGGCATTTAATTCCTGAGTTTTTCACTCACACCTCCAAAGCTGGAGTATTTACCATGGTGGTCGAACCTTAGGAGGTTATTAAAGCCTATGTTTCTATTATTTTTTTACATGATAGCCATCAATAATGAGTCGTATGGACATGTACTAGGTCCCCTAGGAGTTTGAGTCAGTTCCGACAAAAATAATTTTTCTCGTAAACTTAGGCTATTTTTAATAGTTTAATTGGAAAAATTAAAATTGTTATAAAAGCGTGGTTAGGAGGAAGAATTAGACATGGGGGTGCTCGTTTTCTAACTCAAAGCACCCAATTAACCCTTAAACCCACTTTCGTAAGTTTACGAGTAATTATTTATCTCCAAAATTGAATATTACTCGAAAATGGTAAAAAAGACCAAAAAAATGGAGAAAATAAAGAAACCGACAATTTCCAAAAAATTCAAAAGCATGTCGAAAATAAATTTTCTGAGTTGGCAATGTAAAGTAGAAACATTCCTAACATTTCTAAAACACGTTTGAGTGTTTTTCTCGGCAATAAAGGAAAGAAGATGTTTCTTTTTCAAGTGGGGCACATTTCCTCATGGAGAGGGCACGACTCCCAAGAAAAAAGGTAGTAAGTTTAAGATAAAGTAGGGAGATGGAGTTAGGAAGTGGAAATAAGCTAACAAATGGCCTTTTCCAACCCATTACATCCCACACCAACCTATTTACAACTGACCCAATGCGCCTCTCTCTTGGCAAGTGCATCCCCCCCGATTCTCTTTTTTTTCTATTTAAGCAAGGTTTCTTCACTCATTCAAAGGAAGCATTGAACCTCTCCTCTTTTAATTTGTTTATGATTATTTTTAGAATAAAATTGAAAGGATATGGAGGCCATATGTTGTGCAGTTGTCCCATTTGATGTGCGTTTGGTTGATGTTCTAAGGTGATATCCCGCTAATCACTTGTCATTTTGCAATTTTTGATTATCTAGATTAGACGGCCTTTGTGCCCATAGTATAAGCATTCATTGTATTTGATTTTCTTGTAAATTCTTGGTTAATTATAGATAGTGAAGCAACATGTGTATTCAGTTGTACTAATACCCTTCTAGTCTCTATTAATTATGTATTCTAGTTTTTTTTTTTGCAAGTGTTTGTGACAGTGCAGGATAGGAATCTGAGGGAGGATGTTGAGCTCAGTTGAATCCTCATACACCTTAGGTGTTATTTATCTTGGTCTGGTTATTTTTGAGTTGCAGGTATGTTTGGTTCCCTACTCCTTCAAGACCCGGAGCTGGGTTCTTGTTTCTTCTACACTATTAAAATAAAATAAAAACTTTCTTGGTCACTTGGTTACCCTTGCTTAGTGAAATTTAGATCTACAGATGCATATCAATAGCCTTCTTTTATTAATCATTGATATTGGATCTAAATTGCTTTCAAAGTCTACTTTCAAACTAGATCTGGATCCATAGTTCTTTATACTTGAAGTAGTCATTTTTACTGAAAATTTTCCAAGTACAAAATCTATAAAAAAAAATTGTATTTTATTTGATTAACCCACTAATTTGTATGTTCTAAGCTTGCTGGTTTTTAGCAGGTCCAAGAAAAAAGAGAAGGAATCTCTGCCCAATTTTTGCTAGAAAGTACCAAAAATACATTATGAGGACCCTCTTTTACCAATATTTCATTCTCTAAAATTGTAAGCCCTTAGATCCAAGTTTAAAAGGACTAAGAGGCACTTCTTTAAGCAAGTATTGTAAAACTTATTAAACGAGAGCAAGTGGGATACGCAGTGCCCACATCTCATCCCCCTTGGGGTGGATTCACGTTTTTCCTTTTTGTGGCGTGATTTTTTCTAACACTTTGTGCAGGGTGTATACTTTGATTAAGTAGTTTAATTTTCTTTTCTTTTCATTTTGTAATAATTAAAGAAATCCAATCTCATTGCCACGAAGTATGCTCTCACCTCCACACAAAGGCATTGTCGATTAGTAGTGGTTGATTAGAAAGTGACACATAGATTTGGTGAATATATATGTTTTTTTCCCAAGTTATTTCTTTGTTTAGCATTATTTATTTCAAGCACACAAATTTGAATAAACATTTTATTGACTCTCAAAGTATGGTCTTTCCCTTTGCGAGCATTGGCCTGGTCCTAGGGAAATCAGAAAAGAGTGCAACAACTTATTAATTCTTAAACATTTAATAAAAAAAATCACATTAATAAAATTAAGAACTCCTCAACATAGTGAAAATCTAACACTCAAAAAATTAAGTAACGCGTGGGGAATTTCTCAAAAGAAGCGGGAACCATTGGAGAGTGACCTCAGGGCACCGTTAGACTACATTCTTGTTGGTATAGTATACATGCCCTTGAGACTCTACTCCACCCCACACGTCTTTGTGAGGAGCCACCTTTTCCTAATTAATGAACATTACTCCTCATACCTCATGGTATATTTGGAGCTCCCTATTTCCCTTTAATCAACTCATCCTTCAATAATTACTAAAATTGACCAAGAACACAATTGCAAAACCTTTACTTTTACAGTAGCCTTTACTTTGACTCCATGTCACTGGTCTTTGATATTGGTTATTTGCATTAAGTTATATTTTTTCGTGATATTTATATTCATATATGATGTATAGTTGATTTCATCTTGCAATAATATTGATCAATGCTTTAATTCCAAAGAAAACTCCTAAGTAACAATTTTCATCCAAAAGAACTAAGTACCTAAATCCTTAGTAAAGTTAATAGGTTCTACCCCCCTTGAATTTGTTAGGATTTAAGCCTAAACGAAGGAGTCAAGATCAAGTGACAATACTTGACTCGGACTTTCCCCCAAGGATGCACCTAACAGCTTGAAGATTTCTGATGTGTTAGCCCTAGCTGCGTAAGAGGCGGCAACAGTACTCTTTGAGAAATTTGACTGCTGTACATTCCTTCATTTTAAAGAATAAATGAAATACTCTCACTCTCTCTCATAGGTTTTCCCCAGTTGGGGTTTTTCCTGGGCCATTTTGGATAAAATATCTGAGTCTGAATTTTTCTCGTGCATGGTTGTTATGTTAATTATGTTCTCAGTATTTTTGGTAGAACTTCTCAATGTGCTTTGAGTTCAAATGGTTCATGTGAAAGCATTTAATTTGTAGCAGTTTGTTGAACTAGATTTAATATTGAACTGATATTTGTGCATAGCTTAATGTCAGTTTGAGAAGTGAAATTTCTATATATGGCACATATCCAATCAACAAGGTGCGGAAAGGATGAAGCATTTGGAGATCATAGTAGAAAGGAGACCAAATTCAATATGGATTAACTAGGTTTTACTTAAGATGGGGAGATAACAATTAAATCCATCGATTACCATGATAATAATTTGTTGTGACAATTTGAAGTTCCATTCAAAGTGCTTAATAAATTAATTATGTTTCTTATAAATTGAAGCTATCATAACACATGATAGCTCACCATTCGATTTTCCGTGTCAAATAGTTGAAGCCTTGTAGGATTGATGAAGGAGATCCTAGTAGAAAAGGTCCATCAAGAGGCCATACATTGATCATGGATAAACAAGAACTAGAAGTGGACAAGGTATTGGTGCATAGGACCACATGTTTTGGAAAGAATCATCGACAAGCACTTTGTCAGCTTGAAACACAAGCCTAAATAGGTGAACAACAAGGAGAGGAAAGAATCAATATAGTAGTATGAAGATAAGATTTGAGTGTTCAAGAAGTAGTTTCTCAGAGAACTTAGACAAGTGTTGGTTGGGTGTTGATAGGAATACAACAATTTTAGCAGGGAGATATGTAATGCTTTCATTCACAAATGATGATAGGAACCCCTACTTTGTCAGTTAAGGTAAGCATGGACAATTCTAGTAGTAGGCAACAAGGTTAGACAATGTGTGTTGAATGTTGGATATAGTGGTGAACCATCCTAGATTTTTCTTTTTAAAAGATTTGGATGACTTAGGCACAATTATACAATCTGGTCAACATGTGGACCCAAGGGGTTGAGCATTCCAAGTTCTTAGTGGATGAATGGAGTGGATTGCACATTTAGATTCACTTAGGCATGGATTATGGTGCAAGGCACCTTAAAAGAAGGAAATGGAAAGGCACCTCAAATCTATATAAAGAGGACACAACCATTACACAGTCATAAAAGATTACTCATCCAAGGTCATCTATTCATGAGTGAACAAGGAGTGTTGTGATGCACTAAGTTTCAGGTTAGCACATTGAACAACTTGGACATTGGATGCTTCATAGGTTGGACTGACAAGTATTATGGCCATAGGTAGTTGTATGTACCATGGATATTTTCATATCATAAAATAATTGCAGACAACTTGGTTGGAATAATTGTTGTATCTTTGTAACATTCTTCATATTAATAAAGTGAAGCAATCTACCTTGGGTGTCACCCATACAATTGTGTTGTGGTCTCTTTGCTTATATGAAGGTTATTGTTCCCTACAATGTATTATTTGGATAAGTGCTATCCAATATTGGCTAAGTTTAAAAGTATTGTTGGGATATTTTAAGGACACAATTAGGTATAAGCTTATTTTTAGAAGAGCGTGTGTAGTGGATAGTTCATGTTCACTATCAAATTGACAAAATATTTTTGCAATCTATACCTCAGGAATATATGAAGTAGTAAATAATTATAGAATGATGTCTATGATGAGCCTTTATAGTATACCTATATGCATTGATTTTTCATGAGACAAAGGGGAATGTACTTTTTTCATTAATGTAATTAATATTTATGATTATTATTGTTATTATTATCATTATATTTATATTTATGTTTGTTACATAGCTACCTTTTCGAGGAATTATTTTATCTCATAACATAATAAATAGGATTCTCTCTAGCTAAGCATGCTATCTTGGCATGATAATCTTTGTTGTCTAGTTATAGAGGCTTGACTTGGTTCTCACTTTGAGTGATGCAAGGTTCCTTTGTAGGATGTGCATGATATTTTGAAATATATGGATAACCTATTTGTTGAAGGTGAACCCTTGATGCTTCTTGGGTGCACACTTGACTTACTTCTATTGTTATATGCTTGTATGTGTTTCACATGAATTTTTCCTTAGTGGTAACTCACCTTTATTGAGAATGGATCCTTTTCTCACTATACAATACCTAATGTTGAGCTTGCCAATTAAACTCCATAAATTATTCTTCAAGGTTGGTGGAATATGTGCCCAACTACATCAACCATTCCAAACCTAGTACCATATCCATTTCATTGAGTGTTAAAACATATAATCATGTTTGTGATCCAATTCTTGGATTTGAACTAAGAATTTATTACATATACCTACTCCTTGACTTATTTTACATCAAGTGATGTAACTATGTGGTCCTTGGTGGGGTACACAAAAAGGTTTAGTTGCTTAGTGACATTGACATCTATACAATTATGAGAACTACCAAAAGCTACAATTATCAGGATGCTTCTATTCTTTGTGATTCCTTCAAGATTCAAGGTCTTGGGTCATGATTTCTCGATCATGGTTGTAAGTGGAATTGTTGGCTCTCTTTCCCCTTTTATTGGAACTTGAATCTTGTAAGCCTTCTTAAGATGAGGTGGAATATACATTGTTGGTGATTGTTGTATTGGTCTCTTAGAATATTTGTTTCTATTTGAGGCACATCTTCTTCATTTCTATTTTGTTGGGCACATGAGATTGAAGGTAATAATATTTTTGGTGATGTTTTATTTTCAATAATCAGTGTTTCGATCTTAAATCTATCGGGTTCATTTCTTCTACTTTGATCTCTTTCATGAATTGTGGTCGATGAGTTTGAAGTTACTAGCAAGCTTTAGTAAGTTTCAAGTTGGATCATTGACTCATCTTGTCTTTTTTATTGTTGGTAAATCCCTTCTCTATTCTCATTAATTATCATCGACGATTTATCCATGTTGGATTTTGACTCACATAGATGTCCTAGACTCCACCTCTTATCGTATTCATGACAAATATATCCCTTCTTTACTAATTCTAGCCATCGTCTTTAGGAATATTCAATAAACTTGTCGCCAATGTTGCTTATATCTTCAATTAATTTGTCAACTTTATACCCTAATTTATTTAACCCCTCTACCAACTCTTTATGACTGGTGTACACAAATAATTCCTATGACTAGGGCAAGATCACCAACATACTGAATAAAGGGAGACTGACCTATGGGACTCTATTGGCAGGCAGACAAGAATCACACTCATGCATAAAAACACATACAAACTAGTAACAAGCAAATCTAAATTAAGAGGATACGAGCAAAAGAAAGCTTGTGCACCTTTGTACGATGGTTGATCCAATCCACTCCTTATTCTTTTTCCATATATACTCTATGCTAAATATCAATCACAAATTTGACTCAAAATTTGGGGAAGGGAAAGATGTCCAATCTCTATTGAAACAATTAAAAAAATTACAAAGTATACCTCTTCTCTCATTTGGCACCTAACGAACATGAATATTCCGGTCTCCTACTCATGCACTCCAACGTTCCCACTCCAATCCTCTAGATATATAAGAGGGAGAAACTACTTGAGTGTGACAATTTCAATATACATGGATATAAGCGTTCAACAACAATGGTCACTGATGGAAGGGAAGGATAAGCGTGATAGCAATTGATTCTTCCAATGTTACTTTGATATGATGGATGTTGGTCCCCCCCTTGGTTCATTTCATTCCTTTTTATGATTGAAGGAAATAGTTGAGAATGGTTACCAAGTGGTTCAAGGAGTTTCAACTGAGCAAGTTAGTTTGTGAAACTTCCTAAACTCCCTCATTTTCAATTTTTTTATATATATTTTTGTGATTTTTGAGTAATTCACACCTAAATCAAAGGAAACATGCAAATTTGCACCTTTTTAAAGGGTAGGGAGCGAATGGTTCGCTCCTTGTTGGTTAGTAAGGTGTGAATTTTCTATTTTTGAAGTTGGAACCCTTTAGAATGAATGGGAAAGAGTTGGGGTTTCACTTGTAGTGCTTAGGCCCCCCAACAATATTCAATCATAGCATCTTCCATCCATAAAATTCCTTTTTGTGGACGTACAGTGACACTTTGAGTGTCATATTTTTTAGCTATTGTCACAGATGGAGAAGTGTCGATTTGAGATATAACAATGAATTCTCAATCTGATCCAAAATATCCATGGAAATAAATAAAACAACATCATCCCAATAAAGAAATCCATTGGGGATGTAGGACTAAGTTTAGCACCTATGTTTCATAAGAGGCAAACTTATAAAGAAGGAAAACTCAGGGCAAGAGGAAGACTTCAAGAGAAGGCGTACTTGGGAAGGGGTTGTTGTATCTACGTGAGGTATCCTCACTAGCCAAACCGACGTATAAATAAAATAAACAAAATAGAATGTAATTTTATTATTCCAAAAGATAATTTGTCCCTGTTGAGAAAAATCACTCAAAAGTATTGTATACATAGAGGAGTGGCCCTCCTCATTTATCACTCACCTCAAGCAAGTTCTCTCAAGCAAGGGAGTTCGAATTTTGGGTTGTAGAAGATATTTTGGAGTTGTTTTATTTAGCATCTATTCTTCTTGTGATTTTATATATCTTGTGTTGAATCTTTGAGTAAGAAAGGCTTGTTGGGTTTTTCCCGAGTTTGGGTTTTCCTAGGATAAGATATTGTGTCTCTATTGTTTATGTGCATAGTTATTCTTTTAGTGATCCTATATTGTTTATAAGTTGAAAGAGATGAAAATTATACTGTTATAATTACAAATCTAACATGGTATTAGAGCAGTATTGAAGAATACTATTTCCGGAAACTAGGTTTTCTTGTTCCTTCAACTTTCATCCACACATTTGGCTCGCCCTTATCATCATTGAGATCGCCCTAGGAAGGAGCATCTTCCCGTGGAAGCAGATTTTCATTCTGAGAATTTTTAATTTTGACCCAATTACTACCACATTACTACAGGAGGTCAAGAATTAGGGCTTGTTGTTTTATGTTGTTCTAACCACAAATCAGGAAGAAAAGGAGGCTCATTCAACTCGCCTTGGAAAGGAGAATTCATCCGTGGAAGCAATTTTCCAAGAATCCAAAGTTCATTTTTGACCTAGCTTCTGCTAGGGTTTATGGTCCAGATTGTAGTTATTCTTCTTAGTCAAGATGTCAAGCATCAAGGTTGAATATAGGCTTGATGGATATTCAAACTTTCATTCATGGAATTCTAGAGTGCTCATTGATCTAGAAGAAAATGACCTTCTACATTTTGTTGTGAAAGGAGTACAACAACTTGAAGAAGAAGAAGAAGAAACGACTCAGTGGAAGAAGAGTGATGCCAAGACAAGAAGGATCCTAATAGATTCAGTCAAGGATCATTTGATTCCTCAAATTTATCAGAAGAAGATATCTAAGGCAATGTTTGACACATTGAATAAGTTGTTTGAGAATACAAATGTCAATAGGGATCTTTCCCTGAGAAAACAACTCTCAAATATCAAGATGTCCAGATATGATTCTATTGTATCATATTTCATGAAGATCATGGAGATTGAGGACCAATTGGGCACTATTGGTGAAATTATTGCAGATAGAGAATTAGTCGTGATGACCCTAAATAGCCTCCCTCAATCTTGGGAACCATTCATTCAAAGCATGACTGGAATATCTAAGCTACCAAAGTGTGAAAGATTGTGGGCAAGAAGAGACTGGACTTGTGGCTAGAGGCAAAGATCATGCCTCTCATGAAGAATATCAAGCCCTTATTACACACACCAATAAAAGAGGAAAGAAGACCTTTGGTAGAAAAGACAAAGGTAGAAGATTAAGTCTAGCCCCAAAACAAAGGAAGAAGAAATATCTTTCACAAATGCAATGCTTCAATTGCAGAAAGCTCAACCACTACAAGAATCAATGCAATTCAAAGAAGAGGAACGAACATGCCTCCACAAATGATGTAGATGAAGAGACTCAACCAAATAAATCAAAGAATGTAGAACAATTCTTCTTCATCTCATCCCTCTCAAGTACTATTCCTACTAGTAATGATACTTAGTTATTTGTTAGTGGTGCTTCTAAACATATGATAGGTTATAAGGAGTTTCTCTCAAATCTAGATGAGAGAGAATCACACCTAAGAGTTTTACTTGGAAACGATGCCAGATATATTGTGAAAGGAACTGGGGCCACTTCCTTCCAGTTAGATTTTGGTGATTCTTTGCATTTGGGAGAAGTACTCTATGTACCAAGAATGAAAAGAAATCTTGTCTATATCTCTGCACTAGAAGACAAGGATTATAAAGTTGCATTATCAAATGGAAAATTTCTTTCATGGCACAAGAACTCCACTATTGATTCAGCTAGAATAATTGGTGTTCGTGAAGAAAGTTTATACAGATTGACTATACAACCAATGCAGGCTCTAGTTCATGACTCTATTAGTTTGAGCGAGCTATGGCATAGAAGACTTGCTCACCTGCACTATAGAGCTCTTCCTCCTCTAAGGAAGATGGTTACAGGTCTTCCCGAAATCCAAGTTGAGCATGATGGCATTTGCAGAGGATGTGTACTTGGAAAGAATGCCAAGGGATCTTTTCTTAACAGTGATACCAGGTCCAAGGGAATATTAGAGTTGGTACACTCATATTTATGTGGACCTATGTCAATTGCCTCTTTGGGAGGATTTTGGTATTATGTGAACTTCATAGATGACTACTCCCGAAGACATGGATTTACTTCTTGAAGTCCAAGGAATCAAAAGAAGTTCTGAACAAGTTCAATAAATTCAAGGCCTAGGTTGAGAACTTATCTGGGAAAAGGATAAAGTTCTAAGGTTTGATAATGGAGGAGAGTACACCTCCTCAGAGTTTAGTGATTTATGTAAGGAAGCATGAATCAAGAGGGAGTATAACGTCCCTTACAACCCTCAACAAAATGGGGTTGCAGAAAGAAAGAATAGGTCGATAGTTGAGGCAGTCAAAGCCATGATTCATGATCAAAATATACTTATGTTTCTATGGGAAGAAGCCTCAAGCACCGCGGTATATGTTCAGAATAGAGGCCCGCACAAGATATTGAAGAACATGACTCCAGAAGAGGCCTTCACATGTGTGAAGCTAGAAGTTGGTCACTTATGAATATTTGGTTGTCTAGTATACATCCATGTACCCAAAGGAAAGAGAACAAAGCTATAACCTTCAGGAAATAAGGGTACATTTGTTGGGTACAGTGAGTCCTTGAAGGCCTACTGAATCTACATCCCAGATCAGAGACAGATTGAATTCAGCATGGATGTCTCCTTCGAAGAGGATATTTCCTTAAAAAAGGATAGAATATCATCCATGGACAGTGAGGAGCAAGAAGCTCCAAATGAGAAGGAGTCATCCCCCCCTCCCTCTTCAACAGTTCAAAGGGAGATGACAGATTCAGTTGAACTTGTAGATCTGATTGATCCTGTTGATCTAGTAGAGCCAACATACATTCCTAGAGATATTGTTATTGGCTGGAAGAGGCTTGTCTGGGCTCGACAAACTCTAGAGGGTGCAGAGAAGCATGTTTCTCCCCCAGGTACCTTCAGGGGGAGTAAGAGACCTCAAAGATATTCAATATATGTAGCACTAATGTCCAACATCATTGATTCTGAGCCTTTCCGCTATGAGGAAGTTGCTAGCCAGCAGGTTTGGAAAGATTCCATGATGGAAGAATATCAATCCATCATGAAGAATGACGTGTGGGAATTTGTGCTGAGACCTGAAAGAAATTCAATGTTGAATTCCAAGTGGATATACAAGATTAAGCATGCAGCAAATGGTAGCATTGAGAATCACAAAGCAATATTTGTGGCTAGAGAATTCTCTCAGAAAGAGAGATTCAATTATGATGATATGTTTGCTCCAATTACACGATACATGACCATCAGATCGATCATAGCTCTAGCTTCAACTATGGGATGGAAGTTACATCATATGGATGTTAAAAATTCCTTCCTCAATAGTGTGATTAAGGAAGAAGTATACATTGAGAAGCCAAAGGGTTTCATGATTCATGGGAAGGAATCCCATGTGTGCATATTGAAGGCCCTGTATGGACTCAAGCAAGCACCACGTGCATAGTATGCCAGGACTGATGGATACTTGATGAGCTTGGGATTCACCAAGAGTGAGGAAGATTCCAACCTTTACTACAAGGTTGAGGATGGTAGACCATTGATACTAGTACTGTATGTTGATGACATGTTTCTCACTGGAGACAAAAAACTTACCTTTTGGTGCAAGAAGATGCTAGCCTATGAGTTCGAGATGAAGGACCTTGGTTTGATGCACTACTTCTTGGGTTTATAGGTGTGGCATAGATAGGATGAGATCTTCCTGATCTAAGGGAAGTATACCATTGATATCTTGAGGAGATTTGGTATGATGGACGGCAAGTCCATGACCACACCCATGGAGGAAAACCTGAATAAGTTGAGTGACTCAACTCCTGATTCCGACCTGATAGATCCCACCATGTACATACAACCGATCCGTTCATTGATGTATCTAGTTAACACTAGACCAGACATCTGTATTGAGACATCTGTATTGAGACATCTGTATTGTAGTGAGTGCTCTCAGTCAGTTTATGTATGAACCAAGACAGGTACATTGGGTTGTTGCAAAGCACATGTTGAGATACTTATGTGGCACTGTGGGATATGGACTGAGATATGCTTCTAGTAGTGATATGAGATTGCATGTATACTCAGATTCTAATTGGAAAGGAAGTGTTGTGGACAGGAACAACACCTTCGGGTGTTGCTTCAATTTGGGTTCTGTAGTGATTGACTGGTGTAGTAGGAAGCAGTCCTCAGTAGCATTGAGCACAATCGAAGCAAAGTATATTGTAGTGAGTGTCATAGCATGAGACACAGTATGGATTCAAAATGTATTTGCACGATTGTCCATACATACACTTGATCCTACTGTGATAATCAAAGTTCTCTGAATCTTTCGGTGAATCATGTATCTCATGATAGATCGAAGCATGTGGAGATAAAGTAACACTATATTAGAGACACGATACAGAGAGGATCAATTCACCTCCTATATATTCCGACTGATGAACATATTGTCGAGATTCTCACAAAGCCTCTTTCCAGGGTGAATTTTGTATACTTTTGTGAAAGACTTGGAGTATTGGAGAATGCTTCCCTCAGCGAGAGGGAGTTCTCTTAGTCCAGTTAGGATGGACGGTCTTGCGTAGAACAAGAAGAGATCAGTCTAGTTAGGACATGAGGTCCTGTGTAGATCAAGAAGAGATTAGTCCAGTTAGGACAGGTGGTCCTATGTAGACCTAGAAGATATTAGTCTAGTGAGGACATTCGGTCCTGTGTAGACCGAGAAGAGCTCAATCCAGTGAGGACAGGAGGCCTTGTGTAGATTGAAATGAGCTTAGTCTAGTGAGGACAAGTTGTCCTGTGTAGACCGAGATGAGTTATGTGTGAACTATTTTTCCTGTGTGGAACATTCTTCTGTGTGGAGAGGACTCTTGTGTAGAGTATACTTGTATCCCTGTGTGGGATGTTGTCTTGTATGGATTGTGTTGACCTTTCTTATGATGATGATATGTACAAGACCAGTCGTGACGATCAGACGATGCGTATATGTGTTCCAGCGTGATGATGCCTCTCTAACTAAGAGGGGGTGTTGTTGTTGCTACGTGAGGTATCCTCACTAGCCAAGCCGACCTGCAAATAAAAAAAAATGTAATTTTATTATTCCAAAAGACAATTCAGCCCGGTTGAGAAAAATGACTCAAAAGTATTGTATAAATAGAGGAGTGTCCCTCCTCATTTGTCACTCACCTCAAGCAAGGAAGTTCGAATTTTGGGTTGTATAAGATATTTTGGATTTGTTTTCTTTGGCATCTATTCTTCTTGTGATTTTATCTTTGTTGTACTGAATCTTTGAGTAAGAAAGGCTTGCTGGGTTTTTCCCAAGTTTGGGTTTTCCCACGATAAACTATTGTGTCTCTATTGTTTCTAGTTATTCTTTCAGTGATCCTATATTGTTTATAAGTTGAAATAGATGAAATTATACTACTATAATTAAAAATATAACAAGGGAAAGGTTCCAAAATATGGAAAAATCAAGGAAATAGATACCTAGACTTTGAGAGAAGGAAAACTCAAGCAAAGGAAAAGTTCCACAAGAAGGAAAACTAAAGGAAAGAAGTGGACTTTGAGAGACTTCCTTGCCTCAACTGCAAGGGGTTAGCCAACCTATGCCTACTATAACTTGACTATGCCTATTCACTTAAGGTCTTCCCATAAATTAACTTTAGACTACAAACTATCAAATGCAACTAATTCCTACTCAATCAAGTTCATTCAATAATCTAACATGCATCCAACCACAACCTTTAAAACATACTAGAAATTAATAGACTTAACAAAATTCAACACTTATCCATTGTCAATATTTAACCAACATAAATCATTGTGGGAATTAAAACAACATCATCCCAATAAAAAAATACACAATACACATGCACATGTGCAGGAGGCACCCAAGGGGAATGCCTGAAACTTTATTTATGAGAAAAAAGTTTACAGTATATAAAAAAGGAGGGAAGACACTTTCTTGTCACTCTTTTACAAAAGTACAAAGAATCTAAGGCAAAATAGCCTCCTTCCAATTCCCAACAATCTTGTGCAAACCAACCCCTAAATCTACCACAAGCTTTCCTCCTACAAGTCATGTTCACCTCTTTGTTTTTCACTCAAATAGTAAAACATTTCCCAACACTATGCCAACCCCGATACTTAGCAAAATAATAGAACACTTTGCACTTGAATGCTTCTTGCTTGAATGAATCAATGAATGCCTTAGCACAATGAGGTGTCCTCCTATATAATATATGAGTCTTTCTAAACTATGGCAAGCCCCTTACTCCTGAGGTGAACCCAAGTTCCTGCATCAAACTCAAGTGTGCCACATGACTTGTCTGTCAACGTCCATCTCTAATGGTGATGTGACCATTATTCCATGTGATTACAGGTATCTTCGATGCCCATCTACCATGTGCACCCATTACATCTATGTTTGTCGCAAATGTGCCCGACAAGGGCGCCCATCACAAGTGTGACTAACAGGTGTGCATGTCACAAGTGTGCATGGTAGGTGAGACCAAATGCATCCAAAAAGTGTGCATGAAGTGCATCCAATAATTTTTACCCAAGTACACCTAGGAAATGCTTATGTAAAGGTGCCTCTATGTGCACCCAATTGTCTTGTGCCCAAGTGCACCCAAAAGGTGTGTTCAACAAGTGCATGAAGTCGGAATTCATCCATGTGATGGGTTTATAAGTGATCATAATTGATTTGCATCCAACCAAGTGCAACCACTTAGTTTCCCCAACCAATGTGCACCCAAATCTATCCAAGTCACATATAAACCAGGCAATTCTTCTTGCCACTTCATTTGTCATGCATAGCACATGCCTATGGATGAGGTTTCTCCTAAAAACCTTCTCTACTTTACCAAGTCCCCCCCAATCTTCTCTTGGTATAACCAACTAATGCGAGATGGTAATCTCCATGCCGTACCTTTCCTTCATGCAAGTGTGCTCAGTGTGTATGTGGTGTGCCTTGTTGATAGGACAAGTCATGCCAAAACCGACCCATCTAGCCATCAACCTCATGGCATGTGTATTTGTGAGATCCAGTGACCACCAAGGTGATTTTTTTTACAGAGGTTCCCAAAGCCTCTCAAGGCTAGGACCATACATCCTTCCCCACTAAAATTCGTTGTGGTCCTCGACGACATCCATAAGAACATGTTGTCCTCCAAGTATACTTCCTAGACTTATCCATCCATTTATGGTTGGCTAACCAACCATACCATATTTTCATTATACTAATACTTGTGAAATTGGTCACTATCCAATTCTACATTTGAACAAAATTAATTTTCCTATCTCTATCCACAATGTTTCTTGTATGGCACTTCTGCAGTTGATGTGATTGTGGCCTATTGTTGCTACAATTGCCTTTATGCTTTTGCGGCATGTCAACCTTTCCCAATAAGTTTTTCAAAATGTCCATATGTTTTACTACCCAAACCTACCATTGCTTCAGTACTTCCAAAATAATGCAAAATCATGGTAGAGGAATATTTCAAGGGAGGGAAAAATTGGGTAGACACAACCTTCCAATAGAAGGAAAACTTAGTGTAAGAGGCGGACTTGGAACAACGGAAAATCCATTGCAAAAGAGAGACTTATTGAGAAGAGAAAATTAGGCATAGGTAAACTTTAGTGAACACATACTTAGTAGAATAAAACCTCATGACAAGGCAAACCCAAGAATAAACAAACTTATTTTTACAGTAGCTAGCAAGAACTTAGACAAACCGATAAAAATGAGCATGACTCCATCTAGTTTGTTCTTAAGCATTAATAAAATATCAAAGGCATTACATTTTGTACTATGTTTTTTAGGGAACAAAAAAACATATGTAATAAGTTGAAGGCTTTGGCATAAAGGCAATAAGAATGCAATGAGACCAAGAAGAAAAGGATAACAAAATGACTACATCTAGTTTGTGGAGAAAAGGGTTGTTTTGCCAAGCAAAAGCATTGTTCCACTAAGAAAAGGATATTTTCATTAAGAAAATGCACTAATCATCAATCAAAGGAATCCAAGTTGTTGAATGAAGGACAAAATGCTAAGAAAATGAGATTTTCAAGCAAAATGATGACAATTTCGTTGAGCACATGAGTCATCGACCAAATGATAGAATAGAAAAAATGATCAAGGATTAGAGTAGGAAAAGTTTCCAAGAAGGGGCCGCACTTTCCATGCAAGGAAAAGTGAAATTCATTGAACAAATAAGGAGATCAGACTTGTGTATTAGATTTTCCATGCAAAAATCAAAATTTGAAAACTTGGTGAGGAAAACCAGGGGAAAGATGGAAACTTGGTGAAAGGAGGGGATTGGGATTTTAGTAGAAAGTTTTTCATTTTTATTGAGAAACAAAAGAAATTGAAGGAAGAAAACCTTATAAAGAAAGAATCATTGGTTGATCCTTTAGCAAGGCAAGCAAATCCTAGGTCAAATTGGCCACAACAAGAGGCACTACCCAATCTGAGATCACCAATATGTACAACATGTCAAGGTCATGAAGGCACCACGTTATCCAATTTTTTATGAAACATGGTAGTAAATAAGATGATTAGAATGAGGAAGACGAAGAGTTTAATGACCAAGGAAATGTCACAATGGATCTGGGTCTATGTAACTATCATAGGTGTCTTGAATTTGAGATGGAAATCAGTGAATGAGGATTATTGTAATTAATGTTGTATATGTTGGATATATAATGATCAATTTAAAATAAATTCAAATTTTATGGTATATGTCTTAGCATATACAACATTAATTGTGTCGTGCATAATGTTTGTCAACAATGAAAATGAGACTTCTTGCCTTGTAATCAAAGTTAGTAAGAATACTACAATAGAATGGGTCCAACTATTGCAAAGGAATCAGGGGCATTGGAGAGCTTGGTTTCCCGCTCCCCAACATGCAAGAAGTTTCAATGAAGAAATGCAAAAATAAGATAGAATCTATAGAGAGAAAATATTTATCTATTTGTAAAGAGACAAAGAAACCAACATCAACATATGGTAGAAGAATGGGAAATGGAGTCAAATCCAATTTGGAGAAGGTCGTTAGCCAAACCGATAAAAATGAGCATAACTCCAACTAGTTTGTTCTTAAGCATTAATAGAATATCAAAGGCTTTAGATTTTGGACTATGGTTTTTAGGGCACAAAAAAACATATGTAAGTTGAAAGCTTTGGCATAAAGATAAAAAGAATGCAGTGAGACCAAGAAGAAAAGGATAACAAAATGACTAAGTCTAGTTTGTGGAGCAAAGGGTTGTTTTGTCAAGCAAAATCATTGTTCCACTAAGAAAAGGATAGGTTCTATTAACACCTCTATCAATGTTCCCGCCAAAGGCAGAAAGGGAACCCCCTACTGTAACCCCAGGAACGCCCATTAACCTCTTACACCACAGAAAGAGTCAAAAAACCCAAAAATGGCTAAGTATCAATGAATTCAGAGCTAAATGATCGAGCCGCAGTGAGAAAAATGGGAAAAACAAGGCAATGGAATTCTTTCGCAATCTACAGAGGTTGAACGGTCAGGATTTAAAAAGAAAATCTAGATATACAACTGGGAAGCGATCCGCGGCGCATCCAATCAAGATATTTTCCGCTTTTTTGCTTTCCTGCTGGTCCAACTTTCCGAATTTCCGCACCCACATTGCGTATTGTGGAAGTCTACACGGTTTTTTTTCAAGAGAATAAAGTTGGGTTTCCGATTTCCGCAACCCGCATTGCGGAATGCAGAATTCGGAACGGTATTTTTTCAAGAGCGTAAAGTTGGGTTTCCGATTTCCGCAACCCGCATTGCGGAATGCAGATTGCGAAGGCATAATTTTTCCAGGGGGCACAGATTCAGGTTTTTGATATCTGCAACCCGCATTGTGGAATGCGGATTGCGAAGGTGATTTCCGTGAGGTTTTGCAATGGTCTTCCGATCCTCGAAACCCATATTGCGGGATGCGTGATCCATATCGCAGTTGGAATTGTTTTCGAATGCTAACATCGACTGCGACAAGTCATCGATGTTGATACAACTTCGACAAGTTTTGACTCGACATGACTTCAACAACCTTAGCAACTTCGATAAGGTCCAATTTCGACACAACCCCGACGAGTCTCGACTTCGACATACTGCGACACATTTCGCACCTTCGACATGTTCAGCAACCTCACAATTCGCGACATCGACATGTAGCGTCGACATGCGACCAGCAACTATCGAACTTCGATAGACTATCTCTTTGTCTTCCAGTCAACTGTAACGGTTGAACTGTTGAATTGTTCTAACTTCTTCTTTGTAACTTAACGTAAAGGGAAGGCACCCAAGACTTTCAGAATTCTATATAAGCATGTTTAATATTGTAACATACATTGAATATTTCTGTTTACAAGTAATAGAAGAAGAGTTTGCATTCCTGCATATTATCTGTGCATATTTGTGCTTAACTGTGTAGTGTAATCTTACCTTTGCTCATTCTGTTTATTAAGCTTCTGCCATAACAAAGCTGATTCATTTAGTCGAACTATTGTCCCCCTCGTGCTTCCTGGACATGACCCGGACCATTGGTATCAGAGCACTCAGCTTTGTTCGTGCTTAAGTTTTACGTATACACTTCTCTCGAAGCTACCTGACTTATGTCGGTTCAAACTCGCTCACAATCTCAACAATCCAAGCAGACGCTACCTCCGGAAACGACAAAAGAAACAGATGATAGACATGCAGCCGATGAGACAACACAGCTTATTGAGCAAGCTTTGGCTCGACAACGGACTGAAATGTTTGCCTAGTTCAACGAAATTCTCATGCGATTTACTTCGACATCCGGAGGATTTTCGACGAGAACTCACTTCGATAAAATCAACCCCTTCAAAGTGCAAATGAATTTGGACATACTAAACCTTGAAGGTAAGATTGACGCGGAATTCGTCGACAATTGGGTGCAACAATTGGAATCCTATTACGCTATAAATAAACTCTCCGAACCTAAAAAAGTCACCATTGCATCCTTAATGATGTCAACATCTGTGCATTGCTGGTGGGAGAACCTCTAGAAAAAGATGGAGAAAAGCGGAGACCCCATTGACACATGGGATAAATTTGTCGAACACATCTGAAAGGAATTTTACCTGCCCAAATACCTCGAGAAGCAGTATAAAAAGAGGCAGCAGCTAAGGCAATGGAAAGACCAATCAGTACAAAGTTACACCGACGAGTTCTACTGACTCATGGGTAGACTTGGCATCCAAGAAGAAGAGAAATTGCTTGTTATGAAGTACATCAGCGGATTGTCCTAGTACATCCAGTAGGAGATGGAATTTCTGATTGTCAATACGCTTGCAGATGCATTCCACTACGCCAGCAAACTGGAAACCAAGCAAAAAGGGAAATCACGCTTCATGACAAAGCTGACATCAGGACGACCACCTAACAAGAAGGCACCAGCCGACTTCGAAAAGTCAAAATCTTCTCAGTCGACACCGCCAAATCCAAATCACGTCAAGGAGCCTGTTCACAAGAGGGAATGTAGCAGACAACCGTCGATCGAAAAATGGTGTGATTACCACCACTCATCTTGGCATGATACGTCTAAATGCAAAGATCATAAGACATTTTTGACAAAAGTGTTGACCTCCGACGCGTTCGACAAGACGGTGGAAGAATCTGATCCAGACACAATGACCCTATTGACATCAACCACTCCAGTAGCCTTGACTATCGTTGATGAGGAGGAATGAGAATGCCTGTTCCATACATGGATATCGGTCCAGAGCAACCCATTACATCTGATTGTGGACAACGGTAGCTAGAAGAACTTCGTTTCTGAAGCTCTCGTAAAGAAACTAGGTCTTGTTACCACTCTGAATCCTCAACCTTACAACATCGTTTGGATGAAGGATGGACAAGAACTATGGGTCACTCAACAATGCAAGCTCGCCTAATTCATAAAACCTTTTGAAGATGAAGTACTCTGCGACGTGGTACCACTCTCTGTAGTCGATGCCCTGTTTGAGAAACCTTACCTCTGGGATATACATGGAAGTCACCAGTCATGGCCTCAAAAGGTGATTGTCAGAATCCGAAATCGATGGTTCAGCATACCATATCGTCAACCTACACCAACGGTTGCACTGATATCTTCCAAACAGACAAAGAAGCTCATCAATCATGCTCAGAATTTTGCATTAATCATGATCAATCCACAAAATTCTGAGAAGACTGTAGCAACGAGTCGAGTCACCAACCAATGTAGCTCCTGACAGAAGTAGGAAGTTGATCATATTCTCGATGAGTACAAGAACCTCTTTCAAGCTCCCAATGGAGTACCTCAAAATTGTCAGGTAAAACACTCCATTGAACTTGTTCTTGGTTCTTCTTTGCCTAACGCATCTGTTTACAAAAGGTCCATTCTCGAAAATGAAGATATTCACAGACAAATCCAATAATTAATCGACAAAGGTCGTATTCGCCCCAGTTCCTCTCCTTGTGGAAGTCCAGTCGTCCTAGTTTCGAAGAAAGACGGGACTTGGCGCATGTGCATCAACAACATATCTCTCAACAAAATTTCGGTAAAGAATCGCTACCCTCTGCCCCGGATAGACGAGCTCATCGACTGTCTGAAAGGTGCTGAATTATTTACTAAGCTCGACCTCAAGTCAGGAAACCATCAGATTCCAATCGAGCCCTCAGATGTGTGGAAAACTTCTTTCAAGACCAAGGAACGATTATTCGAATGGTTAGTCATGCCTTTCAGCTTAACCAATGCACCTGCGACCTTCATGCGACATATGGATAACATTCTTCAACCTTTAATCGAAAAATGGGTCATTGTCTATCTTTACGATATATTGATTTTCAGTCAATCATGGGAAGAACATGTCGGACATCTTCGACAAGTCCTCGACACTCTCCAGCAACATCGACTCCATCTGAACATGGACAAGTGCTCTTTTACGATGACCAGTATCAAATATTTGGGGTATGTAATTGACTCTGTAGGAATTCACGTCAATCCAGACAAAGTACAGATCCTCAAAGATTGGCCCATTCCTAGAAGCATTCGAGAACTAAGAAGTTTTCTTGGTTTGGAAAATTTCTATCGACGGTTCATACTCGGCTTCAATCACATAGCCTGGCCCTTGAATTAGTTGACGAAGGGAAATGGGAAAAATGTCTCCCAATGGACAGCAACACATCAAGCAGCTTTTGAACAGCTCAAACACAGACTCTGCACTGCACCAGTACTTGTGTTACCTGATTTGCATCATCCCTTTGAGATTGAGACGGACGCATCGGACTATGCCTTGGGCGCAGTGATCACTCAGTCTGGTCACCTAGTTACTTTTCATTCCGAGACTTTTAATGACACAATTATAAGATACTCGACGTACAAAAAAGAACTGTACGCCATTGTGCAAGCTCTCAAGCAATGGAGGCATTACATCCTTGGCAAGGAAACAACCATTCTCACTGATCATAAGCCTCTACAGTTTGCTCCGACACAATCAAAGTTGCAGACAAACCAACAACTCAAGTGGATTAATTACCTACAGCAATTCCACTTGGTGATTAAGTATCAGAAAGGTAAAGCTAATGCCGTCACCGATTGCCTCAATCGAACACCCATTACTCTCCTTTTGATAATGATGAGTATGCAGGGATATGGCACGACCACTTGGCCATAGTTGTATGAGGATGAAAACGACTTCTTAGCAGTCTACCAACAGTTACAGACTAAAAATTCGTCGACCTCCGACTACTTCCTAAAAGACACATTTCTATACAAGCTTGGACAGCTTTGTGTACCGACGAGTGAGCACCGACAATAGCTCATTTGGGATGCACACTACAGAAAGACTGTAGGACACTTTGGAGTAGCAAAGACACTTGCTATTTTACAGAAGTATTTCTTTTGGCCTACACTTAAATCCGGCATCAACAAGAACATTCGAGCATGCGTGGTGTGTGCCATTGCTAAACCGCCTAATCGATGACAGTGATTGTACACACCTCTGCCAGTTCCTAGTCGACCATGGGAATATATTTCTATGGACTACTTGATGGGTTATCATACTACCAGACATTAGCATGACGCGATATTAGTAGTAGTCGACCGATTTTTCAATATGGCCATTCTCATACCATGTAAGAAGACCATGACAGCGCAGCAGACCGCTCAACTCTTCTCTACACGTGTTTGGAAACACTATGGTTTACCCACAACCATTATTTCCGACCAAGATGCCAGATTTGTCATCACATTTTGGAATACCCTCTGGAAACAGCTGGACAGACGACTCTCATAGTCAACAACTTCACATCCTCAGACCGATAGACAGATGGAAGTTGTGAATCACCTTGTAGTACAACTGCTTCGCATATACAACCACAAGCATCGATGCACATGGGATGATAGTATTCCATACATTCAGCACAGTTACAATCGTGCTCAGCATAGCTCTACATGAAAGAGTCCATTTGATATCTGTTACAGATTTCAACCCTCAGCGCCTATCGACTTGATCAGCTCCTCGACACAGCCGAACTCCGACACCGACTACAGCTAGCGAGAAGTTGACAAAGTAGTTAGGTTTCGAGAACATATTTACGACATCCAACAACAAGCACTGGACATGTTGCACAGAGCAAGCGAGAAAGCTAAGGCCTGACACGACAAGCATCATATTCCTCATTCATTCCAAATTGGGGATAAGGTTTGGCTACATATTAAGAAGGAGCACTTCACTGGTCCATTCAAGAAGTTAAAACCTTTGCAATATGGTCCGTACAGTATTCTTCAACAGATTGGAAAAACTACTTTCCAACTCGACATTCCTGCATGATTGGGTCTGCATCCAGTCTTCAACATGGATCTACTTCGACCATACAATGAACCCTTGTTGGAACAGAACGACTTACTGACAGTAGAACCCGAAGACATCCATCCAGATGTTTAGGAGCCTCTTCCTTGCGACACCATTGTGGGACGACGAGTACGCCTTACAAGGAAGAACACAATTCCCTTGTTTCAGGTTTCCAAAGTTGGATAGCTCCCATCTCAAGGAAAGTGGTACTCTGTTACTGAAATAACTGACAAGTTTCCCCACCTTCATGAGAAAACAATGGAGACCATTGTTTCTTAAGGAAGGAGGTCTGATCCATATCGTAGTTGGAATTGTTGTCGAATGCTAACATCAACTGTGACAAGTCATCGATGTCGATACAACTTCGACAAGTTTCGACTCGACATGACTTCAACAACCTCAGCAACTTCGACAGGTTCTGATTTTGACACAAGCTCGACAAGTCTCGACTTCGACAACCTGCGACACATTTCGCACCTTCGACGTGTTCAGCAACCTCACAGTTCGCGACATCAACATGCAGCGTCGACATGCGACCAGCGACTGTCGAACTTCGACAGATTGTCTCTCTGTCTTCCAGTCAACTGTAACAGTTGAAATGTTGAACCATTCTAACTTCTTCTTTGTAACTAAATGTAACGGGCAGTCACCCAAGCATCTCAAAATTCTATATAACCATGTATAATATTGTAACATATATCGAATCTTTCTATTTACAAGTAATAGAAGAACAGTTCGCATTCCTGCATATTTTCTGTGCGTATTTGTGCTTAATTGTGTAGTGTAATCCTGTGTTTTCTCATTCTGTTTATTAAGCTTCTACCATAACAGAGCCAACTCATTCAGTTGAACTATTGTCCCCCTCATGCTTCCTGGACACGACCCGGATCAATGCAGATTGCGGAAGTGATATTTTTCCAGAGGCATAAAGTTGGATTTCCAGTTCCCGAAACTCACATTGCAGAATGCGGATTGCAGAGGTGATTTTTGATAGGGTCCATTTAGCAGCCTCGACTTCCGATATCCGCATTGCAGACTGCGGATTGCGGGAGGATAATTGCGGATTTGAGATGTTTTACAGGGTAAATTATGGCTACGGAAAATGAAGAATTTCACAGGGAAATGACATGATTGGGAGCCGATCTGGAAGCAAAAGAGAGGCACATCCTGGTTATCTGTCCAAATCAGCCTAAAATGGCCCCTTCCGAAGGATAATCAAGTGGTTTACAAGGCCCAAATGCACATTGACAGCGCACAGATTTTCCCACCGGCCCGTCTAATAGACTTGGAGGCAGTTGGTTCGAGCAGTTCGGCGTGAACAACCTCATCCTTTCCAATTCAAGACTGTTGTCAATAAACGACCATTTATGGTTGAGTTAGTTAGAAGTTGGTTGATATTTTGTAAGCCTATAAAGGCATATTCTGAATTAAACCCAAGGGTTGGATTTTTTTGGATTCTGAGAGATTAAAATATTTGCGTATGTATCAAACTCGGCCTTTCAATTCATGAGAAGTCCTGATTCTGTAGCAGAGATTCTTGTAATGAGTGTTTTGATGTATGTTATTTCTTGTGCATGTGTTCTTCATTTGTGTTTCCCATTGATTGTATTCTTCTATAGTATCTAGATCAAGACTACATGGTCTAAAATTCATATTTTATGCTTCAAATGCATATGACTAGGTATTCCACCCTTTCTTCTTGAAGTTGCAGGTTAGAATTCATTTACAAATGCTCTAGCTTTGTGATGGAATTTTTTTCCTTTTCTGCCTCCATCTATTGATATATTTTACTTGAAAAAACCTCATCTACCTTGCCTCTGCCTCTTAAATTGTGGTCTAAATCAGTCATTTGTGACTATAAATCCATTGAAGTTTGACTCCATGCCCAATGGTGCTCCTATCCTTAACCCCAACTAGCTGAAAAATGCCTATAAGTCATTATTTGAAGGTCTAGCCACCACTTTTATCTATAACCATCTTGTGCAAATAATATTCTAAGTGTTGAGTGAATTGTGAAAGAGAGAGCCCTCTATGTGGTTGGAAAGGCTAGCTTCCATCCACCAAAGCTTGGTTTGAAATAGTTACCTCATGATCCATTCTACTACAACCTAGGAGAATATTGAGTGATAACATTCTGGAAACCATACTGGGGATTCAAAGGACTTCTTTCCCAGAATAACAATTTCAAAGCATCAAATTAGATCTCTGAGGGAAAACAGAGGATCGAAAATTTCAAGGTTGTAACATTTGCCCTGGCGACTCCAAATTTCAGATTAGCGAATTTCTTGGTAGAATTCTAGCTTCCAAAAGGATACCTACCAGAAGTCAGCCAGATCCTGAACTAGCAAGGTTTGTATCATATCTAGAGAATATCATCAGGAAACCAAATAAAGAACAAACAGGTATTTCCCCATTAACTAGGTCCTTTTCTCTACCTAAAGAAGAGGCACAGGCTATAGAGATTGTCTCTTGGGATTTAAAAATGGAACAATCCTCATTTAGTTCTAAATCTGAATTAGATCTAAAGAAAACCCTGTTTGTCCAAAGAAAATTCCAAACACATTGTATGAGTGCTTTGTGGGAAAATTCACAAGTTAAAGAAGAAAACAGTGATTTATTTTTCTTCACTAAAGCTGCTAGTAAAAACACCCGAGTCCTGATTACTCCTCCTATTGTTCCAAGCCCTACTTTTGTAATACCTACTGTTACTCTTGCTCCTAGGAAAATCTAAGAGCAATGGCTACCATATTTGCCCCTTTATCTCTCCCTGCTAATCTCCATGACTTACCAGTGGGATATGCCCAACGCCTCATGATATTTTATGGGGAAGGAAATGGTTCTACACAACAGCATGTAGACCACTTTACTGATTTTATAGACCTAGAAGAGGTGGATGAAGATGATGTCAATGTGAGGTTGTTTTCCCAAAGTCTTGTAGGAGAAGTGAAGAAGTGGTTCAAAGCCCTTTCAAATAGAGGATTGCTACCTATGAGAGATTTGAACAAGCTTTCCTAGCCAGATGTAAGGATAAACAAAATTCTCTCCAAATTCTCACTCAATACGAAAACACAAAGAAAACCAATGTTGATATTGTCCAAGAGTTTTCAGCTAGATTCATGAGAATGTATAATTCTATCCCTGTGGACATCAAGCCTCCTATAGGAGCAACCAAGCTTCATTATGCTAATTGTTTTGACAGTGACTTTTCTCTCATGTTGAGAGAAAGGAGATCTGTCACTCTATCTGATATGTTAAAAGATGTTGTAGAAGTAGAAGCTAATTTGATGGCCTCAGGTAAAATCAATCACATAAATGAAGTTGAGAAAAGGAGATCTAATGAGGCAGCCCAACGTTCCACATCCCAATCCATTGATACCAGATTTGAGCAGATGATGAGCACTATGGAAAGCATGGTGGATAGGATCTCCCTTGACAATAGGCCTCCTTCTAGAGAAAACCTAGAGCCTCAAGCTCAAAATAACAATTACATGAGACCTCATGCCCCACAGGGAAGACCAAGAGAGCCAAGGGATCCTATAAATGTTGAGAATCAACCAATCATACCACCCTTTGCTGAGAACTTAATAGCAGGAGAAGAAGAAGACGGACACGCTGATGACCAAATCCACCTCTTTTATCAGATCCAACCCCAGTTCTATTTAACTAAAGAGGAACATGACCAATCCTCCCTACAGTTAGATAGTATCCTAGAAGAACCAGAATCTGATCAATACCAAAAAGGATTCCAAAATGAAATCTATGAATTTGAGAGGCAACACAATTTGAGAGGTAGGAAGGTAACAGTAGACAAAGGAAAGGCTATTGCTGAACCATATTCTTCTCATCCACAAAGAAAAGAAGCCTCCAGGAAGGGAGACCCAAAAAATGTAACCTCTGAAAAGGTAGCTAAGAAGGGGGTAGAAGCTCCTAAAAAGGGCCCAGAAGGGAGAGATGAAGGAAATATAAAGACAATAGAAAAGATCCATTCTGATTTCAGTTTAGAGAATGAAATATCTAAGATTAAAATCTCAATTCCTTTAAATGAGTTGGTCAAAATCTTAGAGTACAAAGAACATATTTTGAAAGTAGTGAATGGAGAAGAAGGAAAGCAGCCTGATACTCTCAATTTGCATGATGACAAACCCAATCTTATTTTTGGTCCCCATGTTGAAAGTGCTCCAAAGGATGATGTTCATCCCTTCTATATCATCCTAAACATACATGATCAGATATTACACAATGCTATGTTAGATTCTGGAGCTTCACATAACCTCATGCCAAGATCGATGGTGGAAAGTCTGGGGTTAGAAATCACAAGGCCCTATAAAGATCCATTCTCCTTTGATTCTAGAAGATTCCAATGTTTAGGGCTAATTAAAGACATGGTAGTCTCACTAACTCAAATACCTTAGAAGAATGTAATCATGGATGTGGTAGTGGTTTATATTCCACCTAAATTTGGGATGCTATTATCTAGGTCTTGGGCATCAAAGTTAAAAGGAACTCTACAGATGGACATGTCTTATTCTACCATCCCTGTTTTTGGATAAAACAAAAGGCTATACAAGGAGCATAGACTGTCCTATGTAGTAAGCAGTAAGAGTAAGCCTAATAATCACCCCGTTTTTGTTGTAGACACTGATATAGGTACCTCAATTTTATTTTATGATCTTGGTTTAGAAGAAAAAGGTGTGAAAATTACTGATCTGCCTGCAACAAATGATAAGTCTAGTAATGAGCAAGATATACAATGTATTGGCAGCTTAACAAACCTAGAAGGAAATGGTCAGCAAATGGAGAAAGGCAATGATGAAAAATCAGAATTATAAATGGAAAATACAACCACAATCCAAACAGAAGAGCACTGGATTATGAGGTTTGATGGAGCTGTGAATAAAGAAGGAGTTGGGGCAGGAGTATGGATCATCCCTCCAGACGAAGGAAGTGGATGCACCAGATTACATACCTTCAAACTAATGTTTGACTGTTCGAATAACGTGGAAGAATATGAAGCCTTACTGTTGGGTCTAAATGCACTTAAATATATAAGAGCTAAAAAGATCAAAGTTTATGGGGATGCAGAACTAATAATCCAACAGGTGAATGACAATTATGAGACTAAACATCCCAAAATGAGGGCTTACAGAAATTTTGTTTGGGATATGTTTGATAATTTATTCATAGAGTATGATATTTCTTTCATTCCTAGAGAGAAAAATACAATAGCATGCATTTTGGCCACCTCTGTTAGCAAATTTCAACTCCCTGATTATCCTACCAGAGCTTACATGATCAATATAAGGCACAGACCCTCTATTCTAGACAATACCAAACATTGGAAAATATTTGAAGATGATCAACAGATCAAGAAATTCCTAAATATGACTGAGGAATTTGCCAACACCCAGATTGATCAAGAGGATTGTTCATGTGATGAATGGGAACCTGATCCACCAGAGCTCATTACCACTTTGGCAGATAAAGATATCCTGCAACTGAAGAGCAATTATATACCCAAAGGATTGGTGCCATTGGAAAAACTTTTTGATAAAAATGATGTCGCCAAAAATCACAAGGTTTCTCCAAACCACAGTGAAGTGGAAGACTGTAAAGCTGGAAATGATGAAGAGCCCAAAATTTTCAAACCGTCAAAGTCTTTAACCCCAGGAAATAAAGATGACCATGTGGATTTAATGAGAAATTTTTCTGGTGTGTTTGCATGGTGCTATGAAGACTTGAAATAATATGACACTACTATCATCCAGCATACCATGCCAGTCAAGACAGGGGAGAAACCATTCAGGCAGAAACAGAGAAGGATTAATCCTATGTTGCTCCCACTGATAGAAATCAAGGTGAAGAGTTTGTATGAAGAAAAAATCATAGTCTCCTTAAGGTTTTCAAAGTGGGTAGCTAACATAGTCCCAGTGAGGAAGAAAAATGGTGAAACCAGACTGTGTATTGACTTTAGAAATCTGAATAAAGTGTCCCAAAAGGACAACTAACCCCTACCCAAAATGGACCACATTTTATAGAAGGTTGTAGGAGCAGCAAGAATGTCCATGCTGGATGGATTTCAGGAGACAATCAGATTAAGGTGCATCCAGAAGACCAAGATAAGACAACCTTTGCCACACCTTGGGGAACCTTCATGTATGCAAAAATTCTTTTTGGTATGTTGAATGTAGTAGCTACCTTCCAAAGAGATATGGACATAGCTTTTGCAGAAGAGAAAGACAAATTTGTGGTCATATACATGGATGGCATCACTATGTATTCTAAGTCTGATACAGATCATTTGAAACATTTGCATCAAGTGTTTTCCAAGTGCAGAAAATTTGGAATCTCCTTGAACCCCAAAAAGTAAAACTTTGCCATGCAAGAAGGAAAGCTTCTAGGTCACATAATATTTAAAGATGGGATCAAAATTGACCTAGACCGAGTTGACACAATACAAAAAATTGGACTCCCCAGGAGTAAAAAAGAGGTTCAATCCTTTCTAGGCACAATGAATTTCTTAAGAAGGTTCATCCCCAGTTTTGCAGAGATCATGAGGTCAATCACCAACATGCTTAAGAAGGACACTCAGATCAGGTGGACTGTTGAAGCCAAACAAGCATTTGGAGACATAAAAGGGAAATTGTTGAAGCACTTGTACTAATCAGTCCCAATTTTGACAAAGAGTTTCTTATGTTTTCTTTTGCCTCTAAGCATTCCATAGTTGGAGTGCTTTTACAGAAAAATCAGGAAGGAGATGAGCAACCCATAGTCTTCTTTAGCAGATCTCTTAGAGATGTTGAGCTCAAATACAACATCATGGAGAAGAAAGCATATGCCATGATTAAAACCTTGAAAGATTTCAGAGTTTATGTTTTGCACTCCCATGTGGTTGCTTGTGTTCCTAATGATGTTGTAAAGGATATATTCACACAACCTAATCCAGAGGTTAGAAGGTATAAGTGGATAGCTATGCTCTTGGAATATGAATTGGAGATCAAACTTACAAAGCTTATCAAAGGACAAGGACTGGCCAGGCTCATGGATGAATCAAATTGGGATTCACTAAGTGTGAACTTGCTTTCACACATGCTGGAAGAAACTGTCCAAGACCCACTGTCACAGGTATCAAACAAATTTGTGTCTTCTCCTTGGTATTATGATGTTATATGTGTTTTGAAAAACTTACAAACACCCCCTGAGATGGGTAAAAGAAAAGCTATCAACCAAGACGAAGGCTACAAAGTTTTGCATATTGAATGGTTTCCTTTATTGGAAAGACCCTGGAGGTGTTCTACTGAACTGTATAGTGGAAGATGAAGCCAAATAACCTTGAAATAATTTCACAAAGGTGTTTGTGGGGGGAATCATTACTAGAAGGCCACGGTCAACAAAATTCTCAGGGCAGGGTTTTATTGGCCCACCATGTTCAAATATGCATATAAGGAAATAGCTACTTGCCATGAATTCCAAATCTTTGAAGGGAAGAGGAAGCTCTTATCCTTGACTATGAAACCAATCTTTGTAGAAGCCCCTTTTCAGTAGTGGGGGCTTGACTTCATTGGTGAAATTTTCCCCAACTCCTCTCGACAACACAGGTGGATATTGAATGCTACTGATTATTTCACTAAATGGATTGAGGAAATACCAACTAGGAAAGCCACAGACACAGTCATCATCAAATTTCTAGAGGAAAATATCATGTCCAAGTTTGGTTTCCCTGTTAAAATCATCATTGACAATGCTTAAGCCTTCAAATCCAAGAAAATGGTCAAATTCTGTGACAAATTCCACATAAATTGGGCCATTATACTGCTTACTACCCCTAGGGAAATGGACTAGCTAAGTCATCCAACAAAATTTTGGTTAGGATCATCAAGAAGCTGCTGCAAGAAAACAAAAGGGCTTGGCACACCAAGCTGACCTTTGCTCTATGGGCTGATAGGATCACCTCTAAAAGATCGATTGGAACTTATCCTTTCAAATTAGTATATGGAACAAAAGTGATATTTCCTTATTCCCTCAGAGGGCCTGCAATGAGGCTGCTACGGGAGCAGGAAGAAGAGACAAACCCTAAGCTAAGGAGAACTAACCAACTGGTTGAGATATAGGAGGTCAGAGACAGAGTACATGTTGAATCTATGCTAGTTCAAGATAGAGTTAAAAATACTTTTGACAGAAAGACCAAGGTTGATGATTTCCAAGTGGGAGATCTGGTATTGAAATGGGATGCTAGAAGAGAGGACCAAGCCAAGAAGTTTGATAACCTCTGGCAAGCGCCCTATACAATCATCGCCCGCCATGGAAACAACGCTTTATTCTTGCAGGATGGGGATGACGAACCAGTTGGGAAGAGACCCATCAATGGGTGTTTCCTGAAGCACTATCTCCAGTGAGAAACAAGCTCGTTATCCCATTCTCGATGTACATTACCATCTTGTTTTAGCTTCAATTAGCTTTGCTTCAGTCCTCTTTTACAAAAAGGAAAAAAGAAAAAAGAAAAGGGCAATAGTCTGTTGTTCTTGCTACCTCACAGGGAGGATAACATCCCCTGCTGGAACTGTTGTTAACGCCTCTATCAATGTTCCCACCAAAGGCAGAAAGGGAACCCCCCTACTGAAACTCCAGGAACGCCCATTGACCTCTTACACCACATAAAGAGCTAGAAAACCCAAAAATGGCTAAGTATAAACGAATTCCAAGCCAAATGATTGAGCCGCGGTGAGAAAAATGGGAAAAACAAGTGGAATTCTTCCACAATCTACAGAGGTTGAATGGTCAGGATTCAGGTTTCCCATATCCGCAACGTGCATTGCGGAATGCAAATTGCGGAGGTGATTTCCGCGAGGTTATGCAATGGTCTTCTGATTCCCGAAACCGGCATTGCGAGATGCGGATTGCAGAAGTGATATTTTTCCAAAGGCATAAAGTTGGCTTTCCGATTCTTGAAACTCGCATTGCGGAATGTGGATTGCGGAGGTGATTTTTGACAGGGTCCATTTAGCATCCCCGACTTCCGATATCCGCATTGTGGACTATGGATTGTGGGAGGATAATTGTGGATCTGAGATTTTTTAAAGGGTAAATTACGAATGCGGAAAATGAAGAATTTCACAAGGAAATGGCATGATTGGGAGCCAATATGGAAGCAAAAGAGAGGCATATCCTGGTTATCCGTCCAAATCAGCCTAAAACAACCCAATCCGAAGGACAAACAGGTGGTTTCCAAGGCCCAAATGCACACTGACAGTGCACTGAGTTTCCCATCGGCGCGTCTAACAGACTCAGAGGCAGTTGGTTCAAGCAGTTCGGCGTGAAGGGCCTCATCCTTTCCAATTCAATATTGTTGTCAGTAAACGACTATTTATGGTTGAGTTAGTTAGAAGTTGTTTGATATTTTGTCAGCCTATAAAGGTAGATTCTGAATTAAACCCAAGGGTTGGATGTTTTTGGATTCTGAGAAATTGAAAGCTCTGCGTATGTATCAAACTCGACCTTTCAATTCATGAGAAGACCTTATTCTGGAGCCGAGATTCTTGTAATGAGTGTTTTGATGTATGTTATTTCCTGTGCATGTGTTCTTCATTTGTGTTTCCCATTGATTTTTTTCTTTTGCAGTATCTACATCAAGACTACATGGTCTGAAATTCATATTTTATGCTTTAGATGCATATGACTAGTTATTCCACCCTTTCTTCTTGAAGTTGCAGGTTAGCCACCACTTTTACCTATAACCAGCTTGTGCAAATAATATTCTAAGTGTTAAGTGAATTGTGAAAGAGAAAGCCCTCTCTGTGGTTGGAAAGGCTAGTTTCCATCCACCAAATCTTGGTTTGAAACAGTTACCTCATGATCCCTTCTGCTGCAACCTAGGAGAATCTTGAGTGATAACAGGTTCATTGATAAAATGTTCTAATCATCAATCAAAGGAATCCAAGTTGTTGAACGAAGGACCAAATGCTAAGAAAATGAGATTTTCAAGCAAAATGCTGACAAATTCCCTGAGCACATGAGTCATCGACCAAAGGATACCATAGAAAAAAATGATCAAGGCTTAGAGTAGGACAAGTTGCCAAGAAGGGGCCACACTTTCCATGCAAGGAAAAGTGAAATTCATTGAACAAATGAGGAGACCAGACTTTTGTATTAGAGTGTCCATGAAAAAAGCAATTTTTGAAAACTTGGTGAAAGGAGGGGATTCGGATTTTAGTAGAATTTTTTTCATTTTCATTGAGAAACAAAATAAATTGAAGGAAGAAAACCTTATCAAGAAAGAATCATTGGTTGATCCTTTAGCAAGGCAATCAAATCCTAGGTCAACTTGGCCACAACAAGAGGCACTACCCAATCTGAGATCACCAATATGTACAACATGTCAAGGTCATGAAGGCACCACGTTGGCCAATCTTTGATGAAACATGGTAGTAAATAAGGTGATTAGAATGAGGCAGACGAAGAGCTTAATGACCAAGGAAATTTCACAATGGATCTGGGTCTATGTAATTGTCATAGGTGTCTTGAATTTGAGATGGAAATCAATGAATGAGGATAATTGTAATTAATGTTGTATATGTTGGATATATAATGTTCAATTTAAAATAACTTCAAATTTTATGGTATATATCTTAGCATATACAACATTAATTGTGTCATGCATAATGTTTGTCGACTATGAAAATGAGTCAATAGTCAATAAATACATTTTTGAGAAGAGTCAATAAAGATATTTCGTGTCTTTGTTTGTAAAGGAGTTAGCCACTTTATATGTAGTTACACTGGCTTTAAAATTTTAAATGTTACAACATCTCATTAGATATCAATGACCCTGGTGCTAAAACTAACTCTCAATGTTTTTAAATTATGCATGTAATTTCAACGTCATTTGCATTGACATGGGTCATCGCAGGGATTAAGGAATAAGTTAATTGTGTAGTGAATAATGTTTTTTCAATGGATCCAATGAAAATATAAATTGTAAGTTTAGGACACTCAAGGTTTTCTAGTTTCAGTTTAGATAATTTCAAGATTTGTATATAAGCGACATTATCATTCTTGTTAAGGAGTAAATCTCAAATCATCAACTTATTTTATTTAATTAAAAGAAAGAAAGAAAAGCTTATCCAATTAAAAACAATTTTAATTCATATTTCAAAAAAAAACAAAAAAACAAAATATCTACATACAATATCATAAATTACAAAATTAAGAATTTTTCATTTTTCAAATCATAAGCTTTAATTATCAAATTCCATCATCACAATTTTCATTATCAAAATTCCATTAAACACCTTCAATTCCAAAGATAATTAAAAACCTGGCTCTAACAAAAATTTTAAGTTAAATCAAAGTTGACCCCTTACAATAGGATTTGATTCTTTGTCAAGCTTCTCTTCAGTTCCAAAGGTTCAAAATTACCCGAAATAATTCATTCCTGATGTCAATATTCTATTCATTACTCTATATCGGTATTCTGATAAAAATCGTTATTATACTCGACATCGGTCTTATACTCCATATAATTATCATTGCCCTAATAGTTTGCGATTAAAGTACTCACCAATAATATTCAAGAGCTTGGATCAAACAAGTTGGTGACGGAATCAAACAAATGGGATATGGCTAAATTTTATTTTTATTTGATGTTATTATTTTTTTTTAAAGAAATGTCACTTTCAGCCAAGGCTAAATAAGATCATAGGATTATGGGATTTGAGAGTATTTCCTATACAATATTGACTAATAATTATAAATAATTTTAATATAATAATTATATAATAATATTAATATAATGTAAAATATTATGAATAGTACTTTTTATTAATGATTTAAAAACATTTAAGAATTAATGGAAAGTATAATGTAGAATTACATGAACTTTTGTTTTAAAATAATGAGTATGTATGTCTTCTTTATTGCGTCGAAGAGGCGCATTTTACAACGTAGTAAGGAGATGTGTAACTTCTTTCATATTCATCCTGGAGGTGACACATGACTTTTAATATATATATATATATATATATATATATATATATATATATTATAAAAAAATAACATGTCAACTCAAATTAGATTTAAAACATTTACAACTGCATATATATAAAACTACACAAATTAGACAAATTAAAACTCTTCCTCATCATTTGTACTTTGAAAAGGGGTTTGCATTTTAAGAGGTTTGATGCCTCTGGGCGCTTGGTAGATCCCATTTTAAGATGGATCTATGTTGGTTAAAAAAGAAACTAGAAAATGGACTTTTTGAAATGGTGTACACCCATAGAGCTAAATGAGGTCAACTTATTTCAATGGAATTGAATGCATAAAAGTTAAAAGGGAATAAATATGTATTAAAAAATTTACTTAGTGGTATTTTTTATGATAAGACATTTTAAATTATTAATAATTTTAATGTTTATTTAATTTTGAAATAAGATTGAAAGTAAATGTAATCTTTTTTAAATATATTAAAAATTATGTTATTAATATTATTGAAATAGTTCAATTGAGTGTAGTTCTAGTGGTCGAGGAGATGTTATTTTTCCTTACTCAAGTTCAAATCTCATTGTGTGGGATGCTTCTTTTGCTAGACACTTGATTATTTACCTAGCCTTGAGTCATAATGCTATCAAAATCAACAAGCGTTAATAAATTAATGTATTTGACTCTTCATTTGTCTCCCTTAAATCTTCACATTTATTCACATTGTTTTGATGTGTGTTTGTTAAGTACACATTTGAAGATCACATTTTTTCCAACAAAGGCCTTTTGGAATCCCCACCCCTTCTTCTTTAACTCTTCATTTGCTCTCCCTTATATCTTCACAATGTTTTGGTGTTTGTTTGCTAAGGAAACATGGGATATTTAACTTCTTTTCCAACAAAATCCTTTTGAGATCTCCTACTTTTCTTCTTTGCTCTTCATTCGCTCTCCCTTAAATTTTCACAATGTGGTGTTTGTTTGTTAAGAACACATTTGAGAACCATCTTTTTTTCCAATGAAAACCTCTTGAGATCCCCTGCCCCTTCTTCTTTGCAACATCTGAATGACCTCTAGCCACAATAGCTTCTAGTAACCCCAAACAACTTGATTGGATTTGAACTTGTGACCCGTGGCCTCCTCATCGACAATATTCATTGGATAAATGGTTCAAATGACTAAACTAGCCATTAAAGCTACATTTGATAATTAATTACCTCAACATTCAACCTTTTCATTGTTTGAGTAATTGTGTTCATCATGATTATGTTACTTCTTCTTAACTACTAATTCATTTATAACTTCAAATACTCCATTAAATAGAGATCATAAATATGTTAAAATTGTATTATTTCATTAGTAAAATTTATTTTTCATCTAGCTTGATGAATTGCAAGTAGGATGTCACAAGGTGAAGTCCCAACCCTACCTCTGTGAATATTGCAGGCTTCATGCAAAACATTTTCCCATGTTTTCTAATCCCTCTGAAAAAGTAAGAGGGTCAAATATTGACTACCAATTTATTCAATTCTTCAAAAAGAGTATCAAATCCCAAACTAAATGTAACATCCCCAATTTTTCATCAAAAATTAAAAAAATTCTAAGCAGTTATATTGCAATTAATTGCTATGCGGAAAGTATAAATGTGAATGTTTAGCATCTTTATTACTGCTTAACTATACTCTTAAATGCGACGCTTACTTGTTTACAAACTGTCGTCGATTATTAAAAGTGTCTTAACGACATTTAGATAGATATGTGATTTTATGTATGAAGTTAATATCATTTTTTTTCCTCAGGGAAAAAGCTTTTTATAGGAATCACCAAAAAAGGTCAAGATGACAATGGTATGCAAGCATACTGCTTTTGTAACAGTGCTGTGTGAGCAGTCTGTTCGAAATCAAACCAAAATTCACTTTGTGAGTGAACCTGAAAATTCCGCTTCATGAGCAAAACGCTGCTTTGTATCAGTTTCATTACAAAATCATCCCAATGGGATATTTCAAATAAGTGCACAAAATTTCTGGAAGTAGTAGTGCTGCTTCCGTTAAAGTATAGATTGTGGATCTGTAAAGGGTCTGTGGAAGTATTCGTAGATTTCATCCTCTCTGTATTCTACTATCTTCCATGTACCATATTCCAGTGTCAGCCCTTTCTTGGATAGTCGATCAGCGGTGGCATTTCTTTCCCTGTAAACATGTCGACGGGTGAAGGAGTCAAATAAGGTAATGAGTCTGCATACTTCTTCGAACAGATTGACAAGGGTGATCGTTCTGCAGCTTTGTGTCTTGTTTACCTAGTTTATGATTAAGAGTGAATCACCAAATACTTGTAGCTTTCTGTAATTCTTTTCTAAAGAAAAACACAGCAATAATTTTAATGCATGAAGTTCTGAGTAGTTATTTGTGCCTGGTCCAAGGCCCATTTGAAATTGGAAATGATGGTTTTGTGAGAGGAAGAGTATGCCACCTCCTCCGTAGTTAAGATTTTGGGAGGCGCCATCAAAATAAGCCCACGGGGTAGAGGAGTCAAACTATTCTTCTAAGATAAGTCGGGCAGCTGGGGTAGCTTTCTGCTGTGGGAAGAAAGAAATTATATCGATTCTTTTTTTTGCAATGAGTTATGGGGATGAGGCTTTGTCTTGAAAGATTGCTGCATTTCGAGCCAGCCAAATGCCCCAAATATGTATGAGAGGGAGGGCCTTGAAATGAGAATTTTGCAAAGAGGAGGACCAGGAATTCCAAGCGTCCTCAATGGAATGACCAGTCTAGATGGAGTTTTGGTGTAGAAAGGATCGTGTGTGAGTCCAAATTTGTAGTGCAAAAGGACAAGATAAAAATAGGTGAAAAATGGTTTCTTCATGGTTTTTGCAAAGAGGGCACCATCCAGGGCCCGCCACCTGACGATTTTTCATTCTGTCCTAGGTGGGTATTCTATTTTCTAGCACACACCACATGAATATTTTGGATTTTAGAGGGCATTTAAGCTTCCAAAGCCCGGTTTGCCACCATTTTGTGGATGTTGGGAAAACTATGGAGTAGAGTTCTTGGTAACTTGTTTTAGGGGTGTATTGGCCATGTGGATTAGGTTCCTAAATTAGTTCATCCTGCAAATCAGTGATCCGAATATGTGAAGCCCGAAGGGTGTTTGTGTAATTGTCCCATGCTTCTGTCCAGTCTTGTGGGAGATCTAAGGCTCGAGAATCTTTCCAACCCTGATTCCAGAAAGTGGTGGTGCATGGATCAGCAATCTGATTTAAATGAAATAAACCAAATTCATTTAGAATGTGGATTAATTGAGGTTGAAGAAGGTGATGATCTTGACTGTCGGGCCAAGGATCTGCTCCTATTCTGACTTTTGTGCCATTGCCTACTTTCCAAGAGAGCCCTATGAGAATGAGAGGAAAAGCATTGCAGATTGCTTTCCAAATGTTGGATCCCAGAGGAGAAGCAATGTGTGCAGAGCTTCTAATCCAATCCCAAATGGAGAGTGGTGCAATGTACTTCTGTCTCACAACCTGTGTCCATAATCTTTTTGTCGTAATAAGTCTCCAGCTAGCCTTTGCTGCAAGTGCTTTTGCAAAGAGTGTTGTATTTTTAAGTCCCCAACCTCCCATGGATTTTGGACGAGCTATTTGGTCCCATTTTACCCAGGGGGTGACTTTTTGATCTTTTTTTCCGGTCCACAGAAAACGAGAGCATATTTTCCTTGATTTCTCAAGTATAGACTTGGGTATCCAAGCTAGGGCCATCCAATAAACAGGTATAGCTTCTAGCATTGATTTTACTAAAATTAGACGTCCCGCTCTTGAAAGCCATCTGTTGCTCTAGATATTTAGCCTTTTCTCCAATTTCACAATTAGCCAAGTCCAATCTTCCTTCCTATAGTTATTTGGTTTCAGATTGAAACCCAGGTATTTGAGACCCACATCCATTTGTATGACCTCAAAGGGAAAGAAGACCTGAAGTCTTCTGATCTCAACTTCTTCCAAATTGAAGGTGGTGATGGTTGATTTTTGTTCATTGAGTTTCATACCTGTGGCTTTGCAGAAGAGTTTTAGGATTTCGGAGAGAGTTTCTGCTTCCCTTTGTGAACCATTGCAAAAAATGAGAATGTCATCTACAAACAGTAGGTGAGTAATGTTGAGGTTTTCCGCAATTTTGATCCCAGTGAAGTATGAAGTTAATATCATATTGTCCATAACACATCATTATACTTGTGGAAATTCTCTTAACTCATTATTATATAAATGTCTTGTGTATTCACTGATGCTATTCTGATATTCATGAATTCAACAATTGTTTCATTTGTCCTTAAATCAATGAAGTAGGACTATGAGTCTCTTTTACTATTTGAGATTATTTATGAATTCAATTGTATCTTTATCTATAATACATTGAACGTTTGGTTATTACATACAAGCTGTTATAAATGTAATCATGTCGAAATTCAAGGCTTAATGTCTTAAAACCATAATTTATCTCTTGTTGTTAACGTTGTTATTTTGCTTATCATTCTTTTGTTTTAATATTTGATTATGTTTAAATCCTTTTGAAAGGAAAGAGAGTTCTGGAGCAACCCTGAGGCTTACTTAGCTTTTAAAGCTAATGCATGTTAATGTTACCCTGTTCAGGTTACAGGTAGGACTCTCATGCACGACTTGGATAATGTTTTATAGGTTTTAAAGGCTAAGGTTATACCTAGCTATATAATTATATTGCAAGGAATAATTATTATTATGACCCTAACTAAGGGTTTGGATGTTCTAGCCCTAATGGATTCTATCCAAGGTGAAGGCGTAACAAAGGTTAACATTAGTGTTTATAACAAAATAACCAAAGTTCTTGGCGCAATAGTGAATCGAAGTTTGATGGAAAATAACATGTTCAAACTTTAGGGTTATGGGTAAATATCGAATCTGTAGTGGATGCCAACCAAACTCATTAATGAGCCACGTGAAGGTTTGTGAAGAGATACCACGTAAGGGACAATACCCTAACTCTTCGCTGATCTTTGGCATTGTTACTTGTTGTTGTGTGAGGGTTTGGAGAGTCGAGCTCTCTCTTGGCCGCCATGGCTGAAAGGGCACAAACGCACAGTTCCAGCATTAAGCTTTTTAAAATATAGAGTGGTCTTCAGGGTTTCAGGATTGTTCAAATTGATTCTATCACCGTGGCCCCAGTTTCTAGGGTGAGTTACACTCATGGCGCTTTGATTATCATCGTGGCCTCGGTTGCTAGGGTGAGCTATGCTCATGGCGCTTCGATTTCTTTGTAAGAGGTAAGAATGGCACCCACTGGAACTTGTTTCAATCGTTTACATCTTTTGTTTATATTTTAACATATGTCAGGTATTAACTGCTTCGCGTGTTTTTGGCAGGAGGTTTCTAGTTTTCTAGCTACTCTATGTTCTCCTCTTCAGCTTATGGCCACGACAATACTGAGATATAAGCAACCCCCAATGGTTTAAATACCACGGTAAGCCCTTGGTTTCTCCACTATGTATCCTCTATCAACTTATTTGATTTCACTGTCGGCGTTTGGTATTTATAATGTTGTAAGCCTTTGGGCATCTGAATGGATTAGTAGTTTGTATAGGTTGGTGTTGGGTTCGACCAACATTTTTAAATGAAAGCTACAGCATTAAGCTTCTTTATGTTTGCATCTAAGTCTCTGTCGAGATTGATACTATTTGTCTCTTGGCTATTTGATATGATTATATTTTGGGCTTGAAGCCTTTAGTTGGTATTTCATAAATATATGAAAAGATTGTTGTATGGTGAAATTTGTAAGCTACCCAAAGCATTTTCTAGGTTTGGAATATTGACTCTATTACAGTATACACATTCTGGCATTATCATTTTTAAATGTGATTTGTAACAAGGTTGTCTGGACAGAGATTAATTCAATAGTTAAAAATAGATTATGGGTATGTGACCGGTTTGGGCCAAGCCCTACTTAAATCTGTGTTTAGCTTGTATTACGGTGTTAGTTCAGAGTTTGTAATGTTTATAGTTTTGGTTGTTACAGGGTTTAACCCTAAACCTTGTCAATGTTTTATAAATTCATATTACGACTGGGTGAGCTCACTCTTGAGACTCGAACCCTTGACCTTTTAATAAACTATTCTTTTGGTAACAGTCTAAATAAGATGGACATGATGCATCCATTGGATGACATCGAGCTCTGATCTTAATGCATTTTGTATCACTTCAGTTATTCGACTGTATTTATTGTTTATAGTTTACATATATGGATGCCAACTGTATTTAGTTTTGGTTGACAACCCTGGGGTTGTATCAACCCGGTTCATATTATGAACTCAGGGTGAGCCCTTACGGTCTCAAACCCTTATTAAAAGATTACAGTAGTTCTGCCTATTGTTACTGTGATGGTCATTGATAATTTTAATACAGTGTTATATGATGTTAACTCGTTACAGGTTCGACCCTGAACTAGATTTTAAACTCAACTTACTATTTTGATTTCGATGGAATAATTAACCTGTATTAGATTAGATTTTTAAAGTTAGAATCTATGTTAAATATGCTTGTATTAATATTGTGTAATACATAACTAATTATGTTGTGTAAATGGGCAATATTCTACTCTGTATACTATGTTTGTTTAAGAGAAGGAAAGTCGACTTATGAATATATGGATTATACATTTGTTATTTTGTTTAAATGATTGTAACTTCTTTACGTATCGATGATACAAGGATTTTTATTGTATGTTGTTCATTCTATGTGTAAGGTAATCTATCTATGTATAAATGTTAACATAATTCGCAATGTTTACAAATCTAGGGTTTATAATTGTAAATTCTGTGTAAAAACATATGATGATTTAAATATGGACTTTGCTACTTGATTTTCAATATCACATGTTTATGATTAAACAATATATATATTGAGTATACGAATATTAATGAGATCAACAAACAATAATGAAATCTATATCTTATGTATTATACAGAATTATTATTTTGCTTAAATCTTCCTGTCATCTCTAATCTATGTTAATTAAACATTTTCCTGTACTAGAGTACATCACCTATGGTGAAAGGAAAAATACAGGAAGAAATTTATTCATCATTCTATATTTATCCAATCTTTATTCATCCATGCATTGTACATAAGTAATCTATCAATTCAGTAACCTATCACTTCTAACAGCTAATTGATATCTAGGAAAACATCTGAAAACTATGATAACATATAAATACAGTTTTCCAGAATTTGATCAGCAGTCTAGAAGTAAATAATTTAAAAACAAAGTAGAACCTGATAACTGATAGGGTGGAAAAACACCCAAAGAGGACCGTTCCTCCCAATCTTCTCCAGAAATAAGCCAAGATCACTTGCTTTTGAACCCCCGATCCTGTTCAATGAACCACCAGGACGAAGATACTGTGTAGAAGCAAGACACTCTGTTTGTACTTCAACAATCAAGAAGACTTGCATACAAACTCTCTTTGTACTTCAACAATCATGGAGACTTGCATACAAATCACTCATATGTACTTCAACAATCATGAAGACTTGCATACATATCACTCTTATGTAATTCATCAATCATGTAGACTTGCATACATAACACTCTGCAACTCAGCAGTAAGACAGTCTTACTCTGCAACTCATTACCTAGCTTCCCCTCATCGAATCTCTTGTGTGCTCAGTTCTAACAACACAAGGAAAAATTTGTGAGCCTCTACTCAATTCGATGGCTTATAAAAGATTGCCAAAGTATTTTGGGCCAGTTTCACGTATAATGAGCCACCTGCTCAGTTCCACCATCCTTGGGGAACATGACCATATTTTTAGGGAAGTTTCCCCCTACAACAATTAGTAAGTGAATGCAGATGCTGCCACTTGTCCATTGCCTTCTACACCAGTTTCATTCCTCCTAGTGGGTCAGTGAACACTCTTCAACAGTCTCTTTGGGTGAGTGTCTCCTATTTTAATTTATTAAATAATATTATTATTCATTTACAGTCATCCTTGACCATCCTTGATCATTAATTTGAAAATTTACAATAAAAGTTAAATTAATGTTTTTCCACAAACAAAAAATGTTTCAAGTACTAGGTAGGTTACACTAAATCCAATCAACAAATTACTCTTAATCACTTATAAACATAAACTGTTATTTTTTGACAATTTGAACTTTAATAATACTTTATATTTTTTATATATAAAATTAGATTTTATTGTTTAATTCATGATAAAATTCCACATTCTTTTAATCAAGAAAACTCCTAACTATATTCATTTGATTTTTGTGATTTATAAATTGTGTTTTTCTAATTTATAAAAGGTTTCGTGTAATTTTATTTAAGTCAACTCAAGAATATGTCAAAACCCTTATAAATGAAACCTTAAATTTAAGCTTAAAAATCTATTCATATGGATTTTGACTGTTCTTTTAAGTTTTCACAGTGTGTTGATTTACTTATGATCATTTTGGGGTTCATTGTGTTCTGGATTTCCAGATTCATATGCCTTTATTCAAATATATACATTTTATTGACATTTTCTATTAAAACTTGTAAACAATTTACAAAATCAATGTTATTAAAATTATCAATGTGATGTATCAAGAACATTTTGTGAAAAGCAATGTAAATATAGATTAAACTAGTAATTGCCCTAAGAGGGGAAAAAGGAACGCCGAGAGGAAAAGAGGAAGGTACAAAAAACAATTGCAGTTGTTATCTAATTTCAGTGCATGTGCATAAGCAGGTTTGTATAGCCATCCATGAGTAGCACAGATTGTAAATGGTGAAGGGATAAGTATTTGAGCAACTGAGTTGATTGCGGGGTAGTAAAATCACCAAATAAGGAGCATATCTAGCACCTTTTTTATCATAAAGTATGTTCTCAGTTCATTAGCAAGTATAAAATTAACCATAAATCTACGTACAAAATTTTCAAGGTTCATTGGCACTAGAGGAAGAATTCTTTTGCGGATTGTAAAAACTATTCCATTTCATGCATGTGCATAAGCAGGTTTGTATAGCCATCCATGAGTAGCATAGATTGTAAATGGTGAAGGGATAAGTATTTGAGCAACTAAGTTGATTGCGGGGTAGTAAAATCACCAAATAAGGAGCATATCTAGCACCTTTTTTTTATCATAAAGTATGTTCTCAGTTCATTAGCAAGTATAAAATTAACCATAAATCTACGTACAAAATTTTCAGGGTTCATTGGCACTAGAGGAAGAATTCTTTTGCGGATTGTAAAAACTATTCCATTTAATAAAAAAATTACACTTCATTCACTAAATGATAAAATTCACTACAAATATACATATAAAATTCTCACACTTCACTGACATAACATGAAAAATGTTTATGCAGATTGTAAAAATTGTTCCATCTCATAAAAAATTTACACTTTATTCACTAAATGAAATGCCTATGCATTTTGTAAAATATATACCTACCTCTCGAGTGAACCAAAAACATGTCATTTTCACTTGTATGTCTCATTTTCCTGAAGTTGAATTGGGACCATATGAGAAATGCAAGTGTGAAGTTGATGGGGTCAGAGAACGAAGGTACTTGGGAAGATAGATACAGCTGAAGGAACATATCATGCCCCATACCAATTTTCTAGAGAAGTACGAACTAAAAAAAGAGCAATTTTCACAATAGAAACTCAGGAGGTTTGACACAAAAGAATAAGTATCATTACGAGAAGATTTAAGACATGAAATAGAAATTTGATATGAGATGGACAACTCTATGAAGGCTCATAACTATGTTGCATAGGGAACCAAGTAATAACTTGTGTGGTGCTTATTTTCAGCACTCTCCAACAATAATATTTTTGCAGAAGAATCAAGATAGTGTCTAGTATTATGTGTGACATATAAATATCCATGGTTCACATTGTGATAGAAAACATCCCATAATACTTCCTATTTTTTCTGAATTTTACTACAATATTACATGTTAGATTTATAACTTCAAACCAATTAAAAACCATGTACAAATGATAGCACAGTGCGCACAATGAAAAGGTAGCCATTCATTGAACTAAAAATGCCTTTAGATTTACAACTTCAAACCATTTAAAAGCCATGTACAACTTAGAGCACAGTGCACACAATGCAAGGATGGCCATTCATTGAACTAAAAATGCATGTTCACCAACGCTCTTTACTATGCAAGTTAAAAGGCCAAAAAAAATCAAGTTTCTATGTTATCATCCTTATACTTCTTATAAACTAACGCCATGTTTGGTTCTGGACTTTAAGGCATTTGCATTTTGTCAAAGATTAAAATAGGAACATTAGTATATGGACTAAATCAATTGCAGAGCATATTAAGTAAAGGGGATATATCTTGAATATATCTTATGTATTATTTGTTTCTAGTTACTAAATTACATGGCAAAAAACAGGGAGGGAATTTATTCTAGTAAACCTGGTGGCATTGCCAAAAGGGATTACGACATATTTTTTGAAGGCAATAAAACCGAGCCACGTCGTGAAATACATATGTCTATGCTATTGCAAAGCTATTTTCCATACTGAAAATATGTACACATATATGATAGTTTCAAATTGTTGGTTGTTTGTGGGCTAAGAAAGACTTGGCTACAAAGGATTTTTTATTTTAGTGACGATGTTGTCTACTGTTAATGTATAGATGGCCTCTAGACATAATCCATGTAAATGGAAAACTGTCGATGAGATGTTTTTGTTGTAGTCCTCATAAGAAATTGCTAAAACCACCAGAAAACATTGTTGGAGCTGTGGCATATGCAATGTGCACTCTATTGTCCCTTCTTATGTGTCTAGAATCCATTGCAGTGCTCGTATTTGAATGTTGTTGTCTGCTTGTAGGTTGCACAATGAGAAGAGTTATGTAGCATGTGTTGCAAAGTCTTGGAAAGGGAGGCATGAAGACATTTTTGGCTTTTAAGACTCCTTGTAAATGCACAATGAAAATATGCTCTGGATAACCTAAATATGTGTAGAAATGATAAAAACAAAAAGTGCAAGTGTTGGTTTGTTGAGATAGATAAAAGGTTCAAAGCAATAGAAACAAGAGAGAAAAGGAAACATGAACTTTGAGATGTAGCATAAAATATTTTAAGGTTGTTTACCGTAATCAATTTCAAGGGCCATGGTCCTGTTGACTATGGATTGAAGTTACCAAGGATATTAAAAACAGAGTACTGTGAATATTTCCTTCAAGAATCTTATTTTCACACTAATTTTATCTTACACTGTTATAGTCAACCCTTTCTTAGCTATGCTATCCAAGACATCATTTCGTGCTTGATATAAGCCTACAATCTGTCATGCAAAGTCAAAAAATATGTATGGTTAGAAGTATGAGAAATGAAGTAAGGATGAGAAATTCTCTGTTGTGTTGACACTTTGTGGTATTTTGTTTACCCTTTTTTTAGAGCTATGTGTTGTCTTTAAATCATATTCAGAGACATTTCTAAGAACTTTGAATTGTCAAAAAGATGTTCATTAAAAAATTGAGGAAAATGGTCAACCTGTAGCACAAGTATTGGTATTCAAAACTGAAATAAAATTGCACGGACAAGAAGATTACCAAAGAGCATGGTCTCGTGTAAGAATCACAGGTGGAATGGAAACTTCAAGACAAATACTATTGAATTGATGACCTTCACGTTGAAGCGTCTCCAATATAGCAACTGCATCCTCAAACATGTTATTGATTGTACCCTTGCATGTTGTCAATTCTTGAATCTGATCAACACATAACATTTGCAGAACTGGCAAACAAACTATGTATGTCTCCTCTTTGTTGTTGTTTTCTTCAGTAGAATGACAATTGTATTTAACTTTCATTGAAATTCACTGAATTTTTCATCCAAGAACTTACAGATGCAATTGATAGCACAAAAGATGAGTACACATTTCCACGTACACCAAAAACTTGGAAAATACATCTATGGTAGACCTGAAACAATATTACCCAAGTTTATATTATTGCGTTAAATATTTGCATGTTTCAATGTTCAACTTCTTAAAATATTTTTATAGGCCATAACAGATGACACAAAATTAAAGAAGGAAAGACATTGACAATAATAAGAAAACTATGTCACAAATTAAAAATCTTGAATCCCTGTTTTTATAGCAAAAAATACTTCTAACCGAACTATGTGTACCCTAGACATTGACTCAAGCGTAAGAGTAGTCTTACTTCGTACACGCTTTCACAAAGAGAAAATTCAATTGACAATCAACTCAACATTTTTCCAGGTATGCCTTAGACATGGGAAATTTCTTTCCATTATTTTGACCCGTTGATAAAGGGCCAAAAGAATTGGCCTCTTATCTTGGCGCCATTTTGAAAGTGCGAATTTGTATTAGTTCCAAAAATAAGAGGAGAACACATAGACCACGCTTTTACAGCTCGAGTAATTTTACCATGACATAAAAAATGTTTAAACGTTAGATATCAAATATATCTATTGAAATACTTTATGGATACCCCAAATTCGGATTCCGAAGTGTAAAACTTCACAAAAATGTTGCAGCGAAACATTATCTAATTTGCTTGACAAACAGTATGTTTATTGAAATAACGCTCCATGAGCCGATGTCTAATAAATTCCAGATCCAAACCTATACAAAGAATAAATGCATTTTTTTCTTCAAAGAAAAAAAATGCACATCACATAGTGACTCATCAGCAAAAACAGGGCAGGAACCCATGTGGCATTTTCAATCAAAGGATGGAAGTCTGCATTATACTGAAACCTTGCATTTCTTGACACTGTATGAAATGTTGAGAAACCTGTTGTTTCGAGGATAAGAGACTCGCCATTTCTTGTAACATTGTTGGACCCAGATAGTACTTGTTGATTTGTTTGTTTTGAGTTGAAATGAATATGCAAGAATCAATAAAAGCAATAATTTTGATCAATTTGTCTAAAATGTGTTCAGTTTCTATAGAATGCATGAGAAAAAAAATATGATTGTTAGAAAGAAGAATCTAAGAGAAATTAAGGCTACAAGATAAAATGTGATTGAACTCACATGAGGATTCAATTAAAACACAGGGTTTCAGATTCTCCTTGCAACTGTTTGAACTGTTAAGCTCAAATAATGGAAAGTAACATGATCTGTAGGGAAGAATTCCATGGTTGGCATATACTTTGAAGAGTTGTTTGCAAGAGTTCCCTTGTTCGAACTTGGATAACAACAATTACCTTAGGGGTAAAATTATTTTTGCATATAACACCTTAACCTTGGTGTTCTTGAGATTCCAACAAGAAGAAAGAAATTGAACCACATATATTGCAAAAAATTTAACTAATCCCAAATGAAGGAAACAACCGTTCAAATTATCCATGTATTTGTATCCTGCAGAAAGTAACTTTCCATCATATTTGTATGTTGCATATTGCTTTGAGAATCTAAAATAGTAAATTTCCATCATTGTAACTTTCCATCATATTGTATGCTGCATTTTTCTTTTACAAAGGAAAAAAAAAAGGCATAAGCAGCCACCTCAATATTATGGCACATTGAACAGGTTCATCAGATGAAAATATTTAGTTGATCAAACTTATTTATTGATGACGACATTTAACCAAAAATGAATTTACTAACATGTAAAGATTGTTACTCTGTAGGAGTTGATAGTACTAAACAAATGATAAATTTACCAAAGTATAAAGAAATGATAAACCTACCAAAGCATATTCCATATTGAGGGAACAATGCATTTAGAGTTAGCATTTTTGTGCATTATTGACATTTTGTGGATACAATGTGAAGCTCAATAATATTCTCAAAAACCACATTGTCATACCATAATAAAACGACCATATTGAAGTTGACTTAGCAATAAAAGTAGGAAAATATAGTATTTCATAAGATTATGAGATAAGACAAGTGAAGGTGCAACAAAGCAAAGTTGAAGTAATAGTTGCATAGGAAGTACTAAGCAAATTAATAGGTGAACAACTAAGAAAAGTATAAATGTAATACCCCCATTTTGACCCTTAAGAAATATTGGCTTTTAATGTAAATATTGTATACATGTGATGTATGTTTTCCTAGCAAGGAGATCAAGGCCAAGGCCCTGCTAGTGGATGCTCGGATTTTATTTAAAATACAAGTATTTTATATTTTGTGAACCATGTGTTAGTAAACCATGGGAATTGTAGAATCATGAAAATATTTATGATGTAATTAAAAATACCAAAAATTGGCTTGGAAGCAACTAATAAGAGGGGGCCATGTGTATCCACTAGGGAGTGGTGAGGGGGTTGTGGGATTGAACCATATGCTTCCATATGTCATCTTGTGAACCCATTTGACTTTCCTTGCTGACATTTAATTCTGTTGTAAGGAAGTAGTTGAAGAAATTAGTCCATGGCTTCAATGGAGCATGGGCAGCCCATAAATTCATATGGCAGGGTATGGGCTCTGTTTCCTTGACCCACAAGTCACTCTACCTCATGGGAATTCATTCTTCATCATTCCCATTCCATTGTTGATGACCAGGGCATCCATTTTCATCCACTACACATACCCAGCAGTGAAAAAAAAACAGAAATCGCAACTCTAAAGTAAGTCACGTTTTGAAGTGCCAAAAATGCCCAGAAATTCGTGTGGACAGTGAAATCCAATGGGGGATCCATAGACCTGAACCTTGGGGCGAATTTGAGAGTGTTAGATGCCCATAAATCCATAGGAAAACCCCAAATTTATAGCCAGGAAATCCAATTACGGGACATAGTTATTTGGTGATAGAATTGCTTAAATCCAAGCGGGAATGACAGAGAAGAGAGAACAGAGGTTGGAACTGCTTGATAAACCCAGTGAAGGATAGAATATCAAGGAATTAACAGCTTGGACCTTTCTATTCCCACCATGAATAGCATTGGAGGGAAGGGGCGCCTAAGGGACTATGGAGCATAGAAGGGGACCTTCCTTGTGTTGGGTGTGGTAGGTATTGTGGGTGCCATGACTGTTTGAGTTTAGTTTGATATGCCTGTAGCTCTATGGTTGAGCTCACTAGCTTAGCATCCTCCTCCTTTGTCTCTTACATGCTTGATAAACCCAACTGTGTGTTGGCTTAGCATGATTGTTTGTGTGAAACCATGGCTGTGAGTGAGAATGTTTAGTTTCTCCTTAGTGGATACGCAGCCCAACTTGGGGGTGGTCTCTCAGCTGAAATAATATAGGATGGACAGAGACCTATGGTTGGGTGGAACGTTGCTCTCACATAGCCAGTTGTTTGGATAGCTTCATCTTAAAGATAAATGTTCTCTGTGGTTTAATTATGTTCATTATGTATTCTATAATGTGTTAATTATTCATTGTTTTGTTAACCGAATGAAATGATTATCTTAAGTTAATTAGCATCAATCTTCTGCATAGCATGAGAAGGAGGTTAATTATCTGCATGTTGTTTCATCATTCTGCTTGGAAGAAATATGTTGATGCATTACATTATGTGTGTGCGTTTTTATGTGTTAATTCCACTGTAATATTTTAATTATGCATTTATTTTTAATTGTAAATTTCATCATATGGCTGTGGGGGAGAATCAAACACCCCTTTTGCGGTCATGTTCCCTCTGCTGAATGGGATGACGGGAGGGGACGTGAAAATAAAAAACAAAGTGTGGATAGAAATCAAAGTTGGAATTATATATATTGTCTTCAATAGTATGCTAATATAAAGAGTTGAAACATGTTATAAGGGATGTTGATTGTAGAAACAGTTTGTACATTCAAAGTGCAATAAACATGGAAGATAAGAAAAACTATACACATGCATACAAGGATCCGCACAAGGGAGATGAAATCTAATGATCATAGGAGTATAAGTTTGTTAGAAAACACTAAACCAAAAAATAGTAGGAAAGTGTCTAGAATACCAAAATCTAATCATGTAGTGCAAATCAATCATATATACACCAAGATTGTTGGCAGCGGCAACACCAAGTACATGGAATGCAGGGAGCAAGACGTGGATGTCGTAGTAACAAGTCTCCTTGTATTCGTCTGATTGCATCTCTTCCATGTAGGTGAATAACACGTTGAAGCAGGGCCCTCAATTCAGAGAGCAATTGAATTGTTGGCTGAAGGCAAGTGGAACCAAAGTTGGTGGTTGCAATCGTGTTGATATACGTTGCAAAGCTTCTTGTTGTTCCTTTATTTGTTGAATATAGTGGGTAAGTGTTGTTAGAAATTACATATCCATTTCTGTTTTGCAATAGGAAAAAAGACAATGTATGCAAACAATGTTACATTCTTTGCATGTTATAAGCAAGAAACGAGATGAGCACATGTAAATTTGACTTGTTTGAAAAATATATTAAAAACATGTTATATAACTAATGAAACACGGACATGCTGAAACAATTGATGGTAGCATATTAAAGTATATATATGGGGACATTTTATATTTGTTGGGAAAAAGAGTAACATGTCATAAAATGATGAGTTTTTTTTCCTTTTGAAACAATAAATGGCAGCACACTGAAGTAAATAAGATAGACTAGTAATAAAATATTTATATATGTTGGAAAAAGATAAATTTGCAATAAAGCAATGTTTCTTTGTATTTGTTGTCTTTTGTAGGAAACTATTCAATCATGGTAGCAATAGAAATACAAGATCTGGAAAAATATGTACAAGTGGTAGTGATTCCAAGAAGGGAGTAAAGTAATATCGATGGAAAGGGAGAAAAAATGCAAATTTATGGAAGGTATGGCTGCAAAGACTTAGAAGCAAGCAAGGCCTCCTCTTGTATTATGTGTTGCACATAGGGATTGTCTTGCATTCGAGAATATCTAGAAAATGAGAAAGGTGGAAAGATGTGAAGTCTTGACAAATATTTAACTCTGGATATTGCAATGAATGTAAGTCCTTGTCGGTCAATGTTGCCAATATCTATTGTTGCATTTTGTAGGGTCATGCCTTGTGCTTTATGGATTGTTAAATCCCATGCCATCCGAAGTGGTACTTTCTTCCATGAACCCCTTGTTATGGGAGGGATGGGGACATAATTTGGATTGGAAGCATCCCATGGGGGACCTTTGTAGTGGAGGAAGTCGATAACAAAAAAATATGGCAAGGTAGGAGGTTGGTCGTTGGAGTTGTAGACAACTGTAATGACTTTGCCAAGTGAGTCGTTAATGAGGCCTGCTCCAACGCATAAGTTAGCTCTTAACATTACCTGTTGACCAAATGCTAGTAGAACCTTGAAGGGAAGTTGCTCATCATCTATGGAGGCGTGCACCTGTTGATTCTTCTACTATGTGAAGCAATGTGCAACTGGCATGTTAAGGAGTTTTAGCATTTGTTTGTTGTGCAATGCAACAGATCTATTAGTTGCATACAAGTGAGTGCATTGTTCAAATGCATGGTTCTATTCTTGTGAAAGGGAGGAGGTTGTCCTGTACATGAGGAGGGTCCAATCTTCAAGAGTCGATGTTGCATTTCGAAGGTTGAGTAGGAGTTGGTGAAAGGAAATTTGAGAAGGGGTGTTGCCTTGTTGTCAAAAGATGGTTGAAAGGGTCACAAAAGTGTCAAAAGTATGCCAAAGGGCATTGCCTCGCGAGGTGCCAACATACATGTGGATTTCCTTTACAGGGGGGAATTGTCCAAAATCACCAAGAAGGATGATGGAACAACCACCAAATGGGCTTGTATGTTGGGAAGGAAAGGCTTCACCTAAGCGGTCATCCATACGGGTTAATATTTTTGGGCCAATGAAACTCATTTCATCAATGAGGATGTATCAAATATGGCAAAACTGTTCTTGGAGGCTTGAAATGGATTGGCCTTCAAGAGGATGCATCTCAGAAATGGGTATGCGAAGGGCATAATATATTGTAAGTGCATGTATGTTAAAGGCAGCAACACCAGTTGGAGAAAGGAGGAGCAAGGGGGAAACATTGTGGGAAGAGGAATTTTGGAGTGCAGATTTAAGGCAAGAAATCAAGTAAGACTTTCTTGTTCCTGCAGTTCCTTGAATGACCATTTTTAGTGGGGCAGGACTTGCAGTATTAGTGAAGTGAGAAAGCACAAGATCAAAGGCCATGCGTTGTGTGGGAGACAAGGAGACGGGAGAACGGGAAGATGAAGAGGTGTCTTGTTGTAATTGGGTGGATAAGCAGTTGAAGTCAATAAATGATATGGTTGTCTATGATGCATGTGTGAAGGGATATGGTTTTGGGTCCAATTGTGTTTTTTGTCAAAATCACGATGCCCAAGCATGTCAAGGTCATCAACATGGAGGTTTTTTCCAGGGCAGAGTTGAGAAAGGAGTTCCCATTCAACCATGTTAGGGGGTAAGGGAAAGTGAATTGGATCAGAAGCAGAGTCATCAAAGGGAGGTGTAGAGGGATCTTCTGGTAAGCAATCAACATGCCATGCACTATATGTGTCTTTAATGTGAAGCCAGTGAGAATTTATGGCCAATACTGTGTATCCAATGTCATTAGGGAGGGTACGAAAAGGTTCGTATAGGAGGAGCTCGCTCCAACAGAATGAAACGAAGGAGTCTGCATCAAAGGGTGGAATGGTAGTGAAGCGAGGAAAGACGCAAACAATCTTGGGAGGGTAGATTGGTTTCCATTGGGAGTGTTTTCTACGAGGTGAGAAGGACCAAGAGCGTGCAACTTCAAGAATGGTAAGTTGTGCAAGTGTAGGGGGTCTTTGCATGTATGCAAAAATGAAGTTGGTTGTTGGCGGGGTGTCAGGTGAGTCATCAAAAACATGTTGAAAAACACTTTGGATAACATTCAAGGAAACAAAGGAGAGACTGCAAAGGGAAAGAGAGAGTTTTGGGAGAATGTGGCAAGTCTCTTGTGCACCGATGTTGCGATATGCAATTGTTTCTGATAGGAAGCACCTGATTGGTTGAAGGATAGGGCCATCATTTGGTGTTGCATGTGCAAGATGAGAAAGAATTTCATGGTAGCTATCCGAATTTGGCTTTGCCTTTGTTGCATATTTTGAAATGTATTTAAGGACATCATGTCTAGAAAGAACAGGTTGGCAATCAACATTATCTCTCCATATCGAAAGCATGTCATGGTTATGAATGTTTGAGAGGTAATCGTTCCTTGCAGGGTTGTATGTTTTACACCCATTTGCATCAATGAACAAAGAAGAGGTAGGTTGTATATCGAAGGGGAAACCATAACAACATTTAAGGGATGACCCTTTTTTGCGGAGGCAAGAAGATTCTGAACATTTTATGTGTTGTTGTACGCAATTAACAAGCTCTTCATAGTCAACCAAGTGATCACCTGCAAGTATGGAATGTGATCCAAGAGCACATGGATCATTTATAGCAGAGTGATGGAAGCCATGGGTTCGCAAGTGGCGGGCACGGGGATTCCATGTTGTAACAAATTTTTCAAAGTAATGTTTTTCATCTTCAACCTTGGAAGCATCCCCCCAGTCTAACGTGTCCATATTGGGTGCATTTTCCAACCATAAGAAATCATGTATATGCGCAGATCCCATGTGTTTCCATTCATACCTACATCGAAAACAGAAATATTAGAAAGGAAAACTTTGAGGTTTTGAATACAAAAAGAAGGAAAAGGAACATGATTTGTTACAAACCTGCACCAGTAGTCTTTTGTAGCAAGCTCTTTTTGAAGAACCTCTTCAAGGAATAATTTGAATCTATTGTGCATGTATTGATATGCATCATGTGGATTGGCTATAAGGTTATGAATCCTCCATTGGTGGTGTTGATTTGAAGTGGGTGGAGCTTGTCCAGGCATCAGAGAATTCAAATCCTGCCACTTGGTGTCAACTGCGCTAAGGGTGAAGAAAAAGGTTGGTGTCCCTTGTTGGGTGATAATATCAGTGATCTCACCCCTACTTTTGTTCCAGTAGGAGTGTGTCCCACGAAGGGTAGAGCCAAAGCGCATGGCTCGTTCAACGATTTTAGCATCCGGAAAGTCTTGCAATTGATGTACAAGTTCTAATATTGTTGGAGGCAATGTATCTTCAAGGTTGCGTTTGAGGAACACAGAAGTAGTAGAATGGATACGATGGCGCATCATGAGGTTATATATGTAATAGTGAAAACAAGGATGTTGGCTGAATATATTGTCATGGTATCGAATTAGGTGCAGTGCATAATCGTGCATCCCAACCTCTTGAATGTGTGGTTGTTTAAGCATTGCAACACCGGTGGGAAACAAGGTTGGGAAGGCCATAGAGAGGAGGCCTATTGTGTTGTACTCATTGATAGGGGAAACGTCTATTGGGGGCCAATCAATGGAAGCTGGAAGTAGGGCATCTCCTGTGTGCAAGAAGCATCTTATTTCATCAACCTTAGTTCTACAATTTGATTGTGTAGAAATAAAGGAGGAGGATTGTACTTCATGGGGTTCAGAGAAGTTGGGTGATTGAATAGTATAAGTTGAGGTACAGTCAACAAATGGTGTACCATGGGGGATAACATGACAAAGAAGGGAGGAAATTTCTGTTGGTTCAAGAGGCAAAGAAGATAATGCAATTGGGTTAACTTGAACGTCTTTGTAGTAGGTATCATTTGACAATTTGTATTGGAGAGCAGCAAGAACACGTGCTCAACTAACAAATAATTCATAAGGCTTGTTTGTAGGACTGCATTTGCGAACAATAAGGATATCAATGTCTGAAAGTAAATGAGGGAGGGAGGTGCAAAAGCTAGAAATGTCTTGGGGGAAGCTAATAGTGTGGCCATAATATGTATATTGTCCGCCACGGGCATGGGTGACTTGTAGGATTGGGTTAATACGAGAAATGAGAATTTATTCAACTTGAGTAAGTACATCAAGGACAAATGGTTGTACGCCAGGATCCATGTTGTTTTTCAAGGAAAAGCGATGGCCATTTCTTTCCACAATGCAACGAGAACATGCATATGCACCACAAAAGGTTTTTGTTTTAATGCCATGATAAGATTCCATGCATATCGAGCATACATTCATGGGAGATAGTTTGTCCAATCTTATACAGAAACGTTGTTGTGCACCATTGAGAGGGTTGTTGGATGGATTATGCGATGGGTGCATATCTAATTTTGGTGCAGATGTGGATGGCGGAGAGGGTATCATGGAATGTTGAACAAGGTGAAATGGAGAAGGGATATGAACAAGTTGATGAGCAGCTCTATAAAGAAGACGTTGTCGCTTATTGTTTTGTTGTTTTTTCTGAGCATATACAACTCTTCTACATGCATTAATTTGATCAGTGTCATGATTGTTCGGCATGCCTACAATAAAAGTGTGAGGTGGTTATGAACTTGATGGTGGCATTGGTGGAAGAGAAACATACTATATATCTAACCATTGGAAGAGTAAAGAAAGGTGTATTGTAAGATATAAATGAAGCATACAGAAATATGGTAAGTTGTTGTAAGAAAAAAAATAGGTCCCATGAACATTGTTCATAAACAAATGAATTAGAAAATAATATCATATGTAAGATTGTTCATGAAGGTTACAAATAGAATTTGAGACAACAATGTTAATTCCAGGTTCATAATTGCTAAATATGACAAAGCAAGCATATTCAAAAGTGACCATATAGGTTACAATAAATATGTAAGTCAATAATGGTATTTGATTATGAAACTAAACAACCAGAAAAAGAAAATAATATAATATTCAAAAGTGTCCATGTTGGATATAAATAGCACTTAAGTAAAAAATGTTGATAGAAATTTTGTAGATGCTAAGTATGAGAAAGCAAGTAAGAAACGTTGGAAGTTAAAAGTAGCAAGTGTAAAAAAAGAAGGTATATATGCCAAGAAAAAGTGCATGTGAAGTTGGAGTTCAAAGCATGCGGGCAACTAGACGCTTATTGAGGGAAATGTCATGGCTTTCATCAGGTGGAGCGATCATTGCCGACGATGGTGAAACCTCCTCTAACATGACAATGAGCACCTTCAAGCAATCAGTTGCATTAAAAGTCTCTGTCTTGACTGATAATGTAAAAAGGAAGTGTCGAGCACAAACACTTTGAACAATTTCTGGGAGAGATGTTGGTTCATTTGTGAGAAGGCACAAATATTTTGCAAAGACCCCCATGAGTTGATTTGCAAGATCATCAAAATCTATGACATTATATAGTTGTCCAATAGCATCTTTTAGGTCAAGTTTTAGTATGTATCGGTAATCACACTCTGGAAACTCCCCATCACATTTAGTACAATGCCAAACATTGGCAATTTTGTGGGAAACGTTTTTCATGCATTGTATCCCATCAACAAATAAAGGGCATGCAAGGAAATGAAAGTCCGCCATGTTAATATTTGTGATGGTATCAAGGACTAAATACCAGGTTGGCTTCTCAAAGGGTTGGAGAGATTGCAGCTCTGGGATGGTAATGCGTTTGCGCGAACCAGAAGGAGAGGAGTTGTATTTTCGGCTCAAGGACGGGGAGGCTAAACGGAATCCATTGTCATCAAACCATGCTTGGAGAAGTACAAATTCTTCAATACTTGGGTTTATTAGAAGGTTGGTATTGGAGATGGTTCCAATAGTTTTTCCATTGAACTCTGTAAGGCTATCACCTTTGATTGCAAGGATTGGGGGAGTAGACAAACCTCGAAGGTTAGCAAGTTGGGCACCCTCAATTTCGTAGTGCTCCCCCCAAAGTGTTATGTCTATGCTATAGCCAGACATGTCCCTCAAGCCGACTGTTCAGCGGATGGTTTCTAAGCCATCCCTTTTGCATATAGTTGATGCAGGGAAAACGGAAATGACAATACCAATAAGGTCAAGCATGGAATTGAGGGGTGTAGTTTGGATGTCATGGATAGAATTAAAGTGGAAGCAATGAAAAGGGATCAAGGTGTATTCCTCCAAGCATGCTTGGATTGTTGAGGAGGGGCTTAGGAAAATCTCAATATCGCTTTTCAAGTAGTTGTATGTTGGGTTGGACAGTTTGATTGTGCCATTTGAGACCATGTAGACTATGCCAACTTGTATTTGGCCATACAATGATGTTGCTAATTCATTGAACGCGGAGATATGGACCTCATCTCTTGAAGCAATAACAAGGTCAAACCCAAATAGTTTGACTGGCCCTTTTTTATTAGTGTATGCGTTCATATTTGTCTTGGAAATGACTCACCCTTGAATGGCCCAAGTTTTGTTGCAAGGGTTGAGTGATGTGAATTGAATAAAAGGTGCAACAAGGGTTGGGGTTGGATTTAGTGAGGAAGGTATGGCAATTGAAGGGGTTTTGGGATCAAGGAGGATGTTTTCTGAAATAAAGGAACCACTTTGGGAGGTGAAGCCAGTAGTAAAGTTGAAAGGGGATGGTTCTCCAATAATTGGTGCTTCCAATGTGACAATTTCAAGTGAGCAATGTGATAGTCCTAGTAAGAAGAACAAAGTTAGGTAAGTAGAAGCAAAAAATATGTTACAAGTATTGGCAGTGAAAAAGCCATTAAGTGAAAATAATGAAGGGAAAAACGAAGCATACATTGCAACATGTAGAATGTTGCATGTACATTTGGTGACTTTGATGATAGACCCTTCTTTTAGTTGTTGATCCTCCACAACGCTATTGTAGATAGTTGGAAGAAACGTTTGGTGCTTATGAATCCCATCAGAGATAGAGATTCGGAATCAGGCGGTTGCTGAGTTAAGAGAGCTTACTCGGTTGAGAGAAACAACTTGTAGAAGTGGGAAAAGGTCAACAGCACCATGCAGTAGAAATGAAACAACATTTTCGGTCAACAAAGTGTCCATAATGTAGTAGTGGCAGATAGATGGACTACAAATATGAGTTGCAAAAAAAGGAAACAATTGGTATTGAGTGGAAGTAATAAAGAAAACAAGGGTATGTGTGTAGGTAGTTATGTTTCATGTAAGAGAGGATGAGAGAAGTTAGATTGATTTCTCATTCTAGAGAAATGAAAAGGTAGATCATTTATTTGCAAATTGTCCTTGTTCAAAATATTTGTGGAAAGAATACCTCAAGCAATCATTAGGTTATCAACATGGGAAAAAGTAATGTATGGAGTGCTTTGAAACTTGGATAAAAGACAACTATGTCAAAGGTCATGGAGCTTTGCCCTACTTTGTTCTTTGAGTGTTGTATCTATGTAGGAATAAGATGATATTTGAATACAGCTAATTGACAATTGGTGAGGTAACTAATACAGTCAAATTGTATTATAAAGAAAGTTGGTGAAAAAAAGAAGACAATATGTCAAGCAAGAGTAAAGGGATATTGTGGGCATCGTTTTTTTGCAAACTACAAGTTGATCATGGAAGCAATGATAAAAAGATGAAAAAAATTAATAAATGCTAAATATGTGGCAGAAGGGACCACTAAATTAGTGGGTAAAAACATGGATGTGATTTATATAATACACTTGATACATTTTTATGACTAACCAAAGCATCACCCTCGATCAGCAGGGAGACAAAGATAGGGAGACAGATGTCTTATGGATGATCTATTATGTAAAAAAAGCGAATAAGCAACATGATTTTTCTACAGAACCATTGAATTTATTTTTTTTGTGCTTTCTGAAGACCTTAAAAATTCAGAAGCAGTGATTTCATGTTGAGTATATAGCTTAATGGATTGGCATTGAAGCCAGTAAATAAATCTCTATGTGTACCTTGATGTTGGTGGTGTTGATTGTTCAAATCCTCTAACATGAACTTAATAAGTGTACCCTTATGTCAAGTAGAATCACTTATCGAGCATGGGAAGCTTTTCCTGCCATAATTGAACGCTAGGATTAGGAAGTTGAATTGAAATTGAAAGGTGTTGACTAATGTTGTTGGAGGATCAATTTCAAGATTTGGGATAAAGGTGAGGGATAGAACAAGAGGAGGGGGTGACGAGGTGCTATTGATGAATAGGATTCGAATATATAAAATGATTTTGATGATCAATCATGTTCATTGTGTAGGATTGTAGGCATAGCATGTTGTTTTTTGGACTCTATAAGTCACTTAGAGTCTCATTGTTATGTATTTTGATCCATATATGTATTGTACTTTGTGCCATTTTGATATATCCACCCTTACATGGTATATACATGAGTATACTTTGCATATTTTGTTTCAAATGGTTTGGAAATTTTTAAAAAAATCCCTTGATAACTAAAAATGTGTATTTTTTTTTTTTTAAAGTGAGTCATGGAAATCAAAGCGAATCGAGTCATTGTTGAGTTTGAGTCAAAGTTGAGTTTACCCTCGATCGGGTGCAAGTCCAAGTCTAAGTTTCAAAACATTGTCCTAAATCCTAAATGCAAGTTATAAAGAGAACCTCCCCAATTTCCCTAATACTTTTCTCATTGACCATTTGTGAGCATTGAAGATTGTGATGTGATTTGGACAAAATAAAAGTTGTGAATGATCTTTAGTTGCTATGCCTTCCTTTTACCTCTATGACACGTTACACATATTTCTAATTGACTTGGAAAGTTTTTCATCTCGGAAAGTATAAGAGAACAAAAATATGTGAAGCCATGAAGTATTTGGATTTTGCATAAGTTAAAGGACACTACTAAAGGAATGAAGTATTTTGGATTTTGATCGATCTAGTTTGAGACAAATGGATGCACTCCAGTGAATGGAATCCAAATGCTTCATCGTTATGGAAAATATTCAAGCTTTAATTATAAGAAATTCAAACTTAAAATTATGAATAATTAGTCCAGTCACTTGTTGGATATCACTATGTGACAATGACTTTCAAGTGGGTCCTACTAAATCAGAAATTTTGGAAATTAAAAACACTATATATATTGATTGAATGAGTGGTTGGTGTACCATCAACAACCATGACCACACTAATTGGAAGTCATTACATGTTGAATGAATGGATGGTTGGTGTACCATTGATCATCAACAAGATTGACCACACTCAAGTTATTCCAAGATGGATGTGACATCTCATCCAATTATGTCTTTTTCTATTGGAAAACCTTCCATTTATATACCATAGCTTAAAAAGAAAGACAATTATTTATTCAAACAAAATAAATTAATATTAACAACCGCCTACATCCATAATGAGTGGAGCTTTCAATCGCCCAGAAGCATGAAAACCCCGTCTTGATGTTCAATTTTGAGATTCAAGTTCACTTCTAAGTTTTAGGAACATAAAGTTTATTGTTTATTAGATATGTTTAGTGAATTATATTATCCTATGTGACTCAATGCAAAAAAAAAAAAATACAACTCTACAAGAACTTCAGAAATCCATGTTATACATCAGGTTCAAGAATTAAGAAAATTTCAAAAATCATTTCTATCTTTTCTTTTAAAACAACTCTATATTTTCCTTAAAAACAACTAGATTCTGAAGTTGATGCTTAAATGTCCCTAAATTTGGGACTGGGGATTCTTAATTAGAGGATTTGAATATTAATTTCATTCTATTTAGGCATAATCAAGGAGGGGATTTTAATATTAAATTTTTAATTAACTTTTTAATTAATTTTTTCAGATTGTAATCATTATCTATTTATTTATGTAATGTAATGTGAAGTATGATAAAGTTAGTTTTTATTTTTGATTCCTTTAGGTAAATGTTTTCAATTAATTTTAAATATATTTATTAATATTAAATAAATGTTTCTTTTACCTTGGTGTGTTAGGATGGTGTAGTATATATTCGTATGTACCTATGTGTTTTACACTTGTGCACATACCACACTCACATGAAGGTGATTAAACTATGAATGTTGAGCCAAGTATTGGAGTTGGTATTCACCATGGTTGCGCCAGTGCACACTTTACAATATGGAGCCTTAAAGTGGGCATTCAAATTTGGAGCCCCAATGTGTACACTACAATATGGAGCATTGAGTGAAGAGTCATATCCAAGAGCATCATGGGGACTATAATAATTTGATGCCCTCATGCATAAATAAATATATGATCCACACTAGTGTCATTTGTTTCATATTACACCATTGTGTTATTTAGTTACAATCCCTCACAAAATTGATGGGTGAAAAAGTGGAAGTGGGGAGCCAAGGATATGCTCATGCAGTAAGGCACATGTGTTCTAAAAAGAATAACAAATTCTAAAGGAATAAAGCTTAGCAATTTATAAATTTTCCAAACCAATACAAAAGTGCACTCATTTTGTCTTAAATTGTCTTTTGAGTAAATGCAAACCATTCATGCACTTTAAAGGGATTCCTTTTAGGAACTAAATGATTTTTAGAAATGGTTGATTGATTAGATAATGCACAACACTGCATCTTGCAATTGTTTGCCAATAAAAAGTGTCTTTGAAATGTAACATAACCAAATACAATTTCCTTATAGTCATTGACCATTTATCTACGGTCTACAAAGATCAATATGCACTTGCATCAATATTTTCTTCTAGTGTCATTCCTTCTCCTTGGAAAATTGTTTAGCGACTTGCAAATGATACAAGCTTCTTTTTCCATACTAATCCATGAAACATATTCAATTATCTCAATAAATGTAAACTTTCATCATTTAAGTTCACATACCATAAATACCATAATCTATTGTTGGTTGATCATTATAAGCATCACATTAACCACTAATGTCAAAATCAAAGTTATAAATTCCATATTCTCCATAGCCTTGCACTATAATTTTATATTTCCTCTTATTTTCTTGATCTGCCACTTTTGATACTTGTACATATAGGATGCAATTAAAAATTCAGCTATTCTTCATTATAGACTAAAGTTATTATCCCTGCTACACAACCAAGTGTGCCATCGCATATTTTCTTTCACTTTTATTAAGTAATCAAGCATGGATTTTATAGTTTTCTCCAACGTAGATGGATGTACACATAAGTTGTATTTTGTATTTTCTATATCTACAATTGCTTTGTACATAAACTTTACTTTATTGTAATTAACGCTTTCATTCTCCACTTACCCTAAGACCTTGTTCCAAGCTTCAATGTTTTAATCTTTTATTGAATTGATGCATATTGATGATCTCCTCTATTAGTGTCTCTACCTACCCAAAAGATTGTATATCTTAATTAAATCATTAGTATTATAAATACTTTATATATATAGCTTCAAACAAAAGATAAATATAATTATTTATTAGGTTAAAAGTTGGTTCCACAATATGTTAGTTTAAATGTCAAAGTTGAATACATACATATATTGACGAGCTTTTCTTTCACCTTTTAATCCAAATGCAATGGAAAGTTGTTCATAAATTTTCAACTCGAGGTTCTAGAGACTTATGAGCTACCTGACAATGTTTATGTCAGACACTATAATCTGAATGATTTGTGATATAGAAGAAGTCAAGGAAACTGGTAAAGCTAGATTGAAAGTACAACTGTGTGGTGAAGGTTTTTAACAAAATTACTGCTACATGAAAAACATTACAAACACTCCAACTTAAAGCATTGTCTATTGATTACAACTGATTACCTGGCTATGCTACGAAAGGAAATTCACTAACAGATTCTAGATTAATACACTCAGAAATTCTTGTAGTAAACAGATTCAAAAAGACAACAGCTACAGTAATTGAATCGTAGTGAACTAATTGAGTTGAGCATCAAGCCTCTATGTCCAACAGAATTCTAAGAAATAATTAATGCATATAGTTCACCATAGGGTTATTCCTTAATCCAACATTCACCATCCATGCATCCTTATGTATTCAATAATAATGAAAACCGATTACACTACTTGATCATCCAGAATTTAAGCATTCACACCCGACTATAATCAACACAACAAATTATAAATGTAAAATAATAAATCAAATATCAAACCACATGCAGAAAGGGAAATCCTAACTACAACAGCACATGTCACGGAAGGGGGCCCTGCCTTCTGAGACAGGGGTTGAACAAGCCAATCACTCACACCAAATTAATCAAAACATCCAAAATCAGGAAATAGCAGATTTATATAATATGGAGTCTGATTACAGCAGTGTGCAATAAGTCTGTGTAAAATGATGTCTAACCTTCCTCGGAGAGGATTCCCAGTTTTTATACATCAATTCCCATAAGGAATATTATGAAGAAATGTGCAATTACAACATATTTCCAAATAAGGAGCATTGTTTTGATTTCCAAACGATCGCGTGAGCCAATCCAGGGCTGGTAGCATGTACAGTGGAAGTGATTCTACAAATACATCGGAATGATGAACAGATTCCTTAGATGATCCAACGAATTGCAAGCCATTGAATGGTTATGAAATCCTTGAGCTCGCTACAGAATCACTGATCCTCGGATTGACTATGAAACCATGAAATGCATTCAGTAGTTTGACCAAAATTGATGTATAATGACCAGCAAGATTGCTTTAACTGACCAGAAGATTCGATCAACCATACATTTAGCTTTTGCTAGCATAATATGTATAAACTTGAGACTTATCTGCAAACCTTTGTAGCCTTCCACAATTACTCCATTCCACAACCTGGAATCAAGATAACGATGAACCTGAAACACCACTTCTTTAGTAGGCAATTATAGCAACATAACTCTATCCAAATCATCAGCAAATGAAAAATATCAAGAAAAACATAATCAATCCTTACCAAAGCCAAAACCCTACTAAATGTGATCAAGAGAGCTAGTGATGGTATAGGAATCAAGTGAAAAGTACATAAACAAGGAAAAAATAGGAGAACAAAAGGTGTCATATACACAACCCTTCATCTCCCCCCAACCAAAATGTTTGCATGTCCTCATGCAAACTAGGACTGTGCTCCACTGACAGTGGCACTTGGAGAACTGCTGAAACATTCACCGCTCCACTTATAAGAGGAATACCCCTTTTCAGTTATGGTGTAAAATCCTCTCTGCTTAGTAATAATCTTCCAAAATTCACTGTCTTCTACATCCACCATAGGGCACCAAAGTATAGGAAAATGAAGTCGAAGCCCGATCCATTTGGTTTTATGCACATCTAGACAGTTAAGGTAAGCATGTACTCTGTCTAATGCCCACTCAAACATTCTAATCGAGAAGGGATCCTTCCTTTTTAACTCAAGACTCAAGGCATTAGCCCTTCTTCGTAGACAGAGTAAAGCTTCCAACCTGTAAAATGGAAACCAGTTCTTGCATTCCTGAACAATATTGATTTGCGCAGTCTCTAGGAGTGTAACAAATGCTTGATCTTGCGTAACCTGATTCCTGGCTGTAAACAATTTTTCGAGTCAGGGGGAGCCTCTTACCCAAAGAGCATCTTCCCATTCAATATTTTCCACACAAGTTGCAGCATTATTCCACCTCAATTGATTTCTCTTGAAGGGCATGAATGCCCTCAACTGAAATTTCCCCACATAAGGGTTTGCATCCCAATCCTCATAATCTATCATATCAAATTATGCATATATAACTCACATAGAAAATCATGTTCTTCATTATCACTTCTGGAAAAGGCAGCAATAAATTGGTCCTCTGTCTTGATGTGATCATTGTATCCCAAAGTTACCATTGACAGCCTAAAGGATATAAGTTGTTCTTTAAAAACATAGAATAAAGATTTGAAGGAGATCTTGAATTTCTCATAGAATGGGTTAAAGAGTTCATGTATTTCTTTTCAAACTTTAATTTCTCAATCTCTTGACTAAGTCTCCTTGTGGCGAGGGCATAGTCGTGTTTATGCAGTTGCTCTGTCATTGTTCCCTGCTCTTCCTCCTTCCTCTAGTTTCTGAAGAAATCTAGTTGTTCTTCCAATTCACCTGTTGTTTCCTGCAGCTGGGCTACCATCTCCTCCAATTTCTGTATTCGGACTTCATCAGATGGGATATCTTCGTAAATCTCTTGATTTTTTGCTTTTTCTGCTTCAAAACCCTCATTAGACTCCATACTCTTTCCCCTTCTGCTAATCTATGCCTCTCCATCATTAAATGTTCCCCTTTCACCTTCCCTCTGGTCGCTTTCCAATTCCACGACTTCCAATAGGGTCTCCAGCTTATGTCCCTCTAATCTTTGTAATTTCATTTTCAAGGCTGCCTTTTCTTTGGTTTGTTGTTGATAAGACTTAATTAATTTCCAGTGGTCCTTCCTTAAATTACCATATGCTCTCCAGTATTTTCCCAGCAAAAAGTGCTGAAATTCCTCATTCTTCCACCTTGCATCCTTTTAAATATAGTTGTCCAGCGTTTCCCTTCCTTCTTTTGTTCTCCCATGTTCTGCAACTCAACTTGCCCCTTCCGGATCTTACTGGTACTTTCTGGTTTGGCCCATTCTCCCACCACTATATCAAGTTCAACGTTCTAAATGGATGACTTTTCTTGACATTCCTTTTCATCCCCTGATATTGACCTGGTTAGGGGCCTTTCCATCGAGTTGGTTGGGGTTTCGGCTTGCAAAACCCTCCTGGTTCCTTTACGTGTTGATTTTCTCCTTGGGGTTTCGGGGGTATTCTCCATTGTGCTTCTTCTCTTCCTTAACGTTTGTCCAGTGCTTGGAAATACCCTCGTGAATGATTTCCAAGTCTGATTATGTTTCTGTAAGGAATCTTCCACCAACATCCTGATCAATCCATGGTATGCCAGACTGGTGTCTGGATTCTTACTGCTCTTAACCATTCTACTCATCAAGTCTAAGGATTTCCAAAGGTAATATGGCATATTGATATACTTTTGGTGTCTTAGATGGTTCAAGATTTTTAAAATGGTAAGAAAATAACAAACTAAACTGACCTTCACATGTAATGAACTTGAGCACGCAGAGTGCCACCTCATCCCATGGAGTCGGCAATGAAACCCATCGCATCCCCTTCTCTATTCATTACACTTCTTCACCAGGTTTCAAGAACTCTTCTATGAGCGGTTTTATTGGCACTCATCTTTCAAACCATCTATCACTTGTCTGTGGCAACCCAGAGACTCTTGCAATTGTCAATTCGTCTGCCTGAACTTTTAACCCTCGTACTGCTGTAACTGCATTTTCATATGTGCGTGCGAACTCCATTACAATTGCAGCGTTTCCTTCCTTCATTTTTTCAAAATAATCCAGCCACCCTTCCTGTTGAAAGATTGTTTTCACTTCTCTGTATCTATAGACCATGCCTGCATTCTCGAGTTCCCTTCAGATTGCTCCCCTCATTATACTCCGTTCTTTGTTTCCCCTCTAGTTCCTGTAACACTTCAAGTCTTTCTTTATTGATTTTACAAGGAAGGGAATGGGTCTATACCATCGAGAGGTGAGTCATTAGAATAACACAGGGTGGCACAGTGGCATTCTCAGTAATTGTCTGACTAGTAGCTCGTAGATGGTGGAGTTAATAACAAGTCGAGCTTGGTAAGTTTCCTCAGCCCTACTTAGTTCTCTCAGCAGTGGTTGATATATTTAGAGGTACCTCTAAATTCTCCCCCCCAACCAACTCTACGCAAGGCCTCGTGTCGGACTAACGGCTTGGTCAGTCATGATTAGTGATCTTGTACTTATCAGAAGCTAATGAAGGATGGTTCGATGGTCGGTTGATGGTGGTAGTAAAAATTATGGCGGAAGGATCCCCACTTGCTGTGCTGATATCCTGGACTGATATAATTTCCTTACGCGGCTAACGATCTGAAATGATGTCCCGGGGTGGAGTCAAATATGGTAAGCGTTGATGGGACCTGGGTTAACTATTGAAACTAAATCCACGTTGCTGCAGATCAATGTTACATGATGTCGATCCTCCATTGTTGATGACTGTAATGATGTTGGGCCCATGCAAATATGAAGGTTCTGTTGCGCGGGAGAAGGCATTCTGTGATATGACAGAAAAGGGCATAGTGGTGCAACAGAAAAGGATTCTGTAATGTTACGGAAAGGAGTTCTATAATGTGACGGAAAGGGTGTATGGAATGAAGCAGGAAGGGGTTCCATAATATTACAGAAAGGGTGTATGGACTTCTTATGAATAGTCTTTGAAAATACATTCAGCTGTGGGATCAGGGATATTAATGACCAAATGAGACCAGGGAAAGGAATGGAAGGGAATGAAAATGAATGGAATATGGTAGGTGTATGGAAGAAGGATAACCAAATTGTTTGTAGAATATCCCTGCAGAGAAGTACAGATCAAATTATTAGTAACAAAAAACCTTTTTCTTTTTTTTTTATAACTGTGTCCCAAAGGATTTTCCAAGTTCATTTTTTTTTAATTATTATTATTGTATTCTTCTGAGGTTGAGATAACTATCTCGAAATATTTGGTACACCAGCATGCAGCAATGTTGCGGATGAATGCCTCTTTGGGCAGTGATTTCTTATATGGCCTTAATCGACAACCATTGGCCCTAAGGAGCATCCCTTCGCCATCAATGGTTTTGATTCGTACTGTGCCATTATCATAAACTGTCTCAATTTCATATGGTCCAGCCAACGAGTGTGAAGTTTCCCTTTGAACTTTTTGAATCTAGATTCATATAGGAGAGCCCAGTCCCCCTCTTGAAAATACTTGCTCTTGATGAATTGATCATGTCACTTAGCTCTTTGTTGTTGAACGATAGTTGTACATTCTATGGAATCCAATCACAATTCATCAAGCTCATTAAGTTGTTGTAGGCGGTTATGTTGATCCTGTGATAGATCCATGCCTAATTGAAATGCAGTTCTTAATGTTTTAATTTCAACTTCTATTGGTAAAGTGACTTGCTTACCGTAGACTAACTGATAGGGATTTGAACCTGTGGTGCTTCTCCATGTTGTTTTGTAGTCCCATAAGGATTCTGGAAGCCTATCATCCCAATCCCTTTGATGAATTTGAGTCTTTGTGAGTATAGATTCCAAGACTCTGTTTGTACCTTCCACTTTCCCATTAGCCTGGGGATGATATGGTAAATTTACTATGTGCTTGATATGGTACTGTTCTGTAAGAGATTTGATGAGTTTAGATGTCAATTGTGATCCTCCATCGGTAATAATCTCCCTAGGGACTCCAAACCTTGTGAAAATCTATGCATATAAGAAATCTGATACTGCATGTTCTGTTGCTTGTGGAAGTGCCTTTGCCTCAACCCATTTTGTCACATAATCTATGCATACTAGGATATATGATTTCTTCCTAGATTGGGGTTTGATAGGGCCAACAAAATCCAATGCCCACTTCTCAAATGGTTCCACCACAAGCTGAGTTTGTAGTGGCATCTCGTCTGACTGTAGTGGCTACCCCATCCTATGGTAGCTATCACAGCTTCGGACATACTCTCGGGCATCTTTAAATATTGTAGGCCAATAGTATCCCAAGTGTAGGATCTTGTGAGCTTTTCATTTGTCTGCAAAATGTCCCCCACATGGGCCATCATGACAAGTTCTAAGAATTGCATAAATTTCATCCTCATGAACACGTCGACGGATCACCAAGTCAGGTCCCGTATAGAACAAATAGCCATCAATCCAGGAAAATTTGATGTTGCGTTGCACAATTCTTTGTTTTTCCTTTGGTGTCATATGCCCTGGGCACTTTCCTGCAACCAAATAATTAGCTATATATGCAAATCAGGGTACATTGTAGATATAGCAAATAAATGTTCATCTGGAAAAGCATAAACAACCGGTAGATATTCGTCAGTGCTAATTATTCGAGAAAGAAAATCAGCAACCACATTATTTTTACCTGGCCTATCCATTATTGAAATATCAAATTCTTGTAACAACAGCAGCCACCGAGTAATTCTGCCATTTGTAATAGGTTTTCTCATGAGATGTTTAATAGCAGAGTGGTCAGTGTGGACAGTCACTAGATATCCGGTAATGTAATGGCGGAATTTATTTATAGCATAAATGACAGCCAGGAATTCTTTTTCGGTCACTGTATAATTTAGTTTTGCAGCAATCATATTTTTGCTAATAAAATATATGGCATATGGTGTATGGTCTTCTTGTTGGTCTAAGACTCCTCCTATGGTGGTGTTAAAAGCATTTGTTGAGATTAGGAAGGGCAAGGACCAATTAGGGCCTCCTAGGATGGGTGTTGTAGATACTTTATGTTTCAATGTTTCCCAAGCTAGTTGATAGGAATCAGACCACTCAAACTATTTTTTTTGGACATGAGCAAAAATAAAGGACTAGCAATCTTTGAAAATTTTTGAACAAATATCCTATAATAACCTGCATATCCAATAAAAATGCATACCTCTTTTTTTTGTGCGTGCGACTGGGAGATTAAGGATTACCTCAATTTTTTTTGGGTCTACTTTGATGTCATCTGGGGATATGAGATTACCCAAAACCACGCCTTGTGTGAGCATCATCCTGCACTTCTCGTTGTTGAGACAGAGGTTCACTTCTTCGCATCGTGTGAGTACTTTGTCCAGATTAGTCAAGGCTTCTTCAAAATCTCCACCATGAGAGGTAAAGTCATCCATGAAAACTTCCATGGTTTCATGAATAAGATCTGCAAAAATACTGAGAACAGTAGGTTGAAATGTGGCAGGGGCGTTGCATAATCTGAAAGGTAACACCCGATATGCAAAAGTTCCCCATGGGCATGTAAAGGTTGTTTTCTCTTGGTCTTCCGGTGCTATACTGATCTGATTGTAACCACTAAATCCATCCATGAAGGAGAAATACTCTCTGCATGTTAGTGTGTCCAACACCCAATCAATAAAGGGTAATGAAAAATGGTCCTTATGTGTGGCTTTGTTCATTTCTCTATAATCAACACAAATGCACCATTTTCCATTCTTTTTAGGAACTATAACCAGTGGGGACACCCATTTTCTATCTGAGATAGGATAAATGAAATTTGTAGCCAACAACTTTTGAAGTTCCTCTTTGATCACCTCCCTTAATGCAGGATTCATTCTGCGTTGACGTTTCCTGACAAGTCTGCAGTCTCCTTTTATATAAATATGATGCGTACACAAATCAGGGTGGAGACCTTTCATGTCACTGTAATCCCAGGCAATTGAATTTTTATGTTTCTTCAATACAGATATAAGTATCTTAGTTTGTTGATTTGACAATGCAGAGCTGATTTTTAATGTCTTTCCAGGTTCGATTTCCACTTATTTGATCATAGGATCGTTAAGGATCTTAGAGTTAGTGTCAGGGGTAATAGATGAGCTAGAGATAGTGTTAGTTTGCTGGGTAACACATACTGAACTGAATAATTCCCTGAAATCCAAAGAAGGGCTGGAATTTGTCAAAAATTACCTGATCAGATCATCCTCAGTTGGTTGTTTTACTGACAGGGAATGTTCAATCATGTAGAGTTGTAGGGTCTTGTCTGCTTGCTCGAATTCCTCCTCACTTGGCCGCAAGGTAAATTCATGTTGTATCGTTGGCTTCATAGGAGGGTACAATGTGATTTCCTTGACAGCATTACCATGAGATATGTGCATATTTCCCGATCGACATCCAATATAGGCATCAGTTTTAGCCAGCCAAGGTCGACCCAGAATTAAAGGATAGCCTCCCAAGTTTGATTTTGTCTACAGAACCATAAAGTCCACCAGGTATTCCCATGAATCCACTGAAATGACAACATCTTCTATAACACCTTTTGTTCTGATAGGAGATTGATCATCCAGCTATAAAACAGTAGTAGTTTGTTGAAGATTTGTGAGGCCTAGTCTCTCCATTGTGTGCTTAGTCATGACATTAATGGTTTCTCCTAAATCTATTAGTGTGTTGGAGAGAGAAATGACATTGATTTTTACCTTGACAACGGGACTTCCAGGGTCAGAATACTTGGTAGCAAGAGTGTTCCCCATCATCAATTCTGCCAAGTCTCCTACCACATGGACTGTTGGGGGATCCTTCCTCTTTCTGCCCAATTTCTTCAAACATAACTCTCTAACAACTTTGGAATAAATGGGAATGTCTCTAATATCTTGGAATAGTGGAATCTTCACACAGACATTTTGTAATTCTCCCAGGAGATCAAATTCTGACTGAGGCATTAGTTTGCCATCAACTAAGCGCTGAGGGTATGGTGGAGGTCGTTCTTGCTCTGTTTCTTGTGGTTTCCTGGGTGGGGTGGGTGGGAGATTATCTTCAGATTGAGCAAGTAAGATCTCTGGTGTTTCTTCAAAATGAACTAGTGAGGTTTCTGGTGTCTCTTCATTTTCTTCCTCGATAATTATTGGAGAGGTAGCTTTATTGATATTTCTACCAGAACATAATTGGATGTCATGGTAGTCTACTAAAGAAATGGAATAGGTTGGATAATTAGGTAACTTGACAGTCATTACAGGTTTTCCAGCCTTATTATTGGGGTTAGGAGTGGGTTGTCTAGGAAGGAGTGGTCTCGGAAGTGGATTATTCAATGGTAGTGTTAATTGAGGTTGCGGAGGAGGTTGCATTAATGGTTGTACTGGGGCAAATTGGAATTGGGGGTTTTTCAATTGAGGAGTTTGTGATTGAATATGTGACTGATTCCCAAATCCTGGATTTCTCCAGTTTGGTTTCCAGGGGTTGTTTTGTGAGTATGGAGGTGCCCAGGGTTGTGGTGGCACAGGTGGATACCAACGTTGGGAATTTTGTGGAATTTGTGGACCTTGTGAGACTTGGGGTTGATGTATTTGAGCATTACTCCAATAAGGATTAAATGATTGCATAGGATCTAGCATCGTACCTGAAGGTTGGGTTTCCATGGGCGCTTTTGAGATATGAAGCAAACAAGTTCTGCATCCGTCCTTGATTCCACATATATAGCCTTAATTCCTGGAAGTGAGGAGAATTATTTCGTAGGATACTCCTGGTCACATAGAAGGCAGATTTCCATTTTGTTTAATTGGCATCTCTTGAGGGGGTGCCTTTTTCTGCATCTAGAGAAAAAATGGCTAAAGCTCGATCTTCCTCTTCTTGCCTTTTCTTTTCCTGAAGTGCATCCAACTGAGAACTCAAAGAGATGATGATATCGGTTTTAAAATCCTACAGGATATTTCCAAACTCCACCCTCGAAACTCCTTCCCTTGAAGTCCTGGTGGTTCTATTCATTATATCTCTCATTGCTTTTCCTGACCTAGAGGCATTCCTTGAATCTCTTCTGCAGAGGTCCATATTTCTGCATACTTGAGCAGGGATACATCCCCTGCACCCATTAAATTCAGCAACTCAATGTAATCATCTCGGATTCCTCGTAAGTGCAAAATTTTAAATGTATCATCGTTTAACGCATTCTTCCTTGATCTTTGCAAGTTGTATTGAAATCTCTCCACATAGTCCTCCAAGTTTTCGTCCTCTTACTGGGTCATTTTAAAGATGGCTTCCTTCCGATCTTTAACTTTGCAATATTCTTGGTATTTATCCAGGAAGACTTTCGTCATCTGGGCCCAGGTTGCAATGTTGTCCCCTCTCGGCCCCATGAACCATCTAAGTGCCAGATTCTTCAATGTGGCTGGAAAAAGTTTCAGTTTCTGTTGAACCATAACGTAATCATAACTTTTGCAAAGGACATCAAATTGAAATAGAAACGTTTCCTGGTCCTCACTTCCATTCCATGAAAACTCGGCAATGTTGAATGTGGAATGTTTTTCATCGTATTTGCATTAGAGGAAATTTGGATGAAAAATGGGCCTTTTACCCCTAAAGTACAATTTCTTGTCATCACATATTAGCCAATCAAAATGCTTTAAAATTCAAACAAGGTACATGTGTTATCGGACAATCCACTTGAGCGGACGCGAGCCGGATCTCCCTAGCTCAAAGTGAGTCTAGAACAAATAGAACAGACTACCAATGCATTTCCTAGATCTACTTAAGGATCAAGTACTAGATGTCTTACCTTTTTACTGCGCAATCCTTTCTCCTGAATGCTACTCCACGTCCCACGGTCGTCAGATCCAAGCTGCAAGACCTGTCAAGACAAGAGACAAGAGAAACCAGTAAAAGAAATCTATACAATAAGCGATCTAAGTAAACAGTTAAGCAGGTAAACTACTCAATATCATTGCACACATGAACAATATTGGTGGAAAGCATTTGTATTACTGCAAATAGAGGAGTACATGATAGAGATATAGAACCACAACCAAGGCTTAACATTGTAGCCCTTCTTTGACGAAGCCGATTGCCACGTCCTTCCAAGGAAGTATGAGTTCTCCAATAGGTGAATGGAGGTGTTCTAAGAGTGATTTCACCAACATGTAGATACCATAGGCTTCCTCCCTTTGGGATGGGAGTAAGCTTCATTTATATCGGACTAAGTGGATATGGTATGGATAGGATAGGTTGAGAGATGGTAGGAGAGAGATAGGGGATCCTCCCAAAGATTTAGGAGTCGAGTACCAACTCCCCTAAAGGTCAGGGATAAGCCCCTAAATGAGCAAGTTTCAAGAAGGATCTCGAATAAGTTATTTTTTCCCATTAACTGACCTCGTCGCACTCTGCAGTGGACCAACATGGGACGTCGCTTGTTGCTAGTGTACAACCTGCAACGACCCTTCAAAACCTAGCACAATTGGGTACAAATCCTCCCAGGATGATTACTTAGTCCAGGTATCTACAGGGGAGTATACACTGAATCTTATGATGAGTATATTTTGGGTGTAACAGAATGCCCCCCAAAGCATGAAGTTGTTGAAGATAGACAAGTGAAGTGCTTTGATAGAAGTAATGGCAATAGACTCGTCGGACGAAGGACACTGCCGCAGTACAACTAACTTTGAACTGACAATCGCATATGAAGTACAACATGGTTGTTGACCAATACATTGCAAATCCATGGTAGTAATGATCAACTGAACACAATCATGGCTACTAGACACAAGCGTAGATCCATAATGAGATGATAACACAGCCACGACCAATACAAAAGTGGATCCCTGTGATATAACTCAATACAAACTCCATCGCAACCTGGGTAAAACATGATTTCCCAGGGTATTCAAGCTGAACCCGCAATGATACTAATCTATCCATGTAATTACAAATGTCTTGACGTCGAACATGGTAGAAACCACTTGATTACTGGCCATTGATGTAAACCGTTAACAAGTGCGAGGGAGATCACAATTAATGTCAATGATTCCCAAGGTATCACAGTACATATCATCAAGCGTGAATAAATGAGTTGAATTCGAACGCGAGATGAAATCTTTCAATCAAGAGTCAATGATGTAAACTCATGATGAAAGAGAGGTAACCTGCCATTGAGGTATGCAGGGCCAAGGTACTTGACTGGTTTCTAGATTCAATCCTCGGATGATGTGTTGGAGTTGACAACGATGAATCCGTCGAAGGAGGGCCATGATGAATCCCCCATCAATCAACACGAAACACGACAAAAATGTATAGGGTAGATCGGATGGTACAGTAACATGCAAGACTAACTCAGAGTATACTGACATGATGACGGGTGTACTAACTACAAATGATAAATGATAGACATATTCTTGAACATGGGCATGCAATGACTTGGCAGTATTGACACGACGAGTGCGACACAAATTTTCAAAGCGACTGATGGTGGAGATTTTCTTTGAATGACTCAAAGGAGTAATAATACTCAGGAAATAAGTGGAACTCGAGGACAAACGGATGACCCAAGTGCTGTATGCAAATGCAGATGAGTGCCATGTTCAAGAACGACTACATACTTCCACTAATAAGGTATGTAACACAAACACTTTCCTTTTTCCCCATCATGAATGATGAGTGCCTCATGTGTTTTTTACGATATTGATGAGGGTAACCAGATGCTCGGTATAGCTCATCTCATAGATGAGTCCAATCCCAAATATTTTCCGAACCTGGGATAGGAGGGGTTCGTCCCATGACGGGCCCTTCAATGTGAAAATTTTAATGAGTCCATAGAAGGAAAACTTGGCGTCATTTCATGTTTAGAGAGTCTAAAAATAACTAAAGGAGACTCCAACGGTCCTTTTTCGTAAAGTTAGTCTCTTCGCCCGAAAAAGGGTAAAACAACGCGAGAGTGAACTCTTCCAACCATGGTTGGTTGGAGTATTCATTTATCGTAAAGAGTGCTTCCTGGTCCGAAAAAGGGGTAAACTATCACCAGAAAAACGATCATTCAAATGCTTTTACAAGCGTGAAAGCATCAAGTTCGCTTGGCAATCTTTTCTTATTTATGGAGTCTAAAAAGAGCTTAAAAGGAATCCATGAACAACTTTTTCATGGTTTATAACCGAGTACGACGAAGGAAAAAGTAAACTCGGTACAATTCCTTTTCCGTAAATAGGCTAGCGAGGCCGGATAAAGTGATAAACCTATACTCGATAGACACACCTTTTTACTCAAATTTTTAACGAGCACGATAATGGTATCAAAAGCACTCGGAATCTTTTTCATGTTTGAACCAGAGCACAAAAAAGTAAAAACTAAGCTCAAACCACTTTTCATGTTTCAACCAGAGCACGAAAAAGTGAAAAGTAAGCTCAAATACCATCTTACTGTTTTTAACGAGCTCGAAGATAGGTTGGAAGAATGCTCATGATGTCTGCTTCATTTTTTAATGAGCTTGTAACATAAAATGAACTATGCTCGGGATAATTTTCATGGTTTAATGAGCTCGAAACCTAAAAAAGGAAAGTATGCTCGAAAGGTTCTCAATGGTGGATTTCTTCCCGTCATGAAATCCAAAGGTTGGTGTGTGCCCCCAGCATGATTGCTAGAAGTAAGTGACTTAGCTCCAACGTGGTGTGGAGAGGTGATCGAGTTGATTTCAACGTAACTTCCAGAGGTTGAAGACATGCCCCCAAGCTTCATTTCATCCGCCTAAGGCATAGGCGGGTGAAAAGAAGTTTCAGGTACTAAGTCTACGAGGAGACTCGACTCAAAGGGAAAGGATATGTTTCATTTTTTAATGAGCTTGACACAAGATTAGAACTCTGCTCACGGGAACCTATTTCATTTTTTAACGAGCTTGACATAGAAAGGGAACTATGCTCATAGGTTAAGGCCCATTGATGGGTTCCTTCCCAACATGATGCCCAGAGGTTGGTAAATGCCCCCAGCATGATTGCTAGCGGCTTAACATGGTAGTGTTCCCTCAACATGATTGCTGACGGTACGACATGTGGAATGCCCCCCAAGCTTCATTTTGTCTAAAAATGCTACTTGCTAACCCAACTACCAACCTGGCTACTAATATGAAAATGTTCAACAAGGGGGGGGGGAATGAGAATTAGAGGAAATGAAGGTTCAAGTTCTAACTTTAGCGAGAGACTCAAACTGAAGGGAGGGAGATCTATTTCATTTTTACACAAGCTTGAAATAGACAATAACTATGCTTGAGGGGGGCCATCTTATTTTTTAACGAGCTTGAAATGGAATAAAACTATGCTCGTGGGGATGGTTTCATTTTTGTGCAAGCTTGAAACCAAAGGTAAATTATGCTAGCGCGGTCTATCTCATTTTTTAACGAGCTTGAAATAGAATAAAACTATGCTCCAATGGATTGGTTTCATTTTTATGCAAGCTTGAAACCAAAGGGAAACTATGCTAGGGTGGTTGGTTTCATTTTTTAACGAGCTTGAAACATAACATAAACCATGCTCGTACCCCCCATCCTCAGGGGGAAGAAACCACTAAAACATGAGGAACATTCAGAGAAGTCTGATGACTAGGAGTCATATGATGAGTGGCTGTCACGAAGGAAAGTTGATCAATGGTCACAATATTCCCATGATGAGGAAAATACATCACTCGAAAGAGTGTGGACACTATAGCTTTCATAGCATAGACATAATCACATCCAAGGATCATATTGAAATCTAAAGGACCTTGGACAACCATGACATCAACATAAACAGTTTTACCTCTCAACGTGATAGGTAACTGCGGGAGAATCCCTAAAGGTCCGGTAGGCCTTCGATTAAAGGCCAAAATCTGGTCAGTTACTGGCACAATCTGAGGGGAACCTATCGCTTTCCAAGCAATTGAGGATAAAATACTAACAAAAGCTCCCTCATCAACTATCGTACGAAAGATTTCTTTATCAGAAACTCCTACAAATATTTGAAAAGGAATACTCGAAGGAAGACGAGATTCTGTTAGACCATTCCAATTAAAGGAAATGACCTCAGTACATGGAGGGGATCCTATGGGAATGGACCGGGTCTCTTCTTGCCTAGGACATTCTGAACTGACTAGGAAAACATCAGCGGTTTCCAATTCACTCTCACTTGGAAGATAAGAATGAGACGAAGATTGTGTCATGGTGACTGCTTCAGTCTGGACTTTCTCCAATGAAAGAGCGGGATCGAGTGGAGATGAGATCGACTCGATCACTTCACTCTCGGAAGGAAGAGTGGGATCGATTACATATGAAACTGAATCGATCACTTGGTCAACCAGCGGGGGGTCGAGTGACAACTTACTATCACTTGTTGGAAGCACCTGTTGAGAACTAGTAATATCTTCCAACCACCGCGAAGCTTCATCCATGCTTGGACAAAGGAAAGTACAGTGCATACCCTTGCATATCAAATAGGGGTACAGGACTTTACTCTTCTGACCCTTCACCAATGGGTCACTAGTCGAGGGAGTGTCATCAACATGATGGTCAGAGGTTGATGATACAAGCAATTTGGGGTTTTTAGACCACACTTCTAACACACGGGAAAGATCGGGACAATTTTTGAGAAGGTGATCACCTTGCAAAGTTTACAAGGGAACTTGGGCTTGCGAGGTGTTCTCATAGAATGAGTGCCATCAGAGGCAGATGGTTGATGCTTGGTCTCTTTCTTATATTTCTTCTTCTTAATCTTCCCTTTCTTCTTCTTCACACCCGCCTTCTTACTAACATCAGAGTTTTTAGTAGGAGAAGAGGAAGAGATGGAAGTTGATTCAACTTTCGATGGAGAAGGAGAAGGGTCATCATGAGATTGATGCTCATGTGGTGAAGGACCTAGGTCCGACACGATTGGTGCACTTGGAGTAACCGGATTGGAGAATAACCATATTGGTAATCCTATCGTCAATCCAGGAAAACTCAACGTAGCCATAAAGGGAGTACCAACAGTTCCACAAGGGGGAATAACAAATGTCATACCTTGGAAAGGGGTGCCTTGGTTGGTAGTCCTGGAAGAATATTCCATATCTAAACTTCCTAAGAGTCTTTAAAGTACCACACAAATCAAACACTACTCAAGTCTAAAAGCAACAAGCAAACTGTGTGAATAGGAGTGGATTCAAAGTCTGGAACCTCACAGGATTATCAAGGCATCGCAAACCGCTATATACTGCAGGGTCCAACAATATGACACAACGAGGATTGGGACCGTACCCTTGCCTGCATACCCAATTACCTGGACAGTACGTGCATGTTAATATCCCCGAGTGTTGTTCTCGGTGTATTGCTTTTCCAAGATGGCCAAATGGTTAACTCAGATGGTTTCAGGATTCCTATGGGTGTCTCCCGATATACGCAAGGTATGTGGGAGCTCAAATCCGTAGTGGTGCTGTCTAATGCACAACCATTCGGCAAGAGACCTTCTGATATACTACCGAGTACGTGATACACTCTTCAATATACGCCAAGTATAGATTATGGTACTTGGTGGGTACGTGAAGGAGCTCGATATACCGATGTACATGGAAGACTACAATACCCCCGGGATACAGTGCTGAGAAATAACAACAGCTGCCACGCTTAAAGACGCCGGAACATGTCTCTAACTTACACACAGTTACTAAATGATTTTAACCTAAGCTAGCGTTAATTTTATCTTGTACGGTTAGGTGGATGCATGAGGTGAGTACATAAATGTAAACATAATGCAATCCTCAACTACATGATAATGCACATTTTCCTTTCCTTTTCAATGAAAACTACTTAAGGTAAGGAGAGATTTTTCTTTCTTTCAAACCAAAAGTACTTAAGTAGTAACGAAAAGACGAATTCCTTCCTAGAGTGCAATAACTCTAACTTTCTGCAATCATAAGCTAAAAAGCGCAAAGAAAATGAAAGATGCAACTAATCTTAAGCTCTTTTCAATTTTCAAATGCATGTATCAAAAAATGGAAATTGATAACTACACGCTTTTCATATCTATATACAAAAAGTGAGAGAATATCTACAACACTTCTAATCATTCAGAAATTCCCAAAGAAAAATGACAAACACCTAAACAACTCAAAGACACTCAAGAAAGGCTCAAAACCTACCAAATGCAATAATTATAACTCATTTCCTATTTTTTTACACTTGAAAAAGACACATCTAAGCTACGGAAAGAAAGATCCCACCAACGTTTCCAATTAAATGCAAGACAAAGAAAAGCACTTTACCATCTTATCTAACTCAAATGCATACAAATCTGAAACGAATCTTTTTTTCTTCTTATGAGTGTAAGACCAAGAATGTCAAATGCTCAAATTAACACAAGAAGAATACTTATGTTTTCCAATTTCATGAATATGGCAAAAGAGTGACAAAATCAAGCTTTTCTTTGAACTAAAGTGGAGACAAAGAATCAATCTTTTCCAATAATCATTAGATAGCTTAGCATGTAAAGGAAACAAGATTCATAACCCAAGAAAGAGAGGTTCAAAAAGACATGGATATCCCACACTTTTCAAGTCTTTTAAAACAAGCCAATCACGCCAAACCAAAAAATGATCTCAAAACCTTGAGATGGGTCAGAACGACTAAAGGATGCACGATTCATGGCCCCCCCATTTCGCTTAAAAAATGCAAGCAAAACACTAGTTTTGACTCAAAGGGCCAAACATAAATCCAAATCTCAAAAGACCCAAAAATCAATACAAGCAAGCCAAACAAAACACACAACTCAAAGATGGGATCTCTGGCTGGATCTTGCGGCACAGAGGGAGTTCATACAGCAAACCAAAGTCCAGACTTTCAAATGGAAAAGAGATACCTGCATGCTAGATTTTGACAAATCGGCTGTAATACCCCATTCTGACTCTTAGGATGTATTAGCATTTAATGTAAATAATGTGTACATGTGATGTATGTTTTCCTAGCGTGGAGCTCAAGGCCAAGGCCCTGCTAGTGAAAGCCTGAATTTTGATTTAACGGGCAAGCATTGATATTTGATGCCCATGTGCTCTTAAGCCATGAAAATTGTAATAGGATGTAAATAAACATTATGCAATATAAAATTCCAAGACTGGCTATGGAGGCAACGAATGAGAAGGGGACATGTGTATCCACTAGGGAGTGGTGAGCGGGCTATGGGATTGAACCATAGGCTGCCATATGTCACTTTGAGAACCCATTTGACTTACCTTGCTGACATTTATTTATGTTGTAAGGAAGTGGTTGAGGAATTCAGTCCATGACTTCAATGGAGCATGGGCAGCCCAGAAATTCGTATGGCAGAGTATGGGCTCTGTTTTCTTGTACCACAAGCCACTCTACCTCATGGGGGTTGCTTCTTCCTCATCCCCATTCCATTGGGAAAGGAACCAACACCATTTTCCATCCAAAAACGAATTGCGAGCAGAGGGAAAAACGAGAAATCGCGACTTTGAAAGAACCCACGTTTTGGAGAGCCAAAAACGCCCAGAATTGGTATTTGACAGTGAAATCCAATGGGGGATCCATGGATATGAACCTTGGGGCGAAATTGAGAGTATTAGATACCCCGAAATCCATTGGAAAACCCAGTTTTTACAGCCCAGAAATGAAGTGACGGGATTGAGTTATTGGATAACAGAACTGTGAGAAATCCAAGTGTAAATGACTGAGCAGAGGTTTGGTTTTCTTGATAAACCCAGTGAAGGCTAGAATCTCAAGGAATTAGCAACTGGACCTTTCTATGCCCACCCTGAAGAGCACTGGAGGGAAGGGACGCCTGAGGGACTGTGCAGCAGAGAAGGGGACCTTCCTTGTGTTGGGTGCGGTAGGTATTGTGGGTGCCATGACTGTTGAGTTCATTTGAGATGCCTGTAGCTTTGTGGTTGAGCTCACTGGCTTAGCATCCTCCTCATTTGTCATCCGTATGCTTGATAAACCCAACGGTGTGTTGGCTTAGCATAGCTGATGACCGAAACCATGGCTATGAGTGAGCCTAGCTAGTTCCTTCTTAGTGGATACACAGCCCAGCTCGGAGGTGATCTCTCAGCTGAAAGAATACAGGCTGGACAGAGATCTATGGTTGGGTGGAACGTTGCTCTCACGTAGCCAGTCGTTGGACATTTGTGTTAAAAGATAAGTATTCTTGTGAATTAATTTATATACATTCTGAGTTCTGTAAAGTGATAAATCTGAATGTTATTTATTTATGAGATTGAAATTGAAATGAAGTATGTGCATAGCATAAGAATGGGATTGAATCCCTACATATGGAATCATCTTCTGTTTGTGCTAGATGTGTTGAAGCATTGCTGTTGGTGTGCGTGCAAATGTGTTTTAATTCCGCTGTGCTTATATTGAAGCTCGAATCTGCACACAGAAGTTTTTAATTGTCATGAATTTTTGAAGTAATGTAATATTGGGGCTAAGTCTGCCAAAAGCCCGGTGTGTTGTTAATGTTTCCTTCCCTACATTTGATGATGGAAGGGGATGTTACAGAGTGGTATCAGAGCTCTAGGTTCAACACTATGGCTGTTGGGCCCTTCACAGAGATATAAATCATTATATGTACATGCATTTTGTATTTGGAACTAAAATGCATTAAAGAAACCTCAAGATTGCATGGCTTCTATTTGTTGGAATGGGAAATCATTTCCATGACTGTTTGGGGATTTTTGCAAGCTGCTTGCATTGATTGCATTCTATGAAATAGAGGAAGGAGCGAGAAAATTCATTTTCAGGATGAATGCTTGCTCTAATTGTCCCCAATGCTGTAGCATTCAGTTTTGTATTTGTCTGTTTGCCTCCATGGAGGAGAGAGAGGAGGGGCAACCTCTGCCATCTTATATTGTTTTGTTGTTGTTGTTGTTAATTGTTGTGCATAGGAGATGATGCATCATGTGCTTGAGACCTTGATTAATGACGAATCCATGTTCCTTGAATGTCCATGATGCTTTGAATGCATGAACTTGAATGTTGAGCATGGCTGGAAATGAGTTCTGTTTGTTTAAAAGCATGAATAGTCAGTTGTTACAGCCCCATGTCTTAATGATGATTGTTAATTACAATGAATCCACATTGTGTGGCCAATTTGATGGTTTTCAGAAGTGAGGAAAGCCTGCAAATTATGCCCTTATGCTCATGAGTCTCCTTACCCATGCTTGTTGGCTTCTTGGAGATTAATTGTGAATCCATTGGTTGGATTGTTGAATGTGAAATGAAAAGAAAATCCCTTATTAGAGATGCAAGTTCTTGTCATTCTCTTACTGTTTTTATGCAAGTTTTTATGCAAGTATGATCTGTAGTAGTTCACCTCTGTAAGGGGATGAAAGGGCACATTCCAGAAAATTTTCTAACTGTTGTGAAAAGTTGCAGTTGCAGGCAAGAGACAGAATGGTTTTGATGTAAAATTGGAAAGTTGGGGGCGGCATTTTGATTGGGAAAAATGACAGGGTCAAATTTCTCAGATATAGCAGAGGATTACACCATTTCATAGACCTCTCCAAGAGCTTTCCAACGGTACCAAATTCGTCCAATTTGGTTAAGGGACGAGGGAGATATGACCCTCGCAAGCACGCAGGTCGCGCGCAGATTGCGCGCGGATTTCGCGCGGATTGCGTGCAGATTGTGCGCGGATTGCGCGCGGATCGCACACAAATTACGCGCGGATCACACGCAGATTGCGTGCGGGTTGCGCATGGATTGCGCGCGGATCGCGCACAGATTGCGCGGGGGTTGCGCGTGGATTGCGCGCGGATCGCGCACAGATTGTGCGCGGATCGCGCACAGATTGCGCACATATCGCGTACAGGTAGTGCACGGATTGCGTGCGGGTCGCGCACACATTGCGCGCGGATTGCGCGCAGATGGCGTGCAGGTTGCGCGCGGATTGCGCGCAGATGGCGTGCAGGTTGCGCGCGGATTGCGTGCGGGTCGCGCACAGATTGCGCGCAGATGGCGTACAGGTTGCACGCGGATTGCGCGCAGATGGCGTGCAGGTTGCGCGCAGATAGTGCGCGGATTGTGCGCAGGTTGTGCGCAGGTGGCGCACAGGTGGAGCACAGGATGCAAAGGGAGTTAAAAATGTGAAAAGTAAGAAGTAGTTAAACCCAGAATTTTATAAAAGATGAATGGTGCATCGAAATTGAGATCCGCGAAGTGCCGAGTGTTCCTTGTTATATGGACTAACTTTGCCCGATATAAAAGTTTTTGCGATTCTTCATAGATTTTCTTCCACAGGTGGCTGAAGTTGGCATTTTGGACCAAAATACAACTGTGTAAAATGTGCAGAATTGGAGTAAAAGTTGTCATTTTTGAAGAGATGCAGTTCCCGCACCTGATGTCGGAATGGAGCATGAAGACAGGCATTGGAAATCTTGTTCAACAGGGAACAATGATGCATGACCAGAGTTTGAATGAGGTCTACATATATAATAGATATTTAGTGCAGAAGAGTGCCAGCGGCTGTTTTGACAAACAAATTTTGTTGTCAATGTGGGCAATTTCTACAATTGCATGATATGGAAGAGGAATTCCATGTTACAGTGAGGGATCGAAAAGGGAAGAATTCTTTAAACCCCTGTTTGTTATCATACTTATAATTATGAAATTGTCATATGGCATAAAAATGTTAAAAATGTAAGGGATTACATAGATGTATATGCACTAGATGGCATCTTAACAAACATTGCATAGTGCATATGGAAATGCTTGTGCATAAATTGGATATTGCATATTGGTAGAATAATGAAGTCTGCATATGCAATGAACCACTAATGGAGAATATTGTGGTTGATAATCACTATTGATGTTGGTATTGGTTGTAGGACCAAAGATAACAAAGAGCATGGCTAAATGTGCTGAGGATGTTGCTGCATGAAGCCAACAACCTTATGCAGAAAGGATGGTGCAACAAATCTATGATCATAAAGTTGGAAAAAGGACTGAGCAGCCTTGGTAAGAGGCCAGCTGATCAGGTAACATCAGGCGATGTTTGTGGTAACCATGCAGGTAATGATTATTGGTGCCAAATTGCATGAATGTTGAAAGAGGATTTGGTAAGATCTCTTCAACTATGTTTGAGCTATGTTGAGTTAGTTTGTATGTGATATTGAATACCGATTGGGACTGTTAACCTACCAAGCTTGGTGAGGTGTGGGTAAGTAAAGGAAATGATCCTTATACCCTATGACTATTTAGAAATATCAATGCATTCATATGAATTTATATCATGCCAGGTGTATGTTGGTTATGTGCTTAATAACCAAAGCAAGTGAGGACTGGTGGTCCTGATTATGGTAACACAAGTTATATGAGATAGTCATGTTCCGATCATAATATGCTTGAATGCATAGTACTCATGAAACAATGCAAGGTGGCATTGAGTGGATGTGCATTAAGAGATTTTATAAATCTTGTAGTTAAGCATTGAGTGAATGCATATGAAAAACTTGAGTAAATGTTGTGAATATGCATGCATGTGGGTACCTACACCTAAGGAGATGTATTGTGCGCATGCATGATTGTGATATATGTATATGTCTCATTATAATTGAGCAATAGATTAGATGATGAACTAATGATAATTCTGAGATCATTTCATGAGCTGCTATGAATGCAGGGGAAGAAATTGCATGAAGGTAGTTATGATTGACATACTTCCAGAGTGCTCTGTTGGAATGATAGAGTTGTATAAATGATATGGCTATGAATTAATGAGAATTTAAAAGCTTTAAGTTAATTGCATAAATGATGTGACTGTACGTTGCAACTGAGTATGCTAAGGATGCACGTGAAGTAAATAAATTTTGGTGATATTGATATATTAACAGCTGCAAATTTTGAATTATGGAATGTTATAATTCCGAAAATGTTTCAGTAACTGTTGCAGCAATGAAACATTATATGCATAGAGACTTATGAAGTGTTTGGTTGATTGAAAATTTGATCTAGAGCTTATGAGAAGGAATCTCATGATTGAGAGCTCTAAGTTCTGTTAGTAAGAACAGTTGTAAATCTCAGATTTGTAAATGTTTCAGATTTGAAAATTTGCTAATAATTGCTAATGACTGTTTGGCTTACATGAAAATGTGTCAGGAGGACATGCTGTAAGTAGATGCTCATGTATGGTAGCGGGCATAAGACCATAGCGGGCAGAGTGGTGTCCCTTACAGGAGCCAAACAATATGAGGATAGCCTCATGGATAAGAAAACCAATTTCTGTAGTAGACAGAGTTGCAAATTCATGCTGAATTTAATTATTAGTGCCATGGATTGGTTATGGAACAATCAGATTTGAATGGTACTGTTAAATGTTGCTAACTGTTTGGTTGTTTAATAAGTGTGCCAGGGAGACACATTGCAGTAAGACCAAGAGAGAGAGGTCCTGCAGAAGCCGAACTTCATGGGAAGGGATTCCATGATTTGAAAATGGGTTTCAGGTGAAACGCCATAAGACATTATTAATGTCTCATCTGCACTACATGATTGGTAAACAATATGAGTGAGATGGTGAAGATTATGTCAGTAAGACATGTGAGAGGCATGTAACGTCAAAAGGAATTGGGATGGAAAACCGAGGGACTGTCAACTCAGAGAAGGAGCCCCCATTCCTCATTAAAGGAGAGAAATAACATCTGCAAATGGATAAATGTTCCATAAACCCTGATTGATATATATATGTATACATACATGGATGTATAATTATTAGAGTTAATATGCAGAGCATGTTTTGATTTTATTTCCATTATGGCAGACTGCTTGAAGTATGATTAGGACCTTCATAGTTCACATCAGTAAGGAGTGCACGCCTTTCTAGTGCTGAGTTATGTTAGGGATGCCAATATTGACTACGCCTTAAGGGAATGGACGCATTCCTGGTGTTTCAAGGTTGGATAATGGATGTTATGAAATATGTTTACAGTTTAGGGCAGCAATACTAATGAACTTGTTTATCCATCTTGTGTTGACAGCCTAAACATATTGTAATTGATGTTACACACTAAAGAATCTAAGTAAAAGGATGTTGTGAGGGGTTGTGGTGGAAGGGTTAATATAAATAAAAGGATGTTGTGAGGGGTTGTGGTGGAAGGGTTAATATAAATAAAAGGATGTTGTGGAGGTTGTGGGGATTTTGATGAAGGGTTGTGAAGTATTGATGAAAGGGCTATTATGTGCCTATGGCTCCATAGTAGAGCCTTGACCTAGAAATGGTCGTAGTGAAGTTTCCTTCCAGTCAGCGTGAAGGTGTACTGGTAAGGTGTTGATTATTTGATGATTTGGAGCAGCCTGCGTGCTGGCCAAACATCCTAGTCCGTAGGAGGATCCCAAGGCTTATAAAGTAAAAGCAGGACCCTGTGGACCAGAGACGAAATGCACAATACAGATAAGTATTCAATTTCATTTATTTCTTGTTTGGAATAATGAAGATTACAAGTATAAGTCTTGTAACAATTAAGCTGATGCACTATTGTTTCTTTGTTGGAAACCCTGGTCATACAGGAAGCAAGGACCCTGAACGAACTATAAATTGTTTGGTAAATCCAGAGAGTGGCTGGTTGGGCAAGATTATTGATGTTTGGAGCAGCCTGCGTGATGGCCAAACATGCAAGATTATTGATGATTTGGAGCAGCCTGCGTGCTGGCCAAACATGCAAGATTATTGGTGATTTGGAGCAGCCTACATGCTGGCCAAACATACAAGGTTATTTGATGTTGTGGAGCAACCTGCGTGCTGGACAAACATACAAGACTATTTGATGTTGAGGGGCAGCCTGCGCACTGGCCAAACACCCAAATCCATAGGAGATTCCAAGGCTTGTAAAGCAAAGAAGAATCCTATGGAATAAAGTGAAGACATCTAATGCAGATAAGTATTTGGTTATCTTGTAATTCTTGCTTATGAATATACATGTGTATATGATTTGGTTATGATTTCCTATGAAAATAAACTAAACATGTGAATTAATTCAATGTTTGAGTGTAGGTATTGCTGGAAGCAATGACTATGAAAGCATCTCAAGGATGCGTGTGGACATGTAACCACCCTAAAGAGCTCAGCATGAGCAGTAATGAAAGATGAGGCTAGTGGAACTGTGTGAGTCCTAGCAGCCATAAAGTTTTCAGACTTATGGATGAGCTGGAAGATCCGAATCAGCAGGAGCAGCTCGTGAAAACCAAAGGACTTGGTCCTGAAAGTTCAAAGTAAAGAACATAATGCAGGGCAGATCTGCAAAGTTTTTGAAGTTTTGGACATGTGTAAATTGTATATGTATGCCTAAGTCTTGGAACACCGAGGATGGTGTTATTCTAAGGGGGAGGGGATTGTAATACCCCATTCTGACTCTTAGGATGTATTAGCATTTAATGTAAATAATGTGTACATGTGATGTATGTTTTCCTAGCGTGGAGCTCAAGGCCAAGGCCCCGCTAGTGAAAGCCTGAATTTTGATTTAACGGGCAAGCATTGATATTTGATGCCCATGTGCTCTTAAGCCATGGAAATTGTAATAGGATGTAAATAAACATTATGCAATATAAAATTCCAAGACTGGCTATGGAGGCAACGAATGAGAAGGGGACATGTGTATCCACTAGGGAGTGGTGAGGGGGCTATGGGATTGAACCATAGGCTACCATATGTCACTTTGAGAACCCATTTGACTTACCTTGCTGACATTTATTTATGTTGTAAGGAAGTGGTTGAGGAATTCAGTCCATGACTTCAATGGAGCATGGGCAGCCCAGAAATTCGTATGGCAGAGTATGGGCTCTGTTTTCTTGTACCACAAGCCACTCTACCTCATGGGGGTTGCTTCTTCCTCATCCCCATTCCATTGGAAAAGGAACCAACACCATTTTCCATCCAAAAACGAATTGCCAGCAGAGGGAAAAATGAGAAATCGCGACTTTGAAAGAACCCACGTTTTGGAGAGCCAAAAACGCCCAGAATTGGTATTTGACAGTGAAATCCAATGGGGGATCCATGGATATGAACCTTGGGGCGAAATTGAGAGTATTAGATACCCCGAAATCCATTGGAAAACCCAGTTTTTACAGCCCAGAAATGAAGTGACAGGATTGAGTTATTGGATAACAGAACTGTGAGAAATCCAAGTGTGAATGACTGAGCAGAGGTTTGGTTTGCTTGATAAACCCAGTGAAGGCTAGAATCTCAAGGAATTAGCAACTAGACCTTTCTATGCCCACCCTGAAGAGCACTGGAGGGAAGGGACGCCTGAGGGACTGTGCAGCAGAGAAGGGGACCTTCCTTGTGTTGGGTGCGGTAGGTATTGTGGGTGCCATGACTGTTGAGTTCATTTGAGATGCCTGTAGCTTTGTGGTTGAGCTCACTGGCTTAGCATCCTCCTCATTTGTCATCCGTATGCTTGATAAACCCAACGGTGTGTTGGCTTAGCATAGCTGATGACCGAAACCATGGCTGTGAGTGAGCCTAGCTAGTTCCTTCTTAGTGGATACACAGCCCAGCTCGGGGGTGATCTCTCAGCTGAAAGAATACAGGCTGGACAGAGATCTATGGTTGGGTGGAACGTTGCTCTCACGTAGCCAGTCATTGGACATTTGTGTTAAAAGATAAGTATTCTTGTGAATTAATTTATATACATTCTGAGTTCTGTAAAGTGATAAATCTGAATGTTATTTATTTATGAGATTGAAATTGAAATGAAGTCTGTGCATAGCATAAGAATGGGATTGAATCCCTACATATGGAATCATCTTCTGTTTGTGCTAGATGTGTTGAAGCATTGCTGTTGGTGTGCGTGCAAATGTGTTTTAATTCCGCTGTGCTTATATTGAAGCTCGAATCTGCACACAGAAGTTTTTAATTGTCATGAATTTTTGAAGTAATGTAATATTGGGGCTAAGTCTGCCAAAAGCCCGGTGTGTTGTTAATGTTTCCTTCCCTACATTTGATGATGGAAGGGGATGTTACATCGGCGCACTCTGTCTTTGTACACAGTGCGATGTCGCAGTTTGCTTACACGGGAAGTGCGATGATGTCGCAGTCTGCCAATGCAAGGGGTGCGATGAGTATCCAACAGGTAAAGAACAAAGACTCAGAAAGACACAGTGTCGCTCTATTTCCACTGCCCAGGTGTGACAAGCGAAGTCTAGATTCAAAAATGAATCAGATCTCTCAGCAATGAACCGTGGAATGGTTTGGGAATGAGTTGTATAAACTCAGAGGAAGTAGATCAGAGTCTTCAACACGAAGATCTGATAGTGAAATCAACTCTAATAAGTAAATGGCAAAAAATAAAAAGGCTTGTGTCAAGCAATCAACTGAAAATGACTCTCAAATTGACAACTACTGACCAAATATCAATACTCCCCAGTATGGTTGCCAGATTTGTTATCGGACAATCCACTCGAGCGGACGCGAGCCGGATCTCCCTAGCTCAAAGTGAGTCTAGAACAAATAGAACACACTACCAATGCATTTCCTAGATCTACTTAAGGATCAAGTACTAGATGTATTACCTTTTTACTACGCAATCCTTTCTCCTGAATGTTGCTCCACGTCCCACGATCGTCAGATCCAAGCTGCAAGACCTGTCAAGACAAGAGATAAGAGAAACCAGTAAAAGACATCTATACAATAAGCAATCTAAGTAAATAGTTAAGCAGGTAAACTACTCAATATCATTGCACACATGAACAATATTGGTGGAAAGCATTTGTATTACTGCAAATAGAGGAGTACATGATAGAGATATAGAACCACAACCAAGGCTTAATGTTGTATCCCTTCTCTGACGAAGCCGATTGCCACGTCCTTCCAAGGAAATATGAGTTCTCCAATAGGTGCATGGAGGTGTTCTAAGAGTGATTTCACCAGCATGTAGATACCATAGGCTTCCTCCCTTTGGGATGGGAGTAAGCTTCATTTATATAGGACTGAGTGGATAGGGTATGGACAGGATAGGTTGAGAGATGGTAGGAGAGAGATAGGGGATCCTCCCAAAGAGTTAGGAGTCTAGTACCATCTCCCCTAGAGGTCAGGGATAAGCCCCTAAATGACCAAGTTTCGAGAAGGATCTCGAATAAGCTATTTTTTCCCATTAACTGACCTCGTCGCACCCTGCAGTGGAGCAAGATGCGACGTCACATGTTGCTAGTGTGCAACCTGTGACGACCCTTAAAAACCTAGCACAATTGGGTACAAATCCTGCCAGGATGATTACTTAGTCCAGGTATCTTCAGGGGAGTATACACTGAATCTTATGATGAGTAGATTTTGGGTGTAACAGCATGTAAAAAAATTGGAGGAAAAAAATAAAAACTACTTTTTTGGATCGTATTTTCAACTTATCTCATTGTAGGTTTACTCAAATTTCAAGCGGGAGGACTCGTTGGATGCATAACTAAATTATGCATCCAACGAGTACCCATGTTGCATACTTTTAAAAACATCCACACCATGAAAAATCGAAAATACATTAAAAAACGTGTTTTCTCTCACTAAAAACACGTTTTTTAATGTATTTTCATTTTTTCATGGTGTGGATGTTGTTAAATGTATGCAACATGGGTACTCGTTGGATGCATAATTTAATTATGCATCCAACGAGTACTCCCCCTTGAAATTTGAGTAAACCTACAAGTAGATAAGTTGAAAATACGATCCAAAAAAGTAGTTTTTTTACTCTCTCTCTACTATTATTTTATTATTTTCCTTAGGAGGCCCATTTTTTACCCAAATTTCCTCTAATGTCAGTGTGGTCCCTGAATTTCTGATTGGGAATTTGAAAGTATTGGTTCCGATACTTGATTCCACTCCATTCGTCTCTCTTCGGTTTTTGTCTTCTATGTTTGGAATATGCTCTCCCTTGCCATCCATATTTACCCAAAAACCTTCCAATGTAGCCGATCTAGATGACAATGGAGATCCAGTAGACTGTTTTTCCTCACTCAACTGGCTGTCACTACCCAAATGATTGAGAAGCTCTTCTTCCTGAATGAATTCCGTCACTGGCAGGTTTTTATCAACATGCGTTGGTACCACAGTTCGGTCAATGGGAATGGTAGAATGCTCAGGCCTCTCTTGCTATTGAATGCTAGTGGAAGGTGGGCTCCTTTGAGTACGTGCTCCTCTTATTGAGCTTCCTGCATGATTATTACCTAGGGGGTATCATATGCATATACAAGCCTACCTGTACTATCTCTTATTCTACGCATGAATAAATGGAATGATTCAGAATCACAAGGACTTGCAGCGGGCAATATTCCAATGGAATTTGTCTGTACGTATTACTCGTCCCTCCTCAGAAATCACGCAAGACCAATTTCAGAAAATATCATCCACATCACACTCAAAGGAAAAATAGATGAGTTGCACCCACATAATCAAAACAATCAACCAAAATTGCAATGTCCTTGGAAGCTCCCCAGCAACAGTGCCAAAATGACGAGCTTTTCTTTGACCTTTTAATACAAATGCAATGGAAAGTTGTTCATAAATTGTCAACCCGGGGTTCTAGAGACTTATGATCTACCTAACAATGTTTATGTCAGACACTATAATCTGAATGATTTGTGATACAGAAGAAGTCAAGGAAACTGGTAAAGCTAGATTGAAAGTACAACTATGTGGTGAAGGTTTGTAACAAAATTACGGCTACAAGAAAAACATTACAAACACTCCAACTGAAAAACATTGTCTATTTATTACCTGGCTATGCTACAAAAGGAAATTCACTGACAGATTCTAGATTAATACACTCATGAATTCTTGTAGGAAACAGATTCAAAAAGACAACAGCTACAGTAATTGAATCGTAGTGAACTAATTGAGTTGAGTAGCAAGCCTCTATGTCCAACAGAATTCTAAGAAATAATTAATGCATCTAGTTCACCACAGGGTTATTCCTTAATCCAACATTCACCATCCATGCATCCTTATGTATTCAATAATAATGAAAACCGATTGCACTACATGATCATCCAGAATTTAAGCATCGACACCCAACTATAATCAACATAGCAAATTATAAATGTAAAACAATAAATCGAATATCAAACCACATGCAGAAAGGGAAATCCTAACTACAACAGGACCTGTCACGGAAGGGGGACCTGCCTTCTGAGACAGGGGCTGAACAAGCCAATCACTCACACCAAATTAATCAACAAATCCAAAATCAGGAAATAGCAGATTTATATAATATGGAGTCTGATTACAGCAGTGCGCAATAAGTCTTTGTAAAATGATGGCTAACCTTCGTCGGAGAGGATTCCCAGTTTTTATACATCAATGCCCAGAAGGAAGATTATGAATAAATGTGCAATTACAACCTATTTCCAAATAAGGCACATCGTTTTGATTTCCAAAAGATCGTGTGAGCCGATCCAGGGATGGTAGCATACAGAGTGGAAGTGATTCTACAAATACATCAGAATGATGAACAAATTCGTTAGATGACCCAACGAATTGCAAGTCGTTGAATGGTTATGAAATCCTTGAGCTTGCTACAAAATCACTGATCCTTGGATTGACTACGGAACCATGAAATGCATTCAATAGTTTGACCAAACTTGATGTATAATGACCAGCAGGATCGCTTTAACTGACCATAAGACTCGATCAACCATACATTTAGCTTTTGCTAGCATAATATGTATAAACTTGAGATTTATCTGCAAGCCTTTGTAGCCTTCCACAATTACTCCTTTCCACAACCTGGAATCAAGATAACGATGAACCTGAAACACCACTTCTTTAGTAGGAAATTATGCAACATAACTCTATCCAAATCATCAGCAAATGACAAATATCAAGGAAAACATAATCAATCCTTACCAAAGCCAAAACCCCGCTAAATATGATCAAGAGAGCTAGTGATGGTATAGGAATCAAGTGAAAAGTACATAAATGAGGCAAAAATAGGAGAACAAAAAGTGTCATATACACAGCCCTTCATATATATGGTTTTCTATATCCTTTAAATTAATTGGCTCCTAATGAAATTTCCATTATAGTTAACATTACTTTATATTGTCTCCAATGTTTCTACATTTCTAAGAAATTTTGAAACTCACATCAATTTTAGTTCTTTAATTTTTTTTGTGATGCTTTAGCAAATGAAAATTGACATTTTTATGATTAAGAAGCTCTTCATGACATCTCTTTTTCACTCCATGACACATTTTTCTTTGTGATAATCTTTTAAAGAAATCCAATATTTTTAGTTACCTGAGAATTTGTGTTACAGAGGCAGTGCATGCCATTTAACATTGAATGCAATGGAAAGGGAGTCACATTATTATCATGAAATAAGCTCAAATCAAGAGTTGGGGGAAGTTACGATGTATTTGGGGCACCAACCAACAATTATAATCCAACCTAGGCACTCTTGCAACATCAAACATGAATTTGGGGCCCTTTTCTTCATGAAAAGGGGGTGTAAAAAAACTTTTAAAATCAATTATGGGCATGAACAGCAGTGTTAGAGCCCTAAACTTCAAATTTGGGCACATGAGAAGGCGTCCTAGGCAGCTCCGGGGAGAAATCTGGTAAGTCGGACGATGTAAACAGCAGAGAACAACCTCATATCCACCTGGGAAAATTGTTGCTCCCTATACAAAGATGGAGTATATATAGGATATTTTATATAATAATTATAAGGTAATGAATAGTAAACAAGTCAAGTAATGCGAATATTTTAAGCTGGTGTATCCCAGGGAATATTTTAAATGCGAGTCAAGTAATGAATATTTTAAGCTAAAATACTTGAAGTAAGTTCAAAGTATTATGAAACGTGGTAAGTAGCATGCAAGTTAAGTTACAATTTGTAACGTGGACAGCAACACGCAACACAATTTTCATTGCTTGCCACTATGTTAATTATCTGGAATAACATTGATTTTGAGATAATGTGGACATCATCATGCAGAACGAAAAAAGAATGAATTGCATCACCAGTAGGTGGCCGAGTTTCAAATATCCTATATTCTTGTTGAAGGAAGCCGCCCTTACCTACAACCTGTTCTCAGCCTTGGAGGAGGCCGCATATGCAGATAAGAAGGGCTTGAAGCAATTGCAGTCAAAGGAATATTTGTAGGCATCCTGGAAGATAGGATGCAACTACAATCTCAACGCCCATCCTAAGTGCCTCATTTCAGTGCTTTAATGAGGTCGGTGGCCTTGGTTGAAGTTCCTCTTTCTTTGCTAAAACATTTCCACTATTGTGCTCGGTGATAGATATGTTGAAGATGGGACTCTCCATGTGGAAAAGCATCCCATGACAAAACACATTTCAGTTGTCACAATGAAGGAGCTTTGCTACTTCCCACAGTGGGAATAGTGTTTGGAGTTCTGTCAGACTCTAGACGGCATGGGAATTATTATCAAAACAAAGAGATATATATGGGAAACGATGGAAACCCTAGTGGGAGGGTCAAAGACAGCACCAATTAAATTTAATTGCACAAGAAGCTTATGGGGAATGTTACAAATCAAAGACTTTATGATTGAATTTGAAGTCCCTCATTGAGAATATATTTTGCTCAGTTAAGAGAGATTTAGAGGCAGTTTCCGAAGATTGATTTACTTATCCAAAAGGTTTTTTTTTAATTTATCGGCAATAAAGCGAGTAGGGATACGCATAGTGCAGTGGACACTAACCCCGGAGGCGAAGAGCATCTTGAATCATGCCATAGAGAAAGCTTGTGGCCACGGGCACGGCCAAACGATTCCTCTACATGTTGATGCGACGTTTTTGGCAGCCCCTGGTAGCCATCTGCGTCAGGCTTGCTAAGCTGCGAATTCAAAGTTTAAGGGTTGGTGTTGAATCCACCGGCAATAGGAATGATGAGATTAGAAGACTAATAGAAATCCTTCTAAAGGTTAAGAAGAAGAGCGGAAGAAACCGCAGACTCACCCAAGCCAACATTCCGCAAGAGAGACGGAAAGAGGTAAATTGTGGGTTTTGGGTTTGGGTACAATTGTGTTGAGAAGGTCGCCCATTCCCGTGGCCAGGACCATGGCGATGGGTGGTGTGATTCGCATGAAGAATTTGATTCTTTGCGGCATTTAAATTCAAAAATCTTCTAACATGAAAACAAAATACTTCCAAACAGATATATGCCTTTCAATCCCAAAGAGATAGAACACTGACCTCACAACTCACAGTGCTCCTCTGCTCTTCAGAAACAACGAACCCAAATCCTACAAATTGCTTGAAGTCGCTTTGTCTGTGCAAATCGCCATTGACCTCATAGCTCACAGTGCTCCTCTGCTATGCAGAAACAATGAACCCAAATCTTGCAAATTGCTTGAAGTCACTTTGTCTGTGCAAATCACCTGGAATTCTCAGATCACCAAAACTAATTGTCATTGCCCAACAGTATATGAATGAGGGAGGGTTGCTGGATTGACAAGATGTCCAGCAACCTCCATGAATGGCTTCTGTCTACTCGAGGAGTGTATTGAATGGCGATTAGATGGGCGAAGTTGCAGTCGGCACAACTGTGTATAGTCGGTGTTCTCTCTGCAGCCAGGGAAAAACCTCAATGCAAGTTATCTCTTGGTAGGTAAAGTCCAACCTTAATGGAAACAACACGACGACCAAGGGGGCGAGAAGAGTCCAGCCGAGGAAAATGAAACCCAACGAACATTCTAGAAAACCCAGTAGACACGAGGAAAAGACACAGGAAGATAGATGGCGGCAGCTCATTGGCGGGAGGAAAGAACAAGTGGCAGCATTCCATTGGCTCAATGAGCGAGGAATCTACTGCGGTGGTGAGGATGCTCTTGCGTTGTTTGAACACCTACGATGTAATAAACAAAGACTCATTTTTAATATGAATTATTTTCCTTACCCACATGGGGTGGTAGGGAGGCACATGCTCGAGTAAACAAATGGCAAGGAAGATGTACGAGGGACAATAGTCATTCTAGTCCCATGCAAATGATCTTCAGGTGGATTACACAGCTGGTCCAAGCTTAGTTGAGGGCTATGATGATGGTTGTCTGGAATGATACATAGGTGGATTGCTCCATTTCCTAGGGTAATGAAGGCTCCTTGAAGCAGGCTTGGTTCACGCAGAGCGTTAGTCTATCATGAAAGCAATATGATATGAGATAATGGAAGTTCGTCAAAAGGCAATGCCAAGGGTTATGGAGATGGACAATATTAGGAGAGGACTATGTCTCTTGGCCTAATGCTCTCTCTTTTTTGGTTCTTTAAATCCTTTGGTCAGCTTTAGTTCTTTGAATCCTATGGTGTTTCATGTTGCCATCCATTTGTAGATAGGGGGGAACATTCAAGCCATGTTCTCTAGTCAAACTAAAACCAACAACCAGGACACAAGGAGCAGGATCTCACCTCTGCACTGGTATTTTGTGGACCATGCAAATTCCATGACATGACAGAGCAACCTCCTGGATGAAGACAAGAAAGGGAAAACTCCATTACATGGAGATGCAAAAGGAAGTTGAAGGACTACCTGATAGGGTAGAATGAGAATGGCCAATACCATTCTAGTGAAGCAGGACCCCAAAAAAGTAACCAAAGTCCAACGAAAAGCGATGGCAGCAGCAAACAAATTTCCTCACAAACTCAAAAGCTGTTAAAATTGAGATGAATGATCCAGAAAAGAAGGCTTCATCCAAAAAGGGAAAAAAACACCACTGAGAAGGTGGAATTGGAAGACCTCCAATGGATCCCCAATACTAGTTTCTCCAAAAACAAGAAGACTATGGTCTAAAAAATTATGGAAATTTACTGCCTGGTCAAATCTTTCATTGCACAAGCAATGGAAGAAAGGGATGCCCAAATGCATACTAATATTATGCAAAAACTGGAACTCATGGAAGCTAAGTATCACACTCTTACTAAGGTCCACTAGGGTATGAAAGTAGTAGTTTTAGAGGATGAAAACAAGCCTAACAATAAGGATCCCAATGAGAACCATGTTGAGGACAACCAACAGAACTCCTACTTTTATCATTCTCGACCTTAAGTCTAATTATGAACATTAGCTCAATTAATCTATCATGCATGTTTTGTTTGTCTTTTCATTTCCAGTTTGTAGGCTACAAGGCCTTAGCCCTTAGTTTATGTTGAAATATATAGCTTTGGAAGTTATTTTTTGATGTAATTAAATTATGTACATAAAAAGTAGTTTATGCCAAGTGTCAAAAGGCTCAAGCCAAGTGTTAACTTTATGACCAAGTGTCATTAGCACATGCCAAGTGTTAACTTTATGACCAAGTGTCATTGGCGCATGCCAAGGGTCAAAAGGCTCATACCAAGTGTCAAGCCTATGCCAAGTGTCAAAAGGCTAATGCCAAGTGTCAAGGGCTACTTAGAGGCCTGCTTAGGGCAGTCCTAGGGGGGTTGCTTAGGGCAGTCCTAGGGGCTGCTTAGGAGTAGCCCAGTCTAAGTATAAAAAGGGGCTAACCCCCATCACTTGGACACACAATTTTTGGAGAATAACTCTACTATTATAAGGCTACAAATCATCAAGGGTGTTGTTGTTACAGTCTGCTACAAGGAGGGAGATCTAGTGCTGCTACAGTGTCTACCATAAGTCTGCTACAGTGTCTATAAGTGTGTCACCAGTTCTGTTAGAGGAGTTTATAAGTGTTTAAACAAAGGTATTGTTTCAGCACTACTTAGTTAATTCAAAGTCTTAAGTCTTGTGCTGGTGTTGTATTTTGTTGAGGAATCTAAAGAGAAGTTTCCCAGGGTAATCTTGTGTTCACTCTATGATTGTCTTATCTTCAGTGATCCTTACTTATGTAGATGTATGCTTATGACTGTTATATGCCAATACAAAAAGTTTAAAAATCCATACATACATCTAGTTTTTCCAACAATTTAATAGATCCAAGTATGAGTTAAAGGTTGTTCTATTGCCCCTTTTTTTTGACATTTTGTTATGTTATTACCCTATACTGCTAGCAGTTGTGACAATGAATATATTTTTTGTCTTGTCATAAGACTTTTAACTTTGATGGACAATACTCAGTCTATTCACACTGCCATGTTCATGGATGTACATTCTATATTGGATAGCTCAAACATTCTTCCTTAAAAGAGAAATTCAGGTCTATGTGATGTAACCTCCTCTTGTATAATAGAATTTAGAATCTTAACTTCAAAAAAAAATCAATGAATCTTAATTTAGAGTTGTATTCTTGGAACATAACAACTCTACATCGAAGGGTAGATGCATGGATTTTTTTCCCTAGGGTTCTGCAGCCCGTAAGGGCTGCACCCTGTAAACCTTGATGTGCACACACGAGGGAGACTACATGGATTCCGAGGGCACTAATGCCTGCACGGAATACCACATCATAGATGCTTTAGATTACTCATCAGATCCGCTTGAAGGAAAAAACATTTTTTACTCCTTTACCGACTATAGTTTACTGCACTCCCACTGTGCTACCGCAGCGGTTTCCTCGCCGATCTCGCTCTCACTGCAGCCATCTGGAGATTACCTTAACAACTACCTGACATCTGGTGGGGAGATTTCGATGGTGGCTCGATCATCTGAACACCTGTCTCTCTCAGTGGGCGGTTTCACAATCGGCGGTTTCGTCTTCGACGGTCTTCTCGAAACGGGGCTCGGGGGTTTACCACAAACCCTATTTGGTTATCCCTCTACCTGCGTCCTGAGCGATCCACTACCCTTTGCATCCACGATCATCCACACTAAGCCTTTGTCGGATGCTTAGCCACCGGAAAACGTAGCACTCTCTGAGCTTGGGTTCTGTGACTGGTCCTCTAGCATTTACACTGTGCCGCACTCTCACCCTACCTCTTCGAAAGACCCTCTTGCACAGAGACCAGATGAGTTCATAAACTCCCTTTTCTGCTCACCCCCCCACTCTGGCACTACCCCTACTACCCTTAGCACCAAGGGTACTCATCCGAGCGATCACTCCTCTACGCGTCGACAAGAGACCTCACCTCCGCGAAAACAGAAAGGGAACTTCCTTAAATGTGCACGGGACCCCATCAACCTGATCTGTGGGCAAAATTTATCTGTGGCTAGCTCCCTGAACATGGCGGAGACAGCACTGGTTGGCCGTGCCCACAGAAAATATCCACGTTCTGAGGATTTGGATCGGTGGGTTTCAACCCATTGGCACCACATTCTTGATTATAAGCCGGCGATCATGGTCCTATCCCGCAGTTGGTTTGTTTTCAAGTTCAACTCTCATGAGGATGTTAGGCGATTTCTTGCTTCACACTAGAGTTTGGGCAACACACCCATTTTGTTTAAGAGTTGGACCCCTATGTTCGATGCAGACACGGAAAAATTTGACATCATCCCTATTTGGGTCCGTCTCCCGGGTTTAACTTGGGAATTCTGGAACGCGGACTCCTTCCGGGATATCAGTAATGCGATGGGTGCATACATTGATGCTGATATGTCTTTTCAACACACTCTGCTCTTCTCGGTGGCCCGTATACTTGTTTCTATCAACGTTCGCGACGGTCTTCATCCTCATATAAACTTTTCCTGAGGTCTCGCTCAGCGGATGCAAAGATTGGATTATGAGGGTATTCCTTTCCGATGCCAGAGATGTCATGGTATCTGGCATCTTGCAAAACATTTCTGTCTCACTTTTCAGCCAAAATTGGATAATACCCGTAAACGGATGGAGGGTACATCCTCTGGAACGAGGGATGAATCTTTGAAAGATGGCAGGCATGAAGCTACTCCGGGTTTACATCAGCAAAACCCTACCTGCGTGGATTTTGTTAGGACTCGTCCGAAGAATGCGGTTGCTACCTCATCTTTCCTGCCTTTGACACCACGGGCCCCTGAGGGCTTCACTCCTGCATCGACTTTGAACTGCTCTGTGGTCGCACCGACATCTACAACACCAGGTATGATTGAAACACTTGACTCTGTTTACACCTCTGTTGTTTCTACTTTATGCTCTATTCATCTGGATTCTTTTGTTACTACCGGCTCCCCCACCCCTGCACACCCCCCATCTCCCATCCCTCCTATCACTTCCACTAACACTACCCCTACCTTGGAATGCTCTATGGCTCCCCACCCCACAGATCTCACTGTGGCCCCCCCCATCCGCTTTCACCTTCGCACCCGCGACATCCCTATCCTGAACTCCCATCCACTGGGTACTAGACTGGGCTCAAACCCTCTACCTTGCAAACCCTCCCGCGGCCGTGGTCGACCCACACATTTTGCTTCAGCACAACAACAGGCCATCCTAGACCTGGCGGATGGCAAACACAAATCCATTATCGGGGCACTTAGAGCGATGCATGCCCATTCTGGGGTTCCCCCATGAAAATCTTGTCACTAAATTGCAGGGGTTTGGCAAGTAAACCTAAAAAACTTGCCCTACAACGGCTGATCTCTCTTCAACAACCTGACATCTTTTTGCTACAAGAAACTATGGGGTCAGAATCTGACGTTCTGGCACTACTCTCTACTACTTTCCCTGCTTTCAATTTTGCTGCCATTAGTGCTCGTGGGCTTTCCGAGGGCCTTGCCACGGGCTGGAAGAAATCCACTAATAAACTTCATAACACCTGGGGCTTCTCCTCGGGTTTGGGCGTGGAACTATTCCACTCGGGCCTTAACAGGGCCTTCAAGATCATCAACATATATGGTCCCTTTGTTGATCGTGAGAACTATTGGAACTCCTTTCGGCAGAACACTATGATCACCGGGGCTGATACTATCATCGGCGGTGATTTAAGCTTCACTCTCGGCACCCATGAGATTTGGGGTCAACTGGCACGAGGGGATACTCTCTCCAGCGTCTTCGAACTACTGCTACAGGACACACATCTCATTGGCTACCAACCTCCCATTCTGAAACTGGCCTAGAATAATCATAGAACTGGGGTGGGCTGCATCTCAAAGAGATTGGACCGATTTCTTATTGCGGAAGCACTGGTGAATCAACCCTATAGGATGCGTCAGTGGGTCGACTCTGTGGGCATCTCGAATCATCATCCCATCTGCTTCGAGATTCTAGGAAACAACATCAAACCACCTAGCCCATACAAACTATGTGCAGCCTGGCTAAAGGAGGAGAAGGTTGCAAACATCATCAAAAACTCCTGGATCCCCTTTCAGCCCGGAGCAGGATTACATGTTGCACTACATTTTGTTAAAACCCTCACTTTGGTTAAACATCTACTGAAGGACTGGGCACACAAGAAACGTGAAAAAGATGCTTTGGAACTCACCAGGGTTGAAATGGGGCTGGCATATATTCAGGGACAGATTGGGGGAGGTTATGCCTCTCTGGAATCCACCTCAATCCTAAAAACTCTGGAATGCTCGAGAAACAAAATCCTACTTGAGCAGGAAGAAGTCTAGAGGCTTAAAAGCAGAGCCATCTGGTTGGAAAGCGGTGATGAAAACAAAATTCTTCCATGCTTATGCTAAAGGACATAAAGCACAAAATACTATTTGGGATCTGAAGAACGCTCAAGGAGAGTCTGTTTCCTCCTTTGAAGACTTGGCAAATTTGGGCTCTAATCATTTCAAATCACTCTTCTCGACTGACAATAGAGCCACTATTGCTGAGGTAATTAGACTCTCTCAATTTTTCTGAGAGCTGTCACTGAAGAGGACAATCTGAATCTCATGGAAGAAATCACTGAGGGGGAACTCAAGGCTACACTTCATAGCTTCCAAAAGGATAAGAGCCCTAGCCCGGATGGATGGACCATTGAATTTTGTATTGAATACTTTGACACTATTGGAGCTGATCTACTTCTTCTTGCTAATGAATCTAGACGTGGTGGGCATACCCATCCTCCTCTTAATACCACCTTCATTGCCCTTATCCCAAAATCTGACATTCCTTCCACATTGGATGAATTTCGTCCTATTTCCCTCTGCAATATTACCTACAAGATTGTGGCAAAGATTATGGCAAAGAGACTCAAACCTGTTCTCTCTAGTTTCATCTCTAAAGAACAGTTTGGTCTCCTTGAAGAACGTCAGATTCATGAAGCCATTGGGGTTGCACAAGAAGGCCTACATTCTCAAAAGCTTTAGGGAATCAAAGGTGTTATTATCAAAACTGACCTCTCTAAGGCTTTTGGCAGAGTTGGTTGGCTCTATCTTCGTCTTCTCATGACACACCTTGGTTTCGACTATGCTTTCATCAAATGGACGATGAGTTGCAGCACCACCGCCTCCTTCGCGGTACTCATCAACGGATCACCATCACATTTCTTTTGTGCCGAAAGAGGCCTCCGGCAGGGATGCCCCTTACCACCACTTCTTTTTCTTTTGGTGGCTGAAGGACTCAGCCGGGCCATCTCAGATGCTATTCGACAGGGTACTTTCCATGGATTACACAGCACCAACAATTTTTCGCCTCTCACATCTACTATTCATAGATGATATCCTTATCTTTTGTGACGGCACTATTGGGGACGCGGAACAATTAAACCTTATTCTCACTCTCTTTCAAGAAGCAACGGGGATGGTCATAAATGTTCAAAAATCCACAATCACACCCTATGGTCTGTCTGCAGCTGAATATCACAGGTATACTTCTCTCTTCCCTTTTGAAATTCTCTTGCTTAGTGAAGGCCTAAAATACTTGGGCTTTCATTTGAAACCTAATGGCTATAAGAAGAGCGACTGGAATTGGCTCATCGCAAAACTGGAAAAGCGGCTCATGTCCTGGAGTCACAGATGGCTCTCCAGAGCCGGTCGCCTGATCCTTGTCAAATCCGTTCTTGAGGCAATCCCTGTATACTAGACGTCGTTGGCTTGGATCCCAAAAGGTATAAAGGAAAAGGCCAGGAAACTATGCTTTCGTTTCCTCTGGTCTGGACATTCGGAAAACACAACTACTCCTTGGGTTAAGTGGGAACGCATTGCTCTGCCGAAATCTTTGGGGGGCTGGGGCCTCAAGCACATACATTACTTCGCCACCTCTCTAGCTGCAAAGGCAGGCTGGCGTCTCATAAATACTACAAATTTGTGGACTGAGGTTGTTTCTCAGAAATATATTGCACCATCTACTATTCTACAATGGATTCGAAATCCAACAAAGCCCAGGACTGGGATATCAATCATTTGGAAAGCGGTTCTGGAATCTATCACTCTCATCACTCGGGGACTCGCTTGGAAAGTGGGTTCAAGAACACAGATCCGTATCGGCTAGGATCCATGGGTTGGTTGTCAAAATCAACATCTCCTGCCGGCACCTCTTATAAATTTTCTACATCATAACGGTTTCTTCCATCTCTCCCAAATTGTTGATCCTGTGACAACTAGCATCTGGCAACAGGGTTGGGTTTCTGCGGCAGATCTTCTTATCCTGGCGGAACTACATAACCACTGGGAACTTTACATCTCGGCATTAAGACTCTCACATGACCGCATCTCAAAAAATGAGGACGAACTCATGTGGATGCCTGCGTCAAACAGTAAATATATCCCAAAATTGGGATACAAATTTTTAATGGAACAAATACACTCACAGGTTGAACCGTCTTGGTGGTGAAAAACTGTTTGGAATTCACATTGTCCTTTTAAATCCAAACTATTTATGTGGTGCACTCTCTCAAGTCAGATCCCTACCTGGGATCACATCAAGAACAAAAGTATAGAAGGTTCAGGCTAGTGCATTCTATGCAAACAGGCCGATGAAACTATTACTCATCTCTTTTTGGACTGCATTTTCTCTGTCAATATCTAGGCGGCATTGAAAGCCATTCTTCCGGCTGCAGGATTGTGGAAGGGTCGTACTATTGAAGAGGCTTGGAGAAAATGGCTTGACTCCCCAAACACTACATCCATCAGGGCCCTACCCTTGATCATCGTTTGGGGCATTTGGCTTGCTCGCAACCAATCGATCTTCTGTGGAAAAAACACCAGCCCATCCATACTGATCAGCCATTCACTCTCTATCCTATCACACTTCCCCCAAATCGTCTCCGCCCCCCTCCATCGTGTTCCTATTGCTGAGAACATCATCCAAATATCCCTTGGGCATATTTCGACGATGCTTCACAACACAACACCTGCGGAGGGGGAGCCATACTACACCTCTCGGCCACTCATTCCTTTAAGATCCACATGGGCCTAGGCAGAGGCACAAACAATTACGTTGAGCTTCATACACTCAAACTACTGCTACTTTTTGCATGGGAAAAACAGTGCACCCATCTCCAAGTCTTTGGAGACTCCATGATCATCATCAACTGGATCAATAAACTACACCACTGCAATCATTTGGTCCTTCAAACTTTACTTGACGACACAATAAGAACGGCTGCATTATTTGACTTTTTCATTTGCAAACATGTCTACAGGGAAAGAAATGTGGACGTGGATCTACTATCCAAAGAGGGCTTGACTCTTCCACATGGTCAGTGGCAGATTGCAAAGTATCTCAATGACACATTTCATGAGTATTACCACAGACCCTTCTTCGAAGGGCCAAATCTACAAAATCCACCTCTTTTTTGAACGGCACTTACACTACTGTTTATATTTTTGGACCTTTTCTCTTTATAGCAATGATCACAGACACTATGGATCCTGCGTGATCTATATATTTACTGCATATATTACAGCTATTTTTTGATACTCAAAGCTGAAAAGCTTTATCTCTAAAAGAGCTCACAAAAGCTCTTATACAATATGTAATTTGATTATTCTATGATGAAATAACGTTTTTTCCAAGAAAAAAAAAAAACCCTCCTCTTGTATAATAGAATTTAGAATCTTAACTTCAAAAAAAAATCAATGATTTTCTTGGTTGCACTATTAAAGCTTTTAAATTCTCCATTAAAAAATCAAGCCTAGAGCTTTCAATGTATACAGGGATGTCTTTTTGTTGGCAGTAAACTTTAATCTTGGGTTACCCCTTTAGACTCATTAACCATTCTACCTATGGGGCCACGCTTACTTTTGATTGGCTTATATATTGCCTTCGTAGCCCATTGAGATTTCAATTTCAAGGAAAACACTGAAGCATAACATTAATTTCATTATATATGATCATTGTGTTTAGATAATTTATTTTTAATTTTAAAGATTTCTTCTGTTCGAATAAGCTTACCTACATTGTTGATCGAGAATAATATGATAATTTTTTTATATAAATTTGTGATCAAAAAAATGAGAAAGTTTTGAAGATGGATTAATACAGATTGTAAGGAGGATTGAGACATGTTCAAGTAAAGGTAACAGGTAAGAGGTCTCCTAGCAAAATCTCTAGCAGGTACTTGGTTTGCCAAGTATTTCAAGTAAGAAATGACAAAATCTTCAGTTTATTGTAAGCTGTGAATTCGAACTGGTGGTCTTACTTAGTTTCTTTCTTTGGTAAGTATGCAAGCAGGGTTGGAAAAGTAAGAACGGAACACAATAAGTGGCTCTTGAATCTAGAGACCGAGTTGCAATAAGATGCACAGTGAAAGGGCAGATATTATACACCCTATAACACATGCAGAGACTGAATATGTTTCTTGTATTCAATCCCTTGATCTCATTATGACACCTACCACACTGCAATCATTGCTTTGATGTTTTACAAAGTTAGAGTATAGCTTTATCTAAGTCCAATTCTTCCATTGAACAGATAAATTTAAATATGCGTTACAATCTGATGTCCCCTCTCCTCTAAATTCAATAACTTCACAGCAATATATTAAATGATTAATCAATGAAATCAACAAACAACTATTTTCCACTCCTATACTCCACAATTTTGAATGCTATTTCAAATTCAATTCAAGTCAAATCATCTTAAACTTCTCGTCATCGTAATGTTCTCTTCATCCAACATTCCTGAACATCCATTACAGCACCGCACCAGATATGTCATGTAACAATCATGCCAGCTAGCATCAATGAGCCAAAGATATCACACCACCTGGCAGGCAAAACCCACTCATGGTAAGATGATAATGCAGACAAGTACCAGAGTGACAATGGTTTTTTGGGCTGCGCAGCGTAATTATATTTCAATCAAAACCAGATTATCACTAAAACAGTAGTATTCCTCTTTGTTAGCATCCATCTTCTCTTTGCACTCGATTACAGCACCACTTAATAGTTTTGTATTATGAACGTGTTGGTTCTTTTCTAGCAACATAAATTTAATCTTTTAGAACTTGACCAATAACTTGCCCTTTATAAAACAGAATGGCTCTCTCTAATCTCCTGCAGGGCGATGTTTGTTGCTTTCTTTTGTGATAAAGCCTTTTAATTTATGTGAGTGATCTTTATTTTATAGTGGTGCAAAATTGCAAATGACCTTCAGTTAATGTTTTAATTGAGACCCTTCCTTTCCTAGTAACATTATTGCAACAGCTGAACAAATATTTTGCACGCTAAAACCAAATCAGTTGCATGCTAGCTACTAATCTTCATGCATACATAGTTATGAGATCTATTTTCCTGCATTAGTAAAGTGCCACATTAGACCATATGTTAATTGTCCATAAATGTATAGGGATCCATAAGAAGCATGCGAAGGCTTAAAAAGGATTTCAAAAGTTGCAGCAAAGAGTGGCATGCTCCACAGAACTACATTTGATTAAAAGCATAGAAGTTACTAATAGACTACATCTTGCACAAACTTTGGAAACATTTGCTTTCCAACTCAAACAATCATCTCTTGAGCCTCTGAAACAAAACCTCTTCCATCCTCAAGAATGAATTGTACCAAAGAAAAGGCAGGTCAAACAGCACCACACCAAATTACTAATGACAATGACTATTATACTTGACTAGACACCATGAGTCCCCATGATCTGACTTCTTGTGATTATAATAAGAAACTCCTCTGAATTATGTCTCCTACGAACATGACCTTTCCATCGGTATGTCTTCACAAGGAGGCTCGTGCTTCTTTTAAGTGATCACTGCACTTGCATAAAGTCACGAATCGAATAAGAGTTGGATAACTGCTTCAAAACGTTACAAAATGCAGAAACAAGCATATATGGAACAAAGCAAAATATCTTTCAGATTTCAGGATCAATCAGTGTATGGGGGAGTAACAACAGGAAGATTCCCATCTAAATGGATGATTGTCCTTGTTGCAAAAAGTTATAAGGTAACAATTTCGCTCTAAACTCCCTAAGAGCTGGAACCTTACCAAAGACAGAAGCTTACATGCGCTCTATAACCACTGCAGATGCCCCACCGCCACCATTGCAAACTCCTGCAACTCCATATTTCCCATTCCTTTGTCTCAATACCTGTCAAAATATTTCTCAATCAGCCTACAATAGAAAAGGCCACAGTAAATGCACATGATGTTGAGCATCCTTGGACAAGCAAAACAAGAATCACGGAAATGAAGTCCATAATCCATCTTTGGCCACCCAAATTGCTCCTGCTTCCTCATAAACAACGTACTAAAATTTCAATTATTAACACAGTTATGTAAGAAACCAACCCCTAAAAGTGTGACCATAATGCGAGCGCCACTGCACCCAAGTGGATGCCCCAAAGACACAGCTCCTCCGTGTGCATTTACAGTTTCCTGTAAATGATATAAAAAGATGTCATATTACAATTAGACAGAGTCATACTATTTACACTGTACAGTCATAACATCAATTAAGTAAAGTGTTCAGAGTAGATGAACTGAATAGCTGAAAACTTGAAACAACTGTGATGAAATCTTAAGTAAACATCCATAGGATTATTTTCCTACAGAGTTCATTAATGCAATGTACATAAATCAATTGAAACAAAATAAAGTTATAAAAGTGACGTACAGGCTTGAGGTCAAGTATCTTCTGGTTCGCAAGAGCCACAACCTGAAAAGAATCAACTCCATTAGGACAGAGCTGGATCACTTTCATAATCTACAATACGACTCGAGCTGTTTCTTACAGCGCAGTTTCAACACAGTAACAATGATGCAAGATGAAATAGCAGACAATTCAAATCCAGTCTTCTGGCTCTAGTCCAAATTAGTGGACTGATTGTATAAGACTTGGCTGAAACAAAATGTGTTTATTACCTCTATAACATCCTACTCTAGAGTGAGATATTTGCATAGAATTAGAACCATCTTAACCTCAATGTACTGAGTTTTGAGGTGCAAAAACATTGAAGTTTGCACCCCAAGCCTTTGGATCCCTCTTGACTCGTAATAGATCCAGTGTTAAAATGTATCTATGCTAGTTTTTAATAACTTTGATGCTCTTTTATTAATACGGATCTATGCTAGTTTATAATTGTTGTTTAAATACAGTAACTAAGAGAAATAAAGAGGTCAGTTTTTTTTTAGCACCAGGATAACTGAGTAATAAAAGAGTCTGCTTTTCCTGTTTTTTTTATTTCACATTACATATGCACACACAAAGACATATCTACCCCCTCCAGGATACAGAGTACTTTGCTTCTCTTGGTTCAAAACTCTCTGATGTAGCAAAAAATGCATGTCCAGACATCAAACTTACAGAGAATGCTTCATTGATTTCATAGTAGTCTATTTGTGAAGCCTCCAAGCCTGCCCTTGAAATAGCTTTTGGTATGGCAAGAGACGGTGCAGTTGTAAACAGTTCAGGTGCCTGCAATAGAAATCCTTGGTCAGCCAACACCACTGCAGCATACATCATGTGAAATTATCAAATATACTCATATATATAGGAATGAGCATTACCTGTGCAGCATCAGCATATCCTGTGATCTTTGCTATAACTTGTAATCCTAGTTCCAAAGCCTTCTCTCCACTCACTAACACTAGAGCAGCTGCTCCATCACTGCAAGAAAGAGGAGAACATAAAATTAAGTAAACTTCAAACTAAGCAATTACCAAACCCACCACTCCTCATTGCTGTTCAAGAACATAGCCTCTAATGTTCTGATCATGCTGACTCCAAACCACTCACCCATAAGTACACAACTCACAGAGTGGATGGTTGCCCTAGAAACTATGAACTTTTTACTTGAATTGACTTTGGGAATACCGCTCCAGAAGCAGAATGCATAACATGTTAAAACCACAAATCCAAGAATTATACTTCCTATGATAAGATGCAGGACCTTTGGTATCATGGAAACTTCAGCAAGATGACAAAATCCAGAAAGAGTTGAAGTTGCTCTTAGGGCATACAATTATATATAACATGGAGGAGCTTTACTGATTTTCAAATAAAGGTTATTACATATTTCTAAAACAGATGAGATAGTGTTAATCTCTAAGCTCTTTCTATTTGAAGCTTATGTCATTGTTTCTAATTGTTGAGGATGTATGCTAGAGATCACTTGCAAACATATGCTTGAGAGGTCAAGGGGAAAGGGTATATCTACCACATTGGAAGGGTTTAATGTGAAGGTTTCTCCCCATTTAATTTCCTTTGATGTCTTATTTCTGAATGTGTTATCTTACATTTATCATCTTTAAAGAGTTGTTGTTGGGTTAACACTTCATTATTGGAAACACCCTCATAGTATGGTTTAAGTGTGACACCTTTGGGGTCCCTCCATATTATTTCAGCATTATTTAACAAGTTAAGGTGATTCATGGCATGCATACCAGATTTATTTACCTTAACCATTCAGAAATAGCTCTCTTAGATTGATGATTCTTGACTCCATTTGCCCTATATTAAATACGCACTAGTCCCTTACCTTCCATCACATCATTTTCTATGCTACAAAATCAGAATGTTTTGCTAAGCTATCTCTTCACATCATCTTGAGCCTCATTGCAATACTAGCTTAGGGATACCCCCTTTGTTTTGGAGAAGAGCCAACCTAAAGTTGGAGGAGTTACTGAGGTGACAGTGGGTAGACCCTCTGAGTCTCCCTTGGGTTTGTATTGTGTGCTTGGAACTTCTACACATTTGAAGTGCATGTTCAGGAGATAACATACAGGATATAGAGGAAAAAAACAGTAGGGAAGTAACATAAAGAATTTAGAAACAATCCTGGCACATGACAGTTAGGCCAACTGACTGACTGTTTATAGCATATATGAAGCTGGACCTTTCAAATGATAGTTTGTTGGAACAATATGACAGATTACACCCAACAGAAATTTTGAAATATATTTATCCTCATTGTGATTGCCCTACTAAGAGTGGACAGCATTAGATTGCTTAACTCGAAGAATTTATTAGATTGTATTACAGAAGCAATTTGATGTTTTGCCTATTCCTGCAATAGAAAATAATATGGTTTACCTTGAAGTGTTTTTTAGCATGAGCTTTAACCGCATCACATCTTTACTGTTAGACTTGACTTGTTACAACACTGTATTCTACTATCAATGCCTCCGCTTATACCAGTCATTCTCTATAGGTATGACCTGGCCATACTATTGACCTATATGTGGTATTCTCTAAAGGTATGACATGGCCATACTTTCGACTAATATGCAATCGAGAATTTGATATGCCAAAGGCTACTAGAAAACCATCAAGTGCTAAAACAGTATGAAATCTATAGTACTGTTAAGAATCAGAGGGGAGCTCACTACTCTATTGACTTCTGCTGCAAAAATCATTCTAGCACAGTAGTTGCTGACATTTTGATAAGAAATCTCAGTGCATGCTGGTGAATCTTGCATGTGTGAGAGAGGGAGAAAGAGAGAGATACCTAATAGTTGAAGCATTACCCGCAGTGACACTTCCACCTTCTTTAAATGCTGGTCTAAGTTTCCTTAGTTTTGCAGCATCAAACTGATACCAAAAAAGTTAAGAATATAAGCAAAAAATGTTTAGTTTAGTCTACTCATTCATATCTGTTTAAATAATATATTTTAATCTTGATAAAACAGATACTCATGAAACCCAGAACAAAATAGGAATAAGAAGACCATAACATCAATTCAGTAAAATGTCTCTTTGCTAACAAAAATGGTCTCTGCCCATAGATAGAGTTACTGAGTGAAAAAGGCAGGTCAGATTTATGCATCTAGTAGACGACCTCAATGTCTACCAGTACATTCCCTTTAAAAGCCTCTAAGCAGGTGTAGGAGCCTAACCTTCCCCAAGGCTTCATCTTTGTCAACAATTGAGGAAGGCTTTCCTCTACCTCCAGAAACCTCAACCTGCATATAAGATTCAAGAAGACAAACAGATTAAACAGAATCTGAAAACAAACACACACTACTGCTAGAAAATTGAGACCATGATCATTAGATATTTCAGGCACAAATCCATATTCATACCGGCACTATTTCCCATGCAAAAGCACCACTGTTCTGGGCATTAATTCCACGTTCAAAACTCTGAACAGCGTGGTTATCCTGAGGCCAACATCAAGGAATTAGTTGATGTAATTTAGCTGGGGTAAATAAAATGTATATGGATACACATATTGAACATCACAATTAATGTACAGCTGAATTCTTCTTACTACATACTACAGTAGAATATTTGTTCTCACAGGTACTCTGCTTGTTATTCACTCTTTAGTAGCCACAATTAGCAAGATAAAAAACAGAAATGGAAAGTAGCATAAGAAGCTATTTCTCTTCAACCATAACATAAAACTCAATAGGCATGTTTTTTTTAATTCAGGTTTTTCTTTTATATGCTGAATAGTCTGCAAAGGGCAACTGCAGGAAGCAAACAAGTGATAAAAGTTTAAACATGTATAAAAACATGAAAAAATCATTGGCCAGGTGAACTCTGCACTCAAGACTAAGAATTTAAAGCCAAAATTAAAATGACAAAAATACAACACTTGGAAGTAGATCAAGAAAGGAAGTAGACAGGTATAAAGTGATTCAGACTTCAACCAGCACATAATTAGGACTGAGAGGCAGCGACGTACAAGGATGGTTCTGCTGGAATTAAGTAATCTGCAAAAGTCACAAGGTTCAAATTCAAGTTTGTGTTCACCTTAAATAATTAAAAAAAAGCATGTCACAGAATTCAATAAATGCATTAACTCTTTCGATGAGCCTCTGTTAATAATATTTTGATTTGCTTTAGGTTTTGAAAATTGAAACCATTTGCTCCCCTTTGGAAGGGAATGGTGTTGAAAACCCAAATGACAGGAAGAGTGCACCTCTTAAACAATGCAACTTTTGTAGCCCTCAACTTATCATAGAGTTTTGGAGGTCTTCGAAGACTAGAAGCCTGTGTCTTTGTGCAATGTTAGCTACAAAATAATTGCAAAATCACTTCTTTCATTTACAAGCTTATCTCATAGAATCAAACAGGTTTTGTGCTTGGAAGGAAGATTCTACAGAGTGATACAATTTCAGATGAGGCCCTTCACTAAACAGGAAAAATAAGGTCCCAACTATGTTTCTTAAATTGGACATGTAGACAAAAAAATTGCAACTTCAAGGAGCACTTGCAAGGTATTCTTTACATTCTTATTGCAGATGTCCTGTCAGGCCTTCTGTGGTTGGAAAGGGTGGACTTGAACAACCAAAAATTATTCAATAGTTGCAAGGAATATATGGAAGGGCAAAACATTAATGTACATCAACTTCCTATCAGAGGATGACACAGACTAACATAATCCAAAGAGATCTCATCTCAGTGCAAAAATTTGTTCACTAGATATCAAAGGTAAGTGTTATAACAAGCCATTCTGTCATAAACATAGAACCAAGGACAAGTTCAGGCTCTGGCTATTCAGAAGATACCAGCTTCAATGAAGATAGCTAATCAGGTAATGGGTTTCACTAGGGCCATAAGATCTGCAACTAATGTTGGAGCATGATTGCTGTTAGACCGAAACCCGCAAGCGTTAATCTCCACTACAATCGCCAAAGTTAGGATCCACGAGGCGGGGTTAACCCATGTCGTGAAACTCATGGGGAGTGCTGGACACAAATGCCAACAATCTCCCCCCCAGCGTTACCCAGGTGAGTTTTGAACTCGAGACCTGTCGCTCTGATACCATTTGTTGGAGCACGATTGCCATTAGACCTAAACCTGCAGGTGTTAAACAATCACCAAAGTTAGGATCCACGAGAGGGGGTTAACCCATGTTGCGAAACTCAAAGGGAGTGCTGGATGCAAATGCCAACAACTAACACTCCACTGGGGTAGAACGTATGAAGGGAAGATTAACATATGCCTGGGATATCTGTAGATTAAATCACATGGAACCCAATTCCAAATAAATAAATGCATGACACAAACTAGCAATAAAGAAGACATGTGCAGCATTTAAAAAAAAATAGAAAACTAGTGATGACAATACAAATGATGATAGCATGTCATAGAAGCCCAACAATGGAGGCATAGTTAATCATAAATATAAATAACTACACAACAGAAGAGCAACAATGTTGATGGCAGACAGCCAAGATCCCAGTGCAATACTAAAATTGTAATAATACTCAAAAGTATATTTCTCGGCAAACATGTAAAGGAAAAACCACAGCATGACAAGATCAAATAGCTAATGTACAACGATAAGGAATAGTTCAGGGGTCAAGTGACACAGGAGATATACCTGGGAAAACTGAGAAAATCAGCCAATGTATATCAACAAAAAAGAGCACAAAAAATGCCATAAATCACAAGGCATTCCATAAGGCCAACCTGAATTCTTTGAAAACCACAGGAAACCCTGGAGTCAAAAGTTAAAACGAAGTTTTGAATGAAGCACAAAAAGAATAATCTCTCAACAGGAAAGAATTACATCAAATATCCATGAATGACAAGGGTAGCACTTGGGGCCAACGGATACATGCATTCTAAATACAATAAGGTGCAAACATCTGATTTTACAGTACTGTTTCCATTCTGCAGATAAGATTGGATAATTTATAGGTCCTAAAAGTAGATCATGACATTGGAAAGGTAGGGCAAAGCTATTGTTGGATGATGTCCAGGTCCAAGTTAGAACTTAGAAGACAAGTACCAGCCCAGAAAAGATGAGCACATGAAACCCTGCCGCAAACTGAAATCATTAAAACAACTATAAAAGCATATATTCTTTTCTAAATAATTTTAGAGAAGAAGAAACACCTGTTCTTCTCTTGATATGATATGACTGTCTGCACATAACTCTGCACATACTCCCATGCCAAAGTCATTGTAAACATCCCAAAGTCCGTCTTTCATCATTCCATCGACAAGAGATCCGTGTCCCAGTCGATACCCTTTCCTATTGAGAGATAATAAGTGAATCCATAAAAATAAAGTTCCACTTAAATTGTAGCAAATTGCTTTAATAAGAGAAAGAACCAACTTTAGTTATCAAGGCTTAAACAATTGATATACCTGGCATCAGGGAGGTAGTAAGGAGCGTTTGACATGCTTTCCATGCCTCCAGCCACAACAATATCATTGCTTCCTAACTGGATACTCTGAGCTGCTAACGTTGTTGCTGAAAAAGAATTGAAAATTTTCACAGTAAGGCTGTTTGTTCTTAAGAAAGAGAATTTATAAGATTGATAAATCACAAGAAATTGATTTTATTTATATATTCGTTGCAGTCCTTAACATTCTAAAAAGTTAAGATATTAAAAGCACAAGAAAATCAAGTAGCATTGCCATCAATATCTATAAAATTCCATATCTCCCATTTTCAAATAGTGATCAAAATTTGTCATACCTTTCATTCCAGATGCACAGACTTTGTTGATTGTAGTGCATACCACAGAATTAGGTATGCCTGCACCCAGTGCTGCCTGTCTAGCAGGAGCTTGACCCAGGTTTGCACTCAAAACATTTCCAAAAAATACTTCTTGAACCATGCCAGATTCAACACCTGCTCTCTTGAGAGCAGCTGCAAAAGAATTAAATAGAATATTTAGCATGAAACCAATCATTTCAACTATATTTGCAGATAAACACATCCACAAAATAAAAGCCGAAAAGATAAGAACCAAAAAAAAAGGAGAAACAATTAGTGATTGCCATTTTTTTCGCAAACTATCATTAAAAGGCATAACCATGCATTTCAACATGGAATAATCCACTTTATTTCAACACAGCCTGACCTGCTAATTTTTAAAAAAGCTTACCCTCAATGGCTATCGATCCCAGTTTCGTTGCAGACACGCTTGAAAGAGCTCCACTCAGGCCTCCAAGAGGTGTTCGGGCAACACCGACAATGCATACATCTATTTACATCAAGGTTTCAATTAGTTTCAGAACCACACATCAGCAGAACAAAATTCAAATTCAAGTGGTGACTTTGAGTTCACATTGTTAGTTTTTCCTAATTTCATGTGGGAAAGATTAGCACAAATCAATATTTATTTTTCTTGAATATGCTCCATAAGTACTTTTCCAGCCTTCACTTATCTTATTCAGTTCTACTTAGTAATTTGTACAAGAGCTGCTCAAAATGTACCTCGAGGCTTCAATGAGCCTGACTCTGAAGTTGATCCCATACTTTAGTCTTTGTATCTAACGTAAGAAAAAGATATGAGCAGGCCTGCATATAACAATCAGAAAGTCATCAACAATTACATCACTATCTGTTAAATGAGTCACTGGAATATAGGATGATTTCACTTATTTTATTCTGGTGTGTGTACATAATTTATCTTTGACGCCTACCAAAGAGGTTAAATTTTCAAGAATCCAAGGTGATTACATATCAAGATGTTTTTCTTTGGGTGAGACAAAGGTATCTATAAATCCTAGCTTCCAAGTTCAATTATCGTCCAATTTTAATTACAGTGCAGTGAGTACCCAACAAATACCCAAATCCAGAAGCTGTCAGGAACCAGTGGATATCAACAAAGGTAATTTTCTACGAGGAAATTATGGGAGAAGGGGCAGTTCTCAAACAAACTTGAAGGAAACTAGCTTCTTGGCAGTATAACAAACAGAACATGCCAATTGCTGCAAGGTAAGAACTTTGACCTAAGTTCCCTTGATACATCTCTCCATGCCCAAGGCTTTGCTACATTGTAGATTATCAACACACAAAATACGCAAACACATGAAAGAGAAAACATTGACAACCCATGCAAAAATGCATGGAGAACACAAATGAGCAAATAGAAGCACATTTTGGAAAGGTATATTTCCTTTGCATATGATAATCCACAGAACTGACATGCATAAAAGAACACATAAAGAGTGGGCCATATATTTATGTCAATTAGTTTTTTTTTCCTTTTTTCTTTTTAGCATTACACACACATAGTACACACAGAGGTTTAGGGATTATCCGGCCCCCCCAACCCCTCACCTGGGCTGTAGAATTTACCTCTTAGCACAATCAATAAGCCAACCAAAACGCAAACATCATGCAAACATGAACAACTGCAAATATTTTGCCTTACCGACAGAAAGCCTGTCTGCTTACAAGGAATGCTGTTAGGTTTTCGGGTTATTCCAAAAGTATTTACACCATGTTTGGGGGTGCTTCATGAGATTTGGGGTACATATGTTCAGCCCCTGGATGGTCCAAGATGGATTGCACTGTGAGAGATGGTCCGTGATGGATATGCATAGTTGAGATAGCTTGCTTAGTGGATGCCTGACCTCAATTGATTGCTGGCCCAATGTTCTTTTCTTGTGCATTGGAGATATCTTGCCTAGATTGTGGATGCACTTCATGATGGCCACATGGAGAATTCACTTGGTGGGAGAATACCCTACAAGCTACAGGGGATGTGGAGTATTGTGCATCATGGAGGAGGCCTTCAAACCCAAGATGGCATGTGGCAGCTTGGATTCATATTCGGAGGATGGTAGATGGCTCAAGGACACTTAAGGCTTTGACAATCTTCTTGCGAGGGGTAGCTACCCCACTGGAGTACTTTGCTTTGGAGAATAGATGGAGACCGTGGAGGCTCGGGATGGAGTGGTTTGGACTTGCCTTGTGTAGCTACATGCCTTGGAGTCCTTATTGTGCACGACATCTGGAGCATGACACTTGTACTCTAGAGTGGACGTCTCACTTGTGTGGCCTACAAGAGCTTATTATGGTTGCTTGCAAGGGCTTGTGCCCACATCATATTGTTGGCCTCCCTTACCTCTTATATAAATAGAGGAAGGAGAGAGACTTTCCATTCATATCATCATTTGCATCTTTCTCTTTGTAGTTGTCTTTTTGGATAGATTCGCTAGGGTTCATGAGTTCATGAGGAAACCCTAGGAGAAGCTATGGAAGGGAAAGAGGATGCCTTGGTTTCGAGTTTTCTCTTGTGACTATGGAGAAGAGATTGGAAATCATCATGACTTGTGTGTTCATTCTTTCTCACTCTTTTGTAGAGACGTGACCTAGAAGAGAAGCACACTTGTCCTCTCTCTCTCTAGGTCTTCATTTGTACTTTTTTTCTCTCTCTCTTGGGTGCTAGGGTTTCTTGGAGCATCTTGGATTTCTAGGGTTAGGGTCTTACCGAATGTTTTAAAACTCCGACTCGGACTCAGAATCGGTCGAGGGTCAACTCAGACTCAAACTCAAAATCGGTCGAGGGTCAACTCGGACTGGGGAATGATTCAGCCGAGTTGAATTTAATGACTCAGTTTACTCAAAAATACATAAAATATTTCAATTTTAAAGAAAAACAATATCTTAAATATTCTAATCCATGATTCCAAAGCATTAGAGACAAAATATCCAAAGTCTGCTCATGTATATACCATATAAGGGTGAATATATCAAAATGGCACGAAGTGTACTGTGCAATACATATCTGGAAGTGGAACAAAATACATAATCGATGAGGCCTAAATGGCCTGTAGAGTCCATAAAACAACATGCTATGATGCCACTACATCATACATCATATATCATACATGTCGTTGATCAACATGATCAATCATCAAACTCATCACACTAGTAGAACTAGAAGTAGAACTAGAATCAAGGATTCAGGACTAGCAATGGCATCATCATCTGGCTCAAGCTCGAACTCCTCAAGGTCATCTACAACTGCAATAGTAGTATTAGTTGAACACCTACAAGCACGAGGTTAGGGTTCATCTTATAGCTTTAGGGTTAGGGTTACATTCTAAGTTGCACGAAACAAGGAAACAAGGATGAGTTTCCGAAATCGGGACGTGTTGGAAACGTGACCCCCCAAAATTTTGGAAACAGGGAACCACAATATATATAGATAGATAGATGGATGGATGGATGGATAGATATAGGTTTGTATGTATGTATGTATGTATGTATGTATATGTATATTTTAAATTAATAAAAAAGCAAGGACATTTAAAAAAATGAATGTGAAACATAAATCATAAATCATACATGTCAGTGAATCATTGCCTATATTGGAATCATATTCATCAATAGCACCCTATACCTCCCTCCTCTAGGCTCTAGCCCTTGCCTCTACCCTGAATCTCAAAGTTGATCCTCCAAGGACATTAGTCAACGATTCAATATCTAACAATTTTGATGAAACTTCCTAATCCAATCATTAAAGGTAGAAAAAGTTTCTCATGCTTAATAAGTGATTTTGCTTGAGTGAAGAGTACATTTTTAGTAGGGTCATGACATTGGAGTTCAACCATCAACACCACCAACATCAAAGTATATAGAGAGGTTGATGTGCTTGATTAAACGTCAATCCCATGCCCTTGTACATGATAGAATTTGGTGGAAACTTTGCAATCTTAAAATCATGAAAACTATTAAGTATGTTGAAATTCTGAATGGGATCTAAAATTCTACTTTTTGCATATGAAGTCCAATGAGGTTGGAACCACTTTCAAACATCCTGAAACAATTAATGGTAATGTTAAAAATTTAAGTAGAATGTCACTTTTACTTAGTATTACCAAATACTACTAAGTAACTGAACGGAGCATATTTGTTTTTACAATCAACTCAGTCGGTTTAGGATAGGACTCAGCTGAGTTGACTATTCCGATACCAAACCAACCGAGTCGGACACTGACTGTGTCGGTTTGATATCAAACCAGTCACCCAATCCGATTCGAAGGCCGAGTTGAATCGATGGATGGTCAACTTGGTCAACTCAGTCGAGTCTGAGTCCAAGTTGACTGAGTTTTAAAACTATGGTTTTACCCTTGAAGATTGGGGACTGGGGTTTTCGAAAAAACCCTAGGGTGGACTTGTGAAGCAAAAGGGAGAAGGCGGACATCTTGGCTTGGAGATAGTGTTGGAGGGATTTTTCACTTGTTCTTCCTAGTGGAGCTAGGGTTTGATGGTTTACCCTAGCTAGGGCATTTTGCATGGTTGGATTTTGTAGCCTTGAAGGGAGGCTATGGTATGTACTTCATCATTCAACTTGTATATGAAGTTTCCAGCCATACCTATCTTGTGTCAATTTCAGATTTGATTTTCAACTACATGTGTTCTTTATATTGCTATTTACATCTATTTATGATCTTGTTGATTGGACATTAGTAAAAGGGCAAATTGTTAAGTGATTTGAGTCTTGACGTCTAAAGAAGAAGATAAAGGGATTGATTTTACTGCTGTTATTTCTTCTCTAAAAATACATTTCCAGATCCGAATATTGACTGATAAGTTGCCCTAGAAAGGCTGAAAACTTATCTCATTGGTTGACAATGGACATCTTTTTTCCTTAACTGCCAGGAAGTCTAGGACTGTTTAAAAGTGAATTATTGCACTTCTTATGATGTTTTTTTGTACTTTAATTTACAACAGTCCTAGGGTAGAAAATTCTGGGATTAAGATCTGAACAACCTTTTAGAAAGAAGGTGAAATTTCTAAATCGCATTGAAGAGTCATTTCGGTGAAATTTCCAACAAATGCAACTGAATAAATCATACAAACCATATGTACTTTCTAAAAGTACTGGAAAATTGAAACCCTTACACAGATTCTAGAAATGGAAGAAAATCATAACTCATATGTTCTTTCCAGCCAACATTTACTAGACTCACTTCATCAGTGGACGTAAAATCCAGTCAACAGGCAAACTTTCGCACACAAGTCAAACATTTTTTTTGTTTTTGACTGAATGCCTCCAGTCAACACGAGCAAGCATCAACTGTTCTACATGAGCTATTTAATGGGGAGAAACATATCGACATGCTACAGAAGTGACCCTTGGGCTAACAGACCACAAGTGGGGGTATCTATTCTACTAATGTTGCCCAGGACTTGCACCTGCCCCCACCCAATTATTACCACCACTGTCACAAACACAAGCAAGCATGAGCACAGCCATATCATTGGAGACACTTAAACCCTGGTGGGAGAAATAACAACACCCCATTTTCACCCACTCCACAAACCACTGTTTACTAAGGAGTAAAACAACTTTACTTGCATCACTGCATAGATCTGAAATCACCAAGCTAAAAGTGCGATCTAATGGTTGGTATGTGGAATTTGCCAAAAAAATCAAGAGATCGGTGCATCTTAAACCCCAAAGAAATAAAAAGCTAGGACCCTACAAAATTAAAGTTCCTAATTTTCAGTATCATGAACTATAATTAATATGCAATAAATCCATTAAAGTTTCAGTACAAAATAGTAAAAAGCTAATCACATCCGTAATATTCATTCAATGGATCCAAAATACGAATTCATGAATTCCATACAAACAAGCAAAAAGAAACACCCAAAAAAAAATAAACGCAAACGTAGCAGAAGCTCCTTTATACGGAAATCCTGGTATATAAGACCTTCAACATGGGAGATCAAATAAGAGAAAAACATAGACACGGTAGAGAACCTAAAATGAAAAAACCTGAAAACAGAGTAAGACAGAATCCAACGAAAATATCTATATATTTTCATCGCTGAAATATAAACGTATTGGGCTTACCCTGATCCTCCGGGCTTGCTACGGTCAATTGCTCGGATGATGCCCAATTTGTAAGGAATACCCGGATAGATAAGAAGGCAGCCAACCAAACCCTCCTACCAGAAATGAAAGAATGCTGCTGTTGAATCTCCTCCGGTCCGGATCTGCCGTTTAATACCAAAAAATAGAGTAGGTCCTATCTGGATCTTCCACCATCAATAATTTTACATGTGAATTATCTGTTTATTATGACGTTGGCAGCTTATTATAGAAATTGGATAATTGAAAGAAGAGCACAAATCCCAATGGTCATGGATGGATTAGTTGGCATGAAATTGGACCGGAGCAGATCGTCTAGTCGCAAATGGCGATCGTAAACCGGGCGTGCAGCCCACCAGAGAGGACTTGGGACTGTCAATATGCAGTTGAAATCCTGGGAAAAGCGAACACTAGTCAGCGCTGTGTCCAGTTCCAATCTTAAATTAATGTATCATGTTCCAGTTGTTTAAGAATCACTGGAGTTTTATCAAATTATATTTAAACTCGAATTTTTAAATTGATTCTAGGTGTTAAATCTAAACTTTAATCACATCTAAAGAAAAAAAATGCATTATTTTTATTGTTTTTCTTGTGCGAGGAGTTTAAACTCTTCTTCACATCATTTGTTTGTTTTGGTTCACCTAATTGGGTCAATATATTTTTATTATATACCTTATAGCAATTGGTGAGAGTAAGAGGAAGTGGTATATTAATTGAAATGGAATTTAAATCAATATATTATATATTAGTATGGTTATTTAATTTGTGGTTGATAAACATTGATAGGTCACAAGTTAAGTGTTAGTAACAAGTTAATTATTTTTATTGTGGAGTTTATGTATCAGTTAAGAGTTATTTTTATTGTGGAGTTTATGTATCAGTTACTAGTTATTTTTATTGTGGAGTCTATGTATCAGTTATGCGAGTTATTTTTATTGTGGAGTCTATGTATCAATTACGAGTTATTTTTTATATTTATTTCTTTTATAATTGTTTATTTTGAATTTGGAACAACTGCTATAAAATAAATTTATGGATGTTAGTCCACCCCAAATTCTAAGATATAAACACCTATGATTGTAATTAAAAAATTATTATTGTAATTCATTCTTTTCCATTTTATTAGTCATTTTAAAGAAGTATATTTTTTTAAAATGGCAAAACATATTTTTTTAAATTTATTTTAATTTCATTCATTCCATTTTGTGGTTAAGGAGATTATGAATGAGATATGCTATGACATCTTTGATGTATGTGTGAAAAGGAATGTCACAACAACTTTCTTAACGATACCTTACTCAAAATCTTGTGCCATAAATGTCTTCTTTGTGATCTTTGTGAAGGGGTGTTCATCTACATCACCCTTGTGTTTGAGAGGACTCACAAGCACATGCACAAAGGAATTTATAAAAAACTCCTCAATCATTCCTTGGTACCAATTGACAAAAGTTCCCCAAGATGTGTGTGTGCCTTGATTTGCATGCCTTCTTCCCCATTGACAAGGCTCAATAGAATTATCTTCATTTAGTTGCTCTAGTGAGATGACAACATCAATAAAGGCAATAGATCACTAAAACTCGTTACATCCACAATGTTTTTTTTTCAAACAGAAAAATAGCTATATTTTTATATTAAAAATATATAATAAGGTTCAATCAACGATCCACATAGAGAAGGTCACAACCCGACCAACAAAGTCCAAGGCAGAGAATAGATCACAATAGCAGATGTCCACAACAACCAAAAGATCCACGCGAACCAAAGAGATGACGAGCCACATGGGGCACACCACGTCACTCTTATGAAGAGAAGGCACCCAAAAAATAATGCCGAAAATATGAAAAGAAGTGAAAACGACAAAAAATATAGCCGCAAAAAAGTCCCACATCCCAAAAAGGTACTCCCCTACCAGCAAGAGGATGCAGAAAGTGAAATACTCCCACTCGAAGAGAGGAGAGAGTGGGACCAATACTCAAAATGGATACAACCACCAATCACAGTCAGAGCCCGCTTAGATAATAAATCAGCCTGAGTGTTGTGCTCCTGAAATATATGGTTGATCGACAATTGATGAAAATCATTTAAGAGAGAAACCACCATATCCATCCATGAGGCGAGCGCCAATGAAAGAAGAGAGCCATGGCCACACGCCCAGTCGATAATAGTCATGGAGTCACCAACAATTTGTTTGAGAGGTATAGATTTGCACTTGGAGAAAAATAGGGTCATCCAAAGAGCAAGAAGTTCACCTCTTGTGTTGGATCCCATTCCGCTGTTCATCCAGATATTGTAGACATGGTGTTGGATCACAATGTTAACAGTTCTAATCTCCTTTCCATTGTATTTCATTGTCGAAAAACGTTGTTTGCATCATGATGAACCTCATCGAAGGATGGCTTTAAATTGGTGTATATGATTATTTACATATTTATTACTCTAATCATTTAACACTGTAATGAGACGTAAATGCTTGTTTAGGTTGCCACAAAATAAAATATGACACATTGGGATTTTTTTATATGCTACAAGCTTTTGCAACACGATCAAATTTTAATCGCTTTTGAGGTTTATTGTTATTTTTTAAGTTGAGTTATTTTATGGACAAGTTTCACATTAAATGATAATTTAATTTAAATTTTAAATTAAATGACAAGACACTATTTTTTCTATGTTCTATTATGTAACTTTGTCAACAGAGTCTAGATTGGGTGGTATGATGGACACTGGGGATACCTTGATTCTTAGTGAATAGCAAATGTCTATTCTTTTCGTGGATGTAGCCTGTGATTTCGATAAACCACAATTTAAAAAAAAAACTTGTCATAATTACTTTTCGTTTCATTTTCATTTCTTTTATTTATTAGTATTATTATTAAAGTAAGAAACAAGAAAAAACACTTTAATAAAAAGGTAGAAAGGGAATTGATAAATTTATAATTATTTTTAATAAAAATAAAAAGGGAATTGATAAATTTATAATTATTTTTAATAAAAGTAAAAAGAGAATTGATAAATTTATAATTATTTTTAATAAGTGTAGATTTCATTTTCAAAATATTAATATGAAAATAATATTTACATGCTTTTATAATTATTAATTAAAAACACTTTTTTACATTTTAAAATAAAATCACTATTTTTAAAATCTAAGTTCTCTTTTAAGTGATGGCAACTCCGTTATAAGCATACCAGTGAATTACAAGTGTGTTTAATGATCAATCATCGATCCATGGTTTAAAATGAGTTGTTTTTGGAACTTCATCGTTGACATGGCACTATTCTAAATACCTCACTCCCCATGATGAACTATGGATGTAAGGAGCATGCTAATGCATATGTTGTTATTAAGATTTAGAAGTATAAAGTGGCTCTCATAAACACTAAATAACTTTCAAGTTAGGGTACACAAATACTAGCCTCTCTCCCTTATCTTAAGTAAAGAGTTGAGAGAAAAAAATTAATATTTCGTGTAGTTTTTTGGTTCTTGTAATAAAAGAATCGAACTAAAACTCGTAGGCATTAATATCCCAATGACTAGTTCCTATTTCCATATGCTCCCAAGGAAAATTATAGGGTGATCTTGGTGCAATCATACCAAGTTAAGCTAATTTTTGGCCCCTTTCTTTATTACCATTGATTATATACATCATCCTAATTTCAATTAAGTCAAATATAGTGTTTTCAATTTGATTGAAATAATGTTGAATGATGTTTTTTTTACTTAGTACAGTTTATTTTAATAGGTTTTGACACTCTCCTAGCCATCAGTCTTTCTTTCTCAAGATGTGTTATAAGGGAGGTTTGCATATCAACATATCCATGGTTTTTTGGAATTTTCAAATCTCACGAAGGGTTGTCATTCTAGTCTAAAATTGCTTTGCACTAGGGTAATTATTTCGTCTCTTATAAGATTTCAAACAATTATAGGTTGGGTATGATAGTTGTGGTATTTTTTTCTTGTAAGAAGAACGCAAATAGGGAAGAATCACATACATATTTGCTATATTGTCATAGTATTTTGGCATTCTTATGTCTTGTTAATTTTCAGATTTAGATCAAAGATTGCAGATTATTTAATGGAAGGACTCAGATGAACCTAAGCAAGATCTCAGAAGTATAGAGTTGTGTATCTTTTGAATTGATAATGTTCATTTTCATGTTCCAATCAATGCCATATTCCATTCAACGTATAGTCTAAACACAAATTTGGAAAACTTTAAACACGGAATAGAGGACAAATCTCATTATATCCCTAAGTAAGTTTTCATGACTTGAGATCTTATTTGTTGAGGTCTTTAAACATGGACATGTATATGCTAACATAACATAAGTATGATACGATTCTTATCTAGAATAACTATTTTTAAAATTACTTATATTAAATTGAAGTTGACCTCACTAGTTTTTAAACTTGTTTTCTATGACCTCAAAGTTATTGCCTTCAACAACATGATCGTCCTTTTTAGTGTCATGCCACCACACATCTTCTTCTTAAACTTGTTCATATTATTTCCTTCAACAAGATCAATTTTTTTAATGCCATTTTTCCACATGTCTTCGTCTCAAAGCTTATTCATATTGTTGACATGAGATTTTTACTCAAAATATACTCCATTAATTATGTGATAAAGAGTTTCTACTTCAATCACACTCCTTAATAAAAATCATTTTCAGATCACTTCAACATTATTATTCACCAGTCAAGTCTTACTAGCATAGTTGGTATTCGAGGGGTTTCGTTTGTTAGGTATCTCAGGGTTCGAAACTTGGTGGTGGTGGGAGGAGACACCAAGAAAGCCTAGTCATGCTAAGGGTTGGTGTGGCCCAGGCTGGATGCAATCCCCAAGTGATTTTAATGGCTTAGATGCCCCTAGATCATGTTTTCTTAGGCAAAAAACCAATCCCGCAAATTAAAAACATTCAAACTAAAAAAACATTATTATTTACCCTTAAAAAGTAGAGAGTGTAAATAATTCTAAACTTTTTCCTCCTTAATGAAAATCCTTCTCAAATAACTTAAAATTAGTATTCCCCAATTAAAGAGTATACTAATTCTAACCCTTTTGTTTATGATACTTTGTCATTATAATCTGTCATAAATTAACCCAATCCACTTTGACAATGATAATAGAGATGGCATACGCAATACACGGGCATATGGTTCCAAAAATAGAATATGAAATGCAAAAACAAGAAAGTATGACTCTTACTCCATAAGCTTGAAGATCATACCCCACAAGAAAGTATGATGTCGTGTTTTCTCACTTTGAATAAATAGGTGAATATTGTATGGATAGTTTGGTTGTTGGTATTGAAAAAAACATACAACGGCTTTTGTCTTATAGCTAGGGGAGTTGTTGTGTACTAGTGATACACGTACAAGTTTTACTTCCCTAAGGATGAGATTAGGGTCTGTTTCGTTCATGTTGAATCTCTTTGATGGTGTTTTTACAACTTAGGACAATTAATCATTCTCTTGTCGACTAAAAGAAATTTTAGATCTTATTTCAAAATAAGAGTGGACCTTTACCCACATTATGAAGGTAGACAATCAAATTTAAATCTTTTATTTAAGAATAATTAATAATATGTGAGGACAGTATTATAGTTATAAGAATTATCTTTGTGTGGAAAAGCACTTTTACAACTCAATGTGAGAGAAGTGTAGTGTAATGTAATGTTGTTGTAGCATAAATTGATCAAATATAATATTGTTAAAAATGTGAAGCCGGTTATATATGTTAATATTAATATTTGTTAATTGGGTGTAATTTGAGTAGTTAAAAGGAAAAGTTGTTTTCTCACCTATCCAAGGTCATATCTCACTTTGTGACATGTTTTTTTTCATGAATTGATTGTCGTTGAGATGTTGACCTGGTCCTTAGCCTTAAATAATCTAGTTGACCCTAGTTACCATCCTCAGAATGAGGAAAAGTGCACAACGGGTTTCCCTAAGAAATGCATTACATGGAAAAAATGTTAATATTAATACACACACACACACACATATAGATATAAGGCTTCCAACATTATGAAGGTCAAGAAAGCCATAAAGGAATGGGCTAAGAATTTTGTGGAAAGATCTTAGGTTGATCTAAGGAAGGTTGAGGCACATATTAACTTGATGTTCGTTTCAAACTCTTATGGGGTTTTCTCGGATGTAGAAAGCATTGTTCTCAAAAAATTGGAGGTTCATAGTAGAGAGATTCTAGAAAAAGAAGAGATTTCATGATTATTAAAGAGTAGGGATCTATGGATTCCTGAAGGGGACAATAATATTAATTTTTTCCACAACTATGTGAATTATCATAATTAGAGAAACACCAGCTGGGAGATTAAAAACCAAGATGGCGTTATGGTGAAATCCTTTGAGAAAAGGTGGAGGTGGGAAAAAGGTATTTTAGTACATTGTTTAAAGAACCAAATAGCTATAATATTGGCAAGATTATGAAAAATCTCAGTTCAGTTCCCTCAATTTTTTATGAAGAAATGAATCAATCGTTGAGTGTTGATGTAACTTGTGAAAGAATTCATTCAGTTCTTAGTTCTTTCAAAAAGGGGAAAAGCCCAGGGTCAAATGGTCTTTCGATGGATTTATATGGAGAACACCACATCAATACCGCATTCATGGCACTTATCCCCAAGAAACAAGAGCTTGCTACATTTGATGGCTTTAGATTTATTTCTCTTTGTAACTTGACATATAAGTTCATTTCAAAACTATTGCTAAATTAAAATCGATTTTTCCAGGTTTCATTTCTAAGGAACAATTTGGCATTCTCCAAAATCGGAAAATTCATGAAGTCGGTGCCATTACACAGGAAGGCATGCATTTGATAAAGACTCAAAAGCTTTCGACAATGATAATTAAAGTCGACCTCACAAAGGCCTATGACAAAGTCAATTAGGTCTGCTTAAGGTTAGTACTTATCCAAATGGGAATGAACTTGCAAACATCAACTGGATCATGGGGTGTCTTCTCTTATTTCCTTTGTTGTTCTTATTAATGGAGCTCCTTTAGGTTTCTTTTAAGCAAGTAGAGGCCTCAGACATGGATCCTCTTAATCCGGACAATGTTCTCTTATTCAGAGTTGATAATTTGCAAGAGTTCAGAAAGTTGAAGGAAATCTTGGATCTTTATGCAGGGAAATCTATAGGAATGGAAATAAATCTTTCCAAATCTTGTTTATTGTTCAATAACATACATTATGTTATTCTAAGACAAATGAAAGACTTATTGGAGATACAAGTCCAAGATTTGGAACAACGATTCAAATATTTGGGTTTTAAGCTAAATCCACTTAAATATTCTTATGTACACTGGATCTAGTTATTTAACAAGATTGAAGCTCGTATGGCTATCTGGGTGAACAAGTGTTTATCCAGAGGTGGTCGACTAGTTCTCATAAACTCAGTGTTGGAAATTATCCATGTTTACTGCCTTTCGATGGCCAAGATTACAAAAGGCATATTGACCAAAATTCGAAAGAAGTGTTTCATCTTTCTATTGTCCAAAATAAGCTAAATGAGGGCATCCCTCTTGTAAAATGGGAAAGACTAGCTCTATCAAAGAAACTAGGAGGATGGGGCTTGAAAAATATGTATCTTTTCAGCTCATTATTAGCTGCTAAAAATCTTTGGAGACTAGTGTATAATGATTCATTATGGGGTCGTCCGGTTAAATATAAGTACCTAAAAGGCAAATCTATGGAGGTTTGGTTCAAGCAGGTAAGGAAAGAAGATAAGTCAAGTTCATTTATTTGGAAAGATTTCATTGGGGTGTTCCCTCTTATTGGAAAGTGGACAACTTGAAAGATAGGGGACAAGAGAAAACTAAGAGTTAGGGAAGATCCATGGATCAATGCAGGTGAAGGCTTTGTCCCTTTGGAGGATTTGTTGAAATCTCAGCATGCTAAAGGGATCTATTATCTAAGAGATGCGATCTCTTCTCTTCCAGGTACTCTTGAAGGGAAATATTGGAAAGACACATAAGAATTAGGTCTAGAAGGGTTCTTGGCGATTATATGGCAGGAATATCTGGAAAGACTCTCTTCTTGTTTCATAATATTTTCAGAAGAACTAGATAGACTTAGTTGGTTGAAAAATACAAGTAATGGACTTATACAAAAAAGCTTAGTTACATGACAAAAATAGAGGAAGAGTTTCAGGGTGACAAAGTTTGGTGGTGGAACGTGGTTTGGAAGGTGTATGCCTTGTTAAAAGTAAAATTGGTTTGTGGTTGGCTTTGACTAATAAATTGTTGACCTGGGATGGTGGAAGAAGTGAGGTTGGGTGGGTCCAAGCTTATTTGTGCTTTGTAAATAGGAGGAGGAATCAATTTTTCATCTTAGATTAGGATGTGGTTATGCAAAGCAAGTTTGGGTTCAGGCTATTCAAGGTTTGGAGTTGAAACTCGATGGGCGAGCTTATCTCTGGAAGATTGTGTCAAGGAATGGTGGGTGGATAAATAGATTGATCGCACAAATATTTTCCAAGCCAATTGATATATTAGATATGGCGTGCATGTCACTTGGCCATCTTTGAAGATCACTTTATCCCAATAGAAATGGTTGTTGATCTGGTTCAGAATTTGACATTGGAATTTAAATTGGAAGCCAAGAAGAAAAAAATAAGGATTATGGTATAGCTCTGAGTTTTGATTTGGACGTTCCTTGGGGTTATTTTGATGGCACCAGTCAAGGACATAGTCATGAGGGTGGAGCAGGAGTTGTGGTTTATTTATATTCTACTCATTATTTTCACATAAGGTTTGCAATTGGCAAAGGCACATATACGAAGTCAGAGTTCATTGTGCTTTGGGTTTTATTAATGGTAGCTAGTTTTTACAAAATTAAGAACTTACAAGTGTTGGGTGACTCAAAGATTGTGATAAATTGGGCCAACAATAAGGCGGTTGTGCAAGTATATGGTATTTCTCATCTACTGGAAGCAATTAGGAAAGAGATTGATGCCTTTGATCATATTATCTTCATACATATTTACAAGGAGATGAATTCAATAGAGGATGGTCTCTCTAAATAGGATCTAACCATTCGTCTAGGTCTTTTATTGAAGGATGAATTCATAGATGGGAGCACGATGGGAGGCTCCATAGTGAAATGTAGCTTCGTCATTTGTAACTTGTAGACTGTTGCTTGTGCTTTTAAGGACACGTTTTTGTTCTATTTTTCTAGAACTATATTAGTTGAAGTTGAAACAAAGGTTTATTTGGTTGATATACCTTTCAAATGGAATAGTTAAATGTAATTATTGAACTCCAACGGAATGAATAGGTGGAAGGGGTTATTCTCTCTCTTTTTGTTATTGTATAAAAATGCAACAACTCTTAGTAAGGATGTATTTGGAGATTTCCGTATTGGTTTTTCTGGGATTGCTACAAATCCATACAATGTATATTTTCTTTTGAAATATAAAGTTTTTTTTCTATGGAAAAAAATATAACAAACATCATTAAACTAGTCTAGATATATCTTAAGCATAAATCTATCAAGTGTCGATAGGAATTAAATCCATAAAAGTATAAACCTTTCCTCTAATTTTTGAAATCTAAAAAAGAATTGCACTTCCAATATTATTCCTCTAAATGCTTAATATATCTTTGGTTAAAATACTTAGTGAGTAGGCATCATTTTTTGAAACATATGCTTATGGAATTACATTATAAAGATGGACAATCAATTTAAAATATGTAGTTGATTTTTTTAATGAAAATAAATATATAGAATATTTCTTTTTATGAGAAATGTATTTTTTGGGGGGAAGCTCATTAGGCACTTCCCTTCATTTTGAGGATGGCACCCAGGGTACGCCGACAATGCCTAAGTTCCAAGCACCTCGCCCCGAGGGAATCAAAGTGAGTCGCATCCATTTCCTCCCCAACTTTGGGGGAGAGATCCCATGTCTGGCTCATGACCACTTGCGCTAACCCTTGGAATTAAAATTATAAAATATTATTATAACAATCATAATAATTTATTTAAGGTCATGACCTAGCCAAACATCAAACTAACATATAAAATCTCTTGTTTGTGGGACAAATGATAATTTTCATACAATGTTTCACTACTTAATTTACAAAAATGTACATACCATACCTTTCAAGTCCAACATAAATAATAATTATCATTATTATAAACATCACGTAATAATCACTTATAAAACATAATATTATAGTGGCAAAGATGCTGTCATATCAATTTAAAAACTTAATGCACGATATAAAATTATCATTATTATAGACATCACATAAATAATATTTTATGAAATATAAATCAGGTTGAAGTGACAAAGATATTCTCAGGTCCATTTAAAAACTTGGATACATAATATACTCAGGGGAGGAAAACAAGGTTTTGAAGTTTTTTATTTTTTATGTTTTGAAGTTTATAATAATAATAATAATATTCATTATATGTGGGGGAGAAAAAAACTTGGATACATAATATACTCAGGGGAGGAAAACAAGGTTTTGAAGTTTTTTATTTTTTATGTTTTGAAGTTTATAATAATAATAATAATATTCATTATATGTGGGGGAGAAAAAAATTATATTCTTTAATAAATTATGTTTTGAAGTGATACAAATATTATCACATCAATTTGAAAACTTGTTGAAGTGATAAAAATATTATGACATCAATTTGAAAACTTGTTGAAGTGATAAAGATGTTATCACATTGATTTGAAAACTTGCATACATAATATGCATGCGAGGACAAAAATGTGTTATCTTTAATAGCTTGTGTTTGATAGAAATAAGTAAAAGTTAGACATGATTAAGCCATGACCAAACCTAAAGTCAATATATCATGTTTTATCGCATTCATGGCTATGGCAACTTAATTGTGTTTGATAAAAGTAGATAAGGTATTTATGTGATCACTATATGATGATATTCATAATAATTATACCAGCATAGATCCATCTTAACTCCGGCTCTATCAAGCGTCGAGAGGGATCAAATCCCTTCAAGTGCAAACCCATTTTAAGGTCCTAGATTTGAGTAAAGGTTTGCCACCATCGTAATTTCCATTATATTTGTCCAGGCACCAACTATTCTCATTTGGAATCATGTTGTAAATGCTAACACATAAATCCTACAAATATGTAAAAGTTGCATTAATTAATTGATTATGAAGTAACATAGTTATTTACCCAAATATGATTGTCTAAGTGTCAACTATTTCATGTTGTAAACTATAACACATGATCCTACAAATACAAAAAAAATTGCATTCATTAACTAATTATGAAGTAAAATACTTGCAATTTACCCAATTATTATTTGCAATTATCATAAAACTAATATCTAACGTATTGTTCTATTATTAACTTAATAATACATAATCAATATATCCTCCATCATAATCATCCACGTGCCAACTATGATTCCTACAAATAGGCAAAAATTGCATTCATTCGTTGATTATGAAGTAAAATAGTTATTCTTAATCCATATGCAATGATTTTGTTGTGAATATATGTCTTTCTTGTAGACCAAATCAAGGCAAGACCAACTAATACACAAAGATTTAGTTGTCTTGTAACTATTTATGAAAATATTTATTTAAAATGTGAGGATGCATGAACGGAAATTGAAATTGAAATCCAATGTATATTTTTCATCTAAAAAACATGTATCTTGATATTCAACAATTCGATGTATATTTATATAAATGTATTTTACAATCTAGCCAATTTAAATTTGAGCCAACATGTGCTTGGTTTTATAATTTTTTAATATATTTAGTTTGTGGAGCCGACATGTGCCAAGTCATCATGACAAACATGACACATCTCATCCACTTTGGGTTGTAGAAAGTGCCTCTCGACGCAATAAAGATAGAAGATGAAAGGAAGTCAAAAAAATTTATTGTTTTGATGTTTTGGATTTTGGATTCCAACTAACCTCACTCTTGGTGGCTTCTTTTTCTTAGTGTTGTAACTTAGGGGTGGATTTCTCATTTGTTTATTAGTAAGGCATCAATTTGTTCATCAACCTACATTAAATTGTGTTGGGTAGGACAATGTCACATTGGGAGGCTTTGCCATGATGATAATTGTAGATGAGGTTGTGCTTTGCTAATGAATATTTGAGGAAATCTTGTCTATTTGGAGCATTGGGAGGAGAGAGCTACAAGGAATTAAAGATATTGAAGAAGGTCAAAAAGTTATTATGTGTTTTTAAATATATTATGCATATCTCCCAATTTAAAAGATTTGCAAGATTTAGTGAAACATATATTTATATCACTAAGAGTACTGCATATATTTATTCATGGAATTGGAAGCTCCTTTATTTACCTATCTACTTGAAGGTTAAATGTCCTTGTGTTTTTTGTGTGGGAAGTCATTAGACCCATGAGTGTCATGATATTGTTGAAGTCTAATGATCATGATCCCATTTACCTAATCAAACCAACTCACAATAGATTGAAACATTAGAAAACCTTTCCCCAACATAACTTTGTTGCCAAACAAGATGGATCACCATTGATGGGATATGGTAATACTTGGGATTGAATTCCTAGATTCTAAATATTACTTTAATTTTCAATCCAAGGTCATAGAATTTTCAAAAACGCTGACACTATATATGCAATCTTGAATATGTTAATCTTGCTAAGATGTTATTTACTATTTCTAATTGTTTCTATGGGGTTTCTTCTCATTCTTGTTCTACTCTATGCTGATGAAACTCTATGTAGCAATTGTAAAGAAAGTATAACTCTAAAAGGTATCACTACTCCAACTGAGCTAACTAAGTTGAATGCTTTGCTACAATTATTGGCATACATAATTAACACAACTAGATACACATTGCATTATGAAAGTAAATTGCATAAAAAGAACCTAATCCTATTGATCATTACCTAACTGAATGCATTGCTACGATACTTGGCACATAGGGATCTTCTTAGCAGGTCACACTTTAATGGCATAAACAAATTTCAGAAATGAAATGCAGAAATACATTTCTAAAATAAATCAATTAACACACTCGATCACATTGTATAAAATGGCTAATTAAAACATTAACAAAGAGGAAAACGACTGTAACAAAATGTTATATTACTAATGAATAAATCTACAATGATTAGGATCATTCCAGTAACACAATAGAGTGGGCCCTTACTCTACAACGCTCTAGACGATCCCCTTAAATTAATAACACACAAATAATGCTGATAATTGCTTAACACCATATTGTATTCATAGAGTAAATCACCACGAACCTTCTAAGGCCCTTGGTCTATTTATTTATACCAATATTTCATCAGAGTGATTTCTCCATTCTAGGAAAAAAATATTGATTACCATTATCCTGAAAAAAGAGGAAGAAAATGTGGGACAAGTATCCCTACAAAATGACAATAATGTATTCATTGTAATCAACCAAAGTTGTGATTCATTTATCAAAACTGACACCTCTCATACTACGCGCTGCATAAATCGTTGCTCTTATGTTCTTCCCATGACATTCTTAAATATTCTTTAGCGTCCTTTTCACTAGCGACTTTAGAAAAATTCAACAACAATGGAATATATGTCTCGGGCCATTGATCGCCAATGCTGTTGAGAAACTCCTCAGCACTCGTTCAAGTGTCGTCATGTGAATGGATTCTCCTTTGAGATCTTGTATAAGACAAACTAAAATCTTCAAACACATAATCGTGCGTTCTCATTCCCTCTTTAAGCAAAAATCATTTACTTAACATAAAATCTAAGTCATGAATGTGCAATGTCCTGGGGAAGATAAATAACGGAAAATTGGATAAATATAGGCAAGAAAATGTTTTGATGAGAGAATAAAAGGAATATAATGATGGAAAAACGAATGGGAAAAAAGGGAACAATTATTGTGCCGATCATACCCCCCAACTTAGCCTCTTGCGCATCCTTGTGAAATTGATCAAAATAAGAATTTACTGGAACAGGTAACAAAGTGGGTATAACATGTACTTCTCTGAAGTCGTATGAGACTAATTGAGTGTATGCTTCCATGTCATGGAAACCTCCCAACAACTCTATCAATTGTCATTGCTTTCTTGCTACATGCTTGTCCAAGGAATTGTCCTCTCTCTAATCTAGAACAAGATGAAGTATGAGTGGGTATTTAAACTTGGGACCTATCCACTGAAGACCCAAATATCTCAAGGAGTTGACATACAACCTGTTACTAAAGAGTGAAGCATGAATATTTGGGAGAGAGTGTGGCTCCCTTGATTTAATTCTGTCATCTAACTCATTCCATATTGACTTGCAACTCTCAATGGTTTCCCTTTCAAAGGTGTTGTAAAAATCCATGAAATCTGATACTGCCTCATTTTGTAAGTTATTCATGATTTCCTTGATTTGAGGATGTCACATCCTCTTAAAATGTTCCTTGTGGGTATCAACCACTGAGTTTGTTTCCACCCTTACCCATAGTGGGGTAGTTGACTCCTCATGTATATAAGAATCCTTCTTGTGATCTCTCTTAATTTCATTTTGTAATGAGGTTTGGAAATCCCTCAATAACATCCCCCACAAAATGATTGGGGTTCCAAGTAGAAATTTTTGGCATTAAGTAATTATGAAAATAGAATTCACATATCGAGTTTCTCTTTTCATGGATACTGGAAAAATAAACCCCACAAAAGGCTTTCCTAATTGGCTTTTGATCAAAAGGAAAATCAGACAAAATCCTTTCGAATTGAAATTGGATCCACTGTTCTCTTAAATACAAAGTATAGACTGGAGAAGGTGGTTTGCATGCTATCAACTTAGATGCCAATTCCCATGCCTTCAATACATTCTATTTTAGAAATTGGATTTCTTCATCTTTTCCAACAATTCATCCTTATGATCCTTCTGTATCTCTACCAATTTCTTCTCCAACATCTCATTGTCCTTCTTTAACTCCCAAATAGTTTTTTGTTGTTCACTGAAGTATTGAAAAAGGAAGAAATAAAATCTTACTTTTTCTTGTTCCAACTTCATCTGATGTTGGGATAAAGAGATGTATTATCTTTATGAAAAGAAACCATCTCTTTCCATTTATCCCTTTTAGCAAAAATTCCTTAATCTTCTCTGTAAATCTATCAATTTCTATAATTGAATCAGAGAGGTGGCGATTCAATTATTACCTGGAAATTTGCATCCTTGGTGTCAATGGAAGTCAATGTTAATTGGCAAGATGCATCCTTGGTGTCGATGGAAATCAATGTTACTTGGAAAGATGCATCCTTAGTTTCAATTGAAGTTAATGACTTCCGTGTGGACTAGAGTATCTATGTAGCTTCAATCAATTCAATACCACATTATTCACTTGCTTTCCCTTTAGAAGTATCTCCTTGGATAGCTGAATTGAATGATTCTATCAAATTCCATGTATTGATTGAGGGTTCCTCGACAAATTTTCTTCTTCTTTCCCTCTTGTTTTTCCTTCTTCTTATTCTTGTTTTTCGGCCCTGATCTGCACGTGACCAGGAAGCACGAGGGGGACAACAGTTCGACTAAATGAGTCGGATCTGTTATGACGGAAGCTTAAGAATTAAAATGCGCAAGTAGGAATACACTACACAGACATAACACAAATACACACAGACAATATGCAGGAATGCGAACTGATTTCTCTATTACTGGATATAAGTTCATCGATCGATGTATGTTACAATATTATACATGCTTATATAGAATGATGAGACGCTTGGGTGTCTTCCCATTACATTCAGTTACAAAAGAAGTTAGAACGGTTCGGAAGTTCAACCATTACAGTCAACTGGAAGACAGAGAGATAGTCTGTCGAAGTTCGACAGTTGCAAGTTGTAGCTCGACGCTGCATGTCGACGTCGTGAAACTGTTGAGGTCGATGAACTTGTCGAAGCTGCTGAGTTTGTCGAAGTCGTGTCGAATTCGAAACTTGTCGAAGTTAGCATCCAACAATAATGCCAACTGCGATGCGGATCACACCTCCTTCCTTAAGAAACAATGGTCCCCATTGTTTGCTCGGTCAAGTGAGGACAATTGTCGGTCAGTTTAGTAGAAGAGTACCACATTCCTTGGGATGGGAGTTGTCCGACTTTAGCAACTTGAAACAAGGGAATTGTGTTCATCCTTGTATGGCATACTCCTCGTTCCACAATGGTGTCGCAAGGGAGAGGCTCCTGAATCTGGATGGATGTCTTCAGGTTCTGCTATCGGTAAGTCGTTCTGTTCCAATAGTGGTGCATGGTATGGTCGAAGTAGATCCACATTGAATACTGGATGCAGACCCAGGCATGCAGGAATGTCAAGTTGGAAAGGATTTTCTCCAATCTGTTGAAGAATACTATACGAACCATATCACAAAGTTTTCGCTTCTTGAATGGACCAGTGAAGTGCTCCTTCTTGAGATGTAACTAGACCTTATCCCCAATTTGGAATGAATGAGGAATACAATGCTTGTCATGTCAGGCCTTAGCTTTCTTGTTTACTCGTTGAAACATTTCTTGTGCTTGCTTTTGGATGTCGCAGATCTGATCTCGAAACTTCAAGGCTTTATCAACTTCTTGCTGGCTGTAGTCGATGTCGAAGTTTGACTGTCTCGAGGAGCTGATCAAGTCGATAGGCGTTGAGGGTTGAAATCCGTAACAGATCTCAAATGGACTCTTTCCCGTAGAGCTATGCTGAGCATGATTGTAACTGTGTTGTATGTATGGAATACTTTCATCCCATGTTCGTCGATGCTTGTGGTTGTACATGCGAAGCAGTTGTATTACCAAGCGATTCACAACTTCCATCTGTCCGTCGGTCTGAGGATGGAAAGTTGTCGACAATGAGAGTCGTGTGTCCAGCTGTTTCCAGAGAGTCTTCCAAAAGATGTTGACGAATCTGGCATCTCGTTCAGAAGTAATGGTTGTCGTTAAACCAAAGTGTTTCCAAACATGTGTGAAGAAAAGCTGAGCAGTCTGTTGCGCTGTCGTGGTCTTCTTGCATGGAATGAGAATGGCCAAGTTGGAAAATATGTTGACTACTACTAAGATCGCGTCATGTTGATGTTTGGTAGTAGGATATCCCATCAAGTATTCCATAGAAATAGATTCCCATGGTTGACTAGGAACTGGCAAAGGTGTGTACAATCCCTGTCGTCGATTAGGCGGTTTAGCAATGGCACAAACCACGCATGATCGAATGTACTTGTTGACGTCAATTTTAAGTGTAGGCCAAATGAAATACTTCTGGAGAATAGAAAGTGTCTTTACTACTCCAAAATGTCCTGCAGTCTTACTGTATTGCGTGTCCCAAATGAGCTGTTGTCAATGCTCACTGGTCGGTACACAAAGCTGTTCAAGCTTGTATAGCAAGGTGTCTTTCAGGAAGTAGTTGGAGTTCAACGACTTGTTAGTCTGAAGCTATTGGTAGACTGGTGAAATTTGATGTCGTCCTGATACAATTGAGGCCAAGTGGTTGTATCATATCCTTGCATACTCATCACTATGAAAATGAGAGTAATGGGTGGTCGACTTAGAAAATCGGCGATGGCATTAGCTTTACCTTTTCTAACCAACTGGAATTGTTGTAGGTAATTAATCCACTTGATTTGTCTGGTTGTCCATAGTTTCGACTGAGTCGGAGCGAACTATAGAGGGTTATGATCAATGAGGATGACCGTTTCCTTGCCAAGGATGTAATTCCTCTATTGCTTGAGAGCTTTCACAATGGCGTACAGTTCATTTTTATATGTCGAATATCTTTTAACTGTGTCATTAGAAGTTTCGGAATGAAAAGCGACTGGGTGACCAAACTGAGTGATCATTGCGCCCAAGGCATAGTCCGATGCATCTGTCTCAATCTCAAAGGGATAATGCAAATCATGTAACACAAGTACCGGTGGAGTGCAGAGCTTGTGCTTGAGCCGTTCAAAAGCTTCTTATTGAGTCGATGTCCATTTGAATACAGTTTTTCCATTTCTTTTCGTCAACTGATTCACAGTCCAGGCTATGTGACTGAAGCCGAGTGTGAATCGTCGATAGAAATTCGTAAAACCAAGAAAACTTCTTAGTTCTTGAATGCTTTGAGGAATGGGCCAATATTTGAGGATTTGTACTTTCTTTGGATCGATGTGAATGCCTACAGAGTCAATTACATACCCAAAATATTTGATGTTGGTCATCGCAAAGGTGCACTTGTCCATGTTCAACTGGAGTCGATATTGCTGGAGAGTGTCGAGGACTTGTCGAAGCTGTCTGACATGTTCTTCCCATGATCGACTAAAAATCAATATGTCGTCAAGATAGACACTGACCCATTTGTCGATGAAAGGTCACAAAATGTTATCCATGTATCGCATGAAGGTCACAGGTGCATTGGTTAAGCCGAAAGGCATGACTAACCATTCAAACAATCCTTCCTTGGTCTTGAAAGTAGTTTTCCATACATTTGAGGGCTCGATTGGAATCTGATGATATCCCGACTTGAGGTCATGCTTAGTAAAGAATTTGGCACCTTTCAGACAATCGATGAGCTCGTCTATCCATGACAGAGGGTAGCGATTCTTTACCGAAATTTTGTTGAGTGCCCTTTAATCGATGCACATGCACCAAGTCCCGTATTTATTTGGAACAAGGACAACTGGACTTCCACAAGGAGAGGAGCTAGGTTAGATGTGACCTTTTTCGATCAAATCTTGGATCTGTCTGTGAATCTCTTCATTTTCGAGAATGGATATTCTGTAAACAGATGCATTAGGCAAAGAAGAACCAGGAGCAAGTTCAATGGATTGTTTTACCTGGAAATGTCGAGGTACTCCATCCGGCTCTTGGAATAAACTCCGATACTCGTCAAGAACGTTGTCGATCAACTGCTTCTGTCGGGAGCTGCACTGGTCGGTGAGTCAACTCGTCGTTGCAGTCTTCCTAGAATGTTGCGGTTTGATCATGATTAATGCGAAATTATGAGCATGATTGATGAGCTTCTTCGTCTGTTTAGTAGATATCATTGAGACCGTTGGTGTAGGTCGTCGCTCTGGTATGTCGTACCATCGATTTCAGATTTTGACAATCACCTTTTGAGGTCGTGACTGATAACTTCCATGGCGATCCCACAAGTAAGGTTTCCAAAACAAGGCATCGACTACAGAGAGTGGTGCCACGTCGTAGAGTAGTTCATCTTCAAAAGGATTTATGAAGTAGGTGAGTTTGCATTTTCGAGTGATCCATAGTTCCTGTCCATCCTTCATCCAACCATTGTTGTAAGGATGAGGATGCGGAGTGGTGACAAGATCTAGTTTCTTCACGAGATATTCATAAACGAAGTTCTTCTGGCTACCGTTATCCACAATCAGATGTAATGGATTGCTCTAAACCCATATCTGTGTATGGAACATACATTCTCGTTCCTCCGCATTGATGATAGTAGAGGCTGCTGAAGTGGTCGATGTCAATGTCAAAAGGGTCATTGCGTTTGGATCAAATTCTTCCACCATCTTGTCGAATGCGTTGGATGTCGACACTTTTTCCAAAAATGTCTTCCGAGCTTTCTTCCACCATCTTGTCGAACACGTTGGATGTCGACATTTTTTCCAAAAATGTCTTCCGAGCTTTGCATTCAGACGTATCATGCCAAGATGAGTGGTGGTAATCACACCATTTCCTGGTAGGTGGTTGTTTGCTATGTTCCCTTTTCTGAAAAGGCTTTTTGCCGTGATATGTCTCTGCCAGTGTCGGCTGAGAATATTTCAACTTGTCAAAGTCGGTTGGTTCCTTCTTGTCAGGTGGTCGTCTTGATGTCGGCTTTGTCGCGAAGCGTGCTTTCCCTTTCTGCTTGGTTTCAAGTTTGCTGGCATAGTGGAATGCATCCGCGAGCGTATTGACAGTCATAAATTCCATCTCCTGCTGAATGTACTGGGACAATCCGCTAATGTACTTCCGATCAAGCATTTTCTCTTCTTCTTGAACGCAAAGTATAGCCATGAGTCGATAGAACTCGTCAGTGTAAATCTGTACTGATTGGTCTTTCCATTGCCTTAGCTGCTGCCACTTCTTATACTGTTGTTCAAGGTATTTGGGTGGGTAAAATTCCTTTCGGACATATTCGACAAATTTATCCCATGTGTCGATGGGGTCTCCGCTTTTCTCCATCTTTGTCGAGAGGTTCTCCCACCAACAGTGTACAGATGTTGACATATTTAAGGATGCAATGGTGATATTTTCGGCTTCTAAGAGTTGATTCACAGAGTAATAGGATTCCAATTGTTGTACCTAATTTTCAACGGATTCCGCGTCAATATTGCCTTCTAGATTTGGTATGTCCAAATTCATTTGCACTTTGAAGGGGCTAATTTTGTTGGAGTTAGTTCTCGTCGAAAATCCTCCGGATGTCAAAGCAAATCGCGTGAGAATTTCATTGAACTAGGCAAACATTTCAGTCCGTTCTCGAGTCATTGCTTCCTCAATAAGTTACATTGTCTCATCGGTTGCATGTCTATCGTCTGTTTCTTCTGTCATCTCTGGAGGTAGTGTCTTCATGGATTGTTGAGATTGCGAGCATGTTTGAACCGACATAAGTTAGGTAACTTCACTGGAATTGTCTACGCAAAACTTAAGCGCGAATAAAACTGATTGCTCTAATACCAATGATCTGCACGTGACCAGGAATCACAAGGGGGACAATAGTTCAACTGAATGAGTCGGCTCTGTTATGACGGAAGCTTAAGAATTAGAATGCACAAAGCAAGAATACACTACACACACAGAACACAATTACACACATTCAATATGCAGGAATGCGAACTGATTTATCTATTACTGGATATAATTTCATCGATCGATGTATATTACAATATTATACATGCTTATATAGAATGTTGAGACGCTTGGGTGTCTTCCCGTTACGTTCAGTTACAAAAGAAGTTAGAACGGTTCAGAAGTTCAACCGTTACAGTCGACTGGAAGACAGAGAGACAATTTGTCGAAGTTCAACAATCACAGGTCGACGTTGCATGTCAACATCGTGAAACTGTTGAGGTTGCTGAACTTGTCGAAGTTGCTGAGTTTGTTGAAGTCGGATCGAATTCGGAACTTGTCGAAGTTGATGACTTGTCGAAGTTTTGTCGAATTTAGCATCCAACAATAATTCCAACTGCGATGTGGATCAGGCCCAATTTTAGGAATACAGTTTGTAGCCTCATTGACTTGCTATGAAGTTGACTATGTTGATTCCCTTGCTTCTCTATCAATAGTTGTGGGTAATCCAATTCCTTCAACAAATTCTTCCCAGCTCCTCTATGGAACATTCTGAGTGGAGGTTGTTTTTACCAATAAATACATTAGAGCATGGCGGGCCAGTTGCTCTTTCCTACCTTTTTGAAACTGCTCTACAACCTATTTAAGAGATTTCCATAAAAAGAACGATAGGTTTACCTTTATATTTATCCTCAAATGTGCCAGGAACCCAAAATGGTATGCCATGCATATGGAATATCATCCTTCATAGGTCAGATATTTTATTACATGATGTAGCACCTCTCCCCATGGCTCCGGTAAAGAGAGACGCTTTATTCATTTGCTTGTGTCTTCCAACTCTTCTCCATCTTCATAGAAAATTGCTTGAGCACTTGTGGATTTGATTCGTTCTTTGTACCATATCCTACCCTCGATTGGAAATCCAATTGTCTGACAATTTGTTTCTTATGTGACTGGAAATTCAAAGTTACCAATCCTCGTAGCTCCATTTTGAAAATTATGAGCAAATTCCTCCACTAATAGAATACTGGCATTGTTTAATCTTTCAAAAACTTGCAACCAACCATCCTCTCTGAAAATGTATATTACATGTTCATTGGTGAGAATGAATTCAATAGTTATTGGTTACTACCTATACAAATCACCACCCATTCTTATAGTTGTCGAAGAAAACTTCGACCGAATTTATGCATTTTAACACTGTGTTGGAGAATGCATGCAACACTTGACAATTAATTGGCATTTTGATTTGGTTTGTAATTCAAATTTAAAATCATTACCAAATTTCCCCTGGTTGTGCCACATGTAGGGTGATAATTTTCCAGTCAGTGTTGCAGGATGGAAACTACCATCTCAATTGTCTTATATTATGTCTTGTCACCCAACTGATTTAGGAATTACTTATCCGAGGTTGACATGGGGATGGGAGGTAATCACACACGGATATCACTCCTAGTTGATGAAGTGTCATTTAAGAATTTGAGAATGGATTTAAATGATGCTTGGATTGGTTGAAAAGTCATTATTAATTATTGTGGGGGAGAGGATGGTACGTGGAAAAAAAATAGATGATTATCAAGAATCGTAATGACCCCCCCTAACCCCACCCCTTGAACTTTAATGGTTGTTGTCTCAATGGCTGAAAAAATTTCTGACAAAGTAGTTCAATCATGAAATTTATGTTAAATAATCGAAGTTCTCATTAAGGTTAGAGATACCAGATGATGCAACGGGTTTGTTATTTGTCATCCGATTGTTGGAGTATTTGATGTATAATATGCAAAAAAAGTTGAAGTATTTCTTGATTTGTCTATCTTAATGGCTGTGGAGAAAATCAAAAGAAACACAATGAGAGCAAACATGTGTTATATTGCTCAAAATATATAGCATAAAGTTGTTATATTTATACATAATTGTCTTTTAAAACCTTTTATTTTGTCCGCGGTAACTTTCCATTTATGGTTTTCAAGATCGCCTCGGTCTTGTGATGCCATTTCTGGTTTTCAAGATCACCTCAGTCTTGTGTTTCCATTTCTAGTTTTCATCATAAGATTTTTTTATAGTAAGATCATGATTTTAAGTGGAATCGAGGGTTGTGAGGCCTTCAATGACACTCAATGATTGATTCGGTTGTAAGCCTAAAACAAATTATTGTTTCTAGGTTTCTTGTATAGTTTCAAGTGATGGCCAATGAAAAATAGTGGGAGTTTGTCATTGCCAATGGTCCTTAACTTGAAATGTCCATTTCTGAAAACATCTTCCACTTCATGTGGTCCTAGCTAAGGAGTTTGCAATTTGACTTTAAAATCTTGAAATCATGAATAATACAGTAAATCCCAATCCCTTGTTTGGAACACCTTTGTTTTGATAAAGCAATCATGCCAATGGGCCTATTGCTGCTACAAGATATCTGTATGTTGTTGAGCTTGTCCCTTGAACTCATCTAACAAATTGAGTTGGGTTAAACGTTCTTTATGTGCAATAGTGATCTTCATACCCAGTTCTAGAGCTATTTGAAGATTTTTAATTTTGCACTCAATTGGAAAAAAAACATTGTTTTCCCGTAAACCATATCATAGGGAGTGAATCATGTTGATGCTTTCCAGGTTGTACAATAGGCCCAGACAACTTCAGGAAACCTGTTTGCCTAGTAACAATGATGGAATTGGATTGTCTTTGTCAAAAAAAATTCTATCTCCATGCTGGTGACTTCTACCAACCCATTTTCCTATGGATGATAAGTAGTAGTTTCTCTATGCTTGATCTTATAAAGATTCATTAATTCTATGATCAATTTGGAGGTAAATTGAGATCCTCCATCAGAGCCAATTTCTCTAGGATCATCAAATCTAGTGAAAATGTTGTCATACATAAATTCAACAACTCTCTTTTCTTGAATATTTTTGAGAGGTTGCACTTCCACCCATTTGGTCAAGTAATAAGTATACACAATAATGTACTTGAACTGATTATAGGGTGGGCTAATGGGCCCAACAAAATCAATTCCCCATTTGTTGAATGGCTCAAGAGAAATATGTGGCTAAAGTGACATCTCCTCATATATGGTCGGTCGACCCATTTGTTGATAAGCATCACATTTACTGACATATTCTTTGGAATCTTTATGAAGTCTTGGAAAAAAGTAACCGGTGGAGAGGATTTTTGTTGTATTTCTTTGTGCATCAGAATGGCCTCCACATGGCTCTTTATGGGATGCTTTTAAAATATCATACACTTCATCCTATCGAACACATTGGGGAAGAATCTGATTAGGTCCAAGCTTAAACATGTAACCCTTTATCCATGTGAAAGGACCACTTTTTCTGATTAATGCCAATTTTTCCTAAGATTTGAAATGTTGGGGCAGCTTGTTTGCTACCAAATAGTTTGTAATGTCTGTGAACCATGGCATGCGAATAGAGATAGAAAAAAGATATTCATTAGAAAATGAATCATTAATTGGTTCATTTTCATCAGGTTGATCAAGTCGGGACAAGAAATTTGCAGCAACATTCTCACGACCAAGCTTATCAAGTATAGTATAAATATCAAATTCTTGTAAAATCAATAACCATCGAATAATTATACCATTTATAATAGGTTTGTTCATAAGATATTTGATAGCAGCATTATTAGTATGAACAAACAAAGGATACCCAGTTACATAATGACAAAATTTATTAATGGAAAAAACTATCGCCAAAAAATCCTTTTCCATCACGGCGTAGTTCAACTTTGCATGCACACGATTCTTACTTACATAATGTATAGCATGCATGCATGTTTCTTCCTTCCCTCCCAACGATGAACCCAAAGACTTATAAGATGCATTAGTATAAATATGAAATGGTAATTCCCAATTAGGTCCTTTGAGAATAGGGGCATATGTTACCTTGTGTTTTAGTGCCTCATAGGCTTGTTGGTAGGATAGCATCCAAGTAAAGTCTACATCCTTAGAAAGGAGAATAAATAAGGGAGATGCCAGTTTGCTAAAATATTGAATAAATTTTCACTAGTAGCCAACATGTCCTAGGAAGCTCCTAACATCTTTTTTTTTAGGGGTAGGTAGGTTATGTATAATACTGAACTTGGAAAGGTCCACTTGAATTCTTTTTCTGTGAGATATGATGGCCTAATATGATTCCTTCTATCATCATCATAAAAAAAAATTCATTACTTTAGGACAGGTGGACTTGTTTACACTATTGAAGTACCTTTTCTAGTTTTAATAGGTTTTCATCAAAGTCAATCCCAAATGTTGTAAAATCGTCCATGAATACTTCTACATAGTCAAGGATTAGATATGAAAAGACACTAAAAAGAACTCTTTGGAAGGTATCTACTGCATTATAGAGCCCAAAAGGAAGGACTATATATGCAACTGTTCCCTAGGGCAAGTAAATGTAGTTTTGTCTTGGTCCTCAAGGAAAATTTGAATTTGATTATAGCTACTAAATCTATTTAGAAATGAGAAATATTGTTTTTCAGAGAGGGAATCTAAAACCTTATCCATGAATGGTAAATAAAAATGATCATTTCGTGTATATTTATTCAACTCTCGGTAATCCACACATATATGCCACTTATCCCCCTTCTTCGAGATAATCACAAGAGGAGAAACCCACTCACTATCTGATATTAGGTAGATAAATCCAACAACTGGGAGTTTATGAAGTTCTTCTTTAACAATCTCCTTCAGTGTAGGGTTCATCTATCGTTGTGGTTGTCGAACATGACATAACCCATCTTGGATAGAGATATGGTGGGTGCAAACAGATAGAGCAATGCCTTCCATATCCTTATAGTCATAAGCAAAGGCTGATAAATATTTATGTAGCATGTTCAATAGTTTTTTGTTGTTGAGATAACTATAATTGACTATTAATATTTAGAAACTTCCCTGACAAAACTTCAATAGCTTTAACTTTGGAGTTAATGGATTCTTCTACAAAATATTCATCCAAATAGCAGTTGAGTCGAGTATTAGGGGAAGGCTCTAGGTTTTGTAAGTAAGGGATAATATAAGTATCCATATTCGCACTAGTCCCTTCCTCTTCTAATTGTTTTGTTTGGTCTCAAATATGCACATCAATAGGATAAATATTTTGCATGAAATCATATATCACTCTTTCTTCTAGAGGCTCTTTCAAGGTTAAGGATTGATTAATTGTAAGGAATGGATTAGCAAGGTATTCATAAAAATCATTTCCATCTTTTGATGGAACCCATAAAGGTTCTTCCAAACCCATAATGGATTTTGTAAGTGGATATAGGAGAAGTTTCTGACTGAGTTTCCTTGAGAAATTGTTAGATTCCCTGATTTAAATCCAATATAAGCATCAACAATTACTAACCAAGGTATCCCTAGGATGAGTGGATATCCCTTTAGACTTGATTTGGTATGTAAGGTCATAAAAACCATAGGGTACTCTCTTGAATCAATGGTAACTATGATATCCTCCAAAAATTCTTCAAGATGATATGTTGATCTATCATCCATTTGCAGCATCGTAGGAGTTTGTCTTAATAAAATTAGCAACTGCAAGGCCTCCATAATTTATTTTTTCATTATATTATTGGCTTCCCTAAGATCAATCAAGTTATTTAGAATGGGCACTCTTCCATTATGAACTTTTACTATGAGACTCCATGGATCAGAGTATTTTGGATTTACCACGTGTCCTAACATAAGATCAAACAATTGTCCTACTACATGGATTGTTGAAGGTTCTTGCTTCTTTCTTTCAGATTCCTTTATACACAAATATTTGATGGCTTTACTATAGATAGGCACATCCTTGATATCCTAAATCAAACTGATTTTTACATATAATTTTTTCAATTCACCAAGGATATCAAATGCTGGTTGAGTTTGAGGTTTGGGTTAAGCCTTTCAGGGAAAGGTGGAGTATCATCAGGAATTCCAAGGGAATGGTTCAATTATGTTACCTTAGGAGTAAGGGATATTGGCTATTGTTGTTCATTCTCCTTTTCAGATTGCTGATTTGGCTCACTAACATCACTTACCACTAGTGGTTGATATTTCTCTAAAATTATTCCTGATCTCAAGAGTGTAGCTTGACAATCTAGTAGGGAAACATAATATGTTTGATTCTCTCCAACTTTAGTTGTATAATATTGTTGATTTGGTTGGGATGATCTATTGTTAGGGTTTGGAGTTGGTTGAGTAGGCAATTGAGTTGCCCCGATTGGTTGTTGTGTCACATTTTGATCCAGACTTGGTGAGAACCGTCTCACATCAAAGTCTCGATAAGAACCATTTTTTATGACGTTAAGACGCAAGTGAGCATTAGCATACCATAAAGTGTGCATCATTAAATCCACCACATAAAATGTAAGACATTCAAGCACATAATGAAGATGGTACGATAATGGAGTTCACCAGTTATACTAGCTACGTCTCTGGGCCTACTCTAAAAAGAGCGACCGATCCATTATACATGATGACAAAAACATGAAAAGTACATCAAATGGATCCTCTGTAGGATAGTCTCAATGTACTGCAAAATGTATGCATAAACAAGTGCATCAAAAGAACCAAAGTCACACCCTCACCGGTCCCTTCACCTTTGTCCTTCAGAACGAGAATGTAGTCGGTCGACACTTGCATCCAGATGAAAACTAAAAGATACCTTCTTCAACTCTCTTTTCCTCTTCGTCCCATAATATGGATAGAACTCAGACATATAATGCTTCATAATGTAGCTAGACATGCTCTCTCAATAGCCTCCACGAGCTTCTAGCCTCGAGCAAAGCCACAATCTCCAAAATCAGCATCAAGCATAATGGCCTCCAATCATGGCCTAGAAGGATCCCTCAAAATCCTCCAACACTAATACAAAAGAGTGATCACACTCATACATGGATCTCAAAAGGATGATAAATCTCACACAACAAAAAACTCTTACAAAGTCAATCCTCACATGGAGTCTTCTCTCCAAACATGAAGTCTCACAAGGAGCTCTAGCTCACAACAAGATCTCACATGCTCTAAACAATATCCCCATTGACCCCTTACAATGCATAAAGCAAGGGCTTAAATAGAAGAAGCCACCTTGGGTAGCATTTATCACATGAAGTCCAAGTTAGCCCCATTTGTTAGGCTTGTTACAACTTGTTTGACTTTTAATAACATCAGCCAAAATATGGTTCTTGCCATATTAAATTTGGGCTAAGTGGTTTAATATTTTATTACTCCCACTAACCTTACATTTGGTTTCCATTTCCATTAAAAACTTGGTTACAACCACCAAATATCAATAGGGTATAACATTCCCAACCAATATGTTAATTCTTGGAATTAAATCCAAACCATATGGATTTTTCATATCACTTGGTCTATCTCTAATACCAAAAAAAAACCAAACCATATCTGTAGCACAATAAACCAATTCCACCAATATTCCATGGGATTCCCCAAATCCAACTCAATCCCATAATATTTTTCCAAAATCTTGATCCAAGTGTCTTCTCGGATAACTTTAGTTAGCCGTAACTAAATCTAGAGGAATTTCCATATTTGGTGGGATTTTCGCCAAGTTTGGCGGTGCTGCCAATCCTATACACTATTAATAACATTCAAATAGAATTTCATTGGCATACTTTCACAAGCAACACATGTGGTTCATTGGTAAAGACATTTGAAAGGTGCATAGGACCTCAAATGGTCGAATCCAATTGAGGCCAAAAGTTTTGTGGATAAGACCAATTAGTGGCCAATCAGATTGCCACGTGGAAGTTCTGATTAATCCACGTCAATGTCCCAGTAAACCATATGTGACACATGTCAAATTCAAATTGGTCCAACCGCCATGTCATCTACACAGTCACCTTGTAACGTCATTGTACAACCTGCCACGTGTCAGCCTGTGATTCATTTGTACAACCACATCATTTGCATAGTCATCCTACTACATCATCGTACTTTCTGCCACATGTCATCCTGGGATTTGTTGGCTTAAAATACTGATCTAGAGGTTTCCAATGTAGACCCAGGTTCTTCGTGGTTTCAAGGAACCAACAAAACCCCTACTCACCAACCCTTTCGGCAACAGCCTGCGAATAGGCTAAGGTCTCACCTGAGGTGTAGCTATGGGGGTACTGCGCAATCAAGTTTCCATAGTGATGTGATGAGTTGTTCAAACAGATCTACTGCGCAACACGCCGTGGGGCTCACGTTACGGGCTGAAGACTACACGACGATAGACTGCGTCGCGGTCCTCACTTCTACAAGCTAAGACGCTCGCGCAACCAGCGCCGCTAAGGACTGCGCGGGTCGGACAAGATGCAAATAATAGGGCAGTGCAACTAACTTATACACTTCCTCTACGGACTTAACAGATATTGATGGCTTTACTTAGTGTTTATCCATTCATCTACTGCCTTAGACGATTAACCTTATAACCAATGTAAATAGACGGAAAACACAATACTGCGCACTTTTGGTGCCGCACATCAAAAGAGTACACAACCCTAACTCCACATATACATGCGATTATTCAACGAACTGATACTTTCACAATATTAGAATACTACACATTCATCATTCATCCATACATGTAATACTTAGCATATTATTCCCATCTTTCTCCTATGGCGAATACATATAAAAGCATTAACATAACAACTGCTAAACGAGAATTCACACATCCATTGTAAGCAAACAGATAAGTGCAAAACATGAAAAATCACACTACACAGGATTTAACGTGGTTCACCCCTAGGATGGGAGCTACGTCCACAAGAACTGTTGTTGTATTAGTCTTTGGGAAGGGTACAACAGTTCTTTGTCTGCGCACTCAGCTGCAGACTCTCTTCTCTCTCAATAGGCCTCTGTGCACACAGCTTGCAGATCCGTTACAATGGCAATCAAAACAGGTCTTGCTCAAAATATTGCAATAAGATACAAGCCCAACTCTAGAGATTAACCCTTTCCCATACAAAATATGCCTTATTTATAGATCATGCCTGTAGGTCATGTCTTTACAATTCGCAGGAAAAAACCCTTAGGTTTTACAAAACTGTCATGGTTTTCAGCTTAACTGGAATTGCTGGCTTCTGGCAGCGAATATTCCGGCATGGCCGCCTTCAACGCATGCCTCACGTCGCCATCAGCCTCTCTGTCGCACGCATGCCAATAGGTCACTTTCACCGAGCCGTTATTCCTCTAATGGTCTTGTGCGACTGGTTCAGGTAGTGGTTCTTTACATGTGCAACCAGTTGCTTTCTTCCACTTTGCTCCTTACCAGTCGCCTGGAAATCTTGGAGCATATTTACCAAAAATAAACCACCGATGGTCTAGCCGAAATATGGTACCATCTTCCATCCAACACTCTGCTTTGCCGGATCTCCGTATACTGGACACATCGCAGCGTTGTATCCTCACAACATTGAACTATGCAGTTCTTCCAACACTGCGCTGCGTGCAACTTCGCAGCATCCCAAAAATAGACTTTGTCAAAAAGCCTTCAGTTGAACTGTGCTTAGATCTGTAGTTCCAAAATCTGACTTACACAAAAATGCCCCACTTGGGATAGGCCCAACAGGCCCCTAACACTTACATGTGGTTCGTCTCCGAGCCACCTTCAACTTCGACTTCTCCTAGTTGTTCCCCCGCCTGCGGAGCTAGCTTCGCAACGAACGCATTGTATGTGACAATCAACTTTTCAACTGCTTCCTTAGTGTCTTGCTCAACTTGTTTCACTGTTTCCAACATCTCAGGAGTTATTTCATCATCCTCGGCTTATTGTTCCACCTGTTCTTGGCTTTCGCGCAACTTCTGTAACTTCTCCTTGATCTCTTGCGAGATCGTGTGGGCTGCCTCTAGCAAGGGTTGCGACTTATCTCCCATTTCAGTCTCTTTTTCTCTTAAGCCTTGAACTTCCTTTTTTAGTGCACTGACTTCCCGGTACCTCTGAAGTCTTTCTCTTGGCAGCAGGGATTTAACTTCAGCATCCAACTGTTCTAATGTTGCTTGCTTATCTTTCACAACGTTCTTGACTTCCATCAACCCTAGAGCCTCTTCAAGGGTAGTGAATGCCTTCGACGCCTCATCTAGTAGACTTTGGCACTTAACCACCTCGGTAGCTATACTTTCTGTCGTGGCCTTCACTTCCTTTTCTCTTAACTACTGCTGATCTGGTGGAGTCTGTGGGTTAATTTGTGCCTCCAAGACAACAACCTTAGCTTCGTGGTTGATCTCCATATCTCTCATCTCTGCCTTAAGATCGTTAACTAGTTCACCGATCTTAACAACAGTGTCCGTGGGGTCTACATGTACTTCACATTATGAGATATGATCTGTGACCACAGTGATCGTGGACTCTAGTCTTTTTCGGTGATCATGCACATCCTATAGCTCCATAGCTCTCTAGGAGCTAGCTTCCTCCAACTGCTTATTAGTTGTTTGCAGCTCAGCTTACTGTTTCAGCGCGTCAATAGTTCTCTCATGCATTTCTTCGACAACCTGCAGATGCAAATAGTGTAGACCAGGCAGTGGTATTTTTGCAATATCAAGCTCTACACGCTCTACGTCCTTCGTGTCCAACATTATTTGTTCTGGCAATGGCAACCTTACTCTTAAGGGATCAAGATGGATAACGCAGGACTTCGCAGGCACGACCATGGCTAGCTACGACGTCTTTTGCTGCGAAGTTCCTTCAGACTCTGAGTCCCACGGCAAGGGTAATCTTTGGTGTACTTCTTCAATTTTTTCTGTAATCCCCTGTAGTGTGGTTAGATTTTTCTCTAGGCTTTCCTGTATCACTTTGTCCTTTTTCTCCTTCTCAGTCATCGAATCTTCCATCTACTCTGTGACCTTTACCGTGATCATTTCATAATCGTCATCATGGAGTACTGTGTCTAAAACGTCTTTAGTGGCTCCCTACTTCTTTCACGCCCCCTTTTTCTGTGATGGGCTCTCAGCTTCCTTCCTTTTTCCCATTTCTTTTTCTTCAATAATAGGACATGGAATGGGGTTGTCCTCGCCAGAGTCGCTTTGGGTTTCCACAATCTCAACTCGAAACTCAGTAGGCCATTCCTTCATGATATTATTAATATCTTCCTCATACATATGGTATCTTCCTGCGAACCATTCAGTGTTCTTCGCCCGTGCTTTGGCTGAAATGTGGATGCAACGCATGTCAGCATAAAAATCAATAGTGCGAATATACTTACTTGTTACTTGCTTTGTTATCCACAGTGTGAGCATGATGGCTCCGTGCAGGTTGTCATAATAGGTGTAGAAGACCTCAGCTGTCGCGTCCTGTCTTTGTGAGTTCAAATTTTCCTAGAGGTTTGAATAGTGAGCTCCTCTGCAGTCACCGATGTCTATGATTACGCCAACGTAATCCTTTGGCTCCTTCCATCCTACGAAGGCGATCAACACTATTAACAATGTAAAATGGAAATTTCCACCATTAATATATGTGTCATTTAGTTCTTCTAGGAACTCGTTCAACAAGTATTGACACCAGTTGAACTGTTCGTCCTCCGCGACTGCGGCACCAAGTAGTACTACGCCCGCAGGTACCTCCAAAGGCCTGGCTTTTCTGAGAATCTTGCGGGCTAAAAGTTGTGTGAAAAACTTCGTGGCCTTGTCCTCTATGTCCTCAGTTTGAAAACCTCTCTTACCTTTGATGACGGCCTGTGTTTTCTTCATCTTCGCGGCTAATTCTTTATCTTTGCTTTTCCCTTGGAAAAACTGCTTCGGATCTTTACCTCTTTTGCTCAATCCCGTGATCCGGTGGATTAAGTCAATGGTTAGGTCGATATTGAAGTCAAGCCACAAATATCCCTGGTGGATGCACGCCATTAGAGTGCACACCACCACATTCAGCTCCGGTGATCTGTCAAAATGCGGGAGTCTGAACAGATTGAGCAATTCCGACTGGACTACTCCGGACAACCAATTTTCCGCGACCAAGGTGAGGTTGCCTTTCACATATTTCTTCCATCACATGTACTGGTCGGGCTGGAACTGTGGGAACCTAGGTTCATTGGGCTCCTTCTGCATCTAAAGAAGATCATAATCTTCCCACTTACACTCTGGGATCTTGCCCATCAAATTTTTGTCCACTTCAACATGCTTTGATATTGGCGAGAGTGGAATCTCGTATTTGGCATTCTTCGTTAGCCTGAGGACCGGTGCGTCTAGTGCATGCGATGAGATATAGCCAGGGATGAGTGTCAATGGTATCTCTTTATCAGCCATCGGCGGCTGCGGCACTGTGCAACTCATCTTTGGTTGCTTCACTTTCGGCCCCACTAGATCTTTGCCTTTGTCTTGCATTGTTGGACCGTGTCTTGGTGATCTTATGGATGCTTGACCCTGTTCTATGATGACTTTCTTGGATGGGGTTCTCATCAACCCTTCAATCCCTCTATATTTGAACACCTTCACAGTCTCTTGGACCATGAACTCTTCCTTAATCGAAGACCACTCAGACATTCACTAGAAAAAATCTCGACAGGATGCCGGATAGCTTGCTGAAACAATTCGCAAAGTAGTACTCACAAGAGAATTCTAAGGGTTCGGCAAAGCCCGCAAGTCCGAATGCAGCAGTATTTATAGGCATAGCTGACCTCCTCCGTGCCCTTCAACGACTAGATAAGCATTAAATGTGGTATCCGTTGGCCAAATCCGATGGATTCTTCGGTCCTTTCCTTCATTAACTGGTTCAGAATGGCTAATTCTGCGTTAAATGCTCGAACGGTCGCTAGAAAAGTACTGTATAACGGCTAGTTCGGCGATCAACAGTGTAACGACTAATTTTCTGGAATGTTGCGTCAAAATATGCGGTAGTCTCCATTACTCCTGCGCAATTACTCCGCTGTGCCTGATTTCTTGCTCCTGAACTTAGCCTCTTTCTTCACTCACTCGATCATCGCAGTTGCATTTTGAGCTTCGCAACTGCGTGGTTTCTTGTTTCTTTTTCTCTTTTCTTTTTCATCATTTTTTTTTGCGCAGCAGCACATCTTAACAGTGCTGCACGGTATATACACTTCCTTATCGTACATCACGTACAAACTCTTCCCCTTTTCTAGTGCCCAATTTCAATTGTACTTGGCACTTAGACATTTCCTTCTTTCTGATCTTCAAGGGTTCTGCGAAGCAGGACTATCCCGATAGGGTTTTGGTCTGCTCGCATTGACTAGGCTGGGAAAGTTATCTCCTACTAATGTGGCTAACTAAACTGCGCCACCATTAGTAACATGTACAACAGTATATGTGTAATATCCTTTTTTCAAATTTTATTAAAATGCCCAATTTTCCACTTTTTTTTCCCAATTTCGACCTTTGACTAGTTTTACTATTTTGACCTCCAAATCAACCCAAATGCTCCCAAATCTTCTGTAGGAGTGTATGAATGGTATTTAGACCTGAATATAAGTTTCAGGGATATTTTATGGCCCTCCAAATACTACTGCAAACTTGATTTGTATTCTGATCAATATATGTAATTTTGACTAGTAATTTGTGCATCAAATCCCCCTCGGGTAACACTGCAAATGGCCTTCCAAATGCCTCCAAACTCCCACAAATTTATGAACAGAGGTATATAATGTGTTAAGTATGTGATTAAGGTATCATATGCACCATTAATTGATTTTTAATACTGTTCTAACTCTCTCACATTCAACAGCAAAAACCCCCAATTCGACCCTTGGGGAAATGGCACTATTTCACCTCCCAATACAACTAAACTGAGTAAAAATGCTTCAAATGCTCAAGTACAGTACATGAAACTTGTATAAGACATCTATGGAAGTATATTTATCACAAATATATCAGATAATCATCCATCCATTCAAAATAATCAACATTATAGTGTCATACATCAATGCATTGGGGAAATGGACATTGTTTGCTCATTAATCAATAGTTTTGCATACAACCAGTGGGTATTTCGACCTGAGACTTTCTGAATATGAATAATAGAGGATATGAAGCTATTACAATCATAAATATATAATGAGAATCTCTCTCAAGAAGCACAAGTGCTCACCAAAAACGCCCTCCCTCAAGGAGCACGAATATGCCTTCAAAACTGGAAACGGTGGAGAGAAAGTGCTGCACTAAACCAAACCATGAAACTTCCTGTAGATTCTACCTACAAATACAAACTCCATTAAAGCACCATGAAATACCTGAGTGGCCTCTCCAAACACCAACTTGGATGGGAATCTTTCACCCTCGAAATTGGCTAAGGCAAGAAACTAGTCATCCACTAGCTCTCTCTTCACAAATGCAATTTTTCTCAAATCATCAAAATCCATTCTCATACTTGATTTCTACATTTTATAACCAACATTAGCCTTCAAGGGGTCGAAATCCTCTCAATAGATTCAATAATTTTCCATTTAGAAAATATTCCTCATTTGCCACTTGTCTCCTAGTTCCAACCTTCCATCTTCTCCCAAATTCGAATTTGAGTCTCTTTAGATTCCTCCAACTCCATGAGTGCCTTCTTGAGCCTATTTTTGGGGATGACATGTCATAATGGTCAGGTGTAAGAATTCAGGTCTGAATTTTGTCATAAAATGTCATAGATGCTTCATTATTGTTGTCATAAAACTAGGGAATCTAGCCCATGTGTCCACTAGTCTCCAATTTGACTCTTCCTCTCACATGGAGGTTACTATTCCTTCCCATTTCGACCTAATATTCTCAATGCCATGTGTTATGACTTACCAACTCAACCAAGAGTTTTCACCTTCCCATGAATTCGAATTGGCAAGAGAGAGCTGCCATGTGTCATTGAAAAATCAAGCTAGTGTGGGTCCCACCACCTCCATATGTCTCCAAAACCACTTGCCACCTAGAATTTCTCTTGAATTTATTTATTCATCATATTTATTAAATGCTTGAACCCTTCTAATGTCTAAATATCATTTATTAGTTTCCTTATTGCCATCCCACATGTGCCCATCCAACCTAGGAAACTAGTAGGATTGATGGGATTGTCTTACTATGCACTTATTTGAATGGGGACATTACAATATGGACCAAGCCAATGCATCTTAAACTTTCCAGGAAACTTCATGAATTTGCTATCATACAGGAGGACTAGCTCACCTACCTGAAAGCTCTTGTTTTTTATATGGCGATCATGCCATGCTTTCTCTCGATCTTTCTGCACCTATTGATGAAAGCCTGTGAACACAACTATCCTTAAGCTGGAAATAATGTATTCCATTGGCATTATTGCTTCCTGTCCATAGGCCAGCCTAAAAGGTGTGTGGCCTGTCAACTTTTTGCAAGTAGTTCTATATGCCCATAAAACGACTGGAATGCACAGGTCCCAATCACCCCTATTCACATTCCATACCTTAGTCAGCGCATTCTCCAGTATTTTATTGAACGCTTCAACAGTTCCATTCGCTTACGGATGATATGGCGTACTTCGCTGATGATGAATGTGGAATTCTTCTGTCAATGCCTCAATGGTTCTGTTCAGAAAGTGAGTGCCTTGATCACTCATCAAAATATTTGGGCATCCAAACCTTGTAAGGATGTCTTCAAATATGAACTGCGCGACAGTACCTGCGCTACAGCCCTTCACTGGCTTTGCTTCTTCCCATCTGGTGAGGTAATCAGTTGCAGTAATAATATACCTCGCACCAGTTCTTTTTCCTGGTGGGTTTATAGCTCCCACAAAATCAATTGCCCATTTCTCAAATTCCTGTAATGTCAACCGTGGATTCAATGGCATCTCGTCTCTTCGCGACGGCCTTCCTGTCCTCTGACAGAAATCGCAGCTTTAGCAGTGCTCCTTTCCGTCTTTGTGAATTGTAGGCCACCATAGTCCTTCCCGCAATATCTTCTACATAGTGGCTCTTCCTGCGTAGTGACCTCCTGCTGTTCCTGAATGTGCATAAGCTAGTATGAATGGTTTCTCGTGCTCTAACACACACCTGTGCAACACTTCATCCGGCCCCAACTTGTACAGCTGGCCCGCGATAATGGTGAAGTCTACTGCTCGCACTACCAACTGCTTCTTTTGCTGCGTAGTGAACTCTATGGGTGTCAACCTAGTAGTCAAAAAATCTATGATGTATTTATAATAATCATCAACTATTTGTATAGAAAATAACTGCGCATTAGGCAGATTGTCTTCGAGGTTTTTAGGTTCTTCTCCTGACTCAATCCTTAATAGATGATCAGGTCCTAAGTTCAATCTGCCCGGCTTAACGACTATTTCAAAGTCATACTCCTGAAAGAGTAATAACTATCTGTAGATTCGCCCCCCCTAACACTGTCTTGTTGACCAGGTATTTCAAAGGAGAATGGTTAGTGAACATAAAGAAGTGCGCACCAAGCAAATAGTGCCTAAACTTCTGCAGCGCGTAGACCATAGCTGGGCCTTCTCTCTCAGTGGTGGTATAATTCTTCTCTGTAGACGAGAGCTTCCTGCTCAAAAATGCGATGGGATGGTCAATACCTCCCTCTCCAGGTTGTGCTAAGACAACCCCTAATGCTATACATGAAGCATCGACATGGGCATGAAACGACTTCTCCCAGTCTGGAAAGACTAGGATTAGCGCAGTGACCATTTTCTCTTTTACTGTATCGAAGCCTTTTTCACACTTTACATTCCAGATGAAAGACGCATCTTTCTTTAGCAACTTCTCTATTGCTGCGGTTATCTGCGCATAACCCTTTATAAATTTCCTATAGTAACCGGTATGCCCCAATGTGGTGCACAATTGCTTGACTGAATTTGGTGTGGGCAAGTTTACAATGACTGCGATCTTCACAGGGTCAACCATCAAGCCCTTCTTACACACAATATGTCCTGACAGAATTCCATAAGGTACACAAAAGATACACTTCTTCAGGTTTAATGACATTTGATGCTATTTGCATTTTTCTAGCATCAATCTCAGATTTGCGCAATGGTCCTTCAACAACTCAAACACTCTCCAATTGTCAAAATAAGCTTCTAAGAACTTATGCATAAAGTCCTTAAATGCTGCAACCACAACTCTGGAAAAGATGGCAGGCACGTTCTTTAGACCAAATGGCATCACTGTGTATTGGAACGACCCCCATTCGGTGGAAAAAGTGGTCTTGTGTCTATCCGTGGGATCAATTCTTATCTGATGATATCCCAAAAAGTCGTCAGTAAAGGAATAGGCCTCATTTCCTCCAACGTTATCAAGCACCTCATCAGTGAAAGGGTTAGGAAATGGGTCATGCATTAAAGCATCGTTCAAATTTCTGAGATCCACACAAATCCTGATCTCGCCTTTTGTTTTCTTATCTTGGACAACCATAGGACTTATCCACTCAGACTCTTCGATTGGCTCGATGATCCCTACGTCGAGAATTTTATCAAGTTCTGCCCTGACTCGTTCTTTGTATCGCGAGTTCAGTCTATAGGGCCTCTCCTTAACAGGCTTCACCCCTGGCTTAAGAGGTATCTTCATGACCCCTGAATCCCCCAAAATGCCCTTCATCTCTGTAAACTTTGTCGGGAATAGATCCTGATACTCATGTAATGGGTCTGAGATCATCGCGATAGTCTGATCGTCCCAATAATCTCCAATACTTGCAAACTTTGGCTCTTCGCTGGTGCTAATGTTCACTTTCTGCATCTCACAGGTCCGCTCATGTATGGAATTTCTAGCGGAGGTCCCTCTACATCGTGCGCTCCTTCTGGCTCAGGAATTTTTATATTGCACGGATCCTCCTCACCATTGTCTTCTTTTTCTTCAGTCTCTTCAGCTATGTTATAACATTCCATGGCATGTTCTACCTCTTCCTTCCATTCTGTCTGTAGGCTTGCATGTACGCTGTCAGGTCCAACGAATTCCTCCAATGTCATGTTTTTATGTGGACATTTTGGTCTGAATATTCTTTCCTTAATAATCTGTAGCGCATCGTTTATGGTAGGAATCTTGTCTTCAAAACTTAAGCTCTTCTGAAAGTTTGCAGTCAGGGTAATCCAATATGTAGTCTCCCTGCGCAACTCCATATCTATGTACCATTTGTTTGGAATCTCTTCCTCCAACGTGTGCACAAACAAATGCACCCATTTCGTCTGTGGTCTCTCCCCCCATGCTTGTAAACAAACCTCAATATGTTGCCTTGGATTTGTCTGTCCATTATATTTTTCAAAGGGTAATGTAACCTTGTCAACAAACCTGATCTGCATCTTGATTCTGCATTGATCCCATGTGGTCAATGTCTGCTTATGCGCAACCCACCATCTGGCAGGTGTCTCACGCAGTTCCATATCTAGTGCTGGTAAGTGTGTTCATCTGCAATTGCTACAGTATATTCTTTGATAAAGGAATCAAAATTAGATAAACCATCATAGGTAGGGATTGGGCTTACCTCCTTTCCAATCCAACGCAGTGACTTTGTAACCTGCGCGCATCTCCTTGCTGATACTTCGTGTATACGACTTTGCCAATTTTCCAATCCTATGTCCGAGTCTGATATGCAAGACTTGTCGCATCTTCGGCTGAGTGTTCCATCCGCAGTAGGATTAATGTAATCTTCCTGGTTCGTAGTCATCTTGTACAGTTGATCCAAGTCTTGAGCTATGGATTCCTCCTGAATCGGCTCGCTGTATCTGTCTCAGTCTGAAGGGTCTTATGGTGCAATGACCCTGCGATGATTTCCTTCGAATATCATCTTCTTTGTCTTCATGTTTATGATAGCAAGGTTATCCATAGCCCAGTCAATCCCCAACAGCGTAGGAAAAGGCTGGCTATCATCCACAATCTCGATAACCTCGAAATCTACGTGAGTTTCACTCCATCAATGTCAACAACAACATTGGCTAGTCTCCCAAAAGGTATGACTTTCTCATGATTGGCCATTCTCAACTGGATAGGTGACCATAACAGCTTTGGTCTCCCCATCTGCTGCCATGTCTGTTTAGTTAAGACATTTACTTCTGATCCCAGATCAAGAATGATCTCATCCATTTCGTAATCTCCTATCTGTGCACTGAGTCTCATTTCTCTGCCTGTTCTCTTGTGTTTCTTGGTGTGGTGAACTGTGCTATCAGTAGTTTCACTCTCGCTGCGCGGTTCATACTGATCTAACAAATTCTGCAACTCTGCTATAGTGTTTGGACTCTTCAGCAACTTCATGCAGCTCCTGAGGAACTGCACAACAGAGGTTCCTATCTCTGTTGCGGTGCTCGTTCTGTCATAAGCAGCCGGCATATCTTCCATATGCAGTATTTCGCTGCAAAACAGGATTCTCGGCGATCTAGGTGCCAATTCTTTGAAGATATCCCACGCTTCTTCAAATACTTCTATGTTTTTCTCCAAGTTGAAAGCAGGTGCTTTCCCGATAGCTTTTCTTATCCATATTGTTTCAAGAGGAATCAGGTTAGTGTTAAAATCCCCTGAAGTCGAAGCTTCTGCTCCTCCATCTCTCCCTGTCATAGCATCACTTCGTGTCACTACGTTGATACTTGGATTCGCAGGCCTCCTCTTTGCTATGATCAACTGAATGGTTGGGTTCGACACCTCTGGCCGTTTCCATTTCTGCATTTCTACCTCTAACACTGGACAGTATTCAATAACATGATCGAATGATTTATAGTAATTACACGTGGTGCATGGGTTGGTATAGTATCTAGATACATGGCCTGCTTGGCCACAGTTATAACAAATTACTTGACCTCGGCCTTGTCCTTGCGTTGGTCCGTTATTCCTTCCTCTCCCGCGGTATCCTTCGCGGCCTCTGTATCCTCCCTGATCATGCTAGACATTATTTTGTTTCTGCGGAGTCTCTTCTTGGAATCTGTACATTCCTCCATACATATGCTCAATATCTTTCTTTTTTTCTAGCATGAGCTGATATGCATGGCAGTTCGAATCATCATGCCCAATTGACTTACAGAAGTTACAATATAGGTTTTTAGGTGTTCTTACGTATTTCTGTATCAGGTGGTAGTCTTCTGGCCGGTGTCCTCTAGTTCTGCAAATTTCACACCATGGCCCTTGGTTCGGATTTAATGGGTTTGGTCCACCCATGTTAAGGAAGTCTTGGAATAAAGGACAGTGATCCTTAGTGTGTCCTCCACCCTTACAACCTGTACACCAGACTTCCTGTCTCTCTTGATTTCCTTTCTTGATATCCCGTAGTTGTAGTGTTAGGGTAGCCAACTGGGTCTGAATCTGCAACATCCCAGTGCTAGTTTCTCTAATCGGTGAAGCTTCTAACTTCATCGCGATCTCCAAGGCTTCTACCTGCGAAGCCACTTTCTGCTGCATCAAAGGCTGTCTGATATGAGGCAGCAACGCAGCTATAAACCATTCCTGGTGCTGTTGCGGTGCAATAACGAAGCTTACTTGGTCCAACAATGTCTTAAATTTCTGATCAAACTTTCAAACTATCTCATTAGGTTTCTTTTTTATCTCTTTCAACTCTGTTATACACTGCGATTCTGATTTTGGCTTCTTAAATTCTGCTAAGTGCGCAGCCTTGATTTCTACCAGGGTTATATTCTGTCCCTGCGAGTATTTCATGAACCAATGCAAGGCTCTGTCTCTAAAGGTCGTGACGAGCTGTGCTTGATTCACAGCATCATCCTATACTTGCTTTACACTCCATACGGCTTCACATAGAAACCAATGTTGATCAAGGTCTTCTAGACCTGTTCCTTTGAATATCGGTAGTTTGATATCATCATCCATCCTCCTTCTAGGTGGCACAGTTCTTTGAGTAGTAATAGGGATAATAGTCTGAGGAATGATATGAGGTTGGAAGTTATGAAGTGGTACAACATGAGATGGCGTAGCCTGAGTCAGAATAGCCTAGGCACCCGCTCCTGCGGTGTTACCAATACTGATGTTCTGCGATGCGGGTTGCGCGGTGTTCACAATTGGCGGCTTCTGAACTGACGGGTTCTAAGACAAAGGAGGCATGGTATGTGCAACTGGCGGGTTATGTGGTGTAATTGGATGATACATGGATGAAAGAGGTGTAGTTTGATTATCAATCTCACATGGTATCTGGGTATCTACGCGAAGTCCATGTGGTCCAGGATTTTTCTCAGCGACGAACTTGTATCTCTTTCCACTTCTGAGGTTATGGGTTTCTTCGTAAGACCCACTATATGTACTATGTACCATGACAGATTTAAACAAAACTTCACTACATTCTAAAGACGCCTTTCTCGGCCAAAAGCATTTTAATGTATAAACTGAGGTTGTTCAAGTACTTACCTCTAAATCCCTTGAAAAACTCTCTTTCGGCTGCGCTGTAGGACTTTAGCATGTCCACAGCAAACTGCGTCACAAAGCTCTGTAGTGTACCGTCAACCCAGAAGTCGACTGCTCTCATGAATGGGTTGTCTACTGCTTTGAGCCTTCCAATAAGCTCTGGTGTCCACTCGATCGGTACGTCTTGCGGTGTACAGTTTCTTTGTTCTACGAGCCTTGACAACCACTCGTGTAGCTCATTTCCAAAAGACGTCCAGAAAACTTCGTGCACGTCTTTCCACAGGTACTTGTTCAACCACTGGATGTCAGAGAGGTGTGGGTGTATATTATCCTTTCTTGCAAAGTCTCTTTCTGTCTTGCCACACCAAGCCCAGATTTCTTTCTTGTTTGGATGCCAAAATTCAATACCCAACAAAGCTTCTTCTTTGTCGCACATCATGACTTCAACTCATCATGGATTCTTAGCACGACAACAGAACCATTTGTTGGCTTAAAATACTGATCTAGAGGCTTCCAATGTAGACGCAGGTTCTCCACGGTTTCAAGGAACCAACAAAACCCCTACTCATCGGCCCTTTCGGCAACAGCTTGCGAATAGGCTGAGGTCTCACCCGACGTGTAGTTATGGGGGTACTGCGGAATCAGGTTTCCATAGGGATGTGATGAGTTGTTCAAACAAATCTACTGCGCAGCGCGCTGCGGGCTGAAGACTACGCAACAATAGACTGCGTCGCGGTCCTCACTTCTATAAGCTAAGACGCTCGCGCAACCAACATCGCTAAGGATTGCGCGGGTCAGACAAGATGCAAATAATAGGGCAACGCAACTGACTTATATGCTTCCTCTATGGACTTAGCAGATATTGATGGATTTACTTAGTCTTTATCCATTCATCTACTGCCTTAGACGGTTAACCTTATAACCAATGTAAATAGATGGAAAACACAATACTGCGCACTTCTGGTGCGACGTGTCAAAAGAGTACACAAACCTAACGCTACATATACATGCGATTATTCAACGAATTGATACTTTCACAATATTAGAATACTGTGCATTCATCATTCATCCATACATGTAATACTTAACATATTATTCCCATCTTTCTCCTATGGCGAATACATATAAAAGCATCAACATAACAACTGCTAAACGAGAGTTCACGCATCCATTGTAAGAAAACATACAAGTGCAAAACATGAACAATCACACTACACATGATTTAATGTGATTCACCTCGAGGATGGGACCTATGTCCACAAAAACTATTGCTGTATTAGTTTTGGGAAGGGTACAACAGTTCTTTGTCTGCGCACTCAGTTGCAGACTCTCTTCTCTCTCAATAGGCCTCTGCGCACACAGCTTGCAGAGCCGTTACAATGGCAATCAAAACAGTTTTTGCTCAAAATATTACAATAAGATACAAGCCCAACTCTAGAGATTAACCCTTTCCCATACAAAATATGCCTTATTTATAGATCATGCCCGTAGGTCATGTCTTTACAATTCACAGGCAAAAACACTTAGGTTTTACAAAATTGTCACGGTTTTCAGCTTAACCGGACTTGTTGGCTTCTGGCAGCGAATATTCCGTTGTGGTCGCCTTCAGTGCATGCCTCACGTCGCCATTAGCCTCTCTATCACACACATGCCAATAGGTCGCTTTCACCGAGCCGTTCTTCCTCTAACGGTCTTGTACGACTGGTTCAGGTAGTGGTTCTTTACATGTGCGACCAGTCGCTTTATTCCGCTTTGTTCCTTACCCGTCGCCTGGAAATCTTGGAGCATCTTTAACAAAAATAGACCACCAATGGTCTAGTCGGAATTTGGTGCCGTCTTTCGTCCAACACTCTGCTTTGCTGGATCTCCGTAGACTGGACACATTGCAGCGATGTATCCTCGCAACACTGAACTTCACAGTTCTTCCGACACTACGCTATGCACAACTTCACAGCATCCCAAAAATAGACTTTGTCAAAAAGCCTTCAGCTGAACTATGCTCAGCTCCATAGTTCCAAAATCTGACTTACACAAAAATGCCCCACTTGGGCCAGGCCCAACAGGATTCGTCCGTACTGCCACATCATTTATGCAGTCAACGTGCCATGTCAACATGCCACATGGCACTTTTTTATTTGTCCATTTGGACCCCAAAAATTCCAAATTTGAATGACATGTGGCATGCTCAGGTGCTGCAACGTGTCACTTGCTGACATCATCATATGTACGGGCTGCCATGTGTCACTCTGTGGAGCTGCCACGTGGCACCTCTACAACTATTTTTTTTTTGTTTCACAAAAGCTTCAGACTGCGATAACCTTCTTGTCCGTAGTCCGTTTGATGCATCGTTCATGCTGTTGGAATTTACTTGTTGACACTGCACCTGTCGAAAAGGGTTCACTGCGCATTGTTGTTAGCAAACCATCAACCAAACTCCCTTATGCACCGGCCCATAAAGGTGTTAACCTTTTCAGCAACACTCACAGAGTGAGTGAAGTCTCACCGGAGATGCACAAGGGGGCTGCAGAAACCAATTTCCACAGTGGAGTTGAGGACATGCATCAAACACACATTACACTCGCAGAAACCAAAGATTATGTCATTCACACTATGCTAACATTCCATCATTCGCATATTCATCAATCGCAGAGTTAACATATAATAGACATTTGCATTAGCATGATCTGATTACTCATTAGCATAAACAACAATTACTAAACCCACAGAGCATTAAACATCTCATCAGACATTCGCATTCATCATTCAACAGGAACAAAGACAGGGATAAAACCATAATCAAACATCTTCATGCATTCATTAAAACCTGTGGAATGACCTTCGCAGAAACAGTCAATACATCATATCGCGGATACAAAACAGATCAAAACTCACAAAGTCGATCGCTCTATTCATCATCTCATTTCTAGATGGATGCCCTTAGGCTTACAATCATACTTCTATTTATACAAAACTAAGCGGTTACAAAATGGTCCACGTGACCCTATATAACTAACTATCTACTTCCGCGCTTCCGCGTTCTTCGTGAATGACCCTTCTTCCACGGATTATCCCTTTCGTGAATGTCGGCTTCAGCACTTTCTGTGAACTAATCCCGTGCCAACAAGCCCCCAACACAAACTTTTGGCTCTCCCTCTAGCCACCTCAGTTGGACACCGCTGGTACTACTCTCTACTGTCATTGTGGTAATCTTCTGAAGCTATTCTTGACGTCTGGAGCTCGCTGTCATGTACTTATCGAACTCATCCACCAGTCGTTGGGAACCTTGGTCATCTACCTTGAATTCATCGTCTAGTAGCTTGAAGCCTTGATCATCTATCTCATCTGCACTTGCTCAGGTACTTCAGGATTGCTGCGACCTGGGGACAAGTTCATCGTCATTGCTAAATTGTGAAACAGGCCAGCCGTTCTGGCACATCTGTTTCACACATTTGACAGTGCACTGCTAGAGTCAGCAGGCCTCTGCCCCTAGTGTTCTGGTGGTCGGGGAAACCCCAACCATTCTAACTACTACCGCACTCTTAGACATCTTGGGTGAGACCTCGTCTCTGTTCCTTCCCAGTGTCCTCATCGCTTCCTTTGCTAGTTGTTCATGCACAGTCGTCGTTCTTGCTCTTAGTGCACCTGGGGTGCTTCCGCTCGAATGAAGTGCACCATTGCAACTATCTCACTATCCTTTTCCACAGTTTCCTTGGGCTTGCCTACTGAACTTCCTAAATTTCAACATCTAGCTTACAGACTCACATCAGGCAACGTACTACTTCCCTTCTTGGATTTCCTATACTTTGACTTGCGTTCTTCAATCCTGATGCCGATATTTATGCTTGCTTCTTGACACTTGCTCATCATTTGCAAAATCTTATCCACAACTTAATCGAATCTGTCATCATACTCTCTGCTGGTGATGTCGATCCGTAGTAATCATACTCGAATTTGACTCCCGTGTGCTAAACTGTGTGAATTATCGGCAAGTGACCTGGTTGGCCATGCTTCCCACATGCTAAACCATGTGAAGCAACGGCAAGTGACCTGGCTATCCATGCTTCCCCCTTTTTGTCATCATTGGTTTTTTTTTTTTTTTACGGTGTTTCTCAACCGCTATGTTCCTGATCATGGCTATAGGGTTTCAATCGATTCCCATTTACTAGCTTAGGAAACAGCATGCCATCTAAGCTCTTTAATTGTACCGCACCTCTGTCAGTAACAAAATCTATAACATAGGGACCTAACTAATGCATCTGTAACTTACCTGGATGCTTAGCAAACTTACTGTCATATAGCAGAACTGTATCCCCGTGCTGAAAGTGCTTTTGTTTCACATGGCGATCGTGCCACACCTTTTGTCAGTCATTTTCCACCTTTTGATGAAAGCCTACAATGAACCTGTCCTCATCGAGCTGTACCAATTGGGCTAATCGTTCCTCTAGTGCCCCATCGCCACTCATGCCGGTGACAACTACAATCCGCAGACTGGGGACGATATATTCCATCAGCATTACGACTTCTTGCCCGTATATGAGTTTGAATAATGTCTGTCTAGTCAAACATTTTCAAGTTATGCGATACACCCAAAGTATCGCAGGGATCTTCAAATCCCAATCATCCCGATTCGTGTTGCATACCTTTGTGAGCGCATGTTCAAGGATTTTGTTAAATGCTTCCACTGTTCCGTTTTCCTGGGGATGGTAAGGGGTGCTCTTTCTGTGTTGTATCTGAAATTCCTCTGTCATTGCTGTGATTGTCTGATTAACAAAATGAGTCCCTTGGTCGCTCATCAATATTTTGGGACACCCGAACCTAGTGACTACATTGTTGAAGAGGAATCTTACTGCTGTCGTAGCTGAGCAATCCTTTACCGGTGCAGCTTTTTCCCATCACGTCAAGTAGTCCATTGGTGTAATTATATAGGACGATCCTGTTCTTTTTCCTGGTGGGTTGATGGGTCCCACGAAGTCAACTTCCCATTTGTCGAAATCCTACAGCATTAATTGAGGCACTAGTGGCATTTCATCCCTTCTAGATGGATTCCTTGTCCGTTGACATACGTCACAAATTTTGGCATAGTCCGCGGCATCTCCATGCATCGTTGGCCACCATAGTCCTGCTCAAAAAATATTCCTTGTAGTGGCGAGTCCTCAGTAGTATCCTCCAGCGATCCCATCATGAGTTTCCACAAGGATCCTCTCCTGTTCGTGTGGAAGGACGTATCGTCGCAGTATCTCATCTGGCCCCATTTTGTACAGTTGGCCTGCAATCAATTGAAAATCTACAGCTCTAACAACCAACTGCTTCTTTTGGTTGGTAGTGAAGCCTTCCGGCGCTTCCCTTGTTTCCAAAAACTGAATGATTTGTTCGTAATGGTCGTCGACCATACCAACCCTGAACAACTGAGCATCCGATAGTCCTTCGTCAATGCTCCTTGGCTCTTCCCCCAACTCAATTCGTGACAAGTGGTCTGGTGCTACATTTAATCGTCCTGGCTTGACAATTATCTCAAAATCAAATTCCTGGAATAGTAACAACCAATGAAAAATCTTCCCCCCCAACACAAACTTGTTCAACAGGTATTTCAATGCTAAGTGATCGATGAACATTTTAAAGTGGCCTTGTTGATGCCCCGAAGATCGCAGCATCAAGCAGAAAGGGATTCTCTCCGGTAAACTATCCCAATTAGATTGTCCACCGTTTGGTATGGGGAATCCGTCCGGTTAGCGGTTCCGGCTACCGTTAGATTTGGATTTGTTTTCTTCTGCACCGGTTATGGCCCAATCCACTGGTCTTTTTTATTTTATGGTTAAGATGATATGCAAGTGCCTAAGCTAACTTAATCTAAATGCAGAACTTGAAATAAATTTGTGTCTAAAACTGAAATAAATCTAATCTATCCCTGCAAGGAGAAAAACTATAAGTATGAGTAATGTGCTGAAAGAAGCATCTGAAGATCAATAGATAACCATTAAATCATAAAGATACACCTATAGTAGGAGATGAAGAATATAAAAGATAGATTTTAATACATGTGAAAGCAGTCTATTACTCATATAGGAGAAACATTATTGCACGGAGAATAGTAAAATCATTCGTTGCACTGAAATAATTCGAACAACAGAGAAAGATTTTACTGTAATGAATATAAATGTCACCAGAAGAATCCAACAGACATCATACACACATTCCTAGGCAAAATTCATCCTCTCCAGGCTCATATTAGGCAAATTCACTTTCTGGAAGCAACTGCAAAATAGTTCGTACAAGCTTGAGAAAATTCCTTTCCCTGCAAAAGTCCTTTACACTATTCCCTATGCATCTATTTATAAGCTTACAAAATGCCTCTTGGGCTGCCACTTGGCTTTTTACACTTGTCTTTTAAAGACTTTACCTAGAAATATTAATTCGTGGCCATTTTCCTAAAATAGAAATTCTTTCTTATAACAGAAAAGGACAGCTTCCCTTGTGACTCTGCACTCTAACCACAGGGAAAAGTAAATCAAAATAAGAAAAACGTATTGTGACTAGCGTGTTCATCCTTGGGGTGGCGATTCTACTGGGGATGATGTGCCTACGTTGGCTGCTACTGCTACGGCTACTTTCTTCTCCTCTTCTGCAATGTAACTGAACCAGATACCAGTGTCCCTGATAACCACATTTGCTGGTGAAGGGAGCAGGATCTTCTGTGAAGTCACATGCTTACCAAGCTCTGCTTCAATACCATGAATTTCTGCTATTGCTGCCTGGTGGATTTCCTTAAGAAAATGATTGCATACTAATGACAGCCCAATATAGTGATGGAGATCATCGGTGGCCAGCACATCAATCTTCTTTACATACTCTATTTGAATGCCCAGCTCTTCCTTCAAGTCTAACAAACGTTGCTCCTTGCTTGGAAACTCATCGAGGGACTGAGGAAAAATCAGCTTGCGTTTTTCATGCACTTCATGGATCTTTTGATACAGGCTGTTACCTTTCTCAATTGTTCCCTAGATCTTAGCCATCAACTTGATGCCACAATTCCTGCAAAACTCCATAAGGGATACATCTTCCTTAAAACCATCTACAAATTTGAACGGGAGATGCTTAGGGAAATCCACTTTCCCTTCTCTCCACTCCATCTGGCTCAGGATGTTTTCTTTAACTCGAGTGTATTTGCCTTTAAGCCTGATGGCTTCGGCATTGGCTTCTTTCAACCTAACCAGCATGGTCTTGAGCCTGCACACCTCCTCAGTTATTAGTTCTTGTGTGGCATGCATTTGACTTAAGATGTCACAAGATTGTTCATGAAAGGGAGACATATCTATTGCTCTGTTTTCTGCTTGCTCTAACTGTTGAACCATTTCCTGCTTATCTACTTCTAGGTGAAAGACTCTAGCTTCAGAATCATTCTTTTCCGCTTCTAGAACCATCATCTGGATTTCTAGGTGCTCATTTTCTTCTTCTAGATGTCGATACTTATCCGACAACTCCTTATGATCAGCAGACAGGCGATTATATTTGTTTACTACAAGATCCCTATAAGCCTGCTCATTAGCCACAATATGTTGTAGCATGCGAGCTCTCCTCTTTGTTGACTCAAACTCTTTGACCATGTTAATAACATTATCTTATGTTGCTTTTGCTACCGACACAGCGATGGATGCCATGGCTATGGGAGCTTTGTTTGTATTCTGCATGACTGTGGTTTCTCGCTGGGTGACAATGTTTGCCTGAAAAAGTCTCTTTATCCTCTCTTCAGATTTCAGGACCACAGCCTTCCTCTTCTTATAGTACACAAATTTATCCCATCAGGACATAGTATGATCTTCGGATGGGGTGAAAGGGATAATCGAGAGGTCTCTTATATGGACTTCTGCCTCTGCGGGTGGGGTCTGTGCCACCTGAGACGAGTCTATTTCCATATCTTGGGTGCCAGAGCCACCTGCCTGAGCATCTTCATTGGCGTTACTTTCTCCCTCATCATTTTGTTCTCCTTCAGGATTTTGCTCTCCTTCAGGATTTTGCTCTTCTTCGGCATTAAGCCTTCCTTGCTTTTCCCCATCTTGCTGCTGATTCTCAATTTCTTCCCTTTGCTCTTGTTCCCGAGCTTCCCGTTGCAATCTTGCTTCCTCTGCTTCCCTCTGCTGCCTTGCTTCTTCAGCCTCCTACTGCAATCTTACTTCCTCTTCTTCGATTTGTAACCTTGCTTCCTCTTCTTCTCTTCGTAACCTAGATTCCTCTTCTTCTTGCTGCAATTTAGCTTCTTCTTTCAATCTTCATTCTTCACGGGCCAGGGCCTCAGTTGCTTCCTTTTCTTTTTGCAGACTGGCTTCTCAGGCTGGGGCAGAGCTAGAGCTAGCTCCACTGCCGTGATGACAAATATGCAATTCAGGCATGTTGCTGATTCCTCTGAACACTTCTTCTTCGGCATCATAGTAATGGGCATACTCAAAATGAGCATATACCTCCTTGCAATGCTCGACAACCTTTCCCTTCCTGTCATTTCTATGGAACATTACCTCACTGAAGTGAAAAGCTTTCAACTCCTGAATGAACTCTTCGGCTGTTGCAACTCCTGAGAATTTATAGGCTCCTATACAAAAAGGAAAAGGAGGGAAGGAAGCCTTATGCTGCTTATTAAGCACTCCTCCTATTCCATCAAGGAAAACTTTCTTGACTGCTTCTTTCAGGACTACATAATCAGTGGCGTACTTTGGGAAAATGTATGGTGTTTTGGTACCTCCAAACATCCTGATGTAAGTGTCCTCTTCTGAGAAGTAGAAATCGCCATAATGCTCGAGGACTTCCATGGCATTCTCCGATAGGCAATTGGGCTCTTCATTGAAGATCTGCTCATACAGAGGCATGATGAACTCTTCACAGATGAGCTTATAATTTGCTTTGTAATTTTGAGCCCACATTATTTTATAGGCAGTGTATATCGGGGTGTTGGCTTGATCCCATGAGCAACTAACCTGGGGAAAGGGAGCTTTGCCAAGATGCAATCGATGAGGTACGAAGACATGAAGAACTCTGACTTTTTTAAGGCCAAACCTTCTCTAGCTGCGGCCACAGTGGATGCCAGACTATCTGAGAGGATGGTAGCCCAATCAAACACAATTCCCTTGAAAGCTATGAAGTGGATTATGGGGGCCCACTGTATCCTATATACAGTGCCATCGGGCATACCGAAGATTCTGCTTAACATCAAGGTGATTAACCTAAAAGAAGGTCTTAGGCTCTGAACGTCATATTCATCATTATCTCTCTTCCTCAGCTACTTGCCTGTGATTAACAGCCTCTTAGCCATCTCGAGATTATTCATCTGTCCCAACCATTCATCGTTTAGTGCTTGCTGGGGACGTGAGAATTTGTAGGCTTCCGCAATATACGCTGGATGGAATGAAGCAAATGCCTCTCCCTTGTTGTCCTGCAACACTCTAGTTTGTGGGTTGGCATGTTCCAATATCCACCCGATCACTTCAGAGCACGGGAACAATTCAGGGTGAGTAGAATCCCTGGCTATGCCGGAGGTTCTGATGTTGAGGTAGATTTTCTCCTCTTCTAATAGCACGTTTGGGATATCTTGGTCCCTGATCATCCGGTAAACATCTCCCCACTGGACCTCGGGAGGGACGCCAGAGGTGCACTTTGTATCTTGAAAAAGAGTTTCAGTCCTTGGTTGCACTGGCTCTGGCTCCATCATTTTAGCTTTCTTTCTACCACCTTTTGGCATCGTGGCTTATCCCTGTCAGCAACCATATGTGAATGAATATAAAATTGTAAATCATTATGAGAGCATAACATAGAGCAAGACAGATTTAGCATGCTGATGATAAATATAAGAAAATTATAAGGCTGCATGCTGGGGAAGCAAACCAAACATAGATTATCCAAGAAAACAAAATATGGTCATCAGACTTGATCGTTCTAGGGAGGCAAACGAAGGAAGGAACCTTTTGAGACCTTTTTGAAAAAGGTGATGCATAAAACTTATTTCCCTCTTCATATTTGAGGATAGGCTTCCCTAAATTATAGGCAATTTTAATGGTTAGCGTGTGAAGGGAAGGCTAGCTTGGTTTGGGAAAACATATGAGGAAGCTGAAAACATATAACGAAACTGTTTTTTCAATAATCGGTATCCAGGCCAAATAAGTGAGCAGTTGAGTATCCAAGCCAGCTATGACTGATATTGCTTCTTGTTCGATAGTATTTGAGAAGCGGCATATAGTCGGCATAAAAACTTGGACTTGACTACATCTGGGCAAGAGCACGATAGAACTGCAGCCGGTGGAACTGACCAGGCTCGAATGACTCAGGAACAAAGGGCCAATTGGGAATGATTGGCATTGGTTATGACTCCTGGCTATCAGTAACGAGAATTCTATGGGGTTGCAACGGCTGCAAAGTTTTAAGAATAGTCTTCTACAAATGCCTACAAGCCACGTAATAAGACAAAGAACGGCCAATAAAGCCTCGCGTATAGATAAGACAAGATTAATGGTTTAAGCACCTACTTGGCAATGAAATAACGGTGAAAACGGGGTTGGTTCGGTGGTAAGTGAGCTGAGCTGAAGCGAAACGATTCGAGCAGCTTTGAACGACGTTCTCCGAATCCAAATCTATTAATGGGGACAATAAAACCCCCACCGCCCTTATATAAAACTCAATACGTGCGGGCATTTAATTGGTTAGGTGGCGACATTAAAACAAGGTTGATTACTCGTATGGCGAGGTCTTTTCAAACTTTCGGCATTTATGCGCAACCGTCAACACTGAGAGGAAACGGTGAGTCTTGTCCGCCATTGCAGACAGATTTTGTGAGTTTCTTCCGAAACGCGGACGGACTTTATGAGTTTGGGTGCGGCTGCTTGCTTATTGCGGGAAAGAAAGGAAAGACACTCTGCTTTTGCGGAAAGGTTTGACGAGTTCTTCCGAAACCGTCGAGCTAAAAAAACGTTTGCGGCACAAGTTCGTTAGTTGTCCCGACGTTTCGGGAGAACTTTGCGAGTTCTTCCGAAAATGATTCTCCCAAAAGTTTATCGCGGCGGAGTTTCTTGAGTCGTTCTACCATTGCGGAAAGACTCAGTAAGTTCTTCCACAAATGACGAAGGAGTTTGGTAAGTCTTTTCCGCAAAGGGGATGGCCTGGGAACTCGGTAAGAGGGCGCCCGTTGCGATGAAAATTTTCAAGTGCTTCCGCTGTTTCGGGAGAGAACTTTGAGTTCTGCCGAAGTTCAAAGAATATGTAAGTGCTTTCGCTATTTCGGGCAGAAACTTTAAGTCTTTCCGCAATTGCGGGCGAACATCCTAAGTTCTTCCGCCGTTTTGGGAGAGAGTTTTGAGTTTTGTCTTAGAAGAAAAACTTCAAACCTTTTTTTAAAAACCGGTTCCCCACTTGAAACAAAACTAAGTTCAAAAAGTTTTCCAAAGGAGGCTTGATTCTTTTAACCAGACTTTCTTAGGAAAATAAGGAGGGGCCCCAATATCTACAAAATTTTTGGGGAGGGATGTTGTTGCAACAACAGGCCCCTAATAGGTAGTGTCGGAATTTCTGTAAGGTGTACACCATCGCCAACCCTTCTCGTTCCGTTGTTGTATAATTTTTGTTCGTAGTAGACAACTTCCTACTTGCGAAGGCTATCAGGTGGTCGATGTCACCTTCTCCTGGTTGGGCCAAGATGACTCCTAATGCGACTAATGATGCATCGACGTGAACGTGGAACTCCTTCGTCCAATCTGGGAATGCCAATATGGGTGCGAAAACCATCTTTACTTTTAATATGTCCAGAATCTTCTGGCATTCTTCGTTCCACTCAAACTTGGCATCTTTCTTCAACAACCTCTCCATTGGTGTTGTGATTGCTGCATACCCTCTAATAAACTTCCTGTAGTAGACTGTGTGGCCCAGCGTCGCTCTTAATTGCTTTATTGTCGTCGACGCTGGGAGGTCGACAATAATTGCAACCTTCATTGGATCTACCAGCATTCCTTCGCTGCAGACAATGTGCCCCAGCAAGATCCCGAACGGAGCACAGAAGATGCACCTTTTTAGGTTCAATGAAATCTGGTACTGTCGACATCTCTCCAACATCAATCACAGATTTGCAACATGATCCTTGACCAACCCATATATTGTCCAATCGTCCATATAGATCGCAAGAAAATTATGGATGTAGTCTTTAAATGCAGCAACAACCAGTCTGGAGAAGATCGTTGGCGCATTCTTTAAGCCAAAGGGCATCACTGTATACTGAAAACATCCCCATTCAGTTACAAAAGTTGTCTTATGCTGATCTTCCTTCGCAATCTTTATCTGATGGTAGCCTGAAATCCTATCTGTAAATGAGTATATTTCCTTACCTCCGACTCCTTCAAGCACCTCATCCGTGAATGGCGTCGGGAATGGGTCGTGTAAGCATGCATCGTTCAATTTCTTCAAGTCAATGCAAATTCGAATTTTGCCAGTTTTCTTGTCCTGGACCACCATCGGGCCGATCCTATCAGATTACTCTACGGGTTCTATGATGCTTGCTTCCAGCATCCTTTCAATCTCGGCTTGCACTCTCTCCTTGTGCCTTGGGTTCAACTGGTAGGTCCGTTGCTTAACTAGCTTGGCATTAGGTTTCAGAGGAATATTCATTTCTCCTAAGTCGCTAGAAATTCCTTTCATCTCTGAGAATTTCGTTGGGAACAGATCCTGAAACTCATGCAACAGATTAGTCATCTTCATGATAGTTGAGTCGTCTCAATACTCTCCAATACTTGCAAACTTCAGATTCTCCTTCGACCCAATGTTTACTTTCTTGATCTTCAATGGTTGCTAGAATTTGTTGGAAGGGATTTCTGGTGCCTCGACGTTGCGACTTGCTTCCGAATCTGCTACATGTGTAGCCCTCATATCATCCTCATCATCTAGCTCGCGTGTGATGTTATAGCACTCCATCATCATTTCTGGTGTCGCAGTCTACCGAAGTTCTAATGGTTGCTTTGTTGGTACTGCTTCAAATATCTTCTCGCGGATCACTTGTAGCTCACTATGGATGAAGGGGTTCTCATCTGAGAAACAAAGTGTTTGGCTGAAGCCAATGGTTAGCTGCTCCCAAGAAATCATCCCGTGTTGTAGTTCTGCTGCGACATACCAACTCCACGGTACTTCATCCAAAGTGTGAACGAATGCATGGACCCATTCTTCTTTTGCTCGCAGTCCCCATTTGCTTTTGCACACAGCCAAATGTGCTTGCGGGTCACTTCTGCCATCAAAATTCTTTCCACTGTATCCTCCGCATTGCCGAACCTAATTGTCATTAAGCGGTGACATAGTTTCCAGGTTGTTATATTAGACTTGTGCGCTGCCCACCAACGCACAGGAGTAGCCTTCAAGGCTTCATCCAAGGCCAATAAACGTTGCGGTTCCGCCACCTTGTTCTTGAATTCTGTGAGAAATGTGCTCAAATTCGGCAATCCCTCATATGTTGGTAGCACGCACTCCTCTGTGGATACCCATCGCAGTGACTGTGTGATCCTTGTGCATCTCCTAAATGACACTTCATGCGTACGGTTCTACCAATTCTCGAGCACCTCATTCGAATCTGAGGACGCCGAACTGACACTCCGCCATCCCAATTCTTCGTCTGTGGTAGGATTAATGTAATCCTCAGATATATTGTATATACTATCCCATCCCTCCATAAATCCATTTCTCATCGGTTCAACATATCGATACCCTTCCGTAGGATCCAGAGGTGCAACGACCCTCATCTCGCGATTCTCAAATGACATTGTCCGCTTCTTGAAGTTGATAACTGCTAGATTATTGATTTCCTAGTCAATCCCTAGCAGCGCTGGGTAGGGACTTGAGTTGTCAACAATCTCAATTACATCAAAATCTGCATAAGTCTTAAGGCCCTCAATTTCAACAGGAAGCTGGTACACTCGACCAAGTGGAGTAACCTTACTTTGATTTGCTAATCGCAACTATACTGTTGACCAAGTCAACTGCGGTTTCCCCATTGTTTCCCATGTCTGCTTGGTCAGGATGTTGACATCCGACCCTAGGTCCAAGATAATTGAGTAGACATCAAATGCTATGATTTGTGCCAACATTCGCATCTCTCGCCCCGTCTTCCTCTTGTGTATGCGATTAACCTTTTGGTCCTGGCGTGCACCCTCCTGTCGATTCAATAGGTTGGATATCTCTTCCAGCGCATCCTGATCCTTTTACAACTCTAGGAAACTCTTCAAAAAGGATTTTAAGGTGTTATCCTTTCCCTGCGACTTCGTCCCGTCAAACGTCAGTGGCATGTCGTAGGTAGTTTCTTCCCGAAGAGGTAACTGCCTCTTCTATCTCATCGCCTCCTGCGCTGCCAAGAAGATATCCCTTTCGACCTCCACATCAAAGGTCACATGTTTTTGTACTGTTGGTCAGACGGTAGCTCATGGCCCATTAGCTCTTGTCACCGCTCCTCCTCGTGTCACCACTCCAACAGTCGCATGTTATCTTTGGGCCTCCGTCGATATCATATGTACCATCGGTGGATTCTGATTCTGGTTCTGTGGAGGTGGTGGCTGATTCTTGGTCTGTCATTTGCGATGAGCTGTGGATAGTCTTCAATGCCATGATCCACAACACTGCAATAAGTGCACTACTATGGTGCTGGATTCGGGCTATCCCTTTGATAGTGCCCTTGCTGCCCACAATTATAACATATAATCGGTCCTCGTCCTCGTCCAGCAGCTCCTCCTTGTCTTGCACCAGCACCTCGACCTCCACGAAATCCTCCTCTAGCACCTCCACGCGGTGGGCCATATGGTGGGTACTGCGGTGGCCCATATTGCGGCTATTGCGGTGGTCCATATGGTGGCGTATACTACGGTGTCGGATACTGCGGTGTTGGATACTGCGTTTTCCCATACTTCCCTGATTATACTGCTACGGTTGGTGATTATACTGGGTTGGCGGTTAGTTATACTACTGCTGTTGCTGAACCGGTGCCTATTCTTCTCCTGCCATGAAGTATGCAGCTGCAGTCCTCTCCTGGAGTAGGCCATAAGCTGTGTAGTTGTTTTCATCGTGGCTAACCGATTTGTAGAAATTGCAATACAATTTCTCTTGTTTCGACACCATCTTTTGCAAATATACACATTCTTCTAGTCGATGGCCTCTCGTTTGGAAGATACGACATTAAGGCAACCCTCCCTGACTGAGGGGATTTGGTGCACCAGATTTCAAATAGTCTCGAAAATCTGGGCACTGGTCCTTGTGGTGTACCTCTGTCCTACACCTAGTGCACCAGATCTCTTCGCGAGCCTCTTTCCCTTTCTTCATGTCTTGCAGTTGGATCGTCAAGTTTTCCAGCTGTGCTTGTATTCGATCCATGCCTAACCCTGTTAGGAACCCATGTCAACCCTTCTATTTACTTTGTTAGTATATTGTTGTTGGATGCATATGCTTTGTAGTCTCGTAGTATTTGTTGATCCATAGTTTGTATTATTGTTGTTGGATGCATATGCTTTGTAAGTCATCCCGTAGTAATTGTCGATCCATAGTTTATATTGGCCCATGGTTTGTATTGACACATGGTATTGACCCATGGTATTGGCGCCTAGACTTAGTATATAAATTTGTGTTGAGACCAATGTAGGTACCGTGAAGTTATTTGTATTGAGCTTACTCAAAGGAGGTTGCCCCCTCGAAGTGGCCTGCGATCAATAAAAGTGATTTTGAGTTCTATTATTTCTGTTATCTCGTGTATTTTCATTAATTAATTGTTGCAGGTTCTTCACATGTGGTATCAGAGCACTTTCTTGGGCTCGTTGGGTGGAATTTCTGCCAATTTTTTTTTTCGCATCTATTGAAAGTTCGGATCTGGGAATAATCTCTATCCGCTTAACTGTGGGAAGTACTTGGGCATAAGCCCTAAAACTCATTGTGAGGAGTACCACAGGAACCCCAAAGTAGCTGGCCCATTGAGAGGACCTGCCAGCGAAAAGGGTAACGACCCCTACCTGATTGACTAGTTCCCACCTGTGAGGTAAACCAAGAGCTATCGTTTGTGTCAAATCAGTTATCAATTTTACCTGAGTCGTGGAGTGAGGGGTACTGCCCCAATACGCAAGCCGTCGGACAACATTGGTGGTCGAGTGAAACCCCTAACTGTTAGGAAGTCGAACATATCTGGGGTCCATATCTATTTTCAGCTGAACTGTTGCCGATCACTTCCGCACCGTTTCAGATCCATTCCGAGCCGTTTCAGATCCATTCTAAAAGTCATTCCAGATCCAGCTGTTTCAGATCTATTCTGAAAGCCGTTTCATATCCAGCCGTTTTCGATCCATTTGGCGCCGTTTCAGATCCATCTGTTTCTGATCATTTCCACGTCGTTGCAGATCCATCTGTTTTGGGTCCCTTCTATGCCGTAGCAAATCCATTCTGGAAAAAAAAAAAAAAAAAAAAAAAAAAAAAAAAAAAAAAAAAAAAAAAAAAAAAAAAAAAAAAAAAAAAAAAAAAAAAAATCGCCATATCTCCCTTGTTTAAAAATCACCATATCTCCCTTGTTTTCACTCTGTTTCCCTGACACCCCTGTAATCTCATTATGCATCTTTCATTCCTGAGGATCCTATCCCAAAATTGTTTTTTCGCCATATCTCCCTTGTTTTCACTCTGTTTCCCTGACACCCCTGTAATCCCATTTTGCATCTTTCATTCCTGAGGATCCTATCCCAAATTCTACTTCCCAAATCCAAAAATCCCACATTTGTCTATTTTTAGGGTTTCCGATAACTTCTTTAATTTTCACCCAATCGCCTTCAAATTTTTCCACCATGTTCATTCCCTATTTCTGCTTCTTTGTCCCTCTCTGACAAATTTTCCCATTCTTTCGCCCCTCTTTTGAAATCCTCATTTTCTGCTTCCATTTCCATTCGAAAGTCTCCAAAACCTAGTCAAACCCTAATTACCCATCAGAGTTTTTCCCAAATCCAAATTTCCCTTTACTAAATAAAGTTCTGTTTGTGTTTTTCTACCCATCCCCCTCTCCCGAAAAAATAAAAATCTCCTGGTTATGGTTGTCACTCATGCAGGAGCAAAAACCATGGAGGAATCACTTGCAGCCATCCAAACCAAACTTTTGGATCTGGATGAAAAATTTCTCAGCCTCCATCTTGAGCATTTAACCATGAATAACAAACGACAATCTGATTCTTCATCGGATAATGGGTTCTCTTCTTCCTTCAATTTTCGTGGTCCGAAGTTTGATTTTTCTCGCTTGAATGGTACTAATCCGACTAGATGGATTTATCGTGCAGAACAGTATTTCAGTATGCATAATAATTTTGATGTCACCAAAGTTCCACTTGCATCATTTCATTTGGAACATGAAGCTCTTCAATGGTACCGTTGGTACATCAAGGCTCATGAAGAGCCAAAATGGCCAGATTTTTGCCAACTCCTTTTGCAACGATTTGGTCCTAGTGCTTTTGATGACTTCACAGGAGCCCTCACTAAACTTCACCAAATTGGCACTATGAAAGAGTATCAGACAAAATTTGAGAAACTAACCAATCACATAGAAGTAATGTATGATGAATTCTACAGGAGTTGTTTTATCAGTGGTCTTAAGGATGAAATCCGCTCAGAGGTTAAAATGTTCTGTCCCAACACAATGATGGAAGCCCTGGGGTTGGCTAAGTTGGCAGAAGATAAGATTGTAGCCCAACAATGCTCCAAACCCACTTCTGTCCCCTTTCGAAATATGGGTTCTCAATGACCTCCCATCCCGCCAACTCCTCGACCAACTCCTATCAAGCAATTGTCTGAAACAAAGATACAGGTACGCAGAGAAAAAGGGATTTGTTATAATTGTGATGAGAAATTCACTCGGGGACATATATGTGTTCAACAAAAGCTCTATCTCTTGGATATGGATTCTCCGCCTGCCTCTAAAATTGGTGAAGAAGCTCCATATACAATGGATGATCAAGTCGACATTTAGGAGCCACCTATTGACGCCCATCTCAGGACAACCAACCAGAGATATCTCTCCATGCTTTATCCGGCGTCACCACCCCCCAAACAATGCGGGTCAGGGGTTACTTCAAGAAGCTTCCTCTTACAATTCTCATTGATTCTGTTAGCACTCATGACTTCATTGACCCCTAGATCGCCAAACAGGCTGATTGTTTTGTCCATCCTTGCTCCAACTTTGAAGTCACGGTTGCCAATGGGGGCACCTTACCTTCCAAGGGAAAGTGTCACAATGTGCATATCTCTCTGGAAGATTATAACTTGCGCTTTGATATGTTTTCCTTGTCCTTAGGCAGATGTGATGCGGTTTTGGGCGTTTAATGGTTACGCACACTTGGCCCCATCTTATGGGATTTTGCTGAACTTTGGATGCAGTTTTCAATCAATGGGACACAACACAAATTTATGGGCTTACAACTAGGGTCTCTCCGCATCATCAGTTCACATCACCTGGAAAAGATCCTTAAGAAGAATTCACATGGTGTCATCGCTCAGCTCCATTCCATTTAGATGCACCCATCAACGGTCTCCACTACTTCCTTGGATAGATATGTAGGTGTCTTTGTGTATTTAGGGTTTTCACCCTAGCTTGTGCAAATGGGCACCTACTAAGGAGAAGGGACTCCTTAGTAGCAGTTCAGTAAAATGATGAAATAAGACATTAAATAAAAACAGTAAACTACTCTAAGCATGTGCATAAGACAACAAAAAGATATTAAAAAATTGATTTTGTATTAAGTATACCTCAAATGCGAGGTTGGTGGAGCCTTTGCAGTAGTCCAGGGGCTGCTCCAATGCTCTAGTGTTGTTCCTTCTCCTTCTTCCAAGGTGTTTTGGACATGGGCCAAAGGGGTTCTTAAGTGGGAAAATAGCTCCAAGAGGAGAGCTAGGATTTCAAGAGAATTTTTGGCAGCATAAGGATGGAGAAATTGGGGATGTGAAATGGGGAGCCTCCATCACATATTTATAAGTTTTTAGTGGTGGAGTGTTGACCCATGGTTTTGGGCACCATATGGTTTAGGTCAACTGTAGAGGGTTTTTGCTTCATTTTTTTCATCTTTTTTGTATTTTTTATTCCCTTTTTAGAGGGTTTTTGCTATTTTGGAGGAAATTTGAATTATTTTGGGGAAAAAGGGGGGTTTTTGTCCTTTTGGAGGCTTTTCAATGGTTTTTTAAGGTTTTGGAGGCAAATATGGTAGGAAATATGGACAAATGAGTCATGTAATGAGGGAGATGAGGTAGTGAGCACTTTTTGAGTGTTAACACTTTGCTGCACCAGTGGGCTTGCCGCCTTCAAGAGACCTTTCCGGTAAGAATTTAGCCGCATCTACATCTCAGCAGGAAATGATGGCTATTTTGCATGCAATACCGAAGTGGCAGCCATCCCTATTAGGGAATTATTTCTGCATCACAACTGATCTCCAGAGTCTGAAAAATTTCCTGGAACAACGGGTCTCCTCCCCAGCACACCTGAAATGGGTTATCCCACTCATGGGTTATGACTATGCGGTCACTTACAAGAAGGGTAAGGACAGTATGGTGGCATATGCTCATTCTCGCACATTTGATGACCCAATTTCTCTTACAGATATTTCTTTGCTCGTTCCACATTGGTTGCAATCTGTTCAACAAGGCTATCTCTTCTATGAACTCCATGCTTCTTCATCGGTAGGGCACTCTGGGTTCCTCAAAACGTATGACCAGGAACAATGTAAATTCTTTTGGAAGGGACTAAAAATGACAATTCAATAGATGGTGGTTGACTGTGATACTTGTCAGGTCAACAAGAGTGAAATGACACTCCTTTCGGGACTGCTCGAACCCTTTCCCATCCCTACACAGATTTGGAAAACTATTTCTATGGATTTCCTAGAAGCACTCCAGTGGGACAATACCACGTCTAAAAGGACAGCTTATGATGTAGTCTATGGACAGGCACTGCCAGTTCATCTTCCATACACCCTCGGCATCTCCCTAGTTTAGGAAATTGACTCAGTTATTTGAAACTGTGATCCGATTCTTCTCATTCTGTAGGACAATCTTCACATGGCAAGAATTCGACTGAAACAACAAGCCGATCAACACTGTTCAGAGTACACTTTTCACGCAGCTGATATGGTTCTTCTTTGTCTACAACCTTCCAAGCAATCCTCCTGAAACTCAAAAGGCGTCAGTGGCCTGGAATGCAACCCAAGGATGCTACAAGGGAACCACTCCTTCAGATTCTGCATCAATTTCCACATCTAAAGCTTTGAGGACGAAGCTTTTTCTAAGGGAGAGGGGATGTTAGGAACCCATGTCAACCCTTCTATTTACTTTGTTAGTATATTGTTGTTGGACGCATATGCTTTGTAAGTCGTCCCGTAGTATTTGTTGATCCATATTTTGTATTATTGTTGTTGGATGCATATGTTTTGTAAGTCGCCCCGTAGTAATTGTTGATCCATAGTTTGTATTGGCCCATGGTTTGTATTGACACATGCTATTGACCCATGGTATTGGCGCCTCGACTTAGTATATAAGTTTGTGTTGAGACCAATGAAGGTACCGTGAAGTTATTTGTATTGAGCTTGCTCAAAGGAGGTTGCCCCTTCGAAGTGGCCTGTGATCAATAAAAGCGATTCTAAGTTCTATTATTTCTGCTATCTCGTGTATTTTCATTAATTAATTGTTGCATGTTCTTCACAAACCCTGTTTCACCGATTGGTGAAGCCTCTAGCTGTCACATCCCCATCTTGACCCTATTGCATTAAAAATGTAAATAATGTAATATTCTTATAAAATCGTGGTGAGGAGCTCAAGGCCAAGGCCCCGTCATCAATTTATTGATGCATATGGTTTACGTGCTAGCCAGGCACATTGGAATTGTAAATATCATGTAAATATGCATTTTAATAAAATACCCACAACTAGCTATGCAATGCAACAAGAGATGGGGGCATGATTTTAAAAGGAATTGGGAGGGAAATATTCAAACCCTTGGAGCCAATCAAGTCAAGCCAAGTGTCAATGAGAGAACCCATCAAACCCTCAACTACCCATGTGGACTTTTGTACCCAATCATTCATTTCTCCTAAGAGTTGGTTGAGGTAGTTAATGCCTTGGGAATGGAGAGGTATGGCTGTCCAAATTCGAGTATGGGAAAGCCACCCTTCATGGAAAAACGTGTATGGCTTCCTTGGAAAGAAAATAGCCATGAATTTCTCCCCAAGCCATTACCCATCAATCGGTTTTGCTCTCCCACGAGTTTGGAGCTACCTGGGCGTTTTTCTCCATGGATTTCCTGTGTTTTCCTTCATCTTTCAAGATAGGAAGGGCGTTTTTGTTTTGGTTACCCATGGGGAAGAGAACAGATCGAATTGGGGTTGCAATGAGGCCATTTTGGCCATTTGAAATGCTCATAACTTGTGGAAGCAATCGGGTTTCTCCCTGGGGACGAATTTCCCTTCCCAGAGTTTGTTTTGGGTGAGCCATGATTTGGCGAAAACCCATGGCCATCCTGTTTGTAAATCCCATTGTTGGAAATGTGTATCAATGCCCAGTTTTTGAGTTGCTGTGTGTAAGAGAAGGTTAGGGTTGAGATGGGTATCCATTGTTTTTGCTTGAGCTTGAGTGCAAGCATCCAAGGTTCAGATTTAGCCTGATAAACCCAGCTGTGGACTGGCTTGGCTTAGATTCAGTGATTATTGGGCTGTGTATGAGTATGAATGCCCCCTTTTCCTTGTAAGAATCATGCCCAGCTCGGGGGTGGCAGTTGTGTTGAGAGAATTGATGAACACAACTGGCATATGGTTGGGTGGAACATTGCAGTGACATAGCTAGTTGTTTGGGACAATTGTACAATGAAGATACGTGTTTTTCTGTCTATGTATTTACTTCTACAATGTTTAAATTGATGACTGTTTTTTATATGCTGTATGCATATGATATGTGTGTGGATGAGTTTTTAATTCCACTATGTATATTTGTTTGATTTTCATCTGCACACATTTATTTAATTGCTATGAATCTAATGAATGGGCTGAGTTTTATTAAAATCCCCAGAGATTGGTATCATGTTCCCTTCTTGGAATTGGATAGATGGGAGGGAATGTGACAAAATGGTATCAGAGCTGCTGGTTGCAGCATTGGGCCTTCATGGGCTACCTATCACAGTGCAGAGGTAAGTATGCTTCCTGCTCAGCACTTGATCATTAAGAAAAAATTCATTTCAAAATTTTCTGAGTGTTTTATGAGTTGCTTCCAAAAACTCTATTGGCAAAAGATAAGCTAGAAAACGCCGAAACAGGCGGCGATTTTAAGCTTAAAAGTTGCGACGCGGCGGCGATTTTAGGTTTAAAAGTTGCGATGCAGCGACAATTTTAGGCTTAAAAGTTGCGATGCGGCGGCGATTTTAGGCTTAAAAGCTTCGACGTGGTTGGCAATTTTAGGCTTAAAATTTGCGACGCGGTCAACGATTTTAGGCTTAAAATCTGCAACGGTCGGTGGAAATTAAGTTAAAATTTGCGACACAACGGAGGCTTGCAGGCGACAGAGATAAGGCCAGAACCGCCGAAACAGTCGCAGAAGTTAGGGCTAAAACCTGTGATGCGATGACAATTTTAAGGTTAGGACCAACAACTGTTGCAGAGATTGAGCCGCGACCAGCGATTGGAGGAGAAAAAAGAAAAAGAAAAAAAAGAGAGTATAGAGCCCAAAACTTGATTTTTGGGTAGGAGCAGTCGGGCTCAGAATAGGATGATTCCGGTGAGGTTCGGAGGCCATTAACGAAGGCCATGACAGAACCAGAGAGGGTCCTGAACTCATTATGCTCCAATTTGACAGAAAATGGAGAATAATGACTTTTGTAAGACGGTGTCCCGAGGCTCGACGGAAGGTCGGATTGAGCTGAAATTGATATGGAGCGGCTATGGAGCAGGCACAGTGTTAAGTTTGGAATCTTAGAGCCGAACTCCAAAGGATGTGGAGTCAGAGTGAGCAAGAAGGCCAAAAAGCACTGTTCTGGGCCACTTTTTCGGGATTTTGAAAAGCTTGTGGACAGTAAAAGTAACCCTAGATGTTGGAATAATAAAATTTATTGAACTCGACATTTCATCTTCTCATTAAGACATACAGTTTCTGTTAGACGCAGATTTTCCAGAAACACATAGATTGGGAGATAGCCATTTTTGGCCAAATTTTGAGATTTTGGGGGAAAAGTGAAAAGTTAAAAGTAGCCAAACCCCGAATTTTATAGAAGTTGACTGGTGCATCGGAACGGGGATCTGAAAGTTGTTGAGTGTTTCTTGTTATATGGAATACCTTCGCCCAATAGATAAGTTTTCATGATTCTTCCTAAATTTGCTTCTACAAGTAGCTGAAGTTGGTCTTTCAGAATTAATTGCAGCTGTGTAAAAGTGCAGAAATTTGGGCAAAATTTGTATTTTTAGAAGATTGTAAATTTCATGTCCTGGATCGGAATGGAGCACGGGGATAGGCGTAGGAGATCTTATCCAAAGGAGAACAGGGATGCATGACCAGAATTTGAATGAGGTCGAAATATATCATAGGTATTTGGTACAAAAGAGTGCCAGTGGTTGTTTTGACAAAAAAACATTTGTTGTCAATATGGGCAATTTCTAGAATTGCATCAATGGAAGGAAATCAGACCAACTATGATATGGAAGAGGGATTCCATGCTACGATGAGGGATTGGAAAGGGAGAATTCATTAACCCCTGTTTTGCTATCGTATTTATAATTATGAAATTGTCATGCATATAAACTATGGCATATGAATATTGAAAATGCAAGAGATTACATAGATGAAATGAATATGCAACAGATGGCATATTAACAAACATTGCACAATGCATGTGAAGATGTTTGTGCATGAATAGGATATTGCATGTTGGTAAAATAGTGAGGTTTTACATATGCAATGAGCCACTTGAGATAATTATGGTGGTTGCTAATAATTAGTTGTGTCTGCATTGGTTATAGGACAAAATACAGTCAAAGCATGGCTAAAGAAGTTGATGACATTGTTGCACGAGACCAACAACCTTATGAAGAAATGATGGTTCAACAAATTTGTGATCATGAGGTTGGAAAAAGGACTGTGTAGCCTTAGTAAGAGGCCAACTGATCAGGTAACATCAAGTGATGTTAATGACAGCCATGCAGGTATTGGTTATTGGTGCTTAATTGCATGAATGTTGAAAGAGGATTTGGTAAGATCCCTTCAACTATGTTTGAACTATGTTGATTTGGTTTGCATGTGGTATTGAGTGCCCGAATGGGAATGTTAACCTACTGAGTATGGTGAGGTGTGGGTAAGTGAAGGCAATGATCCTTACACCCTATAATTGCTTAGAAATATCAATGCATTCATATGAAATTATATCATGCCATTTGTGTATGTCGGTTGTGAGTTTAACAACCAAAGCAAGTGAGGACTTATGGTCCTCTTGTGGTGAATGTGCATGCATATGTGCGAGTGCACAAGTTGAGATGCATTGTGTAAATTCATGGTTGTGATATATGTGTGTGTGTGTTTGTGTGTTTCAATGCAATTAGATAATCGATGAAATGGTGAACCATTGTTAATGATGAGACCATTGCATGAGCTGCTATGAATGTAGGAGAATGATTGCATGAAGAAGGTAGACATGTTTATGGGCTACCAGGGTGCTCTGTTGGAAGGACAGAGTTGCATGGAATGTGAAGTAATGAGTATTTACAGTTTATTTAAATTGCATGAACAATGTACCTATGTCTTGCAATTTTATTATGATAATGATGCATATATAGATATATACATGTTTCATTGCATTTCGACTGTTAACAGCCGAATGTGTTTGAATTATTGAGTGTTATAATTCTAAGATCACCTCAGTGACTATTGTGGCAATAAAAGGATCATATGCATATATACTCACAACGTGTTTGGCTGATTGAAGTTTCAGTTTTCAAGTAGAAAAGTCTTACGTATGGCAATGAGGATAAGTCCATAGTAAAGACCGGGATCTACCATGTGCAAAAGCCAAAGCTTACGAGAAGGTTTTCGTGGTTGCGAAATGTAAATTATGCATGAAACAAATCTGAATTTTTTTTTGGTTTAAGTTTATGAGAATAATCTCATGGTTGCAAATCTAATTTCTGTAGGAAAACAGATTTACAAATTTCAGATTTGAGATTTTGCTAATAATTGCTAATGACTGTATGGCTTATATAAAAATTGTGTCAGGAGGACACATTGTAGGTGGATGCTCATGTTTGGTAACCAGTGTAAAACCATAATGGACATAGCGATACCACTTGCGAGAGCCAAACAATATGAGGATAGCCTCATTGCTAAGCAAATCAATTTTTGTAGTAGACAGAATTGCAAATTCATATTGAATTTAATTATTAATGACAATGATTGGTTATGGAACAATCAGATTTGAAATTTATTTCTAAATGTTGATGACTGTTTGGATATTTGATAGGTGTGCTGGGATGACACATTGCAGGAGGACCATGTGTGATGGCCTGTAGAAGCCAAACTAGATGGGGAGGATCCCATGCTTTGGAAATGGGTTTTAGGTGAAACACCATAGTAAGTTTTGTTAATATCCCAGCTGCATTGCATGTTGGAAAGCCATGTGAGTGAGATGGTGAAATTATGCCAAGAAGGCATGTGTGGGTCATGGAACATGAAAATATTGGGGTGGCAAACCGAAGTACTATTGACTTAAAGAAGGGAGCCCCCATTCTTCGCAAATGAAGGAAAGATACATCTACAAAGGGATATGTATTCTGTAACCCTAACTTGAAATATACATGTCTAGTTATTAGATTTAATATGTAGAGCATGTTTTATTATTTCATTATTATTCCAGACTGCTTGAGTATGATTAGGGCCTACATGTCTCACATCCGAAAGGGAGTGCACACCTTTCTGGTGCTGTGTTATGATAGGGTCGTCAATATTGACTACACCCTAAGGGAATGGACGCATTCCTGGTGTTTCAATACTTGATAGTGAATGTTATGAAATATGGTTACAATTTTAAAGCAGTAATACTGATGAGTCTGCTTATCATTCTTGTGCTATCATCTTACACAGATGCAATTTGGTGTTGCACGTCAAGAGGCAAAGTGAAGAAAGACTACTCAAGAGGAATGTATGAGCAGTGGTAACCTTTGTGTAGTATGAGTGGGTGTCATGGGGCCATGATAGCCTACAGTCAAGAAAGTCACCTAAAGAGTTCCTAAAGGGAACCGCCGGTTTTCACAAGAGAAGGAGTGCCATCCTTGTGTGGGTGAAGAGTTGTTATGCGCATGAAGGGTTGTAACACGTGTGAAAGGCTGATGCAAGCCTAAGGCAGAGTGGTATAGCCTTGACCTATAATGGTCAGTGGCACAATTTCCTTCCATTGGTTGATGACCCAGACGAATGTGTCGGCTCGGCAATGGAGAGGGCCAACCAGGTATGGGACTGGTTGGGCACCCCCAAATGCTTGGTAAATCTAGTCGGCGTGAAGGTGTACTGGTTGAGCATTAACTATTTGATGTTGTGGAGCGGCATGCGTGCTGGATAAACATCCAAGTCCATAGGAAATCTCAAGGCTTGCAAGGTGAAGCAGGACCCTGTGGACCAGAAAGGAAAATGCACAATACAGATAAGTATTCATTTTCATTTGTTTGTTGTTTGGAATAATGAATATTTCAGGTATAAGTCTTCTAACAACTAAGCTGATACACTATTGTTTCTTTGTTGGAAACCTTGGGCATTGCAAAAAAGCAAGGACCCTGAAAGAGCTATAAAATTCTTGGTAAAACCAGAGAGTAACTGGTTATGTGCTGTAAATTCATGGTAAACCAGAGGGTAACTGGTCGGGCGCTATAAAATTCTTGGTAAACCAGAGAGTAACTGGTTGGGTGCTATAAAATTCTTGGTAAATCTAGAGAGTATCTGATGCTTGATAAAATCAGAGAATAGTTGGTGGGGCATTAACCACTTGATGTTGTGGAGTAGCTAACGTGCTAGCCAAACATTCTTTAATTAATTGATAAAACCCAGTCGACATACTGGTCTGGCATTTCCATTCGAATGATTGTGGAGTAGCTTGCGTGCTAGCCCAACATTTGTTATTGTATCCATGGGAAATCCAAGGCTTGTAAAGCAAAGAAGGAGCCTGTGGAATAAAGTGAAGACACCCAATACAGATAAGTATTTGGTTATCTTGTAGCTTCTTGCTTATGAATATACATGTGTATGAATTGTTTATGATTTCTTAAACTCTTGTTTAGAAATAAACCCTATGAGAATAAACTAAACATGTGAATTGATTCAATGTTTGAGTGTAGGTATTGTTGAAATCAAGAACTATGAAGGCATCTGAGGGATGCATGTGGACATGTGAGCGTCCCAAAGAGCTCAGTATGAGCAGTAATGAAAGATGGTGCTAGTGGACTTGTGTGGGTCCTAGCATCTAAAGGATCTGTAGGCAACAATGGGGAAGGGTTTCCTAGTTGAAAAGCGTTAGACAGAGCTTAGACACTAAGTGTCATAGCCAAGAAAGGGCAATTCAAGCATTCACATTGAAGTGAAAGAGGCTAAGGAGCAAGAACCTAGAATTGTGGTGTGGCTTCGGATTGGAACAAGACTAAGAGGGGTAAACTCTTACTCTTCTCTTTCCTTTTTATTGATGCATTTCAGAAACAGAGGATTATTGAATGCATGTTGTGACTGAAAGTTGATTGTGTTAATTGCTTGAAATGAATTGTGAATGTTGAAATAGTAAATTTCCTGTGAAAGGACGAACATGAATGAGTTCATGTGTATGTTGGGAAAGCATGAAAGGGTGGAAGTCTCATGAGTGAAAAATGGACTTTCCATGTCAATTGGGAAAATAATTGACTAATTCTAATATTGTGTTATGCTTGTCCTAATAGGAATTGCCATGATGAATCTCACAGGTGAGAAATTGAAAGCCATTGTTTGCAGTTGTTACTAGCCAAGTGTTGCTAGTGAGCAAAGTGTGGGACAGTTGTGCATATTGATCATGGCAGCAGACCAAAAGCTATTTGTTTTGGCTGAAAATATTCCTCAAATAGTTTCCAGGACAACAAGGAAGATGGCATACATGAAATTCCAGACTTGTAGATCAGCTGGAAGATAAATAAAAGGAAGGGATTGTTGTGGAGCGATGCTCACATGCAGAACTGGAAGATCAAGCCAACAGGAGCAGCTTGTGGAAGCCAAAAGACTTGATCCTGAAAGTTCAAAGTAAAGAGGTGAAACGCAGGACCGACATGCCACCATTTGCGAATTTTGAGGCATGTGTAAAGTGGGTATTCATTCCTAAGAGTTGGAACACAGAGGACGGTGTTATTCCAAGGGGAGGGGTATGTCACATCCCCATCTTGACCCTATTGCATTAAAAATGTAAATAATGTAATATTGTTATAAAATCATGGTGAGGAGCTCAAGGCCAAGGACCCGCCATTGATTTATTGATGCATATGGTTTACATGCTAGCCAGGCGCATTGGAATTGTAAATATCATGTAAATATGCATTTTAATAAAATACCCACAACTAGCTATGCAATGCAACAAGAGATGGGGGCATGATTTTACAAGGAATTGGGAGGGAAATATTCAAACCCTTGGAGCCAATCAAGTCAAGCCAAGTGTCAATGAGAGAACCCATCAAACCCTCAACTACTCATGTTTACTTTTGTACCCAATCATTCATTTCTCCCAAGAGTTGGTTGAGGTAGTTAATGCCTTGGGAATGGAGAGGTACGGCTGTCCAAATTCGAGTATGGGCAAGCCACCCTTCATGGAAAAATGTGTTTGGCTTCCTTGGCAAGAAAAGAGCCATGAATTTATCCCCAAGCCATTACCCATCAATCAGTTTTGCTCTCCCACGAGTTTGGAGCTACCTGGGCGTTTTTCTCCATGGATTTCTTGTGTTTTCCTTCATCTTTCAAGCTGGGAAGGGCATTTTTGTTTTGGTTACCCATGGGGAAGAGAACAGATCGAATTGGGGTTGCAATGAGGCCATTTTGTCCATTTGACACGCTCATAACTTGTGGAAGAAATCGGATTTCTCCCTTGGGATGAATTTCCCTTCCCATAGTTCGTTTTGGGTGAGCCACGATTTGGGGAAAACCCATGGCCATCCTGTTTGTAAATCCCATTGCTGGAAAATGTGTATCCATGCCCAGTTTTTGAGTTGCTGTGTGTAAGAGAAGGTTGGGGTTGAGATGGGTATCCATTGTTTTGGCTTGAGCTTGAGTGCAAGCATCCAAGGTTCATATTTATCCTGATAAACCCAGTTGTGGACTAGCTTGGCTTAGATGCAGTGATTATTGGGATGTGTATGAGTATGAATGCCTCCTTTTCCTTGTAAGAATCATGCCTAGCTCGGGGGTGGTAGTTGTATTGAGAGAATTGATGAACACAACTGGCATATGGTTGGGTGGAACGTTGCAACGACATAGCTAGTTGTTTGGGACAATTGTACAATGAAGATAAGTGTTTTTCTATCTATGTATTTACTTCTACAATGTTTAAATTGATGACTGTTTTCGATATGCTATATGCATATTATATGTGTGTGGATGAGTTTTTAATTCCGCTGTGTATATTTGTTTGATTTGCATCTGCACACATTTATTTAATTACTGTGAATCTAATGAATGGGCCGAGTTTTATTAAAATCCCCAGAGATTGGTATCATGTTCCCTTCCTGGAATTGGATAGATGGGAGGGACTGTGACACCAGCTTCATTGCAATATCCAATGCTTCCAATTGCGTCACAACCTTCTGTTGCATTAGTGGTCTGCGGATGTGCGGTACCAATCCTGCGATGAACCACTCCTTCTGCTGCATATCATTTATTCCAAAACTTACCTTTGTTATCAGTGTTTTGTATCGCTGATCAAATTCCCATACCGGCTCATTTGGGTATTGCTTGATTTCTTTGAGATCGGTGACATACTGCGATTCCGACTTTGGCTTCCTAAATTCATAGATCATTCCTGCTTTGGTCTGCGCCAACGAATTGGCTGGTGTTCCCATCGGACCCTTGTAAAATTCATAAACCAATCCAGCGCACGATCCCTAAGGGTCATCGCTAGCTATCCCTGTTTAATAGCTTCATCTTGGACCTGCTTCAAGGTCCATACTGCTTCGCATAGAAACCAAAACTGCTCGGGATCCTTTGTTTCGTTCCCCTGGAAAGTGGGCATTTTTGTGTCATCGACCATTCTAACATTCCTACTGTTGTTGTTTATTGATGCACTACTTTTACCGCTACATGTAGGGAAACTTTGCAAATAGCTGGTGTTTCTTCCTATAAAATTCTGGGTAGTGCATGGCGTTGCAGGTATGTTGTAACTTATGATCCGTCCATCTTCTGCTTTTGGGTAGCCTAGTCACCGTCTTCGTCACAATAGGGTCACTTTCTCCCTTGTGGTCCTATTTCACAGTCTTCTGTTTTGGTCCTCTCAGGAGACTCTCTCTCAGTCCTCCTCTTCTTCTCAGGACGCCGGAATCTCACCCCACTCCTCAAGGTACCACACTCTTCATCAGCTTCCCATAAAAACTCGTCGTCGCTCATGTCCATCTACCCCACATTTTTCTATTAGATCCGCATTCACGCGATATCCACAACCTCCGCACACTGATCTTTCTACTCGTCGGAAGTCATCCTTAAAATGCCCTTTTCGTAGACGAGCATCTTAATCCACAGTTTTTAGCAACAACAAGAACATTCCCCTTGGTCCCCTGAAGAAATTACTCTCCGTGTCAATGTACGATTTGATCGTGTCTACTGCGAACTCGGTAATATATCCCTCTAGGATACTATCCACCCAGAAATCGACAGCGCTTGATACTCTGTTGTCGACACATTTCAGCTGTCAAATCAATTCTGGTGTCCAATGTTCATGCTTAGTCTTTTGGAAATGGTGCTTCTGAAACGTTAGCTGCGCTAACCACTCATGCAACAGTACTGGGAATTCGCAGAAAAATATCTCGTGGATATCTGAATAAATGTATTTATGCAACCAACTGCTTACCGTTTGTCTAGGGTTTTGCTTCTCTCCTTCTGCGAACTCCTCTATCTTTTTGTCAAACCACTCTTGAATCTTTGGTTTCGTCGGGTGCCACAACATATCCTCTTCTTTTCCTCTTCAAGGTCCCGGCAACAGAACCATTTGTTGACACATCACCTATCGACAGGGGTTCACTACGCACTATCGTCAACAAACCATCAACCAAACTCCCTTATGCACCAACCCAGAAAGGTGTTAACCTTTCCAGCGACACTCGCAGAGCGAGTAAAGTCTCACCCGAGATGCACAAGGGGGCTATAGGAACCAAGTTTCCATAGTGGAGTTGAGGACATGTATCAAACACACATTGCACTCACAGAAACCAGAGATTATGTCATTCGCACTATGCTAACATTCCATCATTCACATATTCATCAATCATAGAGTTAACATATAATAGACATTCGCATTAGCATAAACAACAATTACTAAACCCACAGAGCATTAAACATCTCATCAAACATTCACATTCATCATTCAACAGGAACAAAGACAAGGGTAAAACCATTATCGAACATCTTCATGCATTCATTAAAACCTACAGAATGATCTTCACAGAAACAGTCAATACATCATATCGCGGATACAAAACAGATCAAAACTCACAAAGTCGATCGCTCTATTCATCATCTCATTTCTAGATGGATGCCCTTAGGCTTACAATCATACTTCTATTTATACAAAACTAAGCGGTTACAAAATGGTCCACATGACCCTATCTAACTAACTATCTACTTCAGTGCTTCCGCGTTCTTCGCGAATGACCCTTCTTCCGCGGATTATCCCTTTCGCAGATGTCAGCTTCCGCACTTTCTGCGGACTAATCCTGTGCCAACACGACTCGATGAACTCTTTGCGATGGCGCTGTTATGTGTATGTTTTGCAGAATCTGAATTTTGAACTTTTCTGGAGTCACCCGGATCACATTTTAAGGGGGATGAGGTAGTAAACCTTGTTGTTGTTGAAATGGCCAATTTCATTGTGGTATAAAAGTTGGTTTATGATTAGGAATTTGGGTTGCCCGATTCATGAATGGTTGCTGCATATAAGAATTAGCGTATGGTAAGGGTACAATGGAAATAAATGGTTTCCAAGTTTGTTGAGTATTGGGAAATTGAGGAGGATACCAATTTGTACTAGAATATTGACTATACCAAAGAGAAGGGTTATAGTTCATACCTGGAAACTGTGATTGTGACTACCCAAAGTTCCATTGATTGATGAAGCATATTTGTTCGACATTTTGATCCATGCCTTTGTAGAATTCCTTCAATAATGGCAGTTGTGGACAACTGCTCGTGTCATGATTTTTGGTACAGATGCTACAGGGTTTTACAACACAAGTGGGCATTTATTTCAAGCATGTTTCTTGGTACACTTTGGGTAAAAGATTGATAAATATTTTTCCAAATATCCAAAAGTGTACCAAATCTGAAGTGTACCAAACATCTTCGTGATATGAAACATGTTTGAAATAAATATTTTTCTGCATATCCAATATGCTTGTTTTCATATCCTCTATAAATATTTTTTTCATAATTTTTTTTTTGAATTACAACACAAGTGGGAAATTACTGATGTTTCATATCCTCTATCATATTTCTGATGTCCATTTTAGTAACCCCTCATGTATTGTTTAGTGATGTTGGTGGATTTGCCTGATTTCTCCCATCCTTCCTTCCTGAGGCTCTTGAATAATTCTTAAAAAGGTCTATGATTTCCTCATAGTAAAACTGATAAACATCCCCTGCTGCAATCAAGTTCAATGGTTCTAACCATTCCTCCCTTATGCCTCCCAAAAGTACCAATTTCAATGATTATGGACTCACATCACAGTTAACAAAATCTTTGCAAGTAAACTAAAAGTGCTATGCATATTATTCTAGTGATTCATCAACCCTTTGAGTCATACCAAAAAATTCATCTCTTGTACCTCGAGCCTTACAGTTCTCACGATACGTTTACAAATTCTTCCTTCATTTGATCCCATGTATGTTTACTTCCTCCTTCTAGACCTATGAACCATCTTAATGCTGCATCCTTCAAGGTTGAAGGAAATAACCCCAAATTGTAAGCATCTGACTTATACTCACAAGTCTAGCACAATAATTCAAATTCAAACATAAATGCATCTGGATCCTCTATGAAGAGTTCATAGAAGTGTGGAAGAACTAATGGATCAATAGTTTTCATCCTTGCTTCCTCATCAGTTTTCTTGACGGGGAATTCATAGGTTGGCATCTGCCTTCCTTGTTCATTTTCAAGTCTCTCATACTCATCCTCCATAATGGGCATGGAATCTGAACTTCTGAAACCCCCAAAATCAATAGGCATTTCATGTTCAAGGTTAACCTTAGGCTCGTGTATTATTCCAATTGTCACTTGATATTTAAGTTCATAAAGAATTTCTTCAAAAATTTGGCTTGTTGTCCCAAGATTTTCTCCCTGATTTGTTCTTTCTTTTTCAGGTGTATGGTCATTTTTAGGAATATACCTTCCATACTTGTCTCTCCTTCTCCTCATACATATTGATCATAATTTTAAGGACATCCGTGCAAAGAGAGGATAATATTGGATATCGGATTCCAATCATGCACTCTACAATGCCTTAAAAATTAAGGCTTCTGTACAAAAAAATTATTCAAAAATTGGTGTTTTCCTCGACAACAATGCCAAAAAATGATGAGCTCTAGTAATACTTGGGATTGAATTCCCATATTCTAGATCTTACTTTAATTTTCAATATAGTGTTGTAGACTTTTCAAAAATACCGACACTATATATGACATCTTGAATATGTTAGTCTTGCTAGGATGTTATACTATTACTGATTTTTTTTTTGGGGGGGTTTCTTCTTGTGCTTGTTCTAATCTATTGTGATGAAACTCTATGCAGTAATTGTAAAGAAAGGATAACTCTAAAAAGTATCTCTACTCCAACTGGGCTAATTCAATCAAATGCATTGCTACAATTCTTGGCATATACATTAACACAACTAGATACACATTGAATTATGAAAGTAAATTGGATAAAAAGAACATAATCCTACTAATCATTACCCAACCGAACGCATTGCAATGATACTTGGCACACAAGGATCTTCTTACTAGGTCACACTTTAATGGCATAATTTTTTTTTCATAAATGAAATGCAGAAATAAATTGCAGGAATAAATTGTAGGAATAAATTGCAGAAATAAATCATTGAAATAGATTGTTGAAATAAATCAATTAACACACTCAATCATATTGTATAAAATGGCTAATTAAAACATTAATGAGGAAAACGACTATAACAAAATGCTCTATTACTAATGAATAAATATACAATGATTAGGTTCATTCCAATAACACAACATAGTGGTCCCTTACTCTACAATGTGTCGGACGATTCTCTTACATTAATAACACACAAATAACACCAGTAATTGCTTAACACCAGATTGTATTAAAAGAGTAAATAAACATGAACCTTCTTGTGAAAATCCTCATAGCAGATCTAAGAGCTGATGTATACCTCACAAGAAAGAATTTAGGAATAATATTAAGAGTGGTCAATGCAGTATAGTGAGCAACAGAATAATAATACAGTAGAACTCGTATAGAAGCAAAAATACTTCACACAGACTCTAATTCATTAATCACAAATGGACAAATAAATAATACAATGCATGAGGAATTCGAATGCCAAGGTGGCAATTTGAATTGGCCTTCATGGAGTGATTAAAGATCACTGGAGTGTCATCGGAGCACAACTAGTAGTCTATCTCATCATCAGTGGAGTCATCAATGCTCAAGTAACTGTCAACCATCAGTCAAACTGAGTCTAACTAAGTGTGGTAGGTGTAACTGGAACTAACTGAATGAAGGAGGCTCAGTGGAGGGCGCATGAGGAGCTAACTAAAGTCAGAATGGGTAGTCAAGTCTCATCAGAGGTCCATCGGAGTGATACAGTCAGTTGAGAGTCAATCTAGCCTTAAATCAAGGAAAGAATTGATGATAAATCAACTAACTGAAGTACAACAGGAGTGGTAGGTGAGAAAAGGCGCCCTTCTCAAGTGGTGGGTGAGAAGTGGGCACATCACTGGCTAGGAGGGATCAATCCGAGTGGAAATAAGCTCCCGAGTGCTGGAAGACTAGGGATTGGGTGCTGGAGGTATCAACCTAATGACTGGGCAGCATGCAGATGCATGCAATGCATGCTGCATGCAGGAATGCATGCAAGACTGAAAATGCAAAGGATGAAAATGTTGGTAGGACTAGGATGGAGTATAGAAATATCCTAACACCCCCCCTTAATCCATCCTGGGCCCTGGTAACTAAGACCAAAGGTCACCCAATACAATGAATAATAACAGTCAATAAACCGAGGAAATGGGGAAAACCTCATGGGAAAAATACCCCCCCTCAAAATAGACTGTAAGGCACACACAAAAATAAATGTTCCAAACTCAAGCAGGTGTGATGCTCGGTCATATGTCTGGAGGTATCTTCTGCTTGGGAAGAAGTGGATCATGCTCAGAAAGCATGTGCTTGTACTTGATCTTCAGATCGAATATGATGAGAACAAATCCAAAAGTATGAGGATGATCCTTGAACCTGTGATTCGAATCAGCTAAGGTAGGATCAAATCTATAAATGTGCAGATAGTATTTTGTCTTCTCCTTCGAACCATCATGGGTGAGATTATGCCAAAAAGAACCATCACACGATTGCTTGAAATCCAAATCAGATTTAAGACTTGAAGAATAGTTTCTTGAGATCTCCTTTGAACCAACAGGGGTGAGATCAAAACCACCATATGCATGAGAAATTATCCCAAGTAGTGATTGCTTAGAATCCAAATTAGATCCAAGACTTGAATCATGGTTTCTTGAGATCTCCTTTGAACCATTAGAGGTGAGATCAAAACCAGTAAGTGCATGAGAAATTATCCCAAGTGAATGGAAATGTCCATAATCTTCAATAACCTTCTGAAAGCATGAAATAATGATCATATAGTAGTAAATAAGAGGTGCTTGATCAGGGAGAGCGAATGCATTACCTCCAATGGCTGATTTTACCTCCGAAACATTCATGTGATCATGATGCAAACTAACAAACTCTGGTGCAAGAGAGGATTTAGGACCTTCTGCAATTTCTAGAGTGTGAGCTGGCACAGAATTCGAAATTGAAGAAATTTGGAGCATGAGTGTAGAATCTTCAAGTTCTTCTTCTTTGTGGCTAACTTCAATATGAGATATGTTTGATATCGATTCATGATCAATGAGATCATCAAGGAGGGTGAATGCATCACTTTGCTTGCTCTCAAAAAGGTTAAGACCCATCCCTTCATTCTGCTTGCCAAATCTTTCATCCAGGTGGGCCCATAGCTCTTTTGGAGATTCAACATCATCAAGGGAGTGGAATACCATGCATCGAGACATAGCATACATCATGGCCGCAATAGATCTTCCACCTTCATCTAACCAGTCATTCTCTTCTTCAGGGGATTCGAACTCTCTTTCAAAACAATAATCAAAGAGATCATGGCTCTTCAAATATGCTATCATTTTTGGTTTCCATTCAACATAGTTGAATAGATAAAGACGAATTTCTTTGAAATTCATGGAAGCTGTAGAAGACCTGCAAAAACAATACAAATATCTGCAACTGCTACTGCTGCAAAAGTGCAGAAACTGCTACACGCGAAATCTTGATAATAACCTGCAAAAAACTCTCAGGAATGGAGATAAGCAATACTCTCAACATGCTCTGATACCATGTGAAAATCCTCACAACAGATCTAAGAGATGATGTATACCTCACAAGAAAGAATTTAGGAATAATATTAAGAGTGGTCAATGTAGTATAATGAGAAACAAAATAATAATACAGTAGAACTCACATAGAAGCAAAAATACTTCACACACACTCTAATTCATTAATCACAAATGGACAAATAAATAATACAATGCATGAGGAATTCGAATTCCAAGGTGGCAATTCGAATTGGCCTTCATGGAGTGATCAAAAGATCACTGGAGTGTCATCGGAGCACAACTAGTAGTCTATCTCATCATCAGTGGAGTCATCAATGCTCAAGTAACTATCAACCATCAGTCAAACTTAGTCTAACTGAGTGTGGTAGGTGTAACTGGAACTATATGAATGAAGGAGGCTTAGTGGGGGGTGCACGAGGAGCTAACTGAAGTCAGAATGGGCAGTCATGTCACATCGGAGGTCCATCAGAGTGATATAGTCAGTTGAGAGTCAGTCTAGCCTTAAATCAAGGAAAGAACTGATGATAACTCAACTAACTGAAGTACAACAGGAGTGGTAGGTGTGAAAAGGTTCCCTTCTCAAGTGGTGGGTGAGAAGTGGGCGCATCACTAGCTAGGAGGGCTCAATTTGAGTGGAAATAAGCTCCCGAGTGCTGGAAGACTAGGGACTAGGTGCTGGAGGTATCAACTTGATGACTGGGCATCATTCGGATGCATGCAATGCATGCTACATGCAAGACTAAAAATCCAAAGGATGAAAATGCTGGTAGGACTAGGATGGAGTATAGGAATATCCTAACACCCCCCCTTAATCCATCCTGGGCCCTGGTAACTAAGACCAAAGGTCACCCAATACAATGAATAATAACAGTCAATAAACTGAGGAAATGGGGAAAACCTCATGGGAAAAATACCCCCCCTCAAAATAGACTGTAAGGCACACACAAAAATAAATGCTCCAAACTCAAGCAGGTGTGATGCTTGGTCATATGTCTGGAGGTATCTTCTTCTTGGGAAGAAGTGGATCATGCTCAGAAAGCATGTGCTTCTACTTGCTCTTCAGATCGAATGTAATGAGAACAAATCCAAAAGTATGAGGATGATCCTTGAACCTGTGATTCGAATCAGCCGAGGTAGGATCAAATCTATGAATGTGCAGATAGTTTTTTGTCTTCTCCTTCGAACCATCTTGGGTGAGATTATGCCAAAAAGAACCATCACATGATTGCTTGAAATCCAAATCAGATTTAAGACTTGAAGAATAGTTTCTTGAGATCTCCTTTGAACCAACAGGGGTGAGATCAAAACCATCATATGCATGAGAAATTATCCCAAGTAGTGATTGCTTAGAATCCAAATTAGATCCAAGACTTGAATCATGGTTCCTTTAGATCTCCTTTGAACCATTAGAGGTGAGATCAAAACCAGTAAGTGCATGAGAAATTATCCCAAGCGAATGGCAATAGCCATAATCTTCAATAACCTTCTGAAAGCATGAAATAATGATCATATAGTAGTAAATAAGAGGTGATTGATCAGGGAGAGCGAATGCATTACCTCCAATGGCTGATTTTACCTCCGAAACATTCATGTGATCATGATGCAAACCAACAAACTCTGGTGCAAGAGAGGATTTAGGACCTTCTGCAATTTCTAGAGTGTGAGCTGGCACAAAATTTGAAATAGAAGAAATTTGGAGCATGAGTGTAGAATCTGCAAGTTTTTCTTCTTTGTGGCTAAATTCAATATGAGATATGTTTGATACTGATTCATGATCAATGAGATCATCAAGGAGGGCGAATGCATCACTTTGCTTGCTCTCAAAAAGGTTTGGAGCAATCCCTTCATTCTGCTTGCCAAATATTTAATCCAAGTGGGCCCATAGCTCTTTTGGAGATTCAACATCATCAAGGGAGTGGAATACCATGTATTGAGACATAGCATACATCATGGCTGCAATAGCTCTTCCACCTTCATCTAACCAGACATTCTCTTCTTTAGAGGATTCAAACTCTCTTTCAAAACAATAATCAAAGAGATCATGGCTCTTCAAATATGCTATCATTTTTGGTTTCCATTCAACATAGTTGAATAGATAAAGAGGAATTTCTTCAAAATTCATGGAAGTTGTAGAAGACCTGCAAAAACAATAGAAATATCTGCAACTGCTACTGCTGCAAAAGTGCAGAAACTGCTGCACTTGAAATCTTGATAATAACCTGCAAAAAACTCTCAAGAATGGAGATAAACAATACTCTCAACATGCTCTGATACCATGTGAAAATCCTCACAGCAAATCTAAGAGCTGATGTATACCTCACAAGAAGGAATTTAGGAATAATATTAAGAGTGGTCAATGCAGTATAATGAGCAACAGAATAACAATACAGTAGAAATCAAATAGAAGCAAAAATAATTCACACACACTCTAATTCATTAATCACAAATGGACAAATAAATAATACAATGCATGAGGAATTCGAATTCCAAGGTGGCAATTCGAATTGGCCTTCATGGAGTGATCAAAAGATCATTGGAGTGTCATCGGAGCACAACTAGTAGTCTATCTCATCATCAGTGGAGTCATCAATGCTCAAGTAACTGTCAACCATCAGTCAAACTGAGTCTAACTGAGTGTGGTAGGTGTAACTGAGTGTAACTGGAACTAACTAAATGAAGGAGGCTCAGTGGAGGGCGCATGAGGAGCTAACAGAAGTCAGAATAGGCAGTCAAGTCTCATCGGAGGTCCATCGGAGTGATACAGTCAGTTGAGAGTAAGTATAGCCTTAAATCAAGGAAAGAACTGATGATAAGTCAACCAACTGAAGTACAACAGGAGTGGTAGGTGAGAAAAGGTGCCCTTCTCAAGTGGTGGGTGAGAAGTGGGCTCATCACTGGCTAGGAGGGCTCAATCTGAGTGGAAATAAGCTCCTGAGTGCTGGAAGACTAGGGACTAGGTGCTGGAGGTATCAACCTGATGACTGGGCAGCATGCGGATGCATGCAGAATGCATGTTGCATGTAGGAATGCATGCAAGACTGAAATGCAAAGGATGAAAATGTTGGTAGGACTAGGATGGAGTATAGGAATATCCTAACACCCCCCCTTAATCCATCTTGGGCCCTGGTAACTAAGACCAAAGGTCACCCAATACAATGAATAATAACAGTCAATAAACTGAGGAAATGGGGAAAACCTCATGGGAAAAATACACCCCCTCAAAATAGACTGTAAGGCACACACAAAAATAAATGCTCCAAAATCACGCAGGTGTGATGCTTGGCCATATGTATGGAGGTATCTTCTCCTTGGGAAGAAGTGGATCATGCTCAGAAAGCACGTGCTTGTACTTGCTCTTTAGATCGAAAGTGATGAGAACAAATCCAAAAGTATGAGGATGATCCTTGAACTTGTGATTCGAATCAGCTGAGGTAGGATCAAATCTATGAATGTGCAGATAGTCTTTTGTCTTCTCCTTCGAACCATCATGGGTGAGATTATGCCAAAAAGAACCATCACATGATTGCTTGAAATCTAAATTAGATTTAAGACTTGAAGAATAGTTTCTTGAGATCTCCTTTGAACCAACAGGGGTGAGATCAAAACCATCATATGCATGAGAAATTATCCCAAGTAGTGATTGCTTAGAATCCAAATTAGATCCAAGACTTGAATCATGGTTTCTTGAGATCTCCTTTGAACCATTATAGGTGAGATCAAAACCAGTAAGTGCATGAGAAATTATCCCAAGCGAATGGCAATGGCCATAATGTAATGCCCATATTTTGATTCGGCATATTTATTAGTTAGACACACCATACTTTACTTCTTATATATTTTGTCGAACTCAGCTCGACTGAGTAAACTATATTGGACCTCATTATATGATGTTACTCTGTCTTATGATTTCACCATGATTATGATGTTACTATGTTATGCAGTTATGATGTCATGATTATCATATGATTTCCTTATTTTACAATTGCAGTATATGTTTATATGTTTTCCTTAATGAAATGTGAAATATATGATTCGGTACGTGGATACCATCTTCTTATATGAATTGCTGAAATGTTATATGTCATACGCATCTATGATGAGCTAAAAGTTACATGAAATAAAATGATAACATGGATCAATTGGCGATCAATGGAAAATGCTTTCTATAAATTGTATTTTGCAAAACACTAACCTACAGGACACGGGGGCTATGGGATAGCCAGTTACTTGATCTGAAATTCATTGGAAGGAATTGCAGGTCTCGGACGAGGGAACCTTCAGGGTCGAACCATTACGTATACTTGATCGTAGGGTTCGACAGCTCCGTAGTCGCCATGTGGACCAAGTTAAGGTCCAATGGGACAAGTATAGCCCCGAGTCTGCTACCTGGGAGGACGCAGAGACCATGCGTCGAGATTTTCCCTCACTATTTTGACCATAACTTCGGGACGAAGTTTCCCGAAGGGTGGGTGTATGTAATGCCCATATTTTGATTCGGCATATTTATTAGTTAGACACACCATACTTTACTTCTTATATATTTTGTCGAACTCAGCTCGACTGAGTAAACTATATTGGACCTCATTATATGATGTTACTCTGTCTTATGATTTCACCATGATTATGATGTTACTATGTTATGCAGTTATGATGTCATGATTATCATATGATTTCCTTATTTTACAATTGCAGTATATGTTTATATGTTTTCCTTAATGAAATGTGAAATATATGATTCGGTACGTGGATACCATCTTCTTATATGAATTGCTGAAATGTTATATGTCATACGCATCTATGATGAGCTAAAAGTTACATGAAATAAAATGATAACATGGATCAATTGGCGATCAATGGAAAATGCTTTCTATAAATTGTATTTTGCAAAACACTAACCTACAGGACACAGGGGCTATGGGATAGCCAGTTACTTGATCTGATATACATTGGAAAGGAAAAAACATGTTCATACAGCAAACCTTAGCAGCCAAAATGAGGATACGATAACACAAACTGATAATCCCCGATAGCAGCAAGTATGAGTTGATAAGGGCGTAGGCCCCAGTATGTTGAGAGGGATGGATGTGTTTCCCACCCTATGTTTCCATGAGACCCGAGGTCGTGGGAGGGCCGTGCTGAGACACGCTCCCCATGTTGTTGTGATGGACGATTGTCGGATGCCTGCTAGGGGAGGATAGGTACGCTGTTCAGGCCGACGCTATCGCTCTCAAGTTCTATGTGGTCAGATCGGCTGAGTCCGACATCCACTGTTGTACTAGCAGAGGAAGGATAGGGAGGATGCTGGAGGTAGGTTATGAAGGGAGGATGTGTTAGTTAGCACTGTTGGGGGTTTAGTATTCCTTGATTCCGGAGTTAGTGGAAGTAGGCACCCTTCCTGTACTTGATTGATTAAACTAATGTAAACATAAAGACAATGATGTTAAATCGTAAAGGGTTAACTGTTAAATAACCCGAGGATGTTAAAGTAATTATACTATATATTATGCGTGCTCTTCTGCATGGGTGGGTAGATACCATTATTAGTTAGCAAGTAGGCATAGGCGGAATGGGGTTTGTTTATAGTACATGTCCGACATGTGCATACACTGGCCATGCATGCACACCTTGTACGTGTACAATATTACTGGTGTCTAACATACTTGTCATGCTTGAATAGTAGTATAAATGTCATAGATAACTCAGTTAAGGATACATCAATCAACTTAGGTAATGAATGGTTAGGTTTTCAATGTGTAAATAAGTGAATTAGTAATTATATGAAAACATTGTAATAATAAACTAAGAAAAGTATCGTCAGTTAACATTGTCATAGAAGAACTGTTGTGAATAGGGTAATGATAGTGTCTAATTAATTAGTAAAATTGTTTAAGCCCTCACAAGTGCTTTGTTTATAAGAACAAGGATGCTATGTTGATGATAGGGTACCCATGTGATAAACAAATAATTAAGAATGCTATGATTGATTCACCTTTTATTATTGTCAAAAGGGTGATTTAATTATTATTATTAATTAATAAATGATATTCCAACAACATTTATATCCCTATCGTAACACTCGGAAGAAGTGGAGCAGGTCGTGGGTTCAAACCCACGGACCTTTCCTGAACAAAACTATTTTCCCAGTATGTTGAGAGGGATGGATGTGTTTCCCACCCTATGTTTCCATGAGACCCCCGAGGTCGTGGGAGGGCCGTGCTGAGACACGCTCCCCATGTTGTTGTGATGACGATTGTCGGATGCCTGCTAGGGGAGGATAGGTCCGCTGTTCAGTCGACGCTATCGCTCTCAAGTTCTATGTGGTCAGATCGGTGAGTCCGACATCCACTGTTTGTACTAGCAGAGGAAGGATAGGGAGGATGCTGGACGTAGGTTATGAAGGGAGGATGTGTTAGTTAGCACTGTTGGGGGTTTAGTATTCCTTGATTCCGAGTTAGTGGAAGTAGGCACCCTTCCTGTACTTGATTGATTAAACTAATGTAAACATAAAGACAATGATGTTAAATCGTAAAGGGTTAACTGTTAAATATAACCGAGGATGTTAAAGTAATTATACTATATATTATGCGTGCTCTTCTGCATGGGGGTAGATACCATTATTAGTTAGCAAGTAGGCATAGGCGGAATGGGGTTTGTTTATAGTACATGTCCGACATGTGCATACACTGGCCATGCATGCACACCTTGTACGTGTACAATATTACTGGTGTATAACATACTTGTCATGCTTGAATAGTAGTATAAATGTCATAGATAACTCAGTTAAGGATACATCAATCAACTTAGGTAATGAATGGTTAGGTTTTCAATGTGTAAATAAGTGAATTAGTAATTATATGAAAACATTGTAATAATAAACTAAGACAAGTATCGTCAGTTAACATTGTCATAGAAGAACTGTTGTGAATAGGGTAATGATAGTGTCTAATTAATTAGTAAAATTGTTTAAGCCCTCACAAGTGCTTTGTTTATAAGAACAAGGATGCTATGTTGATGATAGGGTACCCATGTGATAAACAAATAATTAAGAATGCTATGATTGATTCACCTTTTATTATTGTCAAAGGGTGATTTAATTATTATTATTAATTAATAAATGATATTCCAACAACATTTATATCCCTATCGTAACACTCGGGAAGAAGTGGAGCAGGTCGTGGGGTTCAAACCCACGGACCTTTCCTGACAAAAACTATTTTCCCAGTATGTTGAGAGGGGATGGATGTGTTTCCCACCCTATGTTTCCATGAGACCCGAGGTCGTGGGAGGGCCGTGCTGAGACACGCTCCCCATGTTGTTGTGATGACGATTGTCGGATGCCTGCTAGGGGAGGATAGGTCCGCTGTTCAGTCGACGCTATCGCTCTCAAGTTCTATGTGGTCAGATCGGTGAGTCTGACATCCACTGTTGTACTAGCAGAGGAAGGATAGGGAGGATGCTGGACGTAGGTTATGAAGGGAGGATGTGTTAGTTAGCACTGTTGGGGATTTAGTATTCCTTGATTCCGAGTTAGTGGAAGTAGGCACCCTTCCTGTACTTGATTGATTAAACTAATGTAAACATAAAGACAATGATGTTAAATCGTAAAGGGTTAACTGTTAAATAACCGAGGATGTTAAAAGTAATTATACTATATATTATGCGTGCTCTTCTGCATGGGGGTAGATACCATTATTAGTTAGCAAGTAGGCATAGGCGGAATGGGGTTTGTTTATAGTACATGTCCGACATGTGCATACACTGGCCATGCATGCACACCTTGTACGTGTACAATATTACTGGTGTATAACATACTTGTCATGCTTGAATAGTAGTATAAATGTCATAGATAACTCAGTTAAGGATACATCAATCAACTTAGGTAATGAATGGTTAGGTTTTCAATGTGTAAATAAGTGAATTAGTAATTATATGAAAACATTGTAATAATAAACTAAGACAAGTATCGTCAGTTAACATTGTCATAGAAGAACTGTTGTGAATAGGGTAATGATAGTGTCTAATTAATTAGTAAAATTGTTTAAGCCCTCACAAGTGCTTTGTTTATAAGAACAAGGATGCTATGTTGATGATAGGGTAACCCATGTGATAAACAAATAATTAAGAATGCTATGATTGATTCACCTTTTATTATTGTCAAAGGGTGATTTAATTATTATTATTAATTAATAAATGATATTCCAACAACATTTATATCCCTATCGTAACAAATGCAATATAAGTAAGATTTAAAATATTGATTTATAAATTAATATTGCGTGATTAATTCCATTTCAAAGTTAGCCATAATAAGATAATCCTTTTTGGAATAACCGTGATGTGATGGAAAATGGATATTTAATTATTACAATGTTTTCATATAATTACTAATTCACTTATTTACACATTGAAAACCTAACCATTCATTACCTAAGTTGATTGATGTATCCTTAACTGAGTTATCTATGACATTTATACTACTATTCAAGCATGACAAGTATGTTATACACCAGTAATATTGTACACGTACAAGGTGTGCATGCATGGCCAGTGTATGCACATGTCGGACATGTACTATAAACAAACCCCATTCCGCCTATGCCTACTTGCTAACTAATAATGGTATCTACCCCCATGCAGAAGAGCACGCATAATATATAGTATAATTACTTTAACATCCTCGGTTATTTAACAGTTAACCCTTTACGATTTAACATCATTGTCTTTATGTTTACATTAGTTTAATCAATCAAGTACAGGAAGGGTGCCTACTTCCACTAACTCGGAATCAAGGAATACTAAACCCCCAACAGTGCTAACTAACACATCCTCCCTTCATAACCTACGTCCAGCATCCTCCCTATCCTTCCTCTGCTAGTACAACAGTGGATGTCGGACTCACCGATCTGACCACATAGAACTTGAGAGCGATAGCGTCGGCTGAACAACGGACCTATCCTCCCCTAGCAGGCATCCGACAATCGTCATCACAACAACATGGGGAGCGTGTCTCAGCACGGCCCTCCCACGACCTCGGGTCTCATGGAAACATAGGGTGGGAAACACATCCATCCCTCTCAACATACTGGGCCTACGCCCTTATCAACTCATACTTGCTGCTATCGGGATTATCAGTTTGTGTTATCGTATCCTCATTTTGGCTGCTAAGGTTTGCTGTATGAACATGCTTTTCCTTTCCAATGTATATCAGATCAAGTAACTGGCTATCCCATAGCCCCTGTGTCCTGTAGGTTAGTGTTTTGCAAAATACAATTTATAGAAAGCATTTTCCATTGATCGCCAATTGATCCATGTTATCATTTTATTTCATGTAACTTTTAGCTCATCATAGATGCGTATGACATATAACATTTCAGCAATTCATATAAGAAGATGGTATCCACGTACCGAATCATATATTTCACATTTCATTAAGGAAAACATATAAACATATACTGCAATTGTAAAATAAGGAAATCATATGATAATCATGACATCATAACTGCATAACATAGTAACATCATAATCATGGTGAAATCATAAGACAGAGTAACATCATATAATGAGGTCCAATATAGTTTACTCAGTCGAGCTGAGTTCGACAAAATATATAAGAAGTAAAGTATGGTGTGTCTAACTAATAAATATGCCGAATCAAAATATGGGCATTACATAGTGCTCTGGTTTTTACGGCAGAGCACTACACATAATCTTTAATAACCTTCTGAAAGCATGAAATAATGATCATATAGTAGTAAATAAGAGGTGATTGATCAGGGAGAGCGAATGCTTTACCTCCAATGGCTCATTTTACCTTCGAAACATTCATGTGATCATGATGCAAACCAACAAACTCTGGTGCAAGAGAGGATTTAGGACCTTCTGCAATTTCTAGAGTGTGAGGCTGCACAGAATTCGAAATAGAAGAAATTTGGAGCATGAGTGTAGAATCTGCAAGTTCTTCTTCTTTGTGGCTAACTTCAATATGAGATATGTTTGATACTGATTCATGATCAATGAGATCATCAAGGAGGGCGAATGCATCACTTTGCTTGCTCTCGAAAAGGTTTGGACCAATCCCTTCATTCTGCTTGCCAAATCTTTCATCCAGGTGGGCCCATATCTCTTTTGGAGATTCAACATCATCAAGGGAGTGGAATACCATGCATCGAGACATAACATACATCATGGCTGCAATAGATATTCCACCTTCATCCAACCAGTCATTCTCTTCTTCAGAGGATTCGAACTCTCTTTCAAAACAATAATCAAAGAGATCATGGCTCTTCAAATATGCTATCATTTTTGGTTTCTATTCAACATAGTTGAATAGATAAAGAGTAATTTCTTCGAAATTCATGGAGGCTGTAGAAGACCTGCAAAAACAATAGAAATATATGCAACTGCTACTGCTGCAAAAGTGCAGAAACTGCTGCAACTGTTGCAATCAAAATCTTGATAATAACCTGCAAAAAACTCTCAGGAATGGAGATAAACAATACTCTCAACATGCTCTGATACCATGTGAAAATCCTCACAGCAGATCTAAGAGCTGATGTATACCTCACAAGAAAGAATTTAGGAATAAGATTAAGAGTGGTCAGTGCAGTATAATGAGCAACAGAATAATAATACAGTAGAACTCAGATAGAAGCAAAAATACTTCACACACACTCTAATTCATTAATCACAAATGGACAAATAAATAATACAATGCATGAGGAATTCGAATGCCAAGGTGGCAATTCGAATTGGCCTTCATGGAGTGATCAAAAGATCACTGGAGTGTCATCTGAGCACAACTAGTAGTCTATCTCATCATCAGTGGAGTCATCAATGCTCAAGTGACTGTCAACCATTAGTCAAACTGAGTCTAACTGAGTGTGGTACGTGTAACTGGAACTAACGGAATGAAGGAGGCTCAGTGGAGGGTGCATGAGGAGCTAACTGAAGTCAAAATGGGTAGTCAAGTCTCATCGGAGGTCCATCGGAGTGATACAGTCAATTGAGAGTCAGTCTAGCCTTAAATCAAAGAAAGAACCGATGATAACTCAACTAACTGAAGTAAAACAAGAGTGGTAGGTGAGAAAAGGCGCCCTTCTCAAGTGGTGGGTGAGAAGTGGGTGCATCACTGGCTAGGAGGGCTCAATCTGAGTGGAAATAAGATCCCAAGTGCTGGAAGAGTAGGGAATAGGTGCTGGAGGTATCAACCTGATGACTGGGCAACATGCAAATGCATGCTGCATGCAGGAATGCATGCTGCATGCAGGAATGCATGCTGCATGCAGGAATGCATGCAAGACTGAACATGCAAAGTATCAAAATGCTGGTAGGAATAGGTTGGAGTATAGGAATATCCTAACACTTCTCAGGACCTTGGTCTGTTTATTTATACCAATATTTAATCGACACAATTGCTCCATTCTAGGAAAAAAAAACTGATAACAATTACCTTGAAAAAGAGGGAAAAAATGTGGGACAAGTGTCCCTATAAAATGACAATAATGTATTTGTTGTAATAATTTAGCCAAAGTTATGATTCATTTATTAAACTGACACCTCTCATATTGCGCATTGCATTGATCATTACTCCTCTGCTTCTCCCGTGGCATTCTTGAATATCCTTTAGTGTCCTTTTAGACATCGACTTTAGGAAAATTCAACAGCAACATAATATATCTCTTGAGCCATTGATCGTCGATGTTGCTGAGAAAATCCTCATCACTCGTTCAAGTGTTGTCATGTGAATGGATTCTCCTTTGAGATCATGTATAAGACAAACTAACAGTTCCAAATTCATAATCATGCATTCTCATTCCCTCTTTAAGCAAAAATCATTTACTTAAGTTAAAATCTCAATCATGAATGTGCAATGTCTTGGGGAAGATAAATATGGCAAAATTGGATAAAGATAAGCGAGAAAATGTTCTGATGAGAGAATAAAAGGAATATATTGATGGAAAAATGGATGGGAAGAGAGGGATCAATTACCATGCCCATCAACCATCAAATTCAACATTTTTAGTTGATCCCCAAGTAGATGACATGTCCTCTAAAAATATTCTTATGGTTGTTGACATGGTGAACCTCCAAACATGTACTCATACATATGAGCCACTTAAATTTGACTCTCCAATCAATATGGAGACTACTTCCACCTCTAAATTTCCCTTTCCAAGTACCTAAATTACATATTAATCCTACCCTAATTGTGCCCTAAACTCTTTTGGAAAGAATTATAGTGAGTAATCCTCATGCTACTACCACTAATTAGGACTATAACATCATTACAAATTTAGCACAAACACCTTGTTCCAAGTTTATTTTAGAGGTGTTACAATTTATTCCTTTTTAACACAGGCCCTTGTTGAATTTTGTTGGAGGTATTCACCATTTGGATTCCTAATCGATGACATTTAACTTGGATATTGTAATGCCCCAGATGTTAATACCCGGACATATGTTGTTATTTTTGTTTATTATTGGGCACTAGGTGCCGAGACTATGGACCTTGGACATTATTATTATTATTATCATTATTATTATTATTGTTCAATTAAATAACTATCTTCAATTTGGACAACTATCGAGAATGGGGGGGCATGGATTCCACATGTGAGGGGGTTGGGGACTAGAAGTTGTTGCTCTCCCTAACATTGCTATTTTGGTTTATGGAGGTACTATTACACCCTCTTGTATATTTGGTGTGGATCTCTTGACTAGTGAACCTTCCTTGACCTTGGTTTGGTGTCATATGTAACTCCTCGTGTACTAGTGCACCCTCACTAGCTATTTTTGGCCAACACTCTTTTAAGTGTAACTCCCAACTTTTGATGCACCTTATTTTTTCTATTTTGGGAATGGAATCCCATGAATGAGTAACTCCTCTTCCAAATTTGAATTGGCCTATAACCTTTGGATTTACCCCTCTTGGAATTCCAATCACCCACTTGGGGATTTGAATGGCTATTTGTAGATTGGAATGAAATTCCTCTCATTCTTTTTTTCTCTAGTTTTTATCATGAGATCTCTAGTGCAGTGGAATGCTCTCTTGAGTTGGGAATACATGCTCTTGAGGAGGATATTCATGGTATTGTAGAATATTGAAGGCATGAAGACCCTGTAATGGGGATTGAAGATTGACTGTGCAAAACACAACATGATTCCTTGTCCCATTGCTTGTTCCTGTCTGAATATCTGCATGTGAAGCCTGACGGTGGATGGTGATGTCTTGAGGGACCTGTGTGGTGAATGGAATCCCATTGCACCAAGTAGTGTATATGGAAGGGGGATTTTAGATGGAGAAAGGTGTAGTTGTGGTTTCTGACAATGTGGAAAGGGAGCAACCATATGTTCTGGTTCACCTATTTCTAATCATTTTTGGGTTGTTATACCTATTCCATTGCGTTCAAAGCAACATTTTTAGTAAGGAACACCTTTTGTTTCATTGAAAAATCTTTTTGTATGACTGATATATGGTTATTTTTGTGTGGAAGTGTTTCCAGTATTGAGATGAGCGCAACCCTTTTGATTTGAGAGTACCTCTCCTGTGGATCTATAGCCTCGAATTGGGAGTGATTGTCATGTTGAAATATGAATGAGCATGGCATGTCTATGGCAGGGTGGAACGTTGTCCTGTTGAAGCTAATTTCCTATGATTGAGATGAGTATTCCTTATTATGTTTGTTTATTGCATTTTCATGATATATGTGCTTATAGATATGATTTGCTTATGGAATGTATGGTTGTAGGTGATATCCTTGAGATATGATTTTATATGGCTGTATATTATGCTTTTCATGTCTAAAATTGTTCATGTTGATATGGCTATGGTTGGTAGTCAGAGATTAATATTTTATTATGTGCTTATTTACAATATTCTGATGTACATGTGCTCATTGGATCCGGTTTTTCTTATGGTTTGTGTGGTTGTAGGTGACAATCATGAGATATTATGTTATTATCATATTTATGGTTGTATATGGAAGCCCTCACATCTGGTTTTACTTAAGTTAATATGGCTATACGTGGAAGTCAGTAGATCTAGTTTATAGCTTTGTCAATATGGTAGCCTATGGATCTTTTATTTATATTGCTAGAGTTAGCTTGCAAATATGATTTTTGTTAATGGTTATGTGGTTGTAGAAGTCCAGATTAATTGATATTAGATTACATGTTAAAATATGGTTCAGATCCGTTTATATTCATGTTTGCATTTACCTTTCATAGCATGTGCATTGGAAGATGAATTGTATCATACTTGTCTTTAAGAAGGTTGATTGTTTTATTTATTTGACTTGTTGGCATGATGGCCCAACCATAGATAACCTTATACCACTGTGCATTTACCTTGATTAATCCTTCCCTTGGGTTTCTGGGTGACCTTGGCCTTGGATTTGTGGTTGGGGACATGACAAATATATATGAATGTGTGCCTCCGTCATTTTGTTGCTTTCCATATATTGATATTTGTTACGAATTTCCATATTTACCAACACATCATAGATGAGGGAACGTCCTCATGTGTCATGTCCTTGACAATATAGGAAAATATGGGTTCTCATGACCTTATCCATTGCAAATTAGATCAAGAGCCTTTTATGATAGGCCCTTTCCATAAGGGTTCTAACCTACATATCACCTTAAGTAAGTTAAAATTCTTAATTAATGTAGAAGTTGTGGATGCTCGAACTACAACATGATACGTACGAGAAATGATGCATATGCCATGAAGGAAATCGCCTATTTGGTCTTCAATGTCATGGAATTTCCCCATGAATGAAAATTGATCACTATTCACCAATTTATGTATTATGATCCCAACCTCAATTAGAATATAAATAGTGTTCTTCCCCTTATAGGTCATGATAGCTTAATCACTACCCCTTTGGATGTTTTCCTTGGTCTTTTAAGGACTCATATTTGTTGAGTACATTCAACCTTCCACCCCCACAAGTATCGTATGTCACTTCATCCCCTATTCCCCAAGTCTCTATTCCCACACAATAGAAACACCCTTGCTTAGGCATAGAGACTTTCCAAGTATTTCTATTGCATAGACCTAGGATTCAACTACCCCTCCTTTGTGTTTGATGGAATCCTGTTATCTATCTACCTATTTGGACCCAACCTTACCCATCGATAAAGAGTTCCTTAAGTTCATGACTACCTATAGATTGGATGAAAATGTTGTTGAGACCATAAAATCCACCGCCTTTGGAAATGTTGGTTGTTTCCAAGATTCTTTACCCACATTTGAAGAGGATACTTCGTTGAATATGCCATGACCAAGAATGTTGACTTTGGAATTGAAGTCAACGTAGTTGAGTAGATTGAGGTTGAGAACACTTCTATGGAAATAATTACTAACAAAGTGGGCCTTATTTCATAATAACAATATAGTGGACCTACTCCACTTCAGATTGAATGGCCTCCACTTTTACTCTTGTTATCACTCAGAAATTTCTCTTAGCCGTGGAGGAAAAATCCCCAAGGTAACCTTGAACCAATATTTATTATTGAAAGCTATCCCTTTCAATCTAAAGGGTTCTCCCTCTATGAGTCTTCTATCCAAAGGTCACTACAACAACAACTCATGTATTTAAAACAATGGCCATATTTGTAAATAAAGATAGGAAATTTATGTTGTGGTTGGTGTAGCTAGGGTTTTACCCCTAGCTTGTGCCAATGAGCACCTACTAAGGAGAATGGACTCCTTAGTAGCAGTTCAGTATATTAAACTAATTATGCAATAAACAAAAAATTAAATTATTTCTAATACAAGCATGAAGCATAAACACCAAAATGAAAAGAATGTCTTTGTATTGATGTTACCTTGAGTGTCAAGGTTGGTGAAGCCCTTTGCAGTGTCCAAGAGGATGCTCCAAGCTCCAAGAATGCTCCTTCTCCTTCTCCAAGGTTGGGAATGGGCCAAAGGTGGCTCTCAAGGTGAAAATAGTTCAAAGGTGAACTAGGGTTTCGAGAGAGATTTTGGCAGAGTAAGGGTGCTTGTGATTGTGGATATGGAATAAGGGATCTCCATCACCTATTTATAGTTTTTTGGTGGTGGAGTGCTGACCCATGGTTTTAGGAAACACATGGTTTTATGCAGCTGTATAGGGTTTTTTTTCTCCTTTTCCTCATTATTTTATATTTTTATTCCCTTTTTAGGGGATTTTTGCTATTTTTGGAGGAAAAGGGGTTTTTTTAGCCTTTTTTAGGCTATTTTGATGGTTTTTTTGGGATTTTTAATGGAAATATGGTAGGAAAATGTACAAATGAGTCATGTAATGTGGTAAATGAGCTAGTGAGCACTTTTTGGGTGTTAACAGATTGCCCCCTGATGTGCGAGGTCAGGAGCTCATCGTATGGCCGATGGACATCATAAGTCATGAATGGTTTTCCTGGGATGTGGAGAGAAGAGAAGAAACAAACTGGAGCCCGGAACAACGATCCCGAACAACTGCAAGAACTAAAAGTACATAACCTCAATAAAGGATGAGGAATCATCTGATCATATGGACGAGGCGGGCATTCCCATGCTCGTATCAGGATATAACATAATAATAATGGGGTCCAAAAATGGGGACCTGAAAATCTCAATATATGGACGAGGCGGGCATACCCATGCTCGTATCAAGATACATAAATATAACTGTGAGGCCCAAAAAAGGGGACCTGTAAGATACATGACCACTGTGTACATCATAAGAGTCCAGAGGGGACACAAATCTGGGACATACTGCTGAGCGGATCATGTGTGAACTGCAGAACTGGTGCACCGGAACAATCAACAGTGCTACTGAGTGTGGTACCAAAGGAACTGATGAGCTGCTGGATCATAGTGACTGGGGTCATACTCTCCATGGTACACTGAACTGGAACTGATCTGGAACTGAAACTGGGTACTCAAGGAAGCATGAAACTGGATGGCTTCCGAATACAATCGCCAACGCAGCCCAGAAATCCACAGGAACATAGAACTGGGCGTTCCAAAGTGACTCACCAATGTGCTAGAGTCAGGGGAAATCCGGGGTCTTCGACTAAAAACTGATGGAATATAATCCTACGCGATCCTCAACGATGCGATCAAGGTGTTGAAGTCGAGCATGTGAGGAACAACCACTCGGAGAGGCAATGATGTCTCCTCTCAGAATGATCCGTAGGCACTTACCACAGAGGGTGATAAGTCCAAGGCGTAGGGACCTCTGGGCCTATCCTCTGGAATAGAGGAGCTGTCGTCGACAGAGGGAGACCTGCCCCTATCAAGGCAATGATGTTTTCTTGACAGGAGCGCGAGGTACAAGACCGAAATGTGATAGTACTGATGGCAGGACTGAGAAACTGTGGGGGGACAACTGGGCAAGTAGAGCGGGTGGACTCAAACTTCCTTTGTTCAGAGTATGATAATGGAAATGATCTGGCAGCATATGAAACTGTCTGAGGGGAAAGGGATCATAGCTGTAATGGATCTGGGAGGATAACTGGTTGAGGGAGACTCAAGCTGGTGTAAAATGGCAGGAGACTGCAGAATACTCTGAACAAAGGCGACCTGATTGGGGGTGCTGCCGAGATGATAGATCAAAGTGCCAGGAGGCACGGGAGGGTACTTCTTCATGGGTTAAGGAACTAGAAGAAGTGGGTGGATAAAATGATACTGTCGTGTGGATTTTACGAGCCCAGGACAGTTCATGCTCGTGATTGCTTTCAATTTTAAGGAGTCTGAAAGCGATAAGAAGACTCTGAAATGATGAAATGGTACTGTCGTGTGGATTTTACGAGCCCAGGACAGTTCATGCTCGTGGTTGCCTTCAATTTTAGAGAGTTTGAAAGCAAATAAGAAGACTCCAGGGGGTTGCTTTTTCGTAGATTTAGTCTCCAAGGCCCAAAGAAGCATAAAAGGATGCAATGAAGAACTCTTCTAGCCGGTGTGACTAGAGTATTCCTTTTTCGTAATTAGTCTACCAGGTCCGGAAAAGGGTTAAACTTATACCAGATAGACGCCCTTTCAGGTACTTTAACGAGCATGAAAGGAAGCAAGATTGCTCGGCGATCTTTTCATTCTTTTAGGAGTCAGAAAAGAGCTTAACGGAAACTCCCTAAGTGCCTTTTTCGTAAAGGACTTGTCCGGCCCGAAAAAGGGATAAAATTATACCGAACAAAAGGAATGGCCAGGCAAGGAGGAAGTGTTCAATCAAGGTTTAGTAATGATGACCAAGAACGAGGGTAGGTGGGAACACTGATGGACCTCCTTGCGGGGTAGATGAAATGGTGGCAAAATAACGAAACGTTTGCAGTATGACTGGAGTGAATGGCTCATGTAAAAATGTGGAACAATCCGATGGCGGCCGATGTGGCACGCAAACTGAGGCAGCAAGGTGTCGGGACACGATGTTGAAATTGTACCAAGTGAGAGCGAGAAATGATCTCAAGCATCATCACGAGCTCGGAAAAATGAATCCGGCGATATAAAGGATGTTAAAAATGGGTAACGGCCGATGTGGCACGCACACCGAGGTGACGAGGGCGTTGTGGAAAAATACCCGAAAGATCGGGGGGTGAGAGCGAGAAATGATCTCAAGCATCATCACCAGCTCGGAAAAATGAATCCGATGATATAAAACATGTGAAAAACGGAGAACGGCCGATGTGGCACGCAAACCGAGGTGACTAGTGGCGTCTGGACACAATGTTGATATTGGTCCTGGTGAGAGCGAGAAATGATCTCAAGCATCATCACGAGCGCGGAAATATGAATCCGACGGTGCAAATGGTGCGAAAAACGAAGGTCATAAGGACTCCGGAATGGTCAAAGGAAAGAACTATGCGTATCAAATCCAATGTACAAGTGACACGTGACCTCAAAAATGGTTGAGATCACAAATGTGAAAAAGTGAGCAGGGTTAATGACTTGCCCCCATGCTATGTGCATGGGGTTTGTGATTATGGATCACATATGTGTGGGTTTGAACAATGGGTTCATTGACGTGCTGAGATAGAGGTGGTGGGGAAGGTTCAAAATGATTGATCATGCCCCCTATCCCAGGGTCGAGGGAATCTATTATGCCCCTTGACTCAGAGGTGTCAAGGTGGTGCTCTATAATGGCGGGGTCAAGCCCGGGCATTTCGGTATAAGACCAGGCAAAGACATCACGGAATTCTTTGAAAAGGTGTGTGTAGTCCTCAATCTCTTGTTTACTGCAGAATGCTCCTAGAGTAATGAGTTCAGGAGCACGACCGGGAGCAGCAATATCAACTTGGATGACAGGTGAGATGTTGGCCATATTGCCCTCCTCGAAGGCATCAGGAGCAGGAATAGGGTCCTTGAACCAGTCAACCTTGGTGGGGAGGAAGTCTTTGGATTCGACCGCGTATTGGGTAGCGGTGCTAGAGGAAGACGCTTCTGGGATGAAATAGGAACGGTGGTGCATATCATCCCAAGGATAATCCGGGGCAGTTAGGGCCTCAAGAATCTCCTCATCAGTACGGAAAGTCTGCGTCGTCAAATCGGTTGACGAGGGGGTAGTAGAAGTGTTGGTTGAAGAGATCATGTAGATGATATTAACCTCTTCGGAAGGGGGAGAGACCGGGGGGTAGATCTCCTCAATGGTAGGTGGTGCCGTCTCAAGGTCCAGATTGTTCATCTCATAGAGAGCCGCTCTGTAATCCGGGAGATCGGGACAATGATGTGAATAGTGCCCGTAAATACCGCAGATGGCGCAGGAGTGGTTGGTACGTAGGGACTTATCTTTAGGCTTGGGAGTGGGGTTTAGTTCGACTGTTGGGATGTTGGGGTCATCATCGAGCATTTGCATGTGCTTCTGTAATGCAGGTAACTGTGGGCATTGGTGGGTCGCATGGCCCAACTCGTCACACAGCGAGCATTTGGGAGGAGCACGAAACACTGGAGGGTTCTTGACTGTCTTGGGAGGTGGGACAGCAGTGTAAGGTTGTGGACCTCTGCCCCCAGTGGGTTGAAGAGGGGGAGGAGGTGTCGTGGAGGACGAAGGGGTAGGGACCCCGGGAGGTGGGTGGGTGGTAGTAGCCATGGGTTGCACCGGCTGGAGGACGACATCAGGTGTCGGCGGGCGAACGGGAGGCGAAAATCAGGGTTTTGATTAGCGGGGGCCGCATTGTTATTGTCCGGGGGATTAGCCGGTTGACCAGCTTGGTCTGCAGGTTGGTTGTTTCCCCGATTACGGCCCTTGCCGCGGTTCTGTTGGCCCTGGTTACGTTGGTTATTCTGGTTTTGCTGCGGGTTATGTTGGGCGTAAACTTGCCCTTGGGCAGCAGGTGGATTTTGAGGTTGCGCAGGTGCTGGAGCAGGCTGCGGAGGATGATATGCAGGTTGAGGCTGAGCAGGTGCAGCAACTTGAGGGGGTTGCTGATAGGACTGCGGAGCCGGTTGTGGATGTGCCGCAGGGGCTGCCTGGGGCGGATAATAAGCTGGTGGGGCTTGGGAAGGCGCAGGAGCTGAGGCAGCCTGCTGATGGTAGTAAGGCTGAGGGGCGACTGGAGGAGCATAAGCAGGAGTCGCATACCCGAAGCACTGTGGTGGACATGAGGGCCCATGGGAATGGTGATGTGTCATGGGAGCATATGAGTTGGTTGCTCCAGACTGTGAAGTAGCCCGCGACAGGTCGGGGCCAGGGGTAGGACGTGCTATAGAAAATGGTTGGGGATGCGAAGAAACACGGCCAATGATACCATCTGCAGCGTGGGATGCCCCCGGCGCATCATGATGGGAGGACTCGCCGCGAGGGGCGTCAGGTATAATGGTATAAAGGTAACCCGACTGGGCGTAAATGAGGTCGAACTGCTGTGCCTTAAGGATGGCCTCTTCTTCAGACTGGGGTCTTTCTGAAGCTACATCCTTAGCGATGACAGGAAGCAGGGACTTGAGGAACCAATCGAGGAAGATACGGTCATCTAGTTTAATCTTGCATAAGCTACGGCGTTTACGCCACTCATGGATGTGGTCCGTGATATGGGTAGCTGTGTTTTGTCTACAAGATAGAAGGATCTCAACGCCCGCGTCATAGCGGACTGGCAACTGGAAGAACTGCAGGAAGGTCGAGGCCAGGGAAGAAAAGGTGGCGTGGGTCCCATGAGGCTGCTCAATATACCACTTGGCTGCAGAGCCAGTAAAGGTGCGTTGTAAGAGACGGAGGCGAACAGAGTCATCCACAATGGAGTTAGAGGAACACCATAGGTGGAAAGACATGATGTGGTTCTGTGGGTCCTCACCGGCCTTACCCTCGAATTTAGGGATGTCAGAGGGTAGTTTGGTAGGCATATGAGGCCACATAGGGTCGTGTCGAATAGGATCGTTGGTCAATCTGGCCAGGTCAGGTAGGTTGAGGCTAGCCATGAATGGCAAACTGGAAGAAGGCTGCGACACAGTAGTGCTATGGACCAAGTTGGGGCCAGTGCCCCCAAGTGGAGGGACAAGATTTAGGGTGGTGCCCCCAAGTGGGGGAACTGAGGTAGTGGAGGATGGTCCAGCACCACCATGGGTAGTGTGAGCCACTGATGTAGTGGGGATAGGTATTCCTGCTGTGGGAATAGGTACCGTGAGGGGAACGGTAGATGGTTGCCCCATGGAGGGCATACCAAAAACAGGTGTAGTAACTGGTGTAGTAGTGGTGGATATGCCACCAATGGTCCCTATGACAAATGGAGTGGAAGTCGTACCAGCCATGGGGCTAGTAGGGGCAGTATAAATAGGGTTCTCAGACTCTTCGTCAGAATCAGAGGTAAAGTAAGGTGCGTCACTATCTGGTGACGGAGACCTACGTCGCTGACGGGTGGAGTCAAGTGACAAGGCTCTAGATCTGTGATGAGTGGTATCAACGGACAATGATCGGAATCTATGACGAGTGGTGTCGAGAGAACCGTGCTGTGGGGGCTCGCCCCTGAGGCGCCGAGAATGTCTCGGGGACTCAATGGTGACAGATGGTGTCTAAATCTCTGTGGGTTGAGGTGAGTATGAAAACAGCTCAAAAATCCTAATGCAACCGAGTGTGCAGAAGGAGAGCTAAAAAGCAAGGCACTCAGGCCAACAACCAACTCAAAACACCCACTGCAACAGCTGTGCTACAATAGGTGGAGTAACAACAAAGATGGTCAGAATACCAACAAGCAGCAGGCTTCCTAGAAAAGAAAAATGGTGGACTCACTAGACCAAGGGAGGTAAAGGAGCATGCAAACACCTAGCTAAAAGTATTCTGACTTAACTAAACATATCCTCTGCAAGGTGATGAAATCCAAGTCAGACAATATGAGTAGGAAAGCCAAGTGGCTATGATATCCCCCTACCGGGAGGGATACCGGGTAGTCAATCCTAGAAGAATGGCAACTAAGATACCCCGTTCATGACACGTCCAGAAAGGTGAATCTGCCGTTTAGTTCGTTGACCGCAATACCCCTATACAGGGATATCCCGCGAACCGCGAAAGGTAGCCCTTCGGTTACTGAATGGAGTGCGGTATTCCACTCAGGCCTCCGGAACCAGTCTCCCGACTTCAACCCTCCTAAGGGAGAGGCCCTCTGATAAACTGGTCGTGACCGTGCCAAAAAGTACTAGGGGATTTTGGTTCCCTAGTTGGACAACAACTATGTCTCAAGTGAAATGACCAAGGGGTGTTATTGGAAGCCTATCCCCCTGATCCTATCTAACTACAATGATTCTTTAGTGTTCCCCAAGTGGGGTTAGAATGTTGGTTTAGTTAGGTACTTTTTAAGGCTCACTTGATTTAATGTGACAGAGTGTGTGCTCGTGAGGTGTTGAACCCAAAAACAGAAGTGCCACAAGGGAGGGCAACTTCCAATCTATCAATAATGCTGAAATTGATTCTTTTAATTTGCAAAATTTTCTGAAAATAAAAATACTGAAATTTTAAAAAGATTCTGTAAAAGGAACAGAAATTATGTTGCAGAAAGGCTGTAAGGAAGTAGGCTGCAGGTGGGACAGAGGGCTGTTCAAATGCAGAAAATATTGCAGCAAGAGGGGCTGGGCTCAAAAACAGGAAAAGAGCAGAAATCAGACCGCGAGTCTGTGGCGGGTCAGAACAGGCCGACCGCGGGTTTGAGGGCAACAGCGGCGGTCAGGTCGCGGCTATCGGGCCAATAGTTGCAGTCGGCACGCAGGAAACAGGGGACAAGGCACAGTCGGGTCGCGGCTATCGGGCCAACAGTGGCAGTCGGGACGCAGGAACAAAGGAAAAACAGACAGTCGGGTCGCGGCTAAAAGGCTAACAAGCGCAGTCGGGACGCCCGAAAGAGGCAGAAAGCCGCAGTCGAGACGCGTGAACAAGGCCGATAGGCGCAGTCAGATCGCGGCAAACAGGCTGGTTAGCCACGGTCAGATCGCAGGTAACAGACTTGAATCCGCCGACTGAGCGTCGGAAGCAGTCTGAGAGCCACGGTCGGATCGCGGGTAAAGGCCTGAAAGGCGCGGTCGGGACGCGACTGTAGAGGAAAAAGACGCGGTATGCAGCGGCCGAAAGGGACAGCCGAAAAAAAAAAAAAAAAAAAAAAAAAAAAAAAAAAAAAAAAAAAAAAAAAAAAAAAAAAATTTAAAACGGAAACCAGAAATTCGAAAACCAGTGGAGTCGCCAAAACTGTAGCTAGGGTTTTACCCCTAGCTTGTGCCAATGAGCACCTACTAAGGAGAATGGACTCCTTAGTAGCAGTTCAGTATATTAAACTAATTATGCAATAAACAAAAAATTAAATTATTTCTAATACAAGCATGAAGCATAAACACCAAAATGAAAAGAATGTCTTTGTATTGATGTTACCTTGAGTGTCAAGGTTGGTGAAGCCCTTTGCAGTGTCCAAGAGGATGCTCCAAGCTCCAAGAATGCTCCTTCTCCTTCTCCAAGGTTGGGAATGGGCCAAAGGTGGCTCTCAAGGTGAAAATAGTTCAAAGGTGAACTAGGGTTTCGAGAGAGATTTTGGCAGAGTAAGGGTGCTTGTGATTGTGGATATGGAATAAGGGATCTCCATCACCTATTTATAGTTTTTTGGTGGTGGAGTGCTGACCCATGGTTTTAGGAAACACATGGTTTTATGCAGCTGTATAGGGTTTTTTTAGCCTTTTTTAGGCTATTTTGATGGTTTTTTGGGATTTTTAATGGAAATATGGTAGGAAAATGTACAAATGAGTCATGTAATGTGGTAAATGAGCTAGTGAGCACTTTTTGGGTGTTAACAGATTGCCCTCTGATGTGCGAGGTCAGGAGCTCATCGTATGGCCGATGGACATCATAAGTCATGAATGGTTTTCCTGGGATGTGGAGAGAAGAGAAGAAACAAACTGGAGCCCGGAACAACGATCCCGAACAACTGCAAGAACTAAAAGTACATAACCTCAATAAAGGATGAGGAATCATCTGATCATATGGACGAGGCGGGCATTCCCATGCTCGTATCAGGATATAACATAATAATAATGGGGTCCAAAAAAGGGGACCTGTAAGATACATGACCACTGTGTACATCATAAGAGTCCAGAGGGGACACAAATCTGGGACATACTGCTGAGCGGATCATGTGTGAACTGCAGAACTGGTGCACCGGAACAATCAACAGTGCTACTGAGTGTGGTACCAAAGGAACTGATGAGCTGCTGGATCATAGTGACTGGGGTCATACTCTCCATGGTACACTGAACTGGAACTGATCTGGAACTGAAACTGGGTACTCAAGGAAGCATGAAACTGGATGGCTTCCGAATACAATCGCCAACGCAGCCCAGAAATCCACAGGAACATAGAACTGGGCGTTCCAAAGTGACTCACCAATGTGCTAGAGTCAGGGGAAATCCGGGGTCTTCGACTAAAAACTGATGGAATATAATCCTACGCGATCCTCAACGATGCGATCAAGGTGTTGAAGTCGAGCATGTGAGGAACAACCACTCGGAGAGGCAATGATGTCTCCTCTCAGAATGATCCGTAGGCACTTACCACAGAGGGTGATAAGTCCAAGGCGTAGGGACCTCTGGGCCTATCCTCTGGAATAGAGGAGCTGTCGTCGACAGAGGGAGACCTGCCCCTATCAAGGCAATGATGTTTTCTTGACAGGAGCGCGAGGTACAAGACCGAAATGTGATAGTACTGATGGCAGGACTGAGAAACTGTGGGGGGACAACTGGGCAAGTAGAGCGGGTGGACTCAAACTTCCTTTGTTCAGAGTATGATAATGGAAATGATCTGGCAGCATATGAAACTGTCTGAGGGGAAAGGGATCATAGCTGTAATGGATCTGGGAGGATAACTGGTTGAGGGAGACTCAAGCATGAACTGTCCTGGGCTCGTAAAATCCACACGACAGTATCATTTTATCCACCCACTTCTTCTAGTTCCTTAACCCATGAAGAAGTACCCTCCCGTGCCTCCTGGCACTTTGATCTATCATCTCGGCAGCACCCCCAATCAGGTCGCCTTTGTTCAGAGTATTCTGCAGTCTCCTGCCATTTTACACCAGCTTGAGTCTCCCTCAACCAGTTATCCTCCCAGATCCATTACAGCTATGATCCCTTTCCCCTCAGACAGTTTCATATGCTGCCAGATCATTTCCATTATCATACTCTGAACAAAGGAAGTTTGAGTCCACCCGCTCTACTTGCCCAGTTGTCCCCCCACAGTTTCTCAGTCCTGCCATCAGTACTATCACATTTCGGTCTTGTACCTCGCGCTCCTGTCAAGAAAACATCATTGCCTTGATAGGGGCAGGTCTCCCTCTGTCGACGACAGCTCCTCTATTCCAGAGGATAGGCCCAGAGGTCCCTACGCCTTGGACTTATCACCCTCTGTGGTAAGTGCCTACGGATCATTCTGAGAGGAGACATCATTGCCTCTCCGAGTGGTTGTTCCTCACATGCTCGACTTCAACACCTTGATCGCATCGTTGAGGATCGCGTAGGATTATATTCCATCAGTTTTTAGTCGAAGACCCCGGATTTCCCCTGACTCTAGCACATTGGTGAGTCACTTTGGAACGCCCAGTTCTATGTTCCTGTGGATTTCTGGGCTGCGTTGGCGATTGTATTCGGAAGCCATCCAGTTTCATGCTTCCTTGAGTACCCAGTTTCAGTTCCAGATCAGTTCCAGTTCAGTGTACCATGGAGAGTATGACCCCAGTCACTATGATCCAGCAGCTCATCAGTTCCTTTGGTACCACACTCAGTAGCACTGTTGATTGTTCCGGTGCACCAGTTCTGCAGTTCACACATGATCCGCTCAGCAGTATGTCCCAGATTTGTGTCCCCTCTGGACTCTTATGATGTACACAGTGGTCATGTATCTTACAGGTCCCCTTTTTTGGGCCTCACAGTTATATTTATGTATCTTGATACGAGCATGGGTATGCCCGCCTCGTCCATATATTGAGATTTTCAGGTCCCCATTTTTGGACCCCATTATTATTATGTTATATCCTGATACGAGCATGGGAATGCCCGCCTCGTCCATATGATCAGATGATTCCTCATCCTTTATTGAGGTTATGTACTTTTAGTTCTTGCAGTTGTTCGGGATCGTTGTTCCGGGCTCCAGTTTGTTTCTTCTCTTCTCTCCACATCCCAGGAAAACCATTCATGACTTATGATGTCCATCGGCCATACGATGAGCTCCTGACCTCGCACATCAGGGGGCAATCTGTTAACACCCAAAAAGTGCTCACTAGCTCATTTACCACATTACATGACTCATTTGTACATTTTCCTACCATATTTCCATTAAAAATCCCAAAAAACCATCAAAATAGCCTAAAAAAGGCTAAAAAAACCCCTTTTCCTCCAAAAATAGCAAAAATCCCCTAAAAAGGGAATAAAAATATAAAATAATGAGGAAAAGGAGAAAAAAACCCTATACAGCTGCATAAAACCATGTGTTTCCTAAAACCATGGGTCAGCACTCCACCACCAAAAAACTATAAATAGGTGATGGAGATCCCTTATTCCATATCCACAATCACAAGCACCCTTACTCTGCCAAAATCTCTCTCGAAACCCTAGTTCACCTTTGAACTATTTTCACCTTGAGAGCCACCTTTGGCCCATTCCCAACCTTGGAGAAGGAGAAGGAGCATTCTTGGAGCTTGGAGCATCCTCTTGGACACTGCAAAGGGCTTCACCAACCTTGACACTCAAGGTAACATCAATACAAAGACATTCTTTTCATTTTGGTGTTTATGCTTCATGCTTGTATTAGAAATAATTTAATTTTTTGTTTATTGCATAATTAGTTTAATATACTGAACTGCTACTAAGGAGTCCATTCTCCTTAGTAGGTGCTCATTGGCACAAGCTAGGGGTAAAGCTATTTTGATGGTTTTTTGGGATTTTTAATGGAAATATGGTAGGAAAATGTACAAATGAGTCATGTAATGTGGTAAATGAGCTAGTGAGCACTTTTTGGGTGTTAACAGTTGGTAGGGTTGAAGACAAGACCATTGGGCATGGACTCAAGACCTAAAAACTAAATAAAATGATCAATAACTGATGAGTGAACAATCTGATAACTAGGCAAGGTAGATAATGTCTTTTCAATCACTAAGTTTGTTGTAGTATGGTGGAGGATTTAAGAAAAATAGTCCATTACATTAGAGCATATAACTATGGATGAATTCCGATGCAACTTTAGAAGAAAAAGTGGAAGTATTTAACCGTGATAACGCGGAGCACCACAAGATGATTTCTGAATTATTCACTTTCAATTAAATATTGGAAGATTCATACATTCAAATGAAAATTGAGATAAGATAAACATACACAAAGGGAAATCAGAGACTTCAAGAACTAGCACATGAATATCTGCTACGGAATGCTCTATACTTATGTATTGATCAACTTCTATTCATTTCAGGAAACAAAATACAATACACCATAGTCTTTTTCTCTCCCACTTGGAACCCCCACAACATTGTAAAATTTCAAATATATAGAAAAACATTATTAGAATGAACTCTAACTAACTACTTGCTAAAAATAGATTTCTTGGAAACAAAGGCCTAAAGATCCGGGACTGCATACAAATTAGTTGTCATATGTTTGATCTTTAATAACTGATGCTTCTTTAGCCAAGAAACTCCTTGCTCCAAATTTTTTCTTTGTCTTAAAATGTGGAGGTGATTGCCTTGAATGTCTGATCCTCTTCCATCTGTTATTTAACTGCCTTGAAATATAGGCTCAATTTTTATTGTTTTGGCATTTTGAAGCTTGTGGATAGTGGTATTAATCCACACCGCTTCAACCTGCGGACTCGAATGTCTAGGAGCATGTGGCATAGTGGTTTGCATTTCGCTAACACTTTAGAACGATAACCGTCGAGCAATTTGAGCCAACGATAACTATTTAGTATCAATGCGTCATTTTGCTTTATAGTTATGGGATATATCCCACATTGATCAAGTAGAAGAGTTTCACGCTGTTTATATGCACTATTGCATACACTACCCGTTGACGTCTTCTGCACACTATTATTCTTCTCTTCGTAGGCTCCTCCTTGTTGTGACTTGTTGCTTGATGGTTATTGTGCTATATGTCTCAATGAATGTATGTGGCCTGAAATGTGGTTTTAGAGATTTTGGGCTTCAAGATCAAAATATTTAATAAAAGAACCAAAAAGCATGTCCATTAGATATCCGGGAGCAGAAATGGGCTTATAAAAACAAATTTCTTTTTTGCTGGCCAAACTTAAATTTTTTTTTAACGAAATTTATAAAAATATTTCATGTGATAACAACTCTAATGGTCCTTTGGGCCCCAATTACACCCCTATGGAAGGTCATAACTTTTCTTCATTGAAACTAACACATCATATGTGTGTTGAATATTCTCAAGTAAACCATATTTAACATCTCAATTGCATTGAAAGCATGATTGTTGCATCCTAATAGAGATGGTATCGGTCGCTTATGCATCATTATGGGTCATTTCTACTTTGATTTTATGTCTTAGTAACGTTGATATGAGTTGTAGTAGTGTCAATAAGGGATTAGTTGCATTTCTAGAGAGTATGTCTATGTTTTTTTTCCATCATTATGGGTCATCTCTTCATCGATTCTACATCTTACAAGCATCATATTGGCATTGAAATTTGTAAGGTTTATATCATTTGTGTGTTTTATTAATGATGGTGAATTGTATTTTCATTCTAATGTTGTCAAAGGCACATTGTTTTGAATCAAATTAATTGCGTTAATGCCAAAGTTGCGTCACGTTAGCATCAAAATTGTGACATAATTAGTATTAATGATTCAATTTTGATTAGTGATAAATTCTACTACCAATTATTTAATTATTTTTATCAATTTAATTTTTAGTATCTATTAAATTATTAGTAATAATTTAATTAATTATTGGGGAGGCAGGTGCTGGTGGGGGGAGGGGGGTAATTTTCGATCCCGATGGAAATTCAATATCAACCTTTGCTTGTGGCCTAGGGAATAACACTGATAATCAAGCACAACACTATGCTCTATACCTAGGATTGAAACAATTAGTCGATGTTGAAATTCAATCATGATTGGTGATAGGAGATTCTCTTCTAAGCATATCCCAAGCTAGGCATCGACATGAAATTGCTGATCAAATAGTAGGAAGACTTCATAATCATATTATTGGCATTCTCCTCCAAATTCTGAACATCCATTTCTATCACGTTCAATGAGAGCATAATGCTATAGCGGATAAATTAGCAAATGAAGCTTCTTGAATACCTTGAGGGGGTATTAAAAAAATTGGGGGTCAAATTCTAACATGTTGGCTCCCCTTGTGGTTTTCTATGCAAATATTGGCCTTCCCTATTATCAAGAAATAGTCTCGTCAAGCATTAAGTATTACAATCGATGACAGGATGATTTAATGTTCACTTTATTACATCTGACCATGCGGAGGTATCAAAGCGCGTGGGATAATGAAACTTCTTGAGCAATCTGGATTCACACATTTGGGATTCTCTTATGGACGTATGGAGGTACCACTAGGAAGCTTTGCTCATAATATTTTCAATGTTTAGGGGATAACCTATATCATTTTTTTCATTCCGTGAACAACATTGGAGGGAGGAGGTTTGGCTTGAGTGGTGATTTTGGAATGGTGGTACGAAACTCTATGGAATCTGATGCCCTCTCCTGTGCATTGGGAGAGAGGCTTCCTGTCATAATCAGTTCTAGTTGCGAAAGAACATCATTTGTAGGTATTTTTCTAATGGATTCACTTGGATTATTTTCTCTTGCTTGTCTGGAAGGTATGGGATACATGGGTGTATGAGGAAACAATAATTTATTTATATGCCTTGGGGGATCAGTCTCTTGGTGTGGGCTGGGTACAGTGTAATGTGGAATTACCTTTGGTTATTGGTAGTGGATTAGACGCAGGGCCTATCCTGCATATTAATTGGGTTGATTGAGTTATATATTTTTCAAAGGAGATTTGGGATTGTGCTCTAACAATGGATTTTGAAAAAAAGATTGAGGACCTTTTTGAAAGAATTCAAGACACTCAAGATGATATACATGATATGAGTTATCAACTGAGATGGATGAAAATACAAATGGAAGGCTTGATTGCAATAGTCCAACAAATAACTACTCATGTGCCTATTTTGGATGCTCGACTAGATGAAATGGAGCAAACCACTCAACAGATTTCATCACATACTTCTAGGCTAAAATTCCATCTTGATGATGTTGAAGGGATTGTTCATGCCTGTGAAGCACAAGAGGAAGAAATTTTGAAAACTCACGAAAATCATGAAGACCTTATGGTAGGGAAGAACTCTAGAATTGACGATAATTCAGAAAGCAAGAATACCGATGGTCATTCTGTTTTGCAACCTACCCAGGTTGATGTGAATATTTCTAGTTTATATGGGTGTGAGGAAGAAGAATATGTTGATCGGTCATGGAAAGTGGAAATAGTTCCACTTAATTATCAGTCTTTGTGTTTGATTTTTACCAAAAAATACTAGGATATTTTGTCAAAATATATATGAGTATAGGAATAGCTAGTCATTTTGAAATTATTTTCAGACTCAAGATGACTGTATATGGTGTTGACAACTTTGTTGAAAAATTTGTTAGATATGATTTGAACTATTACAATGAATCTTTGAAGTTGATTCCTTCAGCTATTTATAATACAATTTGTCTGTTTCGGTTAAAAATAATAATTTAATAGAGCCATTATGTTTATATATACACACACACACACACACACACGCACACACACACACACACACACACAGAGAGATTGATAAATTTTGTTCACAAAAATTGTAGAAAGTTACAACTATTACAACCATTCAGACTTGTAAGCCATAGAGTTAGGAAGTATTCCAAAAGAGGTAAGAGGAGATTTCATCTCAACCCATTACAAAATTTACACACAGGGAACTTAGCTCAACCATTCATAAACAATATAGTGTTTCTATTTTTAATTGGAGAGGTTCCCTCAATCCATTTATAACTAATATCATGGTATTACATAACATGTATGGGAGTGAACTCAACCATTATACATTGATTTTGCTATAATCTCCTTTGGATTTAGTTCTAGATGTATTCCTTCTTTGTTGTTTTTCCTCCTTGATCCCTTCTGAGCATCTGCACATGGCCTTAGATGAGCTCACATGATTCCTTAGCCATGATCCCTTATGAGTTGTTTTCTCTCTATATATATGTTTTATGGTGCAAGATATGAACTGAGATTTCAATTCTAGTCCCTTGTTGAGCATTTGTTGAAGACTGATGTTGGTACATTTGGTAGTAGCATTTATCCACTTCACCACTAGCATTGAGTCTGAGAAGATATGAATTGTTGTTATATAATTCTCTAGAGCATAGAGAGGATTGTGATGACACTCATAAGTTCAGCATAATTGTTTGTATTATGTCTTGTGCCTCGCTTGTAAGACAATAGAGTGCAATCAAAATTGATATACTCCCTTGTACCACTCCTTCTAGGTTTCCCTTGTGATGCACCATTGCAAAATCCATGTGGATGTGACCAGTCAAAAGTGGTTTCCTTTGGTATCCAGGGTAATTTTTGCTTCTGAGTATTGTTTTCCTTAAGGAGTGAGTATTGAAATGATAGATGACATATATCGGTTGAGGGGAGACATCATTGAAGATCATGTCGTTCAATGTGATCCATATGCTCCATTAAATATGAAATGGAAGCATTGGAAAGTCTAAATTTAGACCCTGCTTAAACCATTGGTCCCATGCCTCTCGTAGGGTTGAAACTTCCCATGGCAGAAGCACTACTAAAGAAAGAGTTGCACTCTATACTTCCTTATTAAAATGATAGTGTATTAGGATATGTTTTATTGTTTCAGCCTTTCTCTACACAAAAGGCAGATGCTAGGGCCTGATCTCCCTCTCTTTTGAACATTATCCCAGGTGAGGATTTTATTCTTGAGTGCGATCCAAAATAATAATTTTTCCTTCGGGGGAGCAACGATTTTCCAATAATAATTCCACCAAGTAGTGATCTGTGCATCTAATATTGATTCATGTAGACCCTTGTAGCCAATTTTAACCTTGTATTCTCCATCTTCTAGATTGGTCATCCATATCAATTTGTCATCCTGATTAGTGAGGGATATGCATGCTCATTTCAATCCTGATAAATACTTGTTCCAATGAGGAAGATAGTCATGCCGTAGATGAAGTTGATCTACTGATCTCCATCCATCATTCCATTAATTCATGTCCTCTAACTGATAAATATCAAAGAGATATTTGAAACCTGCTGCATTGAGAAAAGAAACCATGTGTTGAGGAAGTAAGTCTTCTTGGTTGACGTTTAGGATTAGGTCAGATCCAAGCAGTATTTGATTGCCATTCCTAGGACTCCAAGCAATATATGTTGTGATTATGGAGTGACTTTTTTTCATAGCACGCCAAAAAAGAGATCCCCCCTATTTCTTGTGGAATGGATCTAAGCCAAGTGATTAATGATATCGGTGCTATGCATTTATGATACATAGTGTTTTACCATAATCCATTTTGTGAGATCATTCTCCATAAGCTTTTGGAAGTAGGGGATTTAGAGAATTAATGAATAATTTTTAAGGCCCACCCTCCACAATACTTTAGAACACAATGGGTTTCCCTTTTACACAATTGATATATATATTTTTGTCTTATTTACCTTCCTAAAGACAGGCGATGCAGATTTTCCTGATGGAATTTATAATTGCTTTTGGTATATAATCCAATGCCATCCAGAATATTGGAATAACCTCCAAAACACTCTTAATCAATGTTATTCTTCAAACCATTGAAATCCATGGATGGTACCATGAGATAATCCTCTTCTTTATTTTATCCAAGAGCCATTGCCAATCCGAGAACTTGTTATCACTTGCCTCGAGAAGGAAACCTAGGTATCTGAAGCATTCTATTATTGAGGCTTCCAGGTATGGATGGAACTTGTTGATTAGGTTCTTATGTGCTTCTGAGACAGTGTAATAGTGAATAGTAGGTTTTTGTAAGTTTATATCCATTTAAGTGGATGAAGTGAAGTGAAGAGCCTTAATATTCTTTCAATGCACTTCGGTTATTCAATTGGGGTGTTACCAACTAATAAGATATTATCCACAAATAGGATTTGGAGAAGTGACAAGGTGGATGATATTTTTATCCCATAGTTATTCCCATTGGATCTTTTGTGGTTTATGTGACAATTGAGAGCTTCTGCTACCAAGAGGAAGATCAATGGGGAGAGAGTACATCCTTGAAGAAGCCCTCTAGAAGGGTTAAAAAAGAAGATGCAGACCTATTGACAAGAACAACATATGAGACACTACAATAACATCCCTTATTGCAATTTATGAAGGGAGGTGGAAAACCAATTTGTGCAAGAATGATAAGAAGGAAAATCCAGTTAACTTTGTTGGAGGCTTTTGAGAGGACAAGTTTTAACATAAAATCCAATTGGGACTTAAACTTAATCGAGTGAAATGCTTCTTGGGATAGACTTATAGCATCATGAACATTGTCTAGAAAACCAAACAGTTGGAGAGAAAATGGGTTGTAATAATGGGCTATAAATTTGGAAATGAGTTTGTATATGAAGTTGTAGAGGAAAATTGTTTTATAGTGATCAAAACCACGAGGGGTATCTTCCTTTTACATATTTTCTATAAAATTTGAATTAAAAGGTATATGGATTTTACATGTTGCTCGTGATTCTTCTACCACCATGGTCAGATAATTTTCCATGAGGTCCCAGAAGCCCACATAGAATTCAACGCTCCATCCATCTGTACCAAGTGATTTCCCATGGTGAAATGAGAGAAGAGCCTCCTGAACTTCATCTTTTGTTACTGGAGCTAGAAGAGCCACTCCTTGATCTTCACTTAACCATCGATTGAAAAAGGATGCAGTTGCAAATATGTCTTGTATGTTCTCCTTAGGTGGCTCAGTGAACAGATTCTTGTAGTGAATTTTAGCTGCCTTAGATATAGTTTTGAAATCCTTTCATTCCACCCTATCATGAACTCTAATATTCCAAATAGTGTTGAGTGTCATTCTTCCTTTTGCTTGCCGATGGAAAAAGGTTGTATTTTGGTCACCTTCCGATAACCAAAGATCCCTTCTCTTCATATGTCATTTAACTTCACTCCATGCCACTATGCAAGATTTTTCCTTCTTTAGTGAGTTAATATCATTATTTATATCCTTAATTATTGCTTTTTTTTTAGCAGTCCATTTGTTCAATAATTTGTTCCTCAGTCTGAATAAGAATCATGTATGAGTCCATAATGGTATTTTTCACCCATTCCTTGGCTAGATATTTTACTTTGTTTAGATTCCCTTGGAAAAAATCCATAACATGTGAAGATGAATCCTGATTATATGGCCTCCAATTTTCCTAAACTAGAATCCTAAAATCCTCATAGAGCAACCAATGGGGGTTAAATTTAAAAGTTGTAGGTGGTTTTTGGGAGGGTGAGGCTAATTCTAGAAGAATAGGCATATGGTCAGAGTGTCCAAACTTTAATATGGATCACTTGTAGGAAGTTATCATAAGAAGGATATGCTCACTTAGAAGGAAACGATCTAAGCATTTGGAGATTAAACCCCTCTTCGAAGTGCTTATTAGATTATGTAGGCCTAGGGTTGACCTGTTCCATATATACCAAATGAGGTTTGTCTAGATGGTGAGAGAAATTGACCATAGAATCTTTCCTAGCACTCAAGACCTAGGATTTGCATCCACATACAGTGAAATTAAGATATCCTCTCATGAGAAGGTGAGGATGAGATAGAATCTCATTACCAAAGAACCCTTCCCAAAATTATTTACGGTTATGTGATGGAGCATAAACATTTAGTAGGTCCACCGAGATGTTGAGAATTTTTGAGAAGCAAGTAGTAGAGATAAATTGTGTAGAACATATTGAGGATTGTAGCACAACTTAATCTAACCGACCAAGGTTTAAACCTCCAGAATTACCAATGGTGTTGACATTGAGGAAATCCCATTTTGGGAACTACTTTTTTAGTATCTTGATTGTTGAATCCGTAGAACACATTGCTTCTTGTATATACAAAACTAAAGGATGATGTAATTAAACCAGTTGTTTTAGGGATCTTTGTTTTGAGTGTGTCCCTATCCCTTGCATATTGTATAATAATACATTCATTTGTTAACCCTAGGGAGGGATGCTTTGCTAAGGGCCCTTTGGATAATGGATTGTCTTATTGCACAAATTTCTTTCTATTCTTTTGATTTTGCGAGATCCAAGTATGATTTTTGTCATTTGGTTGATGGAGGGGCCGCCTGTTATGTTGATGCTAACCCACATGATTGTATTCATGTATCCTTTGTTTGTAACTGATTGGCGTATCATCTCAATGAGGAAGGGAAGGTATGGGAGCTATATGATGTACCTTTTGTGGAGGTGGGAGAAGAACTCTCCTAAATTATCACTAAATCAATCACCATTCTTTAGGGCACCAACGGTAGATTCCCCAATAATTATTTGACACTTTGTTTTCCTTTCCCCATAGGTGAGTTCGATGGAACAATGGTTTTTCCATGGGATCCCAATATCATGGATTCCAGCTTGCTTATTTTTGCTTGGAGGGATTTAGTAACTTCAGTGAATTCCTTATTAGCCTTTGCATATTCCTAATTTAAGGATTCTTGAGAATCGAATTTCTCTGATTGTTTATGCCTTTTGATATGAGCCGAGGACATGAATTCCTCACCGAAATCAGAGGGGCTCATTACTAGGTGGATGCCACCTATTTCTTCAGATTTCCTCAACAACAAGCAAGCGATATTTAAGTGGCCATGATATCGACAATGTGTGCATCGGTAAGGCACAGTCTTATAGTCCATTTTTTGCATATAGGAGTGCTCTCTAACTTTAATCAGAATGGAATCTAGAATCCCTTGTGCTATGTCCATTTCCACACAAATTGTAGCTACAAAAGTTTGATTTTTTTGTTTCATCTCCGAAGTGACCTTTAGAAAGGTGTCGAGGGTATCACTAATGGGATTAAATATTATTTCATCCCAATAACCAATTGGAATATAGGGTAATTTAACCTAGAGAGTGAGTGTATGGATACATTCACAGATGGGATGAATCCCGCATGCCATCTGAAGAGTGTTAAAGTAGCGATCCCCCAGAACTAGGGACCATCTAGAGTGATTTTTTGGCGATCTTCAATTATGTTGAAGACAAAGGTAATGTATCCTCTGGCCCCGACGTGAACTTGGGGATCATAACCAAGAATGAAATAATACATAGTGGATCCATGTGAAATATAGAGGTGGATCGAAGATGATACACAATGTATGCATTTCAATTAAGAGTTCATAACCATGAATAGGTACACATTGGATCTATGTCTCATCATGCATTAGGAGAACAATATGTAACTGAGTCGATTTATGGTTCTCCTAGTGTACCAGTGTCATATGAGGTGTGGTACAATATTACGCAACTCGGGAAACATAAAAATGTGAAGATGCTACTATTGGCCCAAGGTATTCCATGCAAACTGCTAAGAGGTACATATCATGTCCATGTGAATAGATGATTTGAAGTTGAACATGGAGGACACCGTTTTTTTACTGGTCATTGATGTATATTATTAACAAATGCAAGACAACCCACTGATGATGATGATGGGAACCAATGTACCTAGTAATTTCTAGCAAGTTTGAATAGATGTATTGGATTCGAACACTTGTAGAATCTATCAAGTTGGAGACATTGATATATTCCCACTACCTAATAGCAAGGGAAAATTCCATTGATGATTGCAAGCCCCAAGGTACTACTGAGACTCTAGATCTCATTCCTAGAGCATGATAAGTTAAGTTTGATGGGAAGAGACCCATGGTAAGGGAGGAATTAAGGAATCCCCCATAATCTCGTACAAGTAAATATTAGGGACTGATTTGACTAGGGAAGGGACTGGGATAAAGTTTTGTATAAAAAACCACCAAGTACATCTCCTACATGCACTAGATGTAAAAAATACATAGAAAACACCTCCTAAGAAACAATCGATAATGAAATCTATTGACATGGGCGAGTACCTCCACCAATGATGGAAATAGAATCCAAGGTACAACACAAATCCAAAAATGTGAATAGATTTCTTGACGTCGAACATCATGGGAAACCACTCAATCAATGACCAATGATGTAATGCCATATCTTGAGTGCAAGGTTACCTATCAATGATGTAAATAGGGTCAGGGTGCTACGACTATAGGTTAGTTCCTCGGAGTAGATGAATCATCGTCGACGAGACACAACCCACTTGTGAGAAGTCAATGGGGACCTTCCACACAAGAATGAGTTCGAACATTGATTTCAATGATACATGATGAGAACAGACTTACACCATGGAATGGGTGACACATGAGGTCAAGGTAATTGTTGAATGACCAAAACAGGATATATGCTTGAATAGTGATCAAGACACAGTAATGACTTGCAAATATTTTGACACAAAGGGACAAACGATGTAAATATGCAATGCATGAGACATTGGAAGATTCTCCATATGATTGGAAGAGTAACCAATCAGAGGAGTAATAACTCTGATATCAAGGCTTAAGTCCTATGGCCAAAACTAGAACCCAACTTGCTTGAGACTCAATACTGGTGCTATGTTCAAGGATGACTTGGCTTGACATTTGAGATCCCCCCCCTCTTTTTATAATATTTTATTTTTAGTGTCCTTTCCATATTATAAATTCTAAAAAGGAATAAAAGAATGCTATAGTACATTAGAGACGACAAGCATCGCATGGCGTGAAACTATGTTCCAAGCACATGGAACATACATATGTAAAAAAATGCAAAAAAGGGATGTGAAATACGTAGACACTCTGGAAGCATGTCTTCTTCAGTCAAGGTAGCAAGATGTGACTGCAATAGGTAGAAAATGCGAGCGGTCTTAGGAGAATGTGTTAGTGGTAAGAGACTAATGGAAAATTTTATTGGGCATTAGACTCAAAAGTGCAGGTAGTTGTATGCAAATGCAATATCACGAAATGCAACAAGTTTGAGAGTCCCCTGGGTGTAGATGGCCAGAATAAGAGTTAGAGAGTGTCATGAGGCTTCCTCTTGATGACATGGTGAGGCTAATTAGGGACTCTCGAGCCTAACATAAACTTTGACATGGGAACCATAAGACAATAGGGTTCTAACTAGGTTACCCATGACTCAGTTGGTAAGCTCTCTAACATGAAATTATGACTTTTCTGAGGTTAGAAGGATATTCTTGCAATTCCATGTGTTGTGATCTCGAGGTGTGAACATAATGGCAGGTTTGATGCAAATCATACATTATTCAGATGATCTACCCTATATGCCAATTTAGGGACACAAACCTTTTAATCAAACCACCAAATGGACAAAATGAGCCTCCGTCGTCGTTCTCCTGTTCAAATTAGTCAAGAACTATACAAAGTGGCATTAGTATTTGTATTTTTTGAAATATTTAATACAAAAGAGAAAGAAACCTAAGCTACTTATAATACAATGAGTATAAATGGATTCTACCCAGATCCAAAAGTCTAGGCATAATTCCTCTTCAGATAGAGCCCATTTCTAGGCCCTAGAATGTTCCCCTCAAAATATTCTAGCTCATAAGCTCCCTTATTTAACACTAGCTTTACAATGTAAGGACAAAACCACATTGGGTTAAATTTACCAATCCCTATGTCGTCATGTTGTTGGTCATAGAAAAGCACCATGTCTCCTTCATATAAGACATGGGGATGGATAGATTTATCATACTAGGCCTTCACACATTTCTTGTGTGATTTGTTAGCAGTAGCCTCATCTCTTCTATGCTCATCCAATTGTTCCAAATATACTAAACGTTCTTTTAACTAGGGGGTATCTGGTAAGATATCGAAATATCTAACTTCGAAGATTAGACTTCACATTCTATGGGTATGGAGTATTGATCATCAACGTCCATTTGTGGAGAATGATAATCATGGTCTACATTTTTTAGAACTATGACTTGATAAGCTATTTCAGTTGCAGATAGAACCGAAACAACCCTCTTACACCTAGTTACTTGAGTTGGTTTTAGTATTATCCACAGGTATTCAAAATAGGATATCCTGAATTGAGGCACTTTCCTTGTGGAAGTAATAGTGACAAATGATAATGCATGTATTGGAGTTGCATTGTCACCTAGTTTGGGTGGAGGAAAATTTAACGTTCCCATTAGGGTAGGATACATTCCCACACCAAAATTTTCATAGTCCTTCCTAAAATGGCTTACTAGGGGGACAATTGTCCCGGAGTTGTATTAAAATGACAATTTTTCACTTTTTTCCCTAGTTAGACCTTTGACTAGTTTTAAGCTCTAGGTCCCCAAATTGCTCCAATTGCTCCCAAATCTTATGAGAAGGTATATGGATGATGTTAGAACATAAATATGTATTTCAGGGATGATTTTAGACCTTTAAAATACTTTTAGAAATCCTCTTTCAATTCTGGCCAATGTAGGGAACTTTACTAGTAATTTCCCTTTGACTAGTATTGGTCTCTAGGTCTCGAATTGACTCCAAATGTCTTCAAATATTCAAGGAAGGTGTATTAAGTATATTAGGACTTGAATATGATATTCAGGGATGATATATGGCCACCAAAATAACTTTGAAAACTTTCTTAATATTCTGGACCAAGGATGCAATTTTACTAGTAATTTGGGGTTCAAATCCCCCTGGGGTAAGTACTGAAAATGGCTTTCCAAATGCCTCCAAACCCACTCAAATTTATGAAAATAGGTAGGGCATGTATTAATTATGTTATTAAGGTATTATTTGCGCCATTAATTTATTATTATATCTGTTCCAACCCTCTCTCATTCAATTGCAAAAATCACCAATTCGACCCTTGGGGAAATTGCACTATTTCTTCTCCCAATGCAATTAAACTGAGTAAAAATATTTCAAATGCTCAAGTACAGTACATGAAACTTGTAAAATACATCCGTGGAAGTCCATTAATCACAAATTCATCAGAGAATCATCCATTCATTCGAAATCATCAACATTACATTGGTTAACAACAAGATAGTGGGGAAATGGCACTGTTCTTTCATTAAAAATGCGATTTATACATTTCTACTTGGAATTTCAACCTGAAAATTTCTGGAGATGAAGAACAGAGTATTTAATTCATATTAAAAAATAAATGGGGCATTAGAAGCTCCCCCAAAGAGTACAATAGCTCACCAAAAACGCCCTCCCTCAAGGATCAAGAATATGCCATCAAAACTGGAAATGGTTGAAGGAGTGAGCTACAATAGAAGAAACCATGAGCTGCCCTGTAGCTTACACCTGCAAAGAAAGACTCCATTAAACCTCCAAATGAAAGGTCTGAATGGCCTTTATAATTACCAACTTGGATGGGAATCTTTCACCCTCGAAATTGGTTAAGGCAAGAAACTAGTCATCCAGTAGCTCTCCCTCTTCACAAATGCAATTGCAAATTCTACAAATGATAAAAAGATGGTTTCATTCTTTTTTATTGACATTTATAAATTTATAATGTCCTCCATGGGTCAAATTCCTTCCAAGAGACTCATGCCAACTCAAGTTAGGAAGAGATTCCAACGAACACCATTTGTACAACAATTCATAGTCTCCCACTTCCACCAAATCACATGTGGGAGCATCTTAGCTGCACTAACACCCTTGAGCGCCCTCTTGGAGTCTATGTTTAGCCCTGACATGTCATATATGTCATATGTCAGCCTTTAGGTCTGATTTGTGTCATAAGTGTCATAGCATCTTCATCATTGTTGTCATAGAGCTAGGGAATCTAGCCCAAGTGTCTCACTAGCTCCAAATTGACTCTTCCTCTTCCATGGGAGTTAATATTCCTCTATATTTCGACCTCATTGACTCATGAAAAGTATTATTGAACTTATAACTCATCCCAAGAACATAAGGCTTCCCATAGATTCGAAATTACAAGACAAGGATGCCATGTGGCACATACATTCTAGCTTGTGTGGGTCCCACTTCCTCCATGTGTATTCATGATGAAATGCCACTTTGATTTTCACTTGTATATATTTATTTATCTCCTTTATTAAATATTTATTCCATCCTAATGTTCCAACATCATTTATTATCCCCATTATTCACAATCCCAAAGCTTCCACCCTAAACCTAGGAAACTAGTAATTTTCCTCCTTCGCAATTATTTGACTTTTAGCATCAATTTGACAAACTATAATGAATAGGGCCAATTTTCTTAGGCCATTGTGATCCAATTCCAAATTTGGGACATTAAAAATCCTCCCTTCCCAATATTGCTTGTCCTCAAGCAATTTCAAACATGGGTGTTGAAGAACCTGCTTTCTGTATAATTCTATGAAGTTTCCATTGAATTGCCCAACCTTGAGTCTGAGTTTCCATGAAGATTTTAGAGAGGAACCACCATGCTTGTTGCTGCACTACTCTGGTAAAAATCACTTTATTAAGTGGGGAATCCATCTCCCATACTACTTGTTTCCCAAAAAAATTGAAACCAATGAGACAACAATGATCCCAGGGTCCCATTGCTTGTATTGCACCCCAACAATTAAGAGTGCTCTTCAACCCATACCATCAGATAAGAGGATTCCTGGATCCCATTTTCTTGTATGCATTCTTCCAAACATCATGAGTACAAAATATATATCATCAAAGTACATAACAACATAATGAAAATGTACATCAAGGAGATGCTTCATCAAAGAGTCATGAAAGTGCTTATACCTCCAAGCATGTAGACCACCATTTTCCAAGTGCATACAATCTTCAAGTGACCCATCAAATCTGCTCCAATGACATAGGTGAGGATCCCATGTCCTATAATGCTGCTCCAAATGGATGTGATATGCATCAAAATATTCAGCCATGTATTCCTTCATCCAAGAAGTGAATGAAGAGTCTCCACTAAAATCTGAAGCAAATAATGAGCATAAAAAACAAGGAGACTTCAAAAGATTCAAATAAGTCTTACCCATACATCCATGAATGTGAGAATCATAAAGATGTAAAAAAGTATGTGGCTTCCAACAAGAATGTTCTCCCATTATAAATCTATTCACCCAAGTGTTGGATGAAGTTCCTCTAACATCAAATGAACCAAGTGTTGAGAAAGAAAAACCATGAGTCTTCAAGTTACTCAAATGCATATCATAGGTGCATCAATGTAGATTTGCATCATCATAAAGTGACAAATAATGTTGCTGCAAATGTGAATAAGAATGTTCTCCAACCATGTCATCATAAAAGGTAAATCTAGGAGTTCCATAATCCTCATGTGGCACCATCAAAAAGAAACCTTTCACCCATACTTTATTGAGACTAATGCTGCAAACATGGAATTGTAGGATGTAGGAGAATGAACTAACTCACACAAATGATCAAAAAGTGCAGAAGTTTCATCATGGGAAGGATCCATATGGGTAGTATCATGCAGCTCCTTCAAAAGTGTGAAACCTTTGTCATAGATTGGTTCCAATGTAGAGGAATCATGCTCTTCTTTAAAAATTGCATAACCTTCATCAAGAGACAATTCAAGTTCCTCTTCCACCACATCAGGTGTTTGGATCTCTTCAAGTTCATCTTCAAACATATCAAGAACATTCAAATTTACACATTTATCATCATCCACCATGTCATGAGAATCCTCCAAACAATCTACCATTTGACAATTTGAAACATAGGAGGAAAAACAAGTATCTTGCAACTTTTCAAGAAGTTGCTCATTTTGAATTGTGAGATTATGAATATCCTCATTATTCTTCAAGTATGCATCATGTAACAATTAATTAAACTCAAACAAATGGTTTATATCAAAAAGCAAAGACATGAAATTACCTTTGACGTGGCACATTGCTCTTTGAATCTTCTCCATGTCTTCAAGGAAGGATGTTTCTTCCAATGAAGTAGCTCTCCAACAAGAATTTGACACCAATTCTTGAGTGTCATCGAGAATGCTGAGGGACTCTTGGATCTTATTTTCATTCATCTTTAAGGACCCTTCAAGAAAATGAGGCTCTTGCAAATGAACCTACTCATCTTCTTCATTTTTGCTTGGACCAACTTCATGAAGCTCAAGTGGTGATGGGGAAGTTGATATTGGTTCTTCTTCAACTGCTACAAGGTCTTAATTATCATGCTTAATCTAACTTGGGCTTGCATAAACACTTTCAAAAGTGATCTCTATGTCACCAACATAGAGGTACGAGCACCCATCAGTAGGTACTCCTTCATAGTTTAAGCATCCATCAGTAGATGCTCTTTGGTTCATGTCTAAGCTAGAAGGTGTCTCGAAATGATCTTCCATATTTTCAATAGAAACTTATTCATGCTCTTGTGATGTATCTTCATTTTTATCCTTCAAGCAAGATGATTCATTTTTCCCCTTGTTTTCCTTATGATCAATATCTTTGGAATCTCTTTTTCAAGAATTCCCAAAAGCTCTCCTCAAGTGGGACATAATTTCATGCACGCATATATGATACTCACTTCAAGGTTCTTTACAAGAAGGGCATAAACCTCTCTTTACTAACTCCACATCTTCATTTTTGAGCCTATTTTCAAAAACATGTTCAGCATAGTACTCAAAAGACATGGCATTTTGTGTATTTTTGCTCGAAGCAAGATATTCTTGATATTTTTTATATTGTTGGGGCAAGGTTTTATATTTTGCTCTCCATCTTTGGAACTCACTCATAGAATTATCCTTGGTTGGTGTGACACACTCATATTCATTAGATTTAAATTCATAAGAATAATATTCATTTCTCTTTAAATTGTAAGAAGTGTTGCATGATGGCACCTCTTCCTCGTACCATTCACATTCTGCTTCATATTGCTCATAAGCATCTGCATATTCCTCATAAGAATTGTACTCATAGGATTCATCATAATAGTAAGACATGGCTGCCAATTATTCTTGAATGTATGTACCTAATCCACAGGTGCAAGGACCATGCTCTGATACCAATGTAATATCCCTTGTTAGGAATTTTATTAAAATGACAATTTTTCACTTTTTTCCCTAGTTAGACCTTTGACGAGTTTTGAGCTCTAGGTCCCCAAATTGCTCCAATATCTCCCAAATATTATGAGAAGGTATATGGATGATGTTAGAACATAAATATGTATTTTAGGGATGCTTTTTTACCTTTAAAATACTTCTGCAAATCCTCTTTCAATTCTGGCCAATGTAGGGAACTTTACTAGTAATTTCCCTTTGACTAGTATTGGTCTCTAGGTCTCGAATTGACTCCAAATGTCTTCAAATATTAAAGGAATGTGTGTTAATGATATTAGGACTTGAATATGATATTCAGGGATGATATATGGCCACCAAAATAACTCTGAAAACTCTCTTAAGATTCTAGACCAAGTATGCAATTTTTCTAGTAATTTGGGGTTCAAATCCCCCTGGTGTAAGTACTGAAAATGGCTTCCCAAATGCCTCCAAACCCACTCAAATTTCTGAACAGATGTAGGGAATGTATTAAGAATGTTATTAAGGTCTGATTTGCACCATTAATTTATTATTATATATGTTCCAACCCTCTCTCATTCAACTGCAAAAATCACCAATTCGACCCTTGGGGAAATTGCACTATTTCTTCTCCCAATGCAATTAAACTGAGTAAAAATACTTCAAATGCTCAAGTACAGTACATGAAACTTGTAAAATACATCCATGGCAGTCCATTAATCACAAATTCATTAGATAATCATCCATTCATTCGAAATCATCAGCATTACATTGGTTAACAACAAGATAGTGGGGAAATGGCACTGTTCTTTCATTAAAAATGCGATTTATACATTTCTACTTGGAATTTCAACCTGAAACTTTCTGAAGATGAAGAACAGAGTATTTAATTCATATTAAAAAATAAATGGGGCATTAGAATCTCCCCCAAAGAGTACAATAGCTCACCAAAAATGCCCTCCCTCAAGGATCAAGAATATGCCATCAAAAATGGAAATGGTTGAAGGAGTGAGCTGCAATAGAAGAAACCATGAGCTTCCCTGTAGATTAAACCTGCAAATAAAGACTCCATTAAAGCTACAAATGAAAGTTCTGAATGGCCTTTCCAATTACCAACTTGGGTGGGAATCGTTCACCCTCGAAATTGGATAAGGCAAGAAACTAGTCATCCACTAGCTCTCCCTCTTCACAAATGCAATTGCAAATTCTACAAATGATAAAAATCTGGTTTCATTCTTTTTTATTGACATTTATAAAGTTATAATGTCCTCCATGGGTCGAATTCCTTCCAAGAGACTCATGTCAACTCAAGTTGGGAAGAGATTCCAACGAATGCCACTTGTACAACAATTCCTAGTCTCCCACTTCCACCAAATCACATGTGGAAGCATCTTAGCTGCCCTAACACTCTTGAGAGCCCTCTTGGAGTCTATTTTTAGACATGGCATGTCATATATGTCATATGTCATCCTTCAGGTCTGATTTGTGTCATAGGTGTCATAGCATCTTCATCATTGTTATCATAGAGCTAGGGAATCTAGCCCACGTGTCTCACTAGCTCCAAATTGCCTATTCCTCTTCCATGGGAGTTAATATTCCTCTATATTTAGACCTCATTGACTCATGACAAGTATTATTGAACTTATAACTCATCCCAAGAACATTAGGCTTCCCATAGATTCGAAATTGCAAGAAGAGGATGCCATGTGGCACATACATTCTAGCTTGTGTGGGTCCCACTTCCTCCATGTGTCTTCATGATTAAATGCCACTTTGATTTCACTTGTATATATTTATTTATCTCCTTTATTAAATATTTATGCCATCCTAATGTTCCAACATCATTTATTATCCCCATTATTCACAATCCCAAAGCTTCCACCCCAAACCTAGGAAACTAGTAATTTTCCTCCTTGGCAATTATTTGACCTTTAGCATCAATTTGACAAACTCTAATGAATAGGGACAATTTTCTTAGGCCATTGTGACCCAATGCCAAATTTGGGACATGACAAGTTGTGAGTGGAATCATTTTTATCGAACGATAATTGATCAATGGTGACTATATTTCCTTCATGGGGAAATTTAATCACCTGAAATATCAAAGATACCACAACCATCATGGTCTGAGTCCGACTTCTACATAGTAACAAATTGTAATCAACTGGAGCATCAAAAAATTCCACTTCTACTCTAATTGTCTTGTCTCCTTGCTCTATTGGGAGATCTAGAATGATTTCATGGGGTTGGAATAGGTGACCATCAAATGCATTTAACATGGTTACCAGGGGAAAAGTTTTAGGTGAGCCGATGGATTTCTATCAAGATAAGGACATTACACAAGTGGATGCTACCTCATACACAACTATTCGGTGGATGTTTTACCTTCCATCTGAGCAGCACGTGCACTTGGATTGTACGTCGCTTTCTTTAGAACACCTGTCAATATTCCAAGCATAGTATCATTCACTGGTTTCTTCATGTGTATTGGGTTATCCATTGCATATTGAGGACCCTATTTTCCATTAGATATAGATGTGGTGGACTCATAACTATTCCTTTTCTGGAGGTTTGTTTCCCGATGGCACATGAACACTTCACTTTGACTTGGATTTTCCCTTTTCGAGGAGGCACCCTAGTTTCCTCCTTGCGAGGTTGCAGAGTTTGGGTTAGTAGTAGTAATAATTTGATGCTTCTATAGAGGGAACTGGTTAGTTAGCATGACTGGTTTCTTGGTATCCTCCTATTGTTACAACAACAATTTAACAACTTATAGTTTATGGCATAGGTAGTTCAAGTGATCATCCGTGCATAGGTTGCATGGGAGCTTGGCCTTCTTTTTCTATTTTTAACTACAGCTAGCATTGTTGTTGTTATTGTTATTATTATTTGCATTATTGTTTCCCTTATTACCTTTCTTCTTATTCTAATTCTTCTTCCCTTTGGGTTGTTGGTTGTCCTTGTCGTTGGCCGTATGTACTAATAGAACGTTTGCAGGAGGGTTAGGTTTGGGGTTTTTGTTATTTTTCTTCTTAGTTGTAGGTACATTATGGTTTCCACCTTGACAATCCATGGCATTCTCAATCAAACCAATCACACCATCAACATGAGATCGGGGGTAGGTTTAGTTGGATCAGTATTTTCCCTAGGAGTAGTAGGCATAATCTCATACATCATTTTTTATTGGGAATACACCAAGTCAAGTTATTGATCCTTAGTAATGGTTTTCTCTTTTGTTTGAAATCCATATATGGCCACATCCTTCATAAGAATGAATGGTTGCAATGATTTAATGAATCATTCAGTTAATAACTTATCAAGAATTTGTGCCTTTATTAAACTATGTCTCCTCCTCCATTCATGAATGTGATCATATATGTGCTTGGACTTATCTTGCCTAGACGAAGTCAGGGAGTTCTGTACTAGTCTCATAGCGGACCGGTAACTAGAAATGGTTTAAGAATGTCATTGCAATCACATTGAATTTTTGAAAGGAAGCTCGTGGAAACTCAATGTACCACTTCGATGCCAGCCCCATTAAGGTCCTTTGGAAGATAGGAAACCTAATGGAATCATCCATCAATGAGTTCAAAGTACACCAAAGATGAAATTTCATCACATGGTTAGCCATATATTCTTTAAGCTTCCATTCATACTTAGTGATGTTTGAAGAAAGCTTGGTAGGAATAGGACACCATTTAGTATTGTGTAACAATGGATAATTGGTAACTTTGTCTATGCCATATAATTGCAAGCTCCAGGATCATTTTCTTCCCATTGGTTCGTACTAAAAAAATATTGGCATGGTATATAGGAATTTGTAGGAATTGTGAAAGGTTGACTACTCCGTACAAAATTTCGATTCATTTCAAACTAAGTTTGCATGAATGTTGAAATATTGCCTCCAGGTATGCCCTGCATGAATGGTGAAATATTGCGTCCAAGTATGCCCCACGTGAATGGTTGGATTCCTTGAGAGGTATTAAAATTTGAATGATTGAACATGTTCATCTTTCCTACCTCAAATGAAGGAATATTTCATTGGTGCATACTATACCCCTGGGGAGATTCGACACTAGTTCCCCCTACTCTTGGGTTAATCATATTGCCCCGTGGCACATTTAGTCCTACAAGAGAACCAGTTTTCATACCTCCCATTCCTTGTAAATGTATGTTCATCTGAAATTGGATATATCTAGGAATGCGTCGAGTCGCAGTTGAAGGGGTGGGCATGACATACGTCCGCCATAGGGTGGGAAATCATATGATGGAACTAATGAACCAATACCAGGGGAAGTAGTATTTGTTGATATACTATAGATATTAGAATTCACAAGTTGGAAATCTATAAATTCCATCCCAAAGGAGAAGGGGTTAGTTCCCTGTGACATGGTTGTATCCCCACTTAGAGGAGGGCCATTCGATGGAATAGTCCCTCCAATAGGAATCAAAGAGGATGGTGGAAACCATTTGGATGATACTGTGGATGAAACATTATGATTTACTTGTCCTTCCAGATTAGAACTTACTAGAGGTGGATTTCCCCCAGTAACAAGTACCTCTCTTGAGTTCTCAATACTAGCCCACTTAGGTAGTGGATTTTTAAATCTAGGGATGTGTAACTCAAACTCTTAGTTACAAACAAAATTAGGACTCTATGGTGGTTTTAATAACTCTTCAAGGTATGAGATATCCTATATATCAATAGGAACTAATTTTTCCTTATGTTGAGGAGATGTGGCTTTGCGGGAGTTATTCAATTGTCCCTTAGTGTCACTAAGGTGTCCTTCCATGGACAACCTCTCAGACTCACTAGATCTTGAATAGTTTTCTTCTTCTCCGTGTTCTAATTATGGTTCGTGGTTCTATTCCTTTTCCCCTTGAGGGGGTAGATCACTATAATCCAATATTCTCCTTGGTGTAGGTAACTCTCTCCATTTAGGAGAAATTTGTTGAATCCTTTTGGACCTACGCAAAGGTTGATCGACAATGGTGGCCTACTGAAGACACAAAGGAAAAAGTTTGAAAATTAAGAAATAAAACAAGAAACACATGCTAAAAAGTTCCTGAAAATATTTAAACAAGAAAAAATACTCTCCGAATGATAACACTTGGTTTTTTAAGACCAAATACTTATTCAGTGAAGAGTCACAAATAAGGGTCTTTTCGGGGGTCATCCTGGAATGATTAGGGAACAATTCCAACCAACGAAGATTTCAAAGAGACAGTTACACTAACCTTCATGCAAAAATCACTAGGGGTACAAGTACTTGCCTTTGGAAAATATCCTCCCAAGGAGATGAGATAGAGGTTCTACTTTTGAAACTAAGATCACCACTTCATGCTTGGTATCCAGGAAGAACAATCATTGGAAAGATCTTCTGCGAATAGGAAGGGAACATAGGACACAAGTCCTAGAATCAAATCTTTCAGTGAGGAGTGATGTCACCCCAAGGAATTTCGACACCTGAAAAAAACCCAAACTCGCATAAACCCATTGATCCAAGCAATAGGGAACAATATTCCCACTTGGACTAGTTTTACCTACCGCTTGACGCCTGTTTTAGAGGCGATTTCCCAAAAAGAAATTCACTCTACTAATGGATTTAAATCTCTTTAATTTTTCCAGGTCTCAATCTTAAGTGGCCTTGGATGAGTTAACTCATAACACCTATCTCCAAGGTCCTAGAACCTAGACTATTAGATGAGTTTCTAGAAAATAAAATCTCCTAGATTCTTTCCAATGCTTTTTGTTTTTCAAAAATAGCAATTTCAAAGACTTTTCTAAAAAGAAGAAATTAAGTGCAACTAAAGATATTCCAATGCAAATGCACTCGTTCACACTCTTTAAAATGAAATATGAAGCACTTTTCAAACCACATAATCAACTCTTTCAATGGAAATGCAATCTACCAATCTTTGTTTTGCAAACCAAATGCAACTTTTGAGATCCAAACTTTTTACCTTTTTAATGAAAATGCAACTTTTGAGAAACAAATAAACTAATGCAAACACCAAAAAACAAGAATGATATGCCTATCACTATGGTGAAAACAACTTCTAACACTAGCCTCTTCGACCACAAGTCGATGCCAAGTTGAAGAAGAAACTAGTTCTTAGACTCAAACAAGTTGATAGGTCTACTAGGAAATGAGGTTTTGGAATCCAATTTTGCTTTCAAGCAAGGATATCCAGGATCACAAACAACTTGATTATGATATGGGTCTTCACACTCAAGTCTTATCAATCACTCAAACAAATGAAAAGCAAACGAAGCATAAAAACTCCTTATACTTTTCATGAATTTTTTACTCGATCTCAAGAAAAAAAATCTCAGACACCACCCAAACTGATCCAACAAGACCCAAAAGGCTTCTATATCACTCATAAAATCCAATCAATCCAAGAATTTTAAGAAAAAGAGGGGAGAGCTAAGATTTGTTTTTCAAATTTCACCTAATTCATGCCTGTCTAGAATGTTAGGTGCAAATAATTCATGCATGTCACCACTATAGGGTGCGAATACCCCCTACCATTCACCCTTGTAAGTACTATAGGGTGTAAATAGCTCTTGGGATGGACTAAAAAAGAAAAAAATTAAGAAAATTTTCAAAATTTTGGGAATTTTAAGGTAACTGAGATAGGTTAAGTCATTAGAGACTAATACACCCAAAAAAAATTGAAAAATCAATCAACAAGGCCCTAAAAAGGTTGGTTGTTACCCAGTGGGGTCACCAGTTCCGTTGTTCATAAATAAATCTTATGACTAGGGAAAGATCACCAACGTACTAAAATAGATGAGATCGACTTATTGACTATGTTTACATGTATATTTAGACTCTTACGCATGCAAAAGACCACATAGAAACTTTAATATGCAAATATAACTAAAGGTGATATTAGGAGGAAGTTAGGTGTGTACCTTTTTCGAAGGTTGTCCTAGCTTAACATTTTTCTTTCTCCAAATTTTCTCCTCGATGCCCAATGCTTACCTGCAAAACCACAAAGCCAACCTTTCTCAATCAAATTTGACACTTAACAAAGAATGTAAATGAATTTAAAATGAAAAGAACATTAATTATCTAATCAGTTTCAATGTAAATGAAAAAACATTCTTAATTTCAAACCACAATTGCAAGAACACTTGATTGGGGGAGGCTGTAACATCCCTACCAAGAAAGTTTGTTCAATTTTGGCCAATTTCGAACTTTGGACTAATGAAAACCAAGCTATTCCAAATTCCCCCAAATGATTTCAAATTATGTCTGGAAGGGATTGATGGGTCTTAGGACATATTAATGCATCTACTGGACACTCAGACACTTGAAAAAGACATTTATGACTTGCATTAGTCATGGAGGAATGAAAGGGAAAAATACTAGCAATTTTGATGTTGAAACCCCCCACTAGTCACTGAATTTTGGCTTTCCAAATGTTGTAAGAACCTTCCTAATTTATGAAAAAAGGATTGGATTGGATAAAGGACTTCAATGGCAACCAAAATGAAACATTTATCATGCTCTATAACTTGTTATTGCACCCATAAAACATAAATTTGTAACACATAAACATTGCTTGGGAAATGTAAACAATAGACATGGAAATTGTTACATAAACTTTGATCAAATGCCCAAGGGGCCTGCATAAAATAACTTGGTCATATACAATACAGTAGAGGCTGCTCAAGCAGATGCAAAAACATAGATAAGATCTGATGCAAAACTGATGTATAATTGCTGCAAAGGTTCACAAGAAAATATAGAGGAAAACTAGCTCGGATGAGATGTTTGTTTGGAATTTATACATGATACACATGAGGTTTCGAGCTATGGATCAGATACGAAGCTCAAAACTATGCCATAAATCATATATTACACCAATCGAGTCACAAAGACACCCTCATCAATTTTTATGTATCCATTAGTGTGCCATCAACACTAGGACATAAGCATGGAGAAGAGAATGAGAGAAGAGATAGTAGAAGAAGAACTATAAGATGAAATCAAATAGTAGAGGGACTTGAACCTGCAAAAAACACTTGATTTAAGCTCTGATAAGATTTCTGAATGGCCTCTCCATCAACCAAATTGGATAGGGATATTTCACCTTCGAAATTGGTTCAAGGGCGGGGAAGGTAAACACCCACCATGGATGGACAAGCTAAGCTCTCCAAGAGTGCCAAAACAAAAATGATCCAAAAGTTTCTCTCATTCCTCATACTCCCTTTTTATTAACTTCATGTGGACCCATCCCCTCCATGAACTCAAATTTCCCTCGAATATTTTGTAAACACCCACCGTGCATGGATTTTACTCCCTTCTGGAAGCTCCACTTCATAAGCTACCTCCCCAATTTTTTGAAATATTTTGTATGGGCCATAGAAGCCGGGCTTTAAATTTTTTGAACCCTTTCCCTTCAAGGTGGTTTGTTTGTGGGGATGTATCCTAAAATAAACCAAATCATTCACTTGAAAATTTCTCTCTTTCCTATGCTGGTCTGCATATTGTTTTTGTTGATTTTGGGTAACTTGCAAATTGCCTTTTAAAACCTTCAAAATTTATTTACTTTCCTCAATCCAATCCTTATCTTTTGGAGCTCTACTATCACCAAAAATGTGATTAACAAAAGTAGGTGCTTCATAACCATATAGTGCTTTGAAAGGAGACATGCCAATGGACATATGAAAGGTAGTGTTGTAGTAGAACTCATCCAAATGTAGCCATTTAACCCATGCTTTTTGCTTCCCACTAACATAGTTTCTCAAGTAGCCCTCCAACCATTGGTTCACCCTTTCTGTTTGACCATCAATTTGTGGATGATATCTTGCTCTAGGAGTCAATTGTGTTCCCACCTACTTGAAAAGTTCTTTCCAAAATGCACTCATAAACCTACTATCCCTATCACTAACAATGTTTTTTGGGAGTCCATGCAATATGAAAACATCTCTAAAGAATAGCTCAGGCACTTGTGCAGTAGTAAAAGATGAGGTAATAGCAAAGAAATGAGCAAATTTGGTGAGTCTATCCACCACAACAAAAATACAGTCCTTACCAAGTACCTTGGGAAAACCTGTGATGAAGTCTATGGAGATGCTTTCCCACTTTTGTTCTGGAATAGGCAAGGACTGTAGGAGATTAGCAGGATGGTTGTGCTCAAATTTGTTTTGCTGACATATCTTGCATTCATTTACATACTTTAGAATATCACCCTTCAATCCTTTCCAAAAAAATCTTTCTCTCAGTTGCCTATATGTTTTAAAGAAACCCGGATGGTTGTTGGCTTAAGTAACTATTCTAGAGATTTCCAATGTAGACCCAGGTTCTTAGCGGTTCAAGGAACCAACAAAACCCCTTTTCACCAGCCCTTTCGGCAACAATATGTGAACATATTGAGTTCTCACCCAAGGCGAAGCTGATGGGGCAGCTGCAGAATCGGGTTTCCACAACCTGGTGATGCGTGTTTCAAATGAACTGACAAGTAGCGCGCCGCGGGGCTACACTGCGTGACTGGTAACTGTGCGAGATTCACCTTCTGCGTGGCCGATACTTCTACAAGCTAAGATGCTTGCACAACCAGCGCATCCAAGGACTGCGCGGTTCGGGGATTATACGACAACAGGATGGCGCAATTGACAACTGCACTTCCTCTTCGGAATTAACCAACTTCAACAATTTATACCTAGTGTTTTATCCATTCATCAATTGTATTAGGTTACTTATCTTATGGTTTATGCAATATGACAAACGCAATACGCTGCACATTTTCGGTGTTGCACTTTGGGGGAAGTCGCACTGGGCGAACTCTACCTACTTAAGTGATTATCCAACTGACTTATGCATTCAGAGACTTAGAAATACTTGTGCATCTAACATTCAATCACATATGTGATACTTAACATATTATTCACATATTCATCCCTTATGGCGAATACATATAAAAGTAAAACACATAAACTGATAGGCAAGATCCTAAGAATTCATTGTAAACAAATACGCAGATTCAAACACATAAACAATCACAAAACATAATATTTAATGTGGTTCACCCTCGGGATGGGAGCTATGTCCACAAGAATTGTTGTTATATTATCTTCGGAAGGTTACAATAGTTCCAGTCTGCGCACTCAGCTGTAGACTCTCTTCTCTCTCAATAGGCCTTTTTGCACTCAGCTTGCAGAGCCTTTACAATGGCTTCCAACAAAACAAACAAGTATTGCTCAAGATTATACAATGAAGATTTGAGATTAACCCTTTCCCTTACAAAATGTTCCCTTTTATAGATCATGCATGTAGGTAATGTCTTTACAATGCATAGGAAAAACCCCAAAGGTTTCCCAAAACTGGTGTAGATACCCAACACCCTGCCTGTCATCGTCGACAACTTGCTCCACTCGCTTTGGTCACCTTACTGGACCACCCGTGGCTCTAACTCCCTTCTGACAGCCACAATCATCAACAAAATGGTTACAACTGCATCGTGGCCTGTCACTTTCCGCTCCTTTAGCCTGTCCGTCGCCATCGACTTAGTGGCCTAGCTCCTTCACTACTTTCTGCCACTCTCTCTGATAGGTCGCTTTCCTCTTTCTCCGCTCTGCTACTTACCCAAAATAGGTCACTTCCACAGCTCGACCTTCCCTTATACTGTTTTACCAAAAATAGTTGTTGCGCTGGCACTGCGCACTAACATAGCTGTACAAAACTGAATATGCACACCCAGCTGCACACTCCACAAAACTGTGCCTTCTGAATTCGCAGCCCAAACTGTGCAGCTCCCAAAACTGTATTTTATCAAAATTGTGCCTACTTGGGCCACGCCCAACAGGCCCCTAACACTGACTTGTGGCTCATCCCAAGCCACTTCAATCCAATTGCTCCATCTGCGCATCCTTTCGTTCATGAGCTCATATGCCCTATAGTTGGATTCATCATGTCCAACTGACTTACAGAAGTTGCAATATAGGTTCTTAGGGGTTCGGACATACTTCTGTATCAAATAGCAGTCTTCAGGTCGGTGTCCTCTAGTTCTACAGATTTCACACCATGGCGCTTGATTCTGATTTAGTGGATTCAACGCTCCACTGTTAAGGTATTTTGAAAATAAAGGGCAGTTCTCTCTAGTGTGCCCTTCTCCCTTACATCCTATATACCAGACTTCTTGTCTCTGTTATTTTCCCTTCTTCATATCCTGTATTTGTAGTGTCAGGGTAGCTAACTATGTCTGGATCTGAGACATTCCAGTGCTAGTCTCACCTATTGGTAAAGCCTCTAACTTCATCACGATCTCCAAGGCTTCTGCCTGCATAGAAACCTTTTGTTGCATTAATGGTAATCTGATGTGGGGAAACAACGCAGCTATAAAACATTCTTGGTGCTGTTGCGGTGCTATGACAAAGCTAACTTGGTCTAGCAATGTCTTAAATTTTTGGTCAAATTCCCATACTGTTTCATTAGGCTTTTGCTTAATTTCCTTTAATTCTGTTATACATTGGGATTCTGATTTCGATTTCTTGAACTCGCTCAATAGTGCAGCCTTAATTTCTGCTAAGGTTCTATTATGTCCCTGAGAGTATTTCATGAACCAGTTCAAAGCTCTGTCACTGAACGTGGTGATGATCTGCACTTGCTTCAAAGCATCATCCTGAACCTGCTTAACACTCCACATGGATTCACATAGAAACTAGTGTTGCTCAGGGTCTTCTAGAACCGTTCCCTTAAATATTGGCAGCTTGATGTTGTCAGTCATCCTCCTTCTTGGTGGCACAGGGTTATGAGTGGGATTTTGGATAGTACTGCGCGGATTGTTCTGACTCGGGATATTCTGAGATGGAATAGTTGGATTCGGAATGGTCTGAGTACCTACTGCTACGATGTTACTGGTATTGACACTCTGAGGATTAGGAATATTTGCAACGGAAGGGTTCTGAACTGATGTATTCTCAGAAATAGGGGGCGCGGTGTTCGCAATCGACGGATTCCGCGGAGTAATAGGCTGATAAGTGGCTGATAGAGGTGCGGTCTGACTATTCATCTCACATGGTATTTCGGTCTCTACGCGGAGTCCATGCGGTCTAGGATTTTTCTCAGTAGTATACTTGTATCTCTTTCCACTCCTCAAATTATGGGTTTCTTCATCAGAGTCACTATATATGTTATTTACCATGACAGGCTCAAAAATTTCATTGCATTCTTAAAACACCTTTCTCAGCTAAAAGCATTTTAATGTATAAACTGAGATTGTTCAGATACTTACCTCTAAACCCTTTGAAGAACTCTACTTCAGCTGCGTTGTTGAATTTCAACGTGTCCACATCGAATTTTGTCACGAAGCCTTCTAATATGATGTCAACCCAGAAGTCAACTACTCTCGAAAGTTAGCTATCTATTGCTTTGAGCCTTTCTGTAAGCTTTGGAGTCCACTCGGTGGGTACTTCTGGCTGGAAGCAGTTCTTTTGCTCTGCGAGTCTCGACAACCACTCTTGTAGCTCATTTCCAAAAAATGCCCAGAAAATCTCATGAATATCTTTCCACGGGTATTTGTTCAACCACTGAACGTTAGAGAGACGTGGGTGTCTATTTTCCTTCCTTGCAAAGTATCTTTCTGTCTTGTCACACCAGGCACAAATCTCTTTCTTGTCTGGATGCCAATTTTCTGCAATCAGCAGGCTCTTGTCTTTGTCACACATCACTCTTTCAAGCACACTATCGCATCATTGATTCTTAGCGCAGCAATGGAACCATTTGTTGGCTTAAGTAATTATTCTAGAGGTTTCCAATGTAGACCCAGGTTCTTAGTGGTTCAAGGAACCAACAAAACCCCTTTTCACCATCCCTTTCGGAAACAATCTGTGGACAGACTGAGGTCTCACTCGAGGCGAAGCTGATGGGGTGGCTGCGGAATTAGGTTTCCACAACCTGGTGATGCGTGTTTCAAACGAACTGATGAGCAGCGCGCCGTGGGGCTTCTCTATGCGATTGGTAACTGCACGAGATTCACCTTCTACACGACCAATACTTCTACAAGCCGAGATGCTTGCACAACCAACGTATCCAAGGACTGCGCGGTTTGGGGATTATACGACAATAGGATGGTGCAATTGACAACTGCACTTTCTCTTCAGACTTAACTAGCTTCAACAAGTTATACCTAGTGTTTTATCCATTCATCAATTATCTTAGGTTACTTATATTACGGTTTATGCAATATGACAAATGCAATATGTTGCACACTTCCGGTGTTGCACTTTGGGGGAAGTCGCACTGCGCAAACTCTACCTACTTAAGTGATTATCCAACTAACTTATGCATTCATAGAATTAGAAATACTTGTGCATCTAACATTCAATCACATATGTGATACTTAACATATTACTCCCATATTCATCCCTTATGGCGAATACATATAAAAGTAAAACACATAAACTGATAGGCAAGATCCTAAGCATTCATTGTAAACAAATACGCAGATTCAAACATATAAACAGTCACACAACACAATATTTAACGTGGTTCACCCCTAGGATGGGAGCTACATCCACAAGAACTGTTGTTATATTATCTTGGGAAGGGTACAATTAGTTCCAGTCTGTGTACTCAACTGTAGACTCTCTTCTCTCTCAATAGGCCTCTGCACACTCAGTTTGCAAAGCCTTTACAATGGCTTCCAGCAAAACAAACAAGTATTGCTCAAGATTATACAATGAAGATTTGAGATTAACCCTTTCCCTTACAAAATGTGCCCTTTTATAGATCATGCCCGTAGGTCATGTCTTTACAATGCATAGGCAAAAACCCTAAGGTTTCCCTAAACTGGTGCGAATACCCGCCATCCTACCTGTCGCCGTCGATAGCTTTCTCCACGCGCTTTGGCTTCCTTACTAGACCACTCATGGCTCTAATGCCCTTCTGACAGCTGCAGTCATCAACAAAACGGTTACAACTGCATCGTGGCCTGTCACTTTCTGCTCCTTTAGCCTATCTGTTGTCGTTGACTTAGTGGCCTAGCTCCTTAACTACTTGCCGCCACTCTCTCTGACAGGTCGCTTTCCTCTTTCTTCGCTCTGCTCCTTACCTAAAATAAGTCGTTTCCATAGCTCGACCTTCCCTTATACTCTTTTACCAAAAATAGTTGTTGCGTTGGCACTGCGTACCAGCATAGCTACGCAAAACTGAATATGCACTCCGAGTTGTGCACTCCACAAAACTGTGTCTTTTGACTTCGCAGCCCAAAATACGCAGCTCCCAAAACTGTATTTTATCAAAATTGTGCGTAACTGTTCTAGAAGTTTCCAATGTAGACCCAGGTTCTTAGCGGTTCAAGGAACCAACAAAACCCCTTTTCACCGCCACTTTCGGCAACAATCTGTAAACAGACTGAGGTCTCACCCAAGGTGAAGCTAATGGGGTGGCTGCGGAATCAGGTTTCCACAACCTGGTGATGCATGTTTCAAATGAACTTACGAGCAGCGCACCGCGGGGTTGCGCTGCGCGACTGGTAACTGTGCGAAATTCACCTTCTATGCAACCGATACTTCTACAAACTGAGATGCTTGCACAACCAGTGCATCCAAGGACTGCGCGGTTTGGGGATTATACGACAATAGGATGGTGCAATTGACAATTGCACTTCCTCTTCGGACTTAACCAACTTAAACAAGTTATACCTAGTGTTTTATCCATTCATCAATTGTCTTAGGTTACTTATCTTACGATTTATGCAATATGACAAACGCAATATGCTCGCACTTCTGGTGCTGCACTATGGGGGAATTCGCACTACGCGAAATCTACCTACTTAAGTGATTATCCAACTGACTTATGCATTCACAGACTTAGAAATACTTGTGCATCTAACATTCAATCACATATGTGATACTTAACATATCATTCCCATATTCATCCCTTATGGCGGATACATATAAAAGTAAAACACATAAACTGATAGGCAAGATCGTAAGCATTCATTGTAAACAAATACGTAGATTCAAACACATAAACAGTTACATAACACAATATGCAACGTGGTTCACCCCTAGGATGGGAGCTACGTCCACAGGAACTGTTGTTATATTATCTTGGGAAGGGTACAACAGTTTCAGTCTGTGCACTCAGTTGCAGACTCTCTTCTCTCTCAATAGGCCTTTGCGCACTCAGCTTGCAGAGCCTTTACAATGGCTTCCAGCAAAACAAACAAGTATTGCTCAAGATTATACAATGAAGATTTGAGATTAACCCTTTCCCTTACAAAATGTGCCCTTTTATAGATCATGCCCGTAGGTCATGTCTTTACAATGCATAGGCAAAAACCCTAAGGTTTCCCAAAACTAGTGTGGATAACCGCCACCCTGCCTGTCGCTGTCGACAGCTTGCTCCACTCACTTTGGCCACCTTACTGGACCACTCGTGGCTTTAACGCCCTTCTGACAGTCGCAGTCATCAACAAAACGGTTACAACTGCATCGTGGCTTGTCACTTTCTGCTCCTTTATCCTGTCTGTCATCGTCGACTTAGTGGCCTAGCTCCTTAACTGCTTGCCACCACTCTCTCTGACAGGTCGCTTTCCTCTTTCTCCGCTCTGCTCCTTACCCAAAATAGGTCACTTCCACAGCTCGACCTTCCCTTATACTCTTTTACCAAAAATAGTTGTTGCGCTGGCACTGCGCACCAGCATAACTGTGCAAAACTGAATATACAGTCTGAGCTGCGCACTCCACAAAACTGTGCCTTCTGACTTCCCATCCCAAACTACGCAGCTCCCAAAACTGTATTTTATCAAAATTGTGCCTACATAGGCCACGCCCAACAATGGCCTGCTAAGGGATAATCATGAGATGCATTCAAGATGTTTTGCTTCAAATTCGAAGCATTATCTATAAAAAAATGAACATTCTATGAACATAAATTTAATGAAGAAGCTTCACTTGTAGAATTTGTTCAATCTTTATATTTAATCTCAACAAAAAAATTGCTAATTGTTATTATCCAATTTTTCTTGGATATCTAAGCTTCGCCTTTCTTAAAGTGGCCTAGTTCATGCATACTTTGAATGTAATTTTTTGTGTTGTGTTGCAAAATAGAGATGGTAAATGCCTAATAAGCATAGAAAACCCTTTCAAACATTAAAATATATATATATATATATATATATAAAACTTTATATATATTAAAAAGACAGTATATTCTCATTTTTCCTATAAAATAGAGAATATAATATTTTTTCAAAAAATATTTAAATATATTTTAAATTCACTTTTTACAAAATATACTTATAAATATAAATTTTACAAAATTGTATTTTATTGAAAATAATAATAATTTTTTTAATAGAATGAAAAACACTTCGAAATAAAACAAATTATGATTTTAGTTATATATTATAACGCTTATTCTAATAAATATAATTTAAATTAGTTAACTTATATATTGATAACACTTCGAAATAAAACAAATTATGATTTTAGTTATATATTATAACGCTTATTCTAATAAATATAATTTAAATTAGTTAACTTATATATTGATACATTAAAATTTGAATAGTTTATAATTACATTGGATAAAAATATTTTATATAAATATAATATAATTTAAATTATTAATTCATAAACACGAATACGGATTTTATGTTACAATATCTGCACTCTTTCAGGTAATTACATTAAGCCGTGGTTGGATGGCTCTGAACTTTTCCATCTCACAGCTGGATACACCTATATGACGGTTTGGGGGCACTGTGCCACTGACGATGCATACACGAAGTCTATATTTAAAGTGTCTGAAAGTGTATGTGGTTCTGGTTGGTACTACAATTATAGTTCAGAATTTGACATATACTCATGTCGGAGTCTTGAAGTATCTATTACGGGAAAAACTCTCTCTCAATTTTAGTCACACAACAATAAATAAATAAAATAAGTATAAATAAATAAATAAGTTCCATTTTAATAATCTGCTGGAAAAAAGTTCCATTTTAATAAAAGAAATAATATGCATAATCAAATTAATATTTACATATTTATTAAACCAACATTTATCAAACATATATATATATATATATATATTCAATTACAATTAAAACTAGCATACCCCCAAAAAATGCCGAGAAGAACTTCAATATGTTGTAAACTGAAAAATATTTGTGTGTACGTAGACAATATAATTTTATATGTTTGAAAGAAAGTCTAACTAATTTATGGTAGGGATAGTAGTCAATGAAATTTAAAGGAAAACTATATTGAAATTGAAAATTAAAAAGAATTCCCCTAATGTCAACAACATGGATTCACCTCAGTACACGATTAGTGTCATTGCTTTGCATGTCCAATAAATGATAGTGTTAGTGATGCCATAGTGAAGCAGGTCAAACAGATAAATAATGTGTGTCAACTTTCAGTTTTCGTGCATATCCAATAGCTGGTATTGCGAGTTTTCATGCATATCCAAGTTTTCATGCAAACAGATGCAATAAGAGGAATGATTATTTGTTTCACAAATGAAGGAAAAAACACAATGATCCTTGAAGCAATGGGAAATGATAATGATATATCTTAGTTATGTTACCACCACTCTCTTTGAAAATGCACGGCCATTGGATTGTAGAATTATATGCACAAGATCAACAAAATCCATGAATACCTTCATCTTGACATAAAGTTATACTACATTCAAGTAAAGAAAGGCAACATCTTGCTTCACAATATTGATTGTATAGTGGGTGTCAAAATCTGGAGGTAGACAGAGCCTAACTCGGAATTGAAGTGACAAATGCTACTTGACGTACCTTCTTGTATATTGAAACATGGACTCAAGTATAAAAGAGAATCACTCTCATATGTTAGCAAATCGTCGACAAGAGAAACCAAAACTTTAGGTTGAAAGTAGGCAAGGAACAAGGAAAATTTGGTGGTGCTCTCTATTTACTTGTTTAGCAACAAATTTATTACGTGTTCTTTTGTTAGACATTCTCACAAAAAATTACATTAGTATTTGAACTGCTTGGTGATCAAGATACCTAAGACATAGAATTGCATGCTAAATGAATTAGCAAGTATGAAAAAAATCAAATGTGCAAACAAGGAGGAGATTAAGTATTGTTATATAGAGTATGTGCTATCTTATAAAATATTTATTAACTCAAGACATGGTAATTCGAGCTATGTGGAAGACTTTGAAAGTAGATTAGCCAAATGTAGTTAATATGACTCACGAAATAATAGCGACATCCATAATCTTTGGGTTTGAAAAGAGCAACTCCACTAACTCGAGCAACTTGCCAAAATATAAAATTTTATAAGATAAATATAAGATCCCTTAAATGCTAATTCATTGGGTGCCGAATTCTTGGAAATTAATTCCCATGAAAAATAAATATTGGAATATATACAATTCTACCTTAATACAATATTAATAAAATAAATATAAAGTCAGCACAATGAATAACCAAGCTCAAACCAAATGATGGCCCATCCCATTAACTCCCAAAACTAAATAGTTCCACATCATTCCAAAGGTGAACATATCAAGGGTCCCATACACGTCACACATGTGTAGAGTAGGCAAAGGGAAACAACCACTATATCCAACGGCTTTACACAGATTTCCAAAGAAAATAAGTATCACATGCAACATATTTCATATGAGATAATTCCATGACTTTGACAGATTTGGGATAATTCCATGACTTTTGACAGATTTATAAGCATGTGCATTTTATTAACTCTACGTTACTTGCTTTAATATAGGTCAAAAGTCTAATAGTAAGACAAATCAATGGATTTTGTATAATTTAATGTAAAAGTAATGTATAATTTGTGTTAAAATTGAAATTATATGTAAATGTTAATATTAAATAAATATTTTAATATCAATTTAACTATATATATATATTTATTCATTCATTTGCAGTATAGTTCTATCAGGTGTAAACCTTCTTCAGTTTTGTTCATAAAACTTATAATCACGTTTTGTTTTAAATGATCGTAAAAGTAAAATACTCTTATATATTAAATCATTATTCTCAATGTGGTTTACTGATCCTAAGGGGAGGGTTTGAAAAGCCAAATTAGTAGAAGATTAGTGTGGTAGAAGAACAATTGATCAGCTTTCTATTTAATATTGTTGGTGGTAAAAGACCAATTCAAGCAAAACTTCAACAATGTATGGTACATTTTGTTCACTAAACATAAATTTAACCCACTGAAGAAGATAGTGTGTCATTTGAATTTCAGAAATAGAACAGTGAGAAATCAACAAAACCCCAATTACCAACCTTGGCTATGGGATATTCCTTCTCAATGTTGTCTCTCATAAGCCTCAGCTTATTTCTGACCGCGCTGGAAATTGAATTGTTCGAATCTCCATCGCTCGATTTCTCCACAGAATCGCGAGTGGTCTGGTCGCGGATCAGTCCGTCCATTTTGCTCGCCTGTGAAGCTGCGGCAGCACTCCCAAGATGAAGACAGTCTGGAGATTATAATTTATCTCTTTGGTTGATCCACCAACTCTGATTTCCATATTAATGAGAGCACGTGAAAGGAAAGTTGGAAAGCAAGAGTACTTGTTTTCCGTGTGATACAAAGATGCTTCGCCTGTCTACATTCAGTCACTCTTCATTGGGAAGAGATGCATTCTATGTAATAGAAGGCATTGATTCGATCCTGGGACGTGATGTTTTGGGTGTAATGAGAAGTAAAATAGGAATTTGGGTGTAATAGTAGGTATGCTAATAAACATTAATCAGGATATCGATTCTTGGGATGCACCGATCAACTGCAATCGCCGGAAGCTGAACTTGACGTGGCGGTGACAAGAGTCCACGGGGTTGAGCTGGAGTCATTGGTTGTAATGGATATTTGCTGGTAGAAGGAAGATCCACGGGGTTGAGTGGAGTAGCCGGTAGGGAAATACATGGAGTTTGTACGAAGCAGAGTTGCGGGTGAAACTGTTAGATTACCAGAGCCCCTGACAGAACCATTTCTCAATAATCAAGCAGGTAACAAAGTTAGAATTTGTTAAGGGATAAATTTAGAATAAAAACCATAGGACACCAAAATTTCAGAATTTTACACCATCCAAACCTTAAGACACCAAAATTTCAACATTTTACACCATCAAAACCCCAAGACACCAAAATTTTAGAATTTAATAATTATAACTAGAATTTTTAAAAATTTATGTCATATTTTTTTCAAAACCATAGTGAGAAAATCAATATTTTCAGTACAAATTTTATACTAAGCGTCTTCCTTATCTCTCAAAGTAGGTTTTCGCATGAAATTGCTGTTAAATTCTACGTGTATAAATTTATCCAAATCATCAAAACTTAAACACCCTAATCTAACTAGATCTATCTACATTCCCATCTTCGCAATCCAGTTATAGATAGAGAGAGAATTAAATATAGTGAAAACCGATTATATATATATAAATAAATATGGTGACACAGTGACAGTGTATAAAGAGAAAAACAAAACACTAGTCCATATAGTTTTTATAGGGGAAAACTATATATTTTATAAAAACACGATAACCAAAGTTGCTGCTCATACCTATGATTATTATAATTTTATCGAATCATCCATCAGCTGCATCTTGATGGGAATCTGGACATCGAAGAAACAAAACCATGAAATTCATGACGAACCTTCCAAACTAATAGCTCCTCATTTTTCAACTGACTGGCATAATAGGTCATCTTTGTTTATTGTCAGAATAATCTCGATCGAGTCTCAAATGGAATAATTGAGCGGCTGCCTCTTTTAACATCTGCTCGGGCTCCCCCTAGCTACAGTAATCTCCATGATTTATGCTTTTCATGTTCTTGAAATAGGATGAGAAGAACTCCTTGTTCTCTTTTTCCAATTCATTCCACACTACAAATTACAGTAAGTAATTAATAGCCTGGACAGATTAGGGATTTCAATTGCTGTGAAGCAGCAGTGTGTATGCATGTACAGGGCTTATAACGAAATACCGATGATGGTTATTACTGGTTCGATATTGGCGTGCTCTGAAAGTGCCTCCACACATTTACTTTGATCCATGTTGAACACAATGCATTTTTCAATCAAGTGTTGCACCTGCATGATCCGTTCCCTCCACCCATTTTAATTTATTAATGATCCACATGATTAAACCATGCATAAATAATCTAAGAAGAAAATGAGAATCGATTATTGAGAGCATTTGTAACAATAGAAATTAATATAATTGGTTACAAACTCATATCCACCCAAAACATGCATATATCCATTACAACCAACAACTCCAGCTCAACCCTGCGGACTCTTGTCACTGTCACGTCAAGTTCAGCTTCCGACGATTGCAGTTGATCGGTGCATCCCAAGAATCGATATCCCCATTAATGTTTATTAGCATACATACTATTACACCCAAATTCACTCACCAGGATAATATATGAGAATGAAAAAGACAAGGATGATCCATCGGGCTTCACGGGGGGAGCTCCTGCTGCAGAACCTGGCATTATAATGTCCCTGTTAATTGTGAATGAAAGCAAATCAAGATTTATTCAACTTAGATTAGAAATTCTCCATTGCAATTTTGATGTAGAGTGAATCCCCACACCCATGCACGTAAGCGCATACATATATACATCTCTGCTCCATATTTTATACGATTTAAGAAATAGTTTTCAAAACCTACTGTTAGAGCACAATTCATTATAACAACATGCAAGATGTCACCTGGGCTCTGTTAAACACTGCATATGATGCTATATAACTGTAGTTTATTGATTTCTTGCAATAGCCGATCAACTTGTTTCAGAGAAAACATCAAACGAAAAGTATGGAGGATATAATGCTCCGAGAGCTTAATTGGATTTCCTGCAGTTTTTTTGGATTTGTCTGCTGGTGCCAGTAAGGGGTTTGATATTACCCATATTCACCATAGCAGCTGCGAAGTTCGTGAAGAAGGTGTTGGACGGTGCCGGAGATGCAGATCGCAGTAGGACGTAGCCGCTGGAGAAAGGAAGATCAATGGAGGAGGAGTCGAGGAGCGGGCCAACAGGGAGGTACAGGCCGCAGCTGGGCTTCCAGGTACATGAATCGCGTTGTGATTCGGCAGAGAGGAGACTTTTGCAAGCTACCGACAGACGACAGGTGGCGGCTCCCCATAGGCCGTCAACAGACAACGAAAGCCCGAGGGGAGCCGGCCCCTGAATATATGGCTTCGGCGTAATTAGATAAGTATTAAACTAGCAATTGCACCTTAGGGTGCAATAAAAGAACGTCGTAATTTAAAGTGAAACAAGTAGATGGAATAGCATAATGTTGAAATGTGTATGAAGTAAATGTAAAAATAATAGAGTAAAATGAGATTACATAAATGTCAATGCAAAATAGAACAAAGAGATGTAGTTTATAGAGAGCAATTTGTTGTTTGTTGAGCATTAGATCATGCACATGAAAAGTAGAAAAGTTGTTAGGGAGAAGGGAGAATTGGGAGAGAGCTTGAAAGGAAGTTAAGGAAAATGAAATAGGGGAAAAAGAGAAGTACCTACATATAGAACGTAGTTAAGGGAGCTCCATTGATTGTAGCAATGTCTTTGCACTTTTCCTTACCTTGACATGTGGATTATCCTACATACGTTTGTATCGATCATAGGAAAATGTTGGGGAGATGTGAAGATCCTTAAGAGAAGGGACTCTGGAAATTTTAGTGAAGGTCAAACCTTGACGCTCCATTGTACCAATGTCTATTGTAGCCTTTGGTAATGTCATGCCTTGAGATTTATGTATTGTTAATGCCCATGCCATTTTAAGTGGGATTTGAGTACGACCCCCTCTTTGTATAGGTGGAATTGGTAGAAAAGTAGGATTGTTGGTATCCCATGGAGGACCAATGTATTTTTGGAAGTTAACAACAACAAATGTTGGAATTTGTGGAGGATGATGGTTTGATTCGTAGAAAACATGAACCACTTGTCCAAGCGATCCATTAACGAGGCCTGCTGAAACCCGGAAGTTTGATGTTAACATTACTCGTTGCCTAGAGCAAAGCAACACTGCACACTCCAGTTGATCAGCTTCAACTTGAGAAGTAACATGGTTGTTGATGTGCTCAGCAATAGAGACTGCTATTGGAATTTGCAAAGACTTCAACATGTGTAGATTATGAAGCAAAGCTAGTTGGTTGGTTGCAAATAAGTGCATGGAACCTTTGAAAGTTGATAACTCATCCTTAGAAAGGAAGGAGTCTGTCCTGGACATGAGAAGCTTCCAATCCTCTATAGTAGCTGACTCATTTCTGATGTTGTTAAGAAGGTTCCTGAAGGTGACCTGTGATCGGACATTGCCTTGTTGGCGAAAAACAGTTGAAAGTGTTACAACTGTGTTGAAGCTGTGCCAAAGTGCAGTACCATGGGAGGAGCCTGCATACAATGGAATGTCCATAACTGGTAGTAATTGGGCAAGGTCTCCAACAAGAATAATTGAGCAAACACCGAAAGAGATGGTTTTATTGTGAGGGAATGCTTCACAGAGACGTTCATCAATTCGGGTTAAAAGTGTTGGGCCTAGGAAGCTCATTTCATCAATGAGAATGTAGTGGATACAGTGAAGTTCCTCTTGGAGGTTTGAAAGTGAATTTCCTTCCAAAGGCATGAAATGTTTGATAGGAATATAGAGCCTGGATGAATGGATAGTAGATGCTTGGATGTTGAATGTTGCGATGCCGGTAGGGGCAAGTACCAATAGCGGGGATTGAATGAAGTTGTTGTTCAAGGAAAGGGATTCTCTTATGCAGCAAATGAAGAATGATTTGCCAGTGCCAACAGTCCCTTGTACAACCATTCTGAGTGGAGGACTTGTTTGGATGTTTGTGGAATGATTCATGACAATGGAGTGGGGGACAAGGTTGCATAATTTGGTGTATCAGAGTAGGATGGTTGAGGGAGGTGGTGGTGTGAGCGATTAATTTGTATGAAGTCAATGGCGAGTCTTGCAAGATGAGGGGGATGGTCGTATGCCAATTATGGTTGTTGTCAAAGTCACGACGACCCAGGATGTCAAGGTCACTTATTTGCATGTCATTGGTAGGGTGTAGTTGGGAGAGCAATTCCCATTCATCCAATTGCATGGGTTGTGGGTTTTGTAAATCATCAGAAACCATGGGGTGTTCTGATAAGGAAAGGGATTCAGATGGTTTCCGGTTAACATGTCAAGGAGTGTAGGTCAACTTCAGTTCTTCCCAATTTGGAAAATGAGTAATTGAAAAATATACGAATATATATGTCCAATTTACGAATATATATGTCCAATTTATGAATATATATACTTGTTAATATTCTTCTATATTTTCCTTAAATTATGTAAATGTCTTGAAAAACTAAAAGAAAAAACAAAGAGTAGAATTTGCTTTATGACATTTTAAGTAGTGAGGGCAATTGTAATGTTTATACCATTTAAAATGAAGCACTTTCAAAAAATTATAAAAAATGATGGCATATTGTAGGAATACATTATATAAAGGATTTGAGTTTTGTTTTTGCTAGTGAAAGTGGAATTTGTATAGTAATTGATAACCAAGTATATAGTGCAATGAGCAAAAATCATTTGTGGTTGGTAAGTAAGTCCAAAGGTTATACATGTATTACAAGAGGTACAAAGGAACATTGAGAGTTTGACTCTCAATATTCCAAAAATTAAGGTATAAGCCATGTTAGATGAATTACAAAGGCATGTGGTAAGAGTACTACTAGGATGGAAGTGGCTTAAACATAAACTAGTTATGGTCATCCTATGGTATTGGTTGGAGAAAACTACGTCCTTTTCATATCCAAAGTCCAAGGGTCCATAACCTATAGCTTAAATCCATCCAGGTCCCAAGTTACTTTAGAATAATGTAAACATAAAAATATAAGCTGTTGTAGTCAAACTAATTTGGATAGACGTGAAAGTAAATCTCATGATTAAAGTTGACGCTGCTCCATAATGCAAATTTTTTAGTTGACCTAAAAAATTCATATAAAAAATAGCCAATCTTTTCACAGTATATGGGCAGGTAATATCTTTATAATATACCATTAATATCGTCTGAATTATGACAATGAATAAAATTCACTAAATATCAAAGCAAGCAAGAAAACATGTTTACATACCTGATATGATATTTTGTTCCCACTATTTTACAGAATGGCACACTGATAATAGCTGCAATATTAGATGTACTGTTCTATAGATTGGGACAGGTTAGGTCGAATACAGAGAATAGGTTCATTGATCATAGTTTGAATGAATAATATCATGCCATCGATGTACTATTTTCATACCTGTTTTCCACATTTTTTGAGAATTGGATTTGTGTTTGTACGTTACATTTCATGTCAATTGAAAGCTTAATTTCAAAGCAGAGGAAACTACCTTCCATATGATACAAGTTACCAGCTCGATTACTGCGAAGCAATGTAAAGTTGAGAAGAATTTTGTAGGAGTGTAACGTTCCCACTATCTACTTCCAAGTACTCGAGCTTTGATTATAAATGTGACTGGTGTCCTAACATTTAAAACTAATGCAGAATATACTAAAATTTATCCTTTTAGGATTCAACTAATTCCCTTTGCTTGAGATTACCACCGACCCTAACTTTTGCCTTAATCAACTCCACAAGTAATGTTAAGATACCTAAAAGTCAAGTAATGTTAAGATACCTCAAAAGTCAAGTATGAAACCTAATTATTTATTTAGGTGAGAGGTTTTTTATTATTTATATTTTATATTTTACCTATAGTGAGGTAAAGGGTCACAGTAAATTTGTTAAAAATATATATTCTAAAAATAATTACAAAACTAAAATTCAATTAATAAAAAGTCATGGATTTTATAAATATTATATAAATATTAATCAGTCTCTACGTTTTTCTCATAACCGTGTCTTATTGTCCTCGTGCATGTTCATTCCCGGCGGCAGGTGGCACGAGAATCCATACCCGTGGCATGCAAATTTTTTGTCAGTTTTTCCCTAGCGTGTGATTATTTCTGCAACATGCCCCCAACAACACCGCCTACAATGATGTTATTCAGCTTGGCACAATTTGGAAGAGGCGGCGAAGGAAGAGGTGAGGGCAGAGGAAGAGCCCTCAGGAAGGCAGGAACATTATTGGCGTCATTTGACAGGGTTTCTTCATCGTTCACAGCCGGGAGCAGGTAGTTCGTTTGCGCACAAACAGGCATTATTTCCATCTCCTCGATGATCACCAGTGATATGCAGCAAAAGGGAAATGGATGCATTTGGAAGGCATTATATTATTCCGTTCCTCGGCTGTTTCTGTTGCTTGTGGCGGCAGCTGCTCATCTATGCAAGAAAACAAATAGTACCTGTCACATACCCACCCATCATACCAGCATGGGAGAGAACATGACTTTGATTCAGGGACATCTAGTATACAAACATGCATATAGAGAGAAGATGGAAATATGGAAATACATAAGTATTTGAAAACACAGCAGAATTAAGTTCTATTACACATCCATCATACATTCAAGACATTCATGTCATTCATCCATTGAAACAATATAGAATTAGCACATGAGAGTACTTATATTGAAACAGAGTAGTCCCTGAGCAACCAGCTATGCAACTGCAACGTTCCTCCCAACCATAGGCCAGTTGTGCTTATCAATCTCTTGATGCAACTGCCACCCCTGAGCTGGGCATGATTTCTACAAGGAACCATGGAACAACAAACTCACACATAGCCCAACATACACCAAAATGAGCCAAGCCAATCTACAATTGGGTTTATCAGGCTGCTAGAAGATGGAAAGGAAGAATTGCTAATCTAGTGAGCTCAAGCATAGAGCCATGGATACCTCTACAAGATCTATCTAGCTTGGCACCCACAATGCTTACACACCCCACTCAAGGAAGTATTCCCTTCACCAATGCACAGTCCCTCAGGCCATACCTTCCAATCTAGAGTGTCCAAGGTGTGCATCGAAGAGTAGCCAGCCCTCTTGATCTTCTTGAGAGGTTATTTCCCCCAACTAGGTTTATCAAGCCAATTTTGTCCACTACCACTCCCAATCTCTTGCTCACAGGTTCAAACCAAAACAGGGATGCACATAACAGCAAAAGTATAAGTATCGGGCATGAAGAAACATTTTTTTTATAGTGATATGCCCAAAGATGGGGTTCTTACCAGTTCAGAAAAAACGTGGGCAACCCAAAAACGAAATGGAGAAATGGGAATAAACCCTGAAAGGCAAAATTCGTTTTCAGAAAACGTTTAGGGACAACCCAGGAGCAAAAACGACCTCCATTAAACCCCCAATTCGTGGCTCTCTTCTCCCAGCCAATGTGCTATCCAAAAACGAGTTCCCAGGCATGGGAAAATGCAGAAAAAGGATGAAAAATGTGCAGGGAAAGACCCAGCTAGCTCAGACTGCACGAGAGGTCAAAGGCCATGGGTGAAGAATGGCTTTGGGCCCAATTTCGTTGGTGTTTTCTTGCCCATGGAGGCAAAATATGATTTTTCAAATTGATGGGTTGCCCATACTCGAAATTGACTGCCATACCTCTCCCTTCCCAGGGCATTAACTGCCTCAACCAACTCTTGGAAGAATTAAATGATTGGGTGCATAACCCAAAATGGGTAGTTGGGATTTATGGGTTTTCTCAATGAAATGGATTAACACCATTGGCTCATGGGTTTGAATAATTTCCCTCCTTGTTCCTTAAAAAATCATGCCCCCGTCTCTTTGTTGCATTGCATAGCTAGTTGTGGGTATTTCATTGAAATTTGTATTTACATGATGTCTTCATTTACATTGTGCCTATCTAGCACAAGAGACATATGCACCGATTTTTAATTGCCGATACATAAAACGATAAATCAATGGCGGGGCCTTGGCCTTGAGCTCCTCACCATGATTAAATAACGATATTTACATCATTTACAATTTTAATGCCACAAGGTCAAAATGGGGACGTGACAATACTGGGGTCGAAACCAGGGAGGATCCAACGGTGATTTAAAAGAGAAACACGGGACAAATCGAGTGATGATAGCTTTGTCGGAGATTGGAAAGTTGGTCTTGGAGTCTTCATGGGCGAAGCCGAAAGAAAGAGCACACTAAACTATTACAAGAACTGTGAATTGGGGATGAGAAATCTAGATTTATGGGCGAGGGAAGGTTCTTTAACTACACATTACAGTATGGAAGGTACATAGAAACTTTCCACTGGCCACCAACGAGTAATAAATTGATACAGGCTGTGAAGAACCTCAGCAAAATCAATGTCTTATTATGTAGATGAGTGTTACATATAAAGGAAATCAAAACCGTTATCTACAGTTAGATAACGAGATTATTAACTAGAATTTACTAACTAATAACTGTAATATTATTTACAATGTAATCCCGAAGGATTATTCAACATTCCCCCCTTAATCCGAAGGGACATCAGACATGCCAAGCTGCATTCTAAATTTTTCAAACTTTCCACCACCCAATGCTTTAGTAAAGATATCTGCAATTTGTTCTGAAGTAGGACAATGAGTCAAATGAATAGTTTTAGCCTCAACATGATGTCGAATCAAATGATATTTGGTATTGATATGTTTGGTTTGATCATGGAATTTAGGATTCTTGGCCAATTGTATTGTAGAAGTATTATCAACAAAGAGAGGCATTGAAGTCTTCTGTTTCTCCTGCAAATCTTCAAGAATTTTCCGAAGCCAAATGATTTCTTTTGTGGCTTGAGCTGCTGCAAAGTATTCGGCTTTAGTTGTAGAATCAGCAGGAACTGATTGCTTTCGTGATCTAGTGATAGCTGCTGATCCAAGATTCATCAAATAACTTGAAGTAGACACTCCATGCTCTTTATCTCCATCAAAATATGAATCTGAATAACCAGTAAGATGAAAGTCCGAAACTTTAGAGTATTTGATGCCAAACGACTGAGTACCTTTTAAATATTTTAGTACTCGTTTTGCTGCGATCCAATGACCTTCACAAGGTTGATGCATAAACCTGGAAAGTATTCCTACAGCAAAAGCTATGTCAGGACGAGTAGTAGTAAGATAAATCAAGCTTCCAACAAGTTGCCTGTACTTTGTTGGATCTTCAAATGCACTGCCTTCTTGTGAACTAAGCTTCTGATTATGCTCCATTGGAGTAGAAACATAATTACAATCCAACATCCCAAATTTACTCAACAAATCTCCAATATACTTCTTCTGAGAAATAAAGATATATTTTGGTTTTTGATCTACTTCAATTCCTAAATAATAATGAAGTAATCCCAAATCCGTCATGTCAAAAACCTTTTGCAGCTCCTTTTTAATAAAGACTATATAGTCATCACTATTCCCTGTGATAAGCAAATCATCAACATAGACAACTAGATATACAATTGATCGCCCAACTTTCTTAACAAATAAAGTTGCATCATCTAGATTGAAATGCTTATAATTCAATTTGAGAAGATGTTCAGTTAACTTTTCATACCATGCTCGGGGTGCTTGTTTCAAACCATATAAAGATTTCACCAATTTACATACCTTCTGTTCTTTTCCTTTAACAGAAAAACCTTCCGGCTGAAACATATAGACATCTTCTTTTAGATTTCCATTTAAAAAGGCAGTTTTTACATCCATATGATGTATTTTCCATTCAATTTGAGCTGCAAGAGAAAACAAAGTTCTAAAAGTGCCCCATTTTGCAGTAGGAGCAAATGTTTTTGTGTAATCAATACCTTCTTTTTGAGCATACCCCTTTGCTACAAGTCTTTCCTTGTATTTGTCAAGTGAGCCATTAGCCTTATATTTAGTTTTATAAACACACTTAGAGCCAATTGGTTTGATGCCAATAGGAGGGTCCACCAACCTCCAAGTGCCATTTTTAATAAGAGCATCATATTCTTTCTGCATTGCATCTTTCCATTCATTACAACTAACAGCTTCTTCAAAAGTAGCAGGCTCATTAACAACAATAGAAAAATTTAACTCAAATTCATCAAACCTTTTTGGAATTGTCTTTGTTTGTGTTGATCTACGAATTGATTGCTGCGGTGATGGATGAATAGCTTCTTCAATTTCTGATGGCTGAATAGTTTCTTCAATTTCTGATTCTACATTATTGTCAATTATTTTTTCTTCTACAGAATCATTATTATCAACTAATTTGTCTTCATTCTCAGATGTTGAAACATAAGGAAAATTAAGTGAAGGGAAATCCACAGACTGATCAAGAATCTGAATCCCCCCTTCAAGATGTGGAAGATCATTATCCCGTTCATAATAAAATTTCTTGGAAGAGAATTTCTCCAAATGACTTAGTTGTTGATCAACAGTAGAAGCATCTTTGTCAAATTCAAGAAAAACTACATCTCTTGAAACAATAAATTTCTTGTTCTCCTCATCATACAACCTGTAAGCTCTAGAAGTATTAGAATATCCCAAAAAAATACGTTTTCGGCTCCTGGTGCCCAATTTGTTACGTTGTTGTGTAGGAATCAAGGCAAAGCAAGGAGAACCAAAAACTCTAAAATGTTGAATAGCAGGAAGTCGAGTATACCACATTTCATAAGGAGACTTATTATTGATGGCGGTAGAAGGACACCGATTACGAATATAGACTGCACAAAGTACTGCTTCTCCCCAAAACATCAACTTGACATTTTGAAAAAACATCATAGACCTTACCATATTAAGCAAAGTTTTGTTCATGCGTTCTGCCACACCATTTTGTTGTGGGGAATAAGGAACGGTGGTTTGATGCTTAATACCATTATCTTGTAAGTACTTTTCAAATTCATTAGATGTGTATTCGCCACCATTATCTGAGCGAAGAGTGCCAATATTAAGTTGAGTTTCATTGGAAATCTATAAATAAAAATTCTTAAAAGTTGCAAAAACTTGAGATTTCTCTTTCAACAAGTAAACCCAACACATCCTGGTGTAGTCATCAATAAAAGTTAGCAGATATTTATTACCATTGGCAAATGGAACGGGCATGGGCCCACATAAATCTGAATGCATAAGTCCTAACTTCCTGGAAGCTCTAGAAGTAGACCTATGAAAAGGCTGTTTACAATGCTTGCCTAAAATACAAGCATTACATGGAGACAATTTTCTTGGAACGGTAGGAAGCCCCTGTATACCTTGTTGTTTCATAATTCTGATACTATCATAATTGATATGACCAAAACGAGCATGCCACAATAAGCTGGAGTATAGAGTATCACTATGCTAAGACAAAAGAGCTGAGTTGGTGTCCCTTTTAGTTTTAAGAGTTTTTCTTCTTCAACACCAGTCATAACAATCACATCATCAGATGTTCTTCGTATCTCAATTATACCATCAAACATATGTATAGAATTCCCTTGCTGCCTAACTTGTATGAGAGACATCAAATTTATTTTTAATTGAGGAATATAAAGAACATCATGCAAAATATAATCAGCAAATCTGGGTAACTTAAGCCGAATAGAACCAATACCAGAGGGCTTCAACTGTGACTTATCAGCAAAATAAATTATACCATCAATATGATCATTAAATGTCTCAAAACAATCTCTTCTGAAGGTCATATGACATGTGGCTCCAGTATCTAAAATCCAAGTATCTTCCCACGAAGCAAAAGAAGTGCTAAAAACTTCATGGATACTAAGATTACAATGTGCAACTATATAGTGAGCAGATTTGGGTGGTTTTCCTCTGTCTGGAGGCTGTTGCTCTTTCTTCTCATTAATCTTCTCCCAAGGAGCATGACAATAACTGGTAGTATGACCAAGTTTTCCACATCTATAGCATTTAACAGATTGCCTATCATGCTGAACATATTTTTGCTGTCTGTCATCTTGATGATGATTACCCCCCCTGCCTCTAAATGTTCTCCTACCATGACCTCTGCTACTAGTAGACTCCCCTCTAGGTTTCTGCTCTTTATGGGCGAAACACAAAGTCTCAACAGTGGAACTAGAAAGAGATTCCTTCTTCCCAAAGGCTTTCTCTCTTTCAACACTTTTCTCAACAAGTGTTTCAAAGGTCATAGCTTTCATTTGTCCACTAGCTTGAAGTGATTCTAAATAATGAGTATAGGTAGGATATAGAGCTTTAATAAATGCAGTAAGTTGAATGTCAACTTTTACACCAGTTGCATCAATATCATGGAAAATATCTCTAATTTCAGAAGCAAGTTTCATTGGATCATTATCTTTTAATTCTAAGTTAAATAACTTCATCAATAATTGTATGATTTCAAGCTCAGAATGTGAATCATACAAATCTTTTAGTTTCTTTAATGCTTCCCAAGCACTTTTGCTAGAAACTAGATGTCTACTTACTTCTTCACTTACAGAGGCAATGATCAAGGCATAAGCCTTCTTGTCCTTGCTTTTCCATAATGCTAACTCTTTGGTATCAGTAGGTGGCACTGGTGGTACTATTTCTTCTCCATCTTTCTTATCTTCTAAATTCTCATTTTCACAAATTCCATCCCACATATCATTAAAAATAAGGGTATTTTTAACTTTGCGAAACCATTCCTGATAATTTTCTTTTCCAGACAAAATAACTCCAACAATTGAAATTAAAGAATGCATTGAAATTTACTGTGTAGTAAATTTCTGAACAAATTACACTCTGATATATTCTTTTCCTCTCAACCTATATTCTTTAAAATCTTTTTATCTTCTAAAAAGATTTCTCGAAAGGTTTAATAATTCAATTTAAAAAAACTTTGCACGCAAATATAAATGGCAGCTCTCTTCCTCCTCCTTTTTTTTTTCTTGAAAAAAGAAAATAATTCTTCTAAACAATTATCGGAACAATTTATGTGCAGTCTCCTTTCTTGGTGATAGCTCCTTTGCTGGCTCCTTCTTCACGGGCTCCTTCTCTCTCACCAAGTCTTTCTCATCAATGCTTTGCTGCCTTGCTCTGATACCACTGATACAGGCCGTGAAGAACCTCAGCAAAATCAATGTCTTATTACGTAGATGAGTGTTACATATAAAGGAAATCAAAACCGTTATCTACAGTTAGATAATGAGATTATTAAGTAGAATTTACTAACTAATAACTGTAATATTATTTACAATGTAATCCCGAAGGATTATTCAACATAAATACCATCAAAGTTGAGTCTATCAATTAGTCAGAAACTGTGAGTTAAAAATTCATTAAATCCTTATAATTGGCAAAAGTTGCTCAGTTTTTCCTGGCGTGAAGGTGAAATCCCAGCGCAGCCTTAGATCCTTCCCATTGAAACAGAGTTATAAAGACGGCCACCTTGCTATGAAGAGTTCAGGGAATTGGACGAAATGGTGGAAGGGCGTTTCAAGTGGCTTGTAGAGCAACCTATGGTAGGAGGAGCATCGACAGGGTTGTCAGTCTCAGCTTCTGTGCAAACTTGTTACGAAATCAAGCCAATTATTAGCTCTATATGGAGGAACTGGTCGCCTATGGATGATTGGGATTGCGACATGTGAAACATACCCATGTTTCCAAACCAAATCCAAATTTGTTTCCCAGGTATGGAAGAAGAACAAAATCAGGTTTCAAAACTTGATATTTCAAATTCAGAAGGATGCAAATTTTGGTATGCCTATATAAAAATTATGAGATGCATAATTGAATATATAAATAAAGCAAAGATGTCAAATAACGCATAATGAAAATTGTTTGGCTAAAAAGACATGAACAAAATTCCCAAGAAATCAGGGAACTACAAACAGGAAGAAAATTCACAATCTGTAGAGATACGGATTTATTAAGTAGCAGCAAAAGCATATAGATTGCACAGGTTCTATTCTACATTTATTTCAGTGTTTATGAGATATGTCCAAACCTGAAATTTGAAATTTAACAGACAGAAATTTGAATCTGGTCCAAACCTGTGGGTCCTGCAGAATGTGTAGAATGTGTTGTGGTTGAAGGAAACTGCAGCGGACGGGTCGAATGGATAGAAACTGAAACTGTTGTGCGATTGTGCGACTGGAACCGAAACTGTTGTGCTGTGTTGTGAAGGCGTGTTGTGCTGTGTTGTGAAGGCAGGCAAAGGTAGATGGAGAGGCAGCACAGCCTAAGAGTGTCGGAAAAAGCATTGATGTGCATTTAAGGAAGCAGGTGGAGAGTTTAAATGGCCATCCCTTCAATGGCAGAAATGCCAGGCAGCAGATCAACGATGCAAATTTTCCCAATCTTCAGACGAAGCATCCGATGACTGAAAACCAATAATAATAAAAAATTCTGAGAGTGGATTCCCACTTGTTGAAATGCCTTACGGCGTAATTAAAAAAGTGAAAATACTATCAAAAAAAAATTAAATGAACAGACAACAAAAGAAAATTACCAGATTCCGACCAAAACCAAACGTGAAAACGTAGAATAAATTTAATATTCCTTATTTATTTTGCATAGTTTCATATTTTTGAATTATGATATAAACAAAATTGAAATAGATTTGATTTCAACTATTAATTTATTTAAAAATAATATTTATTATTTTAATTAATTTATGTAACTTTTATATATTTTTGTTTATGTAAAAGTTGTGAGTCAGTCAAAAAAATGTGGCAATAAGTATCAAATTGAATCACAAACTATGGCATCATATATAATTATAGATATCTTTTTGGCTCTATCATATCCCTCCCCCTACCAATGAGCTTTTGCTTTCAGTTGGCACATACACTTTTTTCCAAGAAATAAGATTTGGGAGAGACCTGTTACTATAACAATTTTTATAAATCCTCAAATTAAGGCCGCTTTACATGACAAGAGACCTGTAACTAACATTTATTTATGTGGAGTCTGGCACTGAACAAACGAGGCAGCTTTGCCTTATGTTAAACTAACATTTATCAAATATATGTATATTCAATTAAAGTTAAAATTAAATATATATATATATATATATTCAATTAAAATTAAAATTAGTTAAGTATTAAATTAAAAAATGTGCATTGTGGCACTTAAGGAATGAGGTGGAGTTTGCAGGAAGATGTTGTAGTAAACTAGCAATGTAGGTGGAGTTGTGGCAGACAACACGCAGGGTGTGTTAACACCCAAAAAGTGCTCACTAGCTCATTCCCTTATTCACATGACCCATTTATCCACTTTTCCACCATTTGAGCCTCTAAAGCCATCAAAAGGTCACCAAAAAGACTATAATACATCTTTTTCCCCTCAAAATATATATTTTTTCTCAAAAAACCCTCAAAAAGGGTCCAGAATTCCCAAAAAATATTAAAAGGGAATAAAAATATTAAAAATATTCAAAAAAGGAAAAAGAGGGAAAAAGAGACCTAAACCATGTTGGTTAATACCATTGGTTTCCTCAAAACCATAATGGTATTCCCCATCACCAAAAACTATAAAAAGGTGATAGGGGCTCCTCATTTTCCATCCATCCTATTCTCATGCTGTCAAAATCTCTCTTGAGTTCTTTGACCATTTTAGCAATCTTGGAGAAGAGACCATTGGAGCCTGGAGCATCTCAACCTTGGAGCTGCTCAACACCAAACATCCTCACCATTTGAGGTATTATAATACAAAAATCTATTATTTTTTACTCTTGTTCTTCCATAGATCTCTTGTTATTGATTTAGTTCTTGTTTATTTACACATGCTTATGTTAATGTTAGATTAAATTTATAATTGTTTTTTCTTTTATTTGAAGACTGCTATTACAAGTTAATAGGTGCATCCTTGCACATGCTTGGTTGAAAAACAAAGCAACAGTTTTTTGGCGACTCTGCTGGCCTTCGAGCTTTAAATTTTTTCTTTAGATCTTAGTTTTTTATTTGTTTTTACCATTCCAATTAGCCGATCTGCCATACTAGACAGTATACTCATTGCTGCCTTAGCTATTGGCCCTTTCTGTAGCCTTTAACAGACTAAAATTTCACTTTTCGGTTTCGTTTCCGGCGACTCATTTTTTCGTTTTCACATCGCGACTTTTCGCTCGACAGTCGCGCGACTCATCGCGACCTCGCGTCCTTTTTCTGCACTGCGCGCCGCGGCTTCGCGGCCTTTTTCCGCGCTGCACATCGTGGCTTTGCGGCCCTTTTCCGCGTTGCGCGTCGTGGCTTGGCGGCCTTTTTCCGCACTGCCCATCACAGCTTCGCGGCCATTTTCCACACTGCACATCGTGGCTTCGCGGCCCAAACCCGCGATGCCCATCACGGCTTTTTCCCTAAAACCCGCGATGCTGATATTTTTCATTCAGCCCAATTTTTAGAAAAAAATTTGCTGCATTTTTTGCCCATTTAGCCTATTTTCCAACATTATTTTTTCTGCATTATTACAGCAATAGTGAATCATTTTCTATTACACATGCTCCATTAAAATTTTTTTAAAAATTTTCAGTAAGTGAAAGAAAGGTTTTTAGCACTTTGTTTAGATCATAGATTTCATTTCTTAGCAAATTTCGAACCATCTTTCAGATTTGCTCAATAGTTTTTCCCAAGCAAGCACTTAGAAATCCATTTATTTCTTACAATATTTGCTTTCCTTTAAAAAATTATTTCGAAAATCCATAGTTTTTTAATTACTTTTGTTAAAGCATTTACATTTCAGAAAAAAAAGGCCTTTATTTTTTGCAAATTGGAATCGTCTTGTTTTTCATTTGTAATCAATCGCCCAAGCGAGGCAAATTCATTTTCAGTTAAATAATCACACTTGCACCCAATCTGCCACATTTTTAATTAACTGAGCCTTAAAATCTACCTAAACTCAACCAACACTTTAACCCCACTTGGGGAGCACTTAAAGATTCTTGTAGCTAGGTAGGATTGGGTGGATAGGTGTTCTAATAACACCCCTCAATTATTTACATCTGAGACATAGTGGTTGTCTTTTACGGTCCCAAAAATACCTTATTATTTGTTGACACGGTTATACACCAATTTATCGGGAAGGTCTCTCCCTTAGGAGGGTTGAAGTAGCCAGACTGGTTCCAGAAGCCTGAGTGGAATACCGCAATCCATTCAGTAACCGAAGGATACCTTTCGAAGTTCTTAGTTTACACCCGTATGGGAGTACAGTGGCGATAGAACCAAACTGCAGATTCACCCAACCAAACGTGTCATGAACGGGGTATCCTAGTTGGCATTTTTTAGGATTGACTACCTGGTGTCCCTCCCAGTAGGGGGATATCTAACCTTTGATTCCACTACCCATATTGTCTGACTTGGATTTCATCACCTTGCAGAGGATATGTTTAGTTGAGTCATAAAACCACTTTTAGTTAGGTGTTTGCATGCTCTGCTACCCCCCTTGGTCTAGTAAGCACCATTTTTTTTCTAGGAACTGTTTGATTTTTGGTATTTTGACCACTTTTCTTGATTCCTCCACTTATTATAGCACAACTGTTATAATAAGTGCTTTTGAGGTTGGTTGTTGGCCTGAGAGCCATTATTTTTCACACTCCCCTCCTGCACACATTGTTGCACTAGGGTTTTGAGTTTTTATCTCACCACCATCCATTGGTATTTCTAGACATATCTCACCATTGAGAACTTAAGACGATCCCGCCATTTTCAGGGTCAACCCCCTCAGTTCGGTACACTTGACTCTACATGTCATAGACGTAGAGCTTTGTCCCTTGACTCCACACGTCATCAGCATAGAACCCAGTCATCCAATTCTAACGCGCCTCATTTCACATCTGATTATGAGGCTGAATCCGAACAACCTACCGAGACATCACCAACCAACCCCATGGCTAGATCAAAATATGACCCCCTTTTCACTAGTGCTATTGGAGCTACATCAAAAAACCCCACTACTACTGTGACAACCACGGTAGACACAACCCCTTTAGGCATGCCAAACATGGGGGCCACACCACCTCTAGGCATGCCCAACACAGGTCCAACGCCTATTTTAGGTATGCCCAACATGGGCATCACCCCCCCCCTCATCACCACTACCCAGATCCCAGTGATTACTGGAACCATTCCTAACCCATCTGCAACCCATGTTGCACTTGGGAACGCAGGCACCTCCCATACCACATCAGCCGGAGGTAACATCCCTTTCACACCTAGCATACCCTTAGGGGGCACTAGACCACTCCATAATGCTACCATTAATAGTTATGCCCCAGTGACCATTCCACACCCATCTGCCAGTCTACCATACATGGCTAGTCTAAACCTACCAGACCCAGCAAGGTTAACCAACGACCCTATTAGACACAACCCTACATGGCCACCCATGCCCACAAAGCTTCCCTCAGATATCCCAAAATTTGAAGGCAAAGCCGGGGAAGATCCCAAGAACCACATCATGTCATTTCACCTATGGTGTTCCTCTAACTCCATAGTAGATGATTCCATTAGACTGAGACTTTTACAAAGAACCTTCACTGGCTCTGCAGCCAAGTGGTACATTGAGCAGCCACATGGGACCCACAACACATTTACGTCCCTCACCTCAACTTTCCTCCAGTTTTTTCAACTACCTATACGCTATGATGCAGGGGTAGAAATACTTTTGTCTTGTAGATAGAACACCGCTATACACATCACTGATCATATCCATGAATGGCGTAAGCGTCGTAGCCTCTGCAAGATAAAAATTGATGATCGAATCTTTTTGGACTAGTTTCTCAAATCACTCCTCCCCCTCATAGCCAAAGATGTAGCTTCCGAACAACCCCAGTCAGAAGAAGAAGCTATCTTAAAAGCTCAACAATTCGACCTCATATATGCCCAGTCATGATATCTATACACTATTTTACCTGACGCCCCGCGGGGCGATCCATCCCGCCATGACGCGCCGGGGGCATCCCATGCCATCGACGGTATTATCGACTGGGTTACGGTGCAAAACAAACCTTTTACCATGATGAGTACAAACAAAACCCGAGACCTTTCTAGGGCTTCATCTAATTCTGAAGCTACAAATTCGTATGCTCCAGTAACACACACCCACCACACTCATGGACCCTCATGTCCACCACAGTGTTATGGGAAAGCACCATCAGCTTATGCACCAGCTCCATATTATAACCAACAGGCCCACTAGACTCTGATCCAGCCACAAGCTCAAGTGGCTTATTATCCTTAACAGGAAGCACCTCTTGCTCCAACACTTCTAGTAGCTCAAGGTTACCCACAACCACAACAAGAGACAGGTCCACCTCATCACGCACCTTCAGCCTATCCACCTCTGGTTTCACCCCCTACGTATTACCATCAGTAGGACACACATGCTCATGTTCACTCACAAGCCCCAACGGCTTATTACCCACCACATGAAACACTTGCTGCACCACAACCTCCAGTCGCCCAGACTTATCCTCCAAACAACAACAACGCTACCCCCCGCCAACCAAAACCTTGATCGACCATCGAAACAGGGTAAGAACCCAAATTTACGAACAAACCACCCGTGTTCCATATGTGGAGTATACGGCCATTACACACACACTTGCCCCCATTTGGAGCAAGCGCGCCAACTGTGGAATGACGATGCCCAACTCCAAGGGCACGTGGCACAACCAACACCGCCTACTCAACCACAACCCATGGTGCTGCAGAATCCTTTGCCCACACAAGGAGTGGCGAACACTCGTCCGTTGGATCCTCCTCAAGGAACCACAACACCACAACAACAAATCACATATGCTGCACACACAAACCAACCGATGGATTCAAATACTCATCATCTCCTTATGATGTCATCATCCGACATGAATCTCCAAACGCGTCGAAACCAATATGCTCCCACTACACCTAAAAATGTTCTCCCTATGATTGAACAACTAGTTCAGAATGCACGTACATCGTTCGTCTCCACAGTCAGACCCGGATTATACTCAGAATCACCTATGACTTCCACATTCCAATCCATCCCACCCCCTTTGAAGATAACCGAGATATCTGATTTGTGCACCCTCTCGCATAGCACATAGGTACCAAACCAACAACCCCCTTTACTCCCGCAACCACCCTCAGTGCCAACTCACGTAGGAGCCACACCAATTCATACTATCCCATTTTTATTTCCCCCTTCAGGCGCCATCAACACACCAGTCATGGCTACACTTAATCTCTCGGGATTAACATTAGGACTACCTATGTGGTACCTACTTGCCCCAACCCCTCCCCCGAAACCAAACGTCATTTTACAACCGGTGCAACCCATCAATACTTCTAACCATCTACCCCCTGGTGTAGCAAACATCCAGAACCGGCCACCTCCAATAGGGGCCACTGCATCAACATCTAGTAATGCTCCCCCTGAACTCCACTACAATGGGGGCATAGGCCAACAAACCTACACCACTAGACCCACAACCCGCACCGTCCCACCGACTCCCAGGTTGGCGAAGAATCCCCCAACAATCCGTGCTCCCCCCAAGTGCTCTCTGTGCGACGATATAGGCCATGCTACCCATCAATGTCCACAATTACCGGCACTTCAAGAGCATATGCAAATGTTAGATGATGACACTAACATTCCAGTTGTCAAACTCGAGTTGCCCCCTCAGCCTCGTGATAAATATTTGCGTACCAACCACCCTTGTGCAATATGCGGCATCAATGTCCATTATTCACATCACTGCCCTGATCTCCCAGATTATAGAGCAACACTATACGAATTGAATAATGTTGACCTAGAGATATCCCCTCTTCTCATTGAGAAAATATATCCCCCAAAATCTTCCTCCTCGGAAGAAATTAACACCATTTACACAGTTTCCACTGGAGACCCCTCTGTCCGGTCGGCCCCTTCCACTGATCCCTTTGACACACATGTTCAACCCTTTCAAATCGACGAGGAAACCACATGTCCACAACATGGGGGCAGGCCCAAAACCTTGCCTACTCATCACCATCATAATTCTCGTCAGAGATACTGGGGGCATCCACCCCACAAGAGGAATCCCCCATCATCATATCATCACTTCAATATGCCACCACGACCCACAGCCTCATGGTATATCCCCCCGCCAGCAGTTGGTCAATGCCCTGTTGATCCCTCTCTAAGACAGCATCTGCAACGCATTGACACCTCTGATTTAGGGGGCATAATAGATTACCTCGACCCTGGGATATGGGGCATGATCAATCATTTTGAACCTTCTCTGTCACACCTATCTCAGTATTTCAATGATCCCATTGTTCAAACTAACACATATGTGATCCACAATCATAAAACCCATGCACATAGCATGGGGGCAGGTCATTAACCCTGATCACTTTTTCACATGCGTGATTTCAACCATTTTTGAGGTCACATATCACTTGTATATTTGATTTGATTTGATACACCTAGTATTCTTCCCCTGCGGGTCATCATTTCTCCCCACCACTACATCCTTGGCTTGGTGGGGTCACCTTTATTTGTAGCCATTTTTTAACCTAGTTATTTCCTTTGACCATTCCGAAGTCCTTATGACCTCCGTTTTTCGCACCATTTGCACCGCAGGATTCATATTTCCGTGCCCGTGATGATGCTTGAGATCATTTCTCGCTCTCACTAAACACTTTCGGGCATTTTTTCCATGCCCCACACCACCTCGAATTGCATGCCACATCGGTTGTTGTCAATTTATTAGCGATTTTTATACCATTGGATTCAGTTTTCCAAACTTGTGATGATGCTTGAGATCATTTCTCGCTCTCACCACCATATTTTTCGGGCATTTTTTCACCCGCCCCTTGTCGCCTTGGTTTGTGTGCCACATCGGCCGTTGTCCGTTTTTGAAGTTCTTTATATCGCCGAATTCAATTTTCCGCGCTCATGATGATGCTTGAAATCATTTCTCGCTCTCACCAGAAACCCTTTTTGACATTGTGTCCCTACACCTTGTTACCTCGATTTGCGGGACTCATCGACCGCTGTCGAGTTTTACAATTTTGTGCATCACAACTTATACATGAGCCATCCACTCCATCCATACCCCAATTATAGCATTGTTTTGCTACCATTCATCAACACGCAAGGAGGCCCCATTAGTGTCCCCCCCTATCACTGTGCTTGATCCCCATACTCGCCCTTTGATTGAACACTTCCTCCTTGCCTCTCCATTACTTTTGTTCGGTATAATTTTATCCATTTTTCGGGCCGAGCATTTCCTTTACGAAAAAGACACTTAGGGAGTTTTTGTTAAGCTCTTTTCTGACTCCTAAAACAATGAAAAGATCACCGAGCAACCTTGCTTCCTTTCATGCTCGCTAAAAGTATTTGAAAGGGCATTTACCTGGTATAAGTTTACGCATTTTCCGGACCTTGTAGACTAATTACGAAAAATGAATACTCTAGTCACATCGGCTAGAAGAGTTCTCCATTTGCATCATTTTATGCTTTTTTGGGCCTTGGAGACTAACTTACGAAAAAGAACACCAATGGAGTCTACTTACCGCTTTTAGACTCTCAAAAAATGAAAGCAACCACGAGCAATCACCGTCTTGGGCTCGTATAAATCCACAGGACAGTACTCCACCACCACTGCAGAGTCTTCTTATCGTTTTCAGACTCCCTAAAAATGGAAACACTCACAAGCACGAACAGTCTTGGGCTCACAAAATCCATAGGACAGTACCATTTCAGAGCACACTTTTATCCCTTCTTAGAGCTCATTAAAACTACGAAGAAGGACCCAATGGTGCTTCTCGGCGCCACAACAGATCATGTCTACTCATATTGTAGCTTCCCCATTTTGGTCGCCTTTGTTCAAAGCATTCTGCAGTATGTCACCCTGAGAGTCTCCCAAAAGCATCCATCAGCTTGTCCCCCAAGAGTCACTCCAGTCTGCAATACATACCCCTGATCCTTTAAGCTATGATCCCTACACCTAAAAGTCAGTTTCCTATGCTGCGAGGTCAACCATGTCATCATGCTCTGAACAAAGGAAGTTTGAGTCCACCCACTCTATGACCCCAGTTATTCCCCATCCTCACAGTATATCAGTCCTACCATCAGCACTATCACACTTCAGTTATACACCTCGCGCTCCTACCAAGAAAACATCATTGCCTTGGCAGTTGCTGGTCTCCCTCTGTAGACGCCAACCAAATCTATTCCAGAGGATATACCAGAGGCCCCTGTTCCTTGGACTCATCACCATTAGTGATGAGTGCCTACTGATCATTTCGAAAGGAGTCCTCAGTGCCTCTCCAAATGATTGTTTCTCACATGCTCGACTTCAACACCTTAATCGCATCATTGAGACTCATACAGGGTATCGGTCCTTTCAGTTATTTGTTGAAGACCCCGGATATCATCTAACTCTACCACATATGAGAGTCTAATTAAGGATACAACCAGTTACATTTTCCTATGGATATTCGGGTTGCGTTTACCAACAGTTTTCAGATGTACCCCGCTTTTGTACTCCCTTGAGTATACAGTTACATATAACTCATCAGAGTTGACTCACAGTTATTGAGTACCTACAGATGTTGGACACCTCCAGTTTCAGCAGTTCATCAACCCTTCTAATACCTTATTCAGAACGGTTGTTGCCCTTTTTTCCAGTGTATCAGTTATTCAGATCAGTCATGATATGACCATGAGTATGTCCCCTCTGGACCATTATGATGTACCAGCAGACTTTTATGTATTTCTTTAGGCCCCCCTTCGTGGGCCTAATTGTTATGTATATGTCTTGATACGAGCATGGGTATGCCCGCCTTGTCGATAATCACAGATTATTCCTCATTCATTTTGAGGTCATGTATTTTTTTCAGTTTTTGCAGCTTCCAAGGGGTCGTTGCTCCAGTCTCCAACCGGTCTCTTCTCTTCTCCTCTCCAAACCCCAGGAAAAAAGACAAAAGAACTATGATGTCTATCGGCCATACGATGAGCTCCTGCCCTCACACATCAGGGGGCAATCTGTTAACACCCAAAAAGTGCTCACTAGCTCATTCCCTTATTCACATGATCCATTTGTCCACTTTTCCACCATTTGAGCCTCTAAAGCCATCAAAAGGTCACCAAAAAGACCATAATACACCTTTTTCCTGTAAAAAAAACCCTAAAAAAGGGTCCAGAATTCCCAAAAAATATTAAAAGGGAATAAAATTATTTAAAATATTCAAAAAAGGAAAAAGAGGGAACAAGAGACCTAAACCATGTTGGTTAATACCATTGGTTTCCTCAAAACCATAATGGTATTCCCCATCACCAAAAACTATAAAAAGGTGATAGGGGCTCCTCATTTTCCATCCATCATCCATCCTATCCTCATGCTGTCAAAATCTCTCTTGAGTTCTTTGACCATTTTAGCAATCTTGGAGAAGAGACCATTGGAGCCTGGAGCTACTCAACACCAAACATCCTCACCATTTGAGGTATTATAATACAAAAATCTATTTTTTTTACTCTTGTTCTTCCATAGATCTCTTGTTATTGATTTAGTTCTTGTTTATTTACACATGCTTATGTTAATGTTAGATTATATTTAAAATTGTTTTTGCTTTTATTTGAAGACTGCTATTTCAAGTTAATAGTTGCATCCTTGTACATGCTTGGTTGAAAAACCAAGCAACAGGGTGCTGGATGTTTGTGATGGCCAAGAGCTAAGGTCAGTAATGTGAAGCAGTTTTACAGTAATGATATTTAGAGAAACTATAGCATGCAGATGTAATCTAGATGTTGAGCATTAACCCGAGCGAGAGACCGACGAATGACTTTGTTGTGCTCTCAAATCCAATATCAAAGCATACATAACAAACACTACAGTACCTTATGATAAGTGATCTCTCTGGGCTACGTTGGGTGTCAACCGGAGGAAGCTCAATTGCGAAGTCGAAGTGGTAGGCAAACAGATCCGTGTAGATGCAGGAAAACTGGTCTGAGGTCCGCGTAGTTGCAGGAAAACAGGTCTGAGTTTTTGAGTGAGAATGACATGGACAAGAGGATGAAGATAAGAAGGGGCTCCCCACCAACTCAAAGTTGGTGGGGCGGAGTAATTAGATCGTAATCCGGTTCTCCTAAAGCAAATTCGCCCAAATCCAGCAGACTGTCGGCGGATCTTACTCCGGATAGATCCTCCCGATTTCCAAGGTACGCTAGTCAACTCACCATTTGTTGCTAAGATGGACGCATTGGGCATTGGATGTTGTGTGCTGCAGGTTGCGGTCGAATAGCAGCTCGTTGCCGGAAAATGTTATGGTTGCAGGTGCATATCCTCACCATGGTGCATCCACACATCGGGCATGTATGTTGATGGATGTTGTGCAATGCGTGATGATGCCAAGGGATGCGGCATATGGATAGGATGCAGGCGAATGTGATCAATTGACGGCTAGAGTTGCCCTGCCCTGGTGCGGGTTCCCAAGATCTTCTACTGGATGAGTTCGTTATACGATAAGGCCCCCGCAACAGTCATAAAGACTCCGTTGCAAGGTGCATATTAGTTTGTTATATTTCAATGGGCAATTAAATTTTATATTTTTATATTTCATATAATTTCTATATTTCAAATATGTCTTTATATTGATTGATGTCTCGATTTTTAATTTATTTTTTAGATATGTTAAACTTTATTTGAATTCATGTTTGCAATAACATTGTACACGAAAACCAAGATCAATGAAAGAAGCCCTTTTACGTGGTTATTAAACTATTAGATCGCATGCTACCAAATCATGGAAAGAACAACGGTGTACTAAAAAATAAAATCTCCGAGGATTACATGGAGGATTTAAACCCTGGGCTTACTTCATTAGGTTTTTAGTAAGGTTCTGCCCGAGCTTCCGAAGGCGATAGAATAGACTATCTCGTGAAAGGAAGCTGAATATTAGAAGCTCCTTGAAATGAGGTTAAAGTGGGTGCGAGCTATAAAAGTAAGAACGCTAGCATATTTATTTCAATTAAAATTTAAATTAGTTAAGTGGGTGCGAGCTATATAATATTTAAGAATATGTCTATTAAGATTAATTATTTTTTAACTCAAAGGCCTTTAATGTGGCAATGATATACGATACTTCCACTATGTCATGGGATTTCTCAAAAATTAATTTAGTGAATGAACGTGGTGTCTAGGCCTAGACTTTTAGACTAGTACATCCCTTCCCATACCTTAATAACATTATCAAGGATGTAACAATATCCAATACAAATTTGTATAGTTTAAATGAACTTGAGGAGAATGTGATTCATCCACAACACTGGGCTTGACTAAGATTTTATTAGCACATAAAGTAGAGTAATTGGGTGTTAAGTAATGAACTCATGGTCTTTGGGCTTGGGAATGATTATTATAATCTTTGGTTAGTTTAAGTCAAAATTTTCATCTGTACAACTTTTTTGTATACTTATCATTAATTGATCTCACAAAATCTCTATGTGGCCTTAGAAAACTCACATCAAAATCTATCAAGAGCTGGAGACTTGTTGTTGAACTTATCCTTTAAGGAAATTACCAACTCATCTAAGTTCAACTTTAGCTTATAAAATCTTTGATGTTTTGGTAACAACAAACAAAGAACCATGTACATATATGTTTGCATGGCCACCCTTCTTTCTTTCATGATTCTCTACAATTGAAATGTCATCTTATGTGCGAATTCATTTTCAATCTCTTATTAACTTGTCACTTGCTCCATAATGGTTTTAATGGCTCTCATATGTTCCTTTTCTATGGCCATGTTTAAAAAAAAACCTTAATAGACATAATCTTAAATGTGATCTAATGTAGTAAATATTATTTTTCCTACCTTAAAGAAATGTCTGAATCTCTACCCTAAGGAAATATCTATAGTGATAAATAAATAGCTTGTGAATAGTGTTTCTCGTGCTTCCTTCGTAGACAGACACCATGAGTGAAGTATATGAGATTATATTCTAAGCCAAACTATGCATGATATGTGGCCTATTCTCATTTTATTAGGGGACAAAGTCATAATATTTGTTTAAATTATTATTGAAGAAAATAAATGAGGATATATTTTTATTTTTATTAATACAATTAGTATACGATAGTTGTTTAATTTTCAAATATTTGTAAAAATAGTAATTTTTATAACTTATTAACTCATTCAAGTTATAGAGATTTATTAAAGCATTTATCCCATCTTTTTATTTAAAGAAATAAAACTCTAATCAAATTGATTAATTTCTTAGCATTTTTCTTGAGGTTCAATAGAACAAAGTTGATTTCAGTGGACGATAACAATAATTGTCATCATTAAGGATGTGATTTGAGAGGAGGCAAATATTCTATCTTAACATAGTTATCACTATATGAGAGTATTTTGATTTCAATATAGTTGTAACAATACCAACTTTCCTAACATGTTAACACATCAAAACTATGCAGATTGAGGAAAGCTTATCTCCTATCTTTTTTTAGCATAGAAATAAAATTCTAAAGCAAACCAATTACCATTTTTATTAAAGGTTGATACACCAAAGTTGGTCTCATTGGACGGTAACAATTATCATTGGCATTAATGATGCAATTCAAAAGGGGGTGCATTTATAATCGTACTAACACAATCACTATATGAGGGTTGTTCAATTTCAAAATATTTGTGACGATATTGACCTTTTGAACTTGTTAAGTCATCCAAATATGTAGATTTGCAAAATATTCTCTCTGGCCTTTTCAAGCACATAAACAAAATTATAAAACAAACAAATTAAGCCCTTACCATTTTTCTTAAGGTTTAATAAACCAAAGTTGGTCTTAGTGGACAGTAATAATAATTATCGTATTTAAGGATGCAATTCAAGAGCGGCCACATTTTCCATCTTACTAACACAATCACTATACAAGAACTTTTCTATTTCAAAACATTTGTAATAATACCAACTATCTCTTGATGATGATCCTACAGTAAGAATTGAAACGTCGAGAACTTTCATTTCACAAACGCAGATCCTCTTCTTCTTTTTTCAATACCAACTATGTTAACATGTTAATTTGTTAAAATTATGGAGATTTAGGTAAGCTTCTTTCCATCCTTTTCAACTATATAAATAAAATTTTAAAGCGAATCAATTAATTCCTTGACGTTTTTCTTAAGGTTTGATAGACCAACGTTGGTTTCAATGGATCATCGTCTTCATTGTTGTCATCACCACCACCACTAACACATTTAGTGGTAACCACCATCGCAATCACCATTACCATCAACACTATCATCAACAATAACTAATACAACATAGACTTGTTTCTTGTTAAGACATGATCTAACCAATTTTTAAAATCTTTAGTAAAGAATCTATTCAAATTTATGAGAGGAGGTTGAAATTTTGTTTTATATGTGTGGTTGTGGAACATTAATGTAGAGTAAAATTGTCAATCCATACACTTTATAAGTTATAAAACTACCTATCCATTATTCCTTTTATAGATATATATTATGAACTACTTTTTATATATAACAATAATATACAATTTTAAATATTTAATATTTTTTGTTTTTATAAGTTAGAAAACTACCTATCCATTATTCCTTTTATAGATATATATTATGAACTGCTTTTTATATATAACAATAATATACAATTTTAAATATTTAATATTTTTTGTTTTATGACTTTATATGTTCGTTGTGTTGTCCCATTGTATTTGACAAATGAAAAAAATTCAACAAGAGATGAAAGAAATAGGTGAAGGCAGGGAGGAATCTAATCTTTTTAATTAATAAAAGGTGGAGTTTACTTTATGGAATATAATATGTTAACTTTGGAGGTTATGGAAGTCGTGCAATTTTAATTTCCCATAAAATAATATTTTAATAGTTATTATGATGACATAAGAATAATCACTCTTTACTCTTAAGAGTCCACACGTATCTATAATCAGTTTTTATTGAGGGATTGCGTGGCTAAATGAATAGGAGGAATTGAATAGAATTAGAGGTGTAAAATCTCATTACGATTACTTAATGTCAGCATGTGTCTAGCTCGGTAGAATTAAAGCTCACCCGCTATATGGACTTAAAAGTATTCACTAAACAGATGTATGCCTATTTTTACAAAAAAATAATTTTTTATTTTTTAATATGGGCATGGACAATCCAAGCAAGCCTACTTGCAGGGGCTATATCCTGTCGATTCTATCCACAGGAGCCTGATCTCAATGGACCCAAAGGATCAAACTCACAACTTCATGACAGAGGACCAATGGCCTGCCATCGGAGGATTTGACCATCTTGCTTACTCTTACATGTATTATCTATTGCACTATTTTTTCTTTTTCTAATTCTTATCTTACACGCAATCTTGAAGGACAAATCCATTCTTTCAAGCAACATTGCATTAATGAGATGGATGTTTGTCGATTGTGTTGTATTGGCAATCCTAAATTCAGAGGGGCAGCCCTATGGAACTTTATCAAAATATCTAGCATTGTGTCTTTTTAAATTAAAAATTGAACGAAATATATTCAATCATGTCCATGCTAATAGTGCTTCATACCAAACATCTTAAATATCTCACCCCCTTCTTTAATAAACAAGAAACAAACCTAACTTATTGCAAAGAGTGCATGATCTCTTTAAGACTAGTGTAACTATTTACAAGACCTCAATATATCAATGTGCAAGGACATTGCCACCTTGTGGCTCTTGTTCAATTATTGTCCTATAGAATGACAAAAATAATCATAACAATATTCAGATTCATTGTAAGTGAAAGGATTCCATGGCGTTGAGTTGATGTGTGATGAGAGGGTTGAGTTTATGATAGTTTATGGACGATGTGAGAATACTTGGGGACAATAATAGTGTTTTTCACTAGCTCCCACTAGTCATGTGGATGAGATGACATGATGTATGAAAACATCTACATGGCTTCTCCCATGTGTTAGGCATTGATTGGAAAAATAAATTCACACTTTATTGTGTTTTTCCTCTCCCTTGTTTGGCCCATCTACCATACTACTTCATAGACAACTCCTCCTATTGCATGATATTTTGCATCAGTGAAAGACTGAGAAATAAATTTATTCTTTTTTCACTCCCATGAAATAGGACTAGATCCCAAAAAGAATACAAATCCAAAGGTGGATTTCTTATCGTCAAAATAAGACATCAATGATCAATGATCTGAGTCTGTGTATCATGTCAAGAAGAATTGTTTTTTCTTCTTATATTCTAGGCCATATTCCATAGTACCTCGAATATATCTCAATATCCACTTTGTTGCTTTTCCATTGACTCTGTTTTGGTTCCTACATGAACCATGAAACATAGCTAACAACATAGTTCATATTCGGCCTAGTATATGTTAGGTAAACAAGACTCTTGATTAATTGACAGTAGAGAGTGGTATGTGCCTCTGGCAAGGGATCAAAATGAGATAGTTGAAGTATTGTCTCCATGGGAGTTGCAATAGGCTAACAATCCATCCTCCAAAATTTTTGGAGCATAGTATTGGCATTACTTTATTTGAGACACAAAGATGTGATGTCCATTTTTTCATACCTCCAAACCAAGGCAATAGTGCAATAGCCTAAGTTCTATCATGTCGAACAATTACTTAAGATCATTCTTTATAGAATCAATCATCTTCACTATGCTACTAGTGATGACTAGATCATTGATATACACAACCAACATAGATCCATCTAAAACCCGGATCTATCACGCACTGAGAGGGATCCAATCTCTTGGGGTGTAATTTTTTTAAACATTAAGAAAAAATTTACACCTCAAGGTATTTGATCCTTCTCATTGCTTGATATATCTAGGTTTAAAATGAAATCAATATCATTTAATTTGTTTTTTTTTAAGCCAACATCATTTGCATTTTTTTTATTATGGGACAACGTGTTACATAACGTACACAACATTACATGTTACAACATCTCCGCCATACTGGGTTGTAGAGCACCTCGCTACTCTCGGTGCAATGAGAATCACAACCTCCCCACCTTGCTCCTTGAGGTAGAGATTTTGGATCATATGTGACTCCTTTAGAATCCATGTTGTTGAAGATTCTCATTAGTTTTTATGTACCGGGCTTGGGGATCCTACTTGAGACCATACAAGGACTTGATAAGTCCACATATCTTTTTTTGTCTATCAGGTTTGATTAAACCATCAGGTTAGGTCATGTAAAATCCCTCTTGTAGATCTCCATTAATAAAAACACTTTTTACATCCATTTGATGGAATTTCTGGTTGAATTGTGCAACAATAGTGAAAACCATCATGATTGTCTTTATCTTCGTTGCAGGAGCAAAGATCTCCTCTTACTCAACCCCTTCTTTCTATGTGTATTCCTTTGCAACAAATCTTGCCTTGTACTTCTCAATGCTGCCACTAATTTATACTTGGTATTAAAGATGCACTCACAATTGATAGGCTTCTTTTCAGTTGGAAGATCAACAAGTTTCCATGTAGTGTTCTTCATCAATGACTACTATTCAACATCGATTGCTTATTTCCAAGGCTTTGAATATTAAGCTCCATGATCTGTCAAAAGATTATGTAACTATGTTCATAAGGGCCAAATTCACCTCTTCACAAGCCAAGCTGTGATTTTGTGGTCTTGTAGTGGAAGTGTCTGGGACCGTTCCATCCAATTTTGCATCTTGAATGGTATTATTATACCACTTGGGCATATGTTGAGCAATACCTATAGATAATGGAGCTAGTGGACACCATTGATTGTCATTTCCATCTTCATCATTAATGCCTTCATCATATTTAGAAATGTTGTCAAGATCATTGACTATAGCAGGTGCTTGTGTGGAGGGACGATTGGACTCACCCTTCTCATCAAATACAACATCTCTACTTATATATATTTTCATGGTTTTAAAATCCATAAGTTGATAAGCTTTAGACTCTTCATTGTACCCTAGGAATATACATTGTAAGGACTTATTGTCAAGCTTTTACCTCTTCTTCTTTAGAACAAACATATGATCTTTCCAATAGGCTTATAACCATACCATGCTTCATGTGGTGTGATCTTGTTGAATGCTTTGGTGGTGCACAATTTGACGATTAAATCATTATGCAAACTACTTCTACCCAATATGATTGATCCGAGTTTGAGTCCTCAATCATGTTGCATACCATTTCCATACAGGTACAATTCCACCTCTCAGCAACAACATTTTTTTGTGGTTTATATGGAGCAGTTAGCTACGGGTGAATAACATGCACTTTCATAAAGTCAGATAATTCATGATTGTTGTACCCCCCCCACGATCTAAGCAAATGACATGAATGTGATGACTATCTTACCTTTCCACATGGGATTTGAATTCTTTAAAGATTTGAAAATATTAATCCTTTGTATTTAAGCAGTATACCCACATTTTTCATGAGTAATCATCAACAAAAAGATGCAAATATTGGAATCCACTAACATTGAGTCCCATCGGTTTGTACTAGATCCAATGGACCAGTTGCCCAATATTTAATTGTGCTAGATGGAGCTCCATGTTGCTTTCTAGCTAAATAACAAGATAATGGTTCATCTACCTTCTTTAGTGAGGGAATACCTTTCACCATATTATGCATATTGAGTGCAAGTAGATACCTAATAATGAAGTGTCCACACTACCTATGCTAGAGATTTGTAGAGTATGTATCTTAGACAACTAGATCTTTATTGTTGTTGTTGACAACATCAAGCTAGAACATTTTGCCTATACCTAAATATTTTCTAACAATTTTCGAGGATCTAGACTTGTCTCAAATGGGCACATATTTTTTCCATTTTGTTGATCACATTCAACCTTAAGGTTGTGATCAAGCAATTGGCTTATAGACAATAGATTCTTTGTTAATATTGGAACATAAAGAATCTCAGTAACTTTACAACATGATTATCAAATGGTAGGGAAACATTATTTGTACCTTGGATACAATAGGATGAATCATCTCCCAAAGACACATGGCCACAATTAGTTGAATGATCCAAATTAGTGAATTGATCTTATCTTCCTGTCATATGCCGAGTTGCTCCAAATTCCATATACCAGATGTAATTTGAAGGAGGAATTTCCTCACTAGTCTATGCAACATAAATGTAATCCTTGTCAGAAGGATTATTGTCTTCTATAATATTGCCATGTTGTTATTATTTGGAATACTTACTCTTCCAACTTCAATGAGCTAGGTATTTATCTTTGATCTTTGTTTCAATAGTTGTCGTGTTAGCTTCTTGCTACTTGATGAGCTATTGGTGAATGCATTATACCAACAATCCTTGAGTTCATGACCTTTTTTCCATAGATGAGACATATCTTTTGTTGTTTCTGTGGCATTAATTGTTTAGAAGGATGATTTGAATTTCACATGGGATTCTTCCCTTTCTGATGGACTACCAATGCATGACCTTCGTTTGTTTCATCATCACCATTCAAAGACTCTTCTTGCTGCAACATGTTGGCCAACAACTAAAAATTTGGCTTTTAATTGGTGAAGTTTAAATTTGTCACAAATATGTTATAAGAAGATGGAAGTGCTCTTAGAAAAATAGGCACTAAGAAAGCAAGGCTTTTAGTTCGACAACTTGTCAGAGAAAAGTTTCAATCTTCTCATTGGTCTTCAATTGCATAGAATGTAATCGACTTTGGAAATGTAGAATCTGATTTTGAATATTTTCCTCATAAACCATGTTGAGTTTGTTCTAAGCATTTTTTGTAGTGGTTGAGTCATGAATATGAGGTTGGACCTCTTCCGACACCCAAAAATGATAATCAACTTGGATTTCTTATTGGATTTCTTATTAACCTTGTCAAACTTGGACTGCTAATCAACATTAGTTACATGCCTAGTAATTGTACCATCCACAACTGCCCATAAATATTCAAATGCAATATGATTTTTACCTTTGTTTTCCATGTTGAGTAGTTGTCACTATGAAGAATCTATGAATCAAGTAAAAATAGTATATCTGTTGTACTTGTAGCTAGTATGTATTATGATATACAACTTTCACAATGCTTTTCAACTATTTAGCTATCAAAGGAAAAAGCAAAATTATGATCTTTCCACTCTAACCTTTTTACAATTTTCTTTGTGCAAAAGAAGACACAAAAAAAATTACAACAATTCCTGGAAAATCAAATCACCTTCCATGGATTAACTCAAAAGTGAGAATGTGTAACTCTTCTCATGTGGACCATGCTTTGTTGTTTCAACTTGAAACCAATGCCATATGTATAAAAATAGAAACTTAAAGAGCCACTACTTCAAATAATTTAGACAAAAATTATCAATACCTCCATGTTAGAGCTTTGAGAGTGTTTTAGTTTAAGGCCACTATAATATGATGTTTGGGATTTTCCCTACTAGAAATTGGTTGTCAAACATTTGTTATATCGTTGTGGGGTAGTGTCCAGGTCGTTGGACTAAAGGTCTTATTTGCAGATAAGAGATTGTTGAGAAGGCATGGATCGTTAGAGGCAGATAGTTGTTGGAATGATTTAGTAGAGGGAAAAATTGGTTGTTGTCAGAAGTAGAGATATGGCTAAATTGGTTGTTGTTAGAAGTAGAGGTTGGATGGGACCAAGTTATATGTTACTAGTGGCCCACATATTTGTGTAGATGTGCCTATGTGTAAATGATGTAGACTAGAGTTGTTGGAGCCACGATCGATACACAAAATTTTCATTTATTTTTGTTTAAAACAATTTTTTTTAAAATTGGATTCTAATTTTTATTATTTTTTTAGTGTTGGATTTTTTAATGTATTTTTTTATTTTTTAAATTGTCTTTTTGAAGTTTTTTTTTTAATTTTCAAGGGGTTTTAAAAATAAATTAAAAGGATGGTGCATGGCAATCTTTTATTTAAAATTGGCTTAAGGAGGTTGTACAACCCATGTATGAACTGCCATGTTGACACCTTACATCAGCTGACGGAGGCTCATCCAAGGGATTCACAAGAGGATAAAGTGGGAGGACAATTGGATACCCACGAAATAGAAGGAAGAACACGTCAGAGTGACGTAAGAGGAGAGAGATCCTTTCACTCGTCCTAATAGTTTTTGCATTGAAGTTGGCTTGTCATTTCTCCCTTTGCACGATCGACCAAATCATGACCACGAATGGGAATGTAGGTCCCCAAGTAATTTGTAGTACAATGGATTTGGGAGAGGACGATGGTAGCTATCTCCTCATGATTACTGTTGGGCCCTGGAAATGCCCCTTTTTGGCCATACTTATTACATCATTTTTCCCCGATTACATCCCATTTTTCACAAGCCATATATATGCCTTTATTCCAGATCAATCAATTATCTTGATAGGTATAACTCATTATTGCTTTATTCATTTTATGCCTAAGATTCTTAAAGTTCTGGATTCTAGCCTTTGATTTATGCTAACTTATGTGATTTCATTAAGTTAAGATCAAAGCATAGGTGTATCAATCGCCATGCCTTGGGAAAGAATCATATGTGGGTCAACTATTAATCTTCTAACTCAATTCCTCATATTTTCAAGGGACAACGCATCTCTCCACGTGAGCTGTAACAGGTTGCTGAAACAGAGCATAACTGCAACAGACAAGACGCCTCCCGATTGGTTGAACCGTTGATCCATTGACTGCTAGTATAACAACATCTTTCATGACTAATGGCCTCATTCATTATGGTTGTAACAGTTAGCTGTAACTTTGCAGCATGAAGATCGTAGATCTTCATTGTTGCATGAAATTAGTGGATCACGAACTACATTCCTCATGTATAAATTCGGGAAGGCTTTCCAAGTCTGGAGTTGGATAATTATTATTTTGTACGGGCTGTAATAGAGAACTGAGACTGTGAATTACCATCTTTTAATGAAGAGCAGAGTTACTTACATTTCTGTGTCTTAATTCGTGGTAGTTCACAGCATCTCTGTTAAAAGGCCAGGGCCCTCCTTCTGAAAGAGATTGCCGAGTTAAGTAGGTAGTTATATTTATTCATTTCCTATCATGTGTTGTGGAATTGCATTAGGTGTATTTCCGATAGCTGCAACCGAGAGTTTATGATTGCATTCTTTATTGGTAGTTTATTTCCTGCATATGAATAGCTGCAACTGCGTGGTGTGACAGTCAACTGTGTAGGTTAGTTTGATTAATGCATGTGTGTTCAATAGCTGTTACATCCAAGCTCAGCTCCATTCCTTTCAATCATTTATGCTTTCTAAGATTTCTAATGGTTATCAATTTATAGTTCAAGTTTATTTCTTAATTCTGGTTGTTGTCATATCTTTAATTGAATTCATAGATTAGGCAGATCATGGTTGAGTTACAGTAGTTGTTGGATGGATCATTTTGGTAAAGATTGAATACTGTAGTTTGATAATTATAGGATTTAACTTCTTGCAAAAGTAATCTAGTTCAATTTCATTCTTAGATCAATAACTGCTAGGTTGATTTCTGTAGGAAGGTAGTTGCACTTTGAATTCCTAGATGTATGAGTTAGATTAGTTTTCTTTATGGAATGAGTTGGCTGAGCAGATAGGTAGGATTATCATCTTTATTTATTCAATCAATTGCTAGAGATGTTATGCATAGATTGTGCTTATTGCCATTGAAATAAAATACCTCCCTGGGTTTGACAATTTATATTGAGCATCCTGTGTGTTAGTTGTAATTAATTGACATATAGGGTGACCAACATTTTGGAGCCGTTGCCGGGGAATGGTAATAGATAGACATAGTTAGTAGTTGGTTTTATTTGATTTGATTTTAGTTTAATCATTTACAACATGCATGAATACAAGAAAAACAAATCAGGAACCCCCTTTGAATACTAACATTGCAGGTGGAAGAGGTCGAGGTTGTAATATAGGTCAGGGAAGACACACATACATTGACGAAATAATTGCTAGAGTTGATTCTTCCACTAGACCACTGCGCACATATACAGGAAGAGGAAATTATGTTCCTCCCCATCTTGAGAATTCAGCATCAACAGTGGAGAATACAATGGGACCTTCAACTCTTGTTGCAGAAAATAAACCTCCTGAAGATAAGGGAAGCGTTGTGGGTGTACCGGATAGAGAGGAGATTTATCATGTCAACGAAACCAGAGTTACTAAAGAAGTGTGGTTGGAGACTCGCCGAATAGCATAGGGAGAGAGGAGAAGAGAAGAAGAGAGGAGAAGAGAAGAAGAAGCAAAAGCAGAGGAAGAACGCATAAAGGAAGCCATTGAATTTTGGACTAAAGCCATGGCTGATAGACAACAGGAAGGAGAGAATGAACATAGGGAGAACCGGGAAGAAGAAGTGGAAGATAATCAGCCTGGTAATATTGTGTATACATTAGAATTCCCTATCCTCTAGACACTTGGAGCAGCTCCCATGAAAAACATCTCACCATCAGTTCTCCTGAATTTCCATGGTAAATCTTCTGATGATCCTGATGAATTTCTTTTTGAGTTTGATATCCTCTGTCACAACTATGATTACACCTCTAGTGCTCAGAAGCCAAAATTGTTCCCAACCACCTTGAAAGGAAATGCTCTACGCTGGTTCATGAGTCTATGTTGTGAGACCATCACTACTTGGGACCAAATGAAAAACACCTTTCTCTCTAAGTATCAGGAATATTGTAGAACCAGGGATAGAAAGGAAGAGTTGTTTAAAATGGTTCAGAAGGAAGAAGAGATCTTGGAAGACTTTTTGGAAAGACTGCTCTACAATTTACAAAGGTCTGGACACACTGAGATTGGAAAAGATGTACTTAAGATTATTTTGCTACGAGGAATTAGGGAAGATTTCCTTGATATGTTGAATTTGTTGGGGAAAGGGGACATCTCAAAAGAACCCTTCGAGAAGATCGTTGAATTATGTCGAAGGTACTCAAGGGGATCCTTTAGAACTAACAAACGAGATAAGGATTGAGATCAGGATGTCTTCACTAGGACACAGAAGTCAGCTAGTGGAGGAGCCACTTGAGCAGAGATAGGAAACTTGCTAGAGAATTTTAAAACTGATATGATGAGCTCCATTTCCTCAGAGTTAGATGTCTTGAGAGAAAAACAAAGGCAAGTAGTAGAAGATCTTACACTTGGTGTATTCTGTCCCAAATGTAGGAAAAAGCATCCACTGAAAGAATGCCCGCTGGACAAAGCAGAAATATGTAGAATATGTGAGTTGGAGCATGACACCAAGGAATGTCCCTCACTAACTAAGGTCAAGGCAGTTCTGCAGGCATCCACTTCAGATGTGGAACAAGCTTACTTCATTGCACATAAGAAACCAGGGCAGCTTCGCAATCAAGGTATGAATCAAGACCCATCATTTTTTTTGAATAATATGAATGGTATGAACAATATGAATAATATGAATATACAATTCCCTTCACATTATTTTGGTAACCAGTGGCATCCATCTCAGAATCCAATGCAAAATCCTAATTCTTGGACACCATGGTCACAACAGTCAAACAATAAATCCCCTTGGAATTCCAACTGGAGAAATTCTTACCAAGGAAATAACTTCCCCCATCACCAGACTCAGGATCAACAGTATCCTCACCAGCAATACCAACATCCATAGTTGCAATTCCAAAACAATGTCGCACCTACGAATGCAACACTTCGACCACAGCTACCTGCACAACCTAACCCAAACCCAAACAATAAAGCAGTCCATCAGTTTGAGACTGTCAACATGCCGACGTATTCCATTTCCCAAGTTCCCTGCAATGATATACAATTACGATCAGGGAGTGTCACCTACCCAAATTTTGAGACTATTTATTTTATTTGCAAAAACTTTATGTTAAATTATAATTACAAAGTTTTGTAATTATGACCAAATCTGGTCAAGGATGTTTGTAATGACATATTATTATTATTTAATAAATTAAAACAAGAGACAAATACCCAAGGGAACTGTTAAATGAGTGTTCACTAACCCACTAGGAGGAATGGAAGCTGTTAGAAGGCATGGGACATGTGTTAGCATTTACACTCCACCACTAGCTGTTGGTTATGGGACAACTACCCCTAAATTTGTGGCATTATCCCCCAGGTGGGTGGAAGAGAGCTGTTAGCTCATTAATGACCAGGTTAACCACTAAAAGGCCTAGGCAGCCTAGATAAGGCAATTCGAATTGAGCAGGGAGCTCCACATTATTTTCTGCAGAAATAATTCCTTAAGTGTATCAAGTGATCACTGAGAGATTCGAATAGGGAGGTTAAGTGAATGTGCATTGTGAGTCTGCTAAATTTATTTTGAGAAGGAAACCAGAGGTGTTGTTGCATGTCTCTTTGACTGCTAAGTCTATATGACTGGATGAACTATTTTGTTGCTGCAAGTGGATGACCTAAAGCTTCTACAGATTCTTCTTCCTAGTGGTTCAGTGAACAGGCTCAGGGGTCCTAAGGAAAGTAATTTGGCTGTCTTCAGGAGTAGGTTGGGTGGAACAGGCTCATTGGGTTGTTTGTTTCTCCTACATTCATCAGGTTCTACTGTTCTGTCTTGTTATTTTCAGTTAAATGATTTTCTGCAATTTAGGTTTAGTATTTACAGTTAATGACATACAGAAGTAACTGTTTCAATTTCTGACCTAGGTATGATTTTGTATAATGATGATTAAGTAAATGAGATGATTGATTAAATATCTTCTCTGCATTTTTCCCTTACTATTTTCTGTATAGTACTCTAGTATAGAGAAGTAGAATTAAGTTAGATGATTGATGGGAAGAATGCCAAGTGAATGGATAGACTAACACTGTAGTGTTTCTTTTAATTCTGCAATATCAATTATATATGTCTAAACTCAGAATATAGAACAGCATATCATAAAACATATATATATATATATATATATATATAGCATTTTCTTTACTTAGTAATAATAGTAAAACATTTCATCTCTGCACAGAAACTAGGTTTTCAATTATCACTATCTATTTTTCCTTTTTGAAAGCTAATGCTATGCATTCTAATATTATTCTTTCCAACAGTAAGGTGCTATAATTCCACTTATTTCAGGCATCATCATTTCTAGAAATTTAACAACAACAATTTAAATATGTCTTTTACACAGAGTTACTACCCAGTCCACGTAATACTGAATATATATTTATCATTCGCAAATATTTTTCCTTGGAATTATCATTCTCAAATATTAGTATCACTGTATATTACTATTTCATGCAGTATCCATATCTCATATTTTGATTTAGTTATCAACTACAATCATTAAATTCAAACACATTCATTATAGGCAGAACCCTAACTGTGTTTTATTTTTTATTTAGCATTCTTTTGCAATACATTAGACATAGGAGCGAAACCCTTAAAAAGGAAAACAAATCATTTATAATTTCATGACAGGTTCATAACCGGTTCGATGGTCAAAACCTCATATTCAAAATAGTAATACAAATATTATCAGTTTCCAAATAGATTAAGTTTTCATGCTCAAACATTGTTGAATACATACATAAACATTAAATGAAAACAAACCATATAATTACATGAACACTAGATCTTAGTTCAAAGTTTACGAATCAAAAACATTAAGTTGGCTCTCGGCCATTACCCAAAACGATAGCATAGTCTTTAGTTAAACACAGAACAAGCAAAACCTACCAATCGAAACCTACAGGGTAGGGTTTCGACTGCTTGGAACAAGGTCGAACCCTTTGGAACGTAGCCATTATAAATGCATGATAGTTCAAGTATCAAATTATCACAAATTTGGAGTATGGCTCACAGTTTTAAAAACATTTAAACATTATCAAGTTACAAAACCAAATTCTTTGCATTTCCAGTTGAACCGAGGGATAAAACCCTCTCAAAAGTTACATTCTGTTATAAATTATCTACGTTGAAAACAACACTACATGCTTAACGCCGTGTGGGTTGAGGATTTCATCCTCCCCAGGCTGCCAAACAACTCACAACTTTTTCGACGGAGATCACTTCCCATAGCCCAGGTTAAACATAAAGTCTTGGCTAAGACTACGTGAAGATCCAACAGTCACCTAACTGAAGCAACAGGGTAACCACTGAAGCTTACCAAGTCTTGCAATTGCCAGTTAACCAAACTCGAGCTTGAAATACGAATGTCGAAAGAACCTGCCAAGCAGCTAGGGTATGGTCAAAACGTATCATAATAGAAGTTGCCAGTAAAACAAATTAACATAAACTACAACTATTAAAAAGGGACAGGTAATAAACCCGTTACATTACCTTGATAGTTATTCCTGGAGCAAAGACATCGCAGCCATTGTTAAACCTAGCCACCACTTCACTTTTGAACGCAACAGAGGTCGAAGACAACTAAGAAATTCTACCATTCAACATATACAGAAGACCGACCACTGGATTCAACCTACACCCAATATTACCATCAACCTCGGAGTTCTTCCATTATCAATTCAAGTGCGGTAACTCTCATCATAAGCTCGGCTCTTTAAACTATTGAAACTGGTATCAAAAGAACCAACAAGTCACGGGTTCGAATCGTGGAGAAACTCAAAAGAACTGTCTAACGAAACCCTGGAGTTTCTCGACCTGTCGACCTCTCCACAGAGCCACCTCCCAACACACTGAATGCCCAAGGAAAACAATAACCACGTAAACGTAGTGGAGTTTAGGGTTAAGACCAAAGTCCAAGACCCATGTATGATCAACGATGGAGATTCACTTGATCAACACTTCGTACCCCCAAGCAACTACCATATTTATGACGGGAATTAATCACTATTTCCACCGTGGAGACAGCTAGGACAACCCCCAAGCTAGATAATATACAACTCGACCATGTAAACTGCCTTGTCACATTACCTACACATGATATGGACCACGATGGTAGCCACGGTGACATTCCACTGAATCCAATTGTTGGGAGTATTAAATGCCAAGGGTGGATACGAACGCTTGCCAACACATTTTCCACTATTTCATTATTATCCAAACCTTTCATAGGTTTCTACGTTGAATATGGTTGCCACCCTGTCATAACATGTTCCATGTGATAAGTATAGTTCATTTTGGTAAGACCTAGTTATATACATGGTATGATTTATAAGGTTCAAAGGGTCACGACGATTGTATCTATGCATATAGTTTACATGTTATAGAAATTCAATAGAATTCACATATAATATATGCTATAGGAATTTGTATATAGTATTAAGTTATAAATAGAACTTGCATATAGTTATAAGCATTGGGAATTATACGTTTAAATAGAATTTGCATGCTATAGGAATATATAGAACTTGTGAATAATTTACAATGTGGGAATTATATTGAAGGTGACCTATAGCTTATACTATAGGATATGCATATGACATGGCATATAGTTCTTGCACTTTAGAAATGCATAATAGTTGCATGTAGTGAATATATCAAAGTATTTGTACAATAAGTACATACAGTTGTATATAATAGAACCAGCTTGGTAATTACATGGAGTTTTCATAACATAGGATAGAGCAAGAAGTACATAACAATCATACATATTAATATGAAAACCAGATATTAACGGAAGAGATATCACTGGTTGCATTTCGACATTATTCTCTAAAAACTATTAAGACACGTGGAGATAACCAAAACTAGTTAGGAACTCTTTTGTCACACTTCATAAACATTAAAGCCCTTACCTGTAATCTGCGAAAGGAACGATTCAAATGCTTTAGCATGGAAGCTAAGTAAGCCTCGAGGTACCCTCAAGACCCCTTTCATCATCAAAAGAAGAACAACAGTTAGCACTTGTAAACAATTATAATTGACAGAACATTGACATAAGTATTATAAAAATATAACTGAATTTCAAATAGCATCTGAGTGTAGACTTGTCGTCATCATAATTAATTATTAGTTAAAAGAATTAACATTCATTTTATTTCCGCATTCGCATTTTCAATATTTAATGCTATTTTGTGAATTTATGGGATGTTATAGAGAGGGTAGTGGAACCCATCATCACTGAGGATGTTCCATCCCCAGTGACTGAAACTGGAGTGAGTCAGCACTATGAGAAAATTTTTCATTCAACAATCCCCATTATTGAGGATGCTGACATTCCTACTGAAATAGTGGCTGAAACTCAGGAAGTAACACATGACGAAGCACAACCTACACAATTGATGAGAGAATTGCCATACCCTGAATGATTGGCCCTGCAGAAAACAGTGGAACAACTTCGATTCAATCTCTTAGGAGAATTGAAAAATTTGTATGTCAAAATTCCACTGTTACAAGCCCCCCATGACATGCCCATTTATGCTAAGACTCTCAGGGATTTGTGTATCAAGAAACCAGGAAGAAAGCCTAGGGATCCTCCCACTGTCCATGTATTGGGAAAACTTTATGAATTGATAATGGGGAAGACTTCTGTGGAAAAATACGATGACCCTGGAAATCCTACTGTGACAGTTCACATAGGAAACACGCAAATCGCCAATGTCTTAGTATACTTAGGCGCGGCTATTAACGTTATGACCATAGAAACTGTGAAGAAACTTGGACTCACTAACCTTCGACCGACCCCTACTATTTTGGAACTTGCTGATAGATCAACAATCAAGCCTGAGGGGATCCTAGACGACCTTGTTATCTCAGTTGAATCATGGGAATACCTTGCGGATTTCTTGGTGTTACAGCTGAAATATCAGTTGGGGGGACACCCACTAATCCTAGGAAGACCATGGTTGGCCACAACAGATGCCTGTATCAGTTGTCGGTCGGGATCTATGACCATCTCAGATGGGACTAAGATCAAGAGCCTAACCTTGTACCCTCCAGCTCGAACAAGCACAGAAGCTAAAACTCCACTTTGGGCAGATTTGGAGGAGGAAGAAGGTGTTCAGTCGTAATTAACAATAGGGATATCCTTAACATTTAAAGATGAAACAGAGGACGATGCCATTAACAGTTTCATCAGTGAGCCCACATCTATCAACAAGCATGTTTACCAGATTCTTAAAAGTACATTAGATGAAGCAGAACAAGAAAATATTATAGAAGAAACTCTAGTCAGTGATGCCAGTATAATCCCAGTACTCCAGAATTCGAAAAGTGTACCAGTGGAAATAGAGCCAGGGAAAACATTGAACATCAATTCAAACCTTGCGCCCACTGAGTTGGAACAGCTAGTCACTTTGTTGAAACACCGTAGAGGAGCTTTCGCTTGGGATTATACAGACATGAAAGGGATTCCTTCTAATCTATGTACCAATCACATTTACATTAAGAGCGACTCTAGGATTGTGTGTCAACCACAACGAAGGATGAACCCGAACCTAAGAGACATCGTGAAAGAAGAGATCCAAAAACTTTTGGAAGCAATATTTATATACCCGATTTCAGACAGTGAGTGGGTTTCTCCACTCGTGATTGTGCCAAAGAAGAATGGGAAATGGAGGATCTGCGTGGATTACAGAGAATTGAATAAGGCAACAAAAAAGGACCACTTCCCCTTACCTTTTATCGATTAGGTCCTTGATACCTTGTCTGGGAGGAAGTATTTCTCCTTTCTGGATGGTTTTAGTGGCTACAACCAAATCCAGATTGCTCCAGAAGACCAGGACAAAACCACTTTCGCCTGTCCCTGGGGGACTTTTGCATACCGGGTACTTCCTTTTGGGTTGTGCAACGCACCAGCTACATTTCAGAGAGCAGTGATTGGAATCTTTTCAGAGATGGTAAATGATTGCATGGAGACTTTACTCCATATGGTGATAGTTATGAAGAAGCATTGAAAAATTTAGAAAAGGTCTTGAAACGCTGTGAACAAAGCCAGCTCTCTTTAAGCACTGAAAAGTGTCATATGATGATGAGCGAGGGCATAGTTCTGGGGCACTTCATCTCTTCTGATGGTATCCAGGTAGATCTTTTATAGGTTAAATCTGCACTTCTTCGTCCGTGATCACATCTAGCTATCGATCACACAAAAGGACAACTTGGATTGAAGAGCATGATTTCCCTAGATGATGTATGGACTAGACTTACCCCTCCGCAGCTGACAAAACTCTCATTTTACCTACTTTTTGGGAAAAACGCTACCCTATAAGCATGATAGTAGCATTTTCCTGCTGAAATACTCTGCTCCACTTCAATAAAGTAGTGTTTGCCTTCTGAAATACTCTACTTTGCTTCAATAGAGTAGCGTACAACTCAAAAAATCTTGCAAACGTTGGTTGTAAAGTAGGAAAGTTGTATATTGAATGCTACTCCACTTAAGAAAACTAGGGTACACCTTAAAAAGTAATCAAAAATATATTAATTTGATGAATTGGGATTAGTTGAAGTTGGTTTTGCAACTTCCCCAACTTCCCAATCAAACTACCTCTCGATCCAAACTGCCTACCTTGTCCCATAAATATAAGGGGGATAGATGAGAGGGGTTACTTATATGGTCATAATGACCTAAGGAGAAGAAACTATGCATTAAGGGTTGTTATGCTGGAGTAATTCCAAAGTTAGTGTGAAGAGCAGGAGCCTAGGATCTAGTTGCACAAGCACTCTGAATGATCAGGTATAATTGTATTGATTATTTGCTTTTGACAATAAAGGTTGAAATGCCCTTTTTGTCCCAATCAAATGTCTAATGGATTGCATATTTGTTTGGATTAAATGCTTGATTGTATTTGATGTCTAAATTGTGTTTCAATTTCATCATTGTTATATCAGTCAAGATATGCTGAGGAAGGTATCTTTGTATTGCAGGTTCTCCAAATGGAAGATCAAGTGAAGGATTGAGCGGAAGATCAAGCAAGAGCTAGGATCGAACATCGTTAATAATGTATGCCTTCTAAGATCTTGATCTCTTTCTTTTTGTAGAAACCTATGTGATATGATTAATGCATTTACCTATCACCCCAGAAGTTGGTAGTGTCCCTCTCCTTGCTATAGGGTAGAATTCCCGAACAACAGACTGGTGACTCCGCTGGGGACCGGCTGTTTTCTGTTCTAGGAGACTCATTTAACTTTTCTTCCAGTACTTTTTGATCTTTTTGATCCTCTGAGAGGCTTGGTAGGTTATTGTATCCTGTTTCCATTCCTTGACTCATCTCAGTTTGAAGTTTTAAAGCTTGTTTTAAGCCTTCTCTGGCATGAACACTGGTATCCCTTGCACACAGTAGCGTACACTTATTGAAAAAAGTTGCTTTACCTATTGCACAGTAGAGTACACATTCTGAAAAACCCTTCTTTCCCTACTGCACAGTAGGGTACACCTCCCAGTGTGCACAGGTTTATACACTGCATAGTAGAGTTTTTCCTGTAAGTCTCTGTTTGCTTTTGGGATTTGATTTCTAGCCTCTTGCCTTGTCTTCTTAACTGATCCTTGAGGTCTTTAGGCCCTTGTTGAGTCTTGTTTGCCTCTCCTAAGTCCCTTAGGTCATCTTTTTCTTGCTTGAGTACTTTTGAAGTGTCTTGTTTGTTTGTGGCTCTTTTTTGAAGACTGTGCTTTGCTCCTTGTTGGACATAGTTGCACTCCTGTACCCTAGATGCTTGTTGCAGGTATACAAACCTTTGTTTCGTAACATTTGTTGTTTGTGGCAACTCTAAGCATACTTTGACGGTGTCTTGGCCTTTGATTTAGGGTTTGACCCCAAGTTGGAGTCTTTAGGGTGTTTTCAAAATTTTTGAGTCTAGACACTTCCTGATTGCTTTGTCAGTTTCAGTTTCAAGTAAGTTGAAGTCTTTTAGTTTGCTTCCATTTGAGTCTTTGTGATTGTAAGGCCATCTTTGGTTCACTTGCCTACCTGTTTGCTTGGATGAGTGCTTTCTTGGGGTTCTTGGTTCTTTGGAGCAACCTTTGAGGTCTGCATTTCCATTTTAAGCGTCTCTTATCCCTGTTTTCTTTCCGCTTTGTTTCCAAGCCCAAAGTTTTTGCTTCTAAAAACTTTGTAGGACAAGTCCTCGTCAACTCACCGAGTTGATTGTTGTGAGCTTTAGAGTTTCTTTCCTTACTCACTTTTTCTCTTTTAGGTCTTACTTGCTTCCATTTTTTAGTTCTTTTTCTTTTACATATATCAGAAAAGGCAAAAAATGAGTTTGGTAGTTTAAAGTAGTAAGACTTATGATCATTTTGAAGTAGCGTAGTTTACTTTGTTTTGAATTTGAAAAGAAAATAAAAAGAGACTTGTTTTAGGTTTGCTTATCTTTAGTTTTGGAAAACAATGAATGAGAAAGTTTAGTGAAATTTTTTACTTTTATGTACTTTCCATTTCTGTCACAACCACGCCACACAATGCACTGCAACCTTTGAGTAAAGAACAACCCTTAAAAAGAATAATTAATAAAATTTATTAGCAACTTTTCTTTCTATGGATGTCACTACACCAACTAGATTAGGCTAGGGTTTTGGATTAGAACACACTTTAACTATCCGAAACCATTTTTCATTACTCAATAATCGTAGTGAGACTGTTTTTAGGTAAACCCATTGACATCAAAGTTGTTCTGGAAGCTCCACTGAAACCAGAGTTAAGCACGAGGTCTTGCGAAGGTGAAATAGTGAGGATACCCCTTCACGTTTCATTCGGAGCATACACCAAGGTTGGTTCGCGTACGGGGATCCTTTTGGATTTCTGGCTTAGCTACCCTGCCCATGCATTCTAGTCGAACGTACAACTGTCCCCCAAAGCTTCTTTCGTGTTAATGGTAGCCTTAATATCTTGACTTTAGGGATTCTTACATAGGTGGCAGTGAAAGGCTATTTTCATTGTACCTAAGACAGATACAGAAGGTAACCCTTTTCAGTAATCCTGGGAGGGCAGTTTGGTGATTCAAATGCTTGCACCTAGAGGACCTGAACTGGACGCAGTATAACTATTCTTTGATGCTCTACTAGCTTGTTCTGGGCCCTGATCATCCCAGAATTTCTATTGAGAGTATTCACCATCCTTGTTTGCCTGGTTTTGGATACTTAGGATTTTGTAGTAGTGTGCTTTGTGTGCCTCTCGTCCTTAGTTGGCCTTAGATATTTCTGGCCCATTGAGTCAGAACTATGGATAGCATCTTAGTGAGCACCAATCAAGGGACCCATGTTCAAGGGGATCCTTTTTCTTTTCCATTCATTGGGAACATTGGTACTCCCTTAATGGCTACCTTGAATCTTTCGAGATTCACTATAGGGCTACCAGTTTGGTTGTTTTCCACTCCGAATGCCTTGCATGCTCCTAATGCTTCTCAAGTAAGCACCTCACATCAAGAGCATCAGAAACCTATGCCCACTTCTCCAGTAACATCTTCTCCTCCTCCTTCTACCTCATGTGGTGAAATTAGTAATACTAGTAACTAGCAGTCTAAAAGGAATAGACAGAGGAAGAATAGGAAGAAGATGTCAAAGCAAGGGGGTAGCCACCCAGCCTCTAGAGGTCATGCTGGGGGCACTTACCCAGCCTCTGGAGGTCACACTGGGAAAAAACACTCAGTCACTGTGAATCATAATGAACCTAGCCACCCATCCTCTGGAGTTCATGCTGGGGGCACCTACCCAACCTCTGGTGGTCATGTTGGGAGAACTCGCTCAGTCACTGTAAGTCATACTGAACCCAGCCACCTAGCCTCTTGAGTTCATGCTAGGGGCACCTACCCAACCTCTGGTGGTCATGTTGGGAGAACTCACTTAGTCACTGTAAGTCATACTGAACCCACCCACCCAGCCTCTGAAGGTGATGCTGGGGGAAACTACCCAGCCTCTGGAGCTCATGCTGGGAGAAAACTTTCAGTCACTGCAAATCATACTGAAAGCATGTCTTCAACCACTGTTGCTCATGTTGAGGACACGTATTTGATCATTGCTAGTCATATTAATGACAAGTCACCAGTTCCTGTGAGTCATACTGGAGACACTGAATCGGCCACTGCAATTCATGCTGAGAATGTTTACATTGTCGAAAAACCTAATAAACAGAAGCTTAAGTTCCCTTGTAAGTTTTGCGAGGGAGACCATCTTACTCACCGGTGCCCTGCTATTCCAAAGGTGCAAAGAGTGTGGTCCATAGTTCAAAAGTATTCTGCTTCTGAGCAACTAGCCAATGCAAGTCATGCTGGGGGCAAGTTGTCAGCCAATGCTAGTCATGCTGAGAGTACTGTTGTTGTTACTGAGTCTAAGCTTATAGGACGCAAGCCAAAGTTCCCTTGTAAACGTTGTAAGGGAGATCACCTTACTCACCGGTGCCCTGCTATTCCAGAGGTACGGAGAGTGTGGTACATGTCTGAAGGATCCTCTACTCCTGAACTGTCTATAGATTCCCAACAACCTAATCAACCTTTGGTTGATAAAGTGGTTGAACAAATGAAATCTTTGGTCAACCCCACTATCCCTTCGGAGAGTGAAGTGGTTGAACCAATGCAATCTTTGGTCAACCCCACTCTTCTTTTGGAGAGTGAAGCGATCGAATCGATGCAATCTTCGACCGATCCCATCAGTCCTTCTGAGAATGATGCACCTATCCGTGAAGTCTTCTGCATTACCAGTTCGGATGTCTCTGAAAATAGGGGCACTACATCTGTGCCGAGTGAACCCCTACCAAGCTCCGGGATCATTTCCTTTGATTGGAATAATCTAACTGGGCCTCACCTTCCTTCTTCTTCACCTTTCCAGATAAAGGTTGATATTGGAAACCATGTGGTTCACCGATGTATTGTAGATGAAGGAGCCTCTGTTAGTATCTTATCCCCTTATGCTCAGAGAAACTTAGGTTTCCCTAAGCGTGTTACAGTTGTTAATTGGCCATTGACCTTCGACAGAAGACCTAGTGAACCGTTGGGAGTCCTCCCTCAGGTACCTGTTACTTTGACTGGAAAAACAGTCTTAGTTGATTTTATGGTTTTAAAGGACCCTATGGATTTTGATATGATCCTCGGGCATGATTACGTATATGCTATGCTGGCTGTGGTGTCTACGCTCTTTCGTGTGATGCATTTTCCTCACAACGAAAGCATTTTCACTATCGATCAGCTTACATTTGTTGATCCCTCTTATTACCCAAATATAGATCAAGTATGTCCCTCGTCATTAGGCACTACCATGTCACAATCAAATTATGTGGCATATTGTTCCTTGAGTCCAATTGCTACTGAGAATAAGCCTTTGAATTCATGCTTACCTCCTTGGGACTGGGTCTCGGCAATTGACCAGGTGAAGACTCCATTTGAATGTTTAGATATGCGTTCCATCTGGGATAATATACTTCCCTCTGATGAAGTTTTCCTAGAGTCTATAATACAGTCTGCCATTCTTTTGGACATTGATCCACCGCCGGGCATTCTTCCACCTTCACTTCGAGCTCGTTAAAAACAGTAAGGAAGTTACGAGCATTCTTCCATCTCTCCTATGAGCTCGTTAAAAATAGTAAGGAGGTCACGAGTTTACTTTTTCGGGCTCGTTAAAATTTTACGAAAAATATTTTTATGGAGTTCTCTCTAAGCTCTTGTTAGACTCTTTAAATATGACAAGATTGCCGAGTATAGTTGCCAAGATTTCCGTGTGATGCAGGTTCTCCAAATGGAAGATCAAGTGAAGGATTGAGCAGAAGATTGAGCAAGAGCTAGGATCAAACGTCGTTAATAAAGTATGCCTTCTAAGATCTTAATCTCTTTCTTTTTGTAGAAGCCTATGTGATATGATTAATGCATTTACCTATCACCCCAGAAGTTGGTAATGTACCTCTCCTCGCTATAGGGTAGAGTTTTTCCCAAAAAGTAGGTAAAATGAGAGTTTTGTCAGCTGCAGAGGGGTAAGTCTAGTCCATACATCATCTAGGGAAATCATGCTCTTCAATCCAAGTTGTCCTTTTGTGTGATCGACAACTAGATGTGATCACAGATGGAGAAGTGCAAATTTGACCTATAACAAGATCCATCCAAAATCAAGGTAATTGAAAACATACCAATTCCTGGAACACAAAAGGATGTACTTAGCTTCTTGGGGCATGCTGGCTATTACAGAAGGTTCATAGAATTTTTTTCCAAACTAGCTTCTCCTTTGTTTACTTTGTTGATGAAGGATGCACAGTTTGTCTGGAATGATGCATGCCAAACAACGTTTACTGAGCTAAAGAAAAGGTTGTCTACAACACCCATCTTACGAGGGCCTAACTGGGCTCTGCCTTTTCATATTTCTTCAGATGATTCAGACACTTCCATTGGATCAGTTTTGGGATAGTAGGAAGCTAATGCTCCTTATGCAATTTATTACATCAGCAAGAACTTATCTCCTGCTAAACTAAACTATACTATCATAGAAAAGGAATTCCTTTCCATTGTTTATGCCATCAACAAATTTATACATTATATTACTAGATATTCCACTTTTGTGCACACTGATCATTCTGCTATCAAATATTTAACGAATAAACCAATCAAGAATGCTAGAGTTACTAGATGGCGGTTACTGTTACAGGAATTTGATATCACAATTATTGATAGACCAGGGAAGGAAAATGTTGTTACATATTTTTTTATCTCGACTTACTAGGAGTGATGACAATTTACCAGTTGAAGATTCCTTCCCTGATGAACATTTGTTTGCAGTATCAGCTCATTCCCCGTGGTATGTAGATATTGCTAACTTTTTGGCTACAGGTAAGCTTCCAGCACATCTGTCGAGGAGAAAAAAAAGAAAGATCATACAACAGAGTGCTAGGTACTGCTGGATTGATGAACATCTTTTCTACACAAGGCTTGATTTAGAAATCAGAATATGTGTTAGAGAAGATGAGATCTTTAGTATTCTTAAAGCTTGCCATGATGAGCCCTGTGGGGGACATTTTGCTGACAAAAGGACAGGTCATAAGGTTTTGAGGATGGGTTATTTCTGGCCCACATTGTTCAAGGATGCAAAGAGGTATGTTCAGGCATGTGATAGCTACCAAAGGATGGGCCAACCCAATAGATTAGATGAAATGCCTTTGCAGCCACAGCTAGTGGTTGAACCATTTGACATATGGGCTCTAGACTTTGTAGGGCCTATCAACCCTCCCTCAAAATAGAAAGTTCACATCTTGGTTTGCATAGATTACATGACCAAATGGGTGGAAGCTGTAGGTTTGGTTAAGGCTAATGATCAGGCTGTGATTGATTTCCTGTATGAAGAAATTTTTACTCGGTTTGGAGTACCCAAAGAAATCATCACAGATGGTGGACCGCAGTTTGAGTCTCATAAGCTGGAAGCGCTGTTACATAAATTTCATATTCAGCACAGAATAACCTCGCCATATCATCCATAGGCCAATGGCCAAGTGGAGAGTTCAAACAAGGTCATTGAGGCTATTTTGACAAAGACAGTGAAAATCCATCATAAAGATTGGGCTGAGAGACTTCCAAAGGCACTATGGGCCTATCGCACTACATGGCGTAACACCACTGGTTTTTCCCCATATGAGTTAGTGTATGGTAAGAATGTTGTTTTCCCAATTGAATTTGAAATCGGGACTTTGAAAATAGCTGTAGAAGCGAATCTGGATTTATCAGAAGCACAGAGGAACCGACTAAATCAACTTAATGAATTGGATGAAAAGCGCACAGCAGCGGCAAATCATACAACTTTAATCCAACATCAGCGCTCTAAGTGGCATGACAGATTCATAAAGAAGAAAGTCTTCCAGGAAGGAGACTGGGCTCTGTTATATGATTCGCAGTTTAAGAGGGATTTCAAAGGCAAGCTACGCACTCGTTGGTTGGGACCTTATCAAATAGATCATGTATTTGACAATGGAACAGTCCAATTGATCACCATTGATGAAAATAAGACACCATTATTCGCAAATGGTCATCGATTGCGACTGTATCACAAACCGATCTCAAGGGATGCTTTGTTTCACAGGTTGCAGCAGATCCAGATTATCAGTTAACGCTAGGGAAGGGATTTTTCTCAACCCCTATGAATTTTTAAGAACTGCAATATCCACATAATTTGTACATAAATAATTTATTTTTCATTCTGTATTTTATCTATTTTTCATTTTGCACTTGATCGGGTTTTTTTTGAATATTTGTGTGCAGGAATCAATTGGAGGAACAACAGTCGTGACTGGGACAGACAATTGCATGCACCTTACATTGTTTCCTAATTTAATAAAGCTCTTTGAAGAAGATGGATGATTTGTTAGTTTTTCAGCAGCCAGCTGAAAATCCGCCTGTTACTCATTTTGCACAGTTGCGACTCCCTACCTTGCTCATTCTTCCTATTTTCGCAGCTATAACTCCGCCATTTTTCCATTCACTTCATTTTTGCCAGCAGCTGTGACTCCGCTATTTTTGCCTATTCCGCTAAGTCTAGCAGCTGCAACTCCACTATTTCCATCTCATTTTTGCTTTTTTCTAGCAGCTGCGACTCCGCTATTTTTTCCTATTCAGCTAAGTCTAGTAGCTGTGACTCCGCTATTTTCACTTCATTTTCACTTTTTGCCAGCAACTGCGACTCCGCTATTTTTTCCTATTCCGCTAAGTCTAGCAGCTTCGACTCCGCTATTTTCACTTCATTTTCGCTTTTTGCCAGCAGCTGCGACTCTACTACTCTTGCCTATTCCACTAAGTCTAGCAGCTGCCATTCCATTATATTTGTCTTTTCTCCAAATTTTTGCAACTGGAACTCTGCCATGTTTCGCCGAACTCTTCTCAAATCAATATAAGTCTGCAGTTGTGACTCCGCTAGAATTTCCCTCTGCCCAGCTGCGACTCCATTAAGTTGTCCTTTTTCCAAATTAATGCCGCTAATAATGACTCAATCTAGCGTCAATTTGAATGTTTGCTCCATAGATCCAATCGCAGTCCGCCAACAAGACATCTATTAGGTATCTTGGGCATCTATCATCCAGGTGGCGATGACCAAATCACTTCAGCACATGCCCATTTATGCTCGTTTCATTGGGAGGCGGGCTATAATGGTAACTCACGGCTGAATGCATAACGTAAAGGTACGGATTCATACTTTTTACATGATTAAGTGTGAAATTGAATATGGTAATAATGATTGTGCACTGTCTTTTAGTCCCCGTTAGCAAAGCCGTACCATTTAAACACCAGGGAAGATGTCAGAGTCACGCTTGTATCTATTGCATTCCCGGCACCGTACCCGATTCATATCGAAATACCCCAATTATGCCAGCTTTCCATATCTGTCTCATTCCACCGGGATTTCACACCTGTGTCGACTTTCCTAAAATACCTGATTTTAAATTCCAACAATTCCTTGCATGTTCGTAAGCTGCAACTCCCACATTTGGACTGTTACTTGCTATATTCGTCACCTGAAGTTTGAAGAAAGGTTGCTATGGGGAACCCAGTTTGGCATGAACCCGTGAATACGGAAGCTTTGCACGCCAATGTATAAGTTCTTAACATTTTCATAGCAGCAGGTTGGATGGAATATTTTGAACGGTTGAACGGTTTCCACACAGAAACCGCATTGCAATTCGCCCTTAACCTGACTGATAATCACTTTGAGGTCAGGGGACTGTGCGTGGATGTTACAGAAGAAATTATAGCAGAAGTTACTGGCTTACCCCGGGTTGGAAAGAATCCATTTGGACGGAAAGCACATAATGCGACGGTTGTAAGAGAATTTCTCGAAGTCGGGGAGAATGTTCGTCCAAAACACCGTGGGTTAGAATTGGCATCATTACCACGACCCTGGAATCAAGTGGCAATCTTCATGAAGAAATATATCTCTTGTGAAGGTAGGTACCAAACTGTTTCCTTCTCTAAAATTCCCTTATTATCTCACTTACGCCATGGAATTTTAGTAAATATGTCGTTCTATCTTTTTAAAGCCCTGCAAACCATGCTTGGATATGCAAAAACAGCCCAACATCGAGTTTCCTCCCTTACCAATCATGGCCTAATTAAATTTTTAGTCTTAAGGGCCCTTGCAAATCACAATTTAACTTGGGAGCAATTTCTTGCTGGGGTCGGGCCATTTAGAGAACCTGTGTTAGAAGTGGGGGGTATTGGAGAAGGTGAAGAGGACCGGCGTTCCTCAAATCTAGTTGGGGGGGAGGTTGGAGCATCAGGAAACTAGAATGAGGACAAACATGAGGTAAAAATGGGGGAAGCTGCAACAGCAGCAGAACCTGTTATTGAAGAAATGGTGATGGAAGACAGGGCACAGGAGGCAGTGACATTAGAAACCACAACATCATTAAACCCTACAATAGAGGAAACAGACCCAATTGAGATTGCAGTAGATGTGGAGGCTAAAGTAGCTGAGAGGGAATCAGTTACAGTACTAGTAGAAGAAGTTGAAACTGGAACAACTGTTAAAGTTGTGACAGTAGAAGATGCAAATACAGGAGCAGAAATTCAGGGGGAAGAGTATCAGGCAGAGGCAGCAAGAGAAGGAAATGTGGAGGTTTTGGATGTTGTGTCCTCCCTTGAAATAAGGGGGACCATTATTGAAGAAGAGACCCCCACGTCAAAGAAGGGAAGAAAAAGGTCGGGGAAGAAAAGTCAGAAATCCACTATAGCTAAGAAAAGAAAAACCAGAGCCGTCACAACACCAGCAGTATGCAGTGAAGATCAGCCAGTGGAAATGGTGAAGAAAAGAAGGACTCGATCTATGGCAGCAGCAGATACAACAGGTGCAATTGGGGCCAACATTGAAGTACCCTCAACAGAGACAGCAAGTGCAATTGGGGTCAATATGGAAGCATCCTTAGTAGAATCAGCGGGTGTAAATAGGGCAAGCATAGAAATCCCTATTTTAAATCCTAAAATTCCCATTTTGAACCCCAAGTCACCTGCTATTACACAGGAAACTCCCATAGAAGAACCCCAAATTGGAAACCTCTTGTTTGAAAATGAATTATTAAAGGAGGAAGTGCAGACATTGCGAAATGAGTTGGAAATATTAAAGGGAATAGTTGGGAAGCAAGCAGAGAAGAATTTGAACATATTGGTAGATGCTGCAAATTTATTAGAAAATTCATCTCTTGCATTAGAAAATGAGGAACGAGGAGAAATTGTTTGCCCAGAGTGTGGAGATATATTCTTTGTAGCAGGGCACAGAGTTATGGTGCTGGGTTTGGTTACACAAAGGCCTGAACAGATAGAGCAGGAGGAAGAAAAAGCACCAAAGGTTGAGTTGATAGAGGCAATTGAGTCAGAAATAGGTCTAATCTCTAATTTGAATGGAGGAGAAGATGAAACAGTGCAGTCCCAACCATCAGGTGATACCGAATTACTCCAGGATCAGTCTCATCAGTCAGAAGACATTTTCCTCTTTTGTCATCAACCATGTGAAATGGCGAAATGCTTTCCAAACCATAACAAAGAATGAAGAGAATTCTACTCTCTGGATTAGGGATGAACCTCAGGATCCAAGAGGGATCATAGCAAATCATGATGGATCTCTCAGGGTTCCAGCAATTGCCCAATACTTTGAAATTTTGCGAGAGAAAATATTCACTACCTGTGTCCCGATGATTTTTAATATGTAGCAGTATGCTCTAGAAGGTAGTGAATACATATGGCTATATTCTTTTTCATCTCTGAGGGAAGGGGATCCATACTGCTTTGAAAATTTTAAGCAAGCCTTGACAAGGATTCCTAGGTATGTGCAATGCATGAAAACATGTGGACCTTGGTGGATTGGATTAAGATTCAAATTTCCCCTCATCTGGCTGCCTGTGATTCCTTACAGGAACAACTATGTTTTGACCAAGGAAGAATAGAAGCTGTGTTGGGAGAGATGGACAGCTTGCTATGGATTTGTGCCTTATGGGGAACCATCAGAACTTGCCTACAGTCTCACCAGTCTTCACAAATACAGCTTGGACTCATATTCGGACTAGTGGGGGTTGTTGCATTAGGACATGCAATTGGATAGTTGGGGGGATATTTTGGGCCTTGGAAATGCCCCTTTGTGGCCATACTTATTGCATCATTTTTCCCTGATTACATCCCATTTTCACAAGCCATATATATGCCTTTCTTCTAGATCAATCAATTATCTTGACACATATAACTCATTATTGCTTTATTCATTTTATGCCTAAGATTATTAAAGTTCTGGATTCTAGCCTTTGATTTATGCTAACTTGTGTGATTTCATTAAGTTAAGATCAAAGCACAGGTGTATTAGTCGCCATGCCTTGGGAAAGAATCATACGTGGGCCATTTGTTACTCTTCTAACTCAATTCCTCATATTTTCAAGGGACAGCGCATCTCTCCACGTGAGCTGTAACAAGTCGTTGAAACAAAGCATAGTTGCAACAGATAGGACGCCTCCCGATTGGTTGAACCGTTGATCCATTGACTACCATTGTAACAACATCCTTCATGACTAACAGCCTCATTCATTATGGCTATAACAATTAGTTGTAACTCTGCAACATGAAGATCGTAGATCTTCATTGCTGCACGAAATTAGTGGATCATGAATTGTATTCCTCATGTATAAATTCAGGAAGGCTTTCCAATTCTGGAGTTGGATAATTATTATTTTGTACAGGCTGTAACAGAGAAATGAGACTGTGAATTACCATCTTTTAATGAAGAGAGGAGTTACTTCCATTTTTGTGTCTTAATTCGTGGTAGTTCACGGTGTCTCTGTTAGAAGGCCAGGGCCCACCTTCTCAAAGAGATTGCCGAGTTAAGTAGGTAGTTAGATTTATTCATTTCCTGTTGTGTGTTGTGGAATTGCATTAGGTGTATTTCTGATAGCTGCAATAGAGAGTTTATGATTGCATTCTTTATTGGTAGTTTATTTCCTGCATATGAATAGCTGCAACTGCGTGGTGTGACAGTCGACTGTGTAGGTTAGTTTGATTAATGCATGTGTGTTCAATATCTTTTACAGCCAAGCTCAGCTCCATTCCTTTCAGTCATTTATGCTTTCTAGGATTTCTAATGGTTATCAATTTATAGTTCAAGTTTATTTCTTAATTCTGGTTGTTGTTGTATCTTTAATTGAATTCATAGATTAGGCAGATCATGGCTGAGTTACAGTAGTTGCTGGATGGATAATTTTGTTAAAGATTTAATAATGTAGTATGATAATTATAGGATTTAACTTCTTGCAAAAGTAATCTAGTTCAATTTCATTCTTAGATCAATAACTGCTAGGTTGATTTCTGTAGGAAGGTAGTTGCACTTTGAATTCCTAGATGTATGAGTTAGATTAGTTTTCTTTATGGAATGAGTTTGGCTGAGCAGATAGGTAGGATTATCATCTTTATTTATTCAATCAACTGCTAGAGATGTTATGCACAGATTGTGCTTATTTCCATTGAAATAAAAGACCTCCCTAGGTTTGACAATTTATATTGAGCATCCTGTGTGTTAGTTGTAATTAATTGACATATAGGGTGATTGACAATTACCAGCCTCAGCCTCCCAATCTGCTTGAGAAAGAGTTACATAAAGAGGATTAGGAAGGTAAATGCTTTCAAAGAATCGGCCCTTTGTAGAGCAGAGTTGGGAGGGAATTTCATCATAGACCGGAATTTGAGAACGATCATCCTTGTTCTTCTTCGTAGGGGCCACCACAAAATGGCCAAAGGGAAGGAGTTAAGTAAGAATGGAGAGGAATCTCAACTGAAGGAACCGCTGAGGATGGTAATGTACATGTCAAAACTAAGCTTTGAACTAGACATGTGCGTAAGGCTGGAGAAAACTCTTATGGAAGTCTCGAGACATAAAAGGAGTCTGTCACATGGGTCAATTCTATAGGGAGCAGATAGCATACAAGGAAAAGTAGGGAAATGAAGTTATGGAGGAGGAGATACTTCTGGAAAAAGAGACCAACCCGGGAGGGAAAAGCATGCAAAATTTGAGGGTTGGATCTTGGACCCAGAGGACACCCACAACAGATTGGCACTTTTCAACAGAACCCTAGACTGGTCAATGAAATCTCTCCTGGGCCAAACTATCACTAAAAGAGGGGGAAACCATGGGGAAATACAACGACAGATGGAAGAGCTTAGTTCTAGAGTGAGCTTACTCAGTGAGGTCCCATGCTAGCTGAAATTCATAGAAGCAAAACAGAAAATCCTGGCCAAATCCCTAGTATATGTTCAAAGTCTCCAATGTGGATGATGAACTCTCTACCTCAACTTAGCCGCTTCAGAACAAGAAGGGTCATGGCCCTTCTCAAGTCACTAATATAGACAATGAGGAGGATGAGACCAACGTTGAACCTGAAGGACACAACTATGGAATTCACTCAAACAATTTCTAAGTTGTCGGGTGCTACGGAGAAAAAATTCCTATGGCTCGGGGTAGACCACAACATACAGATGAAATCAAGAAAATAAACTCATTTCCCAACATATGCTATATGAATGTAAATGCGGATAAACAACATAGATATCCTACCTCAATCCAAATATTCGATGAAGAATTCCGTTGATCTTTCGAATCACAACACTTGAACCTACAGCTTAGTCTCAACAATAAACACAAACAAGTTCATATGATATATGAAAGATGTTAGCATATACAATAGCATAATCCATGATATATATAAGGAAATGTACCCAATGAGAACAAACAATCATTCACAATATCAATTGGACGAGAAAATGAGTATTTCTATTAATATGAACAAGAAGTAGAAGATACAACCTCCTGTTGGCAACTCATATGAACTAAGAACTAGGTCCCTTCACTTGTGCCTCCACCACTTCAATCCCCCATACAATGGAAAACTCATGATCAAAAGAATGAATCCTTCACAAGATATGAAATATTTTGGGAGGTGAACATAAATGGTTCACAACAACTAGAATCAATGGATGTAGACTCAAGCAAGGAAAAATTTCGATAGAGTTTCAATGCTCTTCTTTCTTCCCTCCTTCTATGCATAATGGATCAATATATAACCCTCCAAAGGCAAGTGAAAGGTCGGATCGAGACGTTTCAAGATACATGGAGGGCCAAAGGTCACAATGGCCGCTTTTTGGAGTGAAAAAAGGATATTTTACTCTATTTTACCAATTGACTCGATGCACGCGGGCTGTAGTGGTGCAACCTGCATATGTGCGAGTTGCATTGAAGCAGCTCGCATATAGGAGTAAAAATAGGGGAAAAGGGTTACAGGAGGACCAACAATGTGGTTCTGAGTCCATAAATGGATAATGGAGGCCAAGGAGTGCTAATGCTCACAAGACGGAAAAAATATGGTGTAACAGATGCCCCCTAATGTTTGAGGTTAGAGAAGGTACTAAAATGGCCGAAATACATTATAAATCTCAGAAGTGGAGTGATGGAGACACAAATGGCATGAGTATCCCACTCATCACAATACAATGATATCTCTGTGTACATATCGGTACAATACATAGAAATCTCATACAATGTCCATGAATAGGCAGTATATAATGAATACATGTCATGAATGGTCATAGCCATGACCCATATATAGTAAGATATGGTCTCGTACTGAAGAGGAAACAACTAGTGTAGACTTGATGGTACAAACTGCTGATGTATGAGAATAATCTCCCATGGGTACAATCACGATCACAAGTAGCATACTGAATGCCACTGAAGTCTGGGGTCTTCTACACAAACCATCTATTGTGCATGTCCCATCAAGTGAATAAGGGTACTGATGTTGAACCTGATGTGACATCGTCTGATTACCGATCATTGATGTATACCATTAATAGACGCGAGATAACCCACCAATAATGAAAATGGGAATCAAGGCACTGAGTACATTCTTCAAAGTGTGAATAGAGGTGTTGAGTTCAAACACTCTGACGAATCCATCGATCAGGGGACATTAATGAGTTCCAAACTGTCGATGGCGAGAGGACCTACCACTAATGACTGCAAGTCTCAAGGTACTCAATAGGACTCTAAATCTCGATTCCAGAATAAAAGAGTTGGAGTCGATGGAATGAGATTCACTCAAAGGAGGGCATTAAGGGATCCCCCATCAACGAGCACGAGGTAGCAGCTAGGCTGAAATATTTGGAAGAACTCAAGCGAACAAGTTGAACACCATATGTGATCGAATTGGACTCATAAGGGATGGCTGACATGCAATAGTCAAGAGATGTGAGGAGTGGCCGAATCCGGTTTCAAGACTTCCTTTGAACAAGAGCATGATCAGATGGATAGACTCAAGCAACATAGACTCAAGTGCTAGATATTGATAATACTTTGTGATGCACGAGGCATCAACAAAGGCTCCATAATGACTGGAAGCTTGACCAGCCAGTGGAGTAAGATCTGAGAAATGAGTACAGCTTTTTAAGGTCATGCTAATATCCCGACCCGTGGTACATGGAGTGGAGATGAATGCTCTGTTCAAAGGTGACACGAAAGCTGCCAATAGAAGGTGGTAAAATTTTCTCGTCCGACTTTTTAAAATTATATGATTTTTTTGTCTTTTTCATATTCTAAAGCTTGAAAAAGAATAAAATTGCTTATGATAAAACAGTGAGGGAACGAGTGTCATGGGAAAGCAAACTAGTTCTGGGCAATGGAACATACCTATGCTCAATCCAAGGAAGCATGTGCAGGACATGGACACTCAAGGGGGGGTGTTCCCTCCAGGTAAGGGTCATCAAGCTGTGAAAGATAAATTAAGGCTCTGCTTGGCTCGGAAGGAAAAGTGCTCAGGGAAATGGCTAATAACTGAGAAAGAGGGAACCGGCACAAGGCTCAAAGGCAAGCAGGATAATTCAATGCATTCACAACTCGAGGTAAAAGGGGATTCCTTTTTTGTAAAGTTAGTCTCCTCACCCGAAAAATTGTAAAACAAATGAGAGAAGAACTCTTATAGTCATGTATGACTAGAGTATACCTTTTTCGTAATTAATCCACAAAGGTTCGGAAAAGGGGTAAACTTATACCTAAGTGAATGTCGCTTAAAATCCTTTAACGATTCTGAAATGACAAGTATACTCGGTAATCTTGTTTGATTTGAAAACGTCTAACAAGGGCTTAAAAAAGACTTTATAAAAATCTTTTCCATAAAGGTTTAACGATCCCGAAAAAGTAAACTCGTGACCTCCTTACTTTTTTTAACAAGCTCAAAGGAGAAATGAAAGAATGCTCGTAACCTCCATATTGTTTTTGACGAGCTCGAATTAAAGGTGGAAGAATGCTCATAATGGGAGCAGACGAGTGTTAGGGACATGCGAGATTAGTTCCAAGCGCATGGAACAAAGCTATGCATAATGCAAGGAACATGAGCAAGATAAGGAGACTCAGGGGGTGTCTCCTCCGAGTAAAGGATGTGAAATCACAAAGGCAAAGTGATACATAGCTCAATGGAAATGAGATCAAAGATGGAGGCTTATATAAGGATCTAAAAGCTTGGAAGCCGACATCAGGCTCATTAGCTCAAGCGAGATCAAAATAAATGCACATGCGACTTAAACACAAAAATGGGAGCCATATCAGGGATGGCCATAAATATATGAGAAAGAAAGATATGAGGCTTCTTCTCAAAGTCATGGTAAATCTAAAAAGGTTCCCAAGCCTATGACAAAAACTCGGCATGGGCACCAAAATAGCATACGGGTGCTGACTAGGGTGACCCATGTTAGGTAGGCTCTGCTGTCGGACTGGTGCACAATGCATATCAAGATGGCTAACACACCAATGGCCAATAGTTTTGACCCTATGGCGAATTCAGATGGAAAAAGGTTCAAATGCATCATAACAGCGGGGAAGCCTAAACCTATATGCAAGGTTCCGAATATACCCAACATGATCGAACAAAGTGTCAAAAAGGACCAGTAAGCAAGCATAAGTCCAGCTAAGAATCCTATCTCCAAGAAACATTAGTACCAAGATCATATCTAAAACATATGTAAAGAAAGATCCAATACAAGTCACTGTGGTAGAAATACTTTCATCTTTCTCAATAAGATCAAGGTTGGGAAGGAAATAAGATCTATGATGAAGGTCCTCCCAAGGCTTGTCATTGTCATTCATGGCCTCGATAATGACCTCATTTGAAAGTAAAGTATCATCAAGGAAATCATGTGAACAAGACGAGTCCACTACCCATGCGGGTAGCATAACGGGATCTTCTTCCTTTGTCCCCGAAGAAGAGAGATTCGGCTGTGCAGTGGCTTGTTGAATATCATGATAAGAAAGCTCAGCTGCAAACAAGGGCATGGCCATTCCAATGTGCGAAGAGTCTCCCGATGAGGAACTTGTGGAAAATAGGTTCCATGGATCACTAAAGTATGATGTCCGGAATGGTACGGGACGCAATGATGAAGTAGCATCATCGGAGATGGTTCCTATAAGGGAGATCGGTGCAGGAAAGTCAAAATATCCCATCAAGGAGGAATACAAGCCTATACCAACATTCTCAGTTGCTGGATGAGAATTTTTGATCTGAGTAACTACAGTTCCTAGTGATGCTATGGGATTGGAACTGGTAAAATCTAGATGATCGACCGTCACAATCTTGCCTTCGTGGGGAAAGCAGATGACTCTAAAAACAGAGGACACAATCGGTTTCATAGCATAGATCCAATTCTGACCCAGTAAGAGGTTATAGTCCAGGGGAGCATCGACCACCTCGACCTCTATAGGCACAGACTTGCCACCCAAGTGGAACTTAAGGGAGGGGATAATACCATGTGGCCTGAAAGAACGACCATCGAATGCAATGAGCATGGTCATAGACTTCGACAACTAAGGAGAGCCGACAGCCTTCCAACAAGATAAATACATCAATGAAGTGGAAGCACCTTCGTCAACCACGGTACGCTTAACGATCATCTATAAACACCTAACATGAACTTGGAAAGCCACATGATAGGAAAAACGAGGTTGAACATCAGTAACATCAAAATTGATGACATTAGGGATACAAGGATCTTGGACTCCCAAAGCACATAAAAGGGCAGTCCTTTGTGAAGGAAAATCCCGGAGAACCTCGAGAGCCAACATAATGCACGGAGTCTGGCCTAGATCTTCCACAATTGATTAGTTATGGGCGACTTAGGAATTAGGATTATGCGTCGAGCGCTTGAGGACACCTTTTGGTACCCGTGGCATAAGGTTGGGCTTCTCGATATGAAATGGAGGCTCAGGTGGAGGGGGATAATTCCCCAAAGAAGTTTGTGGAGCTCCATAATTATGCGAGCAAGTAGCAACACAAACCTCAAATTTAACCATGTTCACACATCCAAAACCACCATCATGACAAGAGGAAGTCGAAGTTTCAGTAGTCCCATGACCCGTGATGGAAGCACCAAAAGCCATATTCTGATGATGAGGAAGGGGATTTTTCAACACAGCTGGGCTCTGTGCGATGTGCTTCGATGCTTCCTCCATACGAGGACACAAATGTGTAAGATGATCTTCCGAGCAAAGTTTACAAGGAAACTTCACCTTATGTATAGGCTTGTGATCCCCACCAGCATTTCCGCCATCCTGAAGAGGGTTAGCGTTCTCTTTCTTATTCCAATTGTTCCCACCCCTACGGTTATTCTTCCCCTTCTTTTTCTCACTAGGTTGCTGGTTACCGGATGGGTTCGTCGATTGCACAGAATGTACATCGGACAACTGGGTGGAAACGGACGAGGCAGGAGCCTTCCCAGAAGTAGATTGGTTAATAGACAGATTATGCACCTGATTCGTAACCATATCTATGGATCGAGCACTTGCGGAACTAGCAATTCCATCGACATGCGGTCCAAGAACGGGCTTGGGCTCATGTATTGATCGTGGCGCGTTAGGTATAATGTCATACAAAATCCCAGACTGAGCATAGACCAGGTCTAACTAGTGTTGGGATTTGAAGATGGCTTGTTCCTCAGTCATAATTCCGGACAATGAAATGTCCTTCGAAATATAAGGGAGAAAAGACTTGAGGAACCATTCCAGGAGAAACTCTGGAGGAATGTTGGCTTTCACTAACCTCTTCCATCGATGCCACTCTTGAATGTGATTAGAGATATGCGTGGCTTTATCCCGGCGGAAGGTGGACAAGATTTCGCTGCCAGTGTCGTAACGAACCGACAACTGAAAGTGATCTAGAAAAAAAAAAGCCAAATCATTGAAGCTCTTATATGTGCCCCCAAGAAACTCGACATACCCCTTCATGGCAGCCCCCGTAAGGGTGCATTAAAATAGCCTCAAACGGATAGAATCGTGGTTCAAGGAATACGAGGAGCACCATAGATGGAATGTGGTGACGTGATCACTTGGATCCTCACCCTTCTTCCCTTCAAACTTTGGAACATCGGAAGGGAGCTTGGTGGGGACTGGGGGCCATGTATAGTCATGACACACCGGATCATTCGTGAGATTAGAAAGGTCAGGAAAATTTAACCTAGCAAGGAATGGGAGCTGAGGTTACGAAGCTTGATTACAAGCTCCCAAAAGAGACTGATTTTGTGAAACTGAAGGTAAGACTGTGTTCATCGAAGTCGACACCTAAGGTGTCGACGAACTCTGATAGAAATTGTGAACATGACCAGAAGGATGATATCCTCCTCCAAACTGACCCATATAAGGATACGCAGGTATGTGCATGGAAGGGATTCCATAGGAGGGAATGGAATATTGGGTAGGACCAACTGAATAACCATAAAAATTACCCCCATAAGAATGGGGTCCCATATAACCAATTGATGTAGGAAAACTAGTCAAATAAGGTCCATAATAAAATGGTATGTTCCCACTCCACGGAACCGAGGAGCTAAAAGGAGGAGGATGTTGTGGGATCATATAAGCATTCATCGGTGGCGGCATATATGTAGAGGTATTTGGGTTAACAGATGGAATATAAGTCGTAGATCCGATGCCTATAGTGAAACCTCCACTCGATAAAGGGTTCACACTAACGATAGGGGGTGACAAAGGAGGAGGCCCTCCACCAACATTCGGAGAAGATGGCGGAATGTGACCACCCCCAAACTGATAAGCCATATAAGGGGGTATAGTGCCCCCAATCCCAATGCTAGAGCTAGCATGACTACCGGACATGGTGGGAGTAATATTCGGCATAAAACTGGGCATACCCAATGAAAAAGGGTCTGAGTTCGTAGCGATGGATGTAGAACCAAATCCTAACACACCCGTAGATGAACTATACGGAATACCCAATGACCATGTATCATCGAAGGGGTTCGTACTAGTGGGTTGGGATGTCCCAAACCCATGACGAGTGATGTGTGATGAACCTCCCTCCCAATAATTCCTCGGGGAGTATATGTGAGGAGGGGAAGTTTGCTTCGGACTAGCGGATAGAGTCGAGGGGAATCCCAACATGCTAGATGCATCGCTCATAATGGGAGCTCTCTGAAGCTCGTAAGATGTGAATAAAGGACCAGCGATAGTCCTCCGACGTCTCTTTGCGAAGAGACTATGACGGATCGCTAGCTGGTAAACCAACCAACCTACGAGATCATCGGAGAGGTGGATCTCGATCCACAATGACTTCAAAGAGTCAACAAATAAACGTCTCTTAATGGTCCACTAAATCGTGACAGAGCACACACCTAGAAGAAACTACAGCCAAAATGCACACAACAGGGGACTGGCTCAAGGGGCCTCCCAACACTTCAGCCGGTATGTCTCGCCTAGGAGAGGCTTGCGACTCCCAAACTATAACCGAAGGTAAAAAAATCAGTTATAAGGGCCCTCAGTCTTCACTGTGCGAACACAACTGTGTTGTCCGACCCCTATCTAACTCAGGACACTCACAGAATAATCGCTACAAATGCCCTATTTGATACCTAGGTAAAGAAACTATGGACACCATGTATAACCAATGCTCATGTGAACAGTCACAGGTGGGATCCGTCGTATGGGAAGGGTAGCTAAGCCCGAAACTCAAGGGGGTCAAATACCCCAAGAATCCCCAGATACGAACAAAATCCTGGATATATCTCCCACATTCAGCAAGTATTGGAGGGCTATCTCCGCAACTAACCTCCCGTGACCTCGTGCTTAACTCTGGTTTAAGTAGAGCGTCCTGAGAACACCGATGTATACCATGGGTTTCACCACTCCCTGGTTAGACACATAATGTTTGTTTAATAGTCTTGGATTGTTAACTCAACAGGATATATTCCAAGACTCTAAACCTATACTAGCTGGTGCACCCTAAAAAAGAAAATGTTCTAATCAATTTTAAATTAAGTGTTAATTTTATTGGCTGTGATTACTCAAAGGGATATGGTTGTGAAACTAGTGATGTGAGATGACTTGATAAAATGCACACCCAAAAAGCATTAGACTCTTCTATCAATGAAAAAAATATGCCACTAAATGACAGTCAAACCAAAGCTTCTTTTCAGAAATAAAATGCAATCTCTTTAATATTTCATGCACAAACAAGCCCTAATGAAAGCACAAACACTCTAATGCAAAATGCAAATACATAAAACAATTTTTTTGTATTTTCACTATAAATGAATGAAAATGCAACAATTTTTTTTGTATTTTCAATATAAATGAATGAAAATGCAAGTAGAATCAATACTTTTTTAGAAAAGAATGCAGAGAATGCAGTGCAGATAACCCAGAAAACCCCAAAAACCAAGACTCAGCTAAGCCAATGATCTATAAAAAAGAAAAATGCTTAAAAACCAAATCCTCAAAAACAAAGAAAGAGGATCTTCAAGTCATTAAAAGAGGCAAGGAACAGTCAGGACATAGGCCCAGAAAGACTCGAGAACACCCATAACTCACCCAGCATCAACCAATCACCAAGAATAAGGTTAAAGTGGAGTTGTACATGACTGTTCAATAAACAGTTGCGTATATACGTAGGCTAGTTAACTATCAGTAGCGTGTACACATGGTCAAACCACAACAGACTTGCGTACAAGGAAAGATAGGTGACCAAAAAATGAGTGGAAAGGCCCAAAAAACTCAATATTTTTCTATAAGAATATGACGACCTACCAGCGACACAGAAACTCGAAAGAATAGAGAATCAAAATAATGAAAATTTCCCCAAAACCCCAAGTGGAGGCTTCTCCCCAGCGGAGTCGCCAATTATGTTACAAAGAAAATCTTCCTATGGCTTGGGGTAGACCACAACATACATATGAACTCAAGAAAATAAACTCATTTCTCAACATATGCTATATGAATGTAAATGCGGATAAACAACATAGAGAGCCTACTTCAATCCAGACGTTTGATGAAGAATTCCGTTGAGCTTTCGAATCACAACACTTGAACCTGCAGCTTAGTCTCAACAATAAATGCAAACAAGTGCATATGATATATGAAAGATGTTAGCATATACAATATCATAATCCATGATATATATAAGCAAATGTACCCAATGATAATAAACAATCATTCACAATATCAATTGGACGAGAAAATGAGTATTTCTATTAATATGAACAAGAAGTACAAGATACAACCTCCTATTGGCAACTCATCTAAACCAAGAACTAGGTCCCTCCACTTGTGCCTCCACCACTTCAATCTCCCATACAATGGAAAACTCACAAGCAAAAGAATGAATCCTTCACAAGATATGAAAGAGTTTGGGAGGTGAACATAAATGGTTCACAACAACTAGGATCAATGGATGTAGACTCAAGCAAGGAAAAATTTCGATAGAGTTTCAATGCTCTTCCCTTTCTTCCCTCCTTCCATGCATAATGGCTCAATATATAACCCTCCAAAGGCAAGTGAAAGGTCGGATCGAGTCGTTTCAAGATACATGGAGGGCCAAAGGTCACAATGGCCACTTTTTGGATTGATAAAAGGAAATTTTACTCTCTTTTACCAATTAACTCGATGTACGCGGGCTGTAATGGTGCAACCTGCATATGCGCGAGTTGCATTGAAGCAGCTCGCGTATAGGAGTAAAAATAGGGAAAAGGGTTCCAGGAGGACCAAAAATGTGGTTCTGAGTCCATAAATGGATAATGGAGGCCAAGGAGTGCTAATGCTCACAAGGTGGCAAAATATGGTGTAACATCGGGTAGTGTTTTTTGTTTTCAATCTCTGGTGCTTGTAAAAGGTTAGGTTTTAATCTTAATTTTTTTGCTCTGTTGGATCATTTTTGCTATTCTACCGTCATGCTATAATGTTGTTATGTTATGTCCTAAGTTTCAAGACTACACATTCTTCCACCTTGTTAAAGGCTTTATTTTTGCATATGATGTTAAGGCTGATAATCACAGACTTGAGGAACCTCTATCAAAATAAGGACCCTCAGCTCTCAGGTTGCTCTATTTTGCTTTGGGAGGGGCTCTTGAGAACCATTTTTGTATACCATGTTTGAGGCTGTATTATAATAGAATAGAAGGATACATCTTACTTACAAAAAAAAAATGTTTTTTTTTTATAAATATAATGTATTTTTTTTTAAAAGGCTTTCTCTTTTTTTTTTTTTTTTCTTTTTTTATTATGAATTTTTTTTTGAATTTTTTTTGCACTAGTACTAAGTTTTTAGGTGAATAGTCTCAAAAAAATTATAATTTTAAGGCTTTAAAAATGGTGCTATTTGTATCATTTCTTTTTGGTTTAGGGTTAATTTTAAGATTTTGGTTGCAAGTGCATTGATTGTCAAGTTCATAGTTTTAAAAAGTTGCAATTTTAGCTTCAAAAAAAGGGGAGTACTATTGGGAGCACCACTTTTTGATTCGGGGATTGATTTTAATATTTGCAATGATTTTGGTTGTTAAAATCATGTATTCAAATAACATGTAAATTTAATCCAAAAAAATGTTGTTGTTAATGTCACTTTTAACTTCCTAACATGTTAACTCATCGAAACGATGGAGACTTATGAAAGCTTTTATCCAATCTTTTTTAGTATAGAAATAAAATCTTTAAAGCAAACCAATTAATTCCTTGTAATTTTGTATCTTATCAACACAATAAATATATAAGTTGTTCGATTTCAATATACTTGCAACATTATTGACCTTCCTAACCTACTAACCCATCACAACTATGGAGATTTAGGTAAGCTTCTCTCCAATCTTTTTTCAAGCATTGAAATGAAATTTTAAAACAAACCAACTAATTCCTTCCCATTTTTCTTAAGGCTCGATATACCAAAAGTTAGGCTCAAATGATCATCCTCCTCCTAATCCTTGTCATCAACACCATCATCATCCTCATTGTCATCACTACCACTGGAATTAACAATAATTACCATCACCACCATCATCAAAAACAACAACTAATATGAAATAAACTTACTAATTAATTTTTAAATTTGAAACCGCAATAAGGTAGGTCAGTTAGTGGGGTAGAACAATGTTTCCATCCCCACCATGGTTCAAAAATGGCTGGCCCTTGATTCCAATATCGAATAGCTAGCATTTCAATGGAAAAGAAAATAAATTTCTTTACTCAACAATATGTTTAGATTCATGAAAGGGAGGGAATAAGTTTGGCATGGTATTTTTTCATCTTTTAAACTTTGTCCATTTGCGTTGACTTAGGTCCATTGTATTTTGATAAATGATAAAGGAACCTAACCTTTGTTAATTAATAGAAGATGGACTTTACTTTATAGAATATAAAATGCTAACTTGGGAGGTTATGGAAGCCATGTAAATGCAATTCCAAATAAAATAATAATATTTTTGAAGTGAAAGGGCATAAACCTACGTAACAAACATTAAATGCGAAATTTAATGTTATTTGGAAACTGCGTAAGCCAAATGATTAGAAATATGACTCATCAACTTCATGTCTTCCTAATGATATATCACACATTTCTAGAGGCACGACATCACACATGACTTTGTCTTTCTATCTCAAAATTGAACGAACGTTTGGTACACCATTTCTATGCAAGTTGAGCCATGCCATGTTGTAGGGTTGGGTTGTTCATTTACTTAATGAACCCCTAATTAAATTTGGAATGTGAGTGGTCTTTTTCAGCTTCTTATTGGTTGTACTTAATCACACTAATATTTAAATGTGGAATGTTGAGTGGTCTATTTTTGTTTTTCAATTGGTTGTGTTTAATGAGAGAGTTAAGTTTATGCACAATATGACAATAACAGGTGGATATTAGTAGTGTTACATTCTTTCTAGTGGGATTTAATTGGTTATGTGGACGAGTCAACATGAAGTATTATAGCATTCATGTGGTTTCTCTAAATTATATATTAGGGATTGGTTGGTAATGTAAATATACACATCGTGTTTTTCTTGTTGCTCATTTAGTCCATTTACTAACCTGACTTTGTTGTTTATGTTAATTTTCATTCGTTTGAAAGAAGAGCAGTCTCTTACCTACACATTGGAGAGATGTTAACCCTAGTGGTGGTACACCCTTATGCAGTTCATGGTTTAGTTTTCTGTTATGCATGGTACACCAATGTAGGCTCTATGAGTGTTATTTCTAGCCTGGGGTACTTTGGAGTTGGAGAACATGTTCATAAAGTTTGTGGTTCTACATATTGGGTTTCTCGTCTTGGATTTGTTGGGTAAGATACGCCGCTCCAGAGGTTCAATAGGCTACATCATTTCTATGTCTGTGAGGGGCCATTGATTGGGAAAAAAAGAAGGGATGTCGATAGTGGAGTTGCTTGTTTTGCAAGGAAAGGTAAGCCTATTGTTCGATTTTTGTCGGTAGAAATCATTTTCTGCATGTTGAAGGTGCATAACAGTGTAGCTTTGTGGTGTTTTGTAGGGAAAGGTAAGCTTGTTGTTCGGTTTTTTCTCATGTTATTCATTTTTTGCTGGTTGAAATCGATTTTTTCCTATTGAAGTTGCATAACAATTGCTTTGAGGTGTTTTGCAAGCAAAAGTAAGCCCGTTGTTAGATTTTTGTTGGTTGAATCTCATTATGCCTGTTGAATTTGCCAAAGTCTACCCTAATTTGGATTCTATGGTGTTTGTGGTAGGTAGAGACTTGTGGGTTTAGTGGTGAGCTATGAATTATGGAATCAAGCACAAGAATTGTCCTTCTAAAGACTTATGTGGTAGGATTACACTCCTACCATCCTATGAAACTATATTGTGTTTTTCAACACATCGAGTTCTTCAAGGAAATCTGCCTTCTAGTAAGTCATTGCTAGTTGTGGGTAATTATGATTAATTATTGTGGTTAATTGATTGCAAATGATGTGTGCTTTTGTGAGCTTACGTACTTGACCTTCGATGTGGGTAATTGCCATGCTGCCTTTCTACTTGATAATGTGGGTTTGTAAATGATATGGGTTACTTGTGGGTTTATCCACTGAGATCTAATATGTGGGTTTGGTTACTTGATCTCTAACGTGGGTAATTCAACCTTTGGTTTGCTTTGCATGTGATTTTATGAGTTTGCTTGGATGATGAAAATGGGTAATTTGACCCATGAGTAGCTCCAATTGGTCTTGGATAGGGAAATTCGACCTATGGGTTTATGGGTTGGATTGCATATGGGTTGATAGCTTTGCTAGCTTATGGGTAAATAAAATCCTTGTGACCCTAAGCATATGCAATCTTAAATAAATCTAGGTCTTTGATATGGGTATTAGCTTGATGTATGTTTGTAATAGCCTAGAAACTATTTGTAAATAGGAATGTGGGTTGCATTTGCTTGCATGTGGGTTTTTGGGTTTGATTGGATTCTACTATTTGAGCTTTGATATATATCATTTGATCTATCGGTTTATCAATCGGTTTGCCTATGGATTTATGAATTTGCTAGCATGCTAGTTAAAAAAATTCCCATGACCCTAAGCATCTACAATCTTGAAGAAATGCAGGTCTTTAATATTTTTGTAAGAGCTTGATACATGTTTGTAATAGCTTGGTATATATTTGTAATTAGACCTGTGGATTTATGGGTTGGATTACATGTGCTTTATGGCTTTGCTAGCATGCTGGTAAAAAAAAACCCTATGACCTTAAGCATTTGCAATCTTGAAGAAATTTAGGTGTCTGATATCTTTGTAATACTTTGGTATATGTTTGTACAAGTCTATCCTCCCTATTTGAAGGAATTTAAAAGTTAGCAGTCCATTTTGGAATATGGAATTCGTGCTTATATTGAAAAGATATTTCACTTCTTATTAATTTAACCAAGGGCAAGTTGAGATTATTTGGATTATGCTAAAACTCAGATGAATCATGTGAGAAATCAGAATAAGAACATTTTTCTTTCAATACGTATAATATGAAATATAATGCTCATAATGGAAGAAAATTTCAGTTCTCCTTTTGGTATTTGAATACCAAAATAGGGTCCGAGTTAGAATCCAATGAGTTCTACAAATATATTGTAAACATTTTAATTCGTTGCCAACCCTCTTACATTACTTCTAATGGTAAGCGTAGTATGGAAATGAAAAATGTTGTAGTTGAGTTAGTGAAGTGATATTGTGATACTTCTATACTCTTTTCTTAATTTTACAATTACAAGGGATAGTTGGCCTCTTTTATTAGCCAACAATCATAACCCTTTAGCAACTTGTTCTATGTAATTATGCATTTAACAGTCTCTCATGTATGTAATTATGCATCGCATAACTAGGATAGTGTCTATGTAATTATGAATTGAGATTTTTGTTTGTATAATTATGCTATTTGGTATAAATGTGTATAATTAGTTGAATTTGGTATAAGCTTAGCCATGCGTGGAAACCCTTGATCCATCATCTCACTCATCAACATCTCTAAACTACTCTGTGGCCCCCTGACATTTATTTTTATCAATATCCTAACCATGTCATCTCTCCATTTTTTTTCAAGATTTTACATCTTAAATATCCCCTCCCCTTGTTTCTTGTTTTATTTATGGGTGTTCCCCCACTCTTTTCCTTAGTTATACTTATCTTGATAACTTTCTATAGTCGTCATTACTTTAATTTAATTACTCCTTGCCATCTTATTTAATATCCAAATTATTTTCATCCTTCTATGCTAATTACTATCTTTTTTTACCTCCTTTTTGAATTTATTTTATATTAAATTACTTCGTATTTAGAACTGGATATTAATGTAGTATTTTATAATAACGATATTCAAACAATCTAATTCTTTAATTCAATTACAATGTTACTGGAATTTATTTAATAAACTAAATTCTTATTAATCTCTAATCTTTTCGCCCTTGTCTTTCTTAGTATTAATTTATATTAATCTTTCACCTAACTCTTTCCCTTATTTTCTCTTATCTGGTAATTTTAATAATGTCTTTACCTTTCCAAATTGAACCTAAAATTGATTTCAACCCTTCTATCAATACCTATTAATTATTTAGGTTAACTTGTGATAATCCTCATAATTTTTTTTAATTTAATTATTTTTATATAGTTTTATTATTTCTAACTTCAACTTCACCCTCACTTTTCTCATCAGTGATTTTTATTAATCTTTTACCCAACCTTTTCTCATTTTTCTCTATTCTTTACCCTTCTTTCTAATTAAACCCATTATTTAATCAATTAAACCCGGATAATTAAACCTTTTAATTATTCAATTAATAACTTGGGGTAACCTTCCTTTTTATATTAATTATTACTCTCATATTTTATTATTTTAAACCTCAATTTCCCTCTTATTTATTTTGAGCCAATTTAAATTAAATATTTGTATTGACTTTTAACCTAAACTTCCTTAATTCTCTCTATTAACCTAACCCTAAATCTAACGATTAGTCCTCTCCTCCTCCTCTAAATACTGCCAACTCTTTTCTTTTCTATTAGGCTTCTTATGATCCTGAAGATGGGTGGAGTGTCCACCCGAAACATGTCGGTCTACCTAAATATCTACATGGCGATTTTCTGGAATTCTTAACACAATGTATATGCTATTGGGGTTGTAATTAGGAGTTTTGTAATGGAGTTGTGCTAGTGATAATTTAATATGTGATATAGAAACCCATATATAGAAAACTTGACAATATTTGGTATTAACATTATCCATATACGGTGCCTCGAAATGAAGATTAAAGTAGGACCTGGGATTTAATTATGAAATTCCCTTATAAATTGAGGTTGAATACATAATAATCAAGACTCTAGCTTGCATCCCAAGAAAACTAGAGGGACACCCAAAAATGATTCTATAACAAAATCCGCATTGCATGTGATTAGGCTAAACACAAACATCTTGATGCTCGAGGAGGATGGGTGTATTTGTCACTTGAGTTTGTTGAGTTTACTATGTTTACTTAATCTAGGTGGGCTGAGTTACATGCATTTGCTTGATGTCATTTTTCTACTTGCATCCATGGAAGAATATGAAAACTATATAGTTTTGACTTCTGCTCAATACACCCAAAGGAATTAGAGCTCTTGGAAAAGAACATACTGGATTGGTCCCTTCACTAGTAAAAATAGAGGGGTAAGGTGTTGCAACAACATGATAATGCGTGTTCTGAATGTTTATTAGGTATTAGAAGAATAGTGTACTCTCTACAATTTGATTGAGTGAATTGGTGAACATTCTCCCTTGTTCAAGCTTGTTTGTAGTCCTGCCAAGTCCGGCTAACCTACTCTCTCCTCTCCTGCTCTTGTTGAAATTTTTGTGATGCCTTCCATCATTGCTAGTTGTTTTTAGTGTTTTTTTCTTTCCTTTCACTTTCTCTTTGAAGTCTTTCCTGCTTTCATTGTTTTGCTACAACAATCCTCATTTCTCTCTTCTCAACTGCAAGTTCCTACTTCTTTTGTTTTGGTTTCAGAATCTCCTTTTTCTTTTGTTCTACCTCAACGAATAATGTGATGTAATCTTCTAAAGTTAGCAATTGTGAACTCTTGTTTAATCAAAGAAAATCCGATGTTCCTCTTCCTATTTTCTCTTCCACTCTCTCCACTGGAAGCTTTAGGAAATGTCCAAGCATTGGTTCGAAACTTGGTTGAATATGAAGATCATCTGGGAACTTTCATTCCTATTCATTAATTAGATTCTTGATATAGTTCTTCATTGCCATCATCCATGTAATAATGGAAAATTTCATAGTTGTTCAAAAGTGTTGGCAATGAAGGAATGTCAAGGCTTTTCTCAGTACTTCTTATAACAATATTTATATTCATATTCATCATGGATTTTACTAACCACTTGGGCTAGGGTACTTGGCTTGGAAATGTCATTTGTTCACTAAGGCCTCCCATTGCTTAACAACATTCATTCATATCCAATTTACTAATATCATTTTGAATCTATTCTATATAATCTATATGCGGTTCATGTGATTCAACAACTTCTATATTTTGTTGTCAAGCTACTTCATTATCATATTGAGTAGCACTAACATGTTCATCATTGTCACCTAATGGATGGTAGTGTCCTTGAAAGAGGATCAACATGTTCACTGCAACCTCTACATCTTCCTCACCATGTACCGCAAAATATTTGCTACAACCCATATCATTAACTAGAGAATCATGATTTAGTGGCTAGATTCTACTTTGCCTAAATCCAAGCTTGATATTTGAGGTTGTAGGAGCCTTTTTGAAAAGGCTACTAGCAAGCCCTATTAAATAAAACCTTCTTAGATCTATCCCTGGGTTCCTTTCCAACCAACATTCTCTCTATGTCTTGTAGTAACTCTTAAAGGGCACAAACACACTCACATCAAGGGGTTGCAACCTATGATTAGCGTGTACAAACAAAGCCAACAAATATATGCCCATCTTGTATGCCTCCTCCATGGTTGTAAATCTATGTGGCTTCCATGGCCATAAAAAATTAACAAGTGTCTTTAGTAGGTGAGACACCACTAGGTATATATGAAACAAAATAATATAAGCCAATTCATAAACAATTCTTTAGTCATCCATGCATTGGGATGTGCAACCAACATAGATGCTCTTTGCTCACAATTTTTGATATAGTTTTTCAATTGAGCCTTTCCCTTGAATAGATAAAACACATGTATTGATAGATCAATTGCATGTACACAATATAGAATAGTTATCCACTCTATGTTCTTGGTTATAATTTTTAGCACATTCCTACTCCTTCTTGGCAATTACCTATATGCCACAATTCCTTCCATTTTGTAAACCAATCTACTCATAGTTCCATATAAATTGTGGACTATAGGAATGTTTCTCCTACACATTGGAGAGTATCATAGAACTTGGTTACAACTGCAGGGCATAAATTTAATATTATGTCTCTATCCAAGCCCTCTATTGTTTCTAAAACAAGCTCTTGATGTCTTTTCTTGAACCCTACTGACCATTATTTCTCAAGAAATCCGTCTATGAGTGGATTTGGCCTCTACTGATAGATTTGAGCAGAGTCGGCCGTTAGTTGTATCAAATCTATCCTATGGTTAAATTCATCGATCTCCTTACACCAAGCAACAACTTCTACCTCCTCTTGTTTAGTTAACACAATAAGAATCCCTTTCCTCTTCGTGTCTGTGAGACCATTAAGCCAACGATATAATGATATTGGTGCAGTTCCATGCTTTTTTGGAACATAACTCATTGAATATTTGTTGAATTCAAGACCATCAGTTGTATTATTTATATCATGTTATTTCTAGCCTATGATAACATGATCTTCTTAGTTGAACTTGCACCTTGCATTGCGGTTGATGGTGGAGCACCACCTTCAATATCTACCTCGTGATGCTCTTCGACATTTGCATTTAACTTACCTTCAACAACACTCTAGTTTATCTTCTCATCTAAGGTCGAGAGTTGTAATCAGGCACCCATGATAACTGGTCTTATTTTCCTCCTTATACAAGCAATAGCATTTAGTCTTGCCGTGATTGTAGAAACCTACAAAATAATAATTAAAAACATACAATCATAGCAATAGAAACACAATAGAAATGTGAAAATAGCAATGACAAATAGAGAACTTAGTTTATGATTGTGTCAATACCTTAACTAATGATACTTTGTGACTGAGTGATGGCATTGATATCTTTAGCATTTTGAATTGTGAAATAGAGAAATGATGCTTCTACGGATGATAGATTTTGATTTATAATGTTAGGTCTATAAGATTTGATTGGTGAATGGTCGTTGGCATGGATTTCAAACTTCAATTTTTTAATGTGTGTTTAGCATTGATTTGATTATGATACAATGGATGGGAAACTCTCATGGATGATTGTTGTGCTTTCGAAGTGTTTAATGGTCTTAGGTGATAAATTTGATGATTTTAATGTGTTGGTTGTCATTTATAGCATACTTAGGGATGAATTTTTTATCACATTTATTGATTTGTTATGTAGGTGAAGTCCTGTGTAGGGATACATTTGGCCTTGTTTTTAAGTAGATTATTCTCCATCTATCAATTAAATTGTTTGATATGATATTAAATCTTTACTTCCATATATTATAGTTTAGGATATTATAAAGGAAAATTATAGATGTTTAAGGTTTGGTTGTGCCTTTATGTCAGAACAATGGAGGATGTGCCTTGGGATGATGTTTTGGATGGAAGACCTATAAGAGATATACTTTGGTGCTAAATGAGTCAATTTTTGGACAGTCTAGGGCCCAACCAATGTATGGGTGTTTTAGAAACCTTATTTGGATTTTTTGTAATATCTTAATAGATTTAATGTTATAAATTATTAGTATGCATGATGTTGACTTGCTGGGTGTGATAGTGGTTGGGTTCAATAACCACTATCAATCCTTGCTCCACTAATGGTGTCTATGCCCTAGTACTAGAGGATTTGTGTATATCGATTATAATCTATTTTTCATTCTCTTGATTCTATGTAGATCTACAATTTATGCTAAAAGAGTTCATAATTTATGAGTGTTGCTTCACTTACCAATGTGTTTACACTTATTTTGTTTTCTTATGACTCTTCTACCTTGTTTTGTTGATGCAAAATGTTTTTCACGTTGCACAGTTTTGACTCACTTGATTCTCTTTAGACTAATTTTCACAGTTAGTGATATCATGCTCTTGGTCACATTGATCATAAGAAGAGTTATGTGTTGTAATTTGAGCTCACGCATTTGCTCAACCTTATTTGCAAATTTATAGGCATCCCTAATGTGTTCATTATTAGGAATTATAGTCTCTGAATAATGTATTAATGCAAAACAATCATATACTTTAAAACTATATTCATTTCCTTATAGTTGATGTTCAACCAAGCCAAAAGAATATGTAACTTATTTGTGCAATCATCAATGGATTGATCATGGTACCAACACGATTATTGTCACTTAATGTATTTCTTGTGTGGTACTTTAGTGGGCATAATTTTTCAAGAATTACATGTACAAAGTTGCCCCACATAATGATTAGAATTGTGTTCCTCATATAGTTCGTTGTATGATTCCTAACATGCATTTAGATATGTATTCATGGTCATGGGCTTACTCTCCTTTGCATTAATGAAGTTACCAACATCAAAATATCTAAATCCTAATAAGTGCTATATTATAAATATTCCCTTAAACATTAGAATGTTATGATCAATATTCACCTCGAAGGGGTTATGAAACCCAATACAATACGATTCGAGGATCGAAGCATAATTAAGGGCATTATTCTTGGGAATAATTCTTCAAATCGATTCAACATCTCATGATTTTTATAGAGCGCTTCTTCAATCATGGTTTACAAAACACTAACAATAAATGTGGAAAACCAACTAGAAGTGCTTCCACCAATTCCAATCTCGAAAAGAGTCACGGGGGTGGGGGATCTAAATCATGTCTTTAGTACTCAAAATATGTCTAGATTGAAATTCCCTTTTCCTCGATATTCTTTTTGAACCTAAAAGGTTTTGCATGAATCTTCAAGAATCTAAAAATGGAAAAGAATTGAGAACATTTGTCCTCTAAGATTGATTAATGAATTTGATCGAGCCTAAGATTAAGAGCTCAATTTGCACAATGTTGTTTAGTTTGTTGTTAAATCAATTTATTTGAGTAACTTCATATATTTGAGCCAAAAAAACCAAGCAAGTCAGAATGAAAGAGTGCAATAGAGACATGAACAATTCAAACATAATTGAACCGCATGAATGTTTAATATAATTTGGCGATGAAGAGTGTGAAAGCAATTTAGATATGTGTGAGCATTAATCAATGTTTTATACAAAATTAACCCAATAATAGAGTTCTTTGATTACTTAATCGATTAATTGTGAAAGTGTAGACAAATAAAAATAACAACGATTACAAACAAGCAAGTCCAACTAGTGTAGAACCTAGAATATAAGATAATTGTGCAATTGGACATATATTGGGAGTACAAAATAATTAAGAGACAACATCAAAGCAATGTGCAATCTTGTTATGACTCAATCTAGTTGATGCAACAAAGGATTACAAAGTAATTGATACAAGAAATGTGGAACTCTTTAAAAATGGAATTATAAATATTTACATATGTTTAAGTGATCAAAAGCAATAAATTCCACAAGTATAATGTCGTAGCCTAAACTTTCTACGAATTTGTGTTTTTTTTCGGCCACTCAACATAACGTGAATGGAAACCAGTTATTTTAACTTGAAATCCAACAAGAACCATTTTGGATTGATTACAATAAGAGTATTCAAAGGTACTTAATCCATTGATACATTTAAAATAACAATTTTATCAATCCAAAAATACTATTTTGATAAATATTATAAGGTTGAATTCTTATTAAGAAAAATAAAAAAAAAATTAAATTCATAAAATATTTAGTCTTCTTCAATTATAATTAATAAACATTAAACAATAAATAAAAATAATGTACCAAATAAATCCCAAAATTAGGTCAATTGAATATACCTTAAATAAATTTGATCAATAGTGTGACCATAATCAACTTTGGTAACCCAAAATGCTAGGTAAATGGATCATCAAACTACAAGATATCACTAATGTGGCCTAATTATTTAGAATTAAAATGGTAAGCATAATTAAAGGTTGCTCTACCATTGGATCTAACCCCATGTAGATTTATTATTATTAATGCATGATCAATGGCATGTTGTGGATCCAACATTGGTTGCACATACATGCGTTATCAAAAGCATGGACAAAGGTAATTATTAGTTATGTGTGAGGGGTTGTGTGTGAAGGGAGTTGTGAATGCATTACTTTGATTGTGCTCAACCTTGGGTAGATCAAAAGTGAAGTATGATATAAATGATTTTTGTTTCAACATTATATATGTTTTGGAACATAAAATATTATGATAATGTACATTTTGTTACAGTGGATTTATAATTTTTTTATATATTAAAAACTTTAATATTTTTACAATATTCCAACCCAATTACATTCTAATGAATATGCTTAAATCAACTATGTGAATGTGAACACTTACTCTCCACGCCTATAATCATTTGGGTCAATTGTCAAACCTAATAAACTTTAAAAAAATATGTTCACTCGTTTGGATAAAAGGTAATTTGTTCATGGCATTCAAGACCAACTATACCCTTAAAAAAAAATATGTTCAATGACATCTTTATGCAAACATGGTAAGCTACCTATTTCCCATCCCTCATTGGGTCGTATTTTAGTTAAAAAAAGGTCTTTTGCCAACCACCAATGAGCTGCATATTATGAAGCTGACCAGCTGAGCATATTCCACCACATCAACTTTTGATTTGTGAAAAAAATATTAAAAAGTCGAAGCTCAAGTTTTATAGAAATATATTTGTAATATTCATGGGTGGAGAAAATGATAGGGTGATTTTCAACTAAGACTATATTGTAAATATAACGGGGAGTTTTTTTCCGGAGTAAAGATGAATTTTAATAGTGTTCTCAAAGTTTGTACTTTCATTTTTACTAGCATTTTATGAATTGAAAGAGAAATTTGTATTTTTGGTTTGACATCTAATAACAATGGATTTTGTATATTAATTGTTAGTATTATAATATCATGTTGTAGTACAGATATTTAAAGGTGTTGAATTCACTCAATAACAGAAACAATGATTTCAAAATCGAAAATTGTAATTTTAGTAAAGATTTTATAGTTGAATTTTGATGATAGAAAGCTAGAAAATTTCAAAATTGTTAAATATTTAGTCTTCTTTTACATCATGTGCATCAATTAATCATTTTCCATTAACTTCTAAAAATGATGAGTGTTATTTTAAGATTAAAAAATAATCAATTGTTAAATCTTTTCAAATGTTCTTCAAAGGATTTTTTTCACATCTCACCATTTTTTTTTCCGCGAAAAAAAGCATACTATTGTTATTCAAAAGTTGAATCAAATAGTACATGATTGGATCTATCAAAAACCAGATTGTCCAAATAGCATCTCTATCAAAGAGAGTCTCGATTATACAAAATTAACACCTTAAAAGTTGCCAATTGTCCAAAAGCATAGAAAAGCAGAAAACTGAATCAGATCATGAAATTATAAGAACTAGAATCAATCAACGGATTCTCCCAAAATTCCTCCCAAAGCAAATAATCCTCCTCGCCCTCAAGAACCAACTTAGACAGACAGTCTGCCTGATCATTGAATTCCCTTAAAATATGCTCCAAAGAAACCAAACTGAAAATACTGAGTTCATCCTTGATTCTCCTACACCAACTGTCCAAATCCAGAACTTTAATGTCATATTCTCCTTGGGCCCATTTGATAGTCACACGTGAATCCCCAAAGATCTTCACACATGCTAACCCAAAGAGATTTGCAACTCTGACGACACACCACAGAGCCAAGAGTTCTACCTTCATATTAGTACCTCTGCCACACTTTAGATGAAGTGAATAATAATGAGAATGATTTATAAAGATCACTCCACCCGCACCACAATCTCCAAAATTGGCAGCACCATCAAAAAATAAAACAGGCTCCTTAATATTGAAGTGAAATTCCCCAATATTTCTATGAACAGAAACAGATATATCTGTCTGATATTGCAGAAAGTGTGAGAGAATAATATTGAAAGAGCCCTGCACATTTGGAGTATGATCTTCAAAGGTTACCTTGTTTCTAAACTCTGACAACACACCACAGAGCCAAGAGTTCTGCCTTCATATTAGTACCTCTGCCACACTTTAGACAAAGTGAATAATAATGAGAATGATTTGTAAAGATCACTCCACCCGCACCACAATCTCCAAAATTGGCAGCACCATCAAAAAATAAAACAGGCTCCTTAATATTGAAGTGAAATTCCCCAATATTTCTATGAACAGAAACAGATATATCTGTCTGATACTGCAGAAAGTGTGAGAGAATAATATTGAAAGAGCCCTGCACATTTGGAGTATGATCTTCAAAGGTTACCTTGTTTCTAACAAACCAAATGGACCAGCAAATGAATATAGGCAGTGTAAGATACTGTTTACAATTCTGCATCCAATCCAGAAGACAAGCATCCACAGTAGAACCACTCCATTTAAAAGCAATACCAAAAAGCTGATAGAACTTATCCCAAAGTTCCACAGCAAAAGAACATTCTATGAAGAGATGTGAAACAGTCTCCTGATGAGATTTACATAAGATACAACAATTAGGACCGACCCAGCCTATCCCAGACAAATTGTCCCATGTCTTTAAATGATCCAGTAACAAAATCCAACTAAAACATTTCAGCTTCAATGGAAAATTCCAAAGCCAGATCTTCCTATACCACCAATTGTTAAGAAAAATACATCTTCTTTTAATAATACAGTCATAAGCCGATTTAGCTGTAATATTACTTGATGCTTCATTACCACCCCACACCACCACATCATCATCAACATTGAGCTGGATGCCGACAACATTTAAACCATGTATATATGTTTCCCATTCAATGATCAAATCCGGTGGCAGATTTAGATCAGTAGCATTAAGCCAATAACCTGAGACAACATTCTTAACAATAGAATTTATTGTAATCAGACCATCCCTTCTCAAAAACTGGATAATTCAGGCAAAAATTTATAAGTCCCTTTGAGGCCAAGAATCGGATCTACTCCAACAGCCACCTCCAAACCATTACCAATTTTCCAACAAAGATAATAAGCAAACCAACAGTAAACCTTCATAAATCCTTTCCATATTGGGGAGACTCCCCTCACCTTCTTCTTTGGTTGTCTTAACCAGAAATAAATCTTTGTATTAATGTTATTTAGATAAATAACCTTTGACCAAAGGGATCCACCATAAATAGCCCCCCACATACTCTTCAGATGCAAAGCTTCACTGAAAGCAGTAAGATCTTTTAACCCCCAACCCCCTGAAGTAAAAGGAAGAGATAATATCTCCCACCCAGCCAAGGTCAAACTAGCACGTTTCAGACCTCCATTCCATAAGAAGTTGAAAAGAAGTCTCCTTAGAGAATTGATGACAGAGCAAGGCACTGGGATCAAAGAAAACCAATAGACCGGCGTCCCCAACAACACAAACTTTGCCAGAGTAAGTTTACCGCCGATGGATAGCAACCGATAAGTCCAATGTGAGATTCTAGATTCAAAACATTTAATCATCCATTCTCAATCTTTAACCAGATAACCATTAGGCTTTAGGTGAAAGCCCAAATAAGTAAAACCATCAGACATCATGCTACATTTGTAAGGGAGAAAAGATTGAATCTCTGAAACCCTATCATCACCAACCTGATATTGATAGAGGCAAGATTTCATTAAACTAACCTTCATGCCAGAAGCCTTACAAAAGAGATCAATAATACCATGAAGCATTCTCCATTCATCAACTGACGCAATCCCAACAATCAGCACATCGTCAACAAAAAGAACATGTGTCAGGGATAAATCCTTTGAAATTTTAATACCTTTAAACTTACCCTACTCATAAGCTTGCTTAATCAACTTTCTCAAACCATCAATCACCAAGAGAAATAAAAGTGGTGACATCGAACATCCTTGACGAATACCTCTTGAGCAACTGAAAAAAGACGTAGGAGCCCCATTAACTAAAATTGCAATATGCATCGTATTAACATAAGCCATGATCCAGTTAATAGCTAAAGCTGGCACACCAATCTGAATCAAGAGAATCCTCAGAAAATGCCAATTGACCCTATCATATGCTTTCTCAAGGTCCATTTTAAGCAGAATGGCACTTTGCTTTTTACACTTAATAGAATATAGTAACTCTTGAGTAATACCGACAACATCATGTATCTGTTGATCTTGTAAAAAACCAAACTGTTCAGGATTAATGAACTTAGAAAACATAGGCTTGAGACGTCCTGCAATAATCCTAGAAACAATTTTATAAGAAAAATTGCAAAGAGCAATGGGTCTAAAATCTGCAAAGGTCTTTGGGTCATTCACTTTTGTAATCAGAGTAATGAAAGTAGAATTCAAAGCACCTGATAAATACCCCTGACTTCTCAAAAATTCCACCATCTTGACAATAGCTTCACCCATAATATCCAAGAAATACAGAAACAACTCCACAGTCCAACCATCTGGCCCTGGACTTTTCTCTTTAGAAAACAATTTGAGAGTTCTTTCCACTTCTTCAAATGTAACCTCCGAACATAACATTTCTGCATCTTCCCTGTCAAAATATCTTGGATAAAGTCTAGCCACTTGAAGTTGTGAGGTCAAATCGCAGCTGTTATCATCCGAGTAAACCTGACATAAATGTCTTAAAGGTTGTGCATGAAGGCCCTGAATACCAGCAACAACAGTCCCTTCCTCATCTGCCATTTTCCAGATAGTATTATTGTTTCTCCGAGTAGATGCAAAAGTATGAAAAAATCTAGTATTTTTATCACCAGACTTTACCCACAAAGCCCTACTCTTTAACTCCCATTCCTTCTCTTCCATTAAATAAATTCTTTCTTTTTCAGCTTCTAATTTTTTAAGTAGCTCCAATTCACAACCAACTAAGTGCTTCTCTACATTAAGCAGATATAGATTCTGCAACTGAGATTCCACATCAACCAAACTACACCTGTCGCTTTGTTTCTTATGATGTATCCATTTAGTAACTTCTCCTTTCAAAACTTTCAACTTATAGAAAAAAAGATCAACAGGATTTAAATCAGACTCATTGCCTGCTTTTAACCAAACGTCTCTAACCAAACAATCAAAATCAGAATGTGATAACCAGGAACAGTCAAACTTAAAAGGATAATTTGAAACCATAAAATTCTCCTCCAATTGTAAATCGATAGGCCAATGATCCGAGACCTTAGAGTCTCCAACCCAGGAACGATAACGACTGCACTTTTCCAGCAAAGCAGAATTCACCAGAAATTTATCAAGTCGTTTATTAATACCTTCACACTCGTCTCTACCATTAGACCAGGTTGGGACCATAGCCCCTGTACAAACATCAATAAGATTATTATCAATAAGATATTCAGAAAAGAAGAGTTCCAAATCATCCAATTTAGCCTTAGTGCCCCATACTTCCTGAACCAACCTGGTAAAGTTAAGATCCCCTACCACAATAATATTCTCCAAATTTAAGATCCCAAACGACTGCATCCCAAGCCAAAAAACCTCTCTAGTTTTATATGGGGCATATCAATTAAGAATCGAGAGATGAAGATCTGAAGACTTGCAAGATCCCTCCAATAATATACCCTAGGAATTCTGAAACACACAAAAGTAATAGAATCTAGGGTCCCAAGCAACCATCAATCCCCCAGACATTCCATTTGAACCAACTGCAAAAATTTCCCAACCAGGCAAAACCCCCGCAATTTTAGAAATAACTGAAAGATCGTCACACATAGTCTCCTGTAGTAATAAAATACTAGGACGAGAAGTAGAAATTAAATTGGACAGAGCCCTTACTCGTATAGCTCTACCCAACCCTCGAATGTTAAGAGAGCAAATAGAGATCAGGGAACAATATCACATGGGGAAATTGCTCTAAGGCCCCCTGACGCAACAGACAAAACAACCACCTCCTTCCCAAAATGAACTCTTCCAGGATCAGAAGTATCCACCCAACCACTATCATTCCCACCAGAATCAACTTCAGGACAAACCAACCCCTCTTTCATCCTAATTCTTTCAGACACCTGAGCAATAACAGGTACCGTATCACCATCCAAACCCTTCCCATTCCTAGCAGACTTCTTAGCTTTCCGAATAGTTACATTCTGAAATCTGGTTGAATTGACCAACTGTACAAGAGGGTTGAAATAAGGGTTTTTAGAAAAAATAGGTAATGGTGTAATAACATCAGGATGAGGCTATCAGCTAGCTTCATTCAATAAAGCAGAGTCGACAGAAGTGAAAGGACCACGCTCCAATGGAACAGAAGCAACCCTAACTCCCCCTGAAGGACCAATAGATAACCCAGTCCCAGACACCTTACAAGTGGAGGCAATATCGGAAACCAAACTTTCACCACAATCAACAATATCAAGGTCAGAATCCCGCCACCTCACATGTGAACAACAAATCTCCACCCCCTCATTCAATGGCATAGTATTCTCCCCAAATAATCCCCGACAAATCTTAGATTTAGAAGGAAGGGAATCATGCTGAATGTCAAAAGGTGAGACCTCCCCCTTTCCCAAATTCAAAACAATATCTCTAGAAGCAATTTTCTTGTCTAAAATGTCTTCAGCCACTTGAGCTAACAATAAATCTTCCTCAGGAATATAAGGGATAGGAGAGCCAATACGAGGAGAGAGCTTACTCGAGATTGGAGCACAATCTTCAGAAACCCCAGCCGAGCCTGAAGAAACATTAGTAGAGGACCTAGACCTATCAGAGGACTGCCACCAATGCACCCGAACTTGTGCATCCGGACAAGAAGCTTGAATATGTCCAGTCTTTTGACAAAAATGACAACGAAAAGGGATACGGAAGTAATCCAAACGTTGACGCCAAACCCTAAAACCCCACACCAATTCCACCTCCGCAGGCAGACCTCTAGCAATTTCGAACTCCACCATCACCCGAGCAGAACGACGATCAAAACCATGAAGTGATGAATTGTCAAGACGAACAAACCGCCCGACCAAATTGGCAATACCCATCAAAATCTCTTCAGTCCAAAGCTCAATCGGGAGGCCAGGAATAAGGAGCCATAGATGGCAAATGTTTTGTTTCTCCCGTAGGGGGTCAAAAGATAAATTCCATTTCTTCAAGCAAAGGGAGCCTTCCTTAAAACACCAAAACCTCTTTAGAATCAAGCCAACATGTTCAGGCTTCGTAAAAATAAACATTAACCAGCCATTTAAGAGCTACATAACCCTAGGCATGTCCCCAACAATCGGAAGCTAGAACTTTCTGACCCATTCCACCAATTCCTTTTGATCCCCACTCGTAAATTCCAAGCGGCCAACAATGGCCCGAGCGCACAACATTTCAATGCGATCTAAATTAGTATCCTGCGGAATAAGGAAACGAGCTAACCCTTCCCTGACCTTCAAAGTTTTCATAGACCGCCGCTTCCGCGCCTTCACACCCTTGAAACGACTAGGCCAACCAGACCGTGACTTAGGGATAGCCTCCGGTACCAATACTACATCATCATGTAGACTAGAGAGCGCACCATGAACCCTGCTCTTCCGCTCAACAGAATAAGGAAGAGACCCCTCAAAATCCGTCGAAGGTGAAAACCCTAGGTTATTGAAATGACGTCCCATCAAGGACCAACCCAAGCCGAGACCGACAGCTGTCTCCGCCAAAGGAATAAGAACCGACAAATGTCACTGGGCTAAAGGGTCATAAAAAATATAAGCCTGCAGTAAAATGACCCCACCAATACAGCACAGACCAAAGAAGTAAAAAAACCAAAAACCCAGAACACCACAGGAAAACTGAAAAAATACAGGCTAAAAAGCACATAAAAAATGACAAACGTACGCCAAAGTTCCCACTTGTTTTATACTTGGTTGGTACTGAGTTAGCTCGCATGAGCTAACGTGACTCCAAGTTGTTCATCACTCAATATGCTACCATCAACCTGCATTTTCAACCCAGGACTACAAAAAAACCAAAAAAAACATAACCCCGACCCCATCCAAACCACAAAACCCTTCACGTTTCTAAAAAGAGACCAGAAGAATCATGTTAGAACTTACACTCACTGTATAAGACAAGACTCCTTGCAAAAAGCTTCATGCACCAAATCTTACATATCAAAATACAATCTTACATATCAAAGACTATAACACATCTCACCATTTATGTCCAAGATGTTTACGTCTTATTTGATTTTCACTTTAATAATTCTTCTAAAAATGATGAGTGTTCTTTTAAGATTAAAAAATAATCAATTGTTAAATCTTTTCAAATGTTCTTCAAAAGCTTTTTTTTCACATCTCACCATTTATGTCAAAGATGTTTACGTCTTATTTGATTTTCACTTTAATGATTCTTCTAAAAATGATGAGTGTTCTTTTAAGATTAAAAAATAATCAATTGTTAAGTCTTTTCAAATGTTCTTCAAAAGTTTTTTTTTTTCACATCTCACCATTTGTGTCCAAGATGTTTACGTCTTATTTTATTTTGACTTTAATAATTCTTAATTAATTATTAATAATGTTGTAATAGTATTTTTTCTAAAAAAAATGACGAGTGTTCTTTTAAGATTAAAAAATGATCAATTGTTAAATCTTTTCAAATGTTCTTCAAAAGTTTTTTTTTCACATCTCACCATTTGTGTCCAAGATGTTTACGTCTTATTTTATTCACTTTAATAATTCTTATTAATTATGTTGTAAAAGTATTTTGTTTAGAGGGCAATTTTCATTATAACATTTTTCACTATGGGATTTATCTCCTCGGATGTGACATTTTTACCTTCTATGTCATCAATGGGCATTAGACGATCATTTGGATGCTTTATACCATCCATTTCAAATTAGCACCACCACCACTTCTAATATGCTTCACTCTCATGCCATCACACCATCAACATGTGGTATTTTATGTATTTTTCTTTATCAGTTAGTAGGATAAATCCTTCTAGATTCTCCTTGAAATGGGTCTTGTGAATCTCAAACTTGTCATAGACATTGGCATTATCAACTCAATAACCATTTTTATCCCCTAATTTTAATTTATGAAATTCTAGGTCTTATGCTTTTGTTGCTTTTACCAATTCCTTCGATTCTTGAAGCGAAATTACTAATTCTTGATCAACAAAATGGAAGAGGAGGTCATCATGGACAAATGGTTGCTTGGGAAAAATATAGAACATGTTTAAATCCTTCTAGATTCTCCTTGAAATGGGTCTCGTGAATCTCAACCTTGTCATGGACATTGGCATTATCAAGTCAATAACCATTTTTATCCCCTAATTTTAATTTATGAAATTCTAGGTCTTATGCTTTTGTTGCTTTCATCAATTCCTTTGATTCTTTGAGCGAAATTACTAATTCTTATCAACAAAATGAAAGAGGAGGTCATCATGGACAAATGGTTGCTTGGGCACAATATAGAACATGTTCAAAAGCTCTTCAACATGATATTTGATGAGGTCTCTCGCTCTCTACCTCTCAATGTTGAGCTAAATATTATGAGAATAACATAAGAATCCAAGTAACGAGAATCTCATTAACTACACTATAATGTCCCTTGTTAGGAATTTTATTAAAATGTCAAATTTTCACTTTTTTCCCTAGTTTGACCTTTGACTAGTTTTGAGCTCTAGATCCCCAAATTGCTCCAATTGCTCCCAAATATTCTGAGAAGGTATATGGATGATGTTAGAACATAAATATGTATTTCAGGGATGCTTTTGGACCTTTAAAATACTTCTTCAAATCCTCTTTCAAATTTGGCCAATGTAGGGAACTTTACTAGTAATTTCCCTTTGACTAATATTGGTCTTTAGGTCTCAAATTGACTCCAAATGCCTTCAAATCTTCAAGGAAGGTGTATGAATGATATTAGGACTTGAATATGATGTTCAGGGATGATATATGGCCACCAAAAGACCTCTGAAAACTCTCTTAAGATTCTGGATCCAGTATGCAATTTTACTAGTAATTTGGGGTTCAAATCCCCCTAGGGTAAGTACTGAAAATGGCTTCCCAAATGCCTCCAAATCCACTCAAATTTATGAACAGAGATAGGGAATGTATTAAGGATTTTATTAAGGTCTCATGTGCACCATTAATTGATTATTATATCTGTTCCAACCCTCTCCCATTCAACTGCAAAAATCTCCAATTCGACCCTTGGGGAAATGGCACTATTTCTTCTCCCAATGCAATTAAACTGAGTAAAAATACTTCAAATGCTCAAGTACAGTACATGAAACTTGTAAAATACATCCATGGAAGTCCATTAATCACAAATTCATAAGATAATCACCCATTCATTCGAAATCATCAGCATTACATTGATTCACAACAAGGTAGTGGGGAAATGGCACTGTTCTTTCATTAAAAATGAGATTTATACATTTCTACTTGGAATTTCGACCTGAAACTTTCTGTATATGAAGAAAAAATTATTTACTTCATATTACAAAATAAATGGGGCATTAGAATCTCCCCCAAAGAGTACAATAGCTCACCAAAAATGCCCTCCCTCAAGGATCAAGAATATGCCATCAAAACTAGAAATGGTTGAAGGAGTGAGATGCAATAGAAGAAACCATGAGCTGCCCTGTAGCTTACACTTGCAAATAAAGACTTCATTAAAGCTCCAAATGAAAGGTTTGAATGGCCTTTCCAATTACCAACTTGGATGGGAATCTTTCACCCTCGAAATTGGCTAAGGCAAGAAACTAGTCATCCACTAGCTCTCCCTCTACACAAATGCAATTGCAAATTCTACAAATGATCCAAAGCTGGTTTCATTCTTTGTTATTGACATTTATAAATTTCTAATGTCCTCCATGGGTCGAATTCCTTCCAAGAGACTCATGCCAACTCAAGTTGGGAAGAGATTCCAAAGAACGCCACTTGTACAACAATTCCTAGTCTCCCACTTCCACCAAATCACATGTGGAAGCATCTTAGCTGCCCTAACACCCTTGAGCGCCCTCTTGGAGTCTTTTTTTATCCCTGACATGTCATATATGTCATATTTTCCTTCAGGTCTGATTAGTGTCATAGGTGTCATAGCATCTTCATCATTGTTGTCATAGAGCTAGGGAATCTAGCCCAAGTGTCTCACTAGCTCCAAATTGCCTCTTCCTCTTCCATGGGAGTTACCCTTCCTCTATATTTCGACCTCATTGACTCATGACAAGTATTATTGAACTTATAACTCATCCCAAGAACATTAGGCTTCCCATAGATTTGAAATTGCAAGAAGAGGATGCCATGTGGCACATACATTCTAGCTTGTGTGGGTCCCACTTCCTCCATGTGTCTTCATGATGAAATGCCACTTTGATTTTCACTTGTATATATTTATTTATCTCCTTTATTAAATATTTGTGCCATCCTAATGTTCCAACATCATTTATTATCCCCATTATTCACAATCCCAAAGCTTCCACCCCAAACCTAGGAAACTAGTAATTTCTCTCCTTGGCATTTATTTGACCTTTAGCATCAATTTGACAACACTAATGAATATGGCCATTGTGATTAGGCCATTGTGACCCAATGCCACTTTTGGGACATGACATACACCTAGTATCAGAATAAGGAGCATTCCATAACTTGACAATTTGATAAATATCCACAAGATTATCAAAGGAGTTTCCATGCTTGTGCTAACACTTTAAAATTCCCACTTATCTTAGTACGCTTAGTAATTCTAGCAGCGATGGATTGACCTCATCATGCACTCCTCTAAAAGATGGCCTTGCACTCTTTGACCTCGTTGAAAGCCTTGTGTTCACCATTGTTGCCTATGTTGGGAAGAAGAATTATTATTGCAATGGATTGTAACTACAAATGGAATTGAAGTTGGGTAAATGGATGAATCATAACTTTACATGGCTTGAAGGATATACCTAAAGTGAGCAGGTGTTGAGCATTAGAGTGTAGTGATGATCAATTATGTTGTTTCAATAATTTGGGTGTGCATAAGACATAATTAAAAGTTATTTAATTTTTTTTTTAAGTATTGAATTTATTTAAAGAATTTCAAAACTCATGTTAATATAGAAAATTGATATGTATAATACACTAACTATACCAAATATTTAAAGTTTTACTCAATTTATAGCTTAAAACTTTCTCAAAAATATCGTTTTAAATAATCATTTTCCTATTTTTTTCAAATCATCATTTCCTAGATTTATTTCACATTTTTATGATAATTTTGTTTTTTTATTAAAATCCTTTTATATATTTTCATCATAATTGGAGTTAGGAATAAGAAATTTTTGGATTCAAAATCATCATAAATTTTATTAAATAGTAAATTTAAATTATAAAAATAAAACTACATTCACAAATATGTTCACTATACTTATATATATGTCTTAATTATTATTCACGATGATCGAGTGGGAAATGAATCTTCAATGTGGATTTGGAGCGAAAATGTATGACATGTATCTTAATTATATGTTTGCTTATACTTGCAATGTGGTTTTTTTTGTGAAATCCTAGGTACCCTTATTATGGATAGGAGTAGTTTATTTATTTTATTTTTTTAATTTTATGATAGGTTTTGATTGGAATTTGGTAATTGTTTTTTGGTAGAATCTAAATTTTTATGTGTTTAAATTATATTTTTGAATCCATAAATAGATTCAGCACTCTCAAATACCTCATGATACCTAAATTATGCAATTTCCATAACTAATATATGTGATTCTAATATTTTTTAAAGATTCCCAATCAAAATACGAACAAAATTAAACGGAAAATATGCTCAAAAAAAGTTCAAAACGTAGAATATTTAAACTAAATCGTATGGATATGCCTTGGATCACACTTGCCAAGCCTTCAATGTATACATAGAAACTTCTTTTTACATCAAATTACGTTGAGAATCTTCTAGAAATCTAAGCTTAAATTCTATATAGATGGTTTTTTAATATTTATAAATGGATAAAATAACAAGATGATTCTTCAACTTAAACTATGTTATGAATATATGGGGTATTTTTTAGATTAGTTTGAATATGGTCTCGAAAATATAAGACTTTTTTAAGTCTTATAGATTGTGGTATTATATTTCTATTATTATATTGTTATTATTTTTATTAGTCAGTTAGGACTTTAATTATAATTGTGTGGTTGTCTAGAATTGTATTTGTACTTGTTGTCTTCTATATATACATACTAAGGAGGCTTAGTTTTATGATCATCTCATCTTGCCTTGTACATTTGATACGTTTTTTAAGGAGGTTTTCCCCTCAAACATGCTTCCTATTCATCTCTTCATTTCATTCTCAGGTTACTCTTTCTTTTTATTTTTATGTTATTTTGGGAATTTGGTGCATAACATTTTGTATCAAAGTCATTTTCTCTATAATTATTTTTTGACCGTTTCAAATATCAAAATTTTAAGGAGAAAATGAAGAAAGAGCAAATGTACCCATGGAAATAAATTTAGGTCATGTTTCATTATAAGCATGGAACATTTTAGGGATGAAATTTAACCCATGGACTATTTTTCGACCTTTTTGCCAAAAACAAATCGTCAGTTTTCATTTTTTTTCTAAATTGATTTGCCCAAATCCCATGGGATAATTGTTTTTTACTCTAAAAATCGTCAGAATTGCCCAAAAACTATATAAACTCCTTAGAAGTTTTAATATTTTTACAACATATTTGCCAAACATTTTATGGTTTTAAATTTAAGAATTAATAAGATTCGACAAGTTTTTTACACTTTAAGAATATTATTAACCTTTAAAATTTTACTTGATTATAAGTACGTAGATATGGTCTGCGAAAGTTAGGGTTTTCTACTAGTCCCAAACAAGTATTCTAGGAAAACCTATTATATTTGAAGCTTGAGGACTCCAAATTCATTGTCACCTACTGCATTATATAGAAGACATGACAATGTTTGAATTTCCTTCTTTCCTTATGAAATTTTTACCACAAATAATATGGTCATTACTACAAATTTTTTAAATTTTACCACAAATAATATGGCCATTACCACAAATGTTTACCCCTTTTAAGACTAGGGCTTGGTAATTATGGACCAACAAATCCTCTACCTTCATCATCCATAGGAGAACTTCTTGCCATCAAATTTCTCTATCTCGAACTTGGTAAAACCATGGGACCCTGTTGTTTGCAGGTAAAACCATGGGACAATGGCAACTTTGATCTTTTATTATTACTTGGAAAAAAACTTATAATGTTTTCTTCTATCTCTCTTCTATTACAATATCGGGGAGTCACCCGCTTTTATACAATACATATGAAGGTTCCAGAACGAACTGAAATACTCTAGAAAGGTTTAGAAATTTTCACGTCAAAAGCTTTTTATTGAAAAAATAAAAATAAAAATCCACCAATATCCCACACTTACCGTGACATCTTATGAAGAAATATTGAGTGTTTTTAATATGTCCGTCACATTGAATTCAAACAAAACTTGAAGGTATTATTTAATTTAATGATTAATAAAATCAAGAAATAGGTCATTAGTTGCTTAGAAAGGTGAATCTATAGGTATTTAGTTGCGAATTTAATCTCTTACGAAGAATTTGGCTAAACCAAAGTAAATTTTGAATTTGTGTTTATGATTAAGTTAATCTTCTTTACTATTTAGTTGAACATTGTTTTATGCATAAACTCCTGGCAATTTGTATTTATGAATAAGAGCCTTGCTTAGAAAGGTGAAGATATAGGTATTTAGTCCTGCTTCTAATTTATTTATTTTAAACACTGAAAAAATGATCTATTATTGTAAACTGTCATTAAAAGTGCATAAGCCATTTAACTATATGCGAGGATCTGTTAGTGATTTCTAGATAGTTAAACCCAATGTAGAGTGTATTGGTGATTTAAGTGATAAGTGTGTAACGATTAACATAAAAGTGAATTAATAACAAAAAGAATGATCTAAACTAAATTAAAATTTAAAACATAAAGCATGATATATAATTTGACGAGAACTTTATACTCAAAATGATAACTCTATTCATAAAAATTCATATTTTTGCATAAAAACATCAAAAAACAACTCCGAACTAAAAAGTGGTGTTACAGGTGGTGCTATCGGTAGCACCATTTTTTTTGTGGTTAAAAATATAGACACAGACCAAAAAAATCCTTATTATTGTTTACAAAAACCTTAGAATCAAGCCCTGAGTTGAAAACTAATGCTACCAATAGCATACGTTTTTAAAAAATGGCATTATTATATCATTTTGTCATAATTTAAAATTATATTTATTAAATCTCTTAGTAACATTATATAAAATTTGCACTATGTTCAACACAAATTATTCAAGAAATTATTTTATCACTCTTTCTATATAAAATAAAATAATTTCTAATAATATTCATAATAATAATAATAAAAATACAACAGATCTTGCGGTAGAAGAGTTGAAGAGTATCTTCAACTCTTCTACCGCAGATCTCTTATTTTATAAATATTCATAATAATAATAATAATAAATATTCAAAAAATATTTTTTTTAAAAAACTTATAAATTGTTTTTTATGATAACTTTAAAAAAATCTTTTTTAAAAAAAATTAAAAAATTTAAAAAATAATATTATAAAAACTTAAAAAAAACCCCAAAAACCAAAAAAAAAATTATAACAAAAAAAACAAATTATAAAAACGTAAAACAAAAACATTTTTAAAAGATATTAAAATATAAAAAAATATAAAAAACAAAAAAACTCCAACACCTCCTTCCCCCTCCCCCCTCCGCCCCACTCTCCCTCCCCCTCCCCCCTCCGCCCCACTCTCCCTCCCCCTCCCTTGTCCTCCTCCCTCTCCCCTTCCCCATTCCCCTCCCCCTCCCTGTGCGCCCAAAGGGCCGCCCAAGGTGGTGGCGCGATTCTCAGAATTGTGCCGCCGCCTTGGGCATATATGGGTGCAACACCGCCGCCAAGGTGTTGGTCGCGAAGGGGGATGGGTGAGGGGAGGGCGCGGAGGGGCAGGGAGAGGGGAATGGAGGAGGGGGATGGGTGCAGAGGGGAGAGGGGAAGGGGGGAGGGAGGAGGACAAGGGAGGGGGATGGGTGTGGGGGGGGAGGGAGGAGGACGAGGGAGGGGGATGGGTGCGGAGGGGAGAGAGGATGGGGGAGCAGGGGGAGGGAAGGAGGGACAGGGGGCGGGGGGGGTTAGATTTTTTTTTTGAGGGACAGGGGGCGGAGGGGGGTTAGATTTTTTTTTAAAATGTTTTTTTTAGTTTTTATAAATTGTGTTTTTTATAATTTATAAAAAAAAAAATAAAATGTTTTTTTTTAAGTTTTTATAAATTGTGTTTTTTATAATTTATAAAAAAAATTAAAATGTTTCTTTTTCTAATTTTTATATTTTGTTTTTTATAAATTTTAAATGTTTAAAAAAAATGATTTTGTTTTAAATGTTTAAGGTGTTATTTTTATTTGGATTATATATATATTTAAAATTTTGTTTTTCAAATTTTGTTTACATTTTTTATAATTTTGTTATGAAATTGTTGTTCATAAATTTTTTAAAATCTTTTTTATAAATTTATAGAATTTTTATATATTTTTAGACTTTTTCAAAAAAAAATTAATCTGTTTTTCATTTTGGTTTTTATTTTTATTTTTTTTAATTTTTAATTTTTCGCTTCATTGTGCCACACCCCTTTGGGCTGTGAGGAAAATCTTCGCTCCTACCCTAAGCTCTCTTTGGATGCCAAAAGCGTCGGCCCAATGGGCAGCACAATTATGAGGAAAATGTCAAACTTAACAATTTGTTTATAAGATATTTTTGTAATGTTTTGACTTTAAGATTTTATTTTGAGAATAAATATTATGTTTTTAATATGTTATTTACAAATATATGGTATACGTTTTGTTCAGTTTATGTCAATTATCACTTTATGGAAAATAATGTTAAATAGAATCATTTTTATACATAAAATGGCTGAAAATAAGTTAAAAATGGTTTGTAATGTATTTATTGCCTCATTTTTTTTACAAATTTGCCGAAAAAATTACTTATTTAAGGGAAAATTTTAAAGAAAAAACTTGCAAAATGTATATATTTTTCATTCTAACTAGCTTCTAAATGTTAAAAAAATAAAAATAAAAAAGTATAATTTTTTTATTATAAGTAGCTACTAAATGCATATTTTTTAGTAAAAGTTCAAAAAACGCATTTGTAAATCAAAATTATATTTTTTTTTATGACCGAGAAGTTTCAAAATCGCACAAAAATGGCTCGAAATGAAATACGATGCTACTAGTATATACACTTTTTGAAATGGAGGTAAAAACAACTACTAAAATTGACTCCCCAAAAAACGAGAACAATGTCGGGTTCTCGTCAAGCTGTATAACTTGTTATAAGAGAATTTTTGGAGCATAAATCTTTTGTTAGTACAACTAGCACAGATCCAAATCCTAGGCTTTATCAAGCGTCGAGAGGGATCAAATCTCCCGAGGTGCAAATCTCTCCTTGAATAGCTCCTTGAGTGCAATACCTAAGCCACCTAATCCTAAGCTCTAAAGTCTGTAGTTTAAGTCTCATATTTACTTTTTACTTTGTATTATTCTTTTTTGTTTATGGTCGACATAATATTTATTACTTTTTACTTTGTATTATTCTTTTTTGTTTACTTTGTATTATTTTGTTACTCAACAAACACTAGACAAACAAACTCGACAAACACTCTAAAGTCTCATATTTACTTTTTACTTTGTATTAAAAGTAAAAAGTAAAGTCTCTAGTTTATGTCTCATATTTACTTTTTACTTTGTATTATTCTTTTTTGTTTATGGCCGACATAATATTTACCACCTAATCCTAAGCTTATTTATTACTTTTTACTTTGTATTATTCTTTTTTGTTTACTTTGTATTATTTTGTTACTCGACAAACACTCGACACATGTTCCAAGATCTCCCTCATACTGGGTTGTAGAGCGCCTCTCGGCGCAAAAAGTATTAAGCTATACAAAATGGTGAAAATTGAAGCAATGTTTAAAATGGCTCAAGCTGTGAGAATGATTGAGTAGAACTCGATCTCATAAAATATTGCAACTCTAATCGATATCAAAACTATGAGATAATTTCCAAATGGAATTATGCATATGCATACATTTTGAATGATCAAATATAATAAATGAGTCAATTCCAATTGATTAGTCATAGGCACAACACATGAGGATCATGAATATATGTTGGATCTAAAAAATAGGTTCAAGGAGCGCACCTTGACTTAGCCTAGCATGACAACCAACATAGAATTGATCAAAGTTGATAACCCACAAAAGGGGTGTGTGTGGAATCACCAAATTGCAAGATATCATTGATGTGGCCCAATAATTTAGAGTTGAACTGGCGAACATAAGTGCAGAATTATTTATCATTGGAGTTCACTCCATGTAGAATAATTGTTAATACAAAATAAATGACATGTTGTAGATAATAAATTCGATACATGTGTAAGCAAACACAAGAATGACAAAAAAGCATGCATTGTTTACATGTGAGGTGTTAAGTGTGATGGGACTTGAAGAGAATTGGGCCTACTCAATGATAAGAAACAATACATACATATACATATATATATATATATATATATATATATATATTTACAATGGGGAAATCGGCAACGATGTGCTTGGACACGCCATCGGTTGGGAGAACGAATCCAGCCGCCACCATTATAACCCCATCTTTGCCTCGGTTAGAATTGACACCATGAGGAGGACTAATGCAACCCTTCGAGAGTCGAACCTGGGTTTCAAACTGGAAAACACTCAACGAAAATCGTTAGGCCGATTGCTCTGCTCACATGAGCTTAGTTCAATACATATATAAACAAACACAAGAGTGACAAGAAACATCCATTGGTTACATGAAACGTGTTATAGATTCAATACATGTGTAAGCAAACACACAAATGACAAAAAACATCTATTGGTTGCATGTGAGGTGTCAATACATATGTAAGCAAACACAAAAATGACAAGAAACATACCTTGGTTACATGTGAGGTGTCAAGTACAATGGAACTTTAAGAGGGTCGGGCATGCTCAAAGTTAAAGGGACCTAGTGAAAGCTAAAAACATAACATAAACAAGTCACATGTTTTTCAACTTCACACATATTTGTGAGAATAAGAAATCATTAAATGTATTATGAACAAGTCAAATGTATTTCAACTTTCCACATATTTTAGAGAATAGGAAATCATTATTATGCATATTTATTTCAACTTTGCACATATTTTAGAGAATAGGAAATCATTATTATGCATATTTTATTGATTTTTTTATATCCTAGTTATATATTTGGTTGCTGAAACTTATTCTTAACACCATCGACCTTAATATATCATTATTTTGACATTGACATAGGTTTTCGAGGCAAATATTGATTAATTTTATAAAGTCAACATCGTGTAGATTTATGAGATCCTTTTTACAATGCCCATTACATTGAGTTTAGATGCATTATGATTACAAAACTTAGATGTCAATTGCGTAGAATGTACATCAGTCCTTAGTTGCTTAGAAAGGCCAATATTGCTTTATATTGGAATAAAATGTGGTATATATGTGCTCCTACATTAAATAATACATATGAAGTTATTCGCCAATTATTGATAAGGATTAGAACTATGATCAATAATAAAATTTTGAGATAATTTCCAAATGGAATTATATATACATATACAATGATCAAATATAATAAATGATTCAATTCCAACTGATTGGTCATAGTCACAACACATTAAGATAATGAAAATTTGTTAAATCTAAAAAAATAGATTTAGTGAGCACACCTTGACTTAGTCTAACTTGATGACCAACATAGAATTGATGAAAGTTGATAACTCATAAAAGGGAGGTGCATGGAATTACCAAATTGCAAGATGTTATTGATGTGGCCCAATGATTTAGAGTTAAAGTGGCGAGCATAAGTGTAACTTGATTTATCATTGGAGTTCACTCCTTGTAAAACAATTGTTGATACAAGATCAATGACATGTTGTAGATAATAGATTCGACACCTGTGTAAGCAAACAAAAGAATGACAAGAAACATGCATTGGTTACATGTGAGGTGTTAAGTAAGAGGGGACTTTGAAGAGAATTGGGCCTACTCAATGATAAGAAACATGTTGTAGATTCAATACATGTATAAACAAACACAAGAGCAACAAGAAACATCCATTGGTTGCATCAAACATGTTGTACATTCAATATATGTGGAAGCAAACATAAGAATGACAAGAAACATCTATTGGTTGCATGTGAGGTGTCAAGTACGATGGAACTTTAAGAGAGTTGGGGATGCTCAAAGACAAAGGGATCTAATAAAAGCCAAAAACATAACATAAACAAGTCACATGTATTTCAACTTTGCACATATTTGAGAGAATAAGATATCATTTAGCATAATATGAACCAGTGACATATATTTCGACTTTGCACATATTTGTTTGAAAGAATAGGAAATCATTATTATGTATGGTTAATATTATTATTATTATTTTACTTTGTTATTGAATTTCATATTTTTAATATCATCAACTTTAATATATCATTATTTTGACATTAACATAAGCTTTCAAAACAAATATTGATTATTTTTATAAAGTTAAAATCATGTAAATTTATGAGATTTTTTTTTCATAAAAAGAAAAACAAGAAGAAAGAAAGAAAAAAAAAATCTAACTATATTTTATTGAAAATAGAGTTGCATTCTCTATATAACAAACATGAAAGTTCATATGCATACGCCCAACCCAAACAACAAAACATAAAACATAAAACATAAATTATACAAATCAACTCTCTATGGGATTCTTTTTACGATGCTTATTGCATTGAGTTTAGATGCATTCTTATTGCAAAATTAGATGTCAATTGCGTGGAATCTACATCGATCCTTGGTTGCTTGGAAAGGCCAAGATTACTTTATAATGGAATAACATGGCCTATAAATGTGCTTCTACATTAAATAATGCTTAGGAAGTTATTCTCCTAATTTTGAGTTTTGAGTTAGATTGTTTTATAATTTTTTTGGTTCCCTTTAGTATAAGGGCTTGTAACTCATTAAAGGCATGCTTTAGCATTAGGGTTTGTACCTCATTAAAAGCATGTTACTTAAAGTAAAGGTAGATTGTTAGTTTATTTTGTTTATAGATAATTTTTGGTTAAAACCTAATTTGAAACCTACGAGAAGTATTTTAATGATCTACATCCATAAGAAATTAGTGGATCTTTTCTCTCTTTAATCATCTATATCTTGATCATAACATTTTTTGGTTTTTTCCCTGAAACCAATTCGTGAAACCCCACTTTTTTCTATTTGATAGTGGTGTGTATGATAAGTTGGTATTCCATCTCCACCATCAAGTTTTGTGTGGGAGTACAAATCCATTTGCTTACTACACAGGAAGACTTTGAAGTGACTACAAACTACAAACCCTTGAACAAGATCATAGTTAAGAACCGATACCCCACCTCATGACTTGATCATGGAAATTTTATCTTTTCCCCAAAAAAAGATTCACCAACTTCCATTTTTCCTAAATCGATTCGCCCAAATTCCATGGGATAACATTTTTTAACTCTAAAAATCACCAAAATTGTCCAAAAACTATATAAAATCCTTAGAAATTTGAATCTTTTTACAAAAATATTACCCAACATTTTATGGTTGGAAATTTAATAATTAGTAAGATTCACCAAAGTTTCTACACTTAATGAAAATTATGGATGCTTAAAATTTTCCTTCAACCCTGATGGTCTCCTAGATCATTTCAAAGGTGCCAAGTTTTATAGCAAGAATGATCTTAAGTTATGTTATCACTAGGTGCTAATTAAGCCAAATTATGTGTGGAAGACATCCTTCAATTCCAGGGAAGGTCTCTTTAAGTGGTTGATCAAGTATTTGTCTTGATTAATCCACCAACAATGCTCATGCGGATGATTTACTATATTTTGCAACTATTCACTAATTATTTTTTGATCATACACTTAGAAGACATCCTCATCTTCAACAAAAAAAAGTAAGAGCATCTAAAGAACATTCAATAAGTGTTGAGCACCCTACAAAAACACACATTATATGCCAACCTAGAAAAATGATCATTAAACAAGCAAACAATTCAATATATGGGGTACATCATGGATAGGCTTGGTCTACTTGTGGATCTAATCAAGATCCAAGGCATCTAGAACTGGTTGGTCTAGAAGACACTAATAAAGATTTGAAGCTTATTGGGCCTTGCCAAAATTTACCTTAAGTCTATGTTAGGCTTCTCTCATATCACTTAGCCCTAGAGCAAGGTGACCAAAGGTGGACATAAGGATTTTTTTTGGGACAAGGAAAAACATAAAGAATTCAAGGAGATGAAGCATTGCCTTTACACAACACTAGTCATGATTTTGGAAAACCTACAACAAGCATTATAAATAGAAACATACACCTTAGATTATATTGTCAATGCAATCCTCATATGGCATGGGCATCTGGTGGCCTATCACATTGGGACACTCTCTGACATTATATGAAGATACCATACCTGCCTATGACAAAGATATTTACTCCATTGGTAGAAAAAGCATTATATCTTGGAAAATGAAACAACCATATACACCAACCATAGGTCTATACAATACATGTAGACATGGGGCAAGTTTCATAACAACCACCATCAAAAGTGGTACATGAACCTTCAACAATTTCATATAAACATCAAGTGCAAGAAGGGAAGCCTGCAAATTCCCTCATATTATCTTCGGTTGTTGCATTGACCATGTTAAGCTCTACTTCGACCATGTTTGGGTTCATTTCGGGTTGCCGTAGACTATCATTTCAAATCAGAACAACAGGTTCCTAAGCACCTTTTGGTCTAGCCTGTGGTCATTGATGGATACCAATCTCACTAAAACGATTGCCTTCCACCCCAGGCCAATGGATAGACAGAGGTAGTCAACTGGATGATTGTGCATATTCTAAGAATCTATAATTCTAAACATCCCCGCACATGGAGTGAGAGTCTTCCATATGTTCAGCATAGCTATTGTTAGCACTCAGTAATTTCTATGGGATGTATCAGATAAATCCCCAAGGTAACCATTTCAAACCACTCGAGGAAGGGAACTGACCTTTTCCCAACCAAGGAGGGATCTCTTAATACAAATGAATCTCAGAAGGTCGGGTCTGGAAAAAAGATAGAGGTTTTGATAAATTTCCTAGTTGAATGTGCAAGAAGAACCATTAGGAATACGGTCAAAAGATGAAAAATCAACTGATAAACAAACTGAAGTATGGAAATAAACTTCACGGGGGGAATATAGTCTAAGCAAATCTGGTTTACAAGTTAGTTGTAGTATGGAAAGCAGAAATAAGATAACATCCCATTACACTTGAAGCATCTAGCTAAGGATTAATTTCAAGCATAACTTTAGAAGAAATCAACAGAGCATTCAATTGGCATGAACAAAGCATCAACAACAACATGAATTATATTCATATATCTCCAATTAAATACTAGAAGAAGGAACATTCACTGTAAATAAATAATTAAGAACGAGAAAGAACATACACAAAAAGATCACAATACCAAATCACAGTAGACATAGGAATCCTTGGAAGGCAGCTTCATCCTGAAAGGTTTTTCATTAAAATTTCGCTGAGTTCAATACAATGGTCTCTTCCCAAGCTACTCGAACCAACCCTCGTACTATATTTCATCTTCTATATATATTAAAAATATTACAAAATCCTCCAGATAATTTGAAATTCTTTGAGAAAAAGAAAACAGTTACAAAATAGTTAACTTGCTACAAATTAGGGTTAAGTTTTTAAAATAGTCCATGCAGTTTGTTTTAAACTTGGTATTCATGATTCGATGAGATGAATATAGTATTCATTTCCTCCAGCTCGATTGATGACATGGAAACCTCAACAACAGCTGGAAAGCATCTAGAAATTGATTTCTGCACAATTCGCAGCGAAAGTCCTAACACGCTGCGAATTATCAGTCTCAAAAAAATTCATAGCAGGAAAAACCTGAAAAATAGGGGTCAAATATTATACCATATCTCCCAAATCATGATATTTGTTAAAAAAGTGAAGGATTTTTTGCATATGAGCCCTTAATTGAGAGAAACCTCTCTCATTTTTCAAAAATTCCTTTTCAGCTTCTTGGAATCCACGCTCAAAGATAATGACTAAAACAGGAAATGGCGAAATCTGGAAAAATATGATGTAAATATTCATTCAAATATTCCACACCATGACACCTGTGAAAACAATTAAAGAGGTTTTTATTATTGAGCTTGTGATTGACAAAAACCTCTTTGGGTTTTTTATTATTCATTTCTAAATGTTCAGAAACCGATTTTCAAAATGATGACAAAAACAAGCAAATTCACAGCGAATTGGGGGTTTTGTGCACAATTCGCAACGAATTGGGGGTTTTGTGCACAATTCCCAGCGGACTGGTTTGCTGCGAATTTTATATTACAAGAAATTTTGTAGAAAACAACACGCTACGAAATGCTATTTTTTAAATTCTTTTCTCATTTTATTTGATGAACTAACACCAAAATTGAAAAACCGACCACTTGCAATCCTCCTTAACCCCATTACCATAAACTAAGATTTATCTGCCTATTTCAAACATTTACCTATCAAAGACATTTTGAGAAAATTGTCTTTTCGGGCCTAGTGCATTACCATGCACTAATAGCTATAACAAAATCCCTTCATAGCTCTACCGACCACAACCCTTTTCAGTTGTGCCTGGAGTTCCAACCATTGGCCCTAATTGATGTAGCTCTTCCCATTGCATCCACACAAGAGGAATCTTCCAATGCACAAACTAAGGCCGATAAGGCCACCACCAGATTTGTTGAATGAATCCAGCACATCTGCTAATAGGTCCATAAAATTTTGGAAAAATCCAATACCAAGTACAAGCAATGACATGACCAGCATCGAGTTCCACACAAGTTCCAAGTGGGTGATAAGGTTTGGTTCCATTTGTAGAAAGAGAGGCTGACAGAACCCCATCGCAAGCTTCGTCCACTTCTATATGGGTCGTACACCATCACAAATGCAGTCGATGACAATGCCTTCGAATTAAGCATTCCTCCATTCCTTGGCTTGCACCCAGTATTTAATCTGGAGCTCCTTTGCCCATATTTTCCACCATTTTTGGACACATTGGAGGTGCTAGAGTAGTTGACACCTATAGATATTAACCTTGACTACATGGAACATGCAACCACTAATCGGATCATGGACACACAGGTTAAGGTAACTCGCCAGCAGAAGATCTAACTATATATGGTTGTCAAAGCATGGAAGCTACTCCACCAAGGCAAGTGGCTCACTATGAGTCGAGTTCTGCAGAAGTTTCCCCATTTGATGGGGGCACTCAACACAATGGAGAGCAATGCTTCCTAGGGGGGAGGAATGATCTAGACGGATATTGGTGGCCACCCACCTATTCCACTAGCTCAAAAACGTTTTCCATTTTGGCAATTTTGTAGTAGTTTTTCTTCAGTTTTTCAGGTCCTTAACTTCCGAGGCCGTTTTGAGGCCCTTAATGATGTATTTTTGGGCCCGTAACGACCCAGTCGATAGTGATAGGTTCTCTTTTGGGCATGATCCATTCTTGAATTCCTCATATAGATATTTCCAATGGTCTATTGAACTCCCCAAATGGAGATCGTATCCAAAATTTATGCCACCCCGAGAAGTTGACTGCTCAAATAACCACCTTATGGCAACAAAATTTATGACACTTCATCTCCTAGGGTTAGGTTTTTGGATGTTTAGGGTTCTTTCCCTCATGCTTATGATAAATAGTCCCTTTTGGCCTATTTTTGCATTCAGATTGTCATGAATGAGCGTAGTCATCACATCTCTTCTTAGAGATAATCTACCACCATTCTAGCTTATTTATTTTACAATCTATTTTATTTCTGCCATTTAATAGAATTTGTGTTTATTCTATCACTATGTTCCTTGCAATATATCTGTGTATATGGTTCTATATATTTTATTTCATTTTTTTCTCACATAAATCCGGATCAAGCATCAAGATAGGAGTTGTGGGTAAGGTAACCCACTTAAGCATAAGCTTTTGAAGCAGATTAACTTAACACTCCCCTCTTGATACCTTCTTCAAGAACATGCATGCAAGTAGGGTATGTGGCAGTCTACATGCGCGGGTATGCGACAGAGTAAATGAGTTTGATGTTCGAAGTGACTATGGAATTAATGCCACCGCAGATGTAGTCCCATTTTCCATGCACTTAGTTCAAGCTCGTATGAGCGAGGATTTGATATTTGAAAAGGGAGATAGTCAGATGAAATCGATGGAGGAAATTGAGAATTGGGGGAATTCTCAGCAAGATAGTCGTTATGAGGAAGAAAGTCTCTACATATACCTGTCTGCATTCGATATTGTCATCCCAAAGTGGAACAATTTCCCTTCCTCGCATATATTTTCCCTTGCGAGATGGGAAAACGAGTCTGAGTCTACTCCTTTTGAATTTCCAATGAGGTGTTGTTGGTCATTCTCTTTCGACCACCCAGATTAGTTTGGTGTTCAGGATTTTCGGAGTCTTCCTTTAGCTCAGAGTACTTCTTCTCTCGTTGTAAATGGAGAAACCATGCCTTCCTGGCGGGAAATTTATGCGAGCTTTAGAGTGTTCCTAGAAGATTTAAAAACAAAATATTGCATGTCGTTCAAGAAGGGGTCAGGGGAGTGCACCAGAAAATTGCCACCCTGATTGGGGAATCGTGCTACAACGACAATAATATCACTTTCTTGAAATCTCAAATTGATGATTTAGAAGACAATATGCATGATCAAATTGCCTTGATGGAAGAATTCAAAAAGGATTTTGAGCAGCCTGTGAAGATGAATCATTGTATCCATTTCCAAGTATATCCATCAAATGAAGGTAGGCCCATGGATGAAGTCTCAGTAATCCAACCACTTTGAGGATATTATTGACATGCATGAAAAATTTTGCGGAAGTTATGATGGTTTTGTTTAAAATCCTCTCTTACAATGTTTTTTGTGTCCTTTTTCTAATAAGTTTTTCAAGGTATATAGCACCCATGCTATAGAAACAGATGAGAAAATAGTTGGAAATCCTTTTTACACCACATATAATTATATTGAAAGGACTCCGGAAGAAACTGTTAGAATTTTGATGAATGTAATGCTCTATAAAGAATCAATGTGCTCAACTGTTTAATATAAATCCTTTTAAGCTTTTGTTAAAAAAAGTACATGTTAGAAGTGTGACACTGTGAACAATTGAAGAACACATAAACTTATTGTAGTTTGTCATCAAGAGTGCATAAGCTATTTAACTTATGTGATGATCGATTAACTATATGTGAGGATCTATGGGTGATTTCTAGACAATTAAACCCAATGCAAAGTGTATTGATGACTTAAGTGATTAAGTGTGTAACGATTAACATAAAAACAAATTAACTACACAAAGAACAATCCAAACTAAACCAAAGATTAAAACATAAGAGAATTTTTGGAGGATAAATATTTTATTAATACAAAAAGAATTAAGCCACAAGAAAGGGTGAAATTCGAAGCAATGTTTAACATATCTATGACTGAAACTGTGAGAATGATTGAGTAGAGCCCAATCTCATAAAAGATTACAACTCTGATTGATATCAAAACTATGAGATAATTTCCAAATGGAATTATACATATATATATATATATATTTTGAATGATCAAATATAATAAATGAATCAATTCTAATTGATTGGTTATGGGCAAAACACACGAGGATCAAGGAAAATTTTACGGACAAAATTTATCCCATGGGCTAATTCTCGACCTTTTTCTTCTAAAAAAAGATCTTCCAATTTCCACTTTTTTCTAAATTGATTTGCCCAAATTCTACGGGATAACATTTTTTAACTCTAAAAATTGCCAAAAAGTGTCCAGAAACTATATAAAATCCTTAGAAATTTGAATATTTTTACAAAAATATCATCCAACATTTTATGGTTGGAAATTTAATAATCAATAAGTTTTGTCAAGGTTTCTACACTTCAAGAAAATTACGGATGCTTAAAATTTTCCCTGATGAGGATAATGAATACATTTTGAATCTAAAAAATAGGCTTAGTAAGTGCACTTTGACTTAGCCTAACTTGACGACCAACATAAAATTAATCAAAGTTGATAACCCACAAAAGGGAGGTGTGTGGAATCACCAAATTGCAACATATCATTGATGTGGCCCAATAATTTAGAGTTGAAGTGACAGGCATAAGCGCAACATGATTTATCGTTGGAATTCACTCCATGTAGAACAATTGTTGATATAAGATCAATGACGTGTTGTAGATAATAGATTCATTACATGTGTAAGCAAATGCAAGAATGACAAGAAACATGCATTGGTTACATTTGAGGTGTTAAGTATAATGGGACTTGAAGAGAATTAAGCCTACTCAATGATAAGAAACATGTTGTAACATGCATTGGTTAGATGTAAGATGTTAAGTATGATGGAACTTGAAGAGAATTGGACCTACTCAATGATAAGAAACATATTGTAGATTCAATACATGTATAAACAAATACAAGAGTGACCAGAAACATCCATTGATTGAATGAAACATATTGTAAATTCAATACATGTAAAGCAAACACAAGAATGGCAAGAAACATCTATTGGTTGCATGTGAGGTGTTAACATGGAACTTAAAAGAGTTGGGCATGCTAAAGGATAAAGGGATATGGTGAAAGCCAAAAACATAACATAAACAAGTTATATGTATTTCAACGTTACACATATTTGAGAGAATAAAAAATAAAGAACATAACATAAACAAGTCACATGTATTTCAACTTTGCACATATTTGAGAGAATAAGAAATAAAAAACATAACATAAACAAGTCACATATATTTCAACTTTGCATATATTTGAAAGAATAAGAAATCATTTAGTATAATATGAACAAGTCACATATATTTCAACTTTACACATATTTCAGGAAATTATCATTATACATATTTTATTGAAATTTTTTTATATCGTAGTTTAATACTTTGTTGTTGAAATTCATATTTTTAATTCCATCGACCTTCACATGTCATTATTTTAACATTAGATGTCAATTGCGTGGAATGTACATCGGTCCTTTGTTGCCTAGAGGAATAGCATGCCCTATAGATGTGCGTTTCCATTATATAATACTTATGAAGTCATCCTCCAATTATTGATAAACATAATTAAAATATTTCTCTTCTTTCATGAAAGGGCATACCATAACGAAATTTCCGTAGGAGAGTTATGATTATTCACAAAGCCTTGTTATTAATTTAAAAAATGAATAGGAGCCCCTAATAATTAGTTGTTTATCATACGTGTATGTATGTGATAAAACTTGGCTACATGTTCTAGATAACTTGCAAGTTTATATATATAAGAATTGGTAAAATTATTGTTATGTGGGAAAGTTAAGATGCAGGCTTACAATTTATTTATATATATATATACAAAGATTTGGTAAAATTATTGTTATGTGGAAAAGTTAAGTTGTGTGTTGGAACACTCTTAGATGAGCTTCAACATCTATAGATGTGAGTTTCGAGTTAGTTTATTTTATATTTTATATTTTTCTTTTTTTGGTTTTTTTAGCTTTAGGATTTGTAATTCATTAAAGTCATATTAGTAAAATTAATCATGGATTGTTAGTTTATTTTGTTTAACTAATTTATTGTTAAAACCTAATTTGAAACCTATGAGAAGTACCTTGTTAATTTACATCCATAAGTTAAATTAATCAAGATCTAAAACCCTAATTAACCTAGTGGATCTTCTCTCTCTTTGATCATCTCTATCTTGACCATAATGTTTCTTAGTTTTTTCCCTAAAACCAATTGGTGATCCAATCCCTCTTTTTTCTCTTTGACAGTGATGTGCATGGTAAGGTGGTATTCCATCCCCACTCTCAAGTTTTGTGTGGTAGTACAAATCCATTTGCTTGCTACACATGAAGATTTTGTAGTGACTACAAACTACAAACCCTTGAAAAAGATCATAGTTAAGAACCGATACCCTACCCCATGACTCAATGGTCTCCTAGATAATTTCAAAGGTGCCAAGTTTTTTAGCAAGAATGATCTTAAGTTAGGCTATCACTAGGTACTAATTAAGCCAAATTATGTGTGGAATACATTCTTCAATTCCAAGGTAGGTCTCTTCAAGTGGTTGGTCAAGCATCTGTCTTGATTAATCCACCAATAACGCTCATGGGGATGTTTTACTATATTTTGTGACCATTCACTAATTCTTTTGTGGTCATACACTTAGAAGACATCCTCATCTTCAACAAAAAAAATGTAAGTGCATTTAAAGAACATTCAATAAGTGTTGAGCACCCTACAACAACGCAAATTATATGCCAACCTAGAGAAATTATCATTAAACAAGCAAACAATTCAATATCTGGGGTACATCATGGATAGGCTTGGTTTACATGTGGATCCAACCAAGATCCAAGGCATATAGAACTGGTTGGTCTCGAAGACACTAATAAAGTTTTGAAGCTTCTTGGGCCTTGCCAAAATTTACCTTAAGTGTATGTTACAGTTATCTCATATCATTTAGCCCTTGAGCAAGGTGACCAAGGGTGGACACAAGGATTTTTTTTTGGGGGGGGGACAAGGAAAGAAAAAAAAGCATTCAAGGAGATGAAGCATTGCCTTTACACAACACTAGTCATGATTTTGGAAAACCTGCAACAAGCATTCTAAATAGAAACATACACCTCCGCTTACATCGTCAATACAATCCTCAGACGACTTGGACATCTAGTGGCCTATCACATTGGGACACTCTCTGACATGGTTTGAAAATATCCTACCTATGACAAATATATTTAATCCGTTGTACAACCCTATTGGTAACAAAAGCTTTATATTTTTGGAAATGAAACAACCATCTACACCAACCATAGGTCTATATAATACATGTAGACATGGGGCACGTTTCATAACAACCACCATCGAAAGTGCTACATGTACTTTCAACAATTTCATCTAAACATCAAGTACAAGAAGGGAAGCCTGTAACTTGCCTCATATGACCTTTGGTTGTTGCATTGACCAAAATACTAAATTCTTATAGCCATGAGACTTTATAGTGAACCTAGTTGGATGGCATTGATCTTGACTTCAACGGTACATGCCAAACGTAACCATAGTTAAAGAAGTTCTATACTTTCACCTCTAGTATGGAATGTGCCATTTGGGCCATCAATGTGTTCCTTTAGGAGAGCATGATAAGATGATGTGGGAGTTACACTATAGTTGATTAGTTGACAAGTCATTGGCATGGAGAAGACAATGGTGGTGTTTCATAAGTACTTCTACTTTCCAAAGATCTAATAGGATATCATATGGTATATCAAGTGTGCATTGTGTATGCCATTGTTGAATCTATAATAAAAAAGAAACAACTATCTACTCCTATGCTTGCTCTAGATAAGCCTTGGGAGTCAGTATCCATAGATTTTATGTTAAGTCTTCCCTCAACCAAGCATAGTAACAATTGAATTTTAATGGTATTAGATTAGTTCTCTAAGATAATAATTTTTATCTAGAATGTTTTTCTTATAAAAGGTAGAATTAATAGGCACAAAATAACATATTTGTGATATAAATATTCTTAGCATTAATATCTGAAATCTCCATCCACATGTATTGATTGAAAGGTTATTTCTTATAAAGCCTAATGTGAGGAAAACTGCTCTTCTTATTCCATATTGACCACAAGACAAGTCCTTCTATTAGGTACCTTATATTCTTCATGCTCCCAAGTTTCAACAAGAAATATAATATCAATTTCACTCAAGATTGAACTTAACATGGGACCTTTTCTCCATGTAAAGTGATGACAATTCCAAAAGAGGATGGGGGATGTCCCAAATTCCTATCTAGTATTATCTTTTTTGGTCTTTATCCCTAATAATAACTTTTATGTTCCTAATTATTGCACATTTTCCTTCCTTTCTAGATTATTTTACCTTTTGAACTTTCTTACGGTTGATAATTTACTCAACATCAATGTTGTTGCTTCATCTCCACAGCCACACAAAAAAACATTCAAAATAAATAAAACATTCACATTAAACATAAATTTCCAACAACTCTTGGAGTGTAGACTAGTTAACATATGGTGCACTATTAAGGCACTCCTTCTGACATTGTGGATCCATATTTCAACTAATCTTGTGTGTTGTGTGTGAGGTAGTATTAATACACTTAGGAACATCAATTTGGAATGAACCTGTATCACACGAATATGAACTTAACCCAATTATTGATTCCTTTATTTAAAAGAAAACATAAAAAAAACCAGTGTTTTATTTTCCATTTCATACTTATTAATAATATTATTAATTCACTTTGATAGTAACGCTGGATGGACAAGAAGTCATAATCATAATATGGTTGACCTCGTTTTATCATTACTTTGACATGTGACATCTTCCATGGAAATATGGAAACAACGTGTGTATGTTTATGAGCCCGTGGAAGGATATGTTTTTTTATATATTCATAATGTATTAAGTTATATTATTAGCATTTTTGGTTTAACGATATTCAAATTCATCATAAGTCAAATGATTAGGGATATGGACACTCTCCACGTTGCTAACACCTAACTTTAAATTAAAATATTGTCAAAGCTTGTTTTGAGATTAATCCAAAATAAAATTTTCACACGTAATGCACAAATATTTTAGCTTCTTTTGAAGCTAATAACATACTTTGTTTCCTAGCTGTTAAAAAGACAGTCCAACATTTTATTCTGTTCCTGAAACCTGTTAGATTCACTATTAGAACAGATTTGAAGATTATGCTTGGAATCTTTAAAAATGAAAATTTGACGACCGAAAATAGCAGTAGGATATTGAAATGGTTCATCTGGCTTTCTAATTTTGATTATGATATTGTGTATAAGCCAGGTTATCTCAATTGTTTAGCTGACATGTTGACACGTGAAGTTTTGCAGCAAAAAGACGCTGTCAGTCTAAACATGTTTTCTGTTGGATCGAGCTCAGCAACTCCGAAGGATGATAAGGGCAAAGGCCCAGCTCCAACAGAAGGAACTGAACCTGATTATGTCAGGTTTGAACCCAAAAATGCTCTGTTCATGAAGCTATGGGATGAAAGCTTATCCCCATCCGATCGAAGGGAATTACTGGATTATGCTGATAGACATGCTGCTGAGAAATATCTCAGTCTTACACTGATAAAACAAATCTAGTCAAATCCATGTAAATTGCATATCATGGAAAGATGGGAGCGTTCAGCTTTCAGAGGTTTTTCCCAAGCCCAGGAAAAACTTAGAAGATGCAGAGAATTATGGGTGGACTGCAATGAGGAAAAAGAAGGTCCGGTTTGGTACGTTGACATTGGTGAAGGCAATTTAACCTGGACCAGTTATAATCTTATTTTGTAGTTCTGTTGTGAGGAAAGGTCCATCGTGATATGTGCAGACCCAGGAAACATGAGAAACAAGTCCTGGTCTGGGTGGACTGAAATTTTATTGGATAAGTTCTGTCCAAGGGTAGATTGGACAAATCGGCGAGCCAACTTCATTCTTCACATGCAGGCCGATATGCAAGTGGCGGACCAAAATAACCTCTGGTTCAAATTTCTTGTATGGCATCAAGGTGGCCGTTACAGCAAGTTAGAGCATACTATGCACGTTACTCAGAAGTATATCAAGCGTGACTATAAGGGTAACAGAATTGATACAAAATTCCATAGGTGAACCCTCCCGTTGGATTTCAGAGTTGAATCCCTCTTCGAGAGTGAGTTCATTGGCTAATCCTGTGAAGTGTTGCACGGCTCTGACATTGAAAAGTGTTTTAGTCCCTGGTTATATCCTCCTCAGGTTTATACAGATGAAAGCCCTGTTCCAGATGATTCTCAAGATGTGGATGCCTTGCTGGAAGCGCGTGAGATGGAAGAATGCATCTATGTAGAAGATGGCTTTGACTGTCCATGTGGTAGACAGCCGGTAGGACCACTGGGAAATCCTGAATTGTTTTGCGTCTGTCGTTCCGACGACGACTGATGTAATAATTGTAATTATGCTTTTTGCTTTACGTCAAATAATGGAAGCCGTAGTGGGCCGGTATAATAGCTCCACTTTGTACTTTGTCGGGATGCGGTCTCCCGAGTGCTTTTGCTTTAGTCGGTCTTAGTCCTTTGTGGGCCATGTCTGTCGGCCATGTCTTTTGTCCGGTCTTCCGGGTCCCCTTATGGAGCTGCCTCTTACGGGACGAGATAATAGTGGTGTGACCCACCACTACCCCGGAATCTCTGCTTTTGATCGTGTGGTGCCGGTTTGTTGCAACCGGTAAATTGGCTAAGAAGTTATATAAGGAAGGATTTGCTCCTCATTTTAGACATTCGAGTCTAGGAGTCTGCAGGAGCTAGTGGTCTGCTCAGCAACTAGAGGTCTTAGAGCCGAGCGTTCCAGTGGTTGGAGCTCTGCGAGTCATAGGTGTCAAGAACTGAGGTATTATGCTCTGCTGGTTGCCGAAAGGTATAACACAGCATCAGAAAGCCAAGGTTCGCCTCTGTAAAAATGTGTCTGTTTGAGTCTGTAAAGTGTTAGTGGGCATATCTCAGAATCCCCAGGAAGCCTCTGAGTAAGTTCATCGCTCTGCGAAGTTTTGAAAAGTAAAAGGGCCTCAGACATTGTGCCTAGGCACTGAGTTTGTGTTTGTAGTGACAAGCTTCGCCCTCCGAAGCCGATCTACAGGAGTCTGTATCTCATGCTGCTATTGAATAAAATCATTTGATGCTATGGAATTGCTGTTAAGAATTGCAAAGATAGATCCTGGTGCGTTTGGTATCAGAGCCAGACAAGTGCGTTATTTTCTGGTATATCTTATTCACTTTAATCTGATGTATGCTTTTAATGTCTGTTAAATCTGCTGCAATATCATTATTCAGTTTCTTAAGTTGATTATACATTCTACAATAGTGTTCTGTAGGCGATGGAAATGATCGCTGAGTGGATTGTTGGGATCCTGAGAGTGTAAGAGTTGTCCAAAGTCAGAGTAGCAGTAAGGCCCGACGGGATAGGGGATTAAGTCTACATAGTTGCCGGAGACTAGTTTAAAGTCAGCACTCACTCTCTTTTATAGGATGGACCCTTCAATGGACACTGTTGAGCTGAAAAATTTAGAATGTGAATCTTCTAACGACACTGAAGTCAGTCTTGCAGAACGCAGACAATCTTCCTTTAATCCTTCCTCATCAGATTCTTCTTATATATCTATCTCTGATCATAATCCTTCAGAAAATTGGCAATTACCACAGATACTTCCGAAAGAAGTATACCGACTTCCTTGGTGAAATTTAACTGTTGCAACACATATCCATGTGTCTAGCATAGATGTTTCCTTTACTGATAAACAAGAGCCTGTCCATATTAATCTTCTTGATAAATGTCAGATTGACTGGGCTAAAAAGCAAGGATATAATTATGCTCACTTTGGTGCTATTAAATTAGGACTTGGCCCATTAGTCCAGCCTCGTCTAGCTGTATCTTCTCTTTGTTGTATTTTAGATACTCGTCATAGGAAGTTTTCTGACGCTGTCATTGGCGGTTTCACTGCTCCTCTTCATGATGGTCCTGCCTTTGGCACTGTATATCCTAAGTTTTCTGTGAGTCTCATTGATCCTCATATTTATAATCTGCTCAAAGCTTATATCTTTCCTAAAGGGTTTGACCTGGAATCTGGTTCCAAGATTATCCAACTTAAAGGTGGAGTCTGTGTTAGGTTTGGCAATGACACTCTTCCCCAGCTTCGAACCCATGTCCATCAGAGTTCTACAGACACCGGCGTGGTGGAAAGAGAGAAATCTAAAAATGCTACGCCAATCACATTCAATTGGACTGGCATAAATTATCCTCAGTCTTGGGAAATGAAATACACCGTGCTTAGAAATCAAGAAAGGGTTGCTGCTTCTTTTACTTCTCAGCCTTTGATTTTCGATGAAGCATCTAGCTCCTTCCGTGTTCCCAATGAAAATCCAACACAAAGATTTGTTCCTCCTCTGATCAAATCTACCTCCATCTCCTCCTACAACAATGCCAGATTACAAGCTTTGTCAAATCAAGTTAGCAAAGAATCCTCTTCTCCTCCTTTTTCCTCTGTACAACCTTCATATTCTAGTTTGTCTAATTTTGAGCATAGAGGCCAACATGCTGCCTGTCAAGCATGTCAAAAACTTAAACAGAAACTCCAGCACCAACAGAAACAAAAAAGATCTGCTGTCCTTAGGAATGTTTTTAGTCCTCCCTTCCTTAGGAATGATGTCCCTTCCCAGAGAAGGAGCCGGCATGGAAGTAATGAATACTGGCCAAAGATCTTATATCCCTGGTAGGAACTTGCCTGAGTCTGGTTTTAGGCAATACACACCTGATGGCCAAACTAAAAGAGAGTTCATACCCTGTAAATCTTCCAGCCAAGATCAAACTGTTTCTGATGAGATTAAGCTTGCAAATTGGGGCAATTTGCAACAAATACACTCTGCACGAAATCTCGACGATATGGCTCGAGATATCATTATTTTAAAAAATCAGTGTGCAGAGCAGAAAGAGCACATAATAAAAGTGGAAACAAAGATGGAACTGCTAGATCATCTTCTGCATGATTCTACAGAAATCCAAACTGCCATAACAGTAGCCTCTCAGAAACTTGAGAGAAGGTTACAGGTCCTAGAGGAACTCTGTGAGAAAACAGAAAATCTAAAAAGAAAACGGTATGAGGTCCCTGACCATGTTTTTAAGCTTGCCTCTAAAGGACATAGTAAAAGTCACTCCTTAGGTCAATTCAGTGTGCAATCTGAAGATGAGAAACCTGAATAGGACTTTGGAGAAAGTGATGCAATTCGGATAATGTTGAAGAATGGATCACTGAGTTCGAGGGTTTTAGGCATGTGTTGGATCCAAAGTATTTGGTTAATTTGAATGCATTAGATGCAGAGTCTTCCAACACTCGAAGACTTCCTCCTCCTCTCTTTGATACCCACATGGTAGATGCCACAGCTGTCGCAAGTGCTCCTGCCAAAGTCTTTCACTTTGGTATTAACTCCATGAATGATCTATTGTCGCAAATGCCTGAGCAACTTGTACTGAACATTCAGTGTCAGTCCAGAGAAGACATAAAAAATTCCATTCAAATGTTGGCACAATGGATCCTTTATAAGAAACAACAGGACAATAACCTTACCGGTCAGATGTTGGGTACTCAATTAGTTGCAGGCCTATCAGGTCTAGCCTATGAATGGTGGCGATGGTTGCCACAGGAAACCCGCAGTGAAATGCTTGCTGCTGATGATGCGAATGAAGAGATTCTAAGTGCCCTAGGTAGGGAATTCTATGGTCCTAAAGATGGTGAGGACTACGACCATCTAGCTTCACTCTTTATGTCTGCTAGACTATGTGATTTGAGTAAGAGTGAAGAATATTTTTGTTACATGCAAAAGCTTCTGATTTCCTCTAGTAAATCTGGAAATCCTGCTTATTTGAAGCACTATCTGCGAAGCTACCCAAGAAATGTTCCTAATGCTGTTGAGCAAGCTCTAAAAGATAAGAAGGTAGAGCTTTGAACACTTTCAATTACCCAATTACATGCACACATTATGGAGACATGGCAAGATCATTGCCTTGAGAAACGGGTAAGTAAAGATTTCAAGAGACACCAGCAAACGTATTCTGCTTCATTTTGTAAAGATGTTGCTGGTATGCCTGATTGGGGGTGTGGTGCGCACAATAGAGGACATTTTGGCCATGGATCTTGCACCTACAAGAAAAAGAAGAAAAAAGGGTTTTATACTTCTGAACCTAGGTATCATCCTGATAAACCCTACCACCACAAATCCAAGCACAAACACAAATACAAACATCGCTATGAGAAGCCCTATCGTAAGTCCAAATATAAAGCCAAGCACTATGTTCAAAGGAGGACTGAAAAGGGTAATAAAAATGTCTACTTTATTTGTGGTAAGTCAGACCATTGGGATGCTAAATGTCCAAAAAGAAAATCTAGACCCCGTCTTGCTACTTTATGTAAAGGATTGGATCCCGCATGGTGGGATTTGCTTGAAGTTTCTGTAAATTCTCCTCTTCCTGAAGGTGAAGTTGTTTTTCTTCCTGATGATGATTCTTCTGACTCTGACTCTGGTAGTGATTCTCCTCCTCCTACCTTAGCTAAATTTGCTCCTAATCCTTCATCATCCTTTGAGTCTGATTCGGACCCCGATGCAAATTTAGGGGGGTGTAACCTGCCTGAGTTTGATTTCTCCCTATACATGTTTTCCAGATCTTCTTCCAAATCTTCCTCCCAAAACCAATTAGAAAAACAATTAGCTGATATAGACCTCCATCTTTCCCTCATCCCTATCTATAGAGATTCTGAAAGAACTGAACTTAGACAAGAAAAGGTTAGGCTTCAAGGACAACTAGAAAAGTTGAAGTCTAATAAAGGAAAAGAACAAGTTCAGTCTCCTCCCTTGTCTGTCAGATACAACCCTACAGAGTTTCACAGAGAATACCCTGACGGTCATGAAGATAGACAGTCTCATAGGAAAGATAAAGAAAAGCTTTTGAGGCTACAGTTAAAAGAAAAATAGGATAAGCTAAAGCTGCTTGCCAAAGAAATTGAAAATATCAAAAGCGTGATCTCTGTTCTGATCACTAAGAGAGATCAATCCTCTGATGAAGAATTGTCCAAACAAATAGAACAAGCCTACTTTAATCCTGAACAAAAAGAAGAGTCCCCCGCTTCTACTCCTCCTCATTCTCCACAATCTCAAGTTCCAAATCTTTTGGGTGCCTTGTCCGGTCCCAAGTTATTTGTGTCTTTGTATTTTTGTCCTCCAGAATTTAAGTCTTATACTGTACATTGTCTTATATATTCTGGTTGTCAATTTAATCTTGCTAAGGGAAATGCAATACCTCAATTTTACTGGGAAAAGAGTCATGAATATGGTTCAGTAATTGAAGGTTCCCCAGTTTCTTTGTCTGGTAAAGTTAAAGAGTTCCCTGTACAAATTTTAGGTGTCTTAAGTAGTTTGTCTCTTTTTAGATTAGATGTGTTAAAAGAAGACTGTGTTTGGGGTTCTGAATTCCTTTAGAAAGTCAGTCCCTTTTCTATTGATACCCGTAAGATGTTATTTTCCTGTACAGTTGCAGGTCGGTCTGTTTCTACTCCATTGAGTTTTAGTCCTGTCAATAAATGTAAGTCTATCCCTATACAGTCAGTCAAGTCAGTCAAGTCCATTGATCTGAATAAAATGGATCGATGCATAGCTTATGCAGAGATTCATGGTGATAAAGCATTGGCTGAAATCAAAGAGAAACTTGTTAAAGATTGCTGCTCTGAAAGTTCGAATGCCTTTTGGACAAGAGAAAAATATTTCATCTCTTTGCCGTTTGATCCTCTACAAAAGATCAAACCCATGAAAGCATCAACCTGTGTTATGAGTCCCTCAGAAAGAGAATTTTGCTTTAAAAAAATTCAAGAACTACTGCAGAAAGATTTGATAGAGCCCTCTAAGAGTCCTTGGGCTTGTAGAGCGTTTGTGGTAAACAAGCACTCTGAGCAGAAAAGAGGTAAGCCCCGATTGGTTGTGAATTACAAGCCTCTTAATGCTGTTATGTAGAAAGTAAGATATCCTCTGCCAGATAAAGCAAGTTTTCTACAGAAGATTACTGGCTGCACTATATTTAGCAAATTTGATCTTAAATCTGGTTTTTACCAAATTGGCATTGAAGCGAAAGATCGTTTCAAAACTGCATTTGTGGTCCCTCATGGACAATATCAATTGAAAGTCATGCCCTTCGGTGTGAATAATGCTCCATCTGAATTCCAGAAACGGATGGAAGACATATTTAGATATATTCCATGGTTGGTCGTGTTTATCGATGATATTCTGATTTGTTCACGAAACCCGCAAGATCACCTGAAGCATCTCCAGAAATTTTATGATCTTGTATTTAAACATGGTTTAGTTTTGTCTGAGAGTAAAATGGAAATTGGTAAAACTAAGATGGATTTTCTTGGTTTTCATATAAAGAAAGGTCAGGTTGTTTTGCAGAAGCATGTGTTAAATTCATTTGAACATTTTCCTGACAAAATCTTAGATAAAACTTAGCTTCAAAGGTTTCTTGGCAGTCTGAATTATATCAGACCATTCTATAGAGCTCAGGCAACTGATATTCACTGTCTACAACAAAGGTTGAAGAAAAACCCTGTCGCTTGGTCTGAAGAAATGACTTTGGTGGTGCAAAAGATAAAAGCCAAAGTAAAAGAGTTACCAGCCCTTCATCTGCCACAAGGAACTGGTAAATTGATCATTGAAACTGATGCATCATCAACCACATGGGGTGGTGTTCTGCTTGAAGAAATAGATGGCAGAGAAAACATTTGTGGCTATGGCTTTGGTTCGTTTAAAGCAGCAGAACTCAATTACCCGAGCAGTCACAAAGAAATCCTACTTTGTTGATAACTTTAAGTGATAAGTGTGTAACCATTAATGCATATTCAATAACTAGATCAAAACATGTTATGTTTTGAGTTTTGAGTTGTTTTCTAGTTATACATATATATATATTATTTTTTAATTCAAATTTCATTAATACTTTAGAGAGGATGGAATTTTAGATATTAGTTGTTAAGACAAGAGAGATATTGGAGGGTGTTGAATCTATTTATATATTCAAAAATGTAATTTCAACAAATGAAAATTTACAATTTAACCAAAGATTGTATAGCTAAAAAAATTATGGTGATAATAGCAAAAAAAATTCTAAGTCATATAGCGTTTATACTACTCCTACCATTAATGTTGCTTTGTACATCAATTGTGAATACAAAACAATTGAACTACAAAGATTGTCAAAGATTGAAGTAATGTGTAATATTGTTGTGACTCGTGTCATGAAAACAACTATGGAGAGCTCAATCTTGTAAATGATTACAAGTTTTGTTGATTTAAAACTATGTGACAATCTTTTACTTAGTTGCTTTGTGTTGAATCTAATAAGTAAATGAAAAGAGGAGAAAAACGAACCTGATAGGTAAGCATTGATCCTAAAACAAAAGGCCCCTTGTCTTTATCAATATGATAGTTTCTGATAACTAAGATTTTATATTTTCTTCAACAAATTGACTAGGATCCATAGTTTTTGGAAACCCTAGCCTTTCCAAAAAGCTCAGACGTCTTAAGATTTGCCATGCTTCCCCACTTTTTAGAGGCAATCCTCAATGGGTTTTTGAAGTGATAAATGTGAAGGCATGTTTCTACTTGGTTGAGATCCACTAATAAATCCGATTTTTTTTTGAGTTATTTGATGGAGAGGCAAGTTGTATTATTTAAGGGTTTATTTTTATGAGAATATTGCATAATTCTTGTCGTTTTGTGTTTAAAATTAAAAACAAAAGGCAAATGAATTGACTATGTAACTCTTATCGTGAAGTATTTGAAATATTTATCAATAACTTTCATTTGCTTTGTTTGTTTTAACTTTGTGAGAGATTGGTAAGTCAACAAGAGACAAGTTGGGAGATGTAAGAGATGTCAGATTGAAGATAAAAACATTATTTTCTATTTCAAGAACAACAACTGGCATGGAATGGAGATCGTTAATCTGTAGAGCAAAAATTTTAACAGTAAAAGGAAGGAAGGATAATGAAAGAAGGACAACTAGAACCAAAAGCTTTTGTATGAAATCATATCAAAGAATATTTCTATTTTTAATTTGGATAATGAGTTTTAGTTTAAATTGTCTATCTTTAAGGCATATAATGAACATGACCTAACTGAAAAACAGTTAGAGCCTTGGACTGCTTAGTCTAGGATGATTGCTAGACAAAATGTCGACTTAGTAAGAACTAGAAGTTATTTTTAGTTTTTCAATAGTTTGTATTAAGTCATGATGGATTTGTAAAACATTTCAACACATTTTTTAGAATGAAAAGAGGATTCATACCTCTGCTACTTCAAGTTTGTAATTTTTCTTCTATTTATCGATAATCGTTTTTCTCAATTGTTTTGACTATTATTGAAGAGACTTGTTGGAAAGTTAATTATTTATAAATGCTTGACTTGCTTGACATTTCATTACATATTTTCTTTCTAGTTTATTCGAAGCTCATATGGTATAGGTCCCCTTATGAATGATATCTATTATCCCATGGTGTTACATCAACTGAACTTTGAATGAAAATATAATCAATGTGTTTACTAGTGAATGTTTCCACAACGATTCAGTATTTAGTACTCCACTATACATGATTTCAGGCATTGATTTATTATGGTTTCTTTGATACATGTTTGAATAGCTACCATATTGCAATATCAAGTTGGTAGTTGCAAGATTTTATTCTAAAGTTATAGGTTCCTTGGACCGCCTCACTTATTTGGCATAGTAACTTTATTTTGTTGTGTTGTTTATATTACTTGCTAGTATTTGAAGCAATCTCTTTTTTTCCATCATCTCTTTAAACTTGATATCTTGGAATACAAGGTAAAGGTGCCCACTTGGATTTGATAAATTGTGTGGTTGTTTTCCATATATTTATTCATACATTGCATGATACTTCCTATTTATCTTTATTCTCCTTGCACATTGAAAAATGTTGAAAATTTTATGTATGAGGGTTACCCCCTCTAACTACTGGAATTTTCTTGTTAGCCTAAAACATGTTGTGGATTCCTTGGCACTATTCCCTACCCAAGAACAACACACAACAAATGAGGATAATGGATATGTAGAATCCCAAAAATAGGTTTAGTGAGCACACCTTGACTTAGCGTAGCTTGATGGTAGACATGGACTTGATCAACTTTGATAACCAACAAAATTGAGGTGTGTCGAATCACCAAACTACAATATCATTGATGCGACCCAATGATTTAGAGTTGGAGTGACAACTATAAGTGCAACTTGATTTATCATTGGAGTTCACTCAATGTGAAGCAATCATTGATGGAAGATCAATGGCATATTGTAGATCATAGATTCACTACATGTGTAAGCAATGACAAAAGTGGCAAAAAACATGCATTGGTTACACATGAGGTATCGACTATGATGGGACTTGAAAAGAGTTAGGCACATTATGACACCAAAAGCATAGTTTAACATAAATTACATGTATTTCAACTTTACACGTATTTGAGAGAATAAAAAATCATTATTAAATATATTTTATTGAAAAAAAATTGTCTCAATTTCCTCAATATACTATACTTAACATATATACCATACTTGACACATAGCATTCAAGACAACCTATACCCTCACGAAACATGTTCAACAACATATTTATGCTCTTACAAACATGGTAAACTATCTTTTCCCACTCCCTCCAATTTTAAATCCCATCTTGGTAGGAAAAAACCTAATCAACCAACCACCAATGGCTTGCATTTTCATAGGGCTTAGCATATTCCACCCATTGATTTATAATTTGTGAAAAACTTACTAAAAGTCTAAGCTCAAATTTTATATAAATATTTTTTAATATTTACAAGTGGAGAAACTGATAGGACGATTCTTCAACTCAATGATCCATAAATGATAGTATGTATTTGTCATGCTTTGTAGTTGAAACTCATATTCTTAATACATTGACTTTGATATATCAATATTTTGGCATTGACATAAGCTTCCCAAGCATCTTTTAGAGAAATATTGATTGTTTTTATAAAGTCAACAACGTGTAGATTTATGAGATTATTTTTACAATGCCCATTGCATTGAGTTTAGATCCATTCCAATTACAAAAATTAGATGTCTATTGCGTGGAGTTTACAACATTATATTCAATTAAATTATTAATAAAATCATTGGAGTTTACATCATTGTATTAATTAAATTATCAATAAAATCATTGGTAGATGACTTAAAGGAAGGAATTCTGCATAGGTCTTTAGTTGCTTAGAAAGGCCAGGACGCTTAGATGTGCTTCTGCATATAATAATATTCCTAAAGTTATTCTCCAATTATTGATAAACATAATTAAAAGCCTTCTCTTCTTTCATTGAAGGGCACGTCATAGCCTTCTCTTATTGTTCACAAGCCTTGTTAATTTAAAAAATGAATAGGAGCCTCCAACACTTGAATGATTACTTATTTACCATTGATTTTAAACATGAGGTGCACGTATGTGATAAAACTTGGATATATGATTTAGATAACTTGCAAAGTTTTTTAGATAACTTTGCAAGTTAGATAACATGAGGTGCATGTATGTGATAAAGCTTGATATATGATTTAGATAACTTGCAAGCTAAGTTTTTTTTTTTTTTACTTCTCAATACCCAAAATTGGTGTTCAATTCTCAATTCAAAGACTTGTAAGTAAATTATCCAGTCTTTGCTGGTAAAAAATTGTGTTTATTTTGCTTCCCATAATTGTTATATTATTCTCAAATCTAAGGCTTATACGAGTGGTAATTTTAATATAGTTTATTGTTATATGTTTAATTACTAATGTTGTTTGTTGTTATATTTTTTTTGTTGAACTTAATAAAGCAAGGGATGTTGGACGTTAAAAGGATAAAAGACTAGAAAATAGATTATTTATTATGAACACTAAAATTTAATGGCTATCATCCTATGAAGTTGGATAAGGAACATTAAGTCAATTAAAAGAAAAAATTTGCAAGGAAACCAATTGCCTATATTTTTCTGTGTTGATGATTTTCTGGTCGATTTACATACCTGTAATCAACATTTGTAACTATAAATCAATCTTGATTTCCTTGCAAAACCGTTGCTTCTTGGAGATTTTGTCACCCTTATAATTTTTGTCCATACCATTCTCTGTATTTTGCGCATCCTTGTTCAAAAAATTCTCCTCCCCTAAAGTTGACAACCCTTCTCCATCCTTCACAAATGAAAACCTAGAAACCTAACATAATACTCACTTATCAATTGGGTGGAATTCAAACATTTAATGTTCATAGGACATGGGAATGAGACCCCTACATACTGGATTCTCGATTTCTTAAATTTTTAACTTCCATGACCAATTCAACTCCTCAAGTAAAGAATAAATAGTGAAAAAGAACACTCATAAGTGTCTATAATAAATGCACACTGTCCAATTCCCTAGTTTATGACCTAGAATCATATCAACACATGATGTCTGTTGGCACTGTGAATGCAAAAAAGTCTATTCGATGGATATTGATCGAGCATATTCCAATGCCCGAGCCTGCATCTCTTCTCCTACTAGCAACAAATCGAGATGCATATTATTTTACCCTATTATTTATTTACAGGAGAATTAGCTAGTTGCAAATACAAATGTGGAGGAAATAACAAGAATTTACCCAGTTCCATCCATTGACCCTTAGCTAGCATAAGTGGATAAAGACACTTGTTAGAAATGCATGCCACATGCCTCTCCTAATGCATGAGCTTGTTGTTTGTGTGTAATGGGGCATTAGAGACAAATGACTCTCAGGTGTCAAAAAAATGCCTATGTTTTATTCTTCTTAATAAAGGAACACTGTAGTTAATCTGAGACAAAGCTTAGCAAAATGTTTTTAGTATTTTTTTTCTTAAACACTCTTAGCTTTGAATGATATATAAGCAAATTACTTATTTTATTTTATTTTTTAATTTTGGTTAAAAAAGTTCATTAATCTGTTATTTTAGAAAATAAAATTATAAAAATTAAACCTAAAATTAAATTATAAAAATTAAACTTAAAAAGTTAATTTTTGTCATTGTTTTATAAAGATAAATTCAAACTTCACATTGATGTTGTAATTTAATTTTTATATTTTTTTACCTTACATGTTTAAACTCCCTAATTTATAAAGTTTGCTATAAATATTTAAAATGGATAAAAACAAAAAATAGTTAAGTTTTTGCAATATTATTTTCATCCATTCATGATATTTGGAATTGATTAAAAATTACTAAATTCTTTTTTTTAAACAAAATTAGAGTAAGAGAAAATTTTAAATTTTAGTCATGATGAAATGAAATGTGAGACTATTTTTTACGTTATCCACTCTATTCATTGCGTCGAAGAGACGCATTCTACAGCCCAATAGGAGGAGATGTGTAACTTCTTCTGTGCTCATCCTAGAGCTGACACATGTCCTTTTAAAAAAATAAAAAATAACATGTCAACTATTTAAAACATTTACAACAACATATATATAAAAACTACATAAATTAGATAAATTAAAACGTTTCCTCAACATTTACATTCTAAAAAAAATTTGCATTTCAAAAAATTTGATCCCTCTCAACACTTAATACTTAATAGATCCCCTTTAAAATAAATCTATACTAATTATATATTATATGTTAATAATAAAAAAACCCAAAAACAAAAAAAATAAAATACTCAAAAACCAAAACCAAAACCAAACAAAGGAAAACAAAGAAAAGAACCTTATGTAGAAACACATAAACATTTTTAGCAAGGAAATGACAAAGAAACATTTTTATTTTTCCAACTCATAATTACGCCATAGGCGTTTTCATAGCGGAGAAGCATAAGCTCCACATAGTTAGATTCCTCGCTCATAGAACGAATAGAATCGAGCCACGTGCCGTCTTCTGTCCTCTGTCCGTTGCATTCTCTTTTAGAGAAGGTTCCATCAGCCGCTGACAAAGAGCCATTGTGAAGGTTCTCATCTGCCACTGACAAATTCCTTTCTTCACATTCGGAACGCCGACGACGTGCTTCCTTCTGTCAATGAAGGGTGAAAATCCATAACAGTTTTCCTCAGGGGAATTTTCTCATAGAGCATGCTCACCAGATCTTTCATGGACGACCGATCAAACGGATGCCTGTTAGTGCAGAGCAGGGCCACATGGAACATCTGCATCGCCTGATTTTCCTTCACCACTGGCTGTTTTTTCATATTTTTGTCTAGAATATCCATCAAAGATCCTTCCAGCCTTCCGTCCTCTGAATCTCGGTGCATTTCCCTCGAACGAAATCAACAATGCTGACTCCTTCTGAGTCGACAGCGCGCATGCCCGTCAGGAGGTCCAGAAGAATCACTCCAAAGTTGTAGATGTCAGATTTCTCGTCCCTGGAAGGTTCAAGTTCTGCAGGAAAAAACAAGCCATGATAAATCGATAAGGCCTAAAAGAATTCGAAAAAGAAGAATGTTAACGGCTATAAATGAAGAATTTACCTGGGGAGATATAAGCAGTGGAGTCCATGGCGTCGTCCGGGAGCTTAGCCATGCAGAAATCAGAAACCCAGGCTTCCATATGATTGTCTAGCAATACGTTGCTGGGCTTCAAGGAGCCGTGCACAATTGCCGGAGTGTAGTCATGGTGGAGATAGCAGAGCGCCTGTGCGAGTCCCTCTGCGATTTGATATCTTGGCACCCACCCAAATTCTTTCTTGTTATGATATTCGTCGGCCAGGCTCCTGTTGGGCATGAACTTGTACAGAAAAATGAGAGAATTCTCATTGTTGTGACAAAACCGAGCAACCTGAGTATATTTCTGTGCCTCATATTACCCATAGCATCGAGTTCTTCGAGAGCATTTTGATTTAATTTCTGATTCAAATGCAGCTTCTTTATGGCTATGGTATCCCCTCCTGGCATCTCCGCTTTGCATATAGTTGAAAGCGGTTCGTTTCCAATTATGTTTGTAATCTTCATGGATTTCAGAATGTCTTCGACTGTGAAACTCAAGCGCCCAAATGCCGTCATCTTCCACTTTCCTTCAATATATAATGGATAAATTCCTTGAGCTTGATGTGGATCTGCTCTGTGTGATAGGCCGCTGCTTCGAGTTTTGTAGCGCTTGTAATAATGGCTTCTGATAATTACTATGAATACAGAAACTGTAAATCCTGTTCCCATCACCCAGACTAATGCTCCCGGCGTAGTTCGATGTTTCCGGTTAGAGTCCTGGGCACCACCATCGCTTAGACCCATGCATGAATTGGTTTCCCGCAAAAGCACTGGCGCGGATGTGCTGAAAAACACCCCTGGAAGGCACTGGGATGATCATATATAGCGTTTCCTTTCAATCTTATGTCTGAAGCCTCAAGAAGCTTCCCGTCTCTATGCAAATCCCAAACCCAATCCACCAAAATACTTCCAGAAACTGAAAGTAAATTTTACAAGCCTTTAGACAAGGTTTCCTTCCATATTCCTTGTGGTTGGAATCTCAGAAAGGAGGTGCAAACCCGCCTGAATCGCCCGCCATGGATGAGCTGTAGAACCAACACCAGGGAAGGAAGGAGACCCGCGCACGAGAGGTTGAGCGTCTTTTTCATGGAGGGGGTACCTCTGCGGGTGGGGCCTTGCATGCAGCCCGTGTGGCATGCATGAAGCCCGGGCTCACATGAGCTCTGGGCGGTGGGCTTCCTGGGAGAAGGGAGAATGGGGGAGTCAGGAGGTGGAGAAGAGGTGATGCCGCGACGTGGATAGAAGGTGGAGGCCGGGTGTGAGCAGGGTGGTGGAGGTTATTCTATGTTTTTATAAAATAAATGTAACATTAAATTTCCATTAAAACACAAAACAAAAAAACATAATGCCTCAAACTTGGCCAACGCCTTAACTGAAAGCATGGCTGGTTGGACATGGCTGGCTGGAAGCAAGATGACCAACCTTGGGCTGTGAAAGAGTGCATGTAACACATATCTATAAAAATATATTATCAAAACATACTCATCAAAATGATAAATCATGTTTTTAAAGGTGAAACTTTTAGCAATCCTCTTTTTGCACAGTAGTTATATCATATACATTTTTGAACCATTTCCATTATCAAGTCATCCAAGTAGTTATATCATATCTATTTTTTGAACCATCTTCCATTATCAACTTAGGTGCAAAGAACATTATCTTTGGCATATAAACCATGGAAAATAGACTGCATATCTTGCATTTATGACAGAATGGAGCTTGGAATATCATGACAGCTCCTCATGGAAACTTAGATTAATGAATATTGAAAAATAATAAAAATGGAACTTTCATACATCTAAAGAATAATACTTTTTGGATATTTCGTACATCCAAAGAATGATAAACTCTTTGCATTATAATTGTAACATGCTAGAATATGTTTGACAATGAATACATTAGAATCTCAATAAAAGGACAAGGTAAATTGAACAAGCATCAGTTAATAAAGTCAAAATGACCAGCATTACTTTAGTAATTAGCCTATGTGACAGAAACACCATTGGCATGCTACATAGAACTCAGAAAAAGCTTTAACAAGTGGCACCAGTCATTCTGACTTCATTAAGTGAAGCAAAAATTGAATGAAAATCCAACTCAAGAGCTTTCTTTGGCATCTCTATATACATTCCAATCTTAAAAAACGGAATTCCTTGGAAGACATGGGATTCTAAACTGTAATATTGATTCCTTTATTGCTGAAAGAACAGATTGTTGATGCATGAATTGAATACATCATTGTATTACTAAACTTTTCACTTCTTAGTTGAGGTACTCTTCCTTGTTATGTTGATCTCCCTTTACTAGACTGGGGATGTTTTCCACTTGTAAGCTATTGGGTGTGCCTCCTCACCTTTGCAGTAACAATTGCTGTGTTCGATATCAATATGTGGTGATGATCAAGATCATTGGAAATGTTAGTGCCAACAAAGCATCCCCTGGAGAGTCACACCCTTTGTAGGTATTGCACTCTTTCTCAAACCCAAATGAGAGCTCAGTGGAATGAGGAAACACTGATCTTCCAAGCGTCTGGAGCTTATCATATGCTAGACTAAAGCTGAACTACCATAACATTCCCGACACAAGGCAACTATGTCTGTTTCATGTCTGATATGTTTTATGTCTGGTATTTGAAACGGAGGATGATGTCCAAGATGTGTACGGCATGTCTTTCTCTTGCCTTTGTTCAAGAAACAATCCCAACTGGGAAACCCATGAAGGAATTGAATTAAAAAATACAAACTTTTATCAATCTTTCCGTTTTTCTAACTAAAATTCATCCACTGTCTCCTTGAATCTTGTCTTTGTCTCCTTCCGCTCCCTTTGTACCTCCAATGCGCAGAACTTGAATTTTCAGTCTCTTACAAAGCAACGAAACCCAAAAAACAACAACATCTATACCCACACAAACGCATATGCCTACCTGTGTAGGCTTATTTTTACACCTAGGTTTGCATATATTCATATATCTATGTAGTTTCATGGTGGAAGACAAATCATTTTTAACAAAAATCAAATCAGAGGCTTACATTATAACAAGACACTTCGGCTTTCCAATCGAGGCACATGCTTTTTTTCCAACGAAGATCAAAAGGCTCCAATCCTATAAATACATCTTTACCAAATATATGAATCCAACTGATAAATAGACCTATTTTCTGAATCAAATTGATAAATAGACCCATTTTATAAAATACTGGAGCTAGCAACAACAATGTACCAACACGGAAGCAACTACATTAAAATTTTCAAATTCAAACATACTTCTATCATTTTTTATTACCGTGTTCCCATAGGTTGGTATGTTATATAGCCTACCATTGGGCATGGACGTGCCTTCACCGGTAATCTTCCCTCCTTTTCTGGCGATTTTTTGCTGGAATTTGGAAACTGCGAATTGACCATCATAAATCACCATTTGCTTCAATCTGATTTTAGGGTTCTTAGGATTTCTAACAATTGTCACATCTCTTTGGAATTTGACTATTGAAGTGATAGGTTTCTCCTCTAGGTGTTCGAATATCCACATCATCTTTTTCAGGACCTTGCATGCAATTAGGATTTGCATGCAAATTCTAAGGTTTGCATGCATCCCAGTCACCAGGTTTATGCCTCCAACACCTTATCCACTTCATTCTAGCACCCGAGAGCTTCTTACATTGGACTTTTAGCCCTCCTAGTCATGAAAGTGCCCACTTCTCACCTACTTCCAGAGAAGGGCGCACTTCTTCACCTACCACCTCAGTTTACACTCAGTGAGCTCCGATTCTCCCTGATTTGAGGCTAGTTTCACTCCTGACTGACTGTTTCACTCCGTTGGACCTCCAAATTGACTAGATGACTTGTTCTGACTTTAGTTAAGCCTCCCATGCACCCTCCACTGAGTCTCCTTCCCTATATCAGTGCTACACACTTCAGTTACACTCAGTTAGACTCACATTGACACCTGGATGACTGGTTCTTGTGCATTGATGACCACCACTGATTGATGATGAGGACTCCTAGTTGGAGCCAAGCTACACCATTCAGTAATTCGAATGACCTTCTTAGTCAATTCGAATTGCTCACTCATCGTCATATGATTGTATTGTAATTATTCACCCTTATTGGGATATTGAGCACTGATGCATGTTTTGCACAGTTTTACACCATATTTTCTATGTTCATTTGTTGTGATTGATTTACTTGTTCATTAGATATGTTGTGACTAATTTTACACTAGGGCCTAGAATATTTGATAGGTATCTGACAACAACCTATCATGGCAGCCATTGACAGGGCAAGTTGTAAAGAGGTGCATAAGGTGTGTAATAGTTTCCAAGTGTCTTATTTTCAGTTTCATTTTTTAAAAGACAATCTTATTCAAATTTGATGGAAAACAATACGTATCATGCAACAATGTAATAAACGTGGTATGTAAACAATATATAAATATAATAATAATAATAACAAATATATTATATATTTTAGCACTTCAAATCTAATGACATATATCTCTGTTTATTTCACAGTCCCAAAATAGAATGACATATATCTTTGTTTATTTCACAGTCCTAAAATAGTATTGGGAGTTCTTGTAAACTTTATTCAATATTTAGATAGTTAGGGATTAGGCTACTGGAGTGAAATCCATATATATATATATTTTCTGAAGGAAGGCTGAGGCTGTTGCTCACCTCATGTTTAGCAAGTTCAATGCCGTTTCAAACAAATAGGATTCATTCCATTCTGGCAGGTGAATCAATGAATAATAAGATTGGTAAGGCCTATACAAAGGAACGTATTGATAGGCATAGCTATTTGATATGGCAACGAGCGTTTTTATACATAGTAAGTAATTTTGGTGCTTGAAGGTTTTCGTTCAGTCAATATATATATAAAGCCTAAGGCCCAGTGGCTTGTTGCCACATATCAATCACAGGTGGCTCGAGCAAGGAAGGGCATTCGATTTTCTATGTGATGTTTGGGGTCTTTTATGGTATTTTTATATCTTGCTCAAGGCCGCGGCAATAGAAAAAAAATTAATTATTCACTTTATAGTTACTGAAATGGTACATACTTATATTAATATCTCTTGGGCTTATAGTTGTTGGAGCTTTCCATCCAAAAAGAGCATAAGCAAGGACAGCAACCACCACGTAAACACAGTACCTTTATAAGCCACATGACATTCTCCATTTTAGTCACGTGACCCATGTCTCATTTTAGGACACTATACATTAGAGACGTTCATGATCCTACTGTTGGACATTCATGGGACACACGCCCTAATTAAGGAACTCCGGGAAGGCGTATCCCTTGCATCACTGAGGGTACACGTGTCCTAACTTTGGTCTATGGTTGATGTCCCAGGCATTTTGTCAATTACTTTTAAAGTATCAAGTATCAATACTTGGATCTCAATGCATTGGTCATAAAGCCTGATCATAGTAGCAAGGTTCGAAAATGGGAAAAATATGGAACGAAATAATAGAGTTTGACTAAAATATGAGCTTTTCAAATTTAAAAATATAAAAATATAAAAAAAATATGAGCTTTTCAAATTTAAAAATATACATAAACGTGTCCAAAATTTTAAAGTACCATTCATTTTTCATTGTGAACAACTTGAAACATATCTCAAATTTGAAACGGAGCATACAATATACACATGATGTGATCATCCTTCTCCTTTAAAACTAAAATATGGAAAGTAGACATATTTATAGATACAAAAACATGAAATTTTCAAATTTAAAAATATACATAACTACCAGCAAAGAATGTGATCCTAAACAAAGCAGACACACTTGTAGACAACATGAATGCATAGTTACCAAGTAGCAGTTTGAAAAATATATTATTCTAGACAATATTTCTATTTCAAATTTGGACTCGCTTTTGGCTACGTTGTTCCATATTTTCTCGTCTCGGAACTTAACAGAGAAGGCTAGAAAGTATATGAAGTTAATAATGGATGACATTAAGTATAACATTGAGTTGCTTTTTTACTTTAGTATTAACATCACAATGATTTTAGTGTAAGACTTCATGTTTTCTTTGTGATATCATTTTTACATGGGTATGTTTTCTATGTGATATGATTGTTACATGTGTATGTTTTCTATGTCATATCACTATTACACACATGTAAGACGACAAACCATTCTAATAAACAATTCAATCAATAAACCATTCAATCAACTGCTTTGTACATATACTACTAGCAATTTTATATCCTTTTACAACTTAGATTGTTAGATTGTGGCACTATCAAGAGCTGGTCCATGAAAGATTTCTATACCTATACTTATATATGGAAATTCCTAAATTTATTGTCACAACTCATGGCATGAAAGCAAACTTTTGTTCACAAGTAGTTTGGGCAGTTTAGGAGCTATTATAATAATTGTTTTCATTGATATTATTGCATAAATATTTTTTCAAATTGCTTATATATTCCAAATATAGTAGTAACCTATAGTGCTGAGATTACTACTATAGAGATTGTGAGAAAAGCAATTGTAGTTGGCTCACTGTGTTGATAAACTTAACATTAATTTTTGTTATGGGTTGAGTGCCTATGTCTTTGTAATCTAAGATTGTTACAAACTTTGCTCTTTTCCTACCAGTATCCTTCGCTGCCTATGCCTATGTTTTTGTTCCTTCTAACTTTCCTCTTTTCCTACCGGCATTCATTTTTGTCCCTCAAGGGGCAAATGTTAGTCATAATATGGTTGACCTCGTTCTATCAGTACTTCTCAATGACTCCTATGGCAATATTTAAATCTTTTAGTCAACGTGTGTAGATTTATGAGCCCTTGGACGAGTATGTTTTTTTCTTTTCTTTTCATTAAGTTATATTATTAGCATTTTTGGTTTAATGATATTCCAACTCTTCATAAATCAAATGATCAAGGATATGGACACTCTTCACGTAGCTACCACCTAACTTCAAATGAAGTTAGGTATTGTGAAAGCTTGTTTTGCGATTAATCCAAAACAAACTTTTCACGCGTAATGCACAATTTTTAAGAATATTTTGAACTTAATTATATAGGTTGGTAACTTTAAGTGATAAGTGTGTAATAATTAATTATCAATAATAATAAAATTTAACTATATAAAAATGTGTAGTTTCAAAAATTATGTAAAACATCATTTTTATACTAATTTTTTTTAAAGATCTATGCTTATTTTGAAGTATAAAAATCTTCACAAATTTTATTATTTATTAATTGTGTTGATAGGTGTTAGAATAAAACATCTATAATTGTTTTTATCTCCATATTTTTGGGTTGGACGGAGGTCGATCTTTAAAAGTTTTAGATTCACAAATATTCTTTATCATCATTTTTACTTCGTCAAATTTCTCAAATCCCTTGTAGAGTAGAGCAGAGTGAACATGGGGACATGGGGTTGCGAAAAAGAATCTTGGGCCATAAAAGCAATCTATTTCAGGGGCATGAGAACCGATCGTGGGGGTGATTCATAGCAGAGATTAGAGATCAATGAAAGAAGGTTTGAATGTGGCTAGGCACATTTAACACTATCGAGGATGCTACAATTAAATGACATGTTTATTGTGGTGAGGCAGAACCCCAGAAAACAATGGAGCGGGACAAGTATACGTGCCTGTGAATAAGTTGGAGCTGAGATTCAAACAGATATGTTGTGGAAATTAATGGCCAACAAGCTCAAACTAATTGAGGATTTGCCTAAGGGATTTGGACCTTGTATTTGTTGTTTCTCTAATTGAAGTGATTATTGTGAAGCAAGAAGCTTTGATCCCGGTGGGCTAGCTCAAGTGGTTAAGTGATGTAAGTTGTGAGCATAAGGTCTTGGGTTCAAATCCCCGGGTGGCTATACATTGCTATATAAGGGCCTCACTTGATCTCCCCATTGGGTTAGCTCCGTAATCAGAGCAAACGGGATGAGGCCCCTTCGGGTGCCCCCCCCTGTGATTTCTTACAGTCGACGTCGCAGCCCCGCTGGGGGATTTGTGAACCACATGTGAAAAAAAAAGCTCTGATTCAATAGAAGCAACACTTGGCACCATGTGTCCCCTACGGTACAGACTTTGCATATATATATTTGTTTGTTATTTATGTCTCTCTCAATGGCCTTTGACAAGATGATTCAATGGGATTCCCAGGGGAGGCCTCAACACATTTAAGCCTTTGTTATGTTTCTAACTGCTACCCACGCCTAGGATGATGTCACCAACCACAGAACTCACTATCAGTGTTCACCAACCACGAGTTATGTGGTGTGCTAGTTTTACTAGTTCTTAAAATGTCACTTATAAAATGTTTGAAAATATTTTTTTAAAATATTCAAATTTTCAAAGATTTTATATCGTTTTTACGAAAATAATGATTTTTAGAGTAAAATAATTATCTCATATAAAATTTGGGTGAATCATTTTTTTTTTTCAGCGAAAAAAACCATACTATTGGTATTCATAGTTTGAATCAAATAGTACAAAATATTAAGTCTTATACAGACTTGTGTTCATAATACAGGACTGATATCCAAAATGACAAAAAATATCTAATTTCAGCAATCGTTACAAAACAGTTAACCACATTCATCAAAGATTCTAGGACCAAAAGTTATTAAATGTCGAAGATTCTGACCTCCCCGTTCTCAGCAACCTATGACTCCATAATCTCTTCCCAGTAGACAACCCCTTCATCTCCTTCAAAATCCTCTTTTGACAGTTTATTTGCAAATGTATTATATAGCCGATAGATATGTTCAAAATTAATCTCACTGAAAAGACTTTTTTTTACCTTGTTTTGCAGCACCATTGGTAAAGAGAGGTGACATTTATATTATATTCCTCAAGAGCCCATTTTATTGTAACTCGAGAGTCCTCGAATACTGTCAAATCACAAAGACCAAAGGAGTTTGCAACAGTAAGTACACACCAGAGTGCTAACATCTTAGCCTTAGTATTTGTACCCTGTCCATCATACAATTTGAGAGTGTAGTAGTGGTCCTTGCTTAGATAAATAACTCCTCCCGTAGCACATAACCCATCTTGCACAACCCCGTCAAAGAAGGCAACTGGTCTGTGGTGAACTAGAGTGAAAGGACTGTCCTTTTTTTCCTCTTCTTATCCAAGTTCGAACACTGATCCTTGATCATTCTAATAATCCTGTTGAAAGAACGTATCAAGCTGGGAGCTCCATTATCAAAGATGATTTCATTTATGTTCATCCAAATGAACCAAGAGATGATCGCAGGTAAAAAAGGAAAAAAATTGCACTTCTTATTCCAATTATAAGCACTTGTATCAAACAAATCAGAACCCCATATCAGATCGATACTTAGGAACTTTGTAACCATACCCCAAACTGCTCTTGCGAATTAGCATTCCAAAAACAAATGATAAACAGTTTCAAATTTTTTAAAGCATAGAAAGCAAACACTAGGCCCCACCCAGCCTTTCTTTGAGAGATTGTCCCAAGTCTTCAATTTACCCCGAAGGGCATGCCACATAAAACATCTAATCTTTAATGGAATTTCCCATTTGCATAAAGGCTTGAACCACTAGTTTGCAGGATAGATACACAATCCATTAATGATAGTCTTATATGCAAGTTTTGTTGTCACTATACCTATAGCAGCATTGTTGTTCCATAGAAGTTCATCCTTTTCCAAATACAACCTATAGCCCGAAGAGTTCAATTTTTGTATATAACGATCCCATTCCACTGCTGTATTGTCCGAAAAACCAAGTTCCCAAGCATTTATCCAATATGATTGCGAATTACCATAATTTTTTCTCTTGATCTTGTTGAGAGTAGCTCGATCAAAACAGTGCAGAGTATGTAGGATCTCATTAGAGAGAGTATAATCTTCATTCAATCCAGAGATCGGATCAATGCCAACTAAAATGCTTCTACCATTGACAATATTCCAAATTAAATCTTTTGACAACCAATTATAAACTTTGATGAAACCCATCCATATGGGAGATGCACCTCTAAGATTCTTAGCAGGATTTCTTATCCAATTAATGACATCACCAGCAATATATTTGGCTGAGAGGACTCTAGTCCACAGAGTAGGACCAAAGAGACCACGCCAGAAGCTTTTCATCCTCAAAGCACAGCTAAAAGTTGGAAAGTGTTTTATTCCCCATCCATCACTACTTTCCGGAACAGTGATATTCTCCCATTTGGTCATTGACAATTTGCTTTTATCCAATCCCCCAGTCCAAAGAAAGTTAAACATAAGCTTTCTCAGACAGTTAGTAATATAAACACGAACCTGTAATAGAGAAAAACGGTACACATGAATACCAATAAGAATAGATTTAACCTAGGTCAGTCACCCTCCAATTGAAAGGAGCCTGAAAGTCTAGTGATTGATTCTTTGTTCCACTTTTTGTAAGAGCCACATCCAATCGGCTTTTCCTGTAGCCATTTGGCTTTAGAAAGTATCCAAGATACTTAAACCCCTCCTCCAGATGGTGAAAACTATAGGGAAGTAAATATTTGTAGTAGTCAAATTTAGTTTCCTCAATCCTGTAATGATACAAACTTGATTTTCTGATGCTAACCATCATTCCTGAAGCCTCAGTGAGCTTTTCAATGGTTCTTTTATAGTGTAGCCATTCATCTCCCACATCTAATCCAACTACGAGCACATCGTCTACGAATAGAAGGTGTGTAATAGACAGATCAGGGGTTAGTGGAATACCTTTGATATTTCTAATTGTTTTTTTAGATTCAATTGATTTACTTAATCCTTCTATGATTAATAGGAATAAGAGAGGGGACAATGGGCAGCCTTGCCTAACTCCTTTGTGCATCTGGAAGAAATTTGAGGGGGCCCCATTTACCAAAACAACAATGTTCACCGTAGTTACACATTCCATAACCTAGCGTATGAAGATAAGCGGAATACCAATCTGAATGAGTATCAGCCACATGAAACCCTAGTCAACCCTATCATAGGATTTTTCAAGGTCCAGTTTAAGCAACATAGCTTTCATTTTTTTCATCTTGACAGTATGAATGATCTCCTGATTAATTCCAATAACGTTTACTATCTGGCGATCCTTTAAAAAACCAAATTGTTCACTGGAAATACATCTGGATAGGATCGGCTTCAACCTGTTAGTGATGATTTTTGAAATTACTTTATAATCCAGATTGCATAACCAATTGGCCGGAAGTCACCAAATATAGAGGGCTTACACTTCTTTGGGATTAAGGTAAAGAAAGTAGCATTTAGCCCCCCTGAAATATATCCTTTTGTTCTAGAGTACTCCACCATTTTTAGTAAATCTCCCCCCATAACATCAAAAAAATGAAAACAAATTTCAATTGTCTAGCCATCAGGTCCTAGGCTTTTCTCTTTAGCAAAACCCTTTAATGTCTCTTCAATATCACGTAAATTAACTTCTTTCACAAGTTCCTGTGCCTCTTGTTCATTAACAAAGACTGGAAACTGATTTGCCACATTTATCTGTGTAACAATATCACTATGGCCTGTATCAGAAAAAAAGTTTTCCAAAATAATTCGAAGTTGCTTTTTGGAGATCCTGTTGTCCAGTAATTGAGTTCCCATCCTCATCTAATAGGTCCCATATGGAATTTATATTTTTTCGGTGTGAAGCATAAGCATGAAAAACTTGGTGTTTCTTTCACCAAGACCAATACAAGTAGCTTGAATTTTAAGCCTCCACTTCATCTCTTCCTGGAGAAGTAACTCCTCCTTCTTTTGTTCCAGCTTCTTAACTCCCAGATAGACATCATCTTCCACCTCCCTTTTGAAGTTCAAATGATGCAGGTCCTGTATTTTCTTTTCTAAATTTTTCAGTTCCAATAGATCAGTTTTATGCTTTTTATTTATCCAGCAAGTAGCAAGTTCCTTTAGTTTACGGAGTTTCAGAACAATAACATCCACTGGATTCAAACCCTCTCCATTGTCAAAAGTGGTCCAAAAATTCCTTACCATATTGCAAAAATCTTCATTTTGATTCCATGAACAATTGAATTTGAAGGGATAATTCAATTTGCCAATATTATCGTCAATCTAGAATAGCACAAGCCAATGATTAGAGAACTTATCCTCCCCTATCCATGTTCGATGTCTTTCCCAACCATTCAGTAATTCAGAGCTCACTAGAAATTTGTCTAATCTTTTGTGGATGCCTTCGTACCCTGCCCTACCATTTTTCCAGGTAGGAGAAAGAGTACCAGGGAAACATCCACCAGATCATATGAGTCCAATATCTAAGTGAAATAACCTGCCAATGTATCCAATCTTTCCTGTATCCCCCAAATTTCATCCATGCCTCTGGTAAAGTTGAGGTCTCCCGCAATGATCAATTTTTTGTTATTTAGTAATCCAGAGGAGCATATGGAGGACCAAAACGAGACCTGATATTTATAAGGCCTGTAATTATTGAACACATTTATTGGCAAATTCAAATATAAACAATAACCTTCTAATAGGATACCCCACATAGTTTTAAAAGCCCGAAAACTAAAGAACTTAGGTTTCCACCCTGCCAGAAGCCCACCAGACTGTCCCAAAGAGTCGGTGGCCGCAAATTCCCAATTTGGTAAAATGGTCGATAATTTTGTCACAGCACAAGTACTTCCACACATTGTTTCCTGAAATAGTAAGATACTTGGACTAGTAGATTTAATGAGATGGGATAAGGCCCTAGTCCTGGAAGCCTTTCCCAAGCCTCTTACATTCCAAGATAAAAATAACATTAAGAACCCCCATTCTGAGGCACAACTTCTCTAAGGGCCTCAACATTCTTGGAAGAAACAAAAACACAATTGTCCATGCAAAAACCATCAATATGACCAGAAAGCAGGGTATAGTTATCAGACAACCCATCCTTATCAGGAACCCTAGGTTTTCTTCTGCTTTTCCTGATAGTCACATTAAGGAAACGATCCTCATTCAAAGGATTTACCACCAGATTTGAAGATAGATTTTTAGAGTATATGGTAAGAGGAGCCAATAGTTATGGATCAGGACTAATTCCAGACTCACAATCATTAAGAGCCAGCCCATCCTCGGGGACTAAAACTTTCCCAATAGATGAATTAGGAACAACATTTGGAGGGCTAGGTTCAGATACACCTATGGAGCCAAAATGGGTAGCAGGGAACTCCTCAAATCTCGGTAAAATGGGAATAGTAGGTGCTTGAGAACAATTCACCCCCCCAACTATTCCATTGTTTACAGTAACAACATCATTAAACAAAACCCTGATATTTAATTTAACCTTCCCTTCAACTATTCTTTTATCTAAGGATTTTTCATGCTCCAGATAGAATTCAAGTTTTGCCTGTGAAATATCCTTATAAGGCGTAATAGAATTAGGGGAAATATTACCTGATAATGGTGAATCTGGTGAGTGTACTCCATTAGCCTTTAGTATCTCTTGGCATGAACCTCCAGCATACCCATCATCTTGAAGCAGGCGCTTATCTGAATTAGAGGATACAAGCATACAAAGACTCTCAGAAGACAGTTTCTCCTTACAAATATCCCCATTATGTTCAGCCATTATAGACCTCTGATTCCAAGAAGGACATCGAGCCATCACATGACCTGTTTCTTTAGAGTAAAAGCAGTGAAATGGCATCCTGTAATAATCTAGCCTCTCTCGAAAAATTATCTTACCCCAAACTATCTCTATCTCCCCCGGCAAGCCTTTTGATAAGTCAAATTTGGCCATAACCCTCTCGACTTTCCTGTCCACACCAAATAAATATTTTTTATCATCCCTCACAAAAGAACCAACTCTGTTATCCAATCCAGTAAGAATTTTCTCCATCCACATCGAAATAGGGAAACCTGGAATAAGCATCCAGAGATGACGCTAGTGTCTGCTTCTCCCTAAGCGGATCGAAACCGATGTGCCAGCGTTTTAGTATGACCGAACGTTCTTTAAATATCCATTTCCTGGCCAAAATGACATCCACATGCTTTGGTAAAGGTAGAGTAAAAATTATCCAGTTTTTTAGGAGAAGGTTAACCCTTGGCATCAAACCAAGAATGGGGGTCCAATTCTGGTTAACCCACTCCAGAATCTCTCCCCTCGAGCCCGATGAAAACTTAATGCAGCCAATCAATGCTCGATTGTTCAACATTTCGTCTCTATCCAAATTGGTAGATTCCTCAATGGCAAATTGTTCTAAACCCTCCCTTTCTCTAATAGAATTCAGCCTGCGTCTTCTTTTTTCCTTTTCTCCCTTCAAACCCATTCTCTGAGCAGGCCTCTCCTCATAAATCTGTTGTACATCCCCAGCAGGGGCATCCTCAACCCTAATACACCGCCATAGGCGTTTGACACCCTTGCCGCATCCTTCAAACCCCTCCTTCGAGTAGTCCTCTCCCCAGAAAACTGTTGTAAATCCCCAGCAGGGACATCCTCAAACCCTAGTACATTGCCAAATTCGTTTGAAACCCTCACCGCATCCAGAACAACAAAAGAGCCTTTTTGGGTGGTCATAATTTCCAAAGGTAAATGATAAGAAAGGTGGCATACAGGACCAATGAAACTCGGAGGAGACTGTCACCTGTCACACCACTAGGGAACTAAAGAGTGTAGTACAGCTAAAACCCACCAAGTTAACAAAACCAAAGACAAAAAAGATATCAGACGGGACCAAATATTTAAGCTGGGACAGCTGCAAAAAGTTCAAGCGGCACTAACCCTACCAAAACCCGAGAGACGGAGAAACCAAAAAATTTTAAAAGATTAACCCCGCCTAACCACTACAAACATCTGAAAAACATGGCAGGACTACCTCCAGAATAGCAGTAGAGAGTTCTACCAGAATAAGAGAAACAAAACTGGCATAGAGAGTTTGATTCCCACTTATTTTTAGCCTTGGTTGGTACTAGAGCTAGCGGAAACCGCTAGCTGGACTCCAAGGTGTTCCAAATTGTTACCCTTGGTCTACAGAGACTCTCTCCACGCTACCTGTAGTAAACCCTAACCCCAAAACTCCTTCCATCCCCATCCTCATATAATTTGTAATCTTTGTGATACTGTCACTCTCATTATTTTTCTACAATTGGTAAAGAAGGAGAGTTATGTTAACTTTATAGTAAGCTACTTTACTATTCAAAGCTTACGTTGTTATTAAAATGTCTTTATTTATTTGTACTGGTCTACTTATCCTCTAAAATGTTTAACCTTTATTTTACGCCTAGTCTAAAAGTTTTACTATATTAAATGGAAAAAAATTGTTTTTCTAGCATGATTTTTAAAAAATATGACATAAATTTTTAAAATTCCTGGTTACAACTCTTAAACTCTCAAATTTTGGGTGCACCAAGGGTTTTTGATGGTGTTGAATAAGTTTCTAAATCACCATTAAAACATAGTTAAATTTAGATTTTGCAAAATAAAAAGCACCAAATTCGGGTGAAAACCCTGTACGAGCCAAATCATCTAATTTTTAGACAACTCCTTTATTTTGTGCATTTATGATTAATGAAAAGATAAAAAACACTATTTTTATATGAATAATAAAAAATCCAAAATTTCAAAATTATTGTTAATAATCAATAAACTCTTTAATTTGGGAACACTAAAATATCAATTATCAGTTATTATAGTTATATAAAAAATGAAAATTTACTTTATGTTGGAAAATTATTTTTAATAAACAATAAACTCTTTGAATTTGGATTATGAGTTATTATGGTTATATTGGAGACATCAAGTGAGGCCCTGCATAGCCACCCAGGGATTTGACCCCGAGACCTTATGCTTGCAATTACAACACTCAACCAATTATATACTTATCTTCCAAACATCTCATTTATTTAATTATTTAATTTTATTATATATAAAGTAGTTTAAATATTCTAGGTTTTTTACATTTTGAACTAGTAATTTAATATAAGAAATGTCTTAACATTACACCCATTCAATATTTTAAAAATAAATTAAAATCATTTTAATATTTTATTAAATGATAAAATTAACTTAAAAAGATACATATTAATTAATTTTTTTAAATCAATCGCTACTTATTAGGTATAAATTGATTATTTTATTGTTAATTAATTAAAATTTTAAAAGTTAATTTTTACCTCATCAATTATTATATGTAACAATGAAAGTTAGAGTAGTTATGTAAATGTGCTTCCATATTAAAATAATATTTAAAAGTTTTATATATAAATGATTAAGAACATGTATTTTCTTTTAAGAGGTTGTATGTTCAAATCCATAGGAGGATAAGGTATGTACACCTTCATAGATTTTAATAGACAAATCGTTTTGCAGAGGAGTCCCTTGTCTAATGAATAAGGGGGTCTCATACACAAATTTTGTGTTTAGCTAGGTCGTGACTTTAAAAATATATTATTATTATTAGAGATATTATTCCTTGAATTATTCTCATGTGGAAGGGCATAAATATATATAACAAACAATAAATTGATAAGTGAGGAGTGAAATTTCCACAATACCTAAACTCTAGGAGAGAGTTCTACCTTGGAGAAATGTCATATGTGGCAAGCCTTGTTGATTTACAAAAGTAATATAAACTGTATATAAAGGTGGGGTTGGAAAGCCTTGTTGCCATATTTTTCTATGAACTAAGTCATCCAATGTTGTAAGGTTGTGGGTGGGGTTGGGTAGCTAATTCTAGTGATTGAACAATGGACAAAGAAATTAGTTTGTTAACAATGAAATCAAGAAATTTCCTACATCTAATTCTAATTATTGAACAAGTGCTCTTTTACTTCCTCCATTTTAATTGTGCTTGAGGAGGAGGTTGAGTATAACTCTTTTATGCCAATAATAACACTAGAGAATAGAAAAGGATATACATCTTGGAAGATTGAGCTCTGTGATGTCTGCCGCTATTAGCTTGGTTTAAACCCTACTTTTCTTCCTTTCCATTCTGACCTTATCCTATGTCATGCTACGGATTTGGCCTCGCCATGGCCCATCCTGTGGGGGGGGGGTAGTCGTCCCTCCCCCAATCATCCCTGAAATATCGACACCTCTAGTACCAAGTGAGACATCCAAGGAATCCACTGACAATAGTCTACTGCAACAGGATACAAAGGATGTTGAAACACTTACACCTCCCTCGAAAAAGTCTATTTTGTAAAAGAATAAAATAACCAACACATGCATATCCAAATATGCAAATCAACCTCGAATTGAACTTCCTCCAGAGAGGATAAATGCCAAAATCCAGTACATGAAAGACCACGCACTCATCTACAAGTTTATTGGTCTATGGCCAACTGAAAGAACACTGATGGGATGGATAGCCGTGAAATGGAAACCAAAATCCCATTTCGATCTGCAACTTGGATCCAAGGGATTTTTCACAGTTGTCTTCTCCAGGAAAGAGGACAAAGACAAAGTTATGGACGTAGGGCCTTACTTCTTCAACTTGGTTGGTTTGTTCATTCACAAGTGGATTGAAAGATTCAATTTGGACAATGAAAAATTCTCTTGGGATCCGATATGGGTCCGTCTACATTCTCTTCCTTGATATTACTGGGACGAGGAAACCTTCAGAGAGATAAGAAATTCCCTTGGAGAGTTTGTTAATATAGAGGATCAAACCGAAACCAATAGGTACACCTCATATGCAAGAATTTGTGTCTACATGCATATATCTCAAGTTATAGAGGATCAAACCGGAACCAATTGGTACACCTCATATGCAAGAATTTGTGTCTACATGCATATAGCTCGAGTTTTGTCAGACTCACTTTGCTTGGTGCATGAATACCTTGAATGGATCCATCCAATAGACTATGATCATATACCGTTCAAACGCCGTAAATGTCACGAACATGGACACTTATTTATATATTTCCCACTAAACAATCCTACTCTGGATCCAAAGAATTTGCAGACCGTGGATGAGGAGGGCTTCAAGAAAGTTCTAGCCAGACGATGCCAAAATAGGAAGAACCCCACAATAAGAAAACAACTACAAAAACAACAAGCAACATCTTCAAAGTACTCTCAAAGAAACCGAAAGAACCTACAAAATTACATGCAGAAGACCAACAGGCCCCAAAGAAGCAGCACATGGATCCATCCAAAGAACCAGCGTCGACTAACCATGACCCACCAATGTATTCTAAGGATGTACCCCCGAACACCCAACCATAGAATATCAGTCTTGATTTGGATGTTGTCATGGATGAGGATATGAGCGATCTTGATTTGGGGGACCTCGACCTCCTGGGACTAGAGGAAGCATGTAGAAGAAAAACCTTCATTGCAATTCCCTCGAAGGAGATTCACCTCCTAAAAGAGGATTTAGCCAAATCCAAGCTGAGCATCATGGATCTCTCTCAAAAAATCCAAAAGCAACCCTCAAGGGACCCCAAGAAGAAAGGAAGGAAAATTGATCTAGAGCGTTTGAATAATCTTGGAACCAAACTTGTCGAATCAGGGAAATACACCCAGCTTATTGAGTTCTTTCCCTCTTCTACCCCAAGTTCCCAATGAAATTTCTCTTGGAATGTAAGAGGAATCAATGGTCATACAAAACACAGAATGATATGCCGGAAAATTCCTCAATTCTCTTCATTCAAGAAACTAAATGTAGTAGCAGCACTTTGGAGACCCTCATGGCACGTCTTTGGAAAGGCAACAGAGCGGTAGTTGTAGATGCAATTGGAGCTTCAAGTGGTTTAGCTTTGATCTGCAGCCCCCAAGAGCTAAATCTCAATGATTTTTTAGTGACAAGAAATTCCATCTCAACCTCTTTCCATGTTTTGGGTACTAATTTCCATGGACATCTTACAAATGTCTATGGAACTCAATCTCTGGAGAAAAATATCACTCTTCTAGACTACCTAGAGTGGTACAATAAAAACACTTCTGGATGGCCTTAGATCTTAGCTACAGACTTTAACATGAACACCAATCTTTCGGAAAAAAAGGGGGGGAACAGATCCCTTTCTCAAGAATATAGTAGATTCAAAATATTCATAGAAAATAACAGATTGGTTGATGTAGAAACCACCAATGGCATCTTCACCTGGAACAACCGAAGAGGCAGAATACATTAGATAGCTTAAAAACTTGATCGTTTCCTACTTTCATAAGACATTATGGACACTGGCATGAATCTAATAACTACGATACTCCCCTCTGCTGGATATGATCACTGTCCGATCAGTTTGACTTGGAAGGGACAAAGTGTTAAGATTCAATATGCTAAGACAGAAAATATCATCATTGCATTTCATTTCACAACAATAGCATATACAGGATCACTGAAGAAACAACAAGCACAACATAAACAAAAGAAACACAGATTTATCCTGGGAAACCCTCATGGGGTAGAAAACCCAGCAAAGCTTCCTCAATATAGATGACCAACAAATACAAAGATGTAAATCAAAGACATGAGCTCCTCCTCCTCCATAGCAGACCTCTCTCTCACAAGTGCGCCACTTTTCGAGTGATAGAAGTGTGTGATAATGTAATATCCTGGGCAAGATCTGACCCAGATATTAACTCCACTTAAAAATTTTACAACTTTTACTAGTGAAATTTTGGGGCAAATCCTTCGAACAGGATGGGAGGTAAGTGAGGGGTACTGGTGTGCAGACTGAGGGTGGTGGGATGAAATTTTGATTCTGGAATTTATATGGGGTTAGGTGCAGCAGCAACAAAATATGTTTTTAGCAGGAGTCCTTGGCACAAGGTACTAGAGCCATTCACTTTTCAGCAATAGGATGAATCTATTGCCTACTTCGAGGCTTCCTGGGCTTCTAGCATATACCAACAATACTTGGTAAGGGTTAAAGGTGTTCAGGACAGATATATATCAGTCATACAACTCATAAGGGATGCTGGAATAAAGACTGGATTGACTTGGAAAGGTTTGGAACAATTTGGGGATTATTTGCAGATGGTGGACAACTGAGCTAGTCACAATACAGGATTTTCAAAATGAAGTTAAAAGCATTCAAATTCTTATTACAGGGACTGATATGGATATTATATTGAACTAACAACCTCCTCCAACTGACAAAATGCAAAATGGATCCTCAGAAAAGATTCAACAACAAATATGGTGAAACTAGTCTAGATTAAGCACCAAACTAGCTAGTCTTGCATTTTAATCCTTTACACTGCTCCAATAAATGATAAAATCTGATATGACATTAAATAATGATCTGATATAACATACTAAACATATGCAGGTTGAAAATAATATATGATAATCCTTCTTTTATTGATTTAACTGTCTCCCAACACAATAGTGCCTCACAGGCTAAATATTCATTACATTTGATGGAGAATGAAGAGAAGAAATAGAATATTACTGTGGATCTGCTATGGTGATAGGATCAGGTAATATACAGGTCATATGACTATAAATGGCTGCTTACTGAGATTCTGAACTTGTCTGGAGCGCATTCACTATGTCAACCCTCTCCTTCAGGGAAAACTCTTCTAGATTTAGCTGTGAATGGAGAACGAGTGAGAAGAGAAGTATGGATCTGATCTGAAGTTGGTTATTGATCTTGAACACCTTTGATGTCTGCAACAGTGGCTGCACCAACTCTCCTTCAGCCCCTGGGCGCACTCCCAAGTTCTATCTTCTTCAATGGATGGATCTTCACCAAAACTAGCTAGATAATCACTGTTGGAGGAACCTATTCTCCCGAATGACTGTAGATCTTCAATGGAGGTTGGAAGCATATGTTACTGGCTGCAATATCTTGACATAGAACTGCACAACACTCTCTGGAAACTAAGGGCCTTGGGGCACATCACCCAAGAAGCACAGCTGAGGCACATCACTCAACTAGAGAAGCATCAGAGCTCTCATGAGAAAACATAAATGATCAAAAGTTGTCAAATGGAGTTGATTGGATTATTTTATAAACTTCATGATGACCTGCTGAGCAATTTATTGGCTTGGTGACCTGTAAGAGTAGGTTACCCACTTGCCCATTCTAATCCAAATCCATGAGGGCGCCTTTCTTGAGGAAAATAACAACTTCTGAGCTTTCAAAACTTTCTTTCCTTCACCTCCTTCACTGAATTTGGGCAAGTGCGCTTTAGGTAGCTTTTATGGTTGTTACTATTTTCTTTTTGAAATATTTTCTGAATCTTTCCACTTTCTTTACTTTCCTCTTTCCTACTTTTGTCTAATTTTTCCATCTTTTGTCAGTTTCCTTTCTAGGTTCATCTTGCCAACTTGTCTCCACTAGATTCCTTAGCTTTTCTGAGACTTTACCACTTAGGCAATTTTGGCTCACTTACCAATTCGAATTTCCTAGCCAAGTCATCAACCACTTGGCACATTTATTAGCAATAAACATTTAAATGAAAATAATATAACTCGTAAATAATTCAACTTAGCAATTAATTAATTATCTAGTAATTAATTAATTGTTATGGTGTAATGCCTCAAAATTTCCCCAATTAATTAATTTCTCAATTAGTCAATCACTTAGACTTAGTCATGGGGTTAATAACTACATGGGGGGGCCTCCTTGTCCATTTAATTCCCAAATACAACCTTAGTCATATTCCATAAGGTAGTTTCCATACTTGCTCATTAATTAAATAATTATTGCCTAGGTGACTTAGGTCAAAATTACCCCATGGACCATGGAAAAATATGGGGACATGACAGTCCTCCCTTCCTAATATTGCTTGTCCTCAAGCAATGTCAGGATTCCATCAGGATTCTGCTGCACCACTCTGATTGTAATTGTCCCCATCCACTGTACAATCTGTAAATTAAACTTGGGCCTTCAAAAAATGAAGAAAAACTGCACTGTAATTTATATCTGGAAATGAACCAGCAATGAACAAAATTTTCAAGCCAGTTAGGATAACTTGAGTAGAATTCCTAGATCCCATTGTTTCTCCTACATGGACCAAAACTGCTCTATCACCTTTGCAAATATGTCACTCCAATGAATGCTTGGATCCCAAAGTATCAACTGCATTTTCCCAATCATCAAAGTCAATTAGTGAATCTGTCATCAAGCATGTGCCTTTCCATCCGAGGAATAACTGAAAGGACATTACTGCCAACTAAACCAAGTGGATAGAAAAATGTTTCTTCCATTGGAAACATCCAATGGCTCAACTCTCTGCCATTGGAGAAAAATTTCAAGAATCCCTCCCAGCATGTGGATTCCCTCCACATAGGCCAACTTTTGCAAGTAAAATGTTCCATTAATTTATCTTGGCAACTTGCTTGCTTAGCTGCCTTCCCTTGATCATAAGCATAAATTTTTTTGCAAAGTAGTTTCATGCTTGTCAGGTAATCATTCACCCAATCCATATGTGGATGAGTGACATCAAATGGCTGCAAAATGTACTTTTGTTGCTGTTCACAATTCAAGACAATGTCAGTTATAATAAGAAATTTATTGCATAAACAAGTGAACTTTTTACCTTCTAGATTTTCTTTTCCCATGAGGCCTCTATCCATCCATCTGGTGGAGGAATCGGAGATCCTACTTGCTGATTTATATGATCTATAATCAGCCATCTCTTCTGCAATAGGATCCATCTACCATGGGGATAGATCATGATCCTCCTGCTGAACGTGTGACACAAACTAGAAAAATGTCTTCACCCACTGCTCATTCCCCATTGGTGTTGTTGAATCTAGGACATGTGGGAAAGAACTGTGAACCTTCTTTGAATTTCTGCAGCCTTCAGTAATCAGACTTATGGCTGCAAATTCTTCATTACTGGCTGTCCCAAATTGGGTGCTCTCATCCCACTCTTTCATGGGAGAGTGATTGTCTTCAAGGAACAACTCAAGTTCCCTTGAAAAAAAATCCTATGCTTGGTTCTCATCAAAATGTTCTGCACACTCTTCAAGCACATATAAAAATGAATGATCCTCATGATCCACCCTCTCATGAGGTTCCTCCCTATGTTCAAGAATTCTTTCAGCCGAATGAAGTTGACTGAATGGTGTGTAGGAGGGTAGGGGGGATCTTTGCAACTTTTCATGAAGCTGCAGTATTTCTACCTTGGATTCTTGGAGGGCACCTTGAGTGCTTCTCAAAGAATATTGGGTGGCCATTAATTCATCATTGAGCTTTTTGATCTCTTCATCATCCCTCAAGGATGTACCATGAAACATTTCTGCAAGCTCCAATAAACTATCTCTATCAGAAAGTAGGTTCAAGAATTTACCTTTTATGCTTGCCATGGATTTCTGAAATTCTTCCATGTCTCTCATGGAAGACTGCTCCCCCAAATTCCAACAAAGTTTATTCATTAAGGAATGTGTGTAATTGAGGGTTTGAAGGGATTCTTGGATCTTTTGTTCATCCATCTTTAAAGCTCCTACAAGAAGATGAGGTTCTTGCAGATGTTCATCCTCTTCATTTTCCATCGCTGGATCAATTCCATGCAGTGCACTTGAAGTTTTGAAATCTGATATATATGTTCCTGCTGGAATATTTTCATCTTTTAGGTCCTTAAAAACATAATTTGGGCTGCACCATAAGTGCTCATTCATCCTTGATGCAACAGAAAGATCTTCTCTTAAAGTTTCAACCTTCATACTGCTTTCATTTTTAACACCGAAATTCTGAACCTCATCACTATGGGGGTCAACCATTCTAAATTTTTCAATGGAAATGGATGCCATATCAGATTGACATAATGGCACATAAAAATCAGAATTTACTAATTCACCATGTGTCATTTTCTCCTCCTTATGTGGTGGAATTTGGATGGCTTGTCCATACACCCGTTTCTCTGCTTCACACCCTACTGAGATGTGCTCAATTTATGCTTCCTGGTGAGGCTCCAGGGGTGAGTGTAAATTTGAAATATGTTCCTCCTTTGGATCAGATCCAAAAGATCTCTCACCTTCATCAATCTGTCTCATTTTTTCTGCACTTGTTTTGAAATCAACCATTAAAAGATCGAGAGTGATTTTACCTCCCTCATCACCAACAATCAAGTGTTTGACTGCTGGATCTTCTATTGTGCATTGAACTTCTTCATCAACTTCTTGGAGTAATGGGGCACCAGCAAGGTATTCTTGGTCATTTCTTTCCAAGAAACTTGATGTCTCTCCACATTGTGTGGTGCTCAAATCACAACCTTTGGACTTCCTTCTTGAAGAAAAACCAAACAATCTCGCAATGCTTGGCCCTACAAGTGGCCTTGATGAAACTTCCTTCTTGATTCCTTTTCCTTGAGATTGAGATGGATCCATATGTAGGGCTGCAAATTCATCTTTATTCTTTTTGGATTCTTCTCCACCAGAAGAACTAGGTGGCTCTTGGTTTCCTCCCTTGATTTTTCGTAGCTGTGTGGAGACATCTTTATTCCTCTCTTCTATCTTAGCTCCTAGGGGTAAAGATCTTGCCTTGACTTATTTGCACACACCATCAACCATATGTGCAATCCTTCTTTTGCTATCACTATTATAGGGGTCTTTGAACAAACTTTGAATTTCTAAATCACAATAGTCTCTAAGGTTCAGGGACTTTCGAACCTCCTTCTTCAAGGCAGAGTACTCCATGAAGTACTCATAGGATTTCTTAGGGTTACCTCTTTTGAGTATTCCTTCATAATCCTCATTAGCCATAGGTAGTTCATTTCCTATGCTCTCTTCAAACATTTTTTCATCAAGGAAATCATGTTCAACTTTGTGCAAATAAGATTTTCCAATAGGGGTTAAAGGCTCCTCTTCATATGGCTCAAAAATAAATTCTTCTTCTTCACTAACTGGTAGGAGCCACATTTTGCCTCTATGAGAAGATCTTCAATCTTCCTTCCATCAGTGAGATTCTTTCTTTCCATAGGTGTGGAGGAAGGACTCTGATACCACTGTAATATCCTGGGCAAGATCAGACCCAGATATTAACTCCACTTAAAACTTTTACAACTTTTACTAGTGAAATTTTGTGGCAAATCCTTCGAACAGGACGGGAGGTAAGTGAGGGGTACTGGTGTGCAGACTGAGGATGGTGGGATGAAATTTTGATTCTAGAATTTATATGGGGTTAGGTGCAGCAGCAGAAAAATATTTTTTTAGCAGGAGTCCTTGGCACAAGGTACTAGAGCCATTCACTTTTCAGCAATATGATGAATATATTGCCTACTTCGAGGATTCCTGGGCTTCTAGCATATTCCAACAAGACTGGGTAAGGGTTAAAGGTGTTTAGGATAGATATATATCGGTCATACAACTCATAAGGGATGCTGGAATAAATACTGGATTGACTTGGAAAGGTTTGGAACAATTTGGGGATTATTTGCAGATGGTGGATAGCTGAGCTAGTCACAATACAGGCTTTCCAAAACGAAGTTAAAAGAATTCAAATTATTATTACAGGGACTGATATGGATATTATATTGAACTAAAAACCTCCTCCAACTGACAGAATGAAAAATGGATCCTCAGAAAAGATTCAACAACAAATATGGTGAAACTAGTCTAGATTAAGCACCAAACTAGCTAGTCTTGCATTTTAATCCTTTAAACTGCTCCAATAAATAATAAAATATGCTATGACATTAAATAATGACCTGATATAACATACTGAACATATGCAGGTTGAAAATAATATATGAGAATCCTTCTTTTATTGATTTAACTGTCTCCCAACACAATAGTGCCTCACAGGCTAAATATTCATTACATTTGATGGAGAATGAAGAGAAGAAATAGAATATTACTGTGGATCTACCTATGGTGATAGGATCAGGTCATATACAGGTCATATGACTGTAAATGGATTCTTACTGAGCTTCTGAACTTGTCTGGAGCGCATTCACTAGGTCAACCCTCTCCTTCAGGGAAAACTCTTCTAGATTTAGCTGTGAATGGAGAACGAGGGAGAAGAGAAGTATGGATCTGATATGAAGTTGGTTATTGATCTTGAACACCTTTGATGTCTGCAACAGTGGCTGCACCAACTCTCCTTCAGCCCCTGGGTGCACTCCCAAGTTCTATCTTCTTCAATGGATGGATCTTCACCAAAACTAGCTGGAGAATCACTGTTGGAGGAACCTGTTCTCCCGAATGACTGTAGATCTTCAATGGAGGATGTAAGCATATGTTAATAGCTACAATATATTGACATAGACATGCACAACACTCTCTGAAAACTAAGGGCCTTGGGGCACATCACCCAAGAAGCACAGCTGAGGCACATCACTCAACTAGAGAAGCATCAAAGCTCTCATGAGAAAACATAAATGATCAAAAGTTGTCAAATGGAGTTGATTGGATTCTTTTATAAACTTCATGATGACCTGCTGAGCAAGTTATTGGCTTGGTGACCTGTGATATTAGGTTACCCACTTGTCCATTCTACTCCAAATCCATGAGGGAACCTTTCTTAAGGAAAATAACAACTTCTGAGCTTTCAAAACTTTCTTTCCTTCACTTCCTTCACGGAATTTCGGCAAGTGCGCTTTAGGTATCTTTTCTGGTTGTTGCTATTTTCTTTCTGAAAGCTTTTCTGAATCTTTCCACTTTCTTTACTTTCCTCTTTCCTGCTTTTGTCTAATTTTGCCAACTTTTGTCTGTTTCCTTTCTGGGTTCATCTTTCCAACTTGTCTCCACTAGATTCCTTAGCTTTTCTGAGACTTTACCACTTAGGCAAGTTTGGCTCACTTACCAATTCAAATTTCCTATCCAAGTCATCAACCACTTGGCACATTTATTACCAATAAACATTTAAATGAAAATAATACAACTCGAAAATAATTCAACTTAGCAATTAATTAATTATCCAGTAATTAATTAATTGTTATGGTGTAATGCCTCAAAGTTTTCCCAATTAATTAATTTCTCAATTAGTCAATCACTTAGACTTAGTCATGGGGTTAATAACTACATGGGGGGCCCTCCTTGTCCATTTAATTCCCAAATACAACCTTAGGCATCTTCCATAAGGTAGTTTCCATACTTGCTCATTAATTAAATAATTATTGCCTAGGTGACTTAGGCCAAAATTACCCCATGGACCATGGAAAAATATGGGGACATGACAGATAAGTGAGGAACATTCTCCTCTACTTATACTAGTTTCCCAACTAACTTTTACACAAGCTAGGTCGGACCCAACTTAATTATTGGGTTAAACACCCCATTAGAACTGATTGGGCCGACCCCTCTAGGGTTGTCTAATAACCCTTTGACCCACATAAGACATACAGGGCCGACCCCCACTAGGGAAGTCTAATAACCCAAGTTACCACAATCCGACGGAGGAATAAACATCTCCGGATATACAATAAGATCTTCACGGAGGAATGAAACATCTCCGGAATAATAAAGTACAAATATAATATTCTTAGAAGTTACAATATTTCAACACTCCCCCTTAACGAGAAGGATATTATAACAACATCTGCAGGAGCAAGGAGTCATCAACATCATACATGATTCATCTAAAAATCATTGGAAGATTTCTCAACATCATTGGTAACTCAACGAGTTACTGGAACATCTTCAAGATCTTCAATACTGGAACATCAACATCTTCAGTACTGAATCTTCATCTTCTGCAGCACTTGAACAACTACAGCAATATCATCATCGTATCCTCTGATCAACAGCATCATCTGGATCTGTCGATCATGATAAGCAACATCGTTAATATACGATCATTAGCATCGTCATCATTTCGATCTACAACATCTGAATCATCATCTCAATCGACAGCATCTGGATCATCATCTTCGATCTACAGCATTTGGATCATCATCTCAATCTACAGCATCTGGATCATCATCTCGATCAACAACATCTGGATCATCATCTTGATCTACAACATCTGGATCATCATCTCGATCTATAGCATCTGGATCATCATCTCGATCTACAACATCTAGATCATCATATCGATCTACAACATTTGGATCATCATCTCAATCTACAACATACTTTGCAAGCACACGATCATATTACAGGATGATCAATCCCACTCTCTTTAGGACATAGGTCCATGGATGATACAATCCAGTTCAAGTTCCAGGATGATCAATCCTTATCACTTTAAGACAAGTCTCATGTCTATGGACGATGCAATCTAGATCAACTTCCAGGAGGATCATTCCTTATCACTTTAAGACAAGTCTCATGTCTAGGGACGATGCAATCCCGATCAACTTTCAGGAGGATCATTCCTTATCACTTTAATACAAGTCTCATGTCTAGGGACGATTCAATCCCAATCACGTACCTTTTGAACCAATGTTCACGGATGATGCAGTCCTCTCACGTACCTTTTGAACCAAAGGTTCACGGACAATGCAGTCCTCTCACATACCTTTTGAACCAAAGGTTCACGGACGATGCATTCCTCTCACGTACCTTTTGAACCAATGTTCACGGGACGATCTAGTCCTATCATGTACCTTTTGAACCGAGGTCCAGGGACAATCCAGTCCTATCATTCAATTCTCAGAGACCTCTATCTACGGCTCAATTCATGTGACCAAAAATACAGGGACGATCCAATCCCATCCTGTCCACTAGGGACTTCATTCTCGGAGACATCATGTCTACGGCTCAATTCAAGGGACCAAAAATCCAAGGATGATCCAATCCCATCTTGTCCACTAGGGACTTCATTCTCGAAGACATCATGTATACGACTCAATTCAAGGGACCAAAAATCCAAGGACGATCCAATCCCATCCTATCCACTAGGGACTTCATTCTCAGAGACATCATTTCTACGACTCAATTCAAGGGACCAAAAATCCAGGGACGATCCAATCCCATCCTTGTCCACTAAGGACTTCATTCTCGGAGACATCTGTCTACGGCTCACTTTAGGACTAAAGTCGAGGGATGATCCAATCCCTACATGTCCACTAACAACTTCATTCTCGGAGACATCTGTCTACGGATCACTTTAGGGCTGAAGTCCAGGGATGATCCAATCCCTACTTGTCCACTAAGGATTTCATTCTTGGAGACATCTGTCTACGGATCAATTCAAGGGACCTAAGTCTGGGGACGATATAATCCCCACCTGTCCACTAAGGACTTCTTTTTGTGAGACATCTGTCTACGAATCCTTTTAGAACATGTGTTCAAGGATGATGCAGTCCCCTTGTCAACTTAGACCCTATCTAAGGACCATCCACCAACCTCTCTGTTGGCATCACCAATATAGGTATCCTCATCAATACATGTATACATATCATCAATACAAGTAATACAGGTATCCTACATATCATCATTAATACAAGTAAGCATATCATCGATACAGGTATCCTCATCATCGACTTCACTGTCGATGTGGGCAATCTCATCATTAGTGTCTACATCAGTCCCCCTTTCGAGGAGGGTCCTACCAAGCTTGTCTCAGAAATACTCAAACTTTTACTTGAGTTAGAGGTTTGATAAGTACATCAGTAACTTATTCATCAATGTCTTCAAATTCGAGTTTTATAGTTCCTTTCTGCACCATATCTCATATATAGAAATACCAGATCTCTATGTGCTTTGGTTTATCATCGAATCACTAGATTCTCTGCCATCTTGATACAACTCTGCTTGTCACATAGGATCACAGTTGGGTCTATCTCTAAGTCAAAACAATCCTAAAGCCATACTGCTTCACAACTAGCAGATTAAGCAGCCATATATTTCGCTTGTGCTGAGAGCCACACTAAACTGCTTCCTGCTAAACCACGAGATCATGGCTGATCCTAGACAATAACATCCTCTCGATGTGCTCTTCCTGTCTAATACACTTCCTTCCCAATCAACATCTGTGTAGCCATCTAAAGTCATGATCTCCAAGATAACATAGATCAAAATCTATCATACCCTTTAGGTACCTCATCACATGCTTTGCTACTATCAGGTGAACACATCTACTTTCCACTAGATACTGACTCAAGGTGTTCACATCAAGGCATATATCTAGACTGGTATTCGTCAGATACATCAACGACCCAATAATATGTCTGTACAGAGTCACATCAACTAACTTTGAGGAGTCATCAGCTAACAACTTCAAGTTGGAACCCATGAGAGTGGCCATGGTTGTACATTCGAACAAATCAATTCTTCTCAAGATTTTCATAGCATACTTTCCTTGGTTGAGAAAGATTCCTTCTGAGCCTTTCATGCTTCCAGTCCTAGGAGGTAATGCATCAATCCGAGATCATTCATCTCGAACTCTGTATCTAGCTTCTTCTTGCTATTCATGATTTGTTTCTCATTCCCTGTCTGAAAGAGATCATCTACATACAATAATAGTATGATCCATAACCTTAAGGTAAAGGTTAGGAATAGCTTTACTTCTGGTAAAACCCAAACTTGTCAAGAAACTATCAATACTCCCTCTGTGACTGAACATCATTCGCAGTCTGCATTGAATGATCTTCTACATATCTATCTGTGCCATCTCTCGTCAGATGGCACTAAGTTTTTTTGACCAAAAATCCGACGGCGAAAAAGTCGAATTTGCTACAACCTATGGTTGACTATCCGACAATTCTAGTCATTTTTTATCATTAGTGGGATATCGGCTAAAATCCGACATAGTTCAAGACGTCGGATATTCGACTACCATACCTCGTCGGTTAACCGACTTCCTCCAGCTTCACAGGTAGTCCATAAAAAAAAAATCGGTTCCGACGTTCTGAGACGTCGGAAGTATAGCACAAGCGTAGGATATCACCCTGCAATCATCAGATAGGTCGTCGGTTAAGTGACGTGGATAACATAGCAAAAAAAACAGATCCGACGTTTTGAGCCGTCACAAGTATTGCAACACCGTCGTATATTACCCTATGATCATCGTGAATAGGTTGTCGGTTAAGCGACTACCCAATACATTTAAAAAAAAATTAACATTTTTGAAATTAAATTTTTCATACTACAGGAAATCAATATATTCTATCTCTATTGTGGAAATATGTAGAATAATTACATATATATATAACTGAGAACCCCATTATGCTCTTCCCATTGTATTAGCAGCAGAGTAGCGTAAGGGAATAGAGCCATTGTAATAAATCCATTGTATTAGAGTCATTGTATTAAGCGGAGGAGTCAATCATCATTCAAGTGGAACTACAGGCTAGTGGGTGCCTATTAAGGTGGCACAAAAGACTGTACTCTAAGTCTCAAGTGTTAGTGTCTATGGAACTTACTTTATGGACTACAGGCTTTCCACGTAGCAGAATAAAAGGACTGGGAAGTTATGTAACATTGTGGCATATTCGTCACAAAGAGATGGTAGTGTGCTTCCATTATGTCAAGGTACTCTTACCTAACTTCTCTAATTTGGTATACTGAGGAGTTTGTATATTCATGTATGAGATCATATTCTTTGAATAAGGCTCATTAGATAGTTAATGGGTAGTTACTTAATGTAAAAGTCTCATTTTTATTAAATAAGAACCAGTAGGTGGTTGGTAGTCATTAATTTTGAGATTGCATGTAGTTAGGGTTTTGGTAGTTATTAAGAAACTATTTATAGCGCTAGAAGGATGTATATTGTTTTGTCAAATATTGGTATTGTATTGAAGCTTTGATCAAAGGATCTCATCCTCTCCAAGAGGCCCATGAACATTACTCTCTCTTTTTGAATTTATTAATAAAAGTGTTATATTTTGCAAGTTTAATCTCTTTCTTGCATTTTCTTTTGTTCACTTATATTTATTTGAGGTTAAGCTGGATATTGATTCCAAAGAAATTAAAGAGAAGGTTAAGGATATTGATTCCAGTGCATCATTTACTCAACCTTTGAAGTTATGGAAACTCGAAATTGGTTATGAGGAGCAACCAAAAATCACAACAAGCTCCAAGAAATTGTCAAAATTTAAATGACACGCGTGTGGGTTGTAGAAAGCCAGCATCATAGCCATTCATTGAGCTCCTCTCTGTTTCGAGAATAATTTCATATTCTCTACTAAACAGGGCCAACCACGTGAAGGTGGAATCTCTTATGGCCCCTCCCCCCCCTCACATCACTCTCAATTCCCCATACCCAATGCATGCACTCGAAAAAAACAAATATGTGCAAATTCATCCATATTTTATCATGAACTTTCATCCATTATTCATTCAATAAATGCTAACATTCACTAAACCATTGTTTCTGTTGATCCACACATTCATTCAATAAAAGATAACATTCAATAAACCATTCATTAATCATTCAGTCAACACATTCATTCAATAAAAGTTGAAATTCAATAAAGGTAACAATTTACTACACTAAATCATTAAAACATTAGAAAATTCATTAAACCATTCATTAATTAATTAGGCCAAAAATCGTGGGCGATATATTGTTATAAAAAATATTTAGACGAGATTTGAGCCTCCGACCTATGTCTAGTCCCAAGGATACCACCTTCAAGCTTGACCTTATCAATCAATTCCCATCGCCATTTCCTCTCATACGACATCCCAAAACCATTTCTCTCGAGACCCACTCTTCATTTATTCTGCATGCATTTCACTATGCAACCGTCTCAAATTCCCATTGCGTTTCCATCAATTAGTTTATCAATTCAGTATGACCCACGTCCGCTGTCCAATGAGTGTTTTCGCGGTCTTCAGTTTCAACCTGGAAACGGTTGACAATTCATGGTATTACGTTTCCCTTAGGCTGCAAATGACAAACTTATAGTTCACTATTAAGGTTTGTCTGACAAAGATGACGGTCAAAGAAATCTTGATAGTGAACTATGAGTTTGCCATATTGTAGCTTAAGGGAAACGTAAATATAGAATGAATCGTCACCATTGTTAGGATGGAACTCAAGACCGCGGAAACACTCCTCGGACGACGGGCGTGGATCATACCGAATTGATAAACTAATAGAGGGAAAACGCAACGAGAATCTGAGATGATTGCATAGTGAAATGCATACAAAATGAATCAAGGTTGAATGTGGTAGCCCACAATCTCCCATTGTGAAATGCATGCAAAATGAATCGAGCTTGAAGGTGGTCGCCCTTGCCAGCTGCACTTCAAGCTTGAAGGTGGTAGCCTTGGGACTAGACATAGGTCGCATGTTCGAATCTCCTCAGTTCAGTTCGTACCCTGTTTTTTTGTCGATGCAAACTATATTTTTTCTTTAATTTGCTGTTGACTTTAATTCCCTAGCGTCGGAGGAGCCATTATGGTCAAGTTGCATTCCTAAAAAAAATGAACATTGACAACAAGCAGCATGTCTCTAATTGTTGTTGGTGTATGTTAGCTTAGTTGCAAATATCATGCTTTAGAAGAAGCCAGCCTTGAATGGTAAATATACCAATTTGGAAGGGTTTAATGTGAGGTTAAGGATATTGATTCCAATGAAATTAAAGAGAAGGTTAAGGATATTGATTCCAGTGCATCATTTACTCAACCTTTGATGTTGTGGAAACTGGAAATTGGTTATGAGGAGAAACCAAAAATCACAACAAGCTCCGAGAAATTGTCAAAATTTAGACAACACACGAGTGGGTTGTAGAAATCCAGCATCGTAGCCATTCATTGAGCTCCTCTCTGTTTCGAGAATAATTTCATATTCTCTACTGAACAGGACCAACCACATGAAGGTGGAAGCTCTTATGCCCCCCCCACATCACTCTCAATTCCACATACCCAATGCATGTACTTGAAAAAAACAAATATGTGCAAATTCATCCATATTTCATCATGAACTTTCATCCATTATTCATTCAATAAATGCTAACATTCACTAAACCATCGTTTCAGTCGATCAACACATTCTTTCAATAAAAGATAACATTCAATACACCATTCATTAATCATTCAGTCAACACATTCATTCAATAAAGTTAAAATTCAATGAAGGTAACAGTTTACTACATTGAATCATTAAAACATTAGAACATTCATTAAACCATTCATTCATTCATTAGACCAAAAATAGTGGACGATATATTGTTATCAAAAATATTTAGACGTTGTTTTTCCCGTCCTTCTTTTTATAAGTTTTTCTTCTCTTCAGTGGTATATAATCTATGAGAGGATCATCTACATCATCTAGACCTTCTCTTCCAGTTCTTGGTTCTTTAGCAGGCACTTTTGGTGATGTTTGCAATATCCTAGTTGATTGTTGTTCTAGACCTGGATTTTGCAGCAAGGGGTTCGGATTTGCTGCAACGATTTGAAAATGTTACATCGTTATATTTTTCTATTGTAATGACAAGTTTTTCATTTAAAAAAATTCATTACAAAGGTGTTTTTTTACCAGGTGTGACCAAATCATGTTGTTGATGTTCTTGTCCAGTCTCAACCTGTAGAGTTTCACCCTCTACATGCTCTGCAGTTGAAATACGGTAAACTACAATTAATGGTCACCATTTGCAATGCTATACATAAAATTGTAGCATATGAATAAATTCATTACCGGGATTTGAATCTTGATCATCGGTTTGTTGTTGTCCCTCCTCAACACTAATGGGATCATTACTTTCCTGTTAAAAACAAAGTCAATATTTTACATCAAGTATTTGGAACAAAAATATTCCACAAGCAACAAATCTTCATTAAACTATATAGATTCTATATACCTGTGCACCGGATGGATTGGTACCACAAGACTATGTTTGCCCAGATAAGCTTCTTCTACGTTTAACAACAGCTCCAAAGCCTTCCTGGAAGTCAAGCTTCATGTCTTCCTCTGTGGGTACTTCATTGAATCGATCGGCCTGCATATTTTCTTATTGTCGTTAATTAACATTTTACAGTGCAATAAAATGAAAAACAATTTTAAATTTATTATTTGTATTCATTGTTGGTTTCTCGAAACTTACAAACCATGCCGCCAAATTTGAATAACCACCAGGGCCAAGCTTGTGCTGACCTATTTTTTCTAGTCTTGCCTTTGTGGCCTTTGATGTGTCTGGTAGCCTATGCAAGTGTTGAAATACGTTAGATGTTCCAAGTTCGATATAGAAATCAAGGATAATAAGGTTTAGAATTACATTGCAGAAAGTATTGCATACCTCCCTGTGCCTGGTGTTAGCTTGCCTTCTCTTCTTAGAGCCTTCTCCTTTCCATCTTAGGACTAGAGCTCTCCACTCCATTGCTGGAATCATTGGTGGGCGCTCATACCTATGGTTTCTTTCGAGGTGTGTCCTATATTGGTATCGGACAACCTTCACATGTTGACAAGCATTTTCAAGACATTGGCATGACTGAAGGTTTTCTCCCCGAACAGGCCAACCAACCGATTAGTGAGTTCATATTTTAAATGTTTCGGTTGTCTATCCCACCTTGTTTGGATGGTGGGCCCGAAGATCTCCAAGCAAAAGTCATTCATATGTTTATAGAAAACATTGTTTCCTGCACAACGATCATGCCATGATCATAATTAGTTGATAAAAAACTTTTTATCGATATATTACAATGAAATTATAAACACTAATTAACCTGATCAACTATGATTAATTACCTGGGATCGTCGGTATCTTTATTGGGACGAGATCTTCATCCACCAAAAATGTTGTCTCCATTGTTCCCATGCTTTTGACATAGGAAGATCCTGGAAATGTAGCTTGTTCGACATCAAAATTGATAGGGGAATCGGTGTCGACCCCTTCTTGTGGACGATCCGTTGTGTGTTGGTCAGTAGCGGCTATTGCGCTCACAGCGGGGGTCCGTGGTGTTTCGGAATGTGTTGCCGACTGTTCGGTCGACAACAATGGCGAAGGATTCGAACTACATGGAGTCGTTTGGTCATGATGCGAAGTCTCTCCATGAGCCTCGCTGGGGCCAACACCACCTTGACCAATATTGTGTGGTCCCTTATGATTCTGTAAATACACACCATGTCTTATACGTTCAATACTTTCATATAAAAGAGAACATTATAAATATTTAAACGAATTATTCTATGATTCAAGATTCCTCAACTTACTCGCAAGTTATTAGATTTATGTTCCAACAATGCAATCCTTTCTGTAATTGCGCTTGTCTGCGGAACCTGGATTACTAGAGAAAGGATTTCCACAGTATATCTATTCAACAATTTCTCTGCCATCTTTAGCGGGTGTGCGGCTTCACCAATTTTTTCGCAATCGTGAAGCACCTCTACCACTTTAGGGTCTAATGGAAAATCTTGCGATGCTGATTCATACTGCGATTCACTAGTGGGCTACAACAAACATATATAAAGCACTACTAAGTTCCCTATTGATAGATTCCAAATTTTATATTAACATATATAACACATCTATCATGATAGATTCGTAAAATTACAACACGGTTTACATTACCATAACGAAACTAGTATATCACACGAAAAATACATAACAAAATTAACATTATGCTACGTATTATATTGGTACAATTGAAATGAATTATACCTACGACCTCGAGGATCGCGATCCACTCATTGGATCAATGGTCATAGGCGACTTTCCCCGATCTGCTAATATCTGGGAGCTGCCCCTAACAACACCCTAATAAAAAAACATAGTGAAAGTCACCTAAACGATTCCAAAACTATTCATGAGAAAACACATCAAAAAAATTATTATTCATATTATATTTTTAATATTACAAAGATGTATACCCGTTGCGCGGACACTGGTGTGGCCGACCTTACGAAACCGGCCTGCATAAAAAACATAAACTAGAAAATTACGTAAACGAAACCAAAATATTCATTGAAACATTAATATAATGCTAAAACATTTTCACATATTTTAATTGTACAATTCAAATCAGGTCTACCTTTGCCCCGAGGGTGTTATCGTCTGATCAACATTCGACGGGTGTATTTCCCGATCAACGTTCTACATCAAATATAAATTTCATTATATAAAACAAACCAAGTTATTAATAATGGAAAAACAAAGCAAATAAAAACTCTTTTCTCTTATTATATTTGTACTATTAGAAAGATGTATACCTGCTCCATCGAGGAAGAAGTTCTCCTCCGACCATTTTTTGGCAAGGATTTATCCTGATCACTGGCCTGCAAAGTAAATATGGGAAATTTAAACGAAATAAACTAACAAAATATCCTTATGATGTTTAATTTATTACTAAAAGGTTGGGTAAAATGTTATATAGTAACCTTGTTTGTATCTACTCGATTGGCAGGGTAATTAATAAGCAACTTGTCCCCTGCAGATATTGTTTTAATACCAACTAGAAAAACACGGTTTCCTTCACGCCCCTCAAATTCGCAGTTTGGTTGCTTAATTGTAGACCCTAGTTGTGTACTGTTTATAAACCCCACAATATTCCTTATGGCCTTTGGCCTTCCGTCCATGTACAACGTTCCTCCTTTATTTTGATTTTTGTCTTTCAATTGTAAATACTTTGTTGACAATCCATAGATACGCATACTTTTTGTATATCAGACAAGGCACATCCAATCGTTGTAGTTGTATATGGGTCCAACATACTCCATCAATTCTGTACATGTCCCGTAACCAACCAAGATGCAATCCATGGAAAACAACCCGAAACCATGTATCGACGACGGTACAATTCGATATCTCGTCTCGTTCACACAAAAATCAGTGTTCGGTGGAGGAAGATCCTTCGGTACCCATTGTTTCACTAAATGTCTATACCTCAAGGGCACCTCTTCGTCGTCTTTTGTCTCATCACCATAGGAACATGCCCCCCCTTGACCGTGAAAAAATCCATTGCGTCTATGGAATTTTCTTTTAGTTTTTTGACATCTAGTTGAAATAATTCTTCTAGACCTACTGGATGTCTCACTTTCCTCTAGCCTTCCTAAACTCCCCTCGCTCGAGGAAGACAGATCAGACAAATACCTATTTGGTTCTACCTGCACCATTGGAAAAAAGTTTAGATTCGACTGCAAGGCATAACGCCTCTTAAAAGTTGACGTGTATCGCCTTTTATAATTTTACTTGATCCTCATTCCCTTTGTCAACATGTAGGAATTCAAGTGATGATCGGAAGACGACCAATTTATCTTTCTTAAGAGTAGAAAGTCATGCAATATTTATGAGTTATTTTTTACTATTTGATTTAACGCTACATCACACATGTAACACACATGTAGCGCACATGAAACACTACACATACACGTTACAGGATCTCCTCTAATGCTACAAGTCCTGGCTACTTAATGAAAACTATTTACCACATATTTGATTACCTTAGTGTAGACGTTTCCTGTAATATACTCAGAAGAGTTACTTTCAGAAATGACTGTGCCTCTTAGAGGCCAGTCAACTCTAGGAACCAAGTGACCCTATGATAGGGCTAGTACAAACCAGAGAGAGAGATGATTGGGCTATGGTACGGTCAATCAAATAAATTCAATGACAGTTGTGTTGGCCCGGTTTTGCAACCAGGCTTAGTGCTATGGGCACCTGCTAACTAGTAGCAGCAGTTTCAATAGAAATAAAAACAATAAACTAAATAAACAATACTTTTCATGAATCTAAGCAAGAATCTAAGCAAATAATGTAAACATGTCAAAATCAAGAACAAGAAACATAAGAAATAATTTTTTGTATTGAAAAATGGGGGGGGGAAAGCAAGTGCTTGCGATATTACCTTCAATGGTGAAGGTTGATGTTGAGCAACTCCCAAGATGAGTAGCTCCAAACTCCAAGAGGTCTCCTTCTCCAAGGTTGCTTCAATGGCTAAAAGTGCTCAGGGGAGATTTCAGCAGCATAAGGATGAGATAATGGAAGGATGTGAAATGAGGAGCCCCTACCACCTTTTTATAGGTTTTGGTGGTGAGGAATACCATTTGTGGTTTTGTGGAAACCAAATGGTATTGACCAACATGGTTTAGGTACTTTTCCCTCCTTTTTCCTTTTTTGAATAAAAATAATATTTTAATTCCCTTTTTAATATTTTTGGGAATTTGGACCCTTTTTGAGGGTTTTTTATGATTTTCTTGGAAAAATAATCTTTTTTAATGGAAAAAGGGGTGTACTAAGGTCTTTTGGTGACCTTTTGTTGGTTTCGGAGGCTCAGATGGTGAAAAAGTGGACAAATGGGTCATGTGAATAGGGAAATGAGCTAGTGAGCACTTTTTGGGTGTTAACAACAGTAAAAAAGCTCAGTACAAAGACCAACCAGTAAGCTACAAATCAAAAAAAAAGAATGGGTATAAAGACTCACAACCCTTGGGACTAAGGGGGTGTACACTACCTCAAACGTGGAAAAACTACCATATTTATAACCACAAGACCAAAAACATAAAAGGCGATACAAATCAATATATGCAATATCTCCTTGTAACTACCTCATATATGCAATATCTCATTGTAACTACCTCATATATGCAACATCTCCTTGTAACTACCTCATATATGCAATATCTCCTTGTAACTACCTCATTTATGCAATAGCTCCTTGTAACTACCTCATATATGCAATAGCTCCTTTTAACTACCTCTTGAAACTCAAATAGTACCACCAAAAGGTATGATAGCATGCAATCTTCCAAACTAAGGTCAGGAGGGTGGTACGAAGTGGGTATAAAGACACATAACAATTTGGAGAAAGTGGGTGTACCTAAAATGTGGACAAACTACCATAGTACCCACAAGACCTAAAACATAAAAGGTGGTACAAATCACAAGATATCCCAATATCAGTAAAACACCCAAAAGGTAAAAGGAAAGGTACCACAAAAATATTATCGACAAAATGAAAGGACCATAAGACAATCGACCAAGGTGGGGTACAACCATTCATCTCTCTCTCAAATGTACCATTGTTCCATATAACTTGAAAGACCATCATCACAGTAAACGGAAAATTCCACACGGGTGATGTGATCACGTGGTCCTCTAGACTACTCCTACGGTCAAGCATTAGTGGCTACATTAAGGGGTGTTCAATCCCTTCAGAAGACCATCTAACTCAACCATCTCGAAGACCTAGGAGAAGAGGATATCACACATCATCAAATAAGTATTGGTAACTACCGTGTATGAACTCAAAAACCCTAAAGCAACCGAGCGTGCAGAAGGGGAGCTATGAAAAGACAAGGCTCGCAGGCCAAAAAAAAAAGCTCAAAAAACTATACTGGGACCGATGTCATAGTAAGCGAGCTGAAACAAAAGTGGCCAGAATGCCAACAAGTAGCACTAAAAAGAAAAAGACCCTCTAAAAAGGTGAAAATGCAAGCAAACTTCCTAACTAGGAGCTGGAGACCTCGACAAATCGTATCCTTCTCAAGGTGATGAAATCCAAGTCGAACAATACGAAGTGAGAGACCGAATTTAAAGGATATGCCTCTACCAAAAGGGATCCCGGGTAAAAGAGCCCTAGTAGAAAAGTCACTAAGCTACCTCGTTCATGACACGTCAGAAAAGGTTTTCGGTGCTTCTGCCTTATCACCCTTGTATCACCAGTATGGTGGCCGAAGAATACAAGGAAGACAATGATCGATGTTGCCTTAGGGCTAAGTGGAGTGCGGCATTCCACATAGTCCGTTCGGTTCTTGATCTCGCGGTGGTTTAACCCCTGAAACAACAGGAGGCCCCTCCACAAACTGGTGTATGACCATGTCAACAAATACTAGAGGATTTTGGTTCCCTAGAGGACAACAACTATGTCTCAGATGATAATGACAAGGGGGAATTATTTGGATGCCTATCCCCGGTGTCCTACCTAACTACCAAATTCTTTTGATTTCCTCAAGTGAGGTTATGGTGTGTTTAGTTAGGGGGTGTAAATTTTAGTGGTTGTATTACTCAATCGGGTGATGGAAGTGAAACTCGTGGTGTGATGACTGACTCAAACCATGCAAATGCATATGAATAAAATAAGACTTTCCTTTCAATGAATGCTAGCTAAGGTAAGGAGAGAGTTCTTTCAAACTATAACTACTCTTTCAAATTAAATGAATCCATTAACAATAACTTTCTTCTACTTCTAATGACTAAAATGCATGACAATGTTTAAACCTAATTAGCAAGCATAAGCATGACATTGTGATATTGTGAATAATCATGTATGGTAGGACACATTATTTCAATTTAAACCCCATTTAATGTATGCTAGGAGACTTAAATTACAGAATGATCTCATAACTATAATCCCAAGAATATTTGTCTCAGTTGGGTGATGGAAGTGCAACTCGTGGTGTGATGACTGACTCAAACCATGCAAATGCATATGAATAAAATAAGCCTTTCCTTTCAATGAATGCTAGCTAAGGTAAGGAGAGAGTTCTTTCAAACTATAACTACTCTTTCAAATTAAATGAATTCAACAAGTGTTCAAGTTCATTCATGGGACCTCAAGGAGAGCTTCAGATATACTCAAGTCATGCAAATGAATTCATCACATAAAACAAAGTGATAATAAATATAAGGAATTGTACATATCCATGTTCATAATTCTCTAGGAACACTTATAACATTCTTTAATCATTCTTCACAAAAACATAGGGATAGTAGAAATAATAAATTGCATATAAATCTTCATGAGCTTAATAAAAAAACAGTAACCACAACTGGGGAAGCTATACCACAACTTGTTTTTTTATGACTATAAATACAAGAGTATCGTAATCACGAGCAATACATCCTTTACTTTTACATCATGAGCAATACTAATCATTTCCCCTTAAAGATGCTACAGTACTACCCTAGTCGAAGACTAAAATTGCCACAATCCAAGTCATGATGGTTTGATTGAAGTCTGAAGTATGATGATGCATGCTTACCTTTTTTGAATTTACTAACCCTGATGAATGATACAATGAAAGACAATTTGAATAAGATGAAGACTTTAAAACAAACCATAATAGCCTGAAATACTTCCTAAACCAGAACAACAAAAATGGGTAAGCAAAATCAAAGTTCTGTTTTCCATTGAGGTGGCTTACAAATTGATTTAAATTTGACCGCAATGGAACCAACCGCAATTTTAGGCCTATATAATTCTATTCCTTTTATATATATACGTTTCCAATCCATCAAATGTTTCATTACTTTGTACCCTAGGGCCACTTTCTGGAAATTATCATCTTCAAGCAGCCTCAACGAAAAATGGAACTTCGATTTTGCTTATATCATGATGCTAATGGTGTTATAGGATCTATCTCACATGGTTCTACATCATAATGGGATGGGGCAGACCGTATGACTTGAATCTGGGTGAGACCCAATTCTGCAACAAATTTCAAAAGATAGAAGAGCAAATTGAACTCACCCATATTGTTTTTCCTAGCCCCCAAGTAGGATTTATCTATGAAGAAATGGCTATCAAAGATATATAAAGAAAACCTAATCTTGCACTACTCTATGGAGCCTTGACAGGCCCCATGAAAAAAACTCCAAGTCATATCTGGATTCACTGCTACTTCACTAATAACACAGGGAACCTTCAAAACTACAATGTGGGTGGCCTTAAGTCTTGCTTTTTGCATTCACGGTTTGGTTGGTTAACTTAACATCCCTCCAATTCACAACAAATTTTTGTGGCATTCATTTAATTTGGTGGAGGCTGAGGCATTCATTTCAAAATCGAATATGGAGGCTGCTTCCATGCCGAGACTTGAGGAAAGTTCAAAGTATGGTGATTTTAGTTTACAAAAATTACTATTTCGGGAATGTTTTGGGACTGAGGTCTGCTCAGAAGAGGCTACAACTTGTTGTATGAGTTGAAAATTGGGTTAGGTTAGGGATTGGAGCAGAAAATTAAAATATTTATACTTTAATGCATAAATAAATTCCTAAATCAATGCTAGAAACAAAATAGTACAGTTGTGACAAGGTAATATAAATTTAAACATAAGTTTCATCTCTTTCAACTTTAACACTCCCAAAGGTCCCTGTGTTAAAAGTTGAAGTAGACAAGGACAATAAATAACAACGACATTAATAAAGTAATGAACAAGTTAAACAGAACTAACAACTAGCATCAGTAATGCTGGTTTAGACCTTCTTTATAATCAGATATATTTTTCAATAAACCCTTTCTGCAATAGCTGACAACCGCCAGGGATCAACAACGTATTTCCCAGCAAGGCCCATAGGATCAGAGTAGAGGCCAAAGACAGTTTGGATAGTCCTGTTCCTATGGATACTGATTCTGAAGATAAGCATAATGACGGGGTTGGAACTAGTGGATTGTCTCTTGAAAATATGAGTAATGAACGCTTTCTAAAATTAAGCATTTCACATGCCATGGTGTTTGTGCATCTAGCAATGGAAAATCCTGAAACTTGTAGAATATTTGTTGAGAAAAAGGGCATTGAAGCCCTTATGAGGTTCTTGACTCTTCCAAGTATTCCGCTATCTTCAAAAGGGATTTTTGTAGCTGTGCACATGGTTGCAGTTTGCAAAGCATTCACACAACAACACTCAGTTGCCCTTGCAAGGGTATTTTGTGCTCATCTGAAGGAACATCTCAAGACTACATTAAATGTTTTGGATCATGTTGCAGGGACTAATTTATTAGCTGCAAAAGATGGACTGAATCAAAAAGTATTTTGGTGCTTGTTTGTGGTACAATTTTTTGTCTTTCTAGCTGATGATACTAAAGAGAATCAATGGTTGGTAGCATTAACGACAGAGTTTGGAAATGATAGCAAGGATGTGCTTCTTGATATTGGGATGATACATCAAGAAATACTATGGCAAGTTGCACTTACTGAGGATTCAAAGGCGCTGCTAAAGAAAGATGATGGCAATGTTTCCAGCAGTGTCACAACTGATTTGGATGTGCATGCAAATGAAATTGATGATCACTTGCCAACTTCTGTTGGACACTATGTGGATCTTATTTTGAATCAACATAGGAAATCATCTGTTTGGAATGTTGTGCATTTTAAATATAATAATTTGACCCAATTGTTGCTTCATTCATAGGGGTCCTTTAAAAAGCACGATATAGGTCTATGGGAAGCTTATTAAAAGTAGTTATTTCCAGTCTAGCCGTAGCTTTCTATGGAGGTTTAGATTCAATCAATACAAATAGGTGTTCCCTCTCCTACCCGCCCCCTATGAAAAGAGGAATGAGTGCAAGTTTCTGCTCGGCCTATTATTATTTGTTGTTAGCTCGGATTGGTGCTTTAATGCAATAATGGAAACCTTAACTCGAGCCTGTGTGAATACAAGTACTCAGTCACAGTGAGAGCTTGGTAACTCTGCTTTATTGGGGTCATTAGTAATAGTCCCCGCCCCCCCCATTCATGATAAAATAAGGGATTCCATTGCAAGAACCTCAACTTTTTGATCTAATACATCTATTTCATGATATTGGTCACAGTGCTCGGCTTCAACAAAAGTTGAAAATTGATTCCTCTACTCGAGGACAACAAGCCTATGTTTTTCAACCACAGTATTCTCATTATGATGAATGCCCTTCCAGAATCAAAACGCAAGGCAATAAGCAAAAGTCACTACATTCTTTTTGCTATGAGATATTAAGGCCGTCATTTTCAGTTCACTACAAAGAGGTGAGGGTTCACCCATCAAACTAAAAAAAACAATAGATGCAATAAGATAAAAATACCCCAATGTAGATTGAAAGGTTCTACCCCAATGTAGATTGAATTAGCAATGAAACCCTCTTAGGAGATCGAATTAGCAATGAAACCACAGTGATTTGCTACCAAATTTTTAAATTTGTCAAATCAAAACAATTTAGGGCTTGGTACTCACGGACGTGGGAGGCATTTCCGACTCCTTTTATAGTTTATTTGCTTGGACTCCAAACCGCCTCTCCCAATGCTTGCTCGTTGGGTCACTCCCACTACTTGGTCATTGGGTCACTCCCTCTCCCTTGCCATAATCACAAACCGCCTCTCCCACAATCGAATAGTCCAATCCAAATCCATAGCAGGTCCAAATCGCAGAGGCGCAGGTCCAAATCGCAAAGGCGCAGGTCCAAATTGACGGTCACTTCAAATCGAGGTCACTCCAAATCGCAGGTCACTCCAAATCGAGGTCACTTGAGGTCACTCCAAATCGCAGGTTTATGAAATGCATATGGCCGGCTTTTCTATTTGTTCAATATATATGTTATATAATGTTTGTTTTTTTGTTTTTTTAATTTGTTTTTAATTAAATATATATATAACATTATATATAACAATTAAAATTTAATTGTTATATATATATTTAATTAAAAACAAATTAAAAAAACCATTGTTATATATTTATGTTGTAATTTTATTTATTCATGTTTTAATTTTATTTATTATATATTCATTTTTTTAATTTTAATTGGTTTTTTTTGTTATATATAATGTTTTTTTTAATTGTTATATATATAACGTTTTTTTAATTATTATCTAATTGTTATATATATATAATGTTTTTTACACAATCATTGCCATCATCATGATCTTGGTATATGTTGACCATTCTTAACTACCTCCTATAGCCAATTGGCTACTAGGGAAGATAAGGAAAATATGCACCCTTCCTCCTCATACTTTCAAGAAGGGGCTTAAAAAATATGGTTCATGCCAAGCTCTAAAAAGTGGAAAGGTCATTGCAAAGGATAAAAGGAATCACCAAAAACTCATGTTGACCTTAATGACTGTGGAAAGATATTTAGGAATATTTTATTCATTCATGTGAATTTGGCGATAACTAGAGCGAAGGTCACAATCAATGAAGAATTTATCTCCATGTATCATATAAGAGATAATTAATGACCGGAATGATAAATTTATCTTTCACTATCAAGGAGTTAAGAGATAAAAAAATTGGGACACATGTGCCAAGTGACTTGTTTTTTAAGGACCATGACAACCAAAGAAGAGTACGGGTTGGTACTAGGATGAATGATACCAATAGCTAAGAACAACGATACAATATTTTTAATTTCATATATTATTTTGTTCAAAAGTATGACAATATGATCACACATTGGATGGGAGGATACGATGAAGCAATGCGATGCTATGATCATGCTCTCTCATTTGTAATTCCAATAAATCCATGGTGATATGACATAATCTTATTATCCATTCACATCGAGAACAATATCATGCCCACCCGTTTCAATGGAAAACATGTTAGTTTTCCGGGAGTAATCACCCATTTGAAGCATCACATTTTCACAACTTCCACCATATTTCATAGATCTCCCATCAATAATCATTATCTAAAATTTCTTAGTAACAATGATTTCAATTGGTTTCTTGGGAAACTCAATGATGAATGAAATATGGGTGTTTCTGCCATTAATCAAGATAATGAATTTTCTCTTCTTGATATAGCCAACCATGTTTAACATTAATGAGGAGAATAAATACTAGTCAAATAATTAAGGGAGATATAGGGTTCTTCACAGGGTTAGGAAGAAAAACTTCCTCAATGATGGGAGGGGATTCCTTTTGAGTTCTTCCATCAAGTTCATCATCATAAATGTCCTCAAATATGTCCACAAATAATTGATGTTCCTTACATCTATGCTCAAGAGAATATTTTTCATTACAATTGTAGCATAGAACCTTAAGTTGATGTTCCTCCATTTTCTCCTATGCCAACTTATGGACCTTGAAAGGTGGAAGAGGTTGTTGAAGAGCCACCATAGTTGGGGAAAGGAAATGAAATAAAGTTGGGGATTTTGGACTGAGAATAGGATATAACACAGGCATGACAATAAATATTATTGTCCTCCAACCAAGTAGTAGGGTGGTTCACCTCTAACTGGGATTTAATTTCCTCTTTAAGACCACTAATAAGGAATTGCTTAAAAAATAATCAATTATTTTTTATGAAAAAACAAATGAACTTTGATGACTCCTATAATGAATTTCATTAGGTAATAAAATATTACATTAAGGGAAAGTTAGTGCTTCATTTGATCGATCGAACCAACCAATCGGATCTGACCCGCCAAACTTGTTTAGAATTACTTCAGAAAAATGAGGCATCATACTATTGGAATTAAGGGTCGAAAAATGAGAAGTGATTCTTGGTTTCCATTTTGCTAACTAATTGGGTGAGAGAATCAACCATTTTTTGTATGTCCTCTATAGTTTACATGTTATGAGTGTTTATCATGGGACCAGTAGGTCCATCAAACAAGTTAGTGATGATTTATCCCAACACAATCAACGACCTAAGAGGATTTCCTTGTGAGGGTCCATAAGCAATGGTACTAGCGAGTCCACGAAAAAATAAGTTATTTCAGAGTGAAACCATGATGATCAAATTACTCCTTGTTGAGTATCATTACATGGTTTTTAATGCTCCATTAATGGTTGGTGTCAGTCATTTTTGAGTCTAGAAACCCTCCCACACCATAAATGCATGCATCTATTCTAACCATGCCAAATTTCAGTCCAAGCCAACACATATTTAAAAAAATTCAACGTTGGCCCCATGTATCACATTATTTAATTTATAGGTATGGTTTCTGATGCTGCAATGGTGAGTGTCATTCATTCAAGTCTTGAAACCCTCCCACACCGTCAATGCATGCATCTAATATCATACTTCTGACTTCAAAAGAATTCGACGAGATCGCTAAACCTCCGACAACAAACACCATTGGTTTTTCTAGGTAATAGCTGCGTCGGATATCATATAACGATGATGATCATTTTGAAGATCATGATGATGATGACGATGATGAAGATGATGATGATGATGAAGATGATCAATTATGACGATGACGATGATGATGATGATGATGAAGATGATCGATGATGACGATGATGATGACGATGATGATGAAGATGATCGATGATGACAATGATGATGACGATGATGATGAATATAGTGCTGATGATGATGAGGAAGATGATGATGATGATGATGGTGAGGATGATGATGATGATGCTGATGCTGATCACAATGATGATGATGATGATGGTGGCCATGATGACGACTATAAGCATGATGTTGCTGATGATGATGATGATGAGAATGATGAAGATGATGATCAAGAAGAAAAAGATGATCATGATGACAATGACGACGACGATGATGATGATGATGTTTGAGTCTTGATAATTGTGCATTTCCTTACTAAGCTTCTCTCTGTTTCAAGAATAATTTAATATTCTCTACTAAACAGGGCCAACCACATGAAGGTGGAAGCTCTTATGGCCCCTCCCCCCCTCACATCACTCTCAATTCCCCATAACCCAACAAAAATATCTATGTACACTAGAAACTTTAAATGTGTCTTTTGACATACTCTAAAACAAGCAATGTTTCTAATTATATCATATAGGAAAATGGAAACTCACTACGAAACAATTAATTTATTATTACTGCATACCTCATAAACTTCAATGGTCTTCATCATCTTCTTCATCTGGGTCATCGTTTGTACTATCATCCGATGATCCAGATTCAACATTGTAAGGATTGGCCATATCATCCTCGTCGTTGATGTCAGTTACGATCAACCTGTCATTGTCGATATCATCTTCATGGACATTGTCTAATAGTACATCATCTGATTCAATAAGTTCTTCGACATCTTCTTCTGGACCATGATCATCTAACTCATGTTGATCATGATCATCTTTTGCGGCATCTTCTTCTTCGAGAACGTCTTCATTACCTTCATCAATGTTATACTTTACCGGCCTTCCCCTTGGATCGTGTCTCACAGCAAATGACCAACCCGCTCTACCTGGAACCTCGGAGTAAAATACCTGTTCACATTGGGTTGGAAGAACATAGGGCTCTGTTCCTGGCTCAAACAACCTTGTATTTACCATGGTAAAACCATTACCATGTTCAATAATTGTTCTATCGGGATCACGTTGATTCAATTGACACCTATACCATTTGACAACGAACAGAAATACCTTGAAGGAGTTAAAGTCACACTGAAGAATGTCTTCTAGATACCCATAGTATCGATTTTCAGATAGTTCTGGATGTCTGTCACTTCTAGAAGAAACATTGGTCACCTCAAAGACTACATATATCCCACAATCAGATGTTTTCTTTATTTCATCCAACTTTTTGGTGCGATATCTACATCCATTGCACCACATATCCTTATGGTGTTTTACCTAGTACAACAAGCCATATAGGAAAAGATTACATAATGATCACACCATATTTATGATAAAGTAGTCCATGTTTATTATAATGCCATAAAAGGAAAATAACCAGCGTGACGTACAACGACAATATTTTAAAAAATAAATAAATAGTGCCATTGATTAATATGCTTACCTGCTTATCTTTTAAACATCTTTCTAAATCGATTTCCCTTTGTGTTACATTGGTGTCTCCATTGCGATGTGCAGCTTTAACCAATGAAGCCACACCTTCCCATGATATTCCATGACCAGATTGTTCACATTTTTCGATCCATACCTTCATCCAGTCAAGATTGTTTGCGATGTATAAATGAATCGCATCCCACTCTCGACCAACTGTTTGATGACAATAAAATTAAAATTCAATGAAAATGTAAATTAGTCACTTTAAAAAGTATATCATTACAATATAAAATGATGCAAAATACTAAATAAAAAAATAGAATATATATGTATGATATATAAACATAAAAATCACCAATGAAATGTGTTATATTACCTTTCATCTTCCTCGATCTACCTTTCCCCTTTCGGGTACTCCCCTTCGAAATCGTTTTTGGAGTCTGGATCACAAATGCGACGTAAATTGAGCTTTGACGCCAATATAGGAAGATATTCACTAATGTACAACATGTTTTGGTATACCATATATCCCTCCATAATAGAACCCTCAGCATATGCTCGTTGTCTGACCAAACCTTTCATAAATTTCAAGTCCCTCTCAACCATCCACATGGACCTTGAGTGTGCAGGTCCACACAGTTCAATCTCCTCAACTTGGTGTATGAGGTAGTGTTCCTGTGCATTGAAAAATGTTGAAGGTAGATGCTTCTGCATTTCACACATGAGATGAGGAATTTCTCTCCTCCAATACTTTATGTCTTCTTTATGGAATTATTTAGATGACAACCATCTACAAGTGACATGACAACCGGCCAATCAAGAGATTAAAGAAAAAAGTCATTATATTACGTAACATGAAGTAGAGAATGAAAATCAAATTAAGAATAAGTTCTATGTTGAATTAAACAAACAGTAAGCACATGGAAAAATCACCACTTACCTCATGTATTTCCCGAGACTATATATTATTTGCTTGACATTGTTGTCAAAGTTGTCCGGGATAGAGAGAGGTAGAACATACTGTAACAATAATATACAAATAGTTTCAGTATATTGAAAAAGAGTACTAGAAAAAGGAAAAAAAAATTATTAAATGCATACCATATTAATTATTACCTTCATGAAGACATGCCAATCATGCATTTTCACCCCCGCGAAATCACCTTTCTTTGTTATGGTATTCTTCATGTTCACACAAAATCCGATGGGAAATTTAATTTTTCGAATGACTTCTTTTACAACATTACTGTGCTTGTCCGTTAACATCTATGGAAGTGAGTTTATATTAATTTGCTCTCCGTTGCTATGAAATTGAATGACATCTTTCATTGAATGGTTGTTATCTTGAATGTCTTTGCAAATTTTGACATTTTTTTCTTTGTCACTCCTTCCATCCAATATTCGCCATAATGTTTCAGTCACATTCTTTCCGATATGCATTGTATCAAATAGATGAGCAATTTGTAGGTGCTCATAATAGGGAAACCTACTTAATTGTCTAGGATAACTTTTCATTCCTCGTGGAAGCCCATTAATTCCTTCATGATGATCACATGAACGACAATGATGAAATTAAATATTAAATCAATGTCAATTACACTAAACAACACACAATATAATAAAATACAATATGATCATTATACAATGATTGATTATACGTACCTTGACGATTTCTATTATATTGCAACTTCCATAGATGAGGTGTCATTCTCTTTGGTTTTAATGCAGTCTCTTTCTTGCCATTGAAAAGATGTTTTTCGGTAGTTCGATACCCGTGATTCTTGGAGAGGAAGTGCCTATACTCATCAAACACCTCCTTTCCTAAGCTTTTTGAATGACGAGATTTGATCTTAGGACCACAAACTGGACATGCAAATTTCCCCTTTGTCTGAAGACCTAAATAAAAAGATGGAATATCAATATTAATGTCTACTATAATTATATAAAAAATGACTGGATTATTTAGAAAAACATGCATGCATATTATATTAACTAGTAGTTCGTAAAATTAAATACAACTAACGTGGAACTTATAATTACATACCACATAAATGGGTTAACCCTGGGGCATCATGTATTGTCCATACAAGCATTACATGGAATTGGAATTGCCTTTGTCGTATTGGTCTAGATAAGTCATACATAGTGATGCCATTCCATAACTTCAGTAGCTCGTCAATAAGAGGTTCAATATATACCTTCATATCTTTGACTTGGTACTTACCTGATTGATTTGAACATATAAAATAAATATTCTGATTATGAGACGTACCGTTTAGATATATAAACCATATTTCACAATAGAAAAACTTTAAATATATATATAACATTATGAGACAAAAAATGACAAATGAGAATATACCACTGCAATAAAAAAACTGCAGTGTTCGTACCTGGAATAATCATCAACAACATTATGTGCTCCCTCTTTATTGTCAACCATGGAGGAATGTTGTTGTTGAGAACAAAAATAGGCCACACCGAGTAAACAGATCTCATCTTTGCAAAAGGATTGACACCATCTGCTGCCAAATAAATCCTAAGATTACGAGGTTCATCTTTAAAGTGAGGCCATTTTTCCTCCATATCTCTAAATGCAGACCCATCTGCAGGCATCCGAATAATGTCGTCTTGACTTCTGTTCCGTGCATGGTAATCCATAAACTGCGCTATGTTTTTGCACCTAAACAGTCGTTGCAAACGAGGAATAATGGGAATATAACGTAGAACCTTGCGAGGCACCTTTTTAGTTACTTGATTTGTGCGATATCTACTGATATGACATTCAGGACATTCTGTTGCAAATTCATGCTGGTTGTAATAAAGAACATGATCATCGGGGCATGCATGAATTGCTTCATACTGCATTCCAATTTATTTCATGATGGCAGATAAATCTCGATATGTGCGAGGTAAAATATTTGAAGGTGGTAACAAATATTCACCTATCATGCTACAACAAATTAAAATAAAAATCTAGTTAATATAATATAGAAATAATATTAATGAAACAAATTTCATCTGTAGTAATTTGACTTATATATGAATTAACAATAAAATACATGACAATCATATATATTTTGTGAAGGAATATATTACATACCTTAACATCCGTGTGACTGATATGTTTGAAAGACCATTCATAACCTTCAAGTTCATTACCAACAATATAGCAGAGAGAAGATTTGTCTTGGAGCCGTCATAAAGGGGTTCGTATGCCTTGTCAAGAAGAGGTATATCATGAATATCATTAAAATGTTCATCATTTTCATGATCATCATCATCATCCATTCCAACATTAAATGAATCATGGATCAAAGTATTTGTAACATCATCTTCAACTATGTTATCAGTAGGATCATCTTCTTCAATGTGATCATTAACTTGTTCTCCATTAATATTCATAACTCCATGTTCCTCCTGTACTTGTTCTAGAAGCACTTGCTGATCCAGACGATATGCCGTAGGATGTCTTTCCTTTATAATTACATGAAACAATCAATAGATAAAAGTTAATATAAGAAATTCAAACGCAAAATGTAAAAATTTATGTGATACATTAAAAATTTAACAAATTTTTTATTGTTGGGATGAAAAGAACAACGACCAATTATACTGTTAGTAAAAAATAAGAAATATTATAATAATACATAAATTTACAAAAGCAATCAAAATAAAAACATAAATAATGCAAACTTACAAATGGATGGTATTCATGTCCCCCCACAGCGTGCCCATGCTCCCTACAATGTTTTGTGGCTGTTGTGATCAAAATTCTTCTCCTCTTAAAGCCTCTGCATTGATTACATGGACAATAGCATTTACCATCACCCCTTCTTTCAACTCCTTCCCACAATCTAGCAAGCAATTGTCGATTTTGTTCATCTGGATCAGGAATATTTGTAGTTGACATTTTCTCGTAAAGAGATTAAATGAAGATTATCGATCTTAGAAAATGAAGCTCCAGAGTACTTTGCTCACTTGAATAACAAAAACAACGAAAAACAGTCCGTCGAACAAAAAAACATCCGCAAACCGTCGCTGGTATGGCAAACATGTCGAAATGGTTTGATATTTATAAATTGTAAAAGTAAAAAATTCAAACCTACGTCGGATATCCGACGACACTAATCTAGTGACCATTGGGAAAAAATCCATCAGATATCCGACCTCTTCGGGTTCAAAATGAAGACGGTTATCCGACATCCAAAGAGTCGGATATCCGAATAGGCGTCGGATATTAGCAGAGCCGTCGGATAGCTTTCCATCCTCGTCAGATATTCAAAAGTACGTCGGATATCCAACAGACACCTCTCGAAATTTATAATAAAAAAAAACAAAAAAAATAATTTTCAAAGAAAAATCCGACGACACGGTCCATTTCGTCTGAGGTTGTCGGATTTGCTCGTCGGATTTTGGGTTCAAATCTACTAGTGTGGGTCTACTGATATGAGCTTCGAGATCATTTGAACTCTGTCGTGAGTTCCTTCTTACATCCATTCCATCTATATATAGAAACCATATTCAACCTTGTAGCAAAGGTTGAGATCCACATCATCCATGGTGATCATTAAGCTCATTAATTTACTATCGATCCTGGGTACCCGAACAGAGCTTTCTTCAATTGATTCACACTTCTTCTTCAATTACATCATTAAGATAATGGTCTTATCTAGCCACTTGGAGCAAACATCTCGTCATGATTCTCTTCCTCTTTCTAAGAGAATCTTGTAGCCACGAGCCTTATTTATTATGTTTGATTTGTAAATCTTTTTGTTTGAACATCCATCACTTGTTTGTTGTTCATCATTCTTCATGATCTTTCCTACAAATCAAAATTAAGTACATGATTAGTAATAATTCATAATCATCAAATCATGTTGACATGATAACCTATTATGCATATAGATATGATTCACATAGTTATGCAACTATCTTGACCAATACTTTGGCACAACACTTTTCCATATCCTGTATGCATACAGTGGCTATCTAGATGCCTTCCACCTCTACCAGAACATACTATCGAGAGCGTGCACAGCTCTCAGCATGTCAGCAAAGAGGTTTCATTCTAGATAATCAACAATGGAATGTTTGTCCAACTTATCAATCATATGCACATTAGCAGTATATTGTTCAATGCTATATGAATGCTTACACTTTAGCATGATATATTCTAGGAATACAAATATGCATACAACTATTACGAGCAATATCATAGACTATTCAATAATTCAAATAACAATTCAAATACTTATCTTTTTATGTCTGGTGAGGTTGCATCCTTCTTGGTCTTGATTTCCCTTCCATGTCATGATCTTCTATCCATCGTGTACCACTATGCATGCTCAAGTGTGCACTAGTGTCATCCTCATGATCTCATACACAAACATACATTTATTAGTATAATCTCAATATTATCAGAACATTATAATTCTAAATAATCTTAAGTATGTATGGTCATGATTATTTCATACACAGGTATACTTACCTAAGATCCTAACAAAGTAGGATTCTAACTCGATATAGGAAAACATTCCTGGATTATCAAGCTTGGTCATGCCCAAACAATATCTTCTTTTGTTCTCTTCAATGATTTAGAGATCCTGTGCTAGAACCTGCATATCTCATAGGTTAAGCAAAGTATAACATAGTCATACACACCTTGTAAGTAGAACTTCCATATGATCAAGGATTATGGATGAGTCTTTTTCTTCATGTCATCATGGTCATGGAACTTGATTTATCTTTCTTGATGTACCTGTATCTTGTTAGCAGACACCATCAACCTCATACAACACCATAATGCATTAGTACAATCATATAACCCTAATCAATGAATGTATTCTATCATTCACATGCATTCATACTTTTATTAGGGTGATAAGACAATTCTAACATTGTACTAACCTAAATAATATGAAGACAAACATATTATGAACTTAATCAAGAATCAGATTTCAAGACATACCTGTATCTCTTTAAGTCATACCTATCGATACTTCTTGTAGTCTTCTTATGTAAGGCCTTAGCCTCATCTCCCCCTGAAACTGGATTTGGAGCTCGATTAGGGTTTGACTTTCACACTTTTGAATGGATGAAAGATGTGTCTTGCTGAGCTGATCAAACTAGCATACTTCAATTTTGAAATCTCCAAAAATTTGACCCCTCAAAATTGCCTTTGAAACTTATGGATCTTCTGGACAGGATCCCGAACTAGGTTTTGATGAAGCCCACCCTTCTACCCAATTAAAAGGTTCAATCCAAAGCTCTAAACTTTTATTTTTCTGAGGAGCTTCCAGCTGTGGTCACAAACTTCAAAAATTCCAACTTTTGCAGAAGCCCTAATTTTCCATCTTTCCAATCAAAATCCCGAACTGGGGTTTGATCAAGCCTGGTCTTCTACCCAACCAAAAAATTCAATATTGGTCTCTAAATTTTGATTTTCCTGAGTAACATTCATCCGTGGACTCTGATTCCAAAAATTCCAACTTTCTCCGAAACCCTAAATTTCGGAAGCCATGAATGAAGGTGCTCAAAAATAATTTTGTTTTGACATAAATATGTACCTGGTTGTTTCTGCTATAACTCTGAAATTTTCGATCCACAAGGTCTGAAAACTTTATCTGTGGTAGCCTGACCTATCATATTTCCATCTTGACAGGTTTGACCTAAATTGGATTCTCTAAGAGAGAGTTATTCCAAGTGTCGCAACGTGACCTGTTTATGGGATAAAACAGGAGAGAGAACTTGTACGGTGTACCACGTGTCACTGGTTCAACTTCGGCCTCTGAAAAAATTTCCTGAGATAGTACAATCCGTGCACTACCTTTCAATTTGTACTAAATTTCATTTGGAGCTTCCTATCCCAAGTTATGACCTTTTTTCCTAGGTCACCTGATTATGACAGAGATCTGGAAGAGGCAGAAACCCTAACTTGTACTGATCATAACTCACAAAGCGCAACGAATATGAGGGTTTCATTTGGACACAAGGTACATGGGGATGTTATCTATGACCTTTAACCTTTCCAGATCCTGAACCTTCGCAAAAATGGATTTATAGAGAAAGTTCCACGATGACTGGTTGTTTCTATATAAAACCCAATTGTCGCAAGTGAAGCAAGTGTCGTAAGTGCCATACATTGCCTTCCTTTAGGTTAGCTCTGATACCATGTTAAGATTCAATATGCTAAGACAAAAAATATCAGCATTTCATTTCATTTCACAACAATAGGATATACAGGATCACTGAAGAAACAACAAGCACAACATAAACACAAGAGACACAGATTTATCCTAGGAAACCCTCATGGGGTAGAAAACCCAGCAAAGCTTCCTCAATATAGATGACCAACAAATAAAAATATGTAAACCAAAGACATGAGCTCCTCCTCCTCCATAGCATACCTCTCTCTCACAAGTGCGCCACTTTCCGAGTGATAGAAGTGTGTGATAAGTGAGGAACATCCTCCTCTACTTATACTAGTTTCCCGACTGACTTTTACACAAGCTAGGTCGGCCCCAACTTAATTACTGGGTTAAACACCCCATTACAACTGACTGGGCCAACCCCTATAGGGTGGTCTAATAACCCTTTGACCCACATAACACATATAGGGCCGACCCCCACTAGGGAAGTCTAATAACCCAAGTTACCACAATCCGACAGAGGAATAAACATCTCCAGATATACAATAAGATCTTCACTGAGGAATGAAACATCTCCGGAATAATAAAGTACGAATATAATATTCTTAGAAGTTACAATATTTCAACACAAAGACCTTTTCTACAAGTCCCTTTATATTTGAGAAATTTTGGATCTCTCACCCTAATTTTCATGACACCATCAAAAATTGGTGGACAGGCTTCCATGTCTTAGAGTCTTCCAAGATGCACAAGCTCCAGTAGAATTTAAAACTCCTTAAAAAAAACCTAAGGATTTGGAATAAGGACCCTTTTGGTAATATCTTTACGACCAAGAATTCCCTAGATCAGGAAATGAACTCTCTCCAACAACAGATAATAAATGAAGGCCGCACTGAGGAGGGAAACAAAAGAGAGGCAGATATTCAAGCTCAAATTGATGATCGATGCAGGCAAGAGGAATTTCTATGGAAATAAAAGTCACGGATCAACTGGTTGAAAGAAGGAGAGTGCAACACTTCCTTCTTTCGCATTCAACCATACAACACATAATGCACAACAAATCAACACTCTAAAGAAAATGGATGGAAACGAAGTGGAGACGCATGAGGAAATAGAGTAGTAGTTGGTTGCATTTTACAAGGATCTGTTAACAAAAGACAACCTGAATAGGAAAGATGATATTGACCAAATCACAACTCATATTACGACTATAATAACATATGATTAGAACGCAACCCTCATGTGACCCATCACCCCCTTGGAGGTGGAATTATCGGTTCACCAAATGGTAGAAGGAAAAGACCCACGTCCAGATGGCTTCACCACTGAATTTTTTCATCATTGCTGGGGTATGCTCAAGGATGAAGTTTGGGAGATCGTGGAATAATCACACAAGAAATAGTGGGTTCTTCCAGTTCTCAATTCTACCTTCCTCACTCTCATAACAAAGGAGGAAAATGCAAGTTTTCCAAGTAAGTATAGACCCATCTTTCTCTACAATGTTGTTTACAAGATCATTTACAAATTTATTGCTAATCGCCTCAAACCGCTTCTACCATCTCTCATTTCCCCTGAGAAGATTGGCTATGTAGAAGGAAGACAAATCCTTGATGGGATCATCCTAGCTCATGAGGCCATTCATTCCCTTAAAATCAACAAGAAACCGGGTATGCTCCTCAAGCTCAATCTCTCCAAGGCTTTTGATAAACTTAGTTGGACATATATTGAAAAAATACTTCTTCACTTTGGATTCTCCCACTCATGGATTAAATGGTTCATTTCTTTAATTTCCACTCCCTTCTTCTCCATTCTGGTTAATGGTACTCCTTCAACCACTTTCTTCCCCTCCAAAGGAACCCGCCAAGGAGACCCCCTTTCACCCTTCCTCTTCATTTTGATGGCAGGAGGTTTGGTACGCTTACTCAAGATCCATTGCTCTAATGGCCTCCTCAAAGGCCTGACTCTACATGTTAATCCTCCTCTCACACACTAGCAATTTGTGGACGAAAACCTACTTATGACTCATCCCTCTGTGCAAGAATCCCAAACCCTAAATAGGATCCTAAATGTCTTTTCAGAAGCCTCTAAAACATCTATCAATCTTGAAAAATCCCACATAGCTAGAATCCTTGGCTTCTCTATTGCCTTACTCCCCTCCAAATATTTGGGAGCCCCGATCACTGATTCGGCTATTAAACACTCTTCTTGGAGAGAGCTTCTTGATAAGATGGAGGTTAAACTCTCCTCTTGGACTTTCTAGTCTCTAAACCTTGTTGGGCGCCTTGTTCTCATCAAACTAGTTCTTCAAACCATGCCACTCTACCTATTTTTTGTTCTTGCAGCTCCAAAATGGGTCCTAAAATATATCATAAGTATTCAATGCACCTTTCTTTGGGGGGGGTGATAAAAATTACTTCAAATGGCCTCTTGTTAAATGGGACATGGTCTACACGGCCAAATCTTGTGTAGGTATAGACTCGAGAGATCCTGCCATCAACAATGAGATCTTCAATGCTAAAATTTGGTGGAATTGGGTGACAAAAAATTCCACATCGTGGGCCAAAATTTGGGATTGGAAATATTCCTCCAATTGGGACCCACAGGAAATCATCTATTTCAATCTATCCATACAAGGTTCGCTCATCTGGAACGCTGCAAATTCCTAGAGGCACCTAGTCCGACAACAAAGTTTTTGGGAAATCAGAAATGGGTTCTCTGCCCACTTATGGAAAGATTCCTGCCAACAAATGCCAAGTTTGCATCACCTTCCTTTTGCCCATAATCCACAAACGGTTCCTCTCCTGGGACAATCTTATTAAATGTGGACTTCATGGTCTTTCTAGATGCACTCTTTGCAACAATCAAGAGGAAAACACGGAACACTTGCTTGACTCCTGCTCTTTATCCAGTAACTTATGGGACAGGATGGGTATCCTTTGTATAAGAACTGACCGAGTGCATGGTAATCCTATTCAAATCTTTAAAAATTGGACTGCCTCAACCGACTTTGGAATTTGGCTCCAGGTTTTGTGGTTTGGGAAATTTGGAAAGAACACAACTCTAGAATTTTTGAAGACAAGGATATAACTGAGTATCTAGTTTGGGATAAGTGTAAAGGTCACATCCTGGAAACTCTCGTACTCCACAATTGGTCTAAACAAGACTTCAAAGTTGACCCTCTGGAGACAGTGATTTTAAACAGTTGGAAAATTGCTCCTAAAACGTTCTCTTCTAGAAATATCACCAGACCCACAGCTCCTCCTAGTCCTAATTCTTGGAGTCGACCTCCTGCTGGTTTTATCAAACTCAATTTTGATGGATCTTCTAAAGGAAATCTAGGTCTTGCTGGATTTGGTGGATTTTTAAGGGACAACTCAAGGAAAACTATCTGCCTCTACTTTGGAAATCTAGGCCATGACAACAATAATGTGGCAGAACTTGTCGCGCTTTTAAATGGTATTCAAATAGCTTCTTCTCGATCCTTTCTTCCCCTGATAGTAGAAGGAGATTCTCAAATTATCATATTCATTGCTAAAAAAATTCAGTGTGGCTCTCAAATCACTAAGTTATCTCCCACCTAGATTCTCAACCTTGAACTCTCTCATCTGGAATCCCTTATTCCTATGATAGGGGCCACTACTTTCCAGCATGTCAGAAAGAAAGCCAATGCACTGGCAGATTGGATCACCAATGAAGGAGTCTCAAGCAATATCTCCCTCCAAGATTTGGATCCTACCCTGCTTTATGATTCTCCTCTCAAGCTGGATTGCCTCTCCCTAATGGAACATGATCGTCAAATCCCGGATGCGGGTGATTTTTTTACGTGTACAGAGCCCGCCACATTGGTCTCATCTTCCAACCATGTGGAGCATGCTAGATCTTTGCGACATGCAAATTAATAATGATTCCTCCTCGATGCATCTAATCATTAATTCTTTGGTCATTCAAGCCTCCACTCGAGCTGGTGCTGGTACTTGGACATCCTTCCCTCCCCCGCGTGAATTAATGGACTTTACAGTTGCTGGTTTAAAGCCTTCGGGACGCAATTACTTCTGCATTCGACCTCCGAGCAACTGAAATGTCGGTAAGGTTTATCCTCAGCTTTTTGATGAATTTTTGTTGACGGTTTGGGTTTAGTGCTCTCATATTCACACTTTATTCTACACTAGTTCTTCCACTCTCGATCTCTTCCTTGAGACCCCTTGGCTCTCTCTCGAGACCCATTATAATTCAGGGGTCACATATCAGCTTAAAAATATGTCCCGAAGGCTTCGTGGTGTCCCCCATCGAGTTGGTGGAGGTCGTGGCAACCATGGAAATCATGGGCGTGGATAATTTAATCTCAATGGGTATGAAAATTCAATCCCAGAGCATTTGAGGATGATGATCAACGACTAGGAAGAGGAATTGGCTCTGCAACATTTGGTCACTCAAAGGATTCATGTCATGCGTAGGCACTTCTGGATGGTTCAAAATATGTTGGCTAACATTCTCATGCAAGTTGAGGAGCCCTGATGGGGCGTCATGTCGACCACATCCAACTCAACCCTCAACCTTCTAGGATCTTGGGTGATTTTCTAGAATTAGTCCCAGACTCGGCCAAAAACCAGCCTAGTCCTTCTGCCACGTAGGCCTGACCTTCAACACAGGTTTTCCGCAACCTTCTGGGGTCTCAAACCCTCGAAAATGACCTTCCGCAAACTTCTTGCGGGATCACCTTCCTTTCGCAATTGCCTTCCACAATCGCCTGCTCTACAACACTCTTTCTGCACGGTCCTCTCCGCAACAACCTTCCTGCGATATCTTTTCCGCAACTTGCAGATTGCAGGTTGCGTGGTGTTCTCTCGACGCTTCTAAAAAATCCTTCCTGCAAAGTCTCTCTTCAACTTTGCTTCCACAATTCACCGCCTCTAACCTTCGCGCTTCTCTCCTCTGCGGCACGTTGTTCCACCGTCGATCTTTGCGGGGCTAATCTTGGCCATTGATCTACAATCAAGGAAGAACCCTTCACTTAGGCTTGCGGGAATGTATTTTCCATGCAACTTCACTTTGAATAATGCTTCCCCGTCGTCAATCTTCTATTTGGATTAGATCTAAGTCATTCAACTCGACAAGCTAGATTTACCTAGCTTCTTCATGATTTCTTGGCCGATTGATCATGGAACGATCAAACCAGCTCGACCCTCGTCTGGATACTTGGAAAACATAGACACAAACAAGAACTCCTACTTAAATAATTGAATGGTGATTGGTCCGCAAACACATTGGGATTCCTTACTTCACACAGAAATCAAATGAACGCATCACAGAGGTTCTTTCACACAGAAATCAGGTCACAAATGCACACATCTCAACCTGACAGAAACTAAAAGAATTCTTGATTCAAATATACAGATAGATGTCTTCAACACATAGTTCTTCTAACTTTACTTACAGACAATATGAAAATTGCATTCCCGATAGAATGACCCCTAATCCCAAGCTGACCAACCAACCCTTAACTCATTCTATTTTGCCCTACTTATGCATTCGGCTCCCTAACAAAATTTCAAGCCATTCAACAGCCTAACAACCTAACAAAATCCACAACGGCGGGTCTGCATCATCACTTAGCCGACTTCCTAAACTGTCCTGATCTCCACGCAGGGAGTATCAGCTCGCCGCTAGTACTATCATACCAAAAATAGACAATGCATCAATTTACAGCGTGCGTGAATCCAAAAGGGTAACAGGAAACAGATCATCACAAAACAACTTAGACTGTCCACATCGGAATAGTTCCTCCCCAGCTAGTCATAACATGTGATCAAGTCATCACATTGTTGACTCAGCAATGATGCTCCTACATGTGTCCTGCATCAGACTCCCAAGGTTAAAATAACTGAACCCCTGTTCAAAAAGTCTGTTACTGATAAACCCTTGGTTTCCAATTCTTTAGCATCCATCCATGTAGAATCTTCTACAGGGTGTCCTTTCCACTTGATCAGGTACTCCAAGTAATCCCACTGTCTGGTACTTCTAGCCACTCTAGTCTCCAAGATATGCTCAGCTTTGGAAGGTTGGGCCATAGGAATCTGTTTCATCCACTGTAGATCTTCCACCCCTGGCACTTTCCATGTATCATCTTTCACATAGGCATACAAGTCTGCAACGTTAAAAATAGGTGATATACCAATTCTTGTTGGCATTTCCAATTCATAGGCATTTGTTGAAAATTTCCTGAGTATCCTGCATGGTCCAATATTTTTCATCTTCAACTTGTTGTACTCTCCTTTTGGAAATCTCTCCTTCCTCAGATGTGCTAAGACTAAGTCTCCCACTTCATAATTCTTTTCCCTTCTCTTGGTATCTACTCTTGCTTTGTAACTGTTGTTACTCTGCTGCAATCTTGCCTTAAACTGCTCTTGTATCTCACTAATACTTGCTACAAAATCTTCTCCATCTGCACTCCTCTTTTCTAATTGACCCAAATCTCGTAGGTCACATGCTCCTCTTGGATGCATTCCGTAAATAATTTGGAATGGACTCATCCCTGTACTCCTATTTGGTGAATCATTATATGCAAATTCAGCTTGGCTTAATACCTTATCCCATTGCTTGGGATTTTCTCCAATCAGGCTTCTCAACATGTTACCTAGACTTCTGTTTACTACCTCAGTCTGGCCATCAGACTGTGGATTATATGATGAACTAAAATTCAGCTTAGTACCCAACTTCTTCCACAATGTCCTCCAGAAATGATCTGTGAATTTCACATCCTTGTCAAATAGAATACTCTTAGGTAAACGATGTAGCTTCACAACTTCATCAAAAAACAAGTTAGCAATGTGTGTAGCATCACTAGTCTTATAACATGGAACAAAGTGTGCCATCTTAGTGAATCTATCCACCACCACAAAAATAGAATCACATCCCTTCTGATTTTTTGGCAAACCCAAAATGAAATCTATACTCACAGAATCCCAAGGCCTAATTGGAATAGGAAATGGTGTGTATAAGCCTGTGTTTTGGCTTCTTCCCTTGGCATGCTGACATACCCTACATCTGCTGACAAACTTCTCAACTTCATATCTCATCTTTGGCCAAAAGTAAAAATGAATTAACTGACCAAAAGTTTTATCACTTCCAAAGTGACCCGTCATTCCTCCATTGTGCTTCTCCTGTATCAAGTTCTCTCTCATGGAACACTTGGGAATACATAGCTTACTTTTCTTAAAGAGTAAACCATCTTGTAACATATACTCAATCCATGTCTCTCTGTCTGTCTCTACAGGATTTCTACAAGCTATATATGCATTCTAAAAATCAATGTCAGTCTCATACAAATCTCTTAAATTTTCAAATCCTACAACTTGGATCTGATTTCTTGCACCATCAACTGTCTTCTGCTTAAAGCATCAGCTACTGGATTTGACTTCCCACTTATGTGCTTTATCACAAAGGTAAAGTTTTGCATGAACTCAACCCACTTGACATGTTTCTGATTCAACTTAGGTTGCTGCATGATATACTGCAATGCATGATTATCTGAAAACAAAACAAACTCACTAAGCATCAGATAATGTCTCCAATGTTTTAATGCTTGAACAATAACATAAAATTCCTTTTCATATGAGGAATACTTATGTTTGGCTCCATTCAGTTTTTCACTAAAATATGCTACAGGTCTGTCTTCCTGACTGAGTACAGCTCCAATTGCTACTCCAATGGCATCACACTTCACTTGGAAAGGGTGCTTGAAATCTGGTAATTTCAATATTGGTTGTTCAGTAATCTTATTTTTCAAGAAATGGAAGCTCCTTTCAGCATTTGTTGTCCACTGGAATGGTTGTTGATCCTTCCTGATGGTTTCAATGATAGGTGCACAAATAGCACTAAAATTATTTATAAGCTTCCTATAAAACTTGCCAATCCATGGAAACTTCTTACTTCAAAAATGCTCAATGGTGAAGGCCAATCAATGATTTCCTGCACTTTCTCTGGATCCATCTTCAATCCATGACTTGAGAAAACAAAACCGAAGTACACTAGTTCCGACTTCAGAAAGGTACACTTCTTCACATTTACTAACAACTTTTCCCGTTGAAGTCTCTCCAAGACATATCTCAGATGCTTCAAATTCTCTTTCTCTGATCGACTGAAAATCAAAATATCATCAGGGTAAACTATCACAAACTTACCTACGAAATCTCTCAAGACTTCATTCATCAATCTCACGAATTTGCTTGGTGCATTGGACAATCCAAATGGCATAACCAACCCCTCATTTGTCTTGAAGGTTGTCTTCCACTCATCTCCTTCTTGAATTCTAATCTAATGGTATCCACTCTTCAAGTCTAGTTTTGAAAAGCATGTTTCCCCACTAAGACAATCCATCATGTCATCCATCCTGGGTAATGGAAATATGTATCTACTTCCAATCTAGTTTTGAAAAGCATGTTGCCCCACTAAGACAATCCATCATGTCATCCATCCTGGGTAATGGTAATCTTGTTAATTGCAAAAGAGTCAGTACACATCCTCCATTCACCATCCTTCTTTGGTGTTAGTACTGCTGGTACTGCACATGGACTCAGACTCTTCTGAACCAATCCTTTGTCTACCAATCCTTGTACTTGCCTTCTGACTTCTTCATTCTCTTGAGGTGTCAGTTTGTATGCTTCCTTGTTTGGTAAGCTTACTCCAGGGATAAAATCAATGTGGTGACTTATATCCCTCTTCGGTGGTAACTCATTGGGTAAATCATCTACCAAAATGTCACTAAACTCTCCTAGCATCTCCTGAATATCCTCAGGTATCTCTGTAATGTTAGTCTTCACTACCACTCTGGGTTTACATAATACAACATAGTTTAGTTCCTCCTCATCAATCTATTGCAAATACTCTTTTCCTGTCAACATCAGGACTTTTGATGTCTGCTGCTCTGTTGAACTCTCTCCTTGTAAAGGATGAAGAATATGTTTTACCCCATCTTGGATAAAACTATGACAGTTACTCTTACCATCATGTACTACCTTTTTATCAAATTGCCAAGGTATCCCTAGAAGAATATGACAAACATCCACGGGAATAACATCACATACAATCTTATCCTTATATGTGCCTATTTGAAATTCAGCTTCACATTGTTCATTTACCAGAATTTGATGTCCTTTATGCAACCATGATACTTTGTATGGAACAGGATGCTTAGTCCTTTTCAAACTCAGTTTGTCCACCACCTCTGTGGAAACAAGGTTGTCAGTGCTCCCACTGTTAATCACCATCTTACAACACTTCCCTTTTGCTTTGCACATGGTTCTGAATAAAGCCTTCCTTTGGACAGGTTCCACTTCGTCCTTTTCAGGTTTCAGTAAGGTCTTGTTCATCACTAGAGACTCTCCCTTTTCTGGCATGTTCTCATCTATTGTTTCTTGTTCTTTCTATGGCTCTTTCTAAGCTACATAGGCTCCCCTTTGTCCTATGTCTTCCTTCTCTGGGAATTCGAAAGATCCATGTCCTAAATTGTTACACATGTAACATCTATAGACATTTTCTCCGCCTCTTCCTCTGCCTCTATCTCTATGGTAAGGTCCTCTGTCTCTGGATTTTCTTCCTCTTTCTTGGTTCTCATGCTAGTGTGAATTACTAGGTCCTCCTATCTGGGCTGCAAACCTTCCTCTTCTAGTTTTTTTCCCCCTCCCTTGGGTCAAACCTCTGCTTCTTTGGAAGCTCTATTTTCTTAAAAACTCCTCTTATGCTCTCAAGGCACATTGGTATGCCTCATCCATTGTTCTAGGTGATATCATACTGATCTCATCCTGAATTTCCATTCTAAGGCTATTGACATATCTAACAGTCTTCTCTGTTGATTCTTCTACATAGCCCGCCCTCAGGTTCACCTTGTGAAACTCCTCTATATACTCTCTTACAGTTAATAATATTTACCTAAGGTTCTGCATCTGTCTGTATAATGTCAACGGGTAATCCTTTGGTAAGAAATTTGCTTGAAGCTTAACCACCATTCTATCCCAGTTCTTTATGACGGGTTTGTTCTTTCTTTTTCTTTCAGCTTGCACACTATCCCACCATAAAGATACATGTCCTTTTAATCTGTTCATTGCAAATATGACTTTCTTGTTCTTTTCAACTTCATCATACTCAAAGTATTTATCCAGCTTATTAATCCAGTCAATGAGGTGCTCTGCAGTGAAACTTCCTTCATAGGTAGGAAACTCAGGTTTTGGCCTCGAAGTGGCTCCAAGAATTGACCGAAAGTATCTCAACTTCGGTGTTTCTCGCATAGGTACTGCTTCCTCTTGTTCATCTTCTTCAGGATCACTTACGTCTCCCACTTCTGGATCTCTTTGTTGACCCATCTCCATAGCTTCCATACGTGCTCTCATTTCTCGCATTTCCTCCAGGAATTCGGCATTCATCGCCAATCTTCCTCTGCCACGCATTCTTGCTCCTCTCATGTGTGCAACCATCTCTTTCCTTTGCTGTGTCACACAAACAATCCACGCTCTTCTGCTATTGGATTCTGCTTCTTGCTCTGATACCAAAACTTATGGGGTGTTAGGTCTATCACAGCCAACTCAACCCTCAACCTTCCAGGATCTGGGGTGATTCGCTAGAATCAGTCCCTGACTCAGCCATAAACCATCCTATTCCTTCTGCCACGTAGGCCCGACCTTCAACACAGGTTTTCTGGAACCTTCTCGGGTCTCAAACCCTCGAAAATGACCTTCCACAAACTTCTTGCGGGATCACCTTCCTTCCGCAATCGCCTGCTCTGCAACACTCTTTCCGCATGGTCCTCTCCGCAACATCCTTCCCACAATACCTTTTCCGCAACTTGCGGATTGCGGGTTGCGGGCATTCTCTCGATGCTTCTGAAAAATCCTTCCCGCAAAGTATCTCTGCAAATTTTCTTCCGCAATTCACCACCACTAGCCTCCGCGCTCCTCTCCTCTATGGGACGTTGTTCCACCGTCGATCTTCACGGGGCTAATCTCGGCCGTTGATTTATGATCAAGGTGGAACCCTTCACTTAGGCTTGCGGGAATGTATTTTCTGCGCAACTTCACTTCAAACAACGCTTCCTCGTCCTCGATCTTCTGTTTGGCTTAGATCTGAGTTGTTCAACTCGAAAAGCTAGATTTACTTAGCTTCTTCACGATTTCTTGGCTGATTGATCATGGAACGATCAAACCAGCTTGACCTTCATCTGGATACTTGGAAAACTTAGACACAAACAAGAATTCCTACTTAAAAAATTCAATGGTGATTGGTCCACAAACACATTGGGATTCCTTACTTCACACAGAAATTAAATGAACGCAACACAGAGGTTCTTTCACACAGAAATCAGGTCACAAATGCACACATCTCAACCTGACAGAAACTCAAAGCATTCTTGATTCAAATATATAGAAATATGTCTTCAACACACAGTTCTTCTATCTTTACTTACAGACAATATGAAAATTGCATTCCTGATAGAATGACCCCTAATCCATAGCTGACCAACAAACCCTTAACTCATTCTATTCTGCCCTACTTATGCATTTGGCTCCCTAACAGCATTTCAAGCCACTCAACAACCTAACAACCTAACAGACTCCACAATGGTGGGTCTGCATCATCACGTAGCTGACTTCCTAAACTGGCCTGATCTCCACGTAGGGAGTATCAGCTCGCCACTAGTACTATCATACCAAAAATAGACAACGCATCAATTTACAGCATGCGTGAATCCAAAAGGATAACAGAAAACAGATCATCACAAAACAACTCAGACTATCCACATCGGGACAGTTCATCCCCAGCTAGTGACAACATGTGATCAAGTCATCACATTGTTGACTCAGCAACGATGCTCCTGCATCAAGCCCCAACAGGGGATTCAAATCCCTCATCCACCTCCAGCTCTAGCCACTGCTGAGCATTCAACCTACTCTCATGTTGCTTCATAGATTTCAAAGCCAATGGACACCAAGAATTATCAACTTGACAATTTTCCAGTGCAACATGCGTATTTCACCAACGTGGAATCCATCAGTGGCCACAAGCGTAAAAGGGTGGAACATATTGATTCTTCCATCTTGGCTGCCCCCAAAAAGACTGAACCATTACCAGTTAAGAAGGCCAACGATATTTCCTCAAGCTCTGAAGCCAAGGCAGTCATTGAAAGCTCCACGGGCTCCAACAACAAGAACGACCATGGAAGCTCTTCCAACTTTGGAAAGTATCACTACCCCATAGTGGAGGAGAAGGTCTACAAGGCTAATTCCAATGGCATCTCCAAGTAATCATGTGGTTTCCTTTCTCTAGTTTTTTACAGCTCTTATGGACACTTTGTTTTGGGTCAACAAGTCTTTTTGTTCTTTCGCTCATGCTTATATTAGAAGTCGTTACATGCTCTTTTGTAGAAGGTCTAGTCCTATGTTTTTAACTGGATTTTGTAATTATGTCTATGACCTACATATCAATGAAAGATCAGACTCTCAACCCATATGTGGGCATGTATACAAGGGTCATACTTTGAATTGTTTTCTCTATGAGAGGCCTCAGAATGCTCTCAGAACTATAGACTATCATGTGCATGTAATATTTTTTGTACTTCAATATAATTTCTCTCTATAGTTTAAAAAAAAAAACACTAGAGAATATCTGATTTAGAATGCAATCTACTTTCATTGTATTGATTTTGTGTAAGAGGATTTTCAATCTATATTAAAAGAGTCCAATGTAAGTGATATTCTAATTTATCATTACTCAAAGTCTTTTAAGTGTCACACCACTTACTAGTGTTCCCATGGTAATTCTGTTGGTTCCTACTCGTCTTATGTTTGGTTGATGTAGACAATATCCTAGTCTCCTACTTCTCTTCTTGAATTATTATTTTTCATTATTGTTGTATTGTATTTTTAATTGTTCTAATCACCTGAAGAGTTTGATGTATTATTTAAAGATGTGCTTCTTCTCAATCTTCATTATGAATCTATGGGCATCCCCATGTGTGTCCATCATTAATAATTCCATTACTATTGGTGTAATTACTCTTGAGAAGTAAATTCATTTCCTCCTCTTTGATGTTAAAATGAACTATAAGAGTGTGGAATGTGTTAGTGTAGTCGATTTTCTAATGATCACATTGGTGTAATTATTGTTACTTCATGTATTAATTGCCGTGCTACTTTCCATACATATTTTACAAAAAGTTGGACCACATAGTATTAATTCACTATGCTACTCATACTTCCCACCAATCCTTGACACTTATTGATCAAAGATATCTTCATAATCGTGAGCTTGATATTCTTTGCATCAATAAATCTGTTGATATCAAAATAGATCTATTAAACCACTTGTTAGCACTTAGATTTTATCCCGGTTGTAAAAGAATAACACCTAAGGTAACTTATTTCAAACCAGACTTTAGGTAGAAAACTTAGCCATTTTTTCCACCAGAGAGGGCTCCCTCACAAGATATATGTAAAGGCTAAAAGTATATAGAAACACGCTCAAATTTCTCAAAAATGATTTACTTGGTTGAAAAGGAAACAAGAAACATTGGGCATGGAGTCAACTTTCAAATATTTAACGTTCCAGCAAGAGATTTATACCAAATAGATTTTCACAGAGGAAAGATAGCAACCATATCATAGTCAATTTGATTTTGCAGGTGGTATAGAAAGAAATAATGACAGTCCATCAACAACAGGCATCTAACTAGGATGAATCGATTGTCAACTTTCGAGAAATAATGGATACTTAAATGCGATAAAACAAGGCATAACCAGTATGAATCCCAATTTATTTCAAACGTTCATTTAAGCATAGAAAAAGAACATAATGGAAGATATAACAAATAAAGTAGACATACACATATAGAGATAAGGGAAAAGACAAACTGTAAAAATGATCAACACATGAATCTCTGGTCTCAAAAGATAGGTATTTCCACTGTACGGCCCTTTCTTATTCTATCAAAATTTGACTTCAAAACTTATTGTCTCTCAAAGAGTTTCCAACCCTTTCAAAAATGATTCTCATTGTCTTTTATACAAAATTCGAAAGAAGCTTGAAATAACCGCTTCTTTTAACTAGTAACTGAAAATGTCTTAACTCAAAAGATAACTGTCTTTAAATAATATTACAAATTTTTAAAATAAAAACATCATTTTTGCCACTTGGCAAGAGTTCTGAATGCATCTTCATGAATGAACAGAATATATTGTCCTTCCATATTTATCCACATAGTTCCATTGGTCGGCCGTGGGTAGATCATAACTGGTCATTTCCTTCACCAAGACTCGCATTTCAAGGTGACCTGCATAAGAAACAAGAGGAAGATTCTCACAGATTGAGATCAACATATTTAAAATTTCAAAGTCCTCCGCAATTTTCTCCATTAAAATATTTCCAATAAGCATATGATCCAAATGCTGAAATTTTTTGTGATCCATTCTTATGTCAAACAATAACCTCTAATATTCATTTGGAGGAATTAATTCATGCTTTTCATCCCAAATACAGGGAATCCTTTGTTTATTAATTTTTCAAATCGCTTCTTAAACCTTATTACTTCCTCTCGTATATCTCCAGCTTTAACTTCAATATTTTCAACATGTGAATACTTCCCCAAAATTCTTCCAGCCCATGTAATGACTGAAATTCTATTCATTATATTCATTGCTGTCAAATCTGCTTCAGTTAAACTATTTAGGAAAGTTATTGCCCTTTGTGCTATTTCCTTTGGCTTTTTGTTTAGATTCTCTCTGACTGCTCTGCAACTTTCAAAAGCATATTTGGCCACTTTTTCTTTGATTCTCATATAATCAAGATAAGGTCTCAATTTTTCAACTTCCTTTATAATTTGATCCCATGCCATATGCTTGCAACCCTGCATTGCAGCTTGTCCTGTTACATGAGCTACCAAACCTTTATTATTATCAGACAATTCCTGAGTCTTTGCTTGCAAGGCTTTAATTTCCTTATCCTTTGTCTCATTCTCTTCTTTTAGCTTCTGTGTTCCAATTTTCAATTCTTTAATCTCAACTTCTTTCAGACTTATCTGGGACATGGCTTGTAAGAGACTGTCAAATCCAACTTTATCTTCACCTGTACCTGCATGTGTCTGTTGCTGACCTAATTCTGCTAATTTTTTCTTTATTTCTTCCAATTGTTCTTTCAAACAAATATTCTCTTTTTCCCAATGAACTTTCTCTTTAGCAAGCTTCAACATTTTTGCAGTAATATCTTTTACTTCATTTGACAGCTCTTCTTTTTCTTTTTCTAGTACAGTTAGTTTGGCTCCTTGGACAAGCATAGTGTCTGGGATTGTCAGCTTCTACCTTAACGTTTGAATTGTGTCATCCTTTTCTTTGAGTAAATTTGTTGCTGCATCTCCCTCTTTGTTTATCAAATTTGTTTGCAATATTTTTATTTGCTGCTGTCGAGACTTATTTTCTATTCTTTCTTGTCTCAATTGGTTATTTAATTTGTCTACCAAAATTTTCAACTTGTCCACCTTTAAGATCCCTTCCAAATAATCTGAGTATATAACTTCTCCGGTTTGTCTATGTAATAAGATTTTATCTGGGGCATTGATTTTTGTCAGATCAACTTTCATCTCTGAGATCTTATCTTTGGTAACAACTGAAAATTTTAGAGAGTTTTCTTTAACATTTCTGCTAGTAAATAAACTGACTTCTGTGTTAGATATATTCCTAACTTTTGGAAATAACTGACTAGTTTGCCGAGAGGATTCTTGTTTATTTTTACTGTGCTCATTAAAAACATCCATTAGATTGTGTGGTTTATTTACATCTTCTTCTACCGGGGCTTCTTGAATACTGTATTCATTTACCATGACCTCTGGTATTTTGACTTCGGTTTTTTCTTCCTCTTCTGAAACTGCCATTAGCTCTTGTTGCTCATCCATTTTTAGCTTTTTCCCTTTTTCTGCTTCTTCACTTTCAATGTTGACTATGTCTTGTATGGGCCTTTTAAACCCTACCATTGCAGTATTCATTGTGCTTTCTGCCTCTGTTGCCGTACTTGTCAATATCATTTCTTTATCTTGAGAATCTGGAATGATTTCTTCCTTATAATCAGACCAATTTGCTCTATCGAACATTCCCTCAATCACCTGATGATTCAACACTTTGATGCGATGTTCCGTTCTCCATTTTGATATTATGTTTAACGGATCATATTCAATAGTCACATGTGTCTCAAATTCCATATCTTTCAATAATTTTTCTATATAAATAGAAGTGTATTTGTTCTTCACTGTGAATGGGCCAAGTGTGAATGGATATTTGATATATGTTGCTAGTTTGAAAAGCAAGAAATTATTATCTTCAACAATTAGATTCTTCCTAAGGAACTCCAAGGCAAAAACCCTTAAGGTAAGAAATGCCGGTAAACCATAGGGTTTATGTTTCAAACTATATAACCTGATTACTGTACTATCCTTTGACAAGAACCAATCTCCAACAGCGTATTCTGCACTTAATTACATACATGCTTGCATCTCTGGTAATACTCTAGGCAATCTTTCTCCAAAAATCATTCTGTAAATTTCTGAGAGCATGTAATTTATGTAATTAAACATATTTTTTCCAATAACTTTGTGAAAATTATCTCAGGGAATTGTAATTCTTCGTGACTGGCCATCATGATCATTTTCATCAAAAATGACTGAAATCTGAAATGCCTGAGATTAGGGAAATTGACCATCTGGTGATGGATCTTTTCAACCAGGAATTCTTCAAAGTTAAGTCGAGGAATTTGATTTTCATTAATCCCTGGCGGAACTGTACTCATTTTATACAAAAGGCTTAACTGAAACTCAGTTACATACATGTCTGTGTCAAACCCTAGGATTAAAGCTAACAATATCAGAACCAACTGGGTATTTTCATCAAATAAAGTGACATCTATAGGGTAAGGGATATCTGAAATGTTTTTTTCTGGTTTAAAACATGTAGACAGGAACTTTTCGCTACTATCTTGAAGGGTTTGACGATAAAACTCAATAGCATAGGTTTTGGAAAAGCTTTCAAACTCAAGGGTTTGGGAAAAAATTATTTCTAGGGCTTTGATTATGACGGAAGGCTCTATTTTACAGATGACTCTGGTTTTTCGATCGTCTAAAACAGTACTTTCTTCTCTGGAATAATTATCGACACACCACGACACTAATTCTGGAAAAGACGGGATTTGGTTTGGGCAGAAAGCTAACAAGGATGTCTGGTGAACTCTGTGTACGTCTATACCTTCTTCCAATAACCTAGACAATTTAAGCTTGATCTTAGTGACCAGTAACTTAATTAGGGTATCATAAATGTCCCCATCTATGTCTTCTAGGGCTTCTTTGGCTTTAAAAACGTCTAAATTATGCACAGTTTCCATTTAAATTGTTTCTAAAAATAAATTTCCTTTAAAATATGTGAGCCAGGTCACCAGACCCTACCTGTGCAGACACGTCCTTTATCCTTCTGTTGCAACTGCCAATCTCCACCGGTGTTCAGATCTCCCAAGAACAACGACACATAGACGAAATGTCATTTTTTGAAAACACTTTTATTTTATATAGGCTCTTTTTCTTAACTTTTTTGCATCTTTCTGAATATACCTTATTTCCAACCATTGATCACACGCTTTCATGATTTGAGCCATTAGATCTTGTGCCTCTTTATTCCCCATGGCAGTATCCGCGATCCCAATAATGGTTTTCCTTTCTGGTTTCAACAGTGAGCAGATCAATCATCTCTGACACCTGTTAGAGTGGTTTATTTACTGCAACCACCCTTTCCTTTATGGAGTGCGCACTTTCCATGATGCGGATGAATCTCATCCCTAGATATTCTCCCAATGCATATTGTCCATCTGATTAACGTCAACATATGACGCATTCCCTGTGCCTTCTGCGTCTGCCACGTGCTATGGCCCACGTTTTCCCCGTATTACCCTTTGGCGGTTCCGCACGATTCTTTAGTGGTTTGTGATGCCACTATCACATCGATGCGAAGCAATAACAATGCGACATGTATTCCCGTGGTATTATCTCTGCAACCGCTCACCATTGTTTGCAAACGAACGTTTTGGCGGTGTGGAGATCTACGATAGCCATTGATCTTTCCCTTCATAATCTCCGCCATTGGAACTTTGCCAAAATTTAACCTTTTCAATAATTTGCTTCGGACTATTGCGCTTGTGGGTTTTTGCTTTGTTGATTTTTTTTTTATTATAACCCTTCATTTAACACATCCTTAGTAAATTTACTTCTTTTGGGTATTTTGGGAAAACGTTTAGGGTTTCTTTGGGTATTTCAAATATGGTGTCAACAACTGGCTCCAACTGGGGATGCTATCCTCCCTGTGAGGTAGCAAAGAACATCGTAGACCAAGTTCTTGATCCATTGGGTTGCATTCAAACTTTCTGCAAATCTACATTCATATCATCATTTTTTTTATTTTTATTTTTTTAATAATAGTGCATGGTAAAGAAAAATATATACAATGTACAAGGTTCTTTTTCACCTCTGTTTTTAAGAGAGATAATGTTTGAGGTGTCTACCATTTACTGGTCCCCCAGGAAAAAATTCTCCATTGCAATTTTTAAGGGTGAATGCATTTTCTCCTTGGTATCCTGCAATAATATATGGACCTTTCCACAAATTCTCATACTTCCCATGGTGATCTTCATTTCTAGAGTCCCACTTCAAAACTAAATCATTTATCTGAAAATTTCTTTCTTTAACCTTTCTGTCAAAAGTTTTCTTCATTTTCTCCTGATGCATTTGGGTTTTATTGTATGCTTTTTCTCTAACTTCATGTAATTCTATCATCTGATTTATCCTCCTATGCATATGATTTGGTTCTTCTTCAACTTCTTGTAACAATTTCATAACTGGCAAACCCAAAGAAACAGGAAAAATTACCTTTGTGCCATACACCAACTGGAAAGGTGAAGTACCGATTGCTCTTTTTGTACTGATTCTGTCTACCCACAAAGCATATTTTAATTTAGTGTGCCAAGCCCTCTTGTTATCCTCTAGCAATTTCTTTATGATCCTCACCAGACTTTTATTTGAAGATTCAGCTAACCCATTTCCTTGTGGATAATAAGCAGTGGAATGATTTAAATGTATGTGATATTTGTGACAAAAATTTATCATCTTTTTAGATTTGAACGCCGGAGCATTATCTGTCACTATCCTTTTAGGACAACCAAACCTGGATAAGATGTTTTCTTCTAAAAAGTTCATTATCACTGTTTCGATGGCATTTCTTGTTGGAATGGCCTCAATCCATTTCGTGAAATAATCTGTGGCAGTCAGAATCCACTTATGCTGCCCTGAGGAACTTGGGTTAATTTCGCCAATGAAATCTAACCCCCACTATTGAAAAGGTGCCTCAACTGAAATAGGTTTCAAAGGAAATGGCAACAGTTCTCTTTTCCCATCAAAAATTTGACACTGGTGACATTTGGTCACTTCTTTATATACATCTGAATACATGCTGGGCCAATAAAAACTAGCTCTAAGAATCTTATTCACCGTATCCTTCCATGAATGATGTCCTCCACACATGCCTTTATGAAATTCCACCATAATATGTTGCGCTTCATTTTCCAATAGACAATTCAATAGAATACCTCCTAGATCTTTCCAAAATAAATTTCCATCTAATATGCAGAACTTGGCTGCTTTCAACTTCACTGATCTTGCTCTTGTTTTTTCCATATCTGCAGGTGCTTGAAGATTTTGCAGAACATATACAATGTCCGCGTACCAGGGAGATAAAGAGAAATCTTCGATTACTTGGAAATTTGGAATGGTTTCTTTTGAAATTTCGGAAAGAAAATCCATACCTAGAGAATCCCAATTTGTTTCCGTCATCATTTTGGCCAAACCTTGGCCTTTTATCACCTTTGTAGGCTTAATGTCGAGATCATATTCCAATAGTACTGCTATCCACTTTGCTCTTTTTCCTTCAGGATCTAGCTGGGTAAGAATATCTTTTACTGCTGCTGATGGAACATATGCTATTATATGAGAGTGCAATACGTATATCCTGAAATCCTTCAATGCTTTCACTAAAGCATAAGCTTGTTTCTCCATAATGTTATATTTTAATTCTGCATCCCTCAGAATTTTACTGAAAAATGCAATTGGTTGTTCCACACCTTCTTGGTTCTTTTGTAACAATACTCCAGCTACTGTGTGCTTTGATGCATAAGTAAACATAATGAAATATTTTGAATAATCTGGACTAATCAGCACTGGTGCTTCAATCAATGCCTTTTTAATATCATCAAAAAAATTTCTTGCTTCATCAGTCCATTTAATCTCCTTGTCTTTTCTCAGCATTTCAGATATGTTTCTCAAAATCTCAGCAAAACTAGGGATGAACCTTCTTAACCAATTTACCCTTCCAATAAACGACTGAATTTCCTTCTTACTTCTAGGGATTCCGACCTTCTAAATGGCAGATACTGTCTCTGGGTCAATCTTGATGCCTTCTTTTGATATAATGTGTCCCAACAATCTTCCTTCCTCCATGCAAAAATGAGATTTCTTTGGATTTAAAGAGATCCCAAACCTTCTACATTTCAAGAAAACTCTTTCCAGATGTTTCCAGTGATCAACAGCATTCTTTGAATATATAGTGATATCATCCATGTATACTACCACGAATTTATCTCCTTCATATGCAAATGCAATGTCCATGGCTCTCTGAAAGGTTGCCCCTGCGTTCATCAAACCAAAGGGCATTTTGGCATACATAAACGTTCCCCATGGAGTAGTAAAAGCAGTTTTCTCCTGATCTTCTAGATGAACTTTAATTTCATTGTAGCCTGAAAAGCCATCTAACATAGAAATTCTTTTAGCTCCTACAACTTTCTGCAAAATATGATCCATTTTCGGGAGTGGGTAATTATCTTTCAAAGAGACTTTGTTCAAATTTCTAAAGTCTACGCACAATCTTATTTCGCCATTCTTTTTCCTTACTGGTACTAGGTTATCCAACCACTTAGAAAATCTCAAGGATATGATTATCTTATCATCAAAAAGCTTTCTCACTTCTTTTTCTATTATTGGAAGCAACTTGGGATTTATTCTTCTAAACTTCTGTTTAAAAGGCTTTTCATCAGGTTTGATAGGAATTGTATGTTGTATAATAGAAACATCATATTCTTTCAAGTCTTCATAACTCCAGGTGAAAACATCTGAGAATCTTTTCATCACTTCCACACTTTTATTCTCTTCCTTTATTGGTAGTTTCTTTGAAAGCTTTACTAATTTGGGATCTTTTTCGGAACCTAAATTGCAATCTTTGACATCCTCGGGTTTAGGTTCTGCTTTTGGATTTTTCACCACGTCATTTTTATCAAAAAAATTCTCTAAAGGAATCAAACCTCTGGGGATAACGTTATTCTTCAGCTGAATTATATCTTTACCTCCAATCCTTTGCTTGAACTTTTCTGTTTCTTCAGGGGAATCGTTTTCATCTGGGCCAACTTCAGCATCTTCTGCGTTAATAGACCTGTAATTGAATTCATCAATCATCTCTAAAAAGCGTTTAATCTGTTGATCATCTTCAAAAACCTGCCAGTGTTTGATATTGTCTGGGATAGATGGTCTGTGTATAACCTCAATATCATTTTTCTTTTTAGAAAAGATGGGGGTTTTGAATGCAGCTCCAGCAATGGCCAAAGAATTTTCTACGGTGTTATTAACTTTGGGAATTGCAACAACATCATGTTCATCAAAAAAAATTTCCAATAAATCCCACACTTCATTCCTGTATGTCCTCATTTTAGGATGTTTGGTCTGATAAATAGCTTTTACCTGATTTATTACTAATTCAGAATCTCCAAACACTTCAATTCTTTTTGCTTTTAAATCTCTCAATACATTCAACCCCAAGATCAAAGCTTCATATTCTGCAACATTGTTTGTACATTCAAAATTCAATTGATAAGAAAACATCAAGAATTCTCGATCAGGTGTGATTATCCATACTCCCGCACCAGCTCCTTCTCTGCTTCTAGCTCCATCAAAATGCATTGTCCAAGTTCCTTCTTTTCTAATTTTTTCTCTTAATAATCTTTCTTTTTCATTTTCTTTAGGTTCGATCAAATCCATCTTTTCTTTGGATTCAACATCATTGTACAGAATACATGACCCCAAATCTGTGTCTACTGCATATATAGCATTTTTTTCAGGTTCATTTAAGTCACTTACCAAATAAGTAAACCTTTTTTCAGCATATAATCTTCTGTGTACCCCCAACAATGGAATAGTAGCAAAAGACATATCCATCTGCAAAGTTCCTTTCAACTTCGAAGCCCATGATCTAGACAGCAGCATACCAAATTTTGTTGGAATATTAGCGACCACCACATCCATGAGGATACCCTTGACTGGTATTTTACTGAGATTGACTATCAAATCTTTAATCAACCCTAAGCATTTAACTTTCCTTGAATCAAAAGAGAATAGGTTATCATATGGTCTTGTGATCTCCAACCCCAAAGATTCAACTACAAGTTTCAGCATCAGGTTATGAGAAGCTCCCGAGTCTAACATACAATTATGCACAACTTTATCATGAACGTTCAAATCTACATAGAAAGGAGAAATCTCCCCAAAAGTATTATCTTCCATTCTTGAACCCAGACAAATATTAGGAGCATCATTATCCAATTCCAAAGTATCTACTTCCACTGGATTTTCTACTTGCATCATCTTAAAAATTTGTTCCTTGTATTCTTTATTCTTTAATATCTCATTGAAAGGTACAGAAATATTGACTTTGGACATTTCACTTTGTATATTGAAAGGAGCCAAATTTGTATCAACTTCTTTTACTGGATCTTTCTTGTTATCTGAAATCCCTTTTAGCGCATCTTCGTTTTCTTTTCTTCTCGTTTGTTGCTCATTCTGACTGGTGGAGGGTTTATCTATAGATCCTTTTGATTTATCCATTGACCCTTTTCCTTTGTCTATTATAACGTCTCTATTTCTCAGATTTATCTTTCTTTGAAGATCATTTATAGCACTTTGGTAACCAATCTGGTATTGATTAGTTTATGTCTCTAGATTACATCATTCTCCCTCTGCAAGGAACATATCATGTTCATTTTTAGTTAGATATACTTCTGAATCTAAACTGCCACAATGGTGGATGTCACTCTCAGCCATCTCAGTTTCAGCTTCCCCAACAATATAATTTTCAGGAAAAGGGGGTCGGACTGGATCTTCTTCTGCATTCCTTGGATTCCTTTGATCTCTTGGCCTTATGGGTGGAACAAAGGGTCTCCTAAAATTAGGGTTTCTGATTTGAGGTTCTACTTGTTCTCTATTCAAAGCTTTGTTATCCACCACTAACCTGTCTAAGAACTTCTCCATGGTTTTCATCATCGCTTCAAATTTTACATATGTGGAAGAGGAAGAAGCTGTATTTTGATTATCTTCTTTACTATTCTTTCAGTCTGTATCTCTATGCCGCATCTTGCCAGAAGCCATCATATTAGCTTCAACTTCCACCGCATATTTCATCATTATTGCCAAAGTGGTAGATCTTCTTTCTCTTAATGTGCATGAAAAATCACCTTCAAAAGAATCTGCATAATGTAACTTGGTTGCTCCTACTAGAGGTTTTATGTCTGCATGGATAGAGTTATAAACTTTCATAAATCTGGCAGAGAATTCTTGAACCGACTCAAAACCTCCTTTCTTCAAATTGTTGTACTGTGTCAACATCTATGAAGGATTCTTCTGGTCTTCCCATCTCTCGATGAAAAGAGTTGTGAAAGCATCATAATTAGCAATTGATCCTGCAGCTAAAGCTCTGAACCATTTTTTAACTTCACCTCGTAGGCTCTGAGCAAACAACCTCATTTTTGCATCATCATGATCCACTTCTTCTAAATCAATGAAATCACTGAAGTTATCAACATGTTGATGTGCTGTATAATTACCATCATCATCAAAAGTAACGATCATCTATCCATAATTTTGAGCAAATCGTGTAAAGCAGCAGGCAAAACCAATGGGGCAAATCTGGCAGCCATGGGTGGTGGATTATGAGGTGGAACAATCACTGCTTGTTGTTTTATAAATTTATGACTTTGCACAGGTATTCTTTGGGCCTTGGATATTTTGGAACCAACACTTTCAAATTTTTGCAAATTTTACCAGACAGATTTTAAAGAATATTCCCACAAACTTTTTGGATCAACCTTTGTTTCTTTCAAATCAGAATCTGATTTAATTCTAAACAAACTTTTTCACTTGAACCAATATTTTCTTCCTCAAACAGATTTTCTTAAAAAAGAAGGGAATATATTCGAAATCTGAGAAATACCTTCTTTTGCCTTGCCTTTGACTTTATCCGTCTTGAGGAGCTTTTCTGGATTATCCACGCCTGAGAAGAACTGTGAACCTGGATTTCTTCTTGTATCCACAATGTCTATTTCTGAATACCTTCAAAAAACCTTGAAAAATTTTCACATGTGAAGTCGCCAGGGCAATATCTACAACCAACTTTTAAAACTTCAAACTTCCTTGCCCAAGAAATTTGACCTTTCTTTGTCGTTTCTCCCAGGGAAAATTTCACTTTTGTTCCCTGGCAACGGCGCCAAAATGTTAGCACTTAGATTTTATCTCGGTTGTAAAAGAATAACACCTAAGGTAACTTATTTCAAACCAGACTTTAGGTAGAAAACTTAGCCATTTTTTCCACCAGAGAGGGCTCTCTCACAGGATATATGTAAAGGCTAAAAGTATATAGAAACACGCTCAAATTTCTCAAAAATGATTTACTTGGTTGAAAAGGAAACAAGAAACATTGGGCATGGAGTCAACTTTCAAATATTTAACATGCCAGCAAGAGATTTATACCAAATAGATTTTCACAGAGGCAAGATAACAACCATATCACAGTCAATTTGATTTTGCAGGTGGTATAGAAATAAATAATGACAGTCCATCAACAATAGGCATCTAACTAGGATGAATCCATTGTCAACTTTAGAGAAATAATGGATACTTAAATGTGATAAAGCGGGGCATAACCAGTATGAATCCCAATTTATTTCAAACGTTCATTTAAGCATAGAAGAAGAACATAATGGAAGATATAACAAAGAAAGTAGACATACACATATAGAGATAAGGGAAAAGACAGACTATAAAAATGATCAACACATGAATCTCTAGTCTCAAAAGATAGGTATTTCCACTGTACTGCCCTTTATTATTCTATCAAAATTTGACTTCAAAACTTATTGTCTCTCAAAGAGTTTCCAACCCTTTCAAAAATGATTCTCATTGTCTTTTATACAAAATTCGAAAGAAGCTTGACATAACCGCTTCTTTTAACTAGTAACTGAAAATGTCTTAACTCAAAAGATAATTGTCTTTAAACAATATTACAAATTTTTAAAATAAAAACATCATTTTTGCCACTTGGCAAGAGTTCTGAATCCATCTTCATGAATGAACAGAATATCTTGTCCTTCCATATTTATCCACATAGTTCCATTGGTCGGCTGTGGGTAGATCATAACTGGTCATTTCCTTCACCAAGACTCACATTTCAAGGTGACCTGCATAAGAAACAAGAGGAAGATTCTCACAGATTGAGATCAACATATTTAAAATTTCAAAGTCCTCCACAATTTTCTCCATTAAAATATTTCCAGTAAGCATATGATCCAAATGCTGAAATTTTTTGTGATCCATTCTTATGTCAAACAATAACCTCTTATATTCATTTGGAGGAATTAATTCATGCTTTTCATCCCAAAAAGCAGGTAATCCTTTGTTTATTAATTTTTCAAATCGCTTCTTAAACCTTATTAATTCCTCTCTTATATCTCCAGCTTTAACTTCAATATTTTCAACATGTGAATACTTCCCCAAAATTCTTCTAGCCCATGTAATGACTGAAATTAAATTCATTATATTCATTGTTGTCAAATCTGCTTCACTTAAACTATTTAGGAAAGTTATTGCCCTTTGTGCTATTTCCTTTGGCTTTTTGTTTAGATTCTCTCTGACTACTCTGCAACTTTCAAAAGCATATTTGGCCACTTTTTCTTTGATTCTCATATAATCAAGATAAGGTCTCAATTTTTCAATTTCCTTTATAATTTGATCCCATACCATATGCTTGCAACCCTGCATTGCAGCTTGTCCTGTTACATGAGCTGCTAAACCTTTATTATTATCAGACAATTCCTGATTATTTGCTTGGAAGGATTTAATTTCCTTATCCTTTATCTCATTCTCTTCTTTTAACTTATGTGTTCCAATTTTCAATTCTTTAATCTTGACATCTTTCAGACTTATCTGGGACATGGCTTGTAAGAGACTGTCCAATCCAGCTTTATCTTCACCTGTACCTACATGTGCCTGTTGCTGACCTAATTCTGCTAATTTTTTCTTTATTTCTTCCAATTGCTCTTCCAAACAAATATTCTCTTTTTCCCAATGAACTTTCTCTTCAGCGAGCTTCAACATTTTTGCAGTAATATCTTTTACTTCATTTGACAACTCTTCTTTTTCTTTTTCTAGTACAGTCAGTTCGGCTCCTTGGACAAGCAGAGTGTATGGTATTTTCAGCTTCTGCCTTAACGTTTGAATTGTGTCATCCTTTTCTTTGAGTAAATTTGCTACTGCATCTCCCTCTTTGTTTATCAAATTTGTTTGCAATCTTTTTATTTGTTGTTGTCGAGACTTATTTTCTGTTTTTTCTTGTCTTAGCTGGTTATTTAATTTGTCTACAAAAATTTTCAACTTGTCCACCTTTAAGATCCCTTCCAAATAATCTAAGTATATAACTTATCTGGTTTGTCTATGTAATAAGATTTTATCTGGGGCATTGATTTTTGTCAGATCAACTTTCATCTCTGAGATCTTATCTTTGGTAACAACTGAAAATTTTAGAGATTTTTCTTTAACATATCTGCTAGTAAATAAACTGACTTCTGTGTTGGATATATTCCTAACCTTTGGAAATAACTGACTGGTTTGCCAAGAGGATTCCTGTTTATTTTGACTGTGCTCATTAAAAACATCCATTAGATTGTGTGGTTTACTTACATCTTCTTCTATCGAGGCTTCTTGAATACTGTACTCATTTACCATGACCTCTGGTATTTTGACTTCGAATTTTTCTTCCTCTTCTAAAACTGCCACTAGCTCTTGTTGCTCATCCATTTTTAGCTTTTTCCCTTTTCTGCTTCTTCACTTTCAATGTTGACTATGTCTTGTATGGGCCTTTTAAACCCTACCACTGTAGTATTCATCGTGCTTTCTGCCTCTGTTGTCGTACTTGTCAATATCATTTCTTTATCTTGAGAATCTGGAATGATTTCTTCCTTATAATCAGACCAATTTGCTCTATCGGACATTCCCTCAATCACCTGATGATTCAACGCTTTGATGCGATGATCCATTCTCTGTTTTGATATTATGTTTAACAGATCATATTCGATAGCCACTTCTGTCTCAAATTCCATATCTTTCAATAATTTTTCTATATAAATAGCAGCGTATTTGTTCTTCACTGTGAATGGGCCAAGTGTGAACGGATACTTGATATCTGTTGCTTGTTTGAAAAGCAAGAAATTATTATCTTCAACAATTAGTTTTTGCCTAAGGAACTCCAAGGCGAAAACCATTAAGGTAAGAAACGCCGGTAAAACATAGGGTTTATGTTTAAAACCATATAACCTGATTACTGTACTATCCTTTGACAAGAACCAATCTCCAACAGCGTATTCTGCACTTAATTGCATACATGCTAGCATCTCTGGTAATACTCTAGGCAATCTTTCTCCAAAAATCATTCTGTAAATTTCTGAGAGCATATAATTTATGTAATTAAACATATTATTTTACAATAACTTTGTGAAAATTATCTCAGGGAATTGTAATTCTTTGTGACTGCCATCATGATCATTTTCATCAAAAATGACTGAAATCTGAAATGCCTGAGAGTAGGGAAATTGACCATCTGGTGATGGATCTTTTCAGCCAGGAATTCTTCAAATTTAAGTCGAGGAATTTGATTTTCATCAATCCCTGGAGGAACTGTACTCATTTTATACAAAAGGCTTAACTGAAACTCAGTTACATACATGTCTGTGTCAAACCCTAGGATTAAAGCTAACAATATCAGAACCAACTAGGTATTTTCATCAAATAAAGTGACATCTATAGGGTAAGGGATATCTGAAATGTTTGTTTCTTGTTTAAGACACGTAGACAGGAACTTTTCTCTACTATCTTGAAGGGTTTGACGATAAAACTCAATAGCAGAGGTTTTGGAAAAGCTTTCAGACTCGAGGGCTTGGGAAAAATTTATTTCTAGGGCTTTGATTATGACGGAAGACTCTATTTTACAGATGACTCTCGTTTTTCGACCATCTAAAATAGTCCTTTCTTCTCTGGAATAATTATCGACACACCACGACACTAATTCTAGAAAAGATGGGATTTGGTCTGGGCAGAAGACTAACAAGGATGACTAGTGAACTCTATGTACGTCTATACCTTCTTCCAATAACCTAGACAATTTAAGCTTGATTTCAGCGACCGATAACCTGATTAGGGTATCGTAAATGTCCCCATCTCTGTCTTCTAGGGCTTCTTTGGCTTTAAAAACATCTAAATTATGCACAGTTTCCATTTAAATTGTTTCTAAAAACAAATTTCCTTTAAAATATGCGAGCCAGGTCACCAGACCCTACCTGTGCAGACACGTCCTTTATCCTTTTGTTGCAACTGCCAATCTCCACCGGTGTTCATAGCTCCCAAGAACAGCGACACATAGACGAAATGTAATTTTTTGAAAACCCTTTTATTTTATATAGGCTCTTTTTCTTAACTTTTTTGCAGCTTTCTGAATGTACCTTATTTCCAACTGTTGATCACACACTTTCGTGATTTGAGCCGTTAGATCTTGTGCCTCTTTATTCCCCATGGCGGTATCCACGATCCCAATAATGGTTTTCCTTTCTGGTTTCAATTGTGTGCGGATCAATCATCTTCTAACACCTGTTAGAGTGGTTTATTTACCGCAACCACCCTTTCCTTTATGGAGTGCACACTTTCCATGATGCGGATGAATCTCATCCCTAGATATTCTCCCAATGCATATTGTCCATCTGATTAACGTCAACATATGGCGCATTCCCTGTTCCTTCTGCGTCTGCCACATGCTATGGCCCACATTTTCCCTATATTACCCTTTGGCGGTTCCGCACAATGATTTAGTGGTTTGTGATACCACTATCACATCGATATGGAGAAATAACAATACGACACCTATTCCCGTGGTATTATGTCCGCAACCGCTCACCATTGTTTTCAAACGAACTTTTTGGCAGTGTAGGGATCTACGATAGCCGTTGATCTTTCCCTTCATCATCTCCGTCGTTGGAACTTTGCCAAAATTTAACCTTTTCAATAATTTGCTTCGGACTATTGCGCTTGTGGGTTTTTGCTTTGTTGATTTTTTTTTATTATAACCCTTCATTTAATACATCCTTAGTAAATTTACTTCTTTTGGGTATTTTTGGAAAACTTTTAGGGTTTCTTTGGGTATTTCAAATATGGTGTCAACACCACTCTTTTAGTGTTTTAACATCAATATTCCCCTTAAATGCCATCTGTTACAATCAATATTTACCCTTAAGTCATTATAGATCCTAGTCCATTTAAATTCAGCTCCAACTTGTTGGAATATGATGGCTATGTACAGATGATGAAAAGTCTCTGGGTCCCATATTCAGCCAATAATATTGACTTTGCAATTGTACAGTTCTTAAATAATCTAAAAAGGATAAAGTCACACACTGTGGCTTGTTCAATTCAGAGAAGCAGGTCTCAAGGTATTGAACTAAGAAGTATTGAAGATAAATTGGCTTACTTTCACACCTTAAATCATGAAGGTTTCATTTATGTAGATAAAAAAGGGACTATTGTTGATCTTTAATGTAGGAGAAGAAATATTCTCCTTGAGGAAGAAGCCTCTATGAGGCTCAAAAGCAAGGCCATTTGGCTCAAACATGGAGATGATAATACTAAATACTTCCACAATTTCATGAGACATCGGAGGAATATTAATACCCTTTGGAAGATAGAGAACGAAAAAGGGGAACTAGTATCGGGTTTCAATAAACTTGTTCAGCAGGGGTAAATCATTTTAGTTCTCTTTTCAAGGAATATGTTCGGGCCCCTATTGGTCAGATGATGAGTCTTTTAGATTTGTATCCATATTGCATTAATGAGGAGAATAATTTGGATTTAAAAGAGGAAGTGTCACTTACATAACTTAAGGAAGTTGTGTCGTCCATGAAGAAAGACAAGAGTCTTGGGCCTGATGGTTGGCCGATAGAATTCTTATCTAGGTTTATGGATCTATTCAAGATGGATTTACTTGCAGTTGTAGAAGAATCAAGGATCAGATGGAGGATTCATCCAGGTCTTCAATTCAAATTTTATGGCCCTCTTTTTTTAAGTTGATAATGAGACTAGCTTGGATGATTATAGGCCCATTTATCTATGTAATTGTATCTGTAAGTCGACAGCCAAGGTAATTTCTAGAAGGATTACAGGCATTCTATCTTCATAGATCTTACATGAACAATTTTCCTTTTTTAAAGGAAGACAAATCCTAATTCCATTGGCATTTCCCAGGAAGTGCTCCATTTTGCAAATATGAAACACTTACCAGCTACTATTGTAAAGGTGGACTTATCCAAATCATATGATCAGGTCAATTGGACTTTTCTAAGATTGGCCCTTCTACAAGTTGGTTTTTATCTCCAAATGGTCAATTGGATTTGTTCATGTTTCCAAATTGTTTCATTTGCATTCTTAGTTAATGAGTTTGCTTCTCCTTTTTTAGACATGGCAAGGGTATGAGGCAAGGAATCCCCCTTGCACCATTACTCTTTATTTTAGTTGTGGAGGGGCTGAGTACAGAATTCCTGTAAGCTATTCTAGTATGTTCAGTGGGATCATGATAGGGAGGAATTTAACTATTTCTCACTTAATGTTTGTCGATGACACTTTGATTTTTACTGATGCATCTAGAAGAGATATTTATAAAGTTAAAGCTATTTATCATTATTTGATGAGGCCACATGGATTTAGTATAATGCTCGTAAACCATCTATTTCTTTCATGAATATGGACTAAGATATGGTTGATTGCATTTTGTCTCAATTTGAATATTCTTTGATGGATTTGCAGCATGGTTTAAAACACCTTGGGTTTATTATAAAACCCAATGATTATACCCATGGAGACTAGACGTGGATTATTGGAAAATTGGAGGACATGCTTCACCTATGGTTTAATAGGTGTCTTTCTAGGTGTGGTAGGTTGATATTAATGAAGGTTGTGTTAGAAGCCATCCCAGTATACTAGGCTAGTCTGACATATGTCCCATCGAGTATTTTATAAGCTATCTGAAAGCTTTGTTACAATCTTTAATGGAGAGGTAAAGATAAGTATGAGGATAAAGCATACCATTTGTTTTCATGGAAATGTGTATCTCTGCCAAAATAATCTGGGGGATGGGGCATCAAGCACCCTTCTTGTTTTGTAAAATCCTTGGCTACCAAGGGCATATGGAGAATTATAAAAGGGGAAGGTTTATGGGTAAGATTTGTTTCTCAGAAATATATTTTCCCTTTAACCATAGAGGAATGGATTACAGAAAGAGATAAGTCTACCGGAATGTGTCTATTAGGTGGAAACCTATTGTTTTGGATTTTTAAGTTATAAGGGATTGGTTTGTGTGGGATGTGGGAAATGGTAGAAGGCTTAGATAGGGACATGACTGCTTGTTACTGTGGTTTAACAATTAGCTAATCAAGGTTACCTTTTTTCTACATCAAATTGAAGATATTCAAAACTCCACTCTTATAAGACAGATGTGGATCAAGGTTGATATTCTGGGTTTTGAAGGAGATGAAAAATTATTATGGGAAGGCTACGCCAAGGCTCTTCAGAATAGTCATATTTTTCTAGTGGACAGAGAGGAGTCTATAATTCAGATTAACAATGCTTTTGGTGATTTTTACACCCCGAGTCTTGGTTACAAAGTCATAAGGGAAGAGGAGGATATTCCTAAACCTACCTGGTGGAATTCGGAGATTTGGAAGATCAATTACCCATTGAAGGTAAAATTGTTTATGTGGATGGTTTTACCAGGTAAAGCTCTTGTTTGGGACATCCTCATCGGAAAATTTGGGTTTGGATCGAGCATGTGCCCTCTTTGTAAGAATTATATTGAAAACATTAATCATATTTTTCTTCTCTATCCATATATGTCTAGTATGTGAACCTTTTCTTCACAAGTTAAGGGAATACAATTCTATTGGAATGGAGTGGGGATCCATGAAGCTTTACAAGCATGGTTTCATAATGGGAATATTTCAGAATATCAAGCTTTACCAACTTCATGATCTAGGGAATTTGGTTGGCTAGGAACAAATACCTCTTTTGGGACATTCTCATCCCTCCAATTATATATTCATAAAAAGTCTATAGCAATATTAGATCAATTTCCACATTTGGATGATCCTCCCAAGAAAAGAAGCCTCGTAGAAGATATCATTGACAAATATGGTAGTTGGGAATACTTTGATGGGGCTTCTCAGGGGTAATATGGCATGGGTGGAGGTGGAGGGTTACTCTATCTATCATATGTTCACTGGTTCAAATTTGCAGCAGGACTAGGCATATGTACTAACAACCAAGTAGAAATGAAGGCTCTTAAGTTGGTATTGGTGTTGGCTTTATCAAAGTGTGTATAAAAAATTAAGTGTTCAGGGATTCAAAACTAATCATTGACTGGATGCAGCTTAAGAGACCTCCAAAGAACATATATCTGAAGCCTATATTTGAGGAATTGCACTTTCTTTTCAGGAAATAAATTTTATACATATTTACAAAGAAAGGAATGACATGGTAGATCAACTATCAAAGTTGGGTCTTAAAGTGAGGGATGAAATTTGGAAGTTATGGGAATCTACCAATGATACCATAAATGAGTTTGATCTAGGACCACTCCTTGGATAGTATTCTAATATTACAAAGAATATCTACAGAGTAAGTTTCAATAGGATGGACACTGTAATATTTTTTTGGATACTTTTCATCTTTTTTGGTGGATTCACTTGGTTGTATAATACTCAAACTTTTTGGAGCATAGAGTGATGTATAACCTATGTTGTATCTTCTCTCTGATATTTTTGGAATAGTCTATTTGAATATCATTCAGATTATTGATTATATGTAACTGCCAACAGGAACATAAACAATGTGGTTAATTTATAATATTAATGAATTGCGAATTTTTTTTTCTGTGGAAAAAAAGAGATCCAAGACTAGAGTATTTGATGAACAAATAGAAACTATTCCTTGGAAAAAGTATACACATTGAGTCAAAATCTCCTCACACTATTTTTGAAGTGCTTCTTTGATCACACACTACACAACATTAATATCAACTGTGGAAAAGTAGATGGATTTGTTTCCTATCATTGTTGATTGCAACAAGTCAATCAAAAGGAGGAAGGTTATGATTGACCGCGTGCCTTTATTATTCCAAGCATGCCCAAAGTTATTACTTTCTATAATAACAAGTCAATAAGAATTTACTTTCTATCTATCTTTTTTAACCTAAAAATTATTACACAAATCTTTAAGATGGTTTATACATTGACACAAAAGTGAATCTTTATGCTTTGATACCAATGAACATAGTCAAATTTAGGTTGAGGACTTGTTTTGTAGAGTGCCTTGATGACTTAAGTGAATAAGTGTCATGTAACCACTAACACATAAACATAACAACAATAACATGGAGAATGATTCTCCTTAGATCAAAAGCAAGAATATAAGAGAATTGTTAGAGCACACACTTATTGCTATTACAAAATAATTGAGCTATAAAGAATGGTGAAGATCAAAGAAATGTGAAATATATTTGTGAGTCAAGTCATGAGAATATATTTGCAGGGATCAATTTCACAAAATATATTACAACTCTAATAAATATCAACATTGTGGAATAATTTACAAATGGAATTATGCTTATCTTTATATGTTGAGTGAAGAAATATAATAGATAGGGTAATTACAACTAGTTTGACTTGGGCACAACAAATAAGCCATAATGAATCCTTTGAATATCAAAAATAGGTCCATTAGTCACACCTTGACTTAGTATAACATGATCATCGACACATAATTGGTCAATTTTGATAACCCACAAAAGGGAGGGAGTATTGAATCACACATCGCAAGACATCATTAATGTGGATCAATGATCTAGAATTGAAGTGGTGGACATGACTACAAGTGAATATATTGTTGGATTTGGTGCATGCTATGTGGATCGATTATTGATGCAAGATCAATTTCATGTTGTAGATCAAGCATTGGTTGCATATGTAGGCAAGCACTATTGTGAGAAGAGATGAGCATTGGTCCCGCGAGAGGTATCAAGCATGATGAGACTTAAATAAATTTGGTCATGCTCTGAACAGGGCTAGTGCAAACCAAAATCATACTAAGGCACAAATCACCTTATTTTAACTTTCCGTATGTTTTGGAGGAAAGGAAATCACTATAATGGAAGTTATTGGAAAGTTTTGTACTTGAGATTTATATATTGAAAACTTCAAGGCACCTTTTTGTTCAACCCCAATTGGACAGAACCCTAAAAAATATGTTGAACAATAAATTTATGCTCCATCAAACATGTAAAATTACTTGTTCCCAGTGTGTCCATATTTGGTTCATATCTTTGCAGAGGAAAATTTTATGGGCTAACCTCTAATGAGTTGCATTTTCTTGGATATTAACATACTTCCACCGCATCCGCTTCTAGTTTGTGGAGAAATGAGGAGCTTCAAGTAGAGCTTTGTATATTTATCCTTGTAATATTCATAGGTATAAAAGATAGTATGATGATCATTCCACCTTAACATTTTTGTGAAAATAAGGGGGCTATTGTTGTTGTGGTAGGCATTATTCTTATTAGTGGTCTCAAAGCTTGTGTTTAATCTTGAATGACTCCATGCACCATGTGCACTTTAACACTATGAAAATATCAATCCATCCTTCTCCACTGTCTATTCAGAATTAAAAGAGTTTTTTTAAGCTTTAATCGTGTAAAAAATAGTCAATTTTTCAACAACTTTGATTTGTAAACTATTGAAGCTGTATTCTAGGCAATTCATCATGATATGTCCTAATTTGAGGAAATGTGATGGTGTTTTATATTGTTATTGTTACAATCCACTTTTATGCCATGAAATGAATTTATTTTGTCATTCTTATTGTTAAAAAACTATAGTGATGTAACTTCAACATTATGGAATGAAACAAAACAAGGAAATTGAATACACCATGACACAAGAAATTTACCCTAGAGAAAATCTTAGTCGAGGAAAAACCCTAGTATTCAAATGATCTATTTTATTACTCTTGAGAGTTTGCAATATTTTGAGGCACACTCTCCACTTAGAGATTGATTTGTGCTCTAAATGAGCTAAATAAATACATTACCAAGATTTCCCAATGATTTATGCTATTGTACTTTATACCTCCTACTGGATTGTTTTTTTAACACGAACGAGAAAAGGATTACATTTTATAAAAATATGTTTACAAATGCCCCCAGGGATGCATGATAAAAAACAAAAAGAACAAAGTAAATTTTCTGTGCGGAACAAAGTAACAAATAATTCTAGTTGTTCTACATTTTTACAAAATTTTACTAAATTGAACCTCCTACTTCTGACTGCGTATACTCTTATGAATTGTCCTACCAAAACACTGCACAAAAACATAGCCTTGACACTAACAAGGGAGAAAATACATCATTCCCGAATGATTGCTTCTTCTACCTTTGGCTGCGTAACTGACGCATCGTCCATAGGTGAGTCCTCTGCACGTTCTTCCTCGCGGTTCCATGGATAGATTCTGTTCACATCTGCTTGCACCATCTCCATAATTTCCTTCAACTAATTAAATCAATGTCCATGGATTTCTGCACCATTCATGTTGAAATTCTGAATAACTCTGCAAAGTTCCAATAGCTTCCCATTGAACCCATCCAACCTTGCGCTCAAGGCTCGTTCCATGTCTACGACGATACTCTTTAATTCTTCCACTTATCCTGTTTGAACCCAATATCCAGTTTCTGCGACTTCCATCCACGTTTCGAACCTTGTTAAATATAGCCTAGTCTGTTTTGACTCCTCCAAGTAGGCTTTGGCCACCTCAAAAATACACCTGTTCATTTTTCAAAGGTCCATCAACCCTTCCTTGATGGCGGTGATATCCTGCGTGACATGAGCTATTCCCGCATCTTCCTCCGGATGGCTCGAGAATGAGCCTTTATTTTTCATAGCTCCCTTGTCTGCCATCTCTATATCTTTACTCTCCTGGTAATGCTCACAAAGGACAGAGTTTCCAATTTGCAGAAGTTGAGAAAAGAGCAGATGGATTTCCCATATATTCTCCCTCGGCTCTTTCAGCGATGAAGAAACCATCATTTGGTAGTGCTTTTTGTACCTTCCACCCACCTTCTCTTCACGAAAAGGAATGTGCAAACTTAATGCTGGAAATAAGGGTCCGGAGTGGTTTGTGCCAGAAGAAACCTCAAGCCTTCCATCTGGCAGTGAGCTTGCCTGTCTTCGACCTCTTCCATTAAGGAATTTTCTCTCGGGTGATGAACTCATTTAATGAGTTTTCAAAAGTTTCTACACCACTTAGGGGTTATGTGATTCCCTTCGAGGAATAGCTCCCCTTCCTTTAACTTTGTCCCAACGTTGGCCAAGTGATCCACTAAACCATTGAGCCCTCTTTTAACGTGGTAATACTTGGTGATGGTCTTATTAGGATAAATGTGGGAAATTATTGATTGAAGACTGTTCAGAGATTTTTTCCCTTTCCTCATGTTATTCATGGATTGAATAACAATTCTCGAGTCGTCGAAAGCGATGAATTCCTTCACCTGCAAATCGTTCAATCTTTCTATTCCTTGAGAGAGATCCATCCATTCTGCAAAATTGTTCGTTCTCTTTCCGATACTCCATGCGAATGTTCTTATAATTGTTCCTCCTGGGTCATAGATAACCCCACCCGCACCTACCTCCCCTGGGTTACCTTTCGATGCGCCATCAAAGAATAAGCAGAATTTTCCTTGAGCCTTGACCCAATTTTGAAGTTCCTGTGGGGAGAGATCTATTTATTGCCCACCACTCTTTGTGGTGAACTTTGGACTGAAGAGAGATTTCCTTTACAAAGTTGATGATCCATTTGTGTTGAGAGGGGGTTAGGATATTTGATGTTGAAATTGATTTTCCTTGTGTTAGAAAAGTTCCTTCATTTGCATTTGAGCTTTCAGAGCAACACTTCTTACCTCGATTTTTTTCCCATCAAATATTTCCTTATTCCTTGCAAGCCATATTTTCCAATTAATATATTTGGGGGTTTCCCTCCATAATTGGTTCAAGGAATTTTTGTGCTTTAGATTTCTGAGATAACAAAACTCCCAACCCCTGTAGAATCTGCTAACTAGATCTAGGAGTTGATGCTTGATTTATTTAATGAAGATGTTCCATATTTCCTTAGTGAATTTACATTCAAGGAACAAGTGTTGTGTTGATTCATCCTCTTCCTTACACAGAACACATCTATTTGGTCCTTCGATTCCACTCTTTCTCAAATTCTCAGTTGTGCGAATTTTCCCATGGACTAGCATCCAAGAAAAGGTGTTTAGCTTCGGAGGGTTGTTAGAGCTCCAAATTCATCCCAAATCTTGTCAACGGGAGGAGCTAGCAGGTTTTTGAGCAAAATTTTATATCCTTCCTTTACACTATACCTTCCTGTTGGGCCCCATCCTATGGAATCTCTTTATTTTTTGTGCAAGGGTTCCCTCCCGTTTAGTTCAAGGATTAACTTGTTAAATCCTATCACTAGGTAACCAGGGATCTCCAATATTTTCCATCCCTTCCAGTTTCCATTTTTGTACCACCTTGAAAGCTCGTACAGGGTGTTGATTCCTTTTTCACTGAGCTAGCCTTTGACTTCTTTGAGCTCCTCTAGCTCTCAAAGGGGGGGTTTGCTTAGAATCATGTCACTCCATATTTTGATCCTCTTTCCATTTCCAGGGACCCAATGAATATGCTCTTGAATTAACTTGGCTTCCGATTTACAGAGATCCCATATTCTGGAACCGTTTCTTTCTATTCCTTGATACAAACTTATGATCCTTGGACATTTAAGATATTTCTTTTGGATAGCTTGCTCCCACCAGTCATTGCTTCCTATTATCAGTCTCCAAAGAGTTTTTCCTCCCATTTCCACGTTAAACAGCCTTGGTTCTCTTATAAAAATACCTCCTCTTTTGATTCATTTCTAACAGTTTCCCACTTGATCAGATGGAATTGATTGCTTCCATCCTTTCCTCCCTGCCAGAGGAAAATCTTGAGGAGTTTGCTCACATTACTTAGGAAACCCACCAGAGCTAAAAGAGATGAGCATAGAAATATAGGCATTGAGGACCGAGTGGATTTTAAGAGAGTTACTTTCCCTGCTAAGTTTAATTATTTCAGCTCCTGGGATTGGATGCAGGATTTAATTTTGTGCAGAAATTCTTCCCATGCTCCGGGACTGCTTTTTTTTAGAGTGATAGGTACGACAAGGTACTTGAAAAAGTTACAGTTTTTAATCCCTTAGAACCCAAGAATTCTTAATATCCCTAATAGAATATTTGGAGGACAATTCTAGCTATAAATCTTGCGCTTGTCTTTATTGGTCATTCCTCCAGAAGCTTTAAGAAAAGTAGAGAGAGCTGAGTCGAATTTCTTAGGTAAAGAAATAGAAGTAGTACCAACGAGAATGGTGTCATAATCAAATTGAGCGTGATTGAAAACCCTTACTCCTCTTGAAATGATTATTCCTGGGATATTTCCATTCTCAGAAAGCCAGTTGAGACGTCCGCTCATAGCATCAGCTGCAATGATATAAAGAAGAGTAGAGAGTGGGCATCCTTTCCTCAAACCTCTAGAGGATTTAAAGAAACCAGCAGGTCTGCCATTAACCAAAGGGGAAATATATGGATGACCGATGCACACCCCTATCCACCTGATGAATAGAGGGGAGAATCCAAACCGTTCCATAACTTTGAAAATAAAACTATGATTGATCCTGTCAAAGGCATTTGCTAAATCCAATTTAATTTTCGTACCTTTTTCATGTCTGTTATAACTGGAATGAATAGATTCTTGAAGTAAAATTATGTTGTTTGTGATTTGATTACCTATGATGAAGCCTCATTGATTCTCTGAAATTATATTGGGGATAATCTTCTTCAATCTACTGGCGATGATTTTGTGAGAATCTTATATGATGCGTTGTAGAGAGATATGGGGTGGAATCTTTTTAAAGAGGTTGGATTTTTTTCTTTTGGGATCAAAGATATGAAAGAGGAGTTAGTATCTACTCCCATCTTGATTCTCCCCTTAGAGAATTCCAACATTCTGCAAAGATCCACTTTTATTATGCTCCAATATCTTCTATAAAAACAAATGGGAAACTCGTTCGGTCCAGGAGCCTTTCCAGGATGCAGGGACCAAATAGAATCTATAACCTATGCCTCTGATATTTTCCCAAGAAGAGATTCATTGTCTTCATTAGAAACAAGGTATGGAATGTTCCTGTAGATAAACTGACGTTCCTCCAACTCCTCTTCTTCCTCCACTTGGTACAAAGAAAAAAAATTCCTAAAAGCAACATCTTTAATTCTTTGCATCATGGATATTTTTTTCTCCATTCTCATTTTCTAGCTCCAATATAGTGTTTCCTCTCATTCTTTCTTTATACTGATTATGAAAGTATTTGGTGTTTCTATCTCCTGCCTTCAGCCAAAGGCTTCTTGAATTTATTCTCCATTCTTCTTCCTCATTTTTTTCCATTTTTTGTATCTCTTCCCCCAACATTTTCTCTTTTTCTATCGTCTCTTCAATTATTTCACTTTGCTCCATCTCTTCTTGCAATCTTCCCAGTTCTCGAATCTTTTACCTACAGGATGTGGCAAAGTCATTTCAAGTTTTTACCCGAGACTTAATAGCTTCTTTGGTGGCTCTGAATTTATCCTCCCAAATAAAACCTAGGGTCCCTTGGACATAAGGATGCCATGCCTCTTTGACTATATTATAGAGTTCATCCTCATTGATCTGTGATGGAGAAAACTTAAAAGGGAGTGGGCCACTTAAATCAGGCAGTAAAAATTCAAGAAGAAGAGGTTTGTGATCTGAAACAGTAGAAGGAAGAATTTTGGAGATAGGAATAGTGCTTTTTGGTATGAAATATTCACTTACCAGAATTATATCGAGGCGCGCTACTTTATACCCAGTTCCTAATATTTTGTTGCTCCATGTGTATTTTCCTTTCTTGGGATTGATATCAATGAGATTCCATAAGGCTTGCAAGTCTTCCAAATTCTCTCCATAGGGATCCCTGACTCTTACTCCTCCTTTTTCATTGAGGGAGACTGTGGTGTTGAAATCCCCTGCGACTATACTTTGATGGTGGAGATTCAATCTTAGAAGGTCTTCAAAGGAAAGCCAAAAGTAGAGCTTTTTATGATGAAGAACCAATCTGTATACATTACATATATGTATTATTTCATTTTCTATTTGGTCGTTTAGTTCAACCATGATCCAGTTAGGGTTCTTCCATTCTTTTGTTCTATAGAATCTACGAACATCCCACTAGATGGAGATTCCCCCAGATTTTCCTACTACTACAATCGAGTTGCTCTCGTTGTTCTTCCATATCCGTTTCATAGTTTCTTTACATTCTTCCTCACTCATTTTTGTCTCTTAGATGAGGATTATAGAGATTTTCTCGTTTTTTGTCATATTTTTAATGGCTTCCATTTTGATTTTACCTCCTAATCCTCTCTAGTTTTATAAGACTATTTTCATTATTTACGAGTGATTGAGGGAGGGTTTTTTACCTTCAAATTCTCAAATGCCCCTATTGGTTGCTTTCCTGGAGTAGAGATTATCTTGATATGTTGGTCTAGACTGGCTTGTTTCCCTTCCCCATTTTCTTTCTCATCTTGCTCCTCCCTATGTGTCCTATTTGATTTCTGTCCCTTTTTCCCTGGTTGTTATTTCTCCTCCTCCCTTATTTCTATCGATTCTTCCTGTGAGAGATTGGATTTTGATATAGTCACTGATCCTAATGACTTTGAGCGGATCTCCTTGACCGACTTAGCCGATTTTTCCGTGACTAGAATGTTTCCATTTTCCTCTTATTCGGTGTTAGGTCGATCTTCTTTCTCCTTTTCTATCTTTTCTTCTCTCATTTCCCCTTCCTCCTCCTCTTCCTGAGAGGCTAAAGCCTAAAACCTGCTTCCTGAAGGGGCATCTTTGCTCTTCGTAGGAGGGGGGGGTTGAATTGTTTGTTGTTCTTTTCTTCCCTTTTTTGTGACCACATTCCAACCTTCTTCCTTGTTTAAATATTCTTCCATGGCCTTCTTTTTTGCACATTTTCTTGCAAAGTGTCCGTACTCGTGGAAAAATTTGCATTTAAAGGGGATTTGTTCATAGTCCACCTTCTGTAGATGACACTAGCCGTCCATGGTGATATTTATTTCTTCAAGTATACCCTTCTCCAAATATACTTCAACGCGGATTTTGGAACATGAAAATAGTGGGGGTTTGGGTTCAAATCTGTCTATATACTTCCCCAAAGTATTTCCTATTGCCCTTAAGTCGTCGTCTCCCCAACAGTGAAGCGACATGTGAGGTAGATTCACCCAGACAGGAACAACATTGGAAATATCCTTTTCAGGTTCAAATGATGCATTCCATTGATTTAAGTACATACCTCTCAGACCCATAAAATAGGGGCCATTCCTGAATATGAGATCTTTATCCTCCTTGAACTCAAATAGGAATACATAGAAACCCTTTCCACAGAAGTTTTGAATCGATTCTCCTTTAATTAATGGATGTCGGTTCTTGTTTAGCCATATTTCGATTGCTCTTGAGGACGACCAGAGTCTAGTGAAATGCCCAATGTGCCCTTTCTCGGAGAGCGCCACCACCTTGTTTTTTGCTGCAGTACAGGAGAGCGAAACTTCTAGAGCTGCACCTAACTTGACAAACATGGCTTCAGAGGAAGCATCAGCTTTAGATCCTACCGCAATAGCGTGAGATATGGCTCACTTATAGATATTTTCCAGAGAGATGAGCCCCTCCGGAGAGGAGGCCAAGGAGGTCCCCATAGGAGATCAAAAGCGAAGACGTAGAGCAAACCCTAGCGACAATGCATTAACTATTTCATATGGCCCTCCTACTGGATTGTTGAGCACGTCGTAATGAGAAAGAATTTTGTTTAATTGTCTTAAGAAAAATTCTTGGATTGTACTATTGTATGTACCTAGGGAGGATAACATGGGGTACGTATGGATGTACCCAAAGGGGATAATATATGTAATGTGACCATAACCATGGAATATGTCTACTTGGTAGTTGATGGATAATAAATAGGTCCACTAGGTAGTTATAATAAATACTATAATAATGAGGGGTAGTTGGCATATGCCCCAAGAAATACGGATGAGAAAGTAAAAATACATATAAGTGTCATTGTAATGATATATGTTGGATGAATTGTTTTATAGCAAGCATGGATTGTGGAGTGATTCCTTCCATAAAGAGTAATTGATGGTGTGGCCCTACCTTAAGAGTCTTTCTCTATAACTTGGTGTTGTTCTTATAGTGAATGTATTTTGGTTATTTATGAAGTATAAGGGTTATATATATATTTTTAATTCAATTTATGGGTAAGGAGTACTACAAGTGGTAGCAAAGCATTTTCTTAGGCCGAAAAAATCGGGAGAATTTTTTCTTTTTGTGGATTTTTGAAGGGAAAAAGGGATGGTGGTATCCAACTGGATTGATGAAAGTTTCTGTGCAAAAAATAAAAAATCAATTATATATCTAAGTTCCTCTCTCTGAAACAAATCAATTTCAAAAATAATCATCCAAAAGGGAGTCCGAGAAGTGAAGTTTTTGTTGATTTAAAATCAGTTATTTTTAAGGTTTTTTTCGGTAATTTCCACACAAATTGTAGAGCTAACATATTTTGATAGATTGACTAGATTTCCATAAAAAAAACTATAGTAGATGAAATATGATCGGGGCATTTCATAGTTGTGGTCAGATATTTCAATAAATATTGAGGGAGTTGTGCTCATTTTAATTTTGCTACCTCAAAAGTATGTGATTTTCTTCAAAAGCCTAGTTCTTTTTATGGGAAATTATAGAAATAAAGATGGAATTTTTACAAAAAGTTGGTGATTCTAGTATTGAAGAATATATATAAACAATATGAATCCATTCTGGAAAAAAACTTGGAGAAATCGGTTATCCACGGGTTTAAAAGAAGATGATGCTAGATGGTGGCATTTGCTTAACTTTGACAAGATGAAAAAACTTTCAGCTGAAGAATTTGAAAATATATTTTTGGATAGGTGACCTTGTGCTGTGAAAAACAATAAAGAAAGCACTAAGGGTTTGCTTTCATGTGGCAAATTCTTATTACATGTTCATGTATGTATTCAGAAAGATATGGTCATTGTTGTTATAAACACTAGTAGAAAACATAATATCATAAATGTTAATGTGGCTAAAAGATTGCAAGATCCAGCAAAGCATTTTCAAAACACACATGTTGGGGGTGAAAATGTTCAATTTTTTAAAGTTTTGAAGCTTACTATGGATAAGTATATGTTTCATTCATATTTTCATGCTATGGATATGGATAATGTGGATATTGTTTTGGGATATACTTGGATGGATTTAGTTGGTATAGTTACTATTAATGTGCAAAAGAAGTTTTTGAGGCTTTGGTATTAAAAAAATAAAATTACATTGTAGAATATTTATCTTACTAAACAATAAGGGAAAAAGGGGGCACATGACAAATGCTATGAATATTTAATTAATATTGTTATTTATATATTAAATAGATTATTTATCCCCAAGAGTTAGCTCGATCGGTTGAGTTCTCGGAAGTTAGGCCTCCCAGTATGCGAGGTCGCGGGATCCATCCTCATAGACCCTCTTGGGGTTAGGCACGCAGCGGCCGCAGGGCGGAAACCCCTTCGGGGCGGGTCCGTCGAAAATTATTTCGTGGATGTAGCAGTCGGCTAAGCCGATTAAAGTGAACCACATGGAAAAAAAAAAAAAATTAAATAGATTATTAGGTTAATAAGCGAAAGGGCGTAACCCTTTGCTATTCTTGCTCAAGCCCTATAAAGGTGATCTTATTGTAACTTTATCACCATCAATCAATATATTATTATCATTTATCTCAAATATGGAAGACGGTCTCGCTTCTTAACCCTTAACCGAACACGGTTAACTTAGTGAACGGATACGTTCATTGCTTTTGGTATCAGAGCGGATTCGCTCCTGCACTCTGAGCTCGGACTCGGCCCATCAACTCCTCCAGTGAGCTTGGATTCAGCTCCTCATTCCACCATTCCACTCACTCCCATAATTATTCTTATCTCCACAAAATTCTCACCTCTCCACTCGCCCACCTCTACCCCTGCACCTCACTCTTCCCCACGCAACTGCTCGCCTCCCATATTCTTCCGCTTCTCCTCCACGATATTGCTCCCTCTCGCCTCCTTTCCTCACACCATATCCGCGCTTTCCTTCTGTAATCGCACCTCCCCCTCACCCCTGCGCACTCCCTCTCTACCATCATCCTCATGCCCTCACTCCACCTGAGCCTTCCTGCTCCACGCCATACCTGCTATCGCCTACCCCACCTTCCGCGCGCTCTCACCCTGCTCCCTTTCGTCCAGCCTTCTCTCCCTCCACCACCGCACTTCACATTTCCTTGCCGCATCTGTCACGTCCCCTCCCATCCAACAAGCTAGATGGAGAGGATCGTGACAGTTGAACCGGGCATCCAGCCCCATATATTGAAATCAAACATTCAAATTGAAGAATAAATATGCATACACATTCACATAATACATAAGAGAGATATGAAGATGCATAATTATCAGAAATCACAGCGGAGTAATAAGAATTTCACATCCATCATACATTTAAGATGTTCATCAAATGATAATTGCCAATTTACACAAGAGAATACTTATCTCAATAAGGCAGTCCCACGCAACTGGCTATGCAACTGCAACGTTCCACCCAACCGTAGGCCAGTGTGCTCCTCAATCTTTCGGCACCACTGCCACCCCCGAGCTGGGCATGATCTCTACAAGGAACCAGGGAACAACAGACTCACACATAGCCAAACATACACCAAAATGAGCCAAGCCAATCTACAATTGGGTTTATCAGGCTGCTAGGAGATGGGAAGGAAGAATTGCTAAGCTAGTGAGCTCAACCACAGAGCTATGGGTACCCCTCCCAGATCTATTCAGCTTGGCACTCACAATGCCTACACACCCAACACCAGGAAGTATTCTCTTCACTGCCACACAGTCCCTCAAGCCATACCTTCCTCTCTAGTGCTCTCAGGGTGTGCATAGAAAAGTAGCCAGCCCTCTTGATCTTCTTGAGAGGATATTCCCTACACTAGGTTTATCAAGCTAATTCTGTCCACTACCATTCCAGTTTCTTGCTTACAGGTTCAAATCAAAACCAGGATGCACACAACAGCAAACTACACTTGCTGAGCATGAGAAAACGTTTCCAACAATGGGATATATGAGATGGGGTTTCCTGGACTTTAGAAAAACGTGGGTAGACTCAAAACATGTTGGCACTTGGAAAATTCGACTGGGGAAACAGAACCCATTTCAGAAAAACGCCCCAGGGGCAAAAACGACCTCCCTACAGCCCCCAAAACGTGGCCCTTCACTCCCAGACTACTGTATATGCAAAAACGAACTCCCAGGCATGGGAAGATGCAAGATTTTGCTGAAAAACGTGAAGAGAATGACCCAGATAGCTCCCACTGCGTGAATGAATGAAGACTGCCTATTCCCCATGGCTTTGGGCACCATTTCGTGGGTGGTTTCTTGCCCCACAAGCAAAAACACGATTTTCCAAGTTGATGGCTTGCCCATGCACGAAAATGGCTTGCCCATACTCTTTCATTCCCAAGGCATTAACTGCCTTAACCAATTTCTTGGAAGAATTAAATGATTGGGTACATGAGACAAAATGGGTAGTTGGTGGTTTATGGGTTTCCCCATTGACACATGGATTAATACCATTGGCTCAAGGGTTTGAATAGTTTCCCTCCCTTTTCCTTGTAGAACCATGCCCCTTCTCTTTTGTTGCATTGCATAGCTAGTTGTGGGTATTTTGCATTAAAATTCATATTTACATGATGTCTTATATACATTGTGCCCATCTCGCACAAGAACCATAGGCATCTATTTTAATTGCCGATACATAAACGTTAAATCAATGGTGGGGCCTTGGCCTTGAGCTCCTCACCATGATTAAGTTACAATATTTACATCATTTACAAAGGGGGTCAAAATGGGGACGTGACATACCCCTCCCCTTACATTAGCACTGTCCTCAGTGCTCATCAAAATTGAACAAAAATGGATATGCCATCCTCATGGCATCCTCCAACTCCCATGTAGCCTCATCGGGACCGTAGTGCTTCCATTGCACCTTTACCTGTCCGATGGCTCGGTTCCGGAGCAATGTTACTTTCTTGTCTAGGATGCGCAATGGATCGGTTTGGAATTCTCCCTCGGGTTCCACCTGGATCACATCCCAATTAATCACATGGTTAGGATCATGTACATATTTCTTTAGCAAAGAGACATGAAAAACATTATGAGCTTTAGTGCTAGCAGGCAATGCAAGTCTATATGCAACTGGCCCTATTCTTTCAAGCACTTCAAATGGCCCACAATATCTAGGTGATAGCTTGGCACAGCTCCCAAGCTTCAAGGAACTCTTCCTTGATCTTACTCTAAGATACACATGATCCCCAACATTGAATTCCCTATGCATTCTGTGTTTATCTGCATAGCTTTTGTGTCTATCCTGGGCTGCTTTTAAATTTTGTCGGATCTTTACAACCTCTTGCTCCATTTCCTTAAGCAATTCTGGCCCAAGTACAATTCGGTTCACTGGATTGTCCCAAGTCACGGGTGTCCTACACCTTCTGCCGTACAAAGCCTCATATGGACTCATTCCCAATGATTCTTGATGCCCATTATTATATGCAAACTCTACCAGGTGTAAATAATCCTCCCACTTGGATGGCTTGTCCATTACATACATGCGGAGCATGTCTTCAAGTACCTGATTTACTCTTTCTGTTTGCCCGTCTGTTTGAGGATGGTACGCGGTGCTAAAGTTCAACTGTGTACCCAAATCTGCAAAGAGAGCTTTCCAAAAATTGGAAGTGAACTTGGTATCCCTGTCAGAAATTATTGCCTTAGGCAACCCATGTAATCTAAAAATTTCCTTCATGAAAATATCTGCAATGGCATCGGCTTTATGTGTGGACTTAACCGGTATAAAATGTGCTGCCTTGGTTAACTTGTCCACCACAACCATGATGGAATCATGTTGTCTCTTAGTCATTGGCAATCCTGTAATAAAATCCATGGAAATTATTTCCCATTTCCATTCTGGAATTTGCACTGGGTGCAATAAACCTGCTGGGTGTTGGTGTTCAACCTTTACCTGCTGACATTCCATGCACTTAGAGATGCATTCAGCAACGTCCTTCTTCATACCTGGCCAGAAATAATATTTTCTTGCCGTAGCAATTGTTTTCTGATATCCTGGGTGACCAGAGTATGGAGCTTTATGGATCTCATCCATAACCATTCTCCTCAAACCTGCCGCATTTGGAATATAGACCCTATTCTTATAAGTAAGAAGTCCTCCTTCTTCCAAATGATAGCCCTCATACTTCCTTTCAATGTTTTGCTGCTGCAATTTGCTCTTTATCTGCTCATACACTTCATCCTCAACCATATGGTTAACAATCTGCTGCCTCAAATTTGGTTGGCAAGTGCTAAGCGCTGCCACATACATTTCATGTACCTTCCTGCTGAGTGCATCAGCCACCTTGTTTTCTTTCCCTTTTATGTGTTTGATCTCGAAATCAAATTCACACAAAAATTCCAACCATCTAGCTTGCCTAGCATTTAACATTGGCTGATCAAACAAGTACTTCAGACCACAATGGTCTGTCCTTAACTCGAATTTTCTTCCCATTAAGTAATGCCTCCACATCTTCAAGGCATGTACTATGGCTGCAAGTTCTATATCATGAGTAGCATAGTTCTTCTCATGCTCCTTCAACTTTCTTGACTCATAGCATATCACGTGGTTGTCTTGCATAAGAACTCCTCCAAGTCCTTGATTGCATGCATCGGTACACACCACAAAGTCCTTTTCCGGGTCTGCAATCTTCAGAATGGGTGCACTTGTAAGAAGATTCTTCAACCGCTGAAAACTTTCTTCACATCTTGGTGACCATTCAAACTTTATCCCCTTCTTTTGCAAAGAAGTGATCGGGTTAGCAACCTTGGAGAATCCCTCGATAAACCTCCTGTAGTAACCAGCAAGGCCCATAAAAGATCTCACATCAGTCACATTCCTTGGAGTTGGCCAATTCATAATGGCTTCAATCTTCTCAGGGTCTACAGATATTCCTTCGTCGGAGATGATGTGACCCAAATAATGAATTCTATCTTTATAGAAGTCACATTTACTCAACTTTGCATACAGCTTATGCTCCCTTAGTAATTGCATTGTCATTCTCAAATGTTCTTCATGCTCTTCTTCATTCTTAGAATAGATGAGAATGTCGTCTAGGAATACAAGAACAAACTTGTCCAAATACTTGCTAAAAACATTATTCATGAGACACATGAATGTAGCTGGTGCATTTGTGAGACCGAATGGTACCACTACAAATTCATAGTGTCCATACCTCGTTCTAAAGGCTGTCTTATGGATATCTTCTTCTTTGATTCTTACCTGATGGTAACCAGACCTCAAGTCAATTTTTGAAAATACCTTTGCTCCTCTCATTTGATCAAAAAGGTCATCAATTCGGGGCAACGGGTATTTATTCTTCACTGTGACTTTGTTCAACTGCCTGTAGTCAATACATAACCTGAGTGTTCCATCTTTCTTTTTCACAAATAGAACAGGTGCTCCCCACGGGGACACACTTGGCCTAATGTATTTCTTTTCCAGCAACTCTTGTAATTGCATTTTTAATTCTAGCAATTCCGGGGTACTCATCCTGTACGGTGTCTTGGACACTGGTGCCGCTCCTGGCACAAGCTCAATTGTAAAGTCAATGTCTCTCTTTGGAGGAAGTCCTGGAATCTCATCTGGAAAAACATCCCTGAATTCTTGCAATACATGATAGTCCTCCAGCCTAAGAGTTTCACTCTCTGCTGCCTCTAAAACGTGAGCTGCATACAGTTGACATCCCTTCCTACAGAACTTCTTCAGTTGCATGGCTGAAACCTGTCTAACAGAAGTCACCTTTGGAATGCCTTTTACAACCCTCGGGTTTCCTTCTTCGTCCATGCATTCAAATGTCTTATTGTAGCAGTCAAGTTTAACCCTGTGTGCTTCCAACCAATCCATTCCAATGAGAATATCATAGGAACCAAGTGGCAAAATATTCAAATCTGCATAAGTGAATAGCCCATCCATCTCTAATGGACATTTCTCTACTATTTCGCTAACTTTTCTCTTGGTTCCAGTGGCTAGTTGAACTAACCAAGATTTACTATGCTTTAATTTCTTGAAAGCACAAATCTCAACAATTCTAGGAGTGACATAACTGTGAGTAGATCCAGGATCAATCAAAATAGAAACAGATTGCTTAGCAACCTTACCTTCAACTTCAACCACAGTTGACTGATGATCTGCCTGGCGGTCTTCTACTGCTGCATAGATCCTAGGGATTGTCCTTGCCACCTGACCCACAGTTCCAGCTCCTTGGATGTTGTGAACTTGATTTGCATTCCCATTCCTATGTGGACAGTTCCTAAGCATGTGGTCTCCTCCACAACCCCAACATTGAAGTGGTTCTCTTGGCTCCTTTGGATCTCTTGGCTTGTCTCCCATCATCCTAGTTGGCTTAGTCACAACCTGTGATGGTTGCCTTTGCTGATTCCGGAATTGAGGAGGCTTGAACCCCTTCTTCCTTTGATCAAACTTCTCATTTTTCTTATCCTTCCATGCCTTATGGAATTCTGGTTTGCTTCTGTTTTGATCAAAGCAATACTTGGCCTTTCTTATGGTCTCCTCTAGAGTCCGAGGTTCATCAAACTCAATTCTATCTTTATACGACTGGGGCAGTCCACTTAGGAAACGCTGAATTTTCACCTTATCATCTCGAATATACTTAACATACCTCAGCAGCTCCAAGAACTTGTTTGCATATTCTTCCATGGTCGATTGTCCCAATCTCAGCTCATGGAACTCTTTGATCTTATCATCATAGTACCTATCCGAGAGGTACTTCTGCTTGAAGTATTTCGTGAACTGCTTCCACACGATCTTCCTTTCGTTGATCTTCTTCACTTGCCTGGTGTGTTCCCACCATATAGATGCTCTTCCATTCAAGTTGAAGATGGCTACCCTTGCTTTCATATTTCCTGAGTAGTCTTGGACTTGGAAATATTTTCTCATCCCAAGAAGCCAAGCTTCAGCTTCTTGACCAGATTTTACCTCTCCGTCAAATGTAGGAGGTTTTGCCTTCTTAAATTCCCCATGTGAACTGTTCTTGTAGTGTTTCTTCCTCTTACTCATGTGAGATGAAGAGCTTGAACCCTCAATGGATTCTTCAGAGTCAGATGACTCATTGGGAGATATTTCTGGACTATACGTTCTGTCTGTAGAAACTCCTCTTGGGCTACTGGCCCTCTTACGGGAATTTCTTCTAGAGCTGCTCCCACCCCTTTCTGGATTTGTTATCTGATGCCCAGAGTTTATTTGCCTTTGGATGTCTGTTAAACTCTGCAGCATGGCTGCATTCAGCTGATTTTGTTCTTCCTGAGCTTTAATCATCCTTTCATTATCTTCCCTATAGCTTTGCAATTCCACCCTTAGGCTTCTCATGGTGGCTGCAACATCTGGAGGGGTCTCTTGATTTCTTCTCCCATTAGATTCTGTTTCAGCATTCTCAACCTGTATGTTCTCCCCCATGGCATCTGTCTCAGGTTCATAGGGATCCTGTGCATCATTCATGATGTGCATTTTCTTGGCCCAACCAAGATCCAAAATTTTTTCCACTGTATTATTTAGAGTGTTATCCTGCTGTAACTGTGACTCTCTGAAATGTGTTCATCAACACAATTGTTAGCTGCATTACATTCTCAGAATTCACAAATTACTTCATGCACGGGGAAAAATGCCATACTAACAACTTGTCAAATCACAACAATGAAATATGAGGGGAGAAGAAAAAGGGGGTCAAGGGGGCTTGCCCCCTTGTTTTTTTTTTTTTTTTTTTTTTTTTTAAGGAATCACGCCGCATCGGGCGGTTCGCGAATTCCTGCCGCAACGGGCAGTTCGCTGAATCCTGCCGCGATGGGCGGTTCACACACTGCTCCCGCAACTGCGGGGAGGTTCATTATATGCTCCCGTAATGGGCGGGGTGATATGCTGAAGGCTTCCGCAATGCGGGCCGGTTCACTGTGTATTCCCGCGACTGCGGAGAGGTTGGCTGAATGCTGCCGCAATTGCGGGGCGGTTCGGCGACGGCTTCCGCAATTGCGGAGCAGTTCGCCGAACGCTTCCGCAACGGCGGGGCGATCTGCCGAGCGGAGCCATTCGGCGAAGGCTTCCGCAGTTGCGGAACGATTCGCCGAAGTCTTCCGCAGTTGCGGAACGATTCGGCGAACTCTTCCGCGTTTCGGAACGATTCGCCGAAGTCTTCCGCAGTTGCGGAACGATTCGGTGAACTCTTCCGCGTTTCGGAACGATTCGCCGAAGTCTTCCGCAGTTGCGGAACGATTCGGTGAACTCTTCCGCGTTTCGGAACGATTCGCCGAAGTCTTCCGCAGTTGCGGAACGATTCGCGGAATCCTTCCGAAATTTCGGAAGAGAATTCCTTCCGCAATTTCGGAAGAGAATTCTCTCCGAAAAATTCCGACACTTAGAAAAATTTTTCATTTAAACAAAAATTTTCTCCGCTGTTTCGGAGCCATTGGCTGAATTCTTCCGCTGTTTCGGAGCGGTTCGCGGAATCCTTCCGAAATTTCGGAAGAGAATTGCTTCCGCAATTTCGGAAGAGAATTCCTTCCGCAATTTCGGAAGAGAATTCCTTCCGAAAAACTTCCCTTCGCAAATTTTTGGAAAAATTCTCGGAACGCTTCCGAAATTTCGGAACGATTCGCCGAATGCTTCCGCTGTTTCGGAAGGCATTCGGGAATTCCTTCCGAAACAGTCTTAAACCAAAAATTTCCAGAACAGACTTAAAACGGAAATTTTCAAAAACAGACTTAGGAAATTTAAAATCTTCCCTTGTAATTTCTATCAGTTTTGGCCCATAGAGGCCCAATGCTGCAACGCAGCTCTGATACCATTCTGTCACGTCCCCTCCCATCCAACAAGCTAGATGGAGAGGATCGTGACGGTTGAACCGGGCATCCAGCCCCATATATTGAAATCAAACATTCAAATTGAAGAATAAATATGCATACACATTCACATAATACATAAGAGAGATATGAAGATGCATAATTATCAGAAATCACAGCGGAGTAATAAGAATTTCACATCCATCATACATTTAAGATGTTCATCAAATGATAATTGCCAATTTACACAAGAGAATACTTATCTCAATAAGGCAGTCCCACGCAACTGGCTATGCAACTGCAACGTTCCACCCAACCGTAGGCCAGTGTGCTCCTCAATCTTTCGGCACCACTGCCACCCCCGAGCTGGGCATGATCTCTACAAGGAACCAGGGAACAACAGACTCACACATAGCCAAACATACACCAAAATGAGCCAAGCCAATCTACAATTGGGTTTATCAGGCTGCTAGGAGATGGGAAGGAAGAATTGCTAAGCTAGTGAGCTCAACCACAGAGCTATGGGTACCCCTCCCAGATCTATTCAGCTTGGCACTCACAATGCCTACACACCCAACACCAGGAAGTATTCTCTTCACTGCCACACAGTCCCTCAAGCCATACCTTCCTCTCTAGTGCTCTCAGGGTGTGCATAGAAAAGTAGCCAGCCCTCTTGATCTTCTTGAGAGGATATTCCCTACACTAGGTTTATCAAGCTAATTCTGTCCACTACCATTCCAGTTTCTTGCTTACAGGTTCAAATCAAAACCAGGATGCACACAACAGCAAACTACACTTGCTGAGCATGAGAAAACGTTTCCAACAATGGGATATATGAGATGGGGTTTCCTGGACTTTAGAAAAACGTGGGTAGACTCAAAACATGTTGGCACTTGGAAAATTCGACTGGGGAAACAGAACCCATTTCAGAAAAACGCCCCAGGGGCAAAAACGACCTCCCTACAGTCTTCCGCAGTTGCGGAACGATTCGGTGAACTCTTCCGCGTTTCGGAACGATTCGCCGAAGTCTTCCGCAGTTGCGGAACGATTCGCGGAATCCTTCCGAAATTTCGGAAGAGAATTCCTTCCGCAATTTCGGAAGAGAATTCTCTCCGAAAAATTCCAACACTTAGAAAAATTTTTCATTTAAACAAAAATTTTCTCCGCTGTTTCGGAGCCATTGGCTGAATTCTTCCGCTGTTTCGGAGCGGTTCGCGGAATCCTTCCGAAATTTCGGAAGAGAATTGCTTCCGCAATTTCGGAAGAGAATTCCTTCCGCAATTTCGGAAGAGAATTCCTTCCGAAAAACTTCCCTTCGCAAATTTTCGGAAAAATTCTCGGAACGCTTCCGAAATTTCGGAACGATTCGCCGAATGCTTCCGCTGTTTCGGAAGGCATTCGGGAATTCCTTCCGAAACAGTCTTAAACCAAAAATTTCCAGAACAGACTTAAAACGGAAATTTTCAAAAACAGACTTAGGAAATTTAAAATCTTCCCTTGTAATTTCTATCAGTTTTGGCCCATAGAGGCCCAATGCTGCAACGCAGCTCTGATACCATTCTGTCACGTCCCCTCCCATCCAACAAGCTAGATGGAGAGGATCGTGACAGTTGAACCGGGCATCCAGCCCCATATATTGAAATCAAACATTCAAATTGAAGAATAAATATGCATACACATTCACATAATACATAAGAGAGATATGAAGATGCATAATTATCAGAAATCACAGCGGAGTAATAAGAATTTCACATCCATCATACATTTAAGATGTTCATCAAATGATAATTGCCAATTTACACAAGAGAATACTTATCTCAATAAGGCAGTCCCACGCAACTGGCTATGCAACTGCAACGTTCCACCCAACCGTAGGCCAGTGTGCTCCTCAATCTTTCGGCACCACTGCCACCCCCGAGCTGGGCATGATCTCTACAAGGAACCGGGGAACAACAGACTCACACATAGCCAAACATACACCAAAATGAGCCAAGCCAATCTACAATTGGGTTTATCAGGCTGCTAGGAGATGGGAAGGAAGAATTGCTAAGCTAGTGAGCTCAACCACAGAGCTATGGGTACCCCTCCCAGATCTATTCAGCTTGGCACTCACAATGCCTACACACCCAACACCAGGAAGTATTCTCTTCACTGCCACACAGTCCCTCAAGCCATACCTTCCTCTCTAGTGCTCTCAGGGTGTGCATAGAAAAGTAGCCAGCCCTCTTGATCTTCTTGAGAGGATATTCCCTACACTAGGTTTATCAAGCTAATTCTGTCCACTACCATTCCAGTTTCTTGCTTACAGGTTCAAATCAAAACCAGGATGCACACAACAGCAAACTACACTTGCTGAGCATGAGAAAACGTTTCCAACAATGGGATATATGAGATGGGGTTTCCTGGACTTTAGAAAAACGTGGGTAGACTCAAAACATGTTGGCACTTGGAAAATTCGACTGGGGAAACAGAACCCATTTCAGAAAAACGCCCCAGGGGCAAAAACGACCTCCCTACAGCCCCCAAAACGTGGCCCTTCACTCCCAGACTACTGTATATGCAAAAACGAACTCCCAGGCATGGGAAGATGCAAGATTTTGCTGAAAAACGTGAAGAGAATGACCCAGATAGCTCCCACTGCGTGAATGAATGAAGACTGCCTATTCCCCATGGCTTTGGGCACCATTTCGTGGGTGGTTTCTTGCCCCACAAGCAAAAACACGATTTTCCAAGTTGATGGCTTGCCCATGCACGAAAATGGCTTGCCCATACTCTTTCATTCCCAAGGCATTAACTGCCTTAACCAATTTCTTGGAAGAATTAAATGATTGGGTACATGAGACAAAATGGGTAGTTGGTGGTTTATGGGTTTCCCCATTGACACATGGATTAATACCATTGGCTCAAGGGTTTGAATAGTTTCCCTCCCTTTTCCTTGTAGAACCATGCCCCTTCTCTTTTGTTGCATTGCATAGCTAGTTGTGGGTATTTTGCATTAAAATTCATATTTACATGATGTCTTATATACATTGTGCCCATCTCGCACAAGAACCATAGGCATCTATTTTAATTGCCGATACATAAACGTTAAATCAATGGTGGGGCCTTGGCCTTGAGCTCCTCACCATGATTAAGTTACAATATTTACATCATTTACAAAGGGGGTCAAAATGGGGACGTGACAGCATCTCTCCCCAAGTGCAGCTTCTCCACGTTGTTGCCCTCATCCATCAATGTCCTCCAGCCGCACCCACTCCATTGCCTACGCGCTCCACCACCTCCGTGCTGCCCTTCACTTCCATCCTCGTCCTCCCCTTCGCGCCTCCTCCCTGCTCGCCAAACACCGCAGCTCCACGCCCCTCCACCTCTGCTCCTCCTCGTGCCCTCTCTTCCGCTTAACCCCGTGCCTCTCCCCTCCTCTCTGCCGGTGCTCCTCTCCCCACCAACACCGTCCCTCCCATTATTGCGTCATCCCTACCTCCCTCCCTCTCCATTCCCCTCTGCACTCTTCCACCGCCGCCTCCCCACTATCACTTCCTGCCATTCCCAACGACCTGCATACATTCAAAACACACAAAAATTAATAATAAATTTTTATTATTATATTTTTTTCATACATAATAAAATTATTATAATTTAAATAATAATTATTGTATTAATATATATAATAAATTATTATTATAATTTAATAATATTTATTGTATTATTTTATCCCTAACCCTAACTCTTATCCTTTCTCCAAAGATTGATTCCAAATATTCACCTCCCCACACCAGGTCAAGAACCATGGCCGAGTTACGAGACCGACTAGAAAAATTAGAAAAAGACCAAATTAGAGATTCAAAAATCGTCAAAGGTCTAAACTCTAGAATGGACAAACTTGAGAAAATGTTTCAAGAAGATTTAAAGGAAGAGATGAAAAATAACAATGTCATGCTTAAAAAAGAAATCAAAGATGAAGTTGTTCTAGTACTAGAAAGAAGGTTGAGTGAAAAATTTGACACTCTGAACAAAAAACAAAAAGACTTGGATGACAAAATGAGTGCTATGACTCAAAACATAAACACCATAACCCAGAACTTGAGCACCATGACGCAGAACCATAATATATTAATGGAAGTGTTACAAAGACTAACGCCTAAGACAGACCAAGTCAGCAGTCCAGACATGCTAGATGCCTCATTTCATATTTTCACACAGGAAGCACTTGCCAAGAATCAAGAAGAATTGCAAAAAGAAATAAAGATTAACAATGCGACGATTAAGCAAGAGATAGAAACAAAAGTACTGCCAGATATGGGGGCATGATTAAACAGCCAAATAGAAGCTATCAGTAAGATAGTAGAGAATAAAAAAGATAAAAATCACCGCCAACAACGAAGTAGTTCAAATATGTCACTTACATCATCCAGTAGTTCCGATCCACCATCAAACCATAAAGCAAAAGGGAATCAATATCACCCTTACATAGTGTACCCACCTAAGGCAAAAATAGAGTTGTCGAAATACAATGGAAGTGAAGACCAATGCATTGCTTGGCTAAACAAAGTAGAAGAATACTTCAACATTTACAATATTCAATCTGACAAGGAGAAGGTGAAATATGCGTCAATGCATATGGAAGGGTACGCCTATAATTGGTACTTATGGTAGAAGAGAGACAATTTTGCCTACACCTGGAACTTGTTCAAAAATGATTTTTTTAATAGGTTTCAAGGTATCAAATAAGATGAATTTTTCAGTAAACTTACCAGATTACAACAAGTTGGAAGTGTTGAGGAATTCACACATCAGTGGGAATCCTTATCGACACGAGTATTTGGGTTGTCTGACAAACAAAGACTCAAAACCTATTTAGGAGGTCTTAAACCGTACCTCCAAAAATAGTTAAAGTTACATGACATACCTAATATAGAGGTAGCAACACATAAAGCAAAAGCCGCAAAACGCAAATTGAAAGGTATAAAAACAAGAGGTGATAACCATTATCGACAAGAAAAAGAGACACAATGTAGGTACTGTGCAGATACTTGGTCACCCGGCCATCGATGCCACAAAACTCAATCATATACCTATGAAATGGAAAATAGATCAAAGTCATCTAATAGTTACTCTGATAATAGAAAAAAGAAGAAAAACATGTCGTCGATGCGGTGATGATTGGATCCCAGGCCATAAATGTAGGAACAATCGAACAATACAGTGAAAAATCATCAATGGACAGGAAGTGCAAGTCTCTACACAAGAAATCACGTCCGATTCTAATACCAACACTGAATCTGAATGAAGGACGACATTAGGAAAATACTCAAGCTTTGAGGACAAAGCTTTCCAAAAGGGGAAGGCAATGTTATGAATATTTAATTAATATTGTTATTTATATATTAAATAGATTATTAGGTTAATAAGCGAAAGGGCGTAACCCTTCGCTATTCTTGATCAAGCCCTATAAAGGTGAGCTTATTGTAACTTTATCACCATCAATCAATATATTATTATCATTTATCTCAAATATGGAAGACGGTCTCGCTTCTTAACCCTTAACCGGACACGGTTAACTTAGTGAACAGATACGTTCACTGCAACAAAATCCTCACAAGTAAAATAGTTGAAGTATCTATAGACACACTAAATGAAGAGTTTGAGGTTGAATAAAAAAGGGGATATATAAGCATATGAAGAAACACCACAAGAAGGGAATAAAAATGAAGATGAATCTAAGGATCTACTTAACTTACTTAACTCACTAGAACCACATGTTGAAGAGTCAAAGAAATAATAACCAATAACTAAGGTTGCATCACATTGCCTCCCATGCCACCATGATAAACAATAGACATCAAGGGAATTTGGGAGCTTCAACAAACATGTAACCAAAAAGGAAACCAGTATGAAGTCACATGGAGGACTAAAAGCAATGCAAGGAGATATCAGAGTAACACAGTGGCAACATGGAACCAAAGGAGTAACCAAAATCAAGATCGAGGTGGGAAGGAAGCAGTTGGACTACGTGTCCACATTTCATTAGCATGGATGGATGCTTTCCCTTGGTACCAATTGGATACATTGCTTAGTAGATCATATTATGTGGTTTCCTCCCATGTTTCAAGGACAAACATGCAAAGGGGTTCAAATGTTATGTACCTAAGGAGTATAATATGGGGTACCTATGGAGGTAGCCAAGGGGGATATTGTATGTAATGTGACCATAATCATGGAATATGTGCACTTGGTAGTTGGTGGATAATAAATAATCCCACCAGCTAGTTATAATAAATAATATAATAATGAGGGGTATTTGGCATAGACACCAATAAATACTCATGAGAAAGTATAAATACATATGTCATTGTAATGAGATATGTTGGATGAATTGTAATGTAGCAGGCATTGCTTGTGGGGTGATTCCTTCCGTAAGGAGTAATTGATGGTGTTACCCTCCCTTAAGGATCTTTGTCTACATCTTGGTGTTATTCTTATGGTGATCGTATTTTGGTTATTTCTGAAGTATAAGGGTTCTATATCTTTGTTGTGATTCAATTTACGGGTAAGGATCACTACATACTATTTCCAAAATATTTCTTCATTATATAAGTGTTTTTTGTCTCTCTACTATTTTATAGATTTGTTCATGGAATTGGTCGAATATGATCAAATATTATATGATATTCTGGAAAAAACCCATCCATTCTTTTATCTTTGATGTTTAAGACCAAACTAGTTTGGTCCATCATCAGGATTGGAAAGATTATGAAGATAAAATTTCAATCAAAGGTGAATATTAGTATGATCAAAGCTATTAACCCATTAAGTGCCTGTTGGGTTCCAATCTACTGGTGTAAATTAGATCTTATATTTATGTCAATCCAGAGTTTGTAAGACTTAGAGGCATGTCCCAAATATAGAGATTCAGACCTAGACTTAGTTAAAAATTCAGTTTACTATGAAATAAATCTAATGGATACTAGAATGTTGTAAATAAGAAACGCAAAACCTTCCTTACAGAAGTAACTTCATTTGATTTCTTAATCTAATCAGCAATTCATGTGTGGAATACTCTGAAACTAAAAACATCTAAATCATGAAGGTAAGCTACAGTGCCTAATATCTTACTATTGAAGGTAGACAACCATCGATTTCTTTTACAAGAAAAACAATTCACAGTGCTTAGCTTATTTCAACAGTTCAACATCAAATAAAAGTAATTGGGATTGATTCTATAGTGTTTAATAATTCAAACTAAAAACTCATAACCCTACACGGTAACACAATCCTGTGCATCTATATATAATCCAATCCAATCTGCAATGCATAAACTGACAATCGAAATCAACTCTATAGAACACAATCAAAACATACCAATGCACAGTAATGGAGAAATGAGTGTGCAGGTTCAGCAAAGGGGGCCCTCCAATGCTTCACTCACACACACAGTAGAGACTACATATTTATCAAATCGTGTTCACAACATAGATGATATGTACCACTAATTTGAAAACGTAAATCTTTATTTCAGAATCATAAGTTTGTTGTCATTGCACGCCTATTACATTGCGAATCCTAGTATTTACAGAAATGGTCTTTCAAAAAATTAAACACTACAACAACTAGTAATATTAAATTTCATCCCCCTAATATCTCTACCATCCATGAGTTTGTTCTTCAGATCCATGAAAATAGACCAGAATGATCCAAATCGTAATTGTCCTTGTTTTTGTGTTAAGTGGCAACGCTGGAAAATTAATTTAAGTAGTGTTGACTTGCCACTTGTAAAACCTGTATCAAAAAGTTGTTAGAAATTCATCCATCCTGGGGCATCGAGGATCCTCCTCTATCTTTCAATTCGTGCCCAGCTGGTCTACAAGTATCCAACCTAGGAGCAATTATGGGAAGTCAATTAATCCTGTAATTTATTTAAAATCTCAATTTAAATGCTTTAAAAACTGCATAATTCAATTTATTTAAGAGCAACAACAATTTATACCTTTGATAAACGAATGCCAAGGTTCTATGGATGAAAATGAGGATTTTATGGCAATGTATGAAGGATAATGGGGCTAGCTGAAGGATTTATAAGGAAAAATAGGTATCAAAATAGTGACCAACATCTCCCCCAAGAGGAATCCATTGCATGACCCCATGCACAAAACTGTCTCCAAAACTGAATTTGCATATTCCCATGCACAAAATTGTTGTTGTATTGCTGCTACTCATCATCTGACATATCTCCTATCTGTGATGATGCATCTATACTAGCTCGAGCTGCATAAAGGACCCTTAATCTCTGATATTTTTCTTTATAAGTCTTCTTTGCTGATACCATTTGTATGAATGTTTAGAGATTTTCATCTTTTGAACTTGAAGCTTCCTATTTTTATCCTTTAATTTCTCATTCACCAGTTCTAATTCCTTTACCTTCAATTTTAACTTCTCAATCTTTTTGCTATTTTTGGAAAATTTCTTCTTTTTTGTTAGGATATTCCTATACTCCATCCTAGTCCCACCAGTATTTTGATCATTTACATTTTTAGTCATGCATGCACCTTTTAGGGTTTGCATGCATTCTAGGGTTTGCATGCATTTTGCATGCATCCCAGTCATCAGTCCAGCACCTAGCCCTCAGTTAGCCAGCCCCCAGGAGCTTCTCACTATTCAGTTTTATCCCTCCAGTTGCTTAATGCGACCTTCTTCCTTGATTTTAGGGAGCAACTCGCCCTCCTTCACCTACCAGCCCAGTTGTCACTCAGTTACACTTAGTTACACTCAGTTACAGTCAGTTACACTCAGTTACATTCAGTTACACTCAGTTACATTGAGTTACACTCAGTTACACCTACCAGAGTTAGTTTGACTGATGGTTGACAGTTACTTGAGCATTGATGACTCCACTCATGATGATGAAGACTTCCAGTTGCGCTCCGATGATCATGAGGACACCTAGTTGTGCTCCGATGACACTCCAGTGATCCTTTGATCACTCCATGAAGGCTAATTCGAATTGCCACCTTAGGCATTCGAATTCCTCATGCATTGTATTATTTATATGTCCATTTGTGATTAATAATTTAGTATGACCGAAGTATTATTGCTTCTATCTGAGTTCTACTGTACCATATTATTCTGTTGCTCATTATACTGCATGTATCACTCTTCTTCTATTTTCTTGCTTAATCATAATTATTCTCTTGTGAGATACATCATCTCTTAGATCTGCTGTGAGGATTTTCACATGGTATCAGAGCATGTTGAGAGTATTGTTTATCTCCATTCTTGAGAGTTTTTTGCAGGTTATTACCAAGATTTCGAGTGCAGCAGTTGCAGCAGTTTCTGCATTTTTGCAGCAGTATCAGTTGCAGTTATTCTATATTGTTTTTGCAGGTCCTCTACAGCTTCAATGTATTCATTAGGAATTACTTCTCTTGATCCACTCAACTATGATGAATGGAAACCAAGAATGATAGCAGACTTGAAGATCCATGATCTTTTTTATTGTTATTTTGAAAGAGAGTTCGAATCCCCTGAAGAGAAGATTGACTGGTTAAATAAAAGAGACATGCACTTTGCAGCAATAATGTTTTCTTTGTGTGCATACCAGAGATTCCAATTCAAATACCGTGATGGTGTTGAAATTCCAAGAGAGTTATGGACTCCAAAAGAGATATGGGCTCACCTGGATGGAAAATTTGGCAGAGAGAATGAAGGACTTGGTCCCAACCCATTCGAAAGAAAACAAAGTGATGCATTCGCTCCTCTTGATGGTCTCTCAGATCATGAACCAGTATCATCTCATATTGAAGTTGTTGACAAAGAACTTGCAGATTCTCCGCTCATGCTCAAACTTTCTTCTCTTTCTGTGCCAACTCACACTCTAGATATTGCAGAAGGTCCTAAATCCTCTCTTGCACCAGAGTCTGTTGGTTTGCATCATGATCACATGATTATTTCAGAGGTTAAATCAGCTAATGGAGGTAATGCATTCGCTCCTCTTCAGCAAACATCTCTTTTATACTACTATATGATCATAAATTCATGCTTTCAGAAGGTCATTGAAGAATATGGCCATTGCCATTCGCTTGGGATAATTTCTCATGCATCTACTGGTTTTGATCTCACCTCTCATGGTTCAAAGGAGATCTCAAGAAGCCATGATTCAAGTCTTGTATCTAATTTGGGTTCTAAGCAAATTCTGCTTGGGAAAATTTCTCATGCATATGATAGTTTTGATCTCATCCCTGCTGGTTCAAAGGAGATCTCAAGAAACTGTTTTGAAAGTCTTAAATCTGATTTTGATTTCAAGCAAACATGTAATAGTTCTTTTTGGCATAATCTCACCCATGGTGGTTCGAAGGAGAAGACAAAGGACTATATGCACATTCAAAAATTTGATCCTACCTCAGCTGGTTCGAATCACAGGTTCAAGGATCATTCTAATACTGTTGGATTTGTTCTCATCACATTCGATCTGAAGAGCAAGTACAAGCACATGATTTTTGAGCATGATCCACTTCTTCCCAAGAAGAAGATACCTCCAGACATATGACCAAGCATCACACATTCTTGAGTTTGGAGCTTTTATTTTTTATGTGTGCCTTACAGTCTATTTTTTGAGGAGGGGGTATGTTTCCCATGAAATTTTCCCACTTCCTTGGTTTATTGATTGTTATTATTCATTGTATTGGGTGACCTTTGGTCTTAGTTACCAGGGCCCAGGATGGATTAAGGGGGGGTGTTAGGATATTCCTATACTCCATCCTAGTCCCACCAGTATTTTGATCATTTACATTTTCAGTCATGCATGCACCTTTTAGGGTTTGCATGCATTCTAGGGTTTGCATGCATTCTAGGGTTTGCATGCATTTTGCATGCATCCCAGTCATCAGTCCAGCACCTAGCCCTCAGTTAGCCAGCCCCCAGGAGCTTCTCACTATTTAGTTTTAGCCCTCCAGTTGCTTAATGCGCCCTTCTTCCTTGATTTTAGGGAGCAACTCACCCTCCTTCACCTACCAGCCCAGTTGTCACTCAGTTACACTCAGTTACACTTAGTTACACTCAGTTACAGTCAGTTACATTCAGTTACACTCAGTTACATTGAGTTACACTCAGTTACACCTACCAGAGTTAGTTTGACTGATGGTTGACAGTTACTTGAGCATTGATGACTCCACTAATGATGATGAAGACTTGCAGTTGCGCTCCGATGATCATGAGGACACCTAGTTGTGCTCCGATGACACTCCAGTGATCCTTTGATCACTCCATGAAGTCTAATTCGAATTGCCACCTTAGGCATTCAAATTCCTCATGCATTGTATTATTTATATGTCCATTTGTGATTAATAATTTAGTATGACCGAAGTATTATTGCTTCTATCTGAGTTCTACTGTACCATATTATTCTGTTGCTCATTATACTGCATGTATCACTCTTCTTCTATTTTCTTGCTTAATCATAATTATTCTCTTGTGAGATACATCATCTCTTAGATCTGCTGTGAGGATTTTCACATTTTTCATCTCTATTGAAGGCTGCTCGGAAATAGTGTCCATTCCAGCTTCTTCTTCTTAATTCTCCTGTCTTGAATACTCTTTCCCTTCTTTTTCTATAACTTGTTGTTCGAAGCCAGGAGAAATGATGGCTGCATCCTCATCTTTCTCTGTGACTTGCTGCTCAAAGACTAGAGAAATGATGGTTGCATCCTCATTATCTTGCTCTTCTCTGTCAGTTGGAGTCTTTTCAATTGTTTGAACATCTTTAATATTCACCTCTTCACCATGTTGTCCAATCTCACCTGCTGGAATTTCCTCTTGACCTTCCAAAGATTGAATGTATTCATAATATTTTTGTTGTACTTCATCATCTTTTTCCAGTGTTTGCTTCTTCTTAGCTTGCTGACGTTTTCTTGATTTTGTTGATGTATATGTAACTTCGGAATGTATTTCATATATGTATATTGTACTCCTATAGAGATGGTATTATTCCTCTATACGGAAGTGTTTGTATTCCTATAGAGATGTTATTATTCCTCTATACGGAAGTGTCATCATTTATATTGTAAGTGTCGTAACTTATACTTGATGGGTTATTAGACCACCTTGTTGGGCTCAGCCCTGTATAAGTCATGTGGGTCGAAGGGTTATTAGACCACCCTATTGGGGGTCGGCCATGTGGGTCAAAGGGTTATTAGACCACCCTATTGGGTCTCGGCCCAGTCAGCATTGTGTTATGTGTTTAAGTTGAGGCCGACCTAGTAAAGGTTATTAGGCAAGTCAAGTATAAATAGAGTGAGGGAGGCACTCTATTTGATTCTTCTATTCTCACACACACTCTTTGGAGAGTGGTGCACTTGTGGAGGAGGAGAAGCTGCTGCTAGGAGATGTCTATCTCTTATGCTTGGGTTGTATCATTGCTCTATCTATCTCTGAGGAAGTTATTGGGGTTTTTCACCTTTATGGTTTTCTCCAAGTAAACTATGTGTCTCTTGTGTGCTTGCATTATTGTGTCCATGATCGATATACTGTAGATATGTTGTACATGTTGTTCTCTCAGTTAAGATCCTAGATCAGATTGAAGTAAATTCTGAAAAACTAACATGGTATCAGAGCTAGCCTAAAAGAAGGCATGGTATGGCATGTATGACACTTGTTGCACTTGTGATGCTAGGGCTTGATATAGCAAAAACCAATCATCGTAGAACTTTCGCTATAAATCTATTTTGGCGGAGTTTTCAGATCTGAAGCTTTTACAGGTCGAATATAAGATCCTCATGTACCTTGTGTCCAAAGGACAACTTCTAATTCGTTGTACTTTGTGTTTTATGATCTGTACAATATAGGGTTTCTGCCTCTTCTAGATCTGAGTCATAAATAGGTGACCTAGGAAACAAGGTCATAACTTGGGCTAGGAAGCTCCAAATGAAATTTCGTAAAAATTCACAGGTAGTGCATGGACTGTACTTTCTCAGGTTCAAAGGCTGAAACTGAACCAGTGACACGTGGAACGCCGTACAAGTTCGCTCTCCTGGTTTATCCCATAAACAGGTCATGTTTCTACACTTGGAATAACTCTCTCTCAAAGAATCCAATTGAGGTTAGACCTGTGGGGTTGGAAAGATGACAGGTCCGGATACCACAGATAGAAGTTTCAGACCCTGTGAATTCGTAATTTCGGAGTTACACCAGAAACAATCAGGTGCATATTTCTGTCAAAACAGAATTGGATTTTGAGCACCTTCATTCATGGCTCCAGGAATTAGGGTTTCGGAAAAAGTTGGAATTTTTGTAATCGGAGACCACGGCTGAATGCTACTCATCAAAATCAAAATTTAGAAACCAAGATCATATTTTTTGGTTGGGCAGAAGGCCGGGCTTGATGTTAGGAACCCATGTCTTTAATTTGTTAGTATATTGTTGTTGGACGCATATGCTTTGCAAGTCGTCCCGTAGTATTTGTTGATCCATAGTTTGTGTTATTGTTGTTAGCGCATATGCTTTGTAAGTCACCCATAGTTTTGTTGATCCATAGTTTGTATTGGCCCATGGTTTTGACTCATAGTATTGGTGCCTAGACTTAGCCCATGGTTTGTATTGACACATAGTATTGACCCATGGTACTGGTGCCTAGACTTAGTATATAAGTGTGTGTTGAGGCCTATGAAGGCACCGTGAAGTTAATTGTATTGAGCTTTCTCAAAGGAGGCTGCCCCCTCGAAGTGGCCCATGATCAATATAAAAGTGATTCTAAGTTCTATTATTTATGATATCTCATGTATTTGCATTAATTAATTATTGTAGGTTCTTCACATCTGGTATCAGAACACTTTCTTGGGCTCGCTGGGTGAAATTTCTGCCAAATTTTTTTTTCGCATCTGTTGTAGGTTCGGATTTGGAAATAATCCCTATCTGCTTAACTGTGGGAAGTACTTGGGCATAAGCCCTAAAACTCATTGTGAGGAGTACCACAGGAACCCCGAAGTAGCTGGTCCATTGAGAGGACCTACCAGTGAAAAGGGCAACGACCCCTACCTGATTGACTAGTTCCCACCCGTGAGGTAAACCAAGAGTTGTCATTTGTGGCAAAGAGGTTATCAGTTTTACCTGATCCGTAGAGTGAGGGGTACTACCCCAATACGCAAGTTGTCAAACAACATTGGTGGCCGAGTGAAACCCCTGAACTGTTAGGAAGCCGCACATACCTAGGGTCCATATCTATTTTCAGTTGAACTGTTGTCGATCACTGCTACATCGTTTCAGATCCAGCCGTTTCAGATCTCTTTCAGATCCAGCCTTTTTCGATCCATTCGGCGCCGTTTCAGATCCCTCTGTTTCTGCTCACTTCTGGGCCGTTGCAAATCTATCTATTTCAGATCCCTTCCAAGCTGTAGCCACAGTCGCTCCATTCTAAAAAAAAAAAATCCCTCTATTTCTGCTCACTTCCGGTCCGTTGCAGATCTATCTATTTTAGATCCCTTCCGAGCTGTAGCTGCTCCATTCTGGAAAAAAAAAAAGTATAAAATTCAGTTTCTTCTCCATATCTCTCTTGTTTTAACTCTGTTTCCCTTGAAAGTTCTCTGACACCCCTGCAATCCCATTCTGCATATTTCATTCCTGAGGACCCTATCCCACATTCCACTTCCCAACACCCGAAATCTCACATTTGTCTATTTTTAGGGTTTGCCATAACTTCTTCGATTTTCACCCTATCGCCTTCAAATTTTACCACAGAGTTTCTTTTCTAACTCTGCTTCTTTGTCCCTCTCTGCCAAATTTTCTCATTCTTTCACCCTACTTCTGAAATCTCCCTTTTCTGCTTTCTTGTCCTTTCAACAATGTCCAAAATCTAGTCAAACCCCAATTACCCATCAGATTTTTTCCCCAATCCAAATTTCCCTTTACTAAATCAGCTTATGTTTGTGTTTTTCTACCCATTCCAAAAAACAAAAACCCTGGTTATGGTTGTCACCCATGCAGGAGCACACACCATGGAGGAAGCACTTGCAGCCATCCAAATCAAACTCCAAGATATGGATGAAAAATTTCTCAGCCTCCATCTTCAGCATTCAGCCATGAACAATAACCAACAGCCAGAATCTTTTGCAGCCACCGGGTTCTCTTCTTCCAGCAATTTTCATGGGCCGAAGCTTGATTTTCCTCGCTTCAATGGTACTGATCCGACTGGATGGATATACCGAGCAGAACAATATTTCAGTCTGCATAATACTTTTGATGTCCAGAAAGTTCCACTTGCATCCTTTCATTTGGAACAGGAAGCCCTTCAATCGTACCGTTGGTACATCAAAGCTCATCCCGAGCCAAACTGGACAGATTTTTGCCAACTCCTTTTGCCATGATTTGGTCGTAGTGCTTGTGATGACTTCACAGGAGCACTCACTAAACTTCACCAAATGGGCACAGTGAGAGAGTATCAAACAGAATTTGAGAAACTGGTCAATCACACAGAAGGATTGTCTGATGAATTCTACAAAAGTTGTTTTATCAGTGGTCTCAAGGATGAAATCCGCTCAGAGGTCAAAATGTTCTGTCCCAACACAATGATGGAAGTCCTAGGGTTGGTTAAGTTGGCAGAGGAAAAGATCGCAGCTCAACAACGCTCCAAACCCACCTTTGTTCCCTTCAAAAATATGGGTTCCCAACGACCTCCCATCACGCTTGCTCCTCAACCAACTCCTATCAAGCATTTTTCTGAAACAGAGATGCAGGCACGCCAAGGAAATGGACTTTTTTATAATTGTGATGAGAAATTCACTCGGGGACATAGATGTGTTCAAAAAAATCTCTATCTCTTGGATGTGGATTCTCCGCTTGCCTCAGAACTTGGTGAAGAAGCTACAGATACAGTAGATGATCAGGTCGACATTCAACACCCACCTTTTGACACCCCATCTCAGGATGACCCACCCGAGATCTCTCTCCATGCTGTAACCGACGTCACCACCCCACAAACAATGCGGGTCATGGGATACTTCAAGCAGCTCCCTCTTACCATACTCATTGATTCCGGTAGCACTCATAACTTCATTGACCCTCGGATTGCCAAATAGGCTGATTGTTTTGTCCATCCTTGCTCCAACTTTGAATTCATGGTTGCCAATGGGGGCACCTTACCTTGCAAGGGGAAGTGTCACAATGTGTGTATCTCTATGTAATATTATAACCTACGCTCTGACATGTTTGCCTTGTCCTTAGGCAGATGTGATGTGGTTTTGGGTGTTGAATGGTTAAGCACACTTGGCCCCATCTTATGGGATTTTGCTGATCTTTGGATGCAGTTTTCAGTCAATGGGACAAGACACAAATTTATGGGCTTACAACCAAGGTCTCTCCGCATCATCAATTCACATCGCCTGGAAAAGATCCTTAAGAAGAATTCACATTGTGTCATTGCTCATCTCCATTCCCTTCATATGCACCCACCAATAGTCTCCACTACTTCCTTGGATAGATATGCAGGTGTCTTTGTTGCACCAGTGGGCTCGCCGCCTTCACGAGACCTTTCCAGTATGCATTTAGCTGCATCTACATCTCAGCAGGACATGATGGCTATTTTGCATGTAGTACAGAAGTGGCAGCCATCCCTATTGGGCAATTATTTCTGCATCAAGACTGATCTCCAGAGTCTGGAAACTTTCCTAGAACAATGGGTCTCCTCCCTAACACACCTGAAATGGGTTATCCAACTCATGGGTTATGACTATGCGACCACTTACCCAAAGGGGAAGGACAATATGGTGGAATATGCTCCTCCTCACACATTTGATGACCCAGTTTCTCTTACAGCTATTTCTCTGCTTGTTCCAAATTGGTTGCAATCTGTTCAATGGGGCTATCTCTTCTATGAACTCCATGCTTCTTCATCAGTAGGGCACTCTAGGTTCCTCAAAACATATGACCAGGAACAATGTAACTTCTTTTGGCAGGGACTCAAAATGACAATTCAACGAATGGTGGTTGATTGTGATACTTTCCAGGTCAACAAGGGTGAAACGACCCTCCTTTCGGGACTGCTCGAACCCTTGCCCATCCCTCCACATATTTGGACAACTATATCTATGGATTTCCTAGAAGCACTCCAGTGGTATAGTACCACATCTAAAAGGACACCATATGAAGCAGTCTCTGGACAGGCACCACCAATTCTTCTTCCATACACCTTCATCATCTCCCCAGTTCAGGCAATTGACTCAATTCTTCGAAACCGTGATCAGCTTCTCATTCTGCAGGACAATCTTCACATGGCAAGAATTCGACTGAAACAACAAGCCGATCAACACCGTTCTGAGCGCACTTTTCACATCGTTGATATGGTTCTTCTTTGTCTACAGCCTTCCACACAATCCTCCCTGAAACTCCAAAGGCGCCAGTGGCTCAAAATGCAACCCGAGGATGCTACAGGGGACCCACTCCTTCAGATTCTGCATCAATTTCCACATCTAAAGCTTTGAGGACAAATATTTTTCTAAGGGAGAGGGGATGTTAGGAACCCATGTCTTTACTTTGTTAGTATATTGTTGTTGGAAACATATGCTTTGTAAGTCATCCCGTAGTATTTGTTGATCCATAGTTTGTGTTATTGTTGTTGGCGCATATGCTTTGTAAGTCGCCCATAGTTTTGTTGATCCATAGTTTGTATTGGCCCATGGTTTTGACTCATAGTATTGGCGCCTAGACTTAGCCCATGGTTTGTATTGACACATAGTATTGACCCATGGTATTGGCGCCTAGACTTAGTATATAAGTGTGTGTTGAGGCCTATGAAGGCACCGTGAAGTTAATTGTATTGAGCTTGCTCAAAGGAGGTTGCCCCCTCGAAGTGGCCCGTGATCAATATAAAAGTGATTCTGAGTTCTATTATTTATGATATCTCGTGTATTTGCATTAATTAATTATTGCAGGTTCTTCACACTTGATCAGACCCTAGTTCGGGACCTTGATCAGAAAAGTGGAAAATTAGGGCTTCTGCAAAAATGGAAATTTTTGAAATCTGTGACCACGGCTGGAAGCTCCTCAGAAAAATAGAAGCTTAGAGCTTTGGACGGAACCTTTTGATTGGGAAGAAGGGTGGGCTTTATCAAACCCTAGTTCGGGGTCATGTCCAGTGAATCCAAAAGTTTCAAAGGAAAATTTGAGGGGTGAAACTTTGCAATTTTCAAATTTTGAGTATACCAGGTTGATCAGCTCATCAAGGCGCATCTTTCTATCCTTTCAGAAGTTTGAAATTCAAAGTTTGAATTTTTAGGGTTTCCCTGACAAATCCTAATACAGCTCCAGATCCAATTTCTACAAATCAAGTGGATTGGGTTAATCCTAGAAGAAAATGGATTGGTCACCTGCATAAGTGAAGAAGTTTCAGTTTTAGAGGGAGATAAGGCTAAGGCCTTACATAAGAAGATTACAAGCAATATCGACAGGTATGACTCATACAGGTATGTTTCGAATTATGTTCATAATTAAGTTTATGATATGTTCGCCTTCATATTATTACGATTAGTACAATTTTGGTTAATTTTAGATTTGTCGTATCACCTTAATAAAATTATGAATCCATGATAGAAGTTATTCATTGATTAGGGTTTTTGACACGTATGATTGTACTAATGCATTATGGCGTTGTATGAAGTTTATGTTGTCCACTAACATGAAAGGTATACCAAGAAAGACAAATCATGATCTAGTTCAAGAACATAAGATCATGGTGACATGAAGACAAAGATTCATCTATTGTCATGGATCACATAGAAGATCTATTTACGAGGTATGTATTACTTGGTTCTATAATGGTTAACTTATGAGATATCCAGGTTACTAGCACAAGTCATTGAAGAGAACAAGAAGACATCATGTGGGTATGTTAGACATAACTAGCTAACATTCTAATCTAGGTATGTTTTTCCTATATTAAGTTAGAATCCTACCTTGTGATAGGATCTCTTATATAAGTATACATGGCATGATTGATAATGATCATTCATAGGTTTGAATAATCATGGGTGTATGCATATTATGTTTCTTACTTTAATTTATGATATGACTAACCATAAGAGTCCTTGAATACTAATGCTTATTATTTTTGTTTCAAATGATCATGACTATACATGCTTAATATTATTGTGTTTTGATAGTATTAAGAATATACTAATAAATGTATGATTATGTATGAGATCTCGAGGATATCACAATAATGATACTTGTAAGCATGCATAGTGATTGAGGATAGATATAAGTTCAAGGACAGGTAATCTAGGAAGCAAAGATCAAGAGGGAGCACACTCCAGTAGTTTCTACAAGGATGCAGATATTCAGAGGGAGTCGACCACTTCTCACAATACACATCAGAATGGAGTTGCAAAGATTCAGAGGGATTCGACCACTTCTCACAATCCACATCAGAATGGAGTTGAAAAGATTCAGAGGGAGTCCACCCAACAACCAAACAAAGATAAGTATTTGAATTGTCATTTCTTACATATTTGTTTGTTTAAATAATGTTGTTCAATGATGTATATGCTTATGTTCCTAGACCTAGGTTGTTTATTATGCATATTAGAATAATTGCATTAATGAACAGTATACTACTAATATGCATGTGATGGGTAAGTGGCCTATGTCACTGGACAACATTCCATTGCTACTTATCTAGAATGAAACCTCTTTGCTGACATGTTGGGAGTAGTGCAAACTCTTAACAATGTTCTGGTAGAGATTGGAAGGCATCTAGAAAGTTACAGGATATGGATGAATGTTGTATTGAAGCATTGGCTAAAATAATTGCATGACTGTATGACACATTTCTTTATGTGTACGAATTTGTTCTGAAAACTATGAGATGTTTCTAATCATGCAATTTAACTTGTTTTGTAGAAAAGATCGTATACCTTCACCTACAAAAGAAGGACTACAACATTTGTTCCAGCAACAAAGATATCTATTGAAGATATTGAAGTTCCCAGGATCTGGATGAAGTAATAGAAGAATGCCATGATCAATCAATCATGAAGAATGATGTTTGGGATGTAGTACCAAGACCTGAAGGGAAGTCTGTTGTGACTTCCAAATGGATCTATAAGATCAAGCATGTTGCAGATGGTAGCATGGATAAATACAAAGCGAGGTTGTAGCTTGTGGCTCCTCCCAGAAAGAGGAATTGACTATGCACCTGTAGCCAGATACACTTCCATTAGATCAGTACTTGCTCTAGCTGCAGTGATGAAATGGAAGGTACACCAGATGGATGTCATGACAGCTTTCTTGAATGGTGTAGTTGAAGAGGAAGTGTATGTGTAGCAGCCACTTGGTTTTGAGACACATGACGGGAAGTCATATATGTGCAGAACTTGGTATGGTAGGATAGACAGCTTTCTATCTAGTTTGGGCTTTACCAAGAGTAAAGCGGATTCCAACCTTTACTACAAGGTTGAGGAAGGCAATCAAATGATACTACTTGTGTATGCGGATAACCTATTTGTTACAGGTGAGGATAGATTGATTGCCGACACACAGCGGAAGCTTGCTGCCGAGTTCGAGATGAAGAACTTGTGGATGATGCACTACTTTCTAGGCATGGAGGTGTGGTGGAGTGCAAATGGAATCTTCCTTGGAGAAGGGAAGTTTGTAGTAGAGATCCTGAAGAGGTTCGGGATGATGGACTACAAGGACATGGCCACACCTATTGCATCGAACCTGAAGCTTCTGTGTGATGCTTCATTTGAACCGGTTGATGTCACGATGTATCGTCAGATGATTGGGTCCTTGATGTACTTGACAAACACGAGACCAGATATTTTCTTTGCGGTGAACACAATGAGCCAGTTCCTTACAGATCCCAGAGGTGTTCACCTGGTTGCTGTAAAGCATATTCTGAGGTACCTGAAGGGTACAATTGATTATGGGCTCAAGTATGATGCGAATCAAAAGTTTAACCTACAGGGTTATGTTGATTCAAATTGGACAGGCAGTGTTGCAGATAGGAAGAGCACTTCTGGGTGATGCTTCAGTTCAGGATCAGGTGTGATCTCTTGGGTTAGCAGGAAGCAGTCTGTAATGTCCCCATTCAAATAAGTGCATAGTAAGACCATCCCATCAATCCTACTAGTTTCCTAGGTTGGATGGGCACATGTGGGATGGTAATAAGGAAGCTAATAAATGATATTTAGACATTAGATGGGTTCAAGCATTTAATAAATATTGTGAATAAATAAATTCAAGATAAATTCTAAGTGGCAAGTGGTTTTGGAGACATATGGAGGTGGTGGGACCCACACTAGCTTGATTTTTCATAATACATGGTATCTCTCTTTTGCAAATTCGAATTAATGGGAATGTGAACACTCTTGGGTGAGTTGGTAATTCATAACACATGTCATTAAGCATCTTAGGTCGAATTGGGAAGGATTGGTAACCTCCATGGAAAATAAAGAGTCAAAGTACAAGTTTGTGGACACTTGGGCTAGATTCCCTAGCCCCTATGACACCAATGATGGAGCATCTATGACAACTATGACAAATTGTAGACCTGACCTCTGACATATGACCACTATGACATGTCAGCACCAAAAATAGGCTCAAGGAATGCGAATTTGGGAGTTGGAGAAGCCAAAGAGACTCAAAATCGAATTTGGGAGCAGATGGAAGGTTGGAACTAGGAGACAAGTGGCAAATGTGGAATATTTCCTAAATGGAAATCTATTGAATCTATTGAGAGGATTTCGACCCTTGGAAGGATAATGTTGGCTATAAAATGTAGAAATGAAGAATGAGAATGGATTTTGATGATTTGAGAAAAATTGCAATTGTGAAGAGAGAGCTAGTGGATGACTAGTTTCTTGCCTTAGCCAATTTCGAGGGTGAAAGATTCCCATCCAAGTTGGTGTTTGGAGAGGCCACTTAGGTCTTTCATGGTGTTTTAATGGAGTTTGTATTTGCAGGTATCAGCTACAGGAAGTTTCATGGTTTGGTTTAGTGCAGCACTTTCTCTCCACCGTTTCCAGTTTTGAAGGCATATTCATGCTCCTTAAGGGAGGGCATTTTTGGTGAGCACTTGTGCTTCTTGAGAGAGATTATCATTACATATTTGTGATTTTAATAGATTCATATCCTCTGTTATTAATATTCAGAAAGTCTCAGGTCGAAATACCCACTAGTTGTATGCAAAACTATTGATTAATGAGCAAACAATGTCCATTTCCCCAATGCATTGATGTATGACACTATAATGTTGATTATTTCGAATGGATGGATGATTCTCTGATATATTTGTGATCAATATATTTCCATGGATGTCTTATACAAGTTTCATGTACTGGAATTGAGCATTTGAAGCATTTTTACTCAGTTTAGTTGTATTGGGAGGTGAAATAGTGCTATTTCCCCAAGGGTCGAATTGGGGGTTTTTGTTGTTGAATGTGAGAGAGTTAGGACAGTAGTAAAAATCAATTAATGGTGCATATGAGACCTTAATCACATACTTAACACATTATATACCTCTTTTCATAAATTCATGGGAGTTTGGAGGCATTTGGAAGGCCATTTTCAGTGTTACCCGGGGGGGATTTGATGCACAAATTACTAGTTAAAATTACCTATATTGATCAGAATACAAATCAAGTTTGAAGCAGTATTTGGAGGGACATAAAACATCCATGAAGCGGATATTCAAGTATAAATACCATTCATACACTCCTACAGAAGATTTGGGAGCATTTGGGTTGATTTGGAGGTCAAAACAGTTAAACTAGTCAAAGGTCGAAATTGGGGAAAAAGTGGAAAAATTGGCATTTTAATAGAATTTTAAAAAAGGGTCATTACAAGTGGTATCAGAGCATGGTCTTGGAACCTGATGGTATTAACAAGAATCCAAACAAATAAAACACCACCCTTTGAATAAGTAGTTGAAGAAGTTTTGGTTGAAGAAGAGATAGTAGCAGAAAAAGAGTTTTTTTCTAAAACAATGGGTAGAGAGGAGGAGGAAAAATTAAGACATAAGGAGGAATTTATTGAAGCCTTAAAACCATGTTTTGAAGGAATTACCATGGTTATGCTATATATGAATAAACAAATGATGAAAGGTTTCGAATTGTTGGGTGGCCAACTGTCAGGCAAAGGGATGATAGGAGATAATAGTCGTTCACACTCAGGGGAAAAGATGAAAGGGAATGAGCATATTTTCTCAAGTACATGACCTCATAATAGACCTGATGAATTTCAAAGCACACAAAGGCATACTGCACCTAAATTTCTCACACCCAAAGAAGAGTCCAATCTTGAATTGGATTACAAGAAACTAGTAAATGATTGGAATGATTTGAATGAAGAGTGTAAAAGAGGTGTACCACTCAGTGACTACATTGATGCTATGCAAAAGATTAAAATGAAGGGAGACAATAGGAGTCCATTCCAAAACAAAGAATTGAATAGTGCTATTGGAAAAATGTCACTTCCTACTTTTGATGGTTCTTCTCAAAATTCTGCTAACACTTGGGTGCAAAAATTGGATGTATATTTTCAGTTGAATCCTATGTTGGAAGAGGATGCATTAAAAATGGCCATTTTGCATTTGGAAGGAGATGCCAATGAATGGTGGTTTCATGGGCTGAAAACCTTGGGTCATAATCAGGTTAAAACATATGGAGAATTTGTTGACAGGGTACTAGAAATATTTGAACAAAAAGATCCAGAATTGCCTTTCAAAGAACTAGCTCAATTGAAGCAAACTGGGTCCCCTACCGAATATATGTTGGACTTTCAAAAATTATCAGTCAAGGTGGCTGATGTATCTATGGGAAGATTAGTATTGCTGTTCAGTGAAGGTTTGGCTGAACCCTTAAGAGGTTTGGTCAAATACCACAAGCCAACTACATTAAAAGATGCAATGAGCTTGACTAGGGATCTCCAAAATGTGCTTCCTAGAATGAGATTTCCTCCTAAGCCTAGATACAAATTTGAAAAGAAACCTTGGAAAAGGAATGGATATGATAAGAAACCTTGGCAAAGAGAGTCATTTGAGAGGAATAAAAAAGAGGGACTAAACAGGGATGAACTTAGAAAAAAGAAATTGTGCTTCACATGCTTCCAACCATGGACACCGGGGCACAAATGTACCAAAGGAAAGGCTCAATACATAGAAGTATTTTCTGACAATGAGGGGTATGATGGGGGCATGGATGAAGATGGACATATTTCAGATCAAGAAGAGGCATATGAGACAGTAGTAGAAGAGGAAAGATAAGAAGAAAATCAGCCTTCACCGGACAAAGCAAGAATGGCAGTGCTTTCAGCAGTACCTCGCTATCATACTATCTGATGCAAAGGTGTGGTACAAGGACAAAGAAATTCAGTTTTGGTAGATGGAGGAGCCACTCATAACTTCATTGATGCAGATATGGTAGAGAAAAGAAAGATACCTATTGAACCATTTGATGGCTTCACAGTTGTCATTCCCGGTCACAACACAATGCAATGCAAAACATGGGTTCCAAAGCTGCAAGTCACTGTAGGTAACTATACTTTTGTTGATAGTTTTTATGTGGTTGATGTTGCTGATACTAATGTGGTTTTGGGAGTGCAATGGATGTATTCAATAGGAGAGCATACAATAAATTATCAAATTCCCGAAATGAAATTCCAAGATTCAAAAGGAGTACAAATAATTGTGAGAGGGCAACACACTTATCCAAATCAAGTAATAACTTGCAATAGTATGAGATCTATATTGAGGCATGGGGATATAGAATGGGCTGTTGAATGTCATATTACATCTCCCAATCCAACTATAAATATTGTCAAACACCCAAAGGAGATAGAGAGACTTTTGCAAAAATATGAAAAAGTTTTTAGAGACCTTCCACATGGTAGGCCACCGGATAGGGGGGTTGAGCACAGTATTATTTTGGAGGAGGGCACTTCACCCATTCAGATACCACCTTATAGACATCCTAAAAATTTCAAAGGTGAGATTGAAAATCTATCCAAGAACTCCTAGAGTTGGGACTCATTAGACCAAGCTCTAGCCCTTATGCTTCTTCAGTAGTGCTAGTGAAGAAAAAAGATGGAACATTGAGAATGTGCATAGATTTTAGAGCCTTGAACAAAAAGACTATCAAGAATAGGTATCCTATTCCTAGGATTGATGAGCTACATGGGGCCAAATACTTCTCAAAAATTGACCTTAGATCAGGGTATCACCAAATTCGAATGAAAGATGAAGATGTGCAAAAAATCGCTTTTCGATGTCATTTTGGCCACTTGGAATTTCTTGTCATGCCTTTTGGGTTAACTAATGCTCCAGCCACCTTTCAAGCATGTATGAATAGGATATTTTGCAAGCAACTAAGAAGGTTTGTTTTGGTTTTCTTTGATGATATTCTCATTTACAGTAAAACATGGGAAGAGCATTTGCAACAGTTAGAGATTGTGTTGAAAATCTTGCAAGAAGAGTCCTTATTTGCTAAATTATCAAAATGTGAGTTTGGGATGAAAGAACTACTGTATCTTGGGCACATTATTGGGCAAGAAGGAGTGAAGGTACACATGGAAAAAATCAGGGCTATCTTGGAATGGCCATCACCAAAAAATATTACCGAATTGAGAGGCTTTATTGGCATATGCACCTACTACAGAAGGATGCTTCAAGTGAGATGAAGAGACTGAAAAGGCCTTCCAAAAAATGAAAGAGGTAATGAGTAGTTGTCCCATACTTGCACTTCCTGATTTTACTAAACCTTTTGTTGTGGAATGTGATGCTTCAGGTGGAGGAATAGGGGTTGTCCTAAAGCAAGGCCAACACCCCATAGCCTTTGAGAGCAGAAAGTTGCAGCATCATGAAAAACTTTACTCCATCTATGATAAAGAAATGTTGGCCGTTATGCATGCATTGGCCAAATTCAGACAATACTTGGTGGGCAGCAAGTTTGTGGTGAAAACTGACCACAATAGTCTAAAACACTTTCTCACCCAAAAAGATCTAAATGAAAGGAAACAAAAGTGGGTAAGCAAGATTCAAGCTTATGATTTTGATATTGAATATGTCAAAGGAAAGAATAATATAGTAGCAGATGCTTTGTCAAGAAGGCCTTCTTTTTCTCTCATGGATATTGCCAAGGATTGGAAAAACATGCTACTAGTTGAATATGCCAAAGACAAATTTGCTTGTGATGTGTTGGATGGAATCAAAGGGGATGATAATTATAGGATTTTGAATGGGCTGATATACTATAAGGGAAGAATTTATTTATTTCATAACTCCAAGCTCAAGTACCGAATTTTGCAAGAAGCACATGATTCCCCACTAGTGGGCCATCCGGGGATCTTCAAAACTTATAGACAGTTGAGGCAAAGATTTTTTTGGAAGGGGATGAAGGAAGATGTTCAGAAGTATGTGAATGAATGTAAAGCATGTCAACAAAACAAATCAGAACTTACATGTCCAACCGGCCTATTACAACCATTGCCCATTTCGGAGCAAAAAAGGGACAGTATTTCCATGGATTTCATCACCGGATTGCCTAAATCCTTGGGTAAGGATTGCATCTATGTGGTAGTTGATAGGTTGAAAAAAATTGCTCATTTCTTTGCTGTTACATCATCTTTTAGTGCTGCACAAGTGGCTGATATTTTTTTCAAAGAAATCTTCAGATTGCATGGGCTCCTCAAGAGCATTGTCAGTGATAGAGATAGTAAATTCATGGGTGCTTTTTGGCAAGAAATTTTTAGATTGGTAGGCACTCAATTGACTCCAAGTACCAGCTATCATCCACAAACTGATGGACAAACAGAGAGGGTAAACCAATGGTTGGAAGGATACCTAAGAAACTATGTGGGAGGGTAGCAAAAAGCATGGGCAAAATGGCTACACTTGGGTGAGTTTTGCTACAACACCACTTATCATATGTCAATAGGAATGTATCCTTTCAAAGCATTATATGGTTATGATGCACTTACATTTGCTGACATTATATTCGGTGATAGTAGAGCCCCAAAGGCTAAAGATTGGGTGGAAGAGAGCCAAGAAATTTTAAAGCTCTTGAAAGACAATTTGCAGGTTGCTCAAAATCAGCAAAAACAATATGCTGATAGGCATAGAGAAGAAAGAACCTTTCAAGTCAATGATTTAGTATATTTAAGGTTGCAACCTTATAAACAAACATCTCTAAAAAAGAATGGAGTAGAAAAATTAAAACCAAGGTACTATGGGCCATACAAGGTAGTGCGGAAGGTTGGAGAAGTAGCATATGAACTAGAACTTCCGGAAGGGAGTAAAATCCACAATGTATTTCATGTTTCTTGTCTCAAGAAAGCTCTTGGTCAGCAAATCATCACTTCAGAAATACTTCCTCGTTTGGATGATGAAGGTCAGCTCACACTTGTTCCGGAAAAGATTTTGAAGACACGGGAAAGAAGGTTGAGGAGTAGAATCATCAAAGAATATTTAGTGCAATGGAAGGACTTACCAAATGAAGATGCCACATGGGAAGAGGAGAATATTTTGCAGCATCCAAATCTGAAATTGCTTGAGGACAAGTAATATTGGGTGGGGAGGACTGTAATGTCCCCATTCAAATAAGTGCATACTAAGACAATCCCATCAATCCTACTAGTTTCCTAGGTTGGATGGGCACATGTGGGATGGTAATAAGGAAGCTAATAAATGATATTTAGACATTAGATGGGTTCAAGCATTTAATAAATATTGTGAATAAATAAATTCAAGATAAATTCTAAGTGGCAAGTGGTTTTGGAGACATATGGAGGTGGTGGGACCCACACTAGCTTGATTTTTCATAATACATGGTATCTCTCTTTTGCAAATTCGAATTAATGGGAATGTGAACACACTTGGGTGAGTTGGTAATTCATAGCACATGCCATTAAGCATCTTAGGTCGAATTGGGAAGGATTGGTAACCTCCATGGAAGATAAAGAGTCAAAGTAGAAGTTTGTGGACACTTGGGCTAGATTCCCTAGCCCCTATGACACCAATGATGGAGCATCTATGACAACTATGACAAATTTCAGACCTGACCTCTGACATCTGACCACTATGACATGTTAGCACCAAAAATAGGCTCAAGGAAGGCTAATTTGGGAGTTGGAGAAGCCAAAGAGACTCAAAATCGAATTTGGGAGAAGATGGAAGGTTGGAACTAGGAGACAAGTGGGAAATGTGGAATATTTCCTAAATGGAAATCTATTGAATATATTGAGAGGATTTCGACCCTTAGAAGGCTAATGTTGGCTATAAAATGTAGAAATAAAGAATGAGAATGGATTTTGATGATTTGAGAAAAATTGCAATTGTGAAGAGAGAGCTAGTGGGTGACTAGTTTCTTGCCTTAGCCAATTTCGAGGGTGAAAGATTCCCATCCAAGTTGGTGTTTGGAGAGGACACTCAGGTCTTTCATGGTGCTTTAATGGATTTTTTATTTGCAGGTAGCAGCTACAGGAAGTTTCATGGTTTGGTTTAGTGCAGCACTTTCTCTCCACCATTTCCAGTTTTGAAGGCATATTCATGCTCCTTGAGGGAGGGCGTTTTTGGTGAGCACTTGTGCTTCTTGAGAGAGCTTATCATTATATATTTCTGATTGTAATAGTTTCATATCCTCTGTTATTAATATTCAGAAAGTCTCAGGTCGAAATACCCACTGGTTGTATGCAAAACTATTGATTAATGACCAAACAATGTCCATTTCCCCAATGCATTGATGTATGACACTATAATGTTGATTATTTCGAATGGATGGATGATTCTCTGATATATTTGTGATAAATATATTTCCATGGATGTCTTATACAATTTTCATGTACTGTAATTGAGCATTTGAAGCATTTTTACTCAGTTTAGTTGTATTAGGAGGTGAAATAGTGCCATTTCCCCAAGGGTCGAATTGGGGGTTTTTGCTGTTGAATGTGAGAGAGTTAGAACAGTAGTAAAAATCAATTAATGGTGCATATGATACCTTAATCACATACTTAACACATTATATACCTCTTTTCATAAATTCATGGGAGTTTGGAGGCATTTGGAAGGCCATTTTCAGTGTTACCCGGGGGGGATTTGATGCACAAATTACTAGTCAAAATTACCTATATTGATCAGAATACAAATCAAGTTTGCAGCAGTATTTGGAGGGCCATAAAACATCCCTGAAGCTGCTATTCAAGTCTAAATACCATTCATACACTCCTACAGAATATTTGGGATCATTTGGGTTGATTTGGAGGTCAAAACAGTTAAACTAGTCAAAGGTCGAAATTGGGGGAAAAGTGGAAAAATTAGCATTTTAATAGAATTTTAAAAAAGGGTCATTACACAGTCCTGCGTAGCACTGAGTACAGCCAAGGCAGAGTATGTTGCAGCTTGTTCGGCTACTTGTGAGGCAGTATGGCTCACGTATGGCTCTAGAAGCTATTGTTTGAGTTATTTGATCTCCCGCTGGAGGCTACTGGTATTTTTTGTGATAACCAGAGTTGTGTGAAGCTATCTGAGAACCCAACGTTCCACGACAGGTCGAAACACATAGAGATCAAATATCACTATATCAGGGATATGGTGTAGAGAGGAGCAGTGAAGCTCCTGTATGTTGCAATGGATGAGCAAATTGCAGATGTACTGATGAAGCCACTAGCCAGAGTGAAGTTTGAGTACTTTAGAGAGAGGCTCGGTGTTCTTCAGATTGACGACACTTCGAGGAAGAAGTGATGGACACATTTGCTGAAGCCATTCCAAGCATGTTGGAAGGAGGATCCTTCACATGGCTGTGGATGTAAGCGTTGGATGATGAGCATCAAGACGATGATCCAATTACTGCTCTATATGTGTATGTATGCATCATGTTGGATGCTTGAGATGATTAGTTGGATCATTTATATGTATATGTATGAACGCATCATGTTGGATGCTGGATATAATCAGTTGGATCATTTATATATATGTATGCATCATGTTGGGTGCTGGATATGATTTGTTGGATCATTTATATGTATATGTATGTATGCATCATGTTGGATGCTGGATATGATCAGTTGGATCATTTATATGTATATGTATGTACGCATCATGTTGGATGCTGGATATGATCAGGTAGATCATGTATATTGATATGTATCAAGTATGATCAGGTGGATCATGTATTTGTATATGTATCGGGTGGATACATTGTATGATCAGGTGGATCATGTATTTGTGTATGTATCAGGTGGATACATTGTATGATCAGGTATATCATGTATGATGATATGTATCAGGAAGATACTGTGTATGCATTAGGTGGATGCATTGTATGATCATGGATGACGAGCTTCGAGATGTTGCTCCAGATGACATGCATCAGGACGATGCAGTGATGATGATCAGGATGATCATGTGTACATCAGGATGAATATGGATGGTGAGTATCAGGTTGATACTCTGTGGCCGTGGAACATGTTGTGCAGATAAGCATATAATCCTATCCCTGGGAGGTTTGCAGATAGTCTTTCGAGGTTTTGCCTATGGCATGTAATACTGGCCCTGGGATATTTGGAAAATGCTCTTTCGAGGTTTTGCGTTGGAGGACATATAATCCTATCCCTAGGATGTTTACAGATTCTCTTGCTAGGTTTTGTCGCTGGCATATAATAGATCCCTGGGAGATATGGCAAATGCTCTTTCGAGGTTTTGTCCTATGGCATGTAATCCTAGCCCTGGGAGATCCGATAGGTTGAGCTGTGTGCTCGTAATCAATCCTGGGATGCTCTTTCGAGGTTTTGCCATAACCACATGTAATAAGTCCTGGAGATCTGGACAGGATGAAAAAGGCCTCAGATGCTCTTTAGGGTTCTTGCTTGGCAAGACACTCTTTTAAGGTTTTGTGGTGGGGGTCACATGTAATAAGTCCTGGAGATCTGGACAGGATGAAAAAGGCCTCAGATGCTCTTTAGGGTTCTTGCTAGTCAAGAGACTCTTTTAAGGTTTTGTGACAGTCACATATAATACTAGCCCTGGGAGATCCGTCAGGTAGAGCTGTGTGCTCGTAACAGCCTAGGATGTTCTTTCGAGGTTTTGTGACGCATGTAATAAGTCCTGAGGATTCCACAGTATGGCCAGTGGTGATGAAGACTTGCAGGTGGTGGGTCTACATCCAGTATGAAAAAAGACTGGCTCTGTAGAACTTCCTATGACAAGTAGATTCAGAGATTGATTGAGATAGTAGCAGCAATGATGATGACGATGATCCAGAGAAGAAGACTTGTGCTAGAAGACTTGTGTCGAGAAATACCTTCCTAGTTAAGAGGGAGTGTTGATGTATATGTAACTTCGGAATGTATTTCATATATGTATATTGTACTCCTATAGAGATGGTATTATTCCTCTATAAAGAAGTGTTTGTATTCCTATAGAGATGTTATTATTCCTCTATACGGAAGTGTCATCATTTATATTGTAAGTGTTGTAACTTATACTTAATGGGTTATTAGACCACCTTGTTGGGGTCGGCCCTATATAAGGCATGTGGGTCAAAGGGTTATTAGACCACCCTATTGGGGGTCAGCCATGTGGGTCAAAGGGTTATTAGACCACCCTATTGGGTGTCGGCCCAGTCAGCATTGTGTTATGTGGTTAAGTTGAGGCCGACCTAGTAAAGGTTATTAGGCAAGTCAAGTCAAGTATAAATAGAGTGCGGGAGGCACTCTATTTGATTCATTCTTTTCTCACACACACTCTTTGGGGAGTGGCGCACTTGTGGAGGAGGAGAAGTTGCTGCTAGGAGATGTCTATCTCTTATGCTTGGGTTGTATGTCTATCTCTTATGCTTGGGTTGTATCATTGCTCTATCTATCTCTGAGGAAGTTATTGGGGTTTTTTCACCTTTATGGTTTTCCCCAAGTAAACTCTGTGTCTCTTGTGTGCTTGCATTATTGTTTCCATGATTGATACACTGTAGATATGATGTACATGTTGTTCTCTCAGTTAAGATCCTAGATCAAATTGAAGTAAATTCTGAAAAACTAGCAGATTTCTTCTCATAAGTGCTGAAGATCTTATCTTTTTCTTAAAATTTCTTCTCTTCTTTCACCATGCTCCTTGTTATTATTCTTCTCTTAGGCTGTTTTGGGCTTGTTGCCTTAGAGTCATCTTCATTATCTATTATCATCAGTACTTCATTATTTTTCCTTCCTCCCTTAGGCGGTTTTGGGATGGTTGCCTTAGGGTTATCTTTTTCAACTTCTGTGCCTGCTATCATCAGCAATTCATCGTCTTCCATTCCTACCTTAGACAGCTTTGAACTTGTTATCTTAGGGTTATCTTCCATTTCAGTACCTGCTATCATTATCAATTCATCTTCTTCTATTCCTCCCTTGGGCGGTTTTGAACTTGTTTCCTTAGGGTTATCTTCCTCAACTTCGGTGCTTACTATTATGAGTGCTCCTTCTTCAGGTATCTCTTCTGGTTCTTCAAACATATGATAAATGACAAATTGATGCCATGTCAAGGATTGTTTCTGTAACTCATGTTTGATAATTATCTTAATGAGCCCACAATGAAAAAGGCTTGTTAACTTGTCCTTGGAACATTTTTGAACAGCTTTAGCCATCTTGGAAAGGCTCTGTAATAGAAAATAAGGTATGTTAATTTCACAATCACCCCTCAAATGCTGCAATATCTTGATGTGATAGATATATATAATGTTGAACCTTCCTTCACAAGTGATGAATCTCTGGATGATGTAAGCTATTTCATCCCAAGGATGAATCAACCAACTCCTTGGTATTCCTTTATTCCATTGTACTGAGCCTGCCCTTGATCTGCATAAGAAGGGTGTCCATGCTTTCTCTTCAAACTGTTTGGTTTTAAATAACCTCTCTCCCTGTTGAGGTAACCCAATAATTTGTGCCAAAATATCTTCAAACAGTCTGAAGGAGAGATTAGCTACTGTAGCCCTTTCTCCATCAAATGAACAGGAAAATTCTAGGCTAACATTATCATTATGTCCATCAAACTTTTCAAAGAAGGGAACCCATCGTTTCCTCTCAAAAATTTCCATACATTTTTCATGAATGACAAAGGAATCAAATTTTTATGGTTCTAGTCTAGACACCATCTTGTAATTTCTACAGGAAGAATCCTTTTTATGCAAACAAAACCTTCAAACAGAACTCGAACCTAGCTTGCAATTCTAAACTTCTGAAAAAATTTATGTTCTTAATGGTTTCTCTGTCTAGCAAAACCTGGAAGTGGAATTTCAAATTTACCTTACCTCGGGTGACTCCTTCCTGCACATGTCTGAGATAAACACTTCCATGGTTGCATGCAGCTAGGGTTTCACTTCATCATACCACGTGGAAGACTCTTACTGAAGATAATGTAGAAAAATTCTCAAGTTAACCAGTTACAGGCTGCGTTTTTTTTATTTTCTATGCAGTGTCTCTGTTTCTACCTCTTGTCATCGATCTACTTGTCACTCTCTCACCCCTTCAACCATCGTGGAAGTGAAACCTAGGATTTATCAAAGACGGTTGGGAGAAAATGAAAACACTTCTGAATTTTAAAATGGAAGAGTGAGCCTCCCTATGTATGGGCAGATTTCGTGGGGGTGAGGTTCAATGATTTCCCCCCTTTCCTATGCAATCATTTTTCAAACTGGCCCTAAGTTCCTTCACGTACCCTTTTAGTCCACCCCCATACTCTTTTATAATTTTTTTCATTTGATGTATAAAATGCAAAATAGAGTATTAAATTTGAATTTCTCGGTTAAACTAACCCTTCTTGCTTCTTTGAGACTGATTTTAAAACTTGCCTGTAGGATGCACTTTTTAGGCATGGATTAAAAAAGTATGAAAGTACCTATGTCATTGCTGGACCACTAATTTAGACACCTAGGGTAGATGAATGGGTAAGTGAATGGGTGAATGGATAGATGGATAGGATTGTGAGGGTGATAGTCATGTTGTCATTACTCAAAAACAAAGAACCATGCAAACTTTTAAAACATAAAAATTAAAATTCTTACAGACTTGTTTGATATCCCTCTGTGCTTTCATGCTTTTTGAAATCTGGTTTGATGCTTTGCTGTAGCTTTTGATGGCCCTTCTGCTTTGATGTGTTCTCTAATGCAATTTTTTTGATATTCCTTCTGGTTGTAGATTGCTGTGTCTTTGTCTCAGGTCCCCCTGCAAGTGAAATGTGCTTCTTCTCTGGTCCCTTCTGCTGATTTTCTAATGCTTTGTCTCAGATCCCTTTTGTAAGGCTTGAGATCTGTGAAATGAAACTTCATGCTGGAAAGAAATTCTAGCATCTGGAGAAAGCTTGGAGGGTTTCAAGACTTTTAAAAGGAAAACTTGATGTGCTCATGCAAAGCTTTGATATGCTCATCCCTCTCAGGCCTATTGATTGACTTGTTTTCAAGTCAAACAAAATTTTTATTTGTTGATAAAAATGATATGGAAAAACTGATTATGGAAAAAATAATCCATAAAAGAAATGAAACTAGGAAGTTGAAATTGTTATTGTGACTTTTCAATGGCCAACTAAACTTGGTTTTCCAAGGAAAATTTGAGTTTATGTTGTGCCAGTTTCCTAGTTTTCACAACTAAACTCCTTTTTTCTTTTTCTTTTTTTATTGAATCAAAATATGTCTAAGAAGAAAGTGAAGGAGAAACAGCAGTGTGTTTGTCCAACACTTCCATCTCCCTTTACTGAGAAATCTGCTTTATGAAATCTTCTTTGTTGACAGGCTTAGTGTAGAGTTTTAACCTATGGCCATTGACGACAAATGTTCTTGCTTCATCATCTATTGTTTGTAGTTTGACTGAGCCATTGTCATAGACCTATGCAATCTCATATTGACCAAGCCAATGAGTTGTGAACTTGGCTTTGAAGTCTTTGAACTTTGAATCAAACAATAAGGCCCAGTCATGGATGTGAAATTGTTTCTTTTTTATGAACTTATCATGCCATTGGGCTCTTTGTTGTTGTACCAAAATATTGTGTTCTACTGCAGCTTGTCTCATCTCATCTAATTGATTTTACTGCAGTATCCTTTCTTGTTGTGCTTCAGAAAGATCCATCTCTAAATCAGCTGCTAATTTAAAAGTATGAATTTGAAATTCAATTGGTAACAGTACTTGCTTACCATAGACTAGTTGATAGGGAGAAAAACCAGTACTGTTTTTCCAAGTAATCCTGTATGCCCATAAAGATTTAGTAAGATTAGCTGACCAATCTTTTATGTGCATCTGGACTGTTTTGGTGATGATTCCTTCCAAAGTTTTGTTGGTAGACTCCACCTAGCCATTGGCTTGTGGATGATAAGGTGTAGATTTTTTGTGCTTAATCTTGTACTTGGCTGCTATCTCCTGCACCAGTTTAGAAGTAAACTGTGCTCCTTGATCAGTAACAATCTCTCTAGGAACTCCAAATCTAACAAATATTTCTTCAAAGAGAAATTTTACTACTATTTGCTCTGTGGCTCTTGGTAATGGTTTGGCTTCCACCCACTTTGTAACATAGTCAGTACATACTAAAATGTACTTCTTTCCTTGTGATGGTGGATTGATCGGACCTATGAAATCAAGAGCCCATTTTTGAATGGTTCTATGAGGACTTGTGGCTGGATTGGCATCTCATCATATCGTACTGGCCGTCCCATCCTTTGACAAGTATCATAGCTCCTAACATACTTCTTAGAATCTTTGAAAATAAAAGGCCAGTAATACCCCAAGTTGAGTATCTTGTATGTTGTTCTTTTATATGCAAAATGGCCACCACACAGTTCATCATGACAAGCTTTCAAAATTTCTAAAACCTCATCTTGTCGAACACATCTCCTAATGATAAGATCATATCTTGTGTAGAAAAGATCTCCATTGACCCATATGTGTCTAGCACTTTGCTTAATAATTCATTTCTTTTCTTTGGATGACAGAGATGGAGGTATCTATCCTGATGATAAATAGTTGGCTATATCAGCATACCAGGGAGTTATAACAGAAATAGAAAATAAGTGTTCATCAGGGAAACTATCTGAAACAGGAACAACCTCACCAAAATTGTGTAATCGAGACAGAAAATCTGCCACTTGATTTTCTCTTCCAGGTCTATCTAGAACAGTGATGTTGAATTCTTGCATCAATAATAACCATCTGGTTATCCTGCCATTAGTAATTGACTTGTTCATCAAATATCATAAAGCAGAGTGATCTGTATGGACAAAGATTTCATAACTAGTAATGTAATGGCGAAATTTGTTCACAGCATGAACTACTGCCAACATCTCCTTTTCAGTAACTGTGTAATTCAATTCTACAAGGGTTAAATTTTTACTGATAAAGTAAATAGCATAAGTCATGGTATTCTCTTTTTGTCCCAAAGAGGCCCCTATTGCAGTATCTGATGCATCGGTAGAAATGTGAAATGGCAATGTCCAATTTGGTCCCCTTAAAATGGGTGCAATTGAGAGCTTCTCTTTAAGTTTCTGAAATGCAACTTGACAGTTAGTATCCCAATTGAAATGTACATCCTTCGAAAGTAATTCAAATAATGGCAGAGCTATTTTACTGAAATTTTCAATAAACCTCCGGTAATAGCCTGCATATCCGAGAAAGCTTCTCACATCTTTTTGATTTTTTGGTTCAGACAGATTCACAATGATTTGTATTTTTGCAGGATCCACATTTATTCCAGATGATTAAATGTGATGTCCTAAAACTGTCCCTTCAGTTAACATCATAAAACACTTTTCATTGCTAAGGGAAAGATTTGATTCAACACACCTTTTTAAGATTTTCTCCAAATTTGCCAAGGAATCCTCAAAGGTATTTCCATACACAAAAAAATCATCCATATAGACTTCAACACATTCATGAATTAGATCAGCAAAAATGGCCAAGACTGCAGCTCTCTAAAAAGTAGCTGGAGCGTTACATAAACCAAAAGGTAAAACCTTATAGGCATATGTACCCCAGGGACATGTAAAAGTCGTTTTCTCCTGGTCCTCTGATGCAATTCTAATTTGATTATATTCGTTGAAACCGTCTAAGAATGAAAAATAGTGTTTTCCGGCTAAGGCATCTAACACTTGATCAATAAATGGCAATGGAAAATAATATTTCAATGTTGCTTTGTTTAACTCCATGTAATCTACACATATCCACCATTTTCCATTTTTCTTAGGAACAACAACTAATGGAGAAACCCATTGGCTGTCAGAGCTAGGGTAGATAAATCCTACCTTTAATAACTTCTGCAATTCTTCCTTAACTATCTCTTTCAGTATGGGGTTTATTCTGCGTTGAGGTTGTCTGAGAGGTATGATTTTATCATCTGTGTAAATGTGATGAGTGCATGTTTCGTGATGAATTCCTAGCATGTCAGTGTATTCCCAAGCAAATGCATTGTGATATTTATTGAATAATCCAATCAACTGTTCTTCTTGTGATATAGTAATATGTGCACCAATATTCAAATGTTTCCCTGGACTGATTTCAATTGTTTTGCTTTGGACATAAGTTATTGAATGAACATTAAAAATATCATTACGTGCTAATGCCAAAGAATGAATTGTGCAATTTTTCTAAAAAAAATTGTCCCAAAACTTGATCTGCAATAGCATACTGCATGTTTCTTAATTCCTCAGAAATATCAGGTTCAGAAATAAAGTAATCTAGCAAATCTTCATTGTTTTCCTCTTGAAAATCAAAAAGTTGATTGATACCTAAGACAGGCCGAATTACTTCTTCTTCTTGTTCTTTTGTTTCATTAATCCATGATAACTGATCTGACACAAAATTTCTTTGGGCAGAAGGATAAAGTGTGATCTGTTTTCTCTCCGTTCCATGTGAAATGAGCATACTTCCTGTTCTACAACCAATAAAAGCATTAGTTGTTGCCAACCAGGGTCTTCCAAGAATCAATGGATGCCCTCCAAGATTAGACTTTGGTTGAAGCACTATGAAATCTACAGGATACTCCCAGGAATCCAAAGAAACTATGATATCTTCTAGTATCCCTTCAGGTGTGATCTTAGACCTATTAGCTAGCTCTAAAACTGTAGTGGTTGGTCTGATATTTTTCAAGTCAAGATATTCCATTGTTTCTAGTGTCATGACATTGATAGCTGCACCTAATTCAATCAATGTTTTTGGAATTGAAAAATTGTTGACAGTTATTGTGACCATTGGGATTCCTGGATCAACATATTTTTCAATAAAAACAGTGTTATACATTAAACCTGCTAACTTTCCCATCACATGAATTGTTGGTGGATCCTTCTTCCTCTTATTGAGATATAATTCCCTAATTGCTTTTGTGTAGATTGGAATGTCCTTTATAGCTTGCAATAAGGTAATTTTGACACAGACATTGGTTAATTCATTCAAAACATCAAAATCAGGGAGAGAAATTGAGAGTTTTTCTTTAACTAACCTCTCTGGAAAAGGAGGTGTATGAGGTACTAACGCTTTCCCTTTCTGACTGTAATTTTTCTATATTTGATTTTTTTGGAGTTTTCTCATTTTCTATTTGTTCTTCTAAAATAACAGGAGATTCTTTTTGCAAAAAATTTCCAGACCTTAAGTTGATATTTTGAAGTGGGAGGATTGAGTAGGGGAGTGCCATTCCTTCATCAACATTATACATGGGTTTATCCATTTTATTATTAGGGTTTGGTATAGGCTGGGCTGGCAACTTTGTTAGTCAAGGTGGAGGTTGGTTGGATGGTAACTGAAGCTATTGAGGTTGTTGGCCTAGTTGGGGAGCAAGATTTGGTTGTTGGAAAAATGAAGCTTGATTCTGCTGGTATTGGGGATATGCAAAGGGTTGTTGATAGGGATGTGGATAGGCCTGTTGATATGTCTGATTACCATGAGTATATCCTCACCAATTTGGAGCAGGCTGGGCTGGATGTTGTTGAGGAGACCAATTTTTCCAGGGCATAGGTGCACTCCATGAATTTTGAACATGAGTTTGATAATTTGAATGGAACTGTTGCATAGGATCTTGAGACATACCTGAAAAATGTGGCTACCAAGGTCTCCGTTGTCCCATAAGATAGAGAGACTCCATGCTTTGATTCTCTTCCATTCAAGCTGCCTGCAATTCTTTCAATCTAGGGCAATCATCAATTTTATGATTTTCAGTACATAAGCCACAAATTTGAACAGTATTTAGAGGACATTCTTTTAATGAATGTTTCTTTCTACATTTAAGGCAGAAAATAGATATGGCTTGATCTTGTTGGTCTTGTTGTTCTTGTCTCTTCTTGGTTTTTGATATCTCAACCTGTGTTCCCAAGGTACTCAAAAGATCAGTTTTGAAATCTTCTAACAAGTTTCCAAGTTCAGCTCTAGATATGCCACTAGTTGCAGACTTGGTTATTTTGGAAGTTACATCCCTCTTTCTATTTCTAGCCTTTCCTCTTGAATACTTCTGACATAAGTATGTAATCTCATCAAATGGTAAGTAGGAGATGTCACCTTTTCCCATCACATTCAAAATATCAAGATATTCATCTCTTATTCCTTTCAAAAATATTGTCCGAGTGATCTCAGATGTCAAGGAATTGTATTTGGATTTCTGCAAGTTATACGAGAATCTTTCAAGATACTCTTCCAAGATTTCATCCTCTTGTTGAGACATCCTAAAAATATCATCTTTTAAATCTTTTGATCTACAGTATGCTTGATATTTCCTAAGAAAAAATTTCCTCATATCATCCCAACTAGTTATAGAATGCTCTCCTAATCCCATGAACCATTTCAATGCAACTGCTTTAAGAGTAGCAGGGAAGAGACGAAGTTTGTGTGTGTCATCAGTATATCCATAGGTACGGCATAAGATATCAAATTTGAATAAGAAAGAATCTGGATCTTCAGAAGTCATACCATAGAAATTTGGTAGAACGGATGGTGGAATATTTTTCATCCTTACCTCTTCTCCTAGGATGATGCTAGTGTCCAAGATTGGGAATTTAAAGGTGGCTTCCTGGTCTTCTTCTGCTCTTTCCTCCCTTTCATTTCTTCTCTCTTCTTCCCTTTCATTTCGTCTCTCTTCTCTTAGTTTATTTTCAATTTATAACCTTCTCTCATACTCCCTTCTTTGTTTTGTAGTTGGCCCTTTTAATGTTTCTCCCTCAGCCATTTCTCTTCATTTATTTTCAACCTCCATCCCACGTTCATATTCCCTACGTTGATAGAAGGTTAGTCCTCCTTTCTTAGATGTTTCCTCTTCAGTCATTTCAAAAGTATCAACAGTTGTAATGAATCCTTTTCTATCAGATAAAGAAGTTCCTTTTACTTCTATTTTTGGGGGGGTTTTGACAAATCTTCCTTTTTCGTCTCTTTGTCTTGACATAAAACTAAAATCTGCTCTGTTTTTTTGAAAAAAAAATTATAAGAGAACTAAATTTCTTAAGTCTAACTCTAAAATGCCTCCCCAACAATGGCGCCAAAATGTTGGGTTCCAATATACTGGTGTAAATTAGATCTTATATTTATGTCAATCCGAAGTTTGTAAGACTTATAGGCATATCCCAAATATAGAGATTCATACCTAGACTTAGTTGAAAATTCAACTTACTATGAAATAAATCTAATGGATACTAGAATGTTGTAAATAAGAAACGCAAAACCTTCCTTACAGAAGTAACTTCATTTGATTTCTTAATCTAATCAGCAATTCATGTGTGGAATACTCTGAAACTAAAAACATCTAAATCATGAAGGTAAGCTACAGTGCTTAATATCTTACTGTTGAAGGTAGAAAACCATCGATTTCTTTTACAAGAAAAACAATTCACAATGCTTAGCTTATTTCAACAATTCAACATCAAATAAAAGTAATTGGGATTGATTCTACAGTGTTTAATCATTCAAACTAAAAACTCATAACCCTACCCTGTAATATAATCCTTTGCATCTATATATAATCCAATCCAATCTACAATGCATAAACTGACAATCGAAATCAACTCTATAGAACACAATCAAAACATACCAAAGCGCAGTAATGGAGAAATGAGTGTGTAGGTTCAGCAAAGGGGGCCCTCCAATGCTTCACTCACACAAACAGTAGAGACTACAGAGTTATCGAATCGTGTTCACAGTATAGAATGATATGTACCACTAATTTGAAAACATAAATCTTTATTTCAGAATCATAAGTTCGTTGTCATTGCACGCCTATTACATTGCGAATCCCAGTATTTATAGAAATTGTCTTTCAAAAACTTAAACACTACAACAACTAGTAATATTAAATTTCATCCCCCTAATATTTCTACCATCCATGAGTTTGTTCTTCAGATCCACAAAAATAGACCAGAATGATCCAAATCGTAATTGTCCTTGTTTTTGTGCTAAGTGGCAACGCTGGAAAATTGATTTAACTAGTGTTGACTTGCCACTTGTAAAACCTGTATCAAAAAGTTGTTAGAAATTCATCCATCCTGGGACATCGAGGATCCTCCTCTATCTTTTAATTAATGCCCAGCTAGTCTGCAAGTATCCAACCTAGGAGCAATTACGGGAAGTCAATTAATCCTGTAATTTATTTAAAATCTCAATTTAAATGCTTTAAAAACTGCATAATTCAATTTATTTAAGAGCAACAACAATTTATACCTTTGATAAACGACTGCCAAGGTTCTATGGATGAAAATGAGGATTTTATGGCAAAGTATGAAGGATAATGGGGCTAGCTGAAGGATTTATAAGGCAAAATAGGTATCAAAATAGTGACCAACAGTGCCTTATTTATTAAATCTATTAAGGACTTAGTTGATCACTAGTCGAATTTACATTAAATGTCCTGAATCAACTCTCCAAGGCATAACTAATTATCTCTTTCAAGACAAGGTGAACATTGCTTACTCAAGACTGGCATGGCTTCCACTTGTTGCAATGATGGTCTCTTTATGCATGGGACTTCCACTTGGGCTACAGTGGCCCCATTTTACATAAGTAGACACATCCAACCCAAATGTCAATTATAAAATACACCTATTGGCAGAACTAACTTACACACACATGCGTAGTATTTATCATACAAACTTATTTTCATACTTATTTAGCTTGTTGGAAATATATCAATGTGAACTAACACTTAGGGTACTAAGTTATTCCAATTAATGATTCGATTTAGAAAAGTAACTTTGATTATTTTTACTGAAGGAAAATCTTACTAGATCCACCCCTCTTCCTTGGAATATCCAAATGAAGGGTGGATGAAGTGTTTTCCACAATAATGGTAGGTAACCCTAATGAACTCCAGTGGATTTGAACATTTGTAAGGCCTTCCCATCGACAACGTGCCTTGGGAGGATTGTTCAACCTATTAAGGTAATCCCTGGAGTCAAATAATTGTGATACATCCCTCTTCTTGGATTATTAACATTTTGAACCAACAAACTTAGTCATATTTTCAGTCGATCTACATACTTACCCAACTTCATATTCTTATCCCTTTTTTATCTAAACTTGGGATTTTATTCATTTAAGATTCTCATAATGCATTATTTTTCAATCAATTCAGTGAACATAAGTATGGATGTTCATATGTTTCTAGACCAAGTTCATTAAATAGAACAGTGAAAATCAAATTGCATTGAATAAAACTATAAAAAATAGCATTTGCCATTATGTTCTTCACTTAAACCTTGACTAAAAAGTGTGCATTCCTTTCTTCACTTTCCCTCGGCTCTTTCAATGTAACATAGACAAGGTTGTTGTCCACATTAAAATTATCTTCTACCTCTTAACCTTCCATCTTACTAGTTTTCAATGATCCTCTTTTGGACTCAGTTGTAGATGAAGGTTCCAACACTTTTCATATGTGTGCCTATTTTCATCAAAAGTTTGCAATGCTTCTTGGGATCATTTCTTTTTGGATTATGGATACAACTTTTTATCTTTGCAATCAATCAAGATATATATATATATATATCCATGATGTAGTAGGTCATAGGTTCGATTCCATTAGGGTGGGGTGCTTGGAACTTAGGCAACTTTATATTGTGTACCAACTTCAAACTGAGGGGAAGTGCTTGGGAGTTTTCCCAGGAATTAGTTTCCAAGGAAAAATAATAATGTGTGTATACTAGAGATCCAATATAATATTGTTTTGTGGTAAAGTTGAGTTGCATGTGTAGGATCACCTAGGATGTGGAACACTCTTGGAGACAAGTGATAACTCTCTTCTTCAGCTCGAGGATATTTAAGACTTGTAATACTATTGAATATGAATTTTTGATGTATGCACATGTACACACACATATACATATATACTAAAGATATGGTATAATTCTTGTTTGGTGAGAAATTTGAGTTGCATGTGTAGGATCACCTAGGATGTGGAACACTCTCGGAGATAGGTGATGACTCTTTTCTTCATCCCAAGGATCCTTAACACTTATAGTAGTGAATTTTGAGTGAATTCCTTCCATGTTTCTCTTTGTCTCTTTTAGCATTAGGGTTTCTATCTCACTAAAGGAATCCTAGCTAAATTAACCTTAGGTTGCTAGTTTACTTTCCTTTGCTAAGTTCATGTTGAAACCTAATCTCTTTGAGAAGTACCTTAATAATATACATCCATAGGTTAACCTAATCTAGATCTAAAACCCTAATTAACCCAGTGGATCTTCCATCTCGTTCCTTACCATAGGGTTTGTTGGTTTTTCCCTAAATCAAGTGGTAACTCCAACCCCTCCTTTTTATATTAATTAGTGGTGTGTGTGGAAAGGTGGTCTTCCATCCCCACCCTCAAATTTTTTGTTGTAGTACAAATCCAATTGCCTTTGCACATGAAGACTTTGTAAGGGCTACAAAACCATGAAAAAAATCATAATAAACTGATACCCCACCCTATGAATTGATGGTATCCTAGATAATTTCAAAGGGAAAAGTTCTTTTTAGCAATATTGATCTTAAGTCGGGTTATACCTAGTTGTTAATAAATCCAAATTATTTGTGGAAGACATCCTTCAATTCCAAGGAAGTCTCTTCAAGTGGTGCACCAACAAGGTTCATGAGGATGATTGACTATATTCCGCGACTAGTCACTAGTTCTTATGTGTTCGTACACCTATACAACATCCTAATCTTGAACAAAACCTAGGAAGATCATTTAAAGCACATTCAATCAGTGCTCAACACCCTACAACGACACAAGTTATATGTCAACCTAGAAAAATGCATATTCAACATGCAAGCAATTCAATATATGGGGTACATCATGGATAGTCATGGTCTACATGTGGATCCAACCGAGATTCAAGTCATCTACAACTTGTTGGCCTCTAAGACACTAATAAATCTTTGAATCTTCTTGGGCCTTGCCAGAATTTTACCTTTGGTGCATGTTGGGGTTCTCTTATATCACTTAACCTTTGAGTAAGGTGAACAAGGGTGGAGAAAAGGCAAAACATAAAGAATTAAAGAAGTTGAAGTGTTTCCTTTACAAAAGGCTAGTCGATATAACCATGGAAAACTTTTAACAAATTAATATCCTAAATAGGGATAAACACTTTAGATTATGTCGCTGGTGAATTCCTCATACAACATGGACATCTAGTGGCCTATCACATTGAAATACTCTCTAACATGGTTCATAGATATCCCACCTTAAACAAAGATCTTTACTCCATTATAAAACTATATTGGTAACAAAAACATTATATTATGGGAAATGAAACAACCATCCACATGACCATAAGCCCCTGCAATTCATGTATACATAGGGAAAGTTTCGTAATGACCACCATAAAAAACGGTTTGTGTACCTTCAACAATTTGACTATAACATCAAGTACAACAAGGGAAGCACCAATCGAATTGAAAATTGCCTCATATGACCTCTATTTGTGGCATTGACTGTTACTAAATTCTTGTGACCACGATACTTCAGAGTGGCCCTAGTTGTATGGTAGTGATTTTGACTTCATTGATACATGCCAAACCTAACCATAGTTAAACAAGTCTATACTTTCACCTCTAGGATGGATTGTGCCATTTGGTCCATCTATGTGTTCATTGAATCGAGCATGAGAAGATGATGTGGGATGCACACTATAGTTAACACGCAAGGCATTTTGGCATGGAGAGAAAAATGGTAGTGTTTCATATGTACTTCTACTTGCCAAAGATTTGATGGGACATCATTTGATATGCCAAATCGTGCATTGTGTGTGCCATTGCTAAACATATAATAAAAAAGTAAACTTCAATGCCCGCTCAAGATAAGCCTTGGGAGTTAGTATCCGTGGATTTTATGTTAGGTCTTCCCTCAATCAAGCACAATAACAATTGTGTTTTAGTGGTTTTTTATTTGTTCTCTAAATGACATTTTTTATCGATATAGATTGTTTTTATTATTAAAGGTAGAATTAATAGGTGCAAAATAACATATTATTATATAAATCATCTTAGCATTAATATATGAAATCTCCATCCACATGTAATAATTGAAAGTGTCTTTCTTTAAAGCCTAATATGATGAAAATGTTCTTCTTTATGTACAAGTTGTGACATCCAATCTCTTTATGGTAGGATCTTTTGTTCCATATTGATCACAATACAAATCCTTTTATAAGAGGGACCTTATATTCTTCAAGCTACCAAGGTTCAACAAGCAATATACTATTAATTTCAATAATTATCCAACTTAACATGGGACCATTTCTCCAGGTAAAGCAACAATAGTTTCAAAAGAGGATATAGAGTGTCCCAAATTCCTATTTATTATGATGTAGTCCAAAAATACTACAATTTTTAGATCTTTTCGGGTCATAGTTTTCCAACCATTTTTGCTTGGAATCCTATTAAAATTTGAAAAAATGATGGAATTGCAAATAAACGTTGTTGAGATTGCACAATTTGAGTGCAATATTGGCAATTCAAGGTGTTGAATCTATTGATGCATTCAAAAATGCAATTTCAGCAATGAAAAATTGCAATTTGACTAAAGATTGTATAACTAGATTCTAATGATGATAGATGGAAAAGAGTCCAAATGATATAACATTTAGATTACTTCATTTATTATTATCTATTTGGTTATTATTCCTAATAATAACTTTATTTTCTTGTTATACATTGTCCTTCCTTCTGGACTTCTTTTACATTTGGAAATTTTCTTAATTCAACTTAATTTTAAGTGTTTAATACTCTCTTTATTTTATTAGGTTTTTAATAAAATAAAAGTTTACATATTATATATTAAAAACAAGTTCAAAAAAATAACAAATATTTAATTTTCAAACTGTGAAATTTTAGTTAACAATTTTACTCCATATCATATTGATGATTTCCTCTCCAAAACCACATATAAAAAAACATTCAAAATAAATAAATAAACTTTCCTATCAAATATAAAACTTCAACCCAAATTCTAATATATTGGTTTGTTTTCTTATTCATATTTATTATTAATGATTCAGTTTGATAATAACACTTCATAAACAACTCATATTCATAATAAGGTTGACCTCGTTATATCGTTACTTTGACATATGACATCTTCTATGGAAATATTTAAATCTTTTATGAATCCTCGGAAGGAGTATGTCTTTTGTTCATTACAAATATATTATATTATTGCCGTTTTCTGTTCAAGGATATTCAAATTCATCATAAGTCAAATGATTAGAGATTACGTAGCCACCAACTCACTTCAAATTCACACATCGTGAAAGCTTTTTTCACATGGAATGCACAATTTTGTAAGAATCTTTTGAACCTATTAACGGAGTGTGTTGATAACTTAGGTGATAAGTTTGTAACTATTAACACAAACATATCACTAACCAATAACATTTCCAACCTTAAATAGAAAACATGAGGTGTTGGATTGTACGTTTATTGTGAATGTAAAAGAACTGAACAAAAGAATCTTGTGAAGCACACTTTTAACATAGATAGATATGGTTGTGGTTTTGTGATATGAGGCACTTAAATTGCTCTGTATTTACTAAAATTTGGTACAAGAAAATATGTCAAATGATCATTTCTATTGTTCAAATGATGATTTCGGTCATTTAGTTAGTTTTAGAACATAGTATTTAGTCTAAAATCGTGAGTTGCGATTGTTGAAATTGCAAAACTACTCAAATTACAATTTCCAAGCCGGATTTTGGTCGGATTTAGGGACAAAAGACCAGAATAATAGGGCGATTTAATGGCCCATTATCCCACTCCTATGGTTGTGTGCTCTAAATGAGTTAAACAAAATACATTGCCAAGGATTCCCAATGATTTACTCTATTGTACTTTGGCCTTCCCTCTAGATTATTTAGGCATGATGATGAGGATGAACTTCATTTGATGGCCTTCAGAAAAATGTATGAATTGTTTCTCTATGGCATATGATTGTTTTGCCTCTTTACTCTTTATAGAGTTGTTCTGAGACTTGGTCAAATATGATCAAAGGTATCAACCCATTAAGATTCCTCTTTATTAAATCCATTAACGGTTTAGTCGATCACTAGTCGACTTTACAATAAATGTCCTCAATTAACTCTTCAAGGCATAACTAATTGTCTCTTTCAAGACAAGGTGGTCACTAGTCACTCAAGATAGGCATGGCTTGCACTTGGTGCTGCAATGGTCTTGCTACCCATGGGGCTTCTACTTGGGATATGGTGGCCCTATTTTACATAAACAAGACACATCCACCCCATATGCCAATTGATATATATATATATAGATAGATAGATAGATAGATAGATAACTAACACTTGGGGTACTAATTTAAGTTACACCAATTAATGATTCAATTTAGACAATTAACTCTAATTATTTTTTTCCAAAAACAAACTTGCATTATCTGGTCGTATTTCCCAAAACATCTAGATGGAGTGCATCTCAACTATTAGCCACAAGTAACCTCGTGGAACTAAGAGGATTGGTTTTGAACCCATGACCTAAGGCGTCCTTATCGACAAAATCCCTTGGAGAGACGGTTCAAACTATTAAGGTAATCCTTGGGGTAACAAACTATGATTCGTCCCGCTTCTTGGATTATCGATGTTTGAACCATTAAATTTAGTCCTTTCTTCAACCCATTTGCATACTGACCACAATTTGTCTTCTCATCCCTTCTTGAACTAGACTTGATTTTAATTCATTTCGGATCACACCTCTCCAATTTGGAGACCTTTGGGACCCACAAAAGTTCAATTATTAAGAAGGTGGAAACACATATCTCCCCATGTTTTCTCCTAGTCCTCTTCATCATCATGTATGAAGGTTTTCTTTTTTTCTTTTTTTTGTACTAGGGGAATCAGAAACTGGGATGGAGTTGGTACTCGCATGACATGAGGTCTAGGGGTCCAATCATGTCTGCTACTATACCCTTAGGTGCACCCACACAACTCACAAGCATGTGGCACAGGTAAGTCGGGGTATTTTGAACTTGTGACATCTATTACAACATATCATCTCATTTTCACGCGAATCAACGGTCGAGCTACACCCATGTGGGCATGTGTGAAGGTATTCTTCTTCTAGATACTACCAATTGGTTTCTTCTCTAAACATGGATCACTTCCCTTATGTGCCTAGATGAAGTAGGTACCTCAAACTTTGACCAAGAGATATTTATTTTATCTTCTATAAAATAGTGCATCCCTATATCACAAATAAATACTTCCACACATCGCATCACCTCCATTAAGTGATGCTACATCACTTTTCACCTCATTGGAAAAATCAATGTTAATGGCAAACTTAACTTTAAAGTGCCGCAGTGATTCTCATAATTGATTTTTTGCAATAAATACAACGAACATAGTTATGGATGCTCATATGTTTCCAAACCAAATTCATCAGCTAGAATTGCAAAAATCAAATTGCATTGAATAACACTATTAAAATGAGCATTTGCTTTCATGTTCTTCACTTGAACCTTGATTTCAAAAATTGCATTCCTCCCTCCACTTAGCCTTGGATTTTGCAATGTAACATAGACAAAGTTATATTCATCTATATTAAAATTGTCTTCTGTCTCTTGACCTTCCATTGTGGTAGTTTCATTGATCATTTCTTAGACTTGTACCATTTTGGATTCAAATAGTAAACCTTTAGATAAAGGATAAAAGATAAACCCTTAATTTCATAATAATAAAATGCGTCCACACAATAGACAACATAAGAATATAGACAAAGCACTTAAGGTAGGGTAGGACCATCCAACACTACTTATTGAAGGAATGACTCCACAAGCCATGCTTATTGAACATCCAACCTATCCAATACTATGATACTCATGTGTATATATACTTTCTTTTAACTATACCTTGGGATCCATGCCAACTACCCCTTATTATTATATTGTTCCCTCTAACTACCTAGTGGTCCTATTCATTGCCCACCAACTATCAAGTGGGCTTGTTCCATGATTATGGTCACATTACATTAATTAGCCTCCTTAGGTATATCGCTCTAGGGCCTAGGCACCCCATTTATTATTTCTAGGTACAAAGAATGAGCATCCATCCATCCTAGTTAAATGTGGACATACATGGAGTCCAACTATTGCCTAGCCACCATAGTCTTGAGTAGGATTGCTCCTTTGGTATTTTTTTGCACATTAATATTAGCTATACAATTGATTCTATCCAAGGATATTCCATTGGGGTTGATAAATTTTTGTCTAAATAGTAAAATTTAGTATTTACAACGCCCTCTCCTAAAGCAAGATATAAAAGCCAAGGCGGTTAGTCCGTGTCAATATTTATTTACAAAAAGCTTATCAGATGCGATTTTTCCTATATCCAATCCATATGGGGATTTGAGGCATAATCATCCCATCCATTCGGGTCGATAAATCACATTTGTATAAAGCAAAATGGCTTCTTTTTATAATTTCCTTGGCTTATTTGACTGTATGGATAGGATTGAGTGTTCCATCTTGTAAGGGTGATTAGATCTACTGGAGAGGATATATTTCTTTTACTTGTGGGCAAGCCCCCAACAAACTCATTCTCGAGCTATGGAAGTTCAAACGGGGTCTAGTAGGGGATTTTTGTTGGTATTCCTATCGGGACCCCGCAAGTAACCAACTTCTAAAGAAGGAGTATTTTGGAATAATATCCATGTCATCCATATCTATTGCATGAAAATTGAAATGCAAAACATATTTATCCATATTAACCTTTAAAAAAACCGAACATTCTTACCCTTGACCCGAGTGCCTTGAATATGTTTTGCAAGGACTTGAAATCTTAGTCAAGTCAACATTGTTACCTAATACCAGAGTTTATAGAAATAATGACCTCTCTTGTTGAAGACATCCATAAACCTATAGTAGGAAGTTTGCAATTGAAAATAAACCCTTACCATTCTTTGTATTCTTCTTCATTGTTTGAGACGACGTGTCTACAAATACTTTTTTATATTATATATCTAGAAGTCCCAATATCACCTCAGTGTGAACAAACTTCCACTATATGGAAAAATCCTCCTATAGATTATAGCCTTATTTGTCTCTCTAATAAGAGGGAAATCTAGTCTCGCGTCAATACATGTATTCTTAAATACTAGGATCAACATATTTACATGTAAAATATATTTTGTTTGGATAAAATCTGCTAAATAGAACTAGAGTTTGAAGAAATAGCTTACTTTTCAAAGGATTTTTTTTCGTGTAGTTAGGACTTTGAGGTGGTAATTTGAAATGATCATAACTACCTCAATGCATCTCAAAAGAATATAATAAAATATGTCAAATTGAAGCCAATGAAATGTTATTTCACTTGGATTTGGTCTCGTTGCAATCTAATAAACATTTAAAAGTTATCTTCTCTATAATACTTAGAATAAAGGTGCGGCCCTTACAAAGCCTAAATAGATGATTTTAAATTTTAACGATATCTTCACTTCCCGAAGTCCGATTTAAACAATGTTTTTATTTTTATTGGGTATTTTTTTAGAGGAAAACATATTTTCATTTTGTTTCTTTAGATTTTGCATGAGTTTCAGAAATGGACCTAATTGTTGCTCCCTATTTGTCCCTTTAAAAACCTAAAAAAAATATATAATTTTACGAAAAAGAGTTATGATGCTACTTGTTATGAACCTTAGTAGATAAATATAAAATCCTTAACTTCAAAATAATAAAACAGATCACACAAGAAAGAAACATCATGTATATAAAAGATCCTTAATGATACTAATTAAGATAGATAGATAAATAGATAGATAGATAGCTTAGGATACTAATTAAGTTACATTAATGATGATTCAATTTAGAAAACTAATTTTAATTTTTTTTCCAAAAAAACTTCACATAATATCGTCATCTTCCCCAAGACATTTAGATGGAGTGCATCTCCATTACTAACCACAATAGTGAATAATAACCTTGTGAAACTAAGTTGACCATATTTGAACCTATGACCTAAATCTTTTCCCTTAACAAAATTCCTTGGAAAAATGGTTCAAACTATTAAAGTAATTCTTAGGTAACAAACTAGTGAAGTAATTAAAAATTGCGTTCTCAAAAAAGCTTTGATTATACTTTGTCATTTGTTCTTTTAAATACCTAAATTTTATTTTATACCTCTTAAATTTAAAATAAATATTATGTAAAAAAAACATAGAGAATTCTCTAAAATATAATCCCTATTTTAAAAAAATAACACAAGGACTCTTGAATCTAAATAATTTCTTATCGTCACTCAATGTGAAAAAAATAACACAACGACTATTGAACCTAAATAATTTCTTATCGTCACTCAATGTGACAGTTATTTATCTTTAAATGTTGAGAAGGTCTATATTAAATTGTTATCTATCACCCATTGTGATAGTTATTTATTTAAATTTCAATGTTGAAATATTAAATTTCTCATCTATTTAAAATAAATATGAATAAATAACACACCAACTCTTTAAATTTAAACTATTTGGTACTTGGTATTTGCCACACTCACATTTATTAACTTTAAATGTTTGAGAAGGTTTATATTAAATTTTCATCTACATAGATCGGCAACGATTTAACTTTGAGTGTTAAGGTCTTGCTAAACTTTTTTATAGTATTAACTTTGAAGGTATAGAAAGTTTATATTAAACTTTGATCTATATACATCATGATTGACAATTATTTAACTTTGAATGTTCGAGGATTTATTAAAATTTTCATCTTCGTAAATCACGCTTAACGTATGCTTTTGTTTAAACAACTTATTAAGTCATTAATGCACACACTTAGCAGTCCACATGGCAAATTAATGATATAAGTCATTGAATCCTTATTTTATTTTTCATTCAATCAAGTCAAAGCAATGACATTGACAATAATGTTAAACAAATAAAGGTACTAAGTTGTTGCAACTTATATTCTTGACATTGTTGGTCCCTTCTTATATGAAATTATGAATAGGCTTACCCACACATGATATGCCCTATTTTTTGTATTTCTTAGGTCAACCATGGTGTTCACATTTATGGGTTCTTTGACCATGTCCACTGCATTGGGTTTAGATCCATTGTAAACACACCATGAGCAGATGACCCCAAGAGGAAGGAATCTGTCTCTTCTTGATTAAAAAATGTCAACTTTGCTTTATGGAATAACATATGCAGGGGAAGTCATGCAGTTGTGCTGCTACATTAAGTATAAACCTTATTCTACAATTATTGGTGAACATAATTCTTGTTTTTCCATGTGGAAGGACAAGGCCACATGGCAAAGCGATATTTGCGTGGGGGACTTGTCTTAATGGTAGGGCTTCTTCATTTAAAATGAATAGGAGGACCTTATAATACATAAATGATTAGCCATTTAGTATTGATTTTAAGCAACATAAAACATGAGGTGCATGTATGTGTCAGGAGTGGGATATAGGTTCTTCGTAACTCTAACATATCCTACAAAATATATGTTAACGAGTTTTTTTTGTTGTTTAGAGTTTGGAAGTTATTTTAGAGTTGAAGGTAGGGTAGTTGGTGATAATGTTGAAATTTGAGAGGTAAAATGTTTTAATTTGTTAATTAAATATTATTAATATTTTATTTTTATAATCGAAATAGATACGGATTTTGTATCATAAAAATTGAAAGATTATAACATAGTTATAAGGTTGGCTGTTCAAAATTGGCCATGGACCAAAGGCTTGACCTCATAAAAACACGGTTCAACACATATAAAAAACAATAACTTCATAAAGTCAGCTTATATATCCTTGCATACTGACCTAACAACAAAGAACAAAGTGAAACACATAAAAACATTGACTAGTTTCAGGGGAATACATGGCCACAGTGGCCTTCTTTAACTTTTTTATCCTCTAGAGCCAAATCTTGAGAACTTGAAATCCCCATTGCTACAATTGCCGGCTACTGAAAAAAATATTCCTCCTCCCATCTAGAGCCCCCTGAGAGATCTCGTTGGGACTACGCCGCATTAGAAAGACCAAGGATAATTTTGAAGTGGGTTTCAATATCACTAACCAACTTGTTTATCTTTTCCCCTTATGCTTGGACAATCAATTCGAGGGCCTCCTACTTAGTATATTGCTCATCCATATGGGCTTGAATGTTGCCCACCGTACCTTTCAAAAACTCCAGCTGTGAGTTCATGTGCTTCATCATGCACTTAATTTCCCTAATTGCATGCATGTTATCTATGCTAGAGCCCCAATTTAAGCCACCTTCCATTTTCAAATACCCAAAGTTCCAATTTACAAACGGACGTGGAAGAGGAGGGAGTTCCTCCCATTGAAGAATTCCCCAAAAATACACAGGACCGCCACCAAGAAATTGACTAAAGAAAGCTGCTAACAGAGGTTTACCACTATTAGAACACATGACTAGATTCCTACATAACAAGGGAGAAGTTAGGGTGTGAATTCTATGAGGCTTACTCCAATTCACTGCCTAAAAACCTTGGACCAGACATATTCTATTATCGCCTGCACCCCCTTGCAAGTCATCCACCACACCAAGACAACCCCTAAATTAGTCCCACTAGTGCTACAGAGGTTCCAAAAAATCACCATAAGAGCATAAATGTGAGAGAAAGAAGAAGCACAAGATGAGAGACCAGAGGCATGAGTGAATGCCTTAGCTCCCATAGGGGGCATTAAATCCTCCCAATGGCTCCCACATGCCTTTAGCTATCGCATGTAGTCCAAGTCGTCAATAATTCAATTGCCTTGATTTAGGATTGAGTTTAGAAATGAATTAAAAATCCTCATGCCATCCATTAATCATAAATTAAGGGAGCCACCTTTGTTGAGGGTGGCTTCCATTTTGAACCATGATTCCCTTATCCAATTTTGTGGCTTCATTGGTGAAGTGATTGGCAATGGAGTTGTTTTCTCTTCAAACATGAAACAATGAAGTTTCCTTCAACTATTTGAGGTGCCAGAAGATCCACTCATATATCCTAAAGAAGACGAAACCTTCTTTGTTGGACCACTTCTCGGTTTGTTCAATAAATAGGAGGGAATGATCTATAATGTGGATCTTTTGTATATGGAGACCATATACCAATTCAATCCCATGTAGAGGGAATATAGCTCTTCCATGCTATTAGTGGCCCTTCCTAGACCCATGAATCCGTCAATATGGTTTGTCCATTAGGATTTATAAAGACTCCCCATGCATCTACTGGCCCAAAATATCATTAATATTTTTATAATAATTTGTAATTTTTTGAACAAATATATAAACACAATATGAAATCCATTATTGTTTACAGATAGAATGCTTTTGAAATTCAACCTTCACTAATAATTAATAAAATATTAAAAAACTACCCATACATATGTAAATTTTAACATTCCATGGATTGTGATAAGATTTGATGGATTGTTACCCATTTTTATAGTTCTTATCCACTAAATTACAATCCACTCCGTGAAATCCTTTTAAGGGGTCGATCTTTTTTTTTCCACACACAAAAAAAAACCGCGTCTTGATATTCAACAAAATCAAAGAGAGCAAGTACTTTGACATAAGATCATCCTTCTCAAAATGAACTGTAGATAGCTCATCATCAAACCCCTTCATTCTACATATCAATGACAACAAGACTACCTCCAACAAAACAGGACAATGACAAAATATCTGGTAGCTATCAAAAACTGTTGATATAAGATATCTAGAAAAAAAAACATCAATTGTTGATATCCAACAAGCTATCATCAAAGTCGATCTTTATTTTACAGTGATTATCAAAGTATGAGATAAGAAGGAGTTATCTGTTGGGAGGAACACTTTGAATCTTCGATGATAGACTCTGGGATGATCTAGATTTATGACATCTGATCAGTTTTCTTTTTTGGCACATTGATCGAAAGCATGGAGCAAAGTTTTTTACAAGACAATTTTGAGCAGAGTTTTATATTTTTGAAGTTTATGTTTGGAATATGTATACAGTCCTTTTGGATCTTTTGATAAGTCTATCATTATACTTATGCACATTTGTACTATTTGATTCACGTTTGAATAACAATAATATTGTTTTTTTCGCTGATAAAAAAAAAAAAGATTTATTATGAAAGTGGAACCATGGTTTTAAGACTTTGTTAGTCTTTTCTTCAAACTTCAACTTATTTAGAATATATCTTTCTATCATCATAGTATCATATTTGGATGAGAGGAGAAAATCCATATCTACTTGTGGTGAATGAAAATTTGGGAATTTATTTTTAATAAAAAATTTAAATGATTTTAGTAAAGTTGAAAATTAAATTATAGATTAGTATAAAAGTTAATGATTTTGATTTTTTTTACTATCGTTATTTCTGGATATATAATTTTTGCTCAAATTGCAATTTTTTCGTGCTAAAATTGTATTTTTTAAGGATTTGATAGATGTAGAATTGTTGAAATCACATATTGAGTTGTTCGAATTGTGATTTTCAGTAATTAAATTGATTCAACGCATGTCAATTAGTCAAGATTGCAGTTTGCAAAAGCTGAAATCACAATTTTACATAAGACTGAATTTTTCAAAGTAATTTATTTATCGAAAGAGGGAAAAAACATCAAAACACTCGGTAATATGATGGCTCCATATCCCACGCCAGTTTTGAATGCATAAATAGTTTTTAGTGCCCTCAAATACCCCTATTGCATCCGAATTATGCAATCTCAATAAATTATATAAACAATTTCAACAATACCTCCGGATTTTTAATCAAATTTTAGGCAAAAATATTTAAAAAAAAATTAAAATCTTCTAAAATTTAAACTACTATGGAAATTATTACATCCACTACATTGAGAGATCGATTTGCATGAAACTATACCAAAGCATAGCATTCTATAGTGTGGTGATTATTAATGGTCTCGAGTCTAAGATTATGAAAATTTGATGTTTTCAAAGTGTAGAGATTATTAATGGTCTTGCGTCTTAGATTATGAGAACACCATCTTTTTAATATGGATATTATTAACGGGCTTGGGTTTTAGATCATAAGAACATAATGTTTTGACATTGGCATAGAGTTGTCCATACTTTCATGATTTTTATTTAAGTAATATGAAGCCTTTGCATGATTTTTATTTAAGTAATATGAGGCCTTGTGAAAATAGAGCTTAAAAGAAATAAAAGGTAATGGCCATTAGAGAAGAAATCTTCACGAACAACTCTAAAAAAAATTTTGTTCAACTCTTCTTTAAGGTGGTGATGTGAGTATCCCGGGGCGGCAGGTGCGGGTGGGATACTCCTTGATCCCGGAGGAAATAAAGTCGCAGCATTCTCTTGGGGTCTAGGAAACAAGACAAATAATCAGGCAGAATGGCTAGCCCTTATTCTCTCTTTAGATTTAGCCTCCTCCTTCAGAATTGACAATCTCATAATTTATGGAGACTCTAGACATGTTATTCAAATCATGAGAAAGGGCTCTGCCCCTTAAGGTTCAAAAGCTTACAGATATATGCAACGAATAAAATCCAATGCTCTCCTCCCAAAAGTCTCTTTTTATCACATCCTTCGAGAGAATAACCGGCTTGCTGACTTAGAGGCTAACAAAGGAACCTTATTAGAACCTGGGCACACGCAGGATCATAATGGTGCCAAGGGATTTCACTTCATCCCCTAAGATAATGTCAAGGGCAAAAATTTGTTTTACATGCTTAAAGCATGGGTTCTTTGGACCCCCGAGCGTTCCCCCCATCCCTCGTTCAAAGTTTGGTTTCATTCACTCCCCCCCAACCCCCGTTGCGTCCGCCACACGCCATTACGGCCCTCCATGCACCTGTCACATGGCCTCCTGCCATGTTGTCAGCTCCCACAAGCCGATATTAACTCCTCCCTTTCGAGGATAGATGATTTGGAGAAAAACTTGTTCGAGCTAATGGGAAAGGTTGATATGCTGCAGGAAGATATGGTAGTGTTATGTGTAGGAAACCCCCACGGTCAATCAAGAGATAAACCAGGAAATGGTGGACGCAGCTTTAGCCCAGTTCAAGAATTATGGCTAATTCCCTTTCTAGCCCAGGTTTCAATTTTTGTATCTATTTTGCCAATGTATTTCTGCATTCTCCTAAACAGTCAGTTTATCAGGGTTTATCCCAGTACCATTTTGAACAGCTCTAGAAAGATAAGACTCGGAGCTTTTAAAGACATGTTGATAGAAATTACAGTCTTTCTGGAAATCTCTTCTTCTGCAAAAAACTCTTTCATATGCATGTAATGAATAGTTGTGCACAGCTTTTATAAATACACTATTTCCCCTGTTTCTGTTAAAAAAAATAAAAATTTGTGATGTGAGTATGGATGTAATACTCCCAGTTTGAATTGGAATGTATTTATCCAAAATTATGTAAATGATGTAAATATGCTAGTGCGAATTCCTAGTGCGGAGCTCAAGGCCAAGGCCCGACTAGTGAATGTTTAGGCATGTATGATGTTTATATTTTATTTGGACTGTTTATTTGGATTTTATGCTGATTTATAATATATGTAGATATTATGTGGATAAATAATAAAATGGTCCAAGGATGGTTGTGTAAAGAGCACCAATGGGGCTATGATTCCACCAAGGGGAAGAGGAAAGGGGGTCCATGGGTGACTAAATCCTTGCTGCCAAGTGTCAACCTTAGATCTCACCTAAATTCTGTCATGTGATGAGAATAAGCCAATTATCTCATTTTTTGACCATTTTCCAATCATTAATGCATGTGTGTGGTTGGTGGGAAAAAGTCACCTCATGTAGTTATTGTAACATGGGACTCACTACACTTTTGTGACAATTTTGTCATGACAAAAGTTAGTCTGCAGCTGCCAGGAGTCCTTTTCCCTCCTGCTAGAAGTTATGTCAGTTGTCCTTTCACCATTTTCCCATATCCCTTAGAGTCAACCCTCATTTGTCTCATTCTTTCATGCAAGTTTAGAAGTTGCAGAGCTCTCCCTTGTTGTCCATGAAACTTACCATGTTGTTTTGAACCCAGAAATTCGAATTTGGAGACCGTGTTGCAGATTTGGAAGTCAGTTGTAGGTGAGCAGAGTGGTTGGGAAAGCTAAGAACCCTTACCCTTGAGTTTTGTTGCTCGTAGGTACTTGAGAAGCCACAGATTGAGGCTGCAGGTGGTTATATAGCAACCAATACCAGGTTGGACTTCTTCTATGCACACATTAGAAGCACCCAGCAAGATGGATCACCCAAGAGTACCGTAGATCGGTGAAGAGGATGCCTGAGCTAGAAGGGTGTTGTGTGGGGCAGGTATTGTGGAAGCCAAGGCTGTTAGGGCTGAGCGAGACCCCTATAGAGCTCTGTATGAGAATTTGGCTAAGCACATAGAGCAGAATGGGTTGTGGGCTAAGAGAGAGAAGATTGTAGGTGTTTTCCTTCGCCCTGGTGGCCTCATAGCCCAGCTTGGGGGTGGCCTCCCAGTAGAAAGAGTATATGTTGGACGGAATGCCTATGGTTGGGTGGAAAAGCGCTCTTACACAGCTAGTTGCTTGGATCTACGTTGGATAAAGATAAGTATTCTTATGCATTTGATTATGAAATGTTTTATTTCATGCCTATAATGTTTATGCTTGTATTTGCTTGCTAGATGTGTGTGGATAGATTTTTAATTCCGATGTGCATGTTTAATTGCATTATGCACACATTCTGTTTGTTGAAATTCGTATTATGTATCTAGAGCGAAATTTGAGAGCCTAGATTTGGCCAACATCCCCTCCCGATGGTCGGATTGGGTGAGGGGGACGTTACAATGGATTTAATGTCTTTCCCTTTTATGTAAATAGTTATTATTAAAAAATAAAAGGACATTACAATCCAAATACAAAATAATTTCCCACTAAACCTTTATGCTAAAATAAAAAAAGATCACTAAAAATAATTGTTTTTTTTTTTTTTAAACAACCTAGGTATATCTTTAAAAGTTGTAAAAGCTTAAAAATGAATATTGAGTAATAACGTTCAAAGTTCTCGGTTACATAAGGAAGGAGTTTTGTGAGGGAGATTCATGGAGGCTTGGATGGAGGATACTGGCAATGGATTTGAGTTTGTGAGCAAGCTCGACTTGGAGTCAAGGTGGTTCGGCTGAACTACCCTAGTACCAGCCAAGTATAAAAAAAGTGGGAACAAATCAGTGTCCGTAGGTTGCTTTCAGTCTCCTTCTTGCCCTTTGTTTTTCTATTGCTGGTGTGGGTGACTTCCTTTTGGTGTAGTGCCCTATTTTTGCTCTGTCCTTTTTTAGTTTTGTGGAAGCCCGTTCTAGTGAGCTATTTTTCCTATTCCCTCTGGAAAACCCCATTTTTCCTGCACGTTGTGTGGAACCTCGGTGTTTTCTTAATCTTAATACAGTACGAGCTCTCTATCATCCGTTCATTCTTCCTGGCTAGGTGCTAGGGTGATAGTTGGCAGTATTCCTCCGTCTACTGGTGACTTTGGCGATACCCATTTCTAGCTGGGATATCTGTCGGTTGACCAGTGGTTATGGGTCACTTGCATGATGTCGCTGGCATTGTTTCCCCTATTTGCAGTGTAAAGGGTGTTGGGTCTTCCTTTGCTAGTGATGCGGAGGGTTTAGGTGAGGCTTCAAACCCTAGTTCTGGGGGTGGATGGCCTAATAGATTTCGTGGGAAAAAGGCCCGAAAGCGACGACAGACGAAGGCGTTAAAGGTCCGGGAGGGCTTGGATCGATTTACCATCCCTTTGGAAACAAATATTGATCGGATTGAAATGCTGGAATCTAGGGCCATTGTTGGGAGGCTGGAGTTCACTTATGGGGACCAAAAGGAGATTGTTGAGTGGGTCCGCAAAAACTGGACACCCATGTGTGGGGATTTGTCGAGGGTACTCCAACTTATTAATGGTTGGATCATGTTTATCTTTTCCAAGGCAGGGCACGTTGGGAGTGCTCTTAAGCGCTTCTGGTGCTTCAAAGATGGGTTGTTCTGTCTGAAGAAATGGCACCTTGCATTTGACCCCTTGTGAGAGGCTCAAAGTATTCGGCATTTTTGGGTTCTTATCTCGGGATTGTCCATAGAGTTGTGGACTGAGAATATTCTTATTGGCATCGCAAAATCTGCGGGGAAGTTTGTGCGGTTGGACAATTTCTCTCTCTATGGATATGACCGCAAGGCTGCTAAGGTGATGGTAGCTTTCGAGATGGCGCAGGGCCTTCCTACGGAGGTGGAGCTGGAATGGGGTCCTAAGGTTTGGTATCAGCATTTGGACTATTTTAAGATTTCGTTTAGGTGTTTTCTGTGCCATCAGACAAGACATATGAGGGCTCTTTGCTCGGTTGCTATATCTCCCAAAAATGCTATGAAAGATGCTCCCCTTGCAATTCCTCCTGACAGAAAGGTTCATACCTCAGAAGACACAAACCGCTCTGTGGTCCCGGGTAAGTCTAAAATTCTAGCTATCCCTAATTTTTCTAAGATCTCCAATGATGAATTGTCTGTCATTTTGGATGTGGAGGCTATCTTAGATAATAAGATTGCTACTGGGGATATTGTCTTAAAGCTTGATACTCCAGGGATAGGTCCTTTTGTGTCTCGGGGGGGTTCCCTCGTTGATAAATCTAAGACCTGTAGGGACCTCTTTGGTCAGGGTCCTTTGCCGGGGGAGGAGGATGTGCCTGTTCTTTCCTGTTCTGATGGGGACGGCTTGGCTGTTGTTTTGGGGGTTAATTCTGTGGATGGAGTTGGTATGGAACCAATGGCTCAGTACCAGTACACTTCTATTTCTGAAGACCTGGAACTTTTGAGGGAAATCGGTGTCTCAACAGCGGAGGGGGAGGCTGCTTTTTCTCCTTTACCCATCTACTCTAAACATCCCTCTTCAGATCCCTTCGTACAGTCGGTTAATTCTACTCGGTTCCGGAACGTCACTTTAAGGAAGGCTCGCAAGCAAGGTAAGATTTTGGGGGCCTTGGATGGTGGGGATGTTGGGAGTCATACCCCCATTTCTAAGAGGCTGGACTCGGTTAGTAGTGTGGGGTGTTCTGAATCTGTTGGGGGCCTTAGAGCTTTTCCCCTGGGCGATAGGGTATCTTGATGTCCTTATGCTCTCTGAATATCCGTGGGGTGGGTAGGGTTGTACGAGTTAGGGCCTTATCAAACCTTATTTCTACTACTCATCCTAGTGTCATCTTACTGCAGGAAACTATGTCTGAGGATATAGAAGCGATTGAAAAGGTTGCTGGTATTTTGGGGGGAGTGGGAGGTCTCGGCTGTATTCTCTAACGGGATGTCGGGTGGCCTCTTGGCAGCCTGGGACCCCCATGTTTACTCCTTTTTGGTTTACAAAACAAGGTGGGGTATCCTGCTGGAGGGATACTATAAGTTGAATGATCTTCACCTCTCTATTCTTAATTGCTATGCTCCTTACCGGAATAGAGAGGTTTTCTGGAATGGGATCCAATCCTCTGTTCTGTTGAGAAGAGACAATTTGATTATGGCGGGTGACCTCAATTTTACGAGGTTGGCTTAGGAAGTGTGGGGACCAAAGGCTAAGTTGGATTCATTGGCTGCTTACTTTTCTCGATTTATTGATCATAATATTGATGTGTGTACAGGGGTCCTTACACCAACTTGATTCAATGGTTGGTCAGGGCAGGAGGGCATTCACAAAAGACTTGACAAATTTTTGGTGAAATCCAAGCTACTGGAATCTGTTCCCCATTATCATTCTTTGGTTGGTGAGTCAAAGATCACTGACCACTGGCCGATCTACTTATTATTGGATCTTGGAGAAAATCTGCAAAAATTTCCTTTTAAACTTGACAGTACCTGGCTCTTGGATGAGGCTTTTACTCTTTTTGTCCGGGACTCATGGCTATAGTCTAATATTAATTTGGACTACAATCCTGTAGACTTCTTCTGTCTGAAACTTAAAGAGCTCAAGGGGAGAGTCTCAAGCTGGATACATAAAAGGAAATTGACGGACAAGCAGTCATTATTGCTCCTGGAAGCTCAATTACAGGTTCTTTACTCCTTCAATTTGGAGGCTCCCCTTGATCCTCCAAAGTTTGAAACTTTGAGGCAGTTGGAGTGCGAAAAAGAGAACATTTTTTTGAAGGAGGAGAAGGAATGGCGTTTAAAAAGTAGGGCACTTTGCGTACAGTCAGGTGATAAAAATTCTAGATTTTTCCACACCTTTGCCTCGGCCAGGAGAAATAACAACTCCATTTGGAAAATTGTTGATGAGTTTGGAATTGAGGTTTCTGGAGTGAAGGATGTACAAGCTTTGGCAAAACAACACTTCAGCAAAGTGTATTTTGATGACAATTGTTGTGATTTACTTGCACAATTGCGGGTGGCTAGACTGTATCCAAAATTCTTTACTAATGAGGAGGCTGCTGATTTATGTGCTGAGATTACCTTAGAAGAGGTGGAGATCACTCTTAAATCTTTTGCAAAAGAGAAGAGCCTAGGACCCGATGGTTGGCCCGTTGAGCTATTTTTGCATTTCTTTGACATCATGGGCAGTGACTTATTGAGGATGGTGAATTATACTCAATCTGAGGGGTACATCTCTGGCACCTTGAATTCCACTTTCATTACACTTATCCCAAAAGTCAATGATTCAAGGGCGCTTAGTGACTTTAGGCCTATTGCTTTATGCAATCTCGCATATAAAGTCGTTTCAAAGATTATTGCTGCCCACCTGAAGCCTATTTTCTCCAGATTTATCTCTCCTGAGCAGTTCGACTTCCTTTAGGATCGACAGATACTTGATGCTGTTGGCATCACTCAAGAGATCCTCCATACCATAAAATCTAAGAAGCGAAAAGCTATTATCCTCAAGATAGACCTGGAAAAGGCCTATGATAAGGTATCTTGGGACTTTCTGAGGATCATTCTCATACAAATTGGGGTTTTGCCATTGGCCATTAGGTGGATTATGGCATGTGTGACATCCATGAATATTGTTGTTCTAGTGAATGGAGCTCCCACTTCTTTTTTCAGGTGCTCCAGAGGTATCCGACAAGGCTGTTCTTTGTCCCCATTTTTATTTCTATTGGTAATTAATGGACTGAGCAAGTTGATAAAGCAGGCACAGTTAAATGGGAAGATAAGCGGGCTGAATATATCAGAGGATCTTTCTATCACACATGCACTTTTTGTTGATGATGTTTTAATTGTTGGGGCTGATTCGGTGGAGGAGTGGCGGACATACAAAGAGATTATTGACCTATTCTGCAAGGCTTCCAGTATGAAGGTTAGTCTGCCAAAGTCGTGCTTATATGATAATCTTATTGATGAGGATAGGGTACAAGATATTCTTGCTGTGATACCTTTTAAATGCTGCAAGATCTCTAATGGGTTCACATACCTTGGATTTCATCTCAAACCAAATGGCTATTTGGTTAAGGACTGGCATTGGCTGATTGCAAAGTTTGAATCTCGCATTTCACATTGGACTTATCGGCTGCTTTCTATCGGGGGCAAGCTTACTCTGCTAAAGTCTGTTCTTATCAGATTACCGGTCTATTGGTTCTCACTATTACCGGTGCCTATATCTGTTCTCAACTCCTTAAGAAGACTTATCTTCCAATTCTTGTGGAATGGCAGTATGAAAAAATCAGTATTTACTCTGATCAACTGGGAGAGGACATCCCTGCCATACTCAACTGGGGGTTGGGGGATCAAGGATCTCTCTTTATTCAGTGCAGCTCTTTGTTTGAAAAGCCTTTGGAGGGCTTTATTTGGAATTCACTTTGGACCCGGGTCATCCATCACAAATATGTGAAGATTGAGACATCAATCTGGCTCAGAAGGCCACACAAACTTGTGAGTGGGGTGTCCCCCATATGGAACGGCTTCATGAAGGTGTATAGCTGGCTTGCGACGGAGCTCTGTTGGAAAGTCGGGAATGGCCAGGATGTGGCTATAGGTATAGATTCCCCTGCTCGGTCTAAATGATGAGTATAAATTGTCAAACCCGATTATTTTGGCTTTAAGATATGTGGGTGCGGTCACTTTGAACTCGATTGTCAAAGATACTCCTTCGAGATATTGGGCTGCAGCTGAGGATTTGCAGATTCCCTGAAATTATTATGCTGAATAGGAACGCTATGTACAGTCTTTGAACAATGCAGGCATCCGTCTATCTTCTGAGGAGGATCGAATTGTTTGGGCAGGTAATCCGACTTCTGGGAAGGTAACGGCTAGCACTACTTATAGCTACATGATCAAGAGGAGGTGCATACACCCCAACCACTGGTGGTATAAGATCATCTGGTACTGGCACATCCCGATGAAACTCAAATGCTTTATCTGGTATGTGCTCGTCAATAAATTAAAAACATGGGACAATATGCTTATGAAAGGATGGAACGGGCCTAACCGCTGTATCATGTGTAAAGAAGGTGTTGAATCTTCATCCCATCTTTTTATTGAATGTTCCTTTGCGAGAAGGATTTGGGAGAAATTTTATCAGAACTTTGATATTATGGTGACATGGGGAGGTTGCATTGTTGAAGCTGGCCTTCATTCATGGATTAATACATGCAAGAACCACCATACTCTACCTATTTTTATATGCTCGGTTATATGGCGGGCCAGGAATCTAGCTACCTTTCAGGATTATGTTCCAAACTTGGATACTTCTTGTTCCTTTGTTCTGTTGCATTATTTACATCACCTGAAAATGGAGACGAAGCCGGTTGGGCGAGATATTGGTCACCTTCTCCTTCCTACTGATGATCCTGTTTTACTATTTGATGGGGCTGCAAATTTGGGAAGCTGCGGAGCTGGGGGTGTTATCATTCTCAGCCAGGATCACTTCTTCAATCTGCGCTTGAAATGTGGTATGGGAACTAATATGAAGGCAGAGTTACTTGCTCTCTGGTGTGTCACCCGAGTGGCCAATCTTTTTGGTCTGCCAAGAGTCAAAATATTTGGCGATTCCCGAGTCACCATCAAATGGGCTCAGGGAGAATATGACTTGCAGGTGTTGAATCTGCAATATTGGTGCAGCAGAATTAAGCATGAGCTCTGATTATTCACTGATTTTAGTCTTGAGCACATATATAGGGAATTCAATGCACAGGTTGATCAGCTTTTGAAACAGGCCCTGGAAGGGGAGGAGGGCTATCTATCTTGGGATGAATACTGTGAGAACTTGTTGATTGCCTCTGGCACTGTATATTTCCTTCATTAGAAGCTGTTGGACTGTATTTTAGGACGTCTGGAAACATGCATAAATATGCTGCTTTTTGTGTTCAGTGAGACAAGTGCTTTTGGCTTTGCTCATGTATACTTTTGAGATAATTGTTGTATCTGTATAACCATCATCTACTATTTAATTCAAGTAATGAATATCAATACTATGCTTTTTTCTGGAAAAAAAAAAAAAAAAAACGTTCAAAGTTCTCATAAGCTAATCTATGTGTCTCTCATACCTATACAATTTTTTTAAAGTATAAATACGAAATTTGAAATATAATTTTTGCCAATGTGATAGGGAACTTTAAGGTCATGCAAAACTTTTTAAAAATCTTACGTGAAACAAGTTATGTACAAATAGAGCGTATGGCGTATAGCGTAATTGAGGGCGGTAAATACGGACAACTCAACGGTGTCCTGGTTGGCGGGAAAGTTAAGTGTTAAAAAGTGCTACCCACGGGCCACGAGGCGTACATGGGACCTTTCAGCTCATGTGGGTCCCACTCAACGGCGCCGGTCATGCCATTTCCGCGAAAAACGGATCGGTCACATCACCCGTCATGTCACTGGCGTCACCGTGACATCATCCTCGGGACTTGTTAAAGCGGCGACGACTTCTGATGAGGTTAGGGCGTCCACCGGGCCCACGTCCACCTTTTTCACTCGGAATTTTACCCATTCGTGAATTCAGTCGAAATCGGTAGTTTTCAAAAGTTTAAAAGAAAGGTCATGGTAATTATTATTATTATTATTTCATGTATGTTTAGATTTATTTTTCAAAAATAATATATTGACTGGGTGAGTAATCTCATAGTTTTTTATTATATTGTCGGAGTCATGTTCCTTTTTGAAGAGAATAAAGAGCCAACATAGTGATGTATACACAGTGCACCTGTGATGTATATACAGTGCATATGTACTCATATGTGATTTGTTTCCTTGTCACGAAAACAAGTTATTTGCCATACAATAGGTAGTTGTCGAGCACTTTACCACATATTTAAACGATAAACAATGCTTATGTGTCAATCATCTTGCCACATAGTCCTTTCATAAACATGCTTACGTGTCAAACGTTTCACCACCATATAGTTGATTCATTAAAAAATCTTGTCTGGATTGGAATAGCTGTCATTTTCTGTCCAAAATGTGAATCTAACTCATTGATAGTTCACCAACACTTGGACAACCCATTCTCCATATGTACTCATGTGATTTGTTTCCTTGTCACGAAAACAAGTTATTTGCCATACAATAGATAGTTGTCGAGCACTTTACCACATATTTAAACGATAAACAATGCTTATGTGTCAATCATCTTGCCACATAGTCCTTTCATAAACATGCTTACGTGTCAAACGTTTCACCACCATATAGTTGATTCATTAAAAAATCTTGTCTTGATTGGAATAGCTGTCATTTTCTGTCCAAAATGTGAATCTAACTCATTGATAGTTCACCAACACTTGGACAACCCATTCTCCATATCATATTCTTAACTTGTCATCATCAACATCCAACATATTCATAGTTGGGTGGATGCTTGGAGTTGTATAAATCCTAACTAAAACGCCCTCAACTCGTGGATGCTTATGCTTCTATGAAAGTTAATATAAACAATTATCCTTAATACAAAGTCTTTTTAATTTTATTTTTTATTATAATTTCATTAAACATTATATAACTTTATATTAAAATAAAATTTGTTTTTAAAAGTATAGAATCATAATAAAATTTGAAAAAATTATATAAATAAAAAAAATGTAATTAATTCAATAAGTTTGAGTGGTTGATAAAAAAACTCTTATCCTATTACTTTTGTAATATACTAATTTTCTTTTTCTAATAAATGAATTATTAATTATTAATATAATTTTGAAATTTGAAAAATCTAATTAAAAAAAATTGTTTTTCTTTTACACAAATGGTTGATAAGCTTTGATTAAAAGAAGGGCCAAAAGTTACAAAATGCAGGGGCTAATTGCACCCTTGGTAGGGCAGCATCAAGCTCACCATGTTCGTCAATTACATGCTTGAAACAAAGGTAGATTCTTCCAGGTCCATTAAAACTGTAACATTTGACAAACTACCCTAGTAACCTAATACAAAAGAAGTACATACATAAAATGATAAATAAAACTTAGAGACTGAAAATTGGAGCTTTCTAGATATTCGTCGATTCTTGTGTGATGCTCACGGCTTGTGTCTTCCAAGTTGCAGAGTATAAACTATAAAGTTGATGCAGATACATAATAAAAACCACAAAAAAAGACTGAAACAACCAACTTGCAACTATGGGATACCGGCATTCATGACTGCTCCACTGGATTCTACAACCCCATTCCTGTCCGCGCTTAAGTCCACAAAGTTCCCTGCCTGTGCCATGAAGTTCTTCAGTTTCTCCATCTTCCTCTCCAATTATGCCATGTCCCTGCTTCCAACACCAACTTTATGTTTTTATGTGGGTAAAAGAGGCCTAGCGTCTCCTCCATGTGCTCAATCTTCTTAGCCACCAGACTGCCCTGCTGCTTAACCTCAAGACGAGTTGCTTGAGACAGTGAAAAGAGACGAGTTAGAATTTGCTTATACTCCATATTCTCATTTCGAATGAGTCGGACTTGACCTTCCATCTCTTGAAGCCTGTTGTTCATCTCCAGGTCAAGCTTTGTTAGGCCGCAGTTTTCATCAAAATCCTGGGCACACCCAACATCGACCTGTCTGAGACAGAGGCCACACCCGGAATGTCTACGACCCCACCAGACTCCAATCTCATTATCATCCGAAGGCAACGCCCTGTTGCGAGCAGAGTTGGGGCCAGCAGTCCTATTATGACCAAAGCACTTCCTGCAACGATTGTCCCCAACCCGAGGGAGCGAGTGGTGTTCCATTTTTCTAAGACGGAGCACTAAAAACCTAAAAGAAAGCCTGCACCAGGCCGGAAAGAAAACAAGCACTATCCAGAGAGGAGAAGAGACCGCGAATGTGAAATAATCGACCCACCATCCCTGTCTTAAATCATGCCAATGACAACGCATGTTGTCCATCTATCCATCCGGTCAGCTGTATTTAATTTTGATGTGCCTTCGGATCTCGTAGAGATCTTGATCACCATCACCAAGGAGGGTGTGAGTTTCAAAAACCACAAAATTAATGTTTCTATAGTTTGTAATCGGAAGGTTGTAATTCCTGAGATAGAGGGAATGTAGGACCATGGTTTCGAGTGGAAACTCAAGCTAAGGGATCCAAATATTTGTTGAGATGACATTATCACAATTGAGGGAGCCATAAGGGAGTCCAACTCCAAGATTTGCCAATACATCTGCTTACCCGTTTATATTTCTCAAAACATGCCAAAAGGAAACCTTGTTGAACTCTTTACTGATGCTTAGGAAAAGGTGGTGTAGTTTTGAGGAGGGTTGCTTCCTGCTATTAACAATGCTCTTGGTGTCTCGGATGACTATAAGAGAGTCCCCATCACCATCAGGTTCTCGATGCCCAACCTTAGAGCAAGCTCAAGTCCTTTGATGAGAGCAAGCCACTCCGCTCCATTGTTCATCTTTCTTCCAATACCCCAGGTATACCTTGTCATGTTGTTCCCCTTGGAGTCTAAATAAATATTATAATATTTGTTCCAACTCTAAAATTTAAAAAATGTTTTTTAATCTAAATAAATATTATAATATTTAAAAAAAATTATAAAGACAAAAAAATCCTTGCTTTAATTAAACCACAATTAAGTTGAAAGAAATTCTTGGATGAGCTAACGTAGAATTAACTTGATGTACATTATGTACAATCAAATCTCATGTTACTATAGAGAGATTTTGTGTATATATCTTATCTTATATAAGAAGTATAATCCAAAATATGGAGCTTGGAACTTATCTTTTTGGTTGAACATTTTATAAGAAATTAAATTTTAATATTAAATAAAATCATTTGTTTAGAGTGAAGAAGAGAAGAGGATACATGTTTTTAAATCTATTATTAAAATATATGATATTTATTGTCTATATAATATAGATAACTATGAATGAAATATGACATTTTTTAATCAAACATGTTTGTTTTACATTGATTGTACAATTAAATTATGTGTTTTGGCATAGAGGTTTGACAAAGAAATAATCAAATGATAACACATATTATATAATCAAATGATAATACCTATTATATTATATATAATGTTATAATAGTTCAAGTCCAACTAATTTTACTCTTTACCTAAATAATTGAATTTTATAAAAAAAAAAAAAACTTAAATGATTCTAAAATGTGAAAGTAAATACATCAAGAAGCATCTTAAATATCTCATAAGAAAAAAATATCGTAAAATACCAAAACGGAAAAATTACAATTCATAATGTTAGAGGATTGCATCAAATTGCACGACGTTTACTTCTTACACATAATAAAGTTATAGTTGATGTAGTACGACATCTCTCAAACAACATGTCCATAAGTTTGGTGTAGAAGTTTGATATGATCCACACATAGAAAAAACCATCACATAATTAGATACAAAAATTTAACAAGTATCACACATATAAACACAGTTACACAACAATGCATATTATATAAAATTATGATCATTTAAACACAACTTCACCTTACACTAACAATATATAATCTAAAGGAAAAAATATAAGCAAAATCCACAACGAATCTAAATTACTTTTAAATCAACAAAAAAATACATTAATACATTATAGATGTAGCTTGAAGAAGAATATATTATATATAGCTTTATTTACTATGGTAATGACATCACTTTGCACATTTTCAGTTGTAGATAATTTATTGGTCAATTTAAGACCTTATTGGGAATTGAAACAAAAACAACCATAAACACTCCATGTGCAATATTTATAAAGGGATATATGTGGGGCACTAACATAGTCTAATCAATCACATTACCTATCATTTTATATGTTATCCACCATATACATGCACCAACCACTCATGTGTAGTCTAGTTTCTAGAAGAAAAATGAAACCATGAAATATTCTCTACTAGGTTAGAAATTTTTGGAATTACATAAGGCAACAAACAAAAGGAAATCTTTCCAATCAGCGACAAAACAAAAAATATTTCAACAAAAACTTTTGAACTTTTGAATGACTAGTGGTGAAAGAAAAATAATTTGGAATAACTAATGAAAAAAAATGTTATGAGATGGGGTAACAATCAAAGAAAAAACTTGTCAGTCGCCGCGGATTACAAAACAAGAAACAAAACAGCTCACACGCGAAAATCTTTTCAATGACACGTGGAGAACCAAAAATGTAAATCATTTTGTCAATCATGGTATGCATAATGTTATTTTGTTTTTCAATGATGATTGAATTGTATATTAAAAAAGTTATTAAAGGTTAATATAGCTTTTTAGTTGTAATTTAAAATTGTCATTTCTTTTCTGTCTTAATTTTATGGTAAAAGTTATTTTGAAGGCATGAAATTTGTTAATATTCTTTTTGAAAATAATAATATCTAAATGGGTTAGGTCTATTTTTACTTTTAAAATAATAATAAATTTATATAAATTTTCTATTTTAGAATTTAAATTTAAAAAACATTCAGACTTCTTCCTTTTAAAGATATAAATAAAAATCAATTTTAATAAATAAATAATAAATAACAATTTATTTTCCATTTTATAATGATAATGATAAAGAAGATTTTTTGGTTTATTAGACATTAAGAAAAGAGAAAGGAATTACTTATATTTCTATAATATTTGATTTCTAGGATGGAAAAGATGAGAAAAAATATTCCTAGAATCTTATAGTTTTGAGAAATTAGAATATCATGAAAATTATAGTTATAGCAAAGATTAGAAATATAAACCACTATCAAATTTGTGACATAATTTGAATTTAAAAAATATTTTTGAAAACAATTTAAAAAATAACATTCAATCATAACTAAAATAAAATCTATTTTACATATATAATAAGCTAAACAATATTTATAATCTTATTTTTCGCAAATTTAACAAAATATAAATGACACTTATAAATTATAGAGAAATATTTTAAAAATGTTTTTACGTTAAAATTATTATATTCCTTTTATATATTTCTTAAGTTTTGGAATAAAACTTAAAACTACATATGATATATTTACTCAACAAACATGACAGAAATCCCACAGTTTCATATTAAAAAAAGTATCAGTAAAAATTAGAAAACTTGAATTCAAGAATGACAGATGTGAGCACCGACCAATCCAATGTAAAAAAGAAAATGAAGGTGTTTTCCATGAAAGCAGTCCTACCTCTTTTAATATACTCGTATTTTTGGGTGCGGTTATAATAATGAGAAGAAATGCAAATGGAAGTGAGCGCGTGAAATTAACAATAGGTAAGAGCTTTGGTAATGACGCTCTCCCACCTGCCCCTGAGCAGCTGAGCTACTCACCCGCCTTTTTGTGAGGACGGGAAAGAGTAGAAATAGCGCCTTTAGGGCAACATTTTCCAAGAGGATCTATCCAAAGATGTTTAATCTCTGAGAAGTCACTGGCTTTTCTCAGATATACATATTTATACGTTATGTCTCACAGATTTTCTTCTCTGTAATGAAGAATTGATTGACCTCCGAAGAGCAGCAGGCTTTTTATATAGATTTTGATTTTGTCCATCCAATGGAGAATTGATATAATAGTGGTAGAAATCCCATGAAGAGATTTGGAGAATCATCATCATGGGGTCGTCGGAGTGTGATTTATATGACATGAGTTTCAACAGTACTTGCTCTGCGTCGTCTTCCACCTTTCTGAATTCCAGCCACAACTCCATCAGTGAAAGCTCCAGCAGTTTCAGCTGTGTTTCTTTCTGTTCGTTGATTGAGAGAAGTAATGGGATTTCCAGTGCCAGGAGCAGCATTAGCTATGACAAGCCTATTATTCCCCCGGCCTGCAATAATGGCAACAAGCCCCACAAGGCCAACGACAAGGCCTGGGAAGCCATCAGGGCCCTTCGCTGCCAGGAAGGATCGGTTGGGCTCAATCACTTCAGGCTAGTGAAGAGGGTGGGGAGTGGGGATATTGGGAAGGTGTATATGTGCCATCTCAGGGGATTTGAGGAGGATGATTCATGTTTGTATGCCATGAAGGTGGTGGATAAGGAGGCTCTGTTTCACAGGAATAAGCTTCACAGAGCTGAGGCAGAGAAGCAAATCCTCTCCACGTTGGACCACCCCTTCCTTCCCACGCTCTATGCCCATTTTGAGGCTTCCCATTACTCGTGCCTTGTCATGGAGTACTGTGCAGGTGGAGACCTGCATTCTCTCAGGCTGCGCCAGCATGGCAGGCGTTTTAGTCTCAGATCTGCAAGGTTGGTTTACACGTCCGTTATATGTACTGATTTCAACTGTTCTCTTGCTGTGCTGTGCTGTGTTAGTGTTGTTTATTCTAACATAATGGTTTGGTTGAGTGGTTGCTGCGTGAGTACTATAATCCTATTTTATAGATCTTGGATCCCCTCTCCTCTTTCTTTTTTTAGTTTTTGTTTGTTTGTTTTGTGGGTTTGAAGATTGGGTCTGTGATTCAGTTCCCTGGAGTGCTATGATAAGTTCCCACAGTTCCCTGGGTTGATTGGTGTGCTATGGTAAGTTCCCGGGGTTGATTGGAGTGCTGTGATTGTGTTTATTATGTGTGCTTATGTTGATTCGGCCCTGGCTTCCATATCCAACCAATGCTAAGTTATTTATCAGCCTGTACATATTGGTCAAGCCTGCCTGCTTCACCTGTAGTGCACTGTACTACCCTCTAGTGCCTTCAATCGTGCATTGTACCCTTCATGCCACATTCCCAACTGCATCTTAGTGGTGTACATCAACTTATCTACCAAGTCCTGGATATAATTCCAAGACTTGAGAATGAAGTATGGCCGAATCTGGAATTTCCAGTGCAAATCACCTTCGAACACTTTGATCATTTTTTATCCCGTCTTATAAGCTGACAATTTCAATAGGGATCAGTTCTTTTCACAAGCAGCACTAGTTGCTAGCTAGATTGGTGAAAACATAAACTGTTAGAACCTCATAGGATTCAGTTCTTGTTAGATTGGTAGAAAGCATGGACCTTTATAACCTCATCACGATGATTCAGTTACTGTTGAATAACTGAGACCCTACCTAATAAGACCCTACCCTATCAGGTAGGTAGGGTTGAGTGACTCAAGTTTTATTGTATCTAGAATAGCGAAGTGCTTTATAATCTGGAGTAGAATAGCTAAGTTTTTTACAATGATGTTTTTTTGGATATTGGATTTAAAGTAACGAAATGCTCTACAATCTAGAGTAACGAAGTGCTTTACAATGATGTTTTTTTGGATATTAGATTTCTAGTTCTTATTGGTTGTGTTTTTGGCCTTCAGATTCTACGCAGCCGAGATCCTTCTAGCTCTGGAATATCTGCACATGATGGGAGTAGTATACCGAGACCTGAAGCCGGAGAACGTTCTGGTGAGGCAAGACGGCCATATAATGCTCTCAGACTTCGATCTCTCGTTCACATGCCAAGTCACTCCCACATTGCACAGGCCTCCTTCCACAGCCACAGATCATAGCTGCACAAAGGCATCATCGTCAAATTCTGCTGTTTCCCGCATACGCAGAGGAAATTGTCTGTTCCCATTATGGAAGAAACGGCAACAAAAGCAAACGAAAAAGCAAGTTACGAGCGAGGCCCGGCCGGAATTGGTAGCCGAGCCCACAGAGGCCCGGTCAAGATCCTTCGTGGGAACCCATGAATACCTGGCCCCGGAGGTCATATCCGGCAAGGGCCACGGCAGTGCCGTGGACTGGTGGACACTGGGAGTCTTCCTCTACGAGATGCTATTCGGCCGTACTCCGTTCAAGGGCGCCGGAAAGGATTCCACGCTCGCCAATATCATCACCAACCCGTTGAAATTCCCGGCCGACATAAGCAGCACTGGCCGGGCGGGGAGATCAGCCGCCGACGCCGAGCAATGGAATGCCGCCAGGGATCTGATAAAACGGCTTCTTGTAAAGGACCCGAGGAGGCGCCTCGGATCGACCCGGGGAGCTACCGATATCAAGAAGCACCCGTTCTTCAAGAATATCAATTGGGCGCTCATACGATCTGCTCCGCCCCCCGGAGGACAGCAAAAGCTCAGACAGACCAAATCTTCCACTGCCGACGACTGTAAAACTCAAAAACCGGCAAAACCCGCAGAATTACAGGCTCCTCACTTCGATTTCTATTAATATCATTATACAATGCAATCCTATCAAATCAATTCAGGTGGTCTGTATAAGGATTCCAATGCTTCTTTTTGTGTTTTCCGCCATTGTTGTATCATAGATTCATGTAATTATCAGAGCCAACATCATGTAGAGTATAAAATGGTGTTCGAGCGTGGGTTTTGGAGGTTTTGACAGTGAGTTCATGGGGATCTGCATAAGACATTTGGGGAGTTCAATAAAACAGACGATACTACAATCAAACAATTCAAAATTTGGCATTTTATAATCCAAATTGTTTGTATTTTTTTACAGATTTAGAAGAATTCCAAATTTTCCTCTAATCGATTGAACCAGCTTGCCCTGAATACCATATTATTAGCAGATTTAAATCAGTACCATTAATCGGTAATGGCACGATTCCTTAATAATCCATACAGTAACGATATCCACAAATTGAAGTGTAACAAAATTTCTCATAGCATGTTCTTAAGCGTGGACAGGTCGTTACCAAATACTTTTTGACTTTCACTTTTTGACTGTAAGTGACTGCCAACGTGACAGTTGAACAGTTAAAAAAATTGAAATCTAAAAGTAAATGTCAATGTCACGACTCACGGGTTTGATTGTGAAGACTTCTTCAAGTTCATCGTACGTCAAAGAATCTACACTGTTCGTAGTAAATTTTAGAAAATGCGGTAAACAATTTCTGGTTATTTTATATGTTTGGTATTAATATTTTTGAATTTAGTGTGATCTATCTATTTTTTTTTAATTTTTATGATTTGTTTTGCAAAAGTTATATTCAAAATTCTTTATGTAAAAATTATAAACTAATTATTAATATTGAGAAATCAAGTTTATGTTAATTTTTTAATATTTATTTTGATTTAAAATAAATAAGTAAACATTGTTGCAAAAATTTAATCTTATGATCTATTGATTTCGTGTCATTTAAATTGTAACTACAATGTTAGAAAATTACATTGGAAAATTTATTATAATTTTGAAAATAGAATTTTTTTTAAATTTGTGTTTAAATATTATCTGAGATTTTGGACTTTCTTGAGTGGATCAATAAGATTAACTTGAGTGTGACAAGTGTAGAGTGAGAATTCATTTCATGGTCGTTGTATTCTTGTTATGCTCAAATGCATCTTGATTAAGATTTAAATAAGCTTCAATTAAGCGATGATTAAGAAAAATGGTATGTTTATTAAATAGTATTTGTTTTTATGTTTATATTTATTAATTTAATATTATGTTAGTTTAATATTTATATTAATTAGTTTAATGTTTAACTTTTGTTTAACGACCTCTCATCTCCACAAAACTAAGTGATTGGCTATACCTATTGGTGTTCAGGGGTGGCTGTACTAGTATGTAACATTCTATATATCATTTCTTCATTGATGTTGGTTATATTTTTAAGTGTAGTTTAAATATTCTAGGTTTTCAATTTTTTATAATTCGGGTGCATCGTAAAATTCAAAATGTAGAATAGACTACTCCATATTTTTATGCAATATAAAATTATGATTAAATATCTAGAAAATACATAGTTAAATTACTAAATCATGATTAAATATCTAGAAAATACATAGTTAAGTTACTAATGTTTCACAAGGATAAACTTCATGTTAGTGTGTTGTGTGTTTAGTATGAGTAATATTTGGATAAACTTCATGTTAGTGTGTTTAGTATGAGTAATAAATAGGAGAGGTTCATGAGAGGCGAGGTTCATGAGAGATTTGAGTAGGGATTTGGAAGCTTAGGTTAATTATTGGAACACAAAAGATGTCAATTAAATTAATAATGTTGATTATATTAAATTTTACATATTTATGAAGTTTAAATATGAGTATTGTTGGGGTGATTATGAATGACCATGACCAAACTCCTCTTGCAGTGACTATGGTCTTGGATTAGTGGTTATTTGCTTGGGTGTAGGCTCTTTTGTTGTTATTTTGAGGTGTCGAGGGGAGAGGGTCCCTCAGATATTGCTCCAATGGAAATTTCTTTGTTTCTTGGTAAGATGAAAGATATTGTTCCCACTTTTAACAATCTTCTATCTATTAAAGAAATTGAAATTTTAAAGAAGGTTGATTGCTCTATCGGGGCTAAAGATGGTATGGAAGGGGGGAGAGGTGGTTACTTCTATAGCTCGTGAGCGCGGTGAGCCTTTTGTTTGTGTGTCTTCCTTTGTTTCATCCCCTAACTTTGAGCCAATGGTGGTAGAAGTAGGAGGGGAGTGTCGGGTGCTATCTAGAGATTTGGGGGTAGCAAAAGCTTATATGTCATAATACTCAAACCCTATTCTCTCTTCTAGGTCGGTTTCCTGTCACGTCCCCATTTTGACCCCATTCGCACTTACATCGTAAGTGATGTAAATATTGTTACTTAATCATGGTGAGGAGCTCAAGGCCAAGGCCCCACCATTGATTTAGCGTTTTATGTATCGGCAATTAAAGAAATAGATGCCTATGGTTCTTGTGCTAGATGGGCACGATGTAAATAAGACATCATGTAAATACGAATTTTAATGAAAAATACCCACAACTAGCTATGCAATGCAACAAAGAGATGGGGGCATGATTCTACAAGGAATAGGGAGGGAAATTATTCAAACCCTTGAGCCAATGGTGTTAATCCATGTGTCAATGAGAAAGCCCATAAACCACCAAATACCCATTTTGGGCTATGGACCCAATCATTTAATTCTTCCAAGAAATTGGTTAAGGCAGTTAATGCCTTGGGAATGAAGAAGTATGGCAGCTAATTTCGTGCATGGGTAAGCCATCAACCTGGAAATTCGTGTTTTGTCTCCTTGGGCAAGAAAACACCCACGAAATGGTGCCCAAAGCCATTCTGAACAGGCAATCTTCACTCATTCACACAGTTGGAGCTAGCTGGGTCTTTCCCTACACGTTTTTCATCCAAATCCTGCATTTTTCCATGCCTGGGAGTTCGTTTTTGCATATACAGTAGCTTGGGAGAGAAGGGCCACGATTTGGGGACTGTATGGAGGTCGTTTTTGTCCCTGAATGTCCAAGGACGTTTTTCTAAAAACGGATTTGGCTTCCCTGGGTTGTTCCCCAACTTCCCATTTCATTTTTGTGGGTTCCCATGTTTTTCTGAGTTAGCTGAAACCCCATCTCATGCATCTCACTGTAAAAACGTTTTATCCTGCCCCATAATTGTGTCCTGCTGTTGTGTGCATCCTCGTTTTTGGTTTGAACCTGTGAACTGAAGTTTTGGAGTGGTAGTGGACAGAAGTGGCTTGATAAACCTAGTGGGGGAGACAATCTTTTAAGAAGATCAAGAGGGCTTTGGTTACTCTTCTATGCATACCCTGAGAGCACTAGATAGGGAAGGTATGGCTTGAGGGACTGTACAGTAGTGAAAAGAATACTTCCTTGTGCTGGGTGTGTAGGTATTGTGGGTGCCAAGCTAGATAGATCTTGCAAGGTTATCCCTGCCTCTGTGCTGGAGCTCACTAGCTTAGCAACTCTTCCTTTCCATCTCCTAGCAGCCTGATAAACCCAATTGTAGATTGGCTTGGCTCATCTTGGTGTATGCTGGGCTATGTATGAGTCTGTTGTTCCCTGGTTCCTTGTAGAGATCATTCCCAGCTCGGGGGTGGCAGTGGTGCTGAGAGATTGAGGAGCACACTGGCCTACGGTTGGGTGGAACGTTGCAGTTGCATAGCCAGTTGCGTGGGACTACTTTCGCATAAGATAAGTATTCTCCTATATTAACTTGCAATTACTTATTTGATGAACATCTTAAATGTATGGTGGAGGTGCAATTCTTAATATTCCGCTGTGTTTTTCTTAAAAATCATACATTTCCATATGTCTCTGTTATATTATGTGAATGCTATATTTAAAAGTTTCATGGGGTTAGATGCCCAGTTTAGTACCACGTCCGTTATGCACTTTCATATGCATAAGTTTATCGAAACTTGAATGTTTGTCTACTATGTATGGGACTAGATGTCCGGTTTAAACCTCACGATCCTCTCCATCTAGCTGGAATGATGGGAGGGGACGTGACATTTCATCTGAAGTAGGGTTCGCTGGTGAGGCCTAGATAGAACCCTCGATCTCTCAAATGATGGAGGAAGTGATAAATACACTTGTCCCTTCTTTCAAAGACATTCTTACAAAGAAGCCCTTACTTGTTTACGAGGGCATTGTTCCAAAGAAGTCATCCCAATGTGGAGGTAAAGAAAAGGGATTGCCAGTTGCTCTCTCTATTGGTACCCGTATCCATAAATTCGAAAGGATCAAAAGTCAAGGGTGCAAGAAAGGTGTTGTATCGGGGGGTCTAGATCATAGAGTTGTGGTAGTATCTTGTCTCAGTCTGCGGTGATGAAGGTTATGGTTTCCAGAGAGGCCTCCTTTGGGGGAGGCTTATCCAGTGGTATTGGGGTCCTTAGAGCTTAGAAGGCCCTAGATTGGGCCAAAAAATGATTATTGTTTTCTTTGATGTTAGGGGAGTCGGAGGGCATTCCAAGTATATTTCCCTTCAACGATGTTTTGAGGTCATCAAGCTGGATGTGATTCTCATTCAAGAAATGATGACTATAGGGAAGTGGGATAGGAATGTTTTTGCAAAAGTCCTGCCAAGATGGGAAATGTGCTCTGTGGATGCTGTCAACCAGTCTGGGGGTTTGTTGTCAGCATGGAACCCTTTGACAGTAAATTGTATTATGTTTTTGTCTGCTCCAGGAATTCTTTTGGTTGGAAGGTCTAGATATTTAAACGTCATGGTTAGTGTGGCAAATTTCTATGGGCCATATGCAAATAGACATGCCATTTGAAAAGGCCTAAAGGTAGATGAGGTTTTGGTTTTGGAAAATCTCATTTTTGGAGGAGATTTGAACTTCACCACCTTTGAAAGGGAATTCTAGGGCTAGAGAACCAGAAGAGATCCTATTGCTGGTTTTTTCAGTGGTTTGTTCTTAGATGCAAGCTTGATTGACATTTTCCCTATCCCTTTGGTTCCGTCATGGATAAATGGAAGAAATCGGGAGGTCGGGGTTGTTAAGATCCTTGACCGGTTTATGTGTTTGAGCCCTTTCCGAGCAGTGTTAGCCGCTACAGGTCATGGACTATGAATGTGGATATCTCAGACCACATTCCTGCTATTCTTTAATTGGACTCAGCTTCGATTCAGGAAAACTACCCTTTCAAATTCAATTATGTCTGGATTGAGGAAGCATATTTCATGGAACTCGTGTGTAGCAAATGGAACACTATAGATGGTGTTAGGGAGCTCTCTCCTATTTGGTTATCAAGCTTAAAGACTTAAAATCAAAAGTTATATTATGGGAGAGAAGGAAGAAGAAAGCCTTGAAAGTCGAACTGGTGGATATCGAGCAGAGGATACATGTGATCTTCAAAAATTCTCAAAGTGGAATTCTTTCAGAAGTTGAAAAGGCTTTAATTAGTTCACTCTCTTCCCGAAAAGAGAAGGTGCTTAGAATCAAGGAGGAAACTTGGAGACTAAAGAGTAGAGCTATATGGTTCTCCCAGGGGGATATGAATACCTATTTTTTCGATAAATACGTTAAGAGGAGAAGAATTTCAAATTCCATCTGGGAGCTTAGGGGACTTGATGGAATTCCCATATCATCACGGAAGGATCTTGAAAATGTTGCCACTTCACATTTTAGCTCCTTATTCAGGGTTTCAAATGGAATTCCCATCGACAATCAGTTAAAGGTTATACTAAATTATCCCATATTTTTTTTCTCTGAATGAAGGTAGAAGCATTGGAGTCCCTAACGCAAGGTCACCTCGACGAGGTTCTTGCTTAACGAATACACACGACACAACCATGCGTTCACACAAAACTAGATGTAAACAGGATGCCAGAAGTGGCTTCTACTACTTCAAATCAATCAGTTACAATGCAGAATTATAGTAAATGTAAACAACTAATCTATGTCAGCCTTAGCCTTTACAATACAGAAGTAAATATGGTGTGCTCTCTATGTGTGTCGACCTTCACCCTCTCACGGCCAATGTTGAATGCATGCGCCCGCTGAGCTATGGATCTGATCTCTGCTCTTTGCTTCGATCTTTTGCTGATCGAACTGAACTCCTTCCCCCTGTGCCTGTGCAAAAATATTCTACTCTGCTGCTACGCATCCCGATGTCGACTCCAACACCCGAGACACTCTTCCTCTATGTCCGTTGAATCCTGAGATCTTGCAGACCTGCAATTGTCAGCGCCTATGCCGTGCTGCACAAACTCTGCTTGTGTTGACATCTGTCATAATCCCAACTACCTGCAATACCTGCTCATAACTTCCTTAGCAACCTCGAACGGATACCAAGTACTCGCCTTATTTTCTGGCTATTCTAACCCACTACAGTAGTTGGTCATGTCTCGACCTCACTGTCTTTTGTTAGCTTCGACTCACCTGTCGGTTTCACTTTGCGTCTTAGGCTTCTCCAATCCGCCCCTTCCTCCTCGCTTGGCTCATGCCCAAACCTGTCGGAGTCGTGGTTTGACACAAGTCGACCATCGATGCCTTCCACTGCAACCCTGTCACCTGTCGAACTTTGACATGTCGACTTCCGACCTTCGCACTTCCTGTTGATTTGCGATCAACTGCCCCTGCTCGACTTATTGACTTCGATAGCCAATCTGCTCTTCCGCACCAATGGTCGTCGGCGCTCCCTCTGGTCGGCCTTCTTTATGTCAATTAACTTTTACTGGTCTTCCTAGGCCCCGATGCTCCTGCATGAGACTCCCAGGTGAAAAAGAACTCGACTGCTCCGTCAGTCTCCTAAACTCTTCTTCGGAAATCCATGTCGCCTCTTGCAACTCATCATCTTTCCATCGCACTAAGTATTCCTTCTTTTGCAAACTGCGCGTACGCCCGACTTCGCGTTCCTCTGTTACTTCTACGATTTCTTCCTTGCGTCGGTCTGGAATCTGCACTATCCAGTCGATATTCGACACTTCCGCGCTTCCGCTGCTTGAACCTTCTTCAAACTTGTATAGATATGAGACATTGAACGTTAGTGAAATGCTCAAGTCTTTCGGTGGTTCCAACACATAAGTGTTGTCCGAAATCTTCTTCGAAATCTTACATGGTCCAATCTACTTCAGCTTCAGCTTGTTGTATGTTCCCTTCGAAAATCTTTCCTTCCAAAAATGTGCATAGACTAAGTCTCCTTCGTTGAATGACGGTAGCCTCTTCTTCCTGTTGGCTCTCAACTTGTATGCCGTGTTGCTCTTTTCTATGCGCTTTCTCACATCTTCATGCACTTCTTTCATATGCTTTGCGAATGATTTTGCATCCGCGCTTTTTCCTGATTTCTGCTAATAACTTGACCAAATATACCACTCCATGTGGGCTTCGTCCCTGGACAATCTGGAATGGACTCAAAACTGTCGACCAATTCACAAAATTGTTGTATGCGAACTCTACTTGCGCCAACACATTCTCCCACTGCTTGGGTTTGTCGGCCGTCAAACATCTCAGAAGGTTTCCCAAACTTCGGTTTAACACCTCGGTTTGTCTGTATGTTTGCGGATGATATGCTGAGCTAAACTCTAACTTCGTGTCCAGCTTCTTCCATGGGTTCTCCAGAAATTCCCTATAAACTTGGTATCTCTGTCCGACGTGATACTCTTCGGCAACCCATGCAACCTGACTACCTCCTTGAAAAATAGAACAACAATGCTTGTGGCATCACTCGTCTTCCGACACGGAATAAAGTGTGCCATCTTCGAAAATCTATCGACTACAACAAAGATTGAGTCACTTCCCTATTGCGTCTTCGGAAATCCTAGCACAAAATCCATGCTTAGGTGCTCCCATGGGGTATTCAGTACCGGCAACGGTGTATAGAACCCCGTATTCTGATTTCTTCCTTCTGCCAACTAGCAAAATCGACACTGTCGTACCCACTTACCGACATCTGTCGTCATTCCTGGCCAATAATACTTTTCTTCGACCCAATGCCCTGGTCTTGTCGATGCCAAAATGACCTGCTAATCCTTTGTTGTGTAATTCTCGGATTAGGTTCTCTCTCACTGATCCTCTAGGAATACACAACTGTTGTTCCCTAAACAGGTACCCCTATTGGATGAAATAGTCCAAGTATGGAGTTATGTCGACACTCCATGGTTCACGACAAGCCTCCCATGCTTTCACAAAATCTCCGTCAGTCTCATACTCTGTCTTCACCGACTCTATTCATGTTTCCTGAATGGTCGTCGTGTTCAGTAATGCAACTCTTTGACTCAGCACATCGACAACCTTGTTCGACTTACCCGACTTATGGCACAACATGAATGTGTATCCTTGCAGGAACTCGACCCATTTCATGTGCCGCTGATTCAACTTCGATTGAGTATTCAGATACCTTAGCGCTTGGTGATCTGTGTACAACTCAAATTCCTTGGGCAACAAATAATGCCTCCACTTCTTCAATGCTTGGACAATAGAATAAAATTCATAGTCATAGACCGAATATTTATGCTTCACATCATCCAACTTTTCACTGAAGAATGCAATTAGTCGGCCCTCCTAGCTCAACACTGCTCCAATTGCCATTCCACTCGCGTCGCAATCGACTTGGAAAACTTTGGCAAAGTATGGGAGCGCTAACACTGGGCTCTCAGTGACCTTTTCCTTCAACTTGTCTAAATCTCTCTGGGAAGCTTCCATCCACTTAAACCCCCCTTTTTTCATGCACTCTGTCAAAGGTGCACAAATCCGACTGAATCCCCAGATGAACTTCCTGTAAAAACTGGCAAGTCCATGGAAACTTATTACTCCAGTTGCACTTGTCGGTTTCGGAAAATCCAATATTTCCTTCACCTTTTCTGGGTCCATCACTAACCCTTTACCCGAGATTACAAATCCCAAGTACACCAATTCTTCCTTCATGAAGAAGCATTTCTGCAGGTTCACCATCAGCTTCTCTTCCTGCAGCTTTCTCAATACCTGTCGAATGTGCTCCTAGTGTTTTGTCTTGGTTCGACTGAAAATCAGAATGTCGTCTAAGTAGACTACGACAAACTTTCCCAAGAATGGTTTCAGTACTTCATTCATCAACCGCATGAACGCACTGGGTGCATTATTCAATCCGAACGGCATGACTAACCACTCATACAACCCTTCCTTCGTCTTGAATGTTGTCTTCCATTCATCTCCTTCTCTAACCCGAATCTGGTGATAACCGCTCTTTAGGTCGATCTTCGTGAAGTATCTTGCTCCACTCAAGCAATCCATCAAGTCGTCCATTCTCGACAATGGAAACCGATACTTGATCATGATCTTGTTGATAGCTCTACAGTCTGTACACATCCTCCATTCTCCTCCCTTTTTCGGTGCTAATACTGCTAGTACAGCGCAAGGGCTCAAAATTTCTCTGATTAATCCTCTGTCCAACAACTCATGGACCTATCGATTGAGCTCTTGACCCTCTGTCGGAGTCATTCTATGCGGTGCCTTTTTTGGAAAACTCGATCCTGGAATCAAGTCTATCTAATGGGATATGCTCCTTGTCGGCGCTTCGTCGACTACTATGCTCCTGAACTCGTCGAGCATCTTTTAGACTTCGACCAGAATCCTCTCCATTATCGACCTCTCGACACATGGTCCCTTCAGAATGATAGAGTAACACCCCGACTGCTTTTCCTCTTCCGCGAGGAATTCTTTTGTTGAACACATCAGCACTCGCTTCTCCCAATAGTTGATCTCGCCCTGCTTACAGTCGGCTTGCTCCTCCTGTTTCTGCTTCAAAGTACTTCTCGTGCCATTTTTCCACACTATGACTGTGTTGGCTCGACCATCATAGATCATCTTCCGATCATACTTCCATGGTCTCCCTAACAATAGATGACATGCATCCATTGGGATTGCGTCGCACAACACACTGTCTTCAAGCTTTCCGACCTTGAATTTAATCAGACATTGTTTGGTTACCTTGACATGATGTCCTTTATGCAACCATGATATCTTGTATGGGTGTGGGTGTTCCTGACACTTCAACCCTGCTTTGTCGATGACCTCTGTCGACACAAGATTCTTTGTACTTCCACCATCAACTATGGTCTTGCAACGCCAATCGCCGATCCACACTCTGGTTCGAAAGATAGCCTTTCGCTACGGTGGCTCTTTCTCGTCGCGTCAGTCGTCCAAAACCAGTTTCTTCCTGGTTGTCATGGCTTGACTCTTTCTTCTCCCATATCCACTGCTGTCAGATACCGACTTCGTCCTCTCGTCGACTTGCTCATCCTTTCGACATATGGGTTTCGACTCTTCGGCAGTATGTAGGTTTTCTGGGCACTCATATGCCTTGTGTCCGACTCCTCGACGCTTGTAACATAATATAGCCGGTCTGTCAGCTCCTTTTCTGTCGGATGGACCACTTCGACCATATGCACCTCGACCGCGGTTCTCATGACCATCGCGTCGATTCTCTTGCATTTTCTCCCTTGTCAATGTCCCTTCTACACGACGGTTTTCTTCGATAGATTCCCTCCTGGTTCCGCTACTTTGGCCTTTCACGGAAACAGTCTTCGCACCCCGATCAGTCATCCTGCCTCTGGTCGCTATGAATTTCCTCGACAGATTCTCTTCTTCCTTCAAAGATATTTGATAAGCTTCACCGACCGCTCTGAATCTTGACAGGCTCAATTCGTCCTGTATCGCATACTTAAATCCGTTGACATATCTAGCGACAACTTCTTCTCCTTCATTGGTTTGCCCCCACCGAATCGACAGTCTGTAGAGTATTCCTTCACAGTCATCTCTTTCTATTGAAAGTTTTGCAACTTCCGGAACAAGGAAATCACATAGTCACCCGGCAAGAAATTCCCTTTCAACTTGGAGACCATCCGGTCCCAAGAATTGATTTTCTCCTTGCCTTTCTTGACTTTGTCAACCTTTACATTATCCCACCACAATGAGGCGTGACCCTTCAACCTCAAACATGCATTCTTAACCCATCTGGGATCCTCGATCTGCTCTATGTCGAAGTATTTCTCCATCTCTCTGAAGCAGTCGATCAAGTCCTCCGGGTCCAGAATTCCTGAGTAGGTACGCACGTCCATCTTCGTCCGACCTCTCATCCCCGTCATAAGCTTAATGAGTTTATATTCTGGTTCCTCAACCGCCTCTTCCTATGCTTCCACCTCTTCGACTTCCTCGTCGTTGTGGTCTAACGCATCAAGAATGCATCCACGTCTTTGACTTTCTTTGATCACTGCGACTTCATTTGTCAAACTTTGCATTGTTTGCACGCACTCGTCGAACATTTCACGATCAACTGTGACCGCTACGCCACGCGCTCTTCGTCCTATACCTTGGACATTAACGTCTCTATGAGCCATTTTCGACCTCAGCTGAAACTTCCACTCGTCCAATCGCAACCAGACTTAACAAGTCGTGCACAACTCTACCCAACCTCAGTTGGAGCTGTTCAACGCACTTGCAGGCTCTTCCGACTCAACGGACTCAACTCTGGGTTCAGTGACACCAACTAGCGTTCTTTCACTCTACAAGATTCTCTCCCGGTAGCTCTGATATAGCTATCCTTCAGTTCTCAGGATACTACCGCTCTGATACCACCTGACTCAAGGTCGCCTCGACGAGGTTCTTGCTTAACGAATACACACAACACAACCATGCGTTCACACAAAACTAGATGTAAATAGGATGCCAGAAGTGGCTTCTATTACTTAAAATCAATCGGTTAGAATGCAGAATTATAGTAAATGAAAACAACTAATCTATGTCGGCCTTAGCCTTTACAATACATAAATAAATATGGCGTGCTCTCTGTGTGTGTCGACCTTCACCCTCTCACGGCCAATGCTGAATGCATGCACCCACTGAGCTATGGATCTGATCTCTTCTCTTTGCTCCAATCTTGTGCTGATCGAACTGAACTCCGTCTACCTATGTCTGTGCACAAGTCTTCTACTCTGCTGCTGCGCATATCGATGTCCACTCCAACACCCAAGACACTCTTCCTCTCTGTCTGCTGAATCCTCAGATCCTGCAGACCTGCAATTGTCATCGCCTCTACCGTGTTGCACAATCTCTACCTGTGTTGACATCTATCACGATCCCAACTACCTGCAATAACTACTCATAACTTCCTTAGCAACCTCGAATGGCTACCAAGTACTCGCCTTGTTTTCTGACTATTCTGACCTACTACAACAGCCGGTCACGTCTCAACCTCACTGTCTTTTATCAGCTTCAACTCGCCTATCGGTTTCACTTTGTGTCTTAGGATTCTCCAGTCTGCCCCTTCCTCCTCACTTGGCTCATGCCCAAACCTGTCGGAGTCGTGGTTCAACACAAGTTGGCCATCGACGCCTTCCATTGCAATCCTATCGCTTGTCGACTTTCGACCTTCGTACTTCTTGTCGATCTACGATCAACTGCCCCTGCTCGACTTATTGACTTCGATAGCCAATATGTTCTTCCGCACCAGTGGTTGTCGGCGCTCCCTCTGGTCGGCCTTCTTTATGTCGATTAACTTCGATCGGTCTGCCTAGGCCCTGATGCTCCTGCATCAATCCCTGCCACTCTAGAAGAGATAAAAATGTGTTATTGGGTTTTGAAAAATCAAATAAAATATGCCCAGATGGTTGAGTTGTAGAGTTCTTCGACATTGTGGGACCTAATATTCTTGTAATGGTTGAAGAAACGAGGTCATTGGGTAAGGTATCTGGTGTCCTAAATGCCACTTTGTTAGCTTTAATCCCAAAAATCTCTCATCCTGATTCTTTTGATGATTTTAGACCTATCTCTTGTTGCAACCTGATATATAAATTCATCTCTGAAATTATAGTATCTAGAATTAAGGAAAATATCTCATGCTATGTCTCCAAGGAACAATTTGGGTTTATGTCAAAGAGATAGATACTAGATGCTACTAGGGTAGCCCAAGAGGGATTCCACTCTATAAAGACCAAAAAATTAAAGACTTTGGTGCTCAAGCTGGATCTCATGAAGGTTTATGACAAGGTGGACTATAACTTCTTTAGACTGGTGCTATTGAAAATTAGATTACCTCTTGAGGTCACAAATGGTGCACCTACAATTATTTTCTCATCTCCAGGGGTTTGAGATAGGGTTTTCCTCTGTCCCCCCTTTTGTTTTTGTTGATTGTGGAGGGGATGAGTAAGCTTATCAATAGAGCCAAGTTGGAAGGGATAATTGAGGGAGTTAAGCTCTCAGATAGAATGAGAATTACTCACTTGCTTTTTGTTGATGTTGTGCTTTTATTTGGAAAGGTAACTCTGGTGGAATGGTTAATATTTAAAGAATTACTAGATTTGTTTTGTGAAGCTACAGGCATGGTTAACAATATCTCAAAATCCATTTTTATGGAGAATAGGGTAGAGGATGCAACAAAAGATAAAATTGCAGGGATTATCCCTTATCCGATACAGTCACTGGATATGGGATGCGGGTATTTGGGCTATTATTTAAATCCCAATCTCTATACAAAACAAGAATGGGTATGGTTGTTGAAGAAATTTGATAAGAAGTTAGAAAATTGGACCTTCAGATGGTTATCCTTTAGAGGCATGCTCATTCTTGCAAAACCTGTATTGGAAACATCCATGTCTATTGGTTGTCCCTTGCAAAACTATCTAGATCTATAATGATCAAAATTAGGTAGAAGTCTTTATCTTTCCTTTGATCAAGTTGTAAGAAGAAGTAGTCATTTCGCTTGGTTAGTTGGGAGAAGTTGGCTTCCCTAAAAAATTTAGGACGGTGAGGATTGAAGAATGTTTACATATTTGGGCAGCCTTTGGCATCAAAGAGCCTCTGGAGGTGTCTCTTTTCAATGGGATAATGGGGGGGACTTATTAGAGATAACTATCCAAAGAATATGTCAGTAGAGACATGGTGTAGAGCAGGGGTCAGTCATAATCACTTCAAACATTTAGAGGAACTTGACCTCAACCTTTCCTATTTTAAGGGAGTGGTTGCATTGGAGAGTGGGGAATGGAAAAAAGGTGCTATGTGGATTGGATCTAATCTTGGGTGGGGTATATTTCTTTAGGATTTCCTACCCTTTGGTAAATGCTCTTAGGACAGATGGAATTTACTATATGAATTAAGCTTTTCAATATGAAGGTAATGCCTTATCCTTACACAAGTGGGTTTAGGCTTCAGAACTGGGCTTTCAGAGGGACATGAATGGAAAATGGGGTCGATACCTGAAGGGGATGCAAAGGTGTGGCATCTTCCTAGGGGAACTTGAGGATTCCTTAGTATGGTCTTGGGATACTATTGATGGCATTGTTATAGCTGAATTAGCATAAAATGCTATGTTCCTCAATTAATTTCAAGTGCAACAACCCCAAATTATACTAAATTTTGAGAAAAACTAAAAACTTTTATATTACTTAATGAAAGTAACATATTATGAATTTCGTTGGTACTAAAAGAAATTCTATAACATTCCCAATAACTTCAATATAGTAAAATATTTTACACAAGAAAATACAAAGTAGAATATCCCATATTTTTTCAACAGGTATATGACTTCTATATATTTTAAACAAAAGGTTATAACATCCAACTTCCACACTCTCCCCCTTTCTCAAAATACAACTTGTGTATAACCAATTCAACAATCATACAATATAAGAAATAGGGAATCTATCATTTGTATCATCCAATTCATCAATCGTATAAAACAAGTAATCTAATATTTTTCCAACATGTATGTAAGTTTCATTTAAAATAACACTGTATCTCAACTATGAACTAGGTTATTCATCTTTCAAAACTCTTCCTTCTATGGTCCTATAACTTTTATTTATTCAAAATCCCATATAGAGAATAAGTCATGCGATCTTCAAATATTTCATACAATGAGATTTTTCTCTTAATATAGAAACTGAGAGGTGATTCCTATTTTTAATCCACCCATAAGTTAAAGGTAAATTCATTAGAATAGTCCCTAAATTCTATTGAACCAAAATGTAATTATAACTACTTTATCAAAGGTATTTTTTTCTTCTTTTAATCATATTTTACACATGTATTTATATATATTTAAACCCGATAGCAAATTAAAGGTGAAACACAATTTATGCATACATTCCTAAATATGTGACTGTTGTATAACTTTAATAGAAATGGAAATCCCATACCCATTCCCGAAATATTAAGTTCTCCAAGCCAACAACCTACAAGAGATTTTATAGGAAGATGGAAATCAAATTGAGAGCATTTATATATGTTAAAAAGAATTGTTTATTAGCCAAATTTGTTGTTATCCCAGACTGAAGGTTTGTTCCTCGAAACATGTCATAAACATAATGCTGGTGGTAACTACAACATGCACTATATGCGCCCTTAATTCAAGGCGTTCCTTCTCAACAGAAGTGTCGTGCGAGTAAATAGTGGTGACATCAATTGAATTTCGTACCTTTACTAACCCGCACGAAGAGTTGTCTAGCATTGAAGCAAAAAGGGCGGAAATCCTTCGTAAGATCGATTCATGAACCAAAGTTATGAGCAGTAAACTAAGTATACAGTCCGTAAATCTTAAAATTCCATTCATCAACCCAGACAGTCAACCACCAGATCTCGAGGGAGAAAATGGTGTGGAAGAGCTTCCCAAGTATGGAAGCCTTCCTAGCTAAAATACCTAATGGTTGCATCTACACAAGGTCGACGCACTCAACCAAAGTGTGTTATCGACTTTATAGATTGGGTGTGGGGGGTCTGATGAAAAAAAAACAACAACAACCCAATGGTTTAAAACATCTATTATTAATTAAAGTGGGTGGAAGCCACAAGATAGCACAAAACACTCGCAAGTATAGGAAAATCATGATAACAGAGGTAGGATTCAACATACAACTCTGACCATAACATGCTCGTTTATCTCTACGCAATACTTTAATCTCATAACCATCAGTTTCCAAGCTTAACAGTCCAAATCGAAATCCTACAATAGGTTTTTCGATCTTTAAAGGGTTTGTAGAGTCTCTCAAGGATCACATGAAGTTATATATGCAAAGTTTAAATGGTATACAACTCGGTTTCACCAGGAGGTTCCATCGCTACTCGCTGTTATTAATAGAGATCATGTCTATGTATAATAATGATGCTATAAAGACCATATTTCAGAGTAAACGTGTACTGATAGAGACATTAAAAAAATTACAAAATAGTTATTTCAACCAATCTATACTTAAAAGATTTACATCCATGGGGTTCAAAGTTATATTCATGTATACAACACAATGAGGTTTTCGATCTCTACAGAAAGAGATGACTCTGACATATCCAATGAATCATAATGAAACAAAAATATAGAGTTCAATGATCACCACACCCGAGGTCTATCACTGTATACACAAGTTTAAATTTAAATTAAATTCATCCTCTGTAAAAATACAAATAATTCAATCTAAACCTCAATGTATACACAAGGTTTTGTTTTCTATAGAACATCCACCCATATATTGAACTATATAGCCTCCGTAGATCCTGTAGGGATTTACCATGGTAAAAAAATACAATCGACTATTATTATCCCAAACTATTATCGATTTACCATTCATACTTTACAATTAAAATTTCCGAATCAGATATAGTTACAGATCTTTTATCATATTAGAGAGAAGATCCATCTAATGTATACGCATTTTTTTCCAAACACATACAATAAGAAAACTAGGTATTACGTTGCATTCCAATTATATTTATATATGACCGGTATATGAGAATCAAATACACAACATCAACATGGATTTCATATATATATATATATAATAGAACTACTCGATGATAAGCCGTTAATAACATGATTATCCATAAGGTGAACCATACTTACTTGAATCAATGCGAAAGTCAACTTGGAGAATCAACTCCTCCCAACCATAGGAGAGAGGCAACGCAACAGTTATCCCAACTCCACCCCCGAGCTGGATCACCACCATGCACACTAGAACTGCAAGCAAAGCTTCGACGTGGAACTCTCTCTCAGAGTTTGTAACAAGCTTAATGATGGACTTATGAAAGAGAGAAATCACTCAAGATATGCACACACAGCACAATTTCTCCATGCACAACATGACGTCCAATGCTCTCTTAGTGCACAAATATATATATCTTTTTCCTAGGTCTTGTGCCATCCCAATCAAATCTCAATCAATCATTCAATCCCTATGATTTAGGATCTTGTCTAGTAGTTGAGCTTTTAGATTGGATTTTATTGGTAAAATATCCCTTGCTTTCTTTACACATGTTCTCTGTGCCATGGTGGGGTCCCCTCATTTAGTTGAATTCTCTAAGTGTCTTTTTCTTTTATTAATAATAAAATAATAGTTTGTTGTGCAAAGTGTCACTCACACCTCTTGTGGGTACTCTTACAAAAATAATTGTTGTTTTGAAATATTTTCACAAGCATTAAATCAAAAAATAAAATAATAATGTCTTGGGGGTATCACATTTCTCCCTTGCTTATTCTTAACACCGTCCTCTATGTTATTTTATTCTAAGCTCTCTTTCTCATTCCGGAACATGGAGGGATATGCCTCTCTCATTTAATCCTCCATTTCCCATGTTGCCTCTTTAGGGATAAAGTGCTTCCATTGCAATTTTATTTGAATGATGGCTCAATTCTGTAGCATACGTTCCTTCCTATCTAGGATGCGAAAAGGTTTGGTCTAGAACTCGCCCTCGAATTCTACTTGAATCATATTCCAATCAATTACATGAGTAGCATCATGCACATATTTTTTAACAAGGAAACATGAAATACATCGTGCACTTTTATAGTAGGGGGAAGTGCAAGCTGATAGGCTACCGACCCTATCTTTGCTAACACTTCGAAAGGCCCAAAATACTTGGGTTCCAGCTTGGAACACGTTCCCAAGCTCAAGGTACTCTTCCTTGGTTTTACCTTTAGATACACATGATATTCAACGCTGAACTCTCTTGCATCTCTATAAAAAATTACAACTTTCAGAATACCATGCAAATGAAAATTTTCTTTCATAAAAAGATCAGCTATGTTAATTTCTTTAAAGGTGGATTTCATAGGTACGAAGTGTGCAGATTTACTTAACTTATCAATGAATACCATTATTGAGTCATGTCGCTTAATCATTTTAGGCAAATCTGTTATAAAGTCCATACTTATTATCTCCAATTTCCATTCTGGAATAGGCAAGGGTTGAAATAACCCCACCGTGTTTTTAGTTGTTGACATTCAATACATCTTGCTAGGTAATTTGCAACATCATTCTTCATGTTAGGCCAATAATAGCTTTTTCTTAACTTCATTATCATCTTTTGATATCCCGGATGTCCGAAATACGGTTTCTTATGTAACTAATTCAAGATTAATTGCTTAACTTCCTCGGAATTAGGTATATATAATCGATTTTTATAGACTAGCAAGTATTTTGGGCTTATAGAATAAACTGTGGATTCATTTCCATTAACATCTTTTTCCAATTGTTCTTTAAATTTTTAAGTATTCTTCATCATTTTTAGCTGCATCTTTTATCAAATCTTCTAGATTTGTCTTATAACTGCTAAAAGTAGCTGAACAATGTGGAATGGCATTCCTACTTGGGGCATCTGCCACTTTGTTCTCTTTGCCTTTAATGTGTTTAATTTCAAAATCATACTCGCTCAAGAAGGATAACCACCTTGCTTGGAGAGAATTTAAACTTTGCTGATCAAATAGATATTTTAAGCTTATATTATCTAACATTAAAGTGAATTTTCTTTCTTCCTATTAAGTAATGTCTCCACATCCTTCATGCATGTATTATAGTAGCTAGTTCTAAGTCATGTGTCGCATAGTTACATTCATGTTATTTGAGTTTTATTGACTCATAGATTATTACATAATTCTCTTGCATTAGCACGGCACCTAACCCTTCTAAGCAAGCATTCGTACATACAATGAAGTCCTCCGCTATTCTTAGAATAGGTGCGGTGGTCAACAAGTCTTTAAGCTTTTCAAAGCTTTCTTGACATTTATTAGACCATATGAATTTGGATCCTTTCTTTTGAAGTGAAGTTATCGGGTAAGCAATCTTGGAGAACCCCTCAATGAACCTTCGGTAGTAACTCGTTATCCCCATAAAGGATCGAATCCCGGTTACATCCTTAAGAACTGGCCAATCAATGATTGACTTGATTTTATCTGGGTCTATAGAAATTTCTTCCTTAGATATGACATGACCTAGGTATTGAATTTTATCTAGAAGGAAATCATATTTACTAAACTTCACATACAATTTATGTTCTCTTAGGGTTTGTAAGACTAACTTTAGGTGTTCTTTATGCTCTTCTTCATTTTTAGAATATATTAAGATGTCATCAATAAACACTATTACAAACTTATGTAAGTATTTATGGAGGATGTTGTTCATTAAACACATGAACATGGTTGGGGCATTGGTCAAGCCAAATGGTACAACCAAGAACTCGTAATGCTCGTACCTTGTTCTAAATGTCGTTTTATGAACATCTTCGTCCTTAATTCTTACTTGATGGTACCTAGACCTCAAGTCAATTTTAGAGAATATTGTTGCTCCCCGTACTTGATAAAACATGTCATCGATGCGGGGGAGAGGGTATCTATTTTTAATTGGCATCTTATTTAATTGTCTGTAATCAATGCAAAGCCTTAGTGTGCCATCTTTCTTTTTAACAAACAAAACTGATGCTCCCCATGGAGACAGACTCGGCCTTATCTATTCTTTATCTATTCATTCTTGCAGTTGTAATTTTAATTCTACCAACTCAGGTGTGTTCATTCGATAAGGATCCTTTGAAGCAAGTACCACTCCTGGTACCAACCCAATGGTAAATTCAATATCCCTCTTCGAAGGTAGTCCGAGTATCTCTTCTGGAAAAACATCTTTAAATTCATTTAAAAAAGGAAAATCCTCTAAACTAGGTTTTGGTTTATCATCGTTAGTTTTGGTGATGTGTACAACAAACAACCTACATCCCTTCCTAGCACACTTTTTCAATTGCAAAGCAGATATTTTCCTAGTAAGAACTTTTTTTGGAATTGCTCTAATAATTTTACTTTCACCATCTTCAACAATACAATTAAAAGTTTTCTCAAAGTAATTTAACACAACTCTATGTTTTTCTAGCCAATCCATGCCAATTAATACATCATAAGATCCCAATGGAAAAATATTCAATATGTCAAAAGAAAAGACAACGAAGGGTCTGATGAGCGCATTGGGTAATCTGTATGAAAAACCCTCGGCATCCAACAAGGTATTTCTAATGAAGCGTTTATTTAATATGAAGATGTCAAAAGGTGGATCTGTTGCTAATCATTTAAATGAATTTAATACGATTACAAATCGGCTAAGTTCTGTAAAAGTGAACTTTGATGATGAGGTTAGGGATCTTCTAATCTTGTGTTCATTTCCAGAAAGATGGAACGGCTTGGTCATGGTTGTAAGTAAATCTTTCTTTGGTTCAAACACTTTGAAATTTGATGATGTTGTTGGTGTTATTCTTAGAGAGGAAATGTGAAGGAAAAGCATAGATGAGATATCAGGTAATGCATTGACCATGGAGAGTAGGAGAAGACAAAGGGAGAGAGGAAAGAGACCAGGTAATAATTGCAGCAAGTCTAGGAAGGGAAGATCCAAGTCCAGACTAGGAAAGATAGAGTGCTGGAACCGTGGAAATACAGGACATCGGAAGAAAGACTGCAAATCTCTAAAGAAGAAAGGAGATGGACAACGGGAGACTACTTAGGAAGAAAATGTAGCAGGTGATGTGTTACAAGATACCTTGATTCTTGAATTAGATAATACTAGTGATTACTGGGTAGTAGATTCAGGGGATTCATGTCATGGTACACCCCATAGGAAGTGTTTTCATGATTATGTTCTAGGTGATTTTGGACATGTTTTATTGGGTGATGATGAGCCATGTAAAATTGTTGGAATGGGTAAGATATGGATAAAATTAAAGAATGGAACTAAATGGCTATTGAAAGATGTAAGGCATATTCCTGCTATGAAAAAAAAATTGATATCAAAAGGAGAGTTGGGAGATGGTGATTGTTTATGTACATTTGGAGAAACATGGTGGAATATCACTAAAGGATCGATGGTGATATAAAAAAGAGACAGGATAGGTACGTTGTATTTATGTCCTCATAATACTGATTGTTCTACCTCTTTAGATTCAACAGGAACAGATACAGCATTGTGGCATCATAGGCTTGGCCACATCAGTGAGAAGGGGATGCAGATTCTCCACTCTAGGAAGTTGTTGCCATATCTGAAGTAGGTAAGTTTGGAATTCGGTGAGAACTGTGTTTATGGAAAATAGAAGAGAGTCATACTTATTAGGGTTGGGAAACATAAGAAGAGTGAAAAGATAGATCTTGTGCATACAGATGTATGGGGACTGGCTTAGGTACAATATCTTGGTGGCTCTCATTATTATGTTACTTTTATTGATGATGCAACTAGAAAAAAATGGTTTTATTGCATTAGATAGAAATCTGATGTGTTTGCTACTTTTAAAAAATGAAAAGCTTAGGTTGTTTCATGTCCCCTGTCACCTCAGTTCCCATTGGAGGCAATGGGAGAGATCCATTGAGTCACCTGCTAATTTTTTTCTTCTTTTCCCAAGCAATTCAAAGGCTCCACATCTCTGAACCCGCAGTTCTGCAATGGCCTCTGATCCGAAACCCACAATCAAAATTCAGAAGTCGGGTTGCCAAAACTATCCTTATAAAGAAATATCCCTCCCAACTTCCGCAATCCGCAATGCGGAATTCAGAAGTCAAATCGTTTCCCCAGAAAATTTCCCTTTTGACATCCCACAATCTGCAATCCGCATGTGGGACTTGGAAATGCGGAAGTTCAATACACAGCTCCAACAAATCCCCTTTCTGATTTTCGCAATCCGTAGTTCTGCCTTGCGAGACTCAAAAATCGGAACGCCAATCTCGCCAACCCAGGAGAAACCACCCTCTACAATCCAAAATCCACAACCCGCTTGCGGAAGCGAAAATGCGAAAATCCAATACGCCAACAACGCAGAAATTGATCACCCGACATCCACAATTCGCAATCTGCTTTGCGGATGAGGAAAGGCAGAAGTCCAATGCACCATTTCCGTTGAAATTTTCCTTCCGACTTTCGCAATCCGCAACCCGCTTTGCGGATGCGAAAAGGCCCTTGTGGATGTGGAAATGTCAGGACCACAAACCCCTGCACCAATAGCTTCTAAGGCAACTTCCGAGGGTGATAACTACCTCCTCCTTGATCCAAATTGGATAAGGTCAGTACCATTGGAAATCTCTTGGAGAGCTCTATCCAATGTTATGACTCCCTACCCCATATGAGCACTCTAACCCTTTCTTTTTTCCAACTGAAACTCTGGCCATAACCTCCCCTATGTGCCTTTAACCTTCTGCAATAAGCTCTGCTCCACTTCTGCCAAGTCTTCTCTCCTTCTTCTCATCCACAGGGTGTGCCTATTATTTCGCCAGGTCCAGGCTGGAGTGGTCCAGCACATTTAAAAAACTTAGCCGTAATTCATCCAACGGCAATTCAAACGCCTTACCAAAGGGAATTACAAATGTGTACAATCCTACTACAGGAACACCAGGGATGAAACATGATCCACACCCTTAGAATGGAATGCATTCACATATTCTTCCCAAGCAGAGTGAGTAAATCATGCGGGGCTTAGTCCCATCCCTAAAGCATGATTACTTATAAGTATCAACATAAGGATAAGCATGTAAAGGTGCAAGAGCAATGCAATTGACACACACAGAGAAATTAGCCATCAATAACAATCATTACTAGTTAAACAATACATAAGTAAGATGAACAACATACACAACAGACTTAGCACCATGCATGGGCATGCAGTCTTATTCATCAATGGACCATTCCCATAAGCAAATGGATGCATGCATGACTAAACGCATACTATGAAACCAAAGTTATTCAATGCATCTATAACCTACAGGGTTAGCAACATATTAACTCAAGCAAATGATGAAGCATTTAGACATGAATTCAGCCTCATACTCAGGTTCATACCTATCTCCCTAATGATCAATTTCATGCAACCATTCAATCAATAACTTGAAGATAAGAAGCATATGAAATACCATCATTTAAACACCACAAGGAACACTTATCTTTTGCATTGAACCTCCAAGCAAAATGGATATGGGATGCAATGTTCCAACCCAACCATAGATCTATGCCTAGCCTATATTATTTCAGAAATCAGAGAACACCCACGAGTTGGGGCTATGTATCCACTAAGGAGTATCACTCAGGCTCACTTACAGCATTGGTTCACGGTCAATTAGGGAATCCAACCAACAGTTAGCTTTGTTAAGCAAATGGGAAGGAAGGTAAGGGTTTCTATCTCAATAAGTTCCTCTATAGAGCTATCGGCATATCCTAATGATCTTAGACAGGTTCAAGCACCCCCATCACCCCACTCTCATCCTAGATAAGGTTCCCTTCACTGTTGCACAACCCCTAGGGTGCCCTTCTTCTAGCACTGATCTGGGTAAGTGTAGCTGGTATTGACTACTGAATCAAATTAAATAAGCCCTGTATGACTCTTCTATGCAGTCCAAACCCTCTTGGCTCCTTCCCACTGCAATTCCACACTCGGGTCTTTCCCAATGCTACGACCGAGTGGCTTTGTTCTTCCACATGGATTCGACACTCCAATCCGGATCTCCTCAGAATTTCCTAAGATTATCACGCTCTGTTGTTCACCCATAGAGTCAGATCCAAGGATAACCCATTGTTTTGCTTCCTACGCAGAGTTTTCTAAGTGTATTCGGCTCTATAAATCGTAGCCCTGCATAGAATCTCGATTTCTCTCATTTTATTCACGGCTCCCCTCTATTGGTCACCTATGGTTTCGACTGAAGCTTGTGTGTTCAACCATGGTCTAAGAATGGGGAATATGAACTTCCAGGGGGCGGAGTAACGTGTGGATCAAGGAAACAGAGTTCCATACCCTGCCATCCAACCCTTTGGGGGTTTTCCATACTCCACCACCTCATGCACAACGTCCTTCACCCACCCTCTTACAGCAACATTCAATGGTGTCTAGGACAGTTCAAAGGGGTTCCCTAGGTGAAAAATGGAAATCTAGGTTCAATCCTACACCCCCTCACCACTCCCTAGTGGGTACATAGTTCCCCCTCATTTTGTTGCAGCGATAGACAACCCTTGGTTATTTTATTTACATGGTATCATTTACATCATTTACAATCTTCCATTTCTTACTAGAACATGGATTATCAGAATATCCAATATTCCTCATGTGGCACCATAAAAAAGAACCCTTCCACCCTTACTTCATTGAGACTAATCCTACAAAGCATGTAATTGTAGGATGTAGGAGAATGAACTAACTCACCCAAATGATAAAAAAATGCATAAGTTTCATCATGGGAAGGATCCATATGGATAGTATCATGCAGCTCCTTCAAAAGTGTGAAACCTTTGTCATAGATTGGTTCCAATGTAGAGGAATCATGCTCTTCTTTAAAAATTGCATAACCTTCATCAAGAGACAATTCAAGTTCCTCTTCCACCACATCAAGTGTTTGGATCTCTTCAAGTTTATCTTCAAACACATCAAGAACATTCAAATTTCCACATTTATCATGATCCACCATGTCATGAGAATCCTCCAAACAATCTACCATTTGACAATCTGAAACATAGGAGGAAAAACAAGTATCTTGCAACTTTTCAAGAAGTTGCTCATTTTTAATTGTGAGCTTATGATTATCCTCATTATTCTTCAAGTATGCATCATGTAACAAGTCATTAAGCTCAAACAAATGGTTTCTATCAAAAAGCAAAGACATGAAATTACCTTTGATGTGGCACATTGCTCTTTGAATCTTCTCCATGTCTTCAAGGAAGGATGTTTCCTCCAATGAAGTAGCTCTCCAACAAGAATTTGACACCAATGCTAGAGTGTCATGGAGAATGCTGAGGGACTCTTGGATCTTCTTTTCATTCATCTTTAAGGATACTTCAAGAAAATGAGGATCTTGCAAATGAACCTCCTCATCTTCCTCATTTTTTCTTGGACCAACTTCATGAAGCTCAAGTGGTGATGGGGAAGTTGATCTTGGTTCTTCTTCAAATGCTACAAGGTCTTCATTATCATGCTTAATGGAACTTGGGCTTGCAGCAACAGTTTCAAAAGTGATCTCTATGTCATCAACATAGAGGTGTGAGCACCCATCAGTAGGTACTCCTTCGTAGTTTAAGCAACCATCAGTAGATGCTCTTTGGTTCATGTCTAAGCTAGAAGGTGTCTCGAAATGATATTCCATATTCTCAATAGAATATTCTTCGTGCTCTTGTGATGTCTCTTCCATTTGCTCCTTCAAGCAAGATGATGCATTTTTCCCCTTGTTTTCCTTAGGATCAATATCTTTGGAATCCCTTTTTGAAGAATTCCCAAAAGCTCTCCTCAAGTAGGACATCATTTCCTGCACACATATATGATACTCTCTCCAAGGTTCTTTACAAGAAGGGCATAAACCTTTCTTTACTAACTCCACATCTTCATTTTTGGGCCTATTTTCAAAATATGTTCAACAAAATACTCAAAAAACATAACATTTTGTGTATTTTTTCTCAAAGCAAGATATTCTTGATATTTTTTATATTGTTCGGGCAAGGTGTTGTATGTTGCTTTCCATCTTTGCAACTCATTCATAGAATTATCCTTGGTTGGTGTGACACACTAATGTTCATAAGATTTAAATTCATAAGAATAATCTTCATTTCTCCTGAAATTGTAAGAATTTTTGCATGATGGCACCTCTTCCTCGTACCATTCACATTCTGCTTCATATTGCTCATAAGCATTTGCATATTCCTCATAAGAATTGTACTCATAGGATTCATCATAATAGTAAGACATGGTTTCCAATTATTCTTGAATGTATGTACCTAATCCACAGGTGCAAGGACCATGCTATGATACCACTGTAATGTCCCTTGCTAGGAATTTTATTAAAATGGCAATTTTTCACTTTTTTTCCTAGTTAGACCTTTGACTAGTTTTGAGCTCTAGGTCCCCAAATTGCTCCAATTGCTCCCAAATATTCTGAGAAGGTATATGGATGATGTTAGAACATAAATATGTGTTTCAGGTATGCTTTTATACCTTTAAAATACTTCTTCAAATCCTCTTTCAATTCTGGCCAATGTAGGGAACTTTACTAGTAATTTTCCTTTGACTAATATTGAGCTCTAGGTCTCAAATTGACTCCAAATGCCTTCAAATATTCAAGGAAGGTGTATGAATGATATTAGGACTTGAATATGATGTTCATGGATGAGATATGGTCACAAAAATACCTCTTCAAACTCTATTAAGATTCTGGACCAACTATGCAATTTTACTAGTAATTTGGGGTTCAAATCCCCCTAGTGTAAGTATTGAAAATGGCTTCCCAAATGCCTCCAAACCCACTCAAATTTTTGAACAGAGGAAGGGGATGTCTCAAGGATTTTATTAAGGTCTCATATGCATCATTAATTTATTATTATCTCTGTTCTAACCCTCTCCCATTAAGTTGCAAAAATCACCAATTCGACCCTTGGGGAAATGGCACTATTTCTTCTCCCAATGCAATTAAACTGAGTAAAAATACTTCAAATGCTCAAGTACATTACATGAAACTTGTAAAATAATACATGGTAGTCTATTAATCATAAATGTATCATATAACCATCCATTAATTCGAAATCATCAGCATTATCATGCTATACATCAATCTAGTGGGGAAATGGCATTGTTCTTTCATTAAAAATGAGATTTATACATTTCTAATTAGAATTTCGACCTAAAAATTTTTGGAGATGAAGAAAAGAGTATTTAATTCATATTAAAAAATAAATGGGGCATGAGAAGCTCCCCCAAAGAGTACAACAACTCACAAAAATGCCCTCCCTCAAGAATCAAGAATATGCCATTAAAAATGGAAATAGTAGAGAGAATGTGCTGCAATAGAAGAAACCATGAGCTTCCCTGTAGTTTACACCTGCAAATAAATAATCCATTAAATCTCTAGATGAAAGGTCTGAATGGACTTTCCAATTACCAACTTGGATGAGAATCTTTCACCCTCGAAATTGGCTAAGGCAAGAAACTAGTCATCCAATAGCTTTCCCTCTACACAAATGCAATTGCAAATTCTACAAATGATCAAAAGATGGTTTCATTCTTTTTTCTTGAAATTTATAAAGTTCTAATGTCTTCCATGGGTCGAATTCCTTCCAAGAGACTCATGCCAACTCAAGTTGGGACGAGATTCCAAAGAACGCCACTTGTACAACAATTCCTAGTCTCCCACTTCCACCAAATCACATGTGGAAACATATTAGCTTCCCTAACACCCTTGAAAACCCTCTTGGAGTATAGTTTTAGCCCTGACATGTCATATATGTCATATGTCAGCCTTCAGGTTTGATTTGTCTCATAGGTATCATAGCATCTTCATCATTGTTGTCATAGAGATAGGGAATCTAGCCCAAGTGTCTCACTAGCTCCAAATTGCCTCTTCCTCTTCCATGGGAGTTACTATTCCTCTATATTTCAACCTCATTGACTCATTCCAAGTATTATTGACCTTATAACTCATCCCAAGAACATTAGGCTTCCCATGGATTCGAAATTGCAAGAAGAGGATGCCACGTGGCACATAAATTCTAGCTTGTGTGCGTCCCACTTCCTCCATGTGTCTTCATGATCAAATGCCACTTTGATTTTCACTTGTATATATTTATTTATCTCCTTTATTAAATATTTATTCCATCATAATGTTCCAACATCATTTATTATCCCCATTATTCCAAATCCCAAAGCTTCCACCCCAAACCTAGGAAACTAGTAATTTTCCTCCTTGGCAATTATTTAACCTCTAGCATCAATTTGACAAACTCTAATGAATATGGACAATTTGCTTAGGCCATTGTGATCCAATGCCAAATTTGGGACATGACAATTCCTCCCTTCCCAATATTGCTTGTCCTCAAGCAATTTCAAACATGAGTGTTGAAAAACCTGCTTTCTGTATAATTCTGTGAAGTTGTCATTGAATTGCCCAACCTTGAGTCTTTGAGTTTCCATGAAGATTTTAGAGAGGAACCACCTTGCTTGCTATTGCACTACTCTGATAAAAATTACTTTATTAAGTGGGAAATCCATCTCCCATACTGCTTGTTTCCCCCAAGAAATGAAACCAATGAGACAAAAATTATTCCAGGGTCCCATTGCTTGTATTGCACCCCAACAATCAAGAGTGCTCTCCAACCCATACCATCAGATAAGAGGATTCCTGGATCCCATTTTCCTGTATGCATTCTTCCAAACATCATGAGTACAAAATATATATCATCAAAGTACATAACAACATAATGAAAATGTACATCAAGGAGATGCTTCATCAAAGAGTCATGAAAGTGTTTATACCTCAAAGCAAGTAGACCATCATTTTTCCAATGCATACAATCTTCAAGTGACCCATCAAATCTGCTCTAATGACATAGGTGAGGATCCCATGTCCTATAATTCTGCTCCAAAAGGATGTGATATGCATCAAAATATTCATCCATGTATTCTTTCATCCAAGAAGTGAATGAAGAATCTCCACTAAAATCTCAACCAAATAATGAGCAGAAAAAACAAGGAGACTTCGAAGGAATCAAAGAAGTCTCACCCATACATCCATGAATGTGAGAATAATAAATATATATCAAAGTATGTGGCTTCCAACAAAAATGTTCTCCAAACATAAATTTATTCACCCAAGTGTTGGATGAAGTTCCTCCAACATCAAATGAACCAAGTGTTGAGCAAGAAAAACCATGAGTCTTCAAGTGACTCAAATGAATATCATAGGTGCATCCATGTAGATGTGCATCATCATAAAGTAACAAAGGATGCTACTTCAAATGTGAATAATAATGTGCTCCAACCATGTCATCATAAAAAGTAAATCTAGGATTTCCATACTCCTCATGTGGCACCATAAAAAAGAACCCTTTCACCCATACTTCATCGAGACTAATTATGCAAAGCATGTAATTGTAGGATGTAGAAGAATGAACTAACTCACCCAAATGATAATAAATTGCAGAATTTTCATCATGGGAAGGATCCATATGGGTAGTATCATGCATCTCCTTCAAAAGTGTGAAACCTTTGTCATAGATTGGTTCCAATGTAGAGGAATCATGCTCTTCTTTAAAAATTGCATAACCTTCATCAAGAGACAATTCAATTTCATCTTCCACCACATCAAGTCTTTGGATATATTCAAGTTCATCTTCAAACACATCAAGAACATTCAAATTTCAACATTTCTCATGATCCACCGTGTCATGATAATCCTCCAAACAATCTACCATTTGACAATCTGAAACATAGGAGGAAAAACAAGTATCGTGCAACTTTTCAAGAAGTTGCTCATTTTTAATTGTGAGCTTATGATTATCCTCATTATTCTTCAAGTATGCATCATGTAACAATTCATTAAGCTCAAACAAATGGTTTCTATCAAAAAGCAAAGACATGAAATTACCTTTGATGTGACACATTGCTCTTTGAATCTTCTCCATGTCTTCAAGGAAGGATGTTTACTCCAATGAAGTACCTCTCCAACAAGAATTTGACACCAATGCTAGAGTGTCATGGAGAATGTTGGGGGACTCTTGGATCTTCTTTTCATTCATCTTTAAGGATACTTCAATAAAATGAGGCTCTTGCAAATGAGCATCCTCATCTTCTTCATTTTTGCTTGGACCAACCTCATGAAGCTCAAGTGGTGATGGAGAAGTTGATCTTGGTTCTTCTTCAAATGCTACAAGGTCTTCATTATCATGCTTAATGGAACTTGGGCTTGCAGAAACAGTTTCAAAAGTGATCTCTATGTCACCAACATAGAGGTGTTAGCACCCATCAGTAGGTACTCCTTCATAGTTTAAGCATCCATCAGTAGATGCTCTTTGGTTCAAGTCTAAGCTAGAAAGTGTCTCGAAATGATATTCCATATTCTCAATAGAATCTTCTTCATGCTCTTGTGATGTCTCTTCCTTTTGCTCCTTCGAGCAAGCTGATGCATTTTTCCCCTTGTTTTCCTTAGGATCAATATCTTTGGAATCCCTTTTTGAAGAATTCACAAAAGCTCTCCTCAAGTAGTACATCATTTCCTGCACACATATATGATATTCTCTCCAAGGTTCTTTACAAGAAGGGCATAAACTTTTCTTTACTAACTCCGCATCTTCATTTTTGGGCCTATTTTCAAAAATATGTTCAGCAAATTACTCAAAAGACATGACATTTTGTGTATTTTTGCTCAAAGAAAGATATTCTTGATATTTTTTATATTGTTGGGGCAAGGTGTTATATGTTGCTTTCCATCTTTGGAACTCATTCATAGAATTATCCTTGATTGGTGTGACACACTCATGTTCATGAGATTTAAATTCATAAGAATAATCTTCATTTCTCCTGAAATTGTAAGAATTTTTGGATGATGGCACCTCTTCCTCGTACCATTCACATTCTGCTTCATATTGCTCATAAGCATCTGCATATTCCTTATAAGAATTGTACTTATAGGATTCATCATAATAGTAAGACATGGTTTCCAATTATTCTTGAATGTATGTACCAAATCCATAGGTGCAAGGACCATGATATGATACCACTGTAATGTCCCTTGTTAGGAATTTTATTAAAATGACAATTTTTCACTTTTTTTCCTAGTTAGACTTTTGACTAGTTTTGAGTTCTAGGTCCCCAAATTGCTCCAACTGCTCCCAAATATTCTGAGAAGGTATATGGATGATTTTAGAACATAAATATGTGTTTCAGGGATGCTTTTAGACCTTTAAAATACTTCTTCAAATCCTCTTTCAATTTTGGCCAATGCAGGGAACTTTACTAGCAATTTCCCTTTGACTAATATTGATCTCTAGGTCTCAAATTGACTCCAAATGCCTTCAAATATTCAAGGAATGTGTATAAATGATATTAGGACTTTCATATGATTTTCAGGGATGATATATGGCCACCAAATGACCTCTTCAAACTCTATTAAGATTCTGGACCAAGTATGCAATTTTACTAGTAATTTGGGGTTCAAATCCCCCTAGGGTAAGTATTGAAAATGGCTTCCCAAATGCCTCCAAACCCACTCAAATTTCTGAACAGAGGTAGGATATGTCTCAAGTATGTTATTAAGGTCTCATGTGCATCATTAATTGATTATTATCTCTGTTCCAACCCTCTCCCATTCAGCTGCAAAAATCACAAATTCGGTCCTTGGGGAAATGGCACTATTTCTTCTCCCAATGCAATTAAACTGAGTAAAAATACTTCAAATGCTCAAGTACAGTACATGAAACTTTTAAAGTACAACCATGGTAGTATATTAATCATAAATTTATCATATAACCATCCATTCATTCGAAATCATCAGCATTATCATGCTATACATCAATGTAGTGGGGAAATGGCACTGTTCTTTCATTAAAAATGAGATTTATACATTTCTACTTGGAATTTCGACCTGAAACTTTCTGGATATGACTAAAAGAGTATTTAATTTATATAAAAAAATAAATGGGGCATGAAAAGATCCCCCAAAGAGTACAATAGCTCACCAAAAACGCCCTCCCTCAAGGATCAAGAATATGCCATCAAAATTGGAAATGGTTTAGAGAATGTGCTGCAATAGAAGAAACCATGAGCTTCCATGTAGCTTACACCTACAAATAAATACTCCATTAAAGCTCCAAATGAAAGGTTTGAATGGCCTTTCCAATTACCAACTTGGATGGCAATCTTTCACCCTTGAAATGGGCTAAGGCAAGAAACTAGTTGTCCACTAGCTCTCCCTCTACACAAATGCAATTGGAAATTCTACAAATGATCAAAATCTGGTTTCATTCTTTTTTCTTGACATTTATAAAGTTCTAATGTCCTCCATGGGTCGAATTCCTTCCAAGAGACTCATGCCAACTCAAGTTGGGACGAGATTCCAAAGAACGCCACTTGTACAACAATTCCTAGTCTCCCACTTCCACCAAATCACATGTGGAAGCATATTAGCTTCCCTAACACCATTGAGCGCCCTCTTGGAGTCTATTTTTAGCCCTGAAATTTCATATATGTCATATGTCAGCCTTCAGGTCTGATTTGTGTCATAGGTGTCATAGCATCTTCATCATTGTTGTCATAGAGCTAGGGAATCTAGCCCAAGTGTCCCAATAGCTTCAAATTGCCTCTTCCTCTTCCATGGGAGTTACTCTTCCTCTATATTTCGACCTCATTGACTCATGCCAAGTATTATTGACCTTATAACTCATCCCAAGAACATTAGGCTTCCCATGGATTCGAAATTACAAGAAGAGGATGCCATGTGGCACATAAATCCTAGCTTGTGTGGGTCCCACTTCCTCCATGTGTCTTCATGATCAAATGCCACCTTGATTTTCACTTGTATATATTTATGTATCTCCTTTATTAAATATTTATGCGATCTTAATGTTTCAACATCATTTATTATCCCCATTATTCCAAATCCCAAATCTTCCACCCCAAACCTAGGAAACTAGTAATTTTCTTCCTTGGTAATTATTTGACATTTAGCATCAATTTGACAAATTCTAATGAATATGGCCAATTTGCTTAGGCCATTGTGACCCAATGCCAAATTTGGGACATGAAAAATCCTCCCTTCCCAATATTGCTTGTCCTCAAGCAATTTCAAACATGGGTGTTGAAGAAGCTGTTTTCTATATAATTCTTTGAAGTTGTCATTGAATTGCCCAACCTTGAGTCTTTGAGTTTCCATGAAGATTTTAGAGAGGAACCACCTTGCTTGCTGCTGCACTACTCTAATAAAAATTATTTTATTAAGTGGGAAATCCATCTCCCATACTGCTTATTTCCCCCAAAAAATGAAACCAATGAGACAAAAATTATTCCAAGGTCCCATTGCTTGTATTGCACCCCAACAATCAAGAGTGATCTCCAACCCATACCATCATATAATAGGATTCCTGGATCCCATTTTCTTGTATGCATTCTTCCAAACATCATGAGTACAAAATATATATCATCAAAGTACATAACAACATAATGAAAATGTACATCAAGGATATGCTTCATCAAAGAGTCATGAAAGTGCTTATACCTCAAAGCAAGTAGACCATCATTTTCCAAGTGCATACAATCTTCAAGTGACCCATCAAATTTGCTCCAATGACATAGGTGAGGATCCCATGTCCTATAATGTTGCTCCAAAAGGATGTGATATGCATCAAAATATTCAGCCATGTATTCTTTCATCCAAGAAGTGAATGAAGAATCTCCACTAAAATCTGAACCAAATAATGAGCAGAAAAAACAAGGAGACTTCAAAGGACTCAAAGAAGTATCACCCATACATCCATGAATGTGAGAATAATAAATATATATCAAAGTATGTGGATACCAACAAAAATGTTCTCCAATCATAAATTTATTCACCCAAGTGTTGGATGAAGTTCCTCCAACATCAAATGAACCAAGTGTTGAGCAAGAAAAACCATGAGTCTTCAGGTGACCCAAATGCATATCATAGGTGCATCCATGTAGATGTCATCATCATAAAGTAGCAAAGGATTCTGCTACAAATGTGAATAATAATGTGCTCCAACCATGTCATCATAAAAAGTAAATCTAGGAGTTCCATACTCCTCATGTGGCACCATAAAAAAGAACCCTTTCACCCATACTTCATTAGGACTAATGCTGCAAAGCATGTAATTGTAGGATGTAGGAAAATGAACTAACGCACCCAAATGATCAAAAAGTACAGAATTTTCATCATGGGAAGGATCCATATGGGTTGTATCATGAAGTTGCTTCAAAAGTGTGAAACCCTTGTCATAGATTGGTTACAATGTAGAGGAATCATGCTCTTCTTTAAAAATTGCATAACCTTCATCAAGAGACAATTCAAGTTCCTCTTCCACCACATCAAGTGTTTGGATCGCTTCAAGTTCATCTTCAAACACATCAAGAACATTCAAATTTTCACATTTCTCGTGATCCACCATGTCATGAGAATCCTCCAAACAATCTACCATTTGACAATCTGAAACATAGGAGGAAAAACAAGTATCTTGCTACTTTTCAAGAAGTTGCTCATTTTTAATTGTGAGTGTTAGGATATTCCTATACTCCATCCTAGTCCTACCAGTATTTTTATTATTTGCATTTTCAGTCTTGCATGCATTTTCTGCATGCATCCTAGTCATCAGTCCCAACACCTATCCCTCAGTTAGCTATCCCTGGGAGCTTCTCACTGATCAGTTTCATCCCTCCTAGTGCTTAGTGTGCCCCGCATGTAGTTGCATGCATCTCATGCACCCTCTCTCACCTACCATTCAATTGTACTTCGGTTATCTTCAATTCTTTCCTTGATTTAAGGCTAGACTGACTCTCAACTGACTGTATCACTCTGATAGACCTCCAGTGAGACTAGACTGCCCATTCTGACTCCAGTTATCTCCTCATGCACCCTCCACTAAGCCTCCTTCATTCAGTTAGTGCTTCCATGTGCCAGTTACACCAACCACACTCAATTAGACTCAGTTTGACATCTGGTTGACAGTAAATGTGCATTGATGACTCCACTGATGATGATGAGGACTCCTAGTTGTGCTTTGATGACACTCTATTGATCTGATGATCACTCTATGAGAGGATAATTCGAATTGCCACCTTGGCATTTTAATCCTCTCCACCATTGTACTATTTATTGTTCATATTTGTGATTAATGAAGTAGCGTGTGTGAAGTTATTTTGCTTCTATCCGAGTTCTACTGTATTATTATTATGTTGCTCATTTTACTGGATTGACCACTCTTAATCTTATTCCTAAATTCTTTCATTGTGAGGTATACATTAGCTCTTAGATCTGCTGTGAGGATTTTCACATGGTATCAAAGCATGTTGATAGTATTGTCTATCTCTATTCCTGAGAGTTTTTTGCAGGTTATTATCAAGATTTCGAGTGCAGCAGTTTCTGCACTTTTGCAGCAGTAGCAGTTGCAGACTTTTTCTATTGTTTTTGCAGGTCTTCTACAGCTTCCATATATTCAGAAGGAATTACTCCTCTTTCTCCATTCAACTATGATGAATGGAAACAAAAAATGATAGCATATTTGAAGAGCCATGATCTCTTTGATTATTGTTTTGAAAGAGAGTTCGAATCCTCTAAAGAAGAGAATGACTGGTTAAATAAAGGTGACAGTGTCTCTAGAGAATGTTAAGTTTAAACCAAATAAACTAGCAAGATCACTAAAAGAAACATAATCACAAGATAGACACAGAATTTACCCTGGGAAACCCTCATGGGGTAGAAAACCCAGCAAAGCTTTCCTCAATAAAATGATCAACCAAAATACAAGATGTGCTCCAAGACTTGTCCTTCTTCTCTACCTCACATGCAGACCTCCTAGACACAAGTGCACTACTTTATGAGTTGTGGAAGTGTGTCAAATGAGGAGCTCTCCTCCTCTACTTATAGTGATTCCCGACTGACCAAAATCCCTAATGGGACCGACCTCTCCTAGTGAATTCTAATAACCCCTAAAATATAAACTCAGGGACGACCCCCCACATGGTGGGTCTAATAACCCTAGTTACCACAAACCATCGGAGGAATAAACATCTCTGGATACATAATAGAATCACCTCAGAGGAATGAAACATCTCCGGAATAATAATGTACAAATATAATATTCTTAGAAGTTACAATATTCAACACTCCCCCTTAACGAGAAGGATATTATAACAACATCTGCAGGAGCAAGGAGTCATCGACTACATCACACATGATACATCTGTATATCATCGAAATCTTTCTTTAATACATCATCATCAGTAACTTAACCAGTTACTGGAACATCAACATCATCGTTGTCATACGATCATCAGAATCGTCATCACACGATCATCAACATCGTCATCACATGATCATCAACATCGTCATCACACGATCATCAGCATCGTCATCACAACATACCCTGCAATATACATGATTCATTTAAGACACCATAACATGTCTAGGGACGATACAGTCCACCCGTCAACTTAGACAAAATCTAAGGACCACTTTCTCGGAGACATATGTCTACGGATCAATTCAGGGACCGAAGTCCGGGGATGATACAATCCCCATCACGTACATTTTGAACTAGTGGTTCCGGGATGATGCAATCCCCATCACGTACATTTTAAACTAGTGGTTCCGGGATGATGCAATCCCCATCACGTACATTTTGAACTAGTGGTTTCGGGATGATGCAATCCCCATCACGTACATTTTGAACTAGTGGTTCCGGGATGATGCAATCCCCATTAGTCCACTAAGGACTTCATTCACGGAGACCATTCGTCTACGGATCAATTCAAGGGACCGAAGTCCGATGATGATACAATCCCCACCTGTCCACTAAGGACTTCATTCTCGGAGACCATTCGTCTACGGATCAATTCAAGGGACCGAAGTCCGGGGATGATACAATCCCCACCTGTCCACTAAGGACTTCATTCTCGGAGACCATTCGTCTACGGATCAATTCAAGGGACCGAAGTCCAGGGATGATACAATCCCCACCTGTCCGCTAAGGACTTCATTCTTGGAGACCATTCGTCTACGGATCAATTCAAGGGACCGAAGTCCAGGGATGATACAATCCCCACCTGTCCACTAAGGACTTCATTCTCAGAGACCATTCGTCTATGGATCAATTCAAGGGACCGAAGTCCGGGGATGATACAATCCCCACCTGTCCACTAAGGACTTCATTCTCGGAGACCATTTGTCTACGGATCAATTCAAGGGACCGAAGTCCAGGGATGATACAATCCCCACCTGTCCACTAAGGACTTCATTCTCGGAGACCATTTGTCTACGGATCAATTCAAGGGACCGAAGTCCGAGGATGATACAATCCCCACTTGTCCACTAAGGACTTCATTCTCAGAGACCATTCGTCTATGGATCAATTCAAGGGAACGAAGTCCGGGGATGATACAATCCCCACCTGTATCCTTATCAATACAGATATCGTTAGTACAACACTAGTACAAGTACATACAAGTATCCTCATCAATACATGTATATCATCAAAACATGTATCCTCATCAATACATCAACAAGACATGTATCCTCATCAATACATCAATAAAACATGTATCCTCATCAATACATCTATCATCAAAGGCATGTATCCTCACCAATACATATATCATCAAAGGCATGTATCCTCACCAATACATATATCATCAAAGTAAAAGCAAGTAGGAATAAATATTCTAAGTATAAGAGTCCTAAATCTAAATAATCTAAGTATCCAAGTGTAGTAAACAGGTATCCACATCATCGACCTTGCTGTCGATGAGGCAATCTCATCATCAGTGACTACACTACTCCCCCTTTCGAGGAGGGTCCTTTTTAACTAAACCAAGCTTGTCTCGGAAGTATTCAAATTTCACTCGAGACAGAGGTTTGGTCAAAATATCAGCAATTTGATACTCAGTGCTCACATACTCGAGCTTAATAGCTCTTCTCTGCACCATATCTCGTATATAAAAGTATCGGATCTCTATGTGTTTTGACTTATCGTGGAATATAGGATTTTATGTCATCTTGATACAACTTTGATTGTCACACATAATCACAGTGGGATCCATTTCTAAGTCAAATACTCCAGATAGTAGTTTCCTTATCCATACTGCTTCACAGCTAGTAGAGCGGGCAGCTATATATATTTTGCTTCAGCAGTACTGAGAGCCACACTGGATTGTTTCTTGCTAAACCAAGAGATCATGGCAGATCCAAGTCCATAACATCCACCTGATGTACTCTTCCTGTTTGAAACACTTCCTGCCCAATCGAAATCTGAGTAACCATGTAATCCGAGTTCATGATTTCCAAGGTAGTAAAGACCAAAATCTAATGTACCTTTTAGATACCTCATTACATGCTTTGCAGCTATTAGGTGAACCTTCCTTGGTTCTACTAGATATTGACTCAGGGTATTTACAGCAAAGCATATATCTGGTCTGGTATTTGTTAAATACATCAATGACCCAATGATTTGTCTATATAGAGTTACATCCACTAATTCTGATGAGTCATCAACTAATAACTTCAAGTTGGAGTCCATGGGAGTAGCCATGGCCTTACACTCCAACATATAAAATATTTTCAAAATCCCCATAGCATACTTACCTTGATTTAAAAAGATTCCTTTTGGTTCTTGCCATACTTCTAGACCTAAGAAGTAGTGCATTAATCCCAGATCCTTCATTTCAAATTCTGAAGAAAGCTTCTTCTTACATTCGATAATTTGGTTCTCATTTCCTGTTAGAAATAGGTCATCTACATACAATAGTAATATAACAGGTTCATCATCCATAACCTTGAGATAAATATTTGGATCAGCTTTACTCTTGGTAAAGCCCATGCTTGTTAAGAAACTGTCAATCCTTCCGTACCAAGCTCTAGGAGCTTGCTTCAATCCATACAAATCCTTTTTCAGCTTGCATACATGTGTTCTTCCATCTTTAACCTCAAATCCTTGTGGTTGTTCTATGTACACTTCTTTTTCAATGACACCATTCAGGAAGGCTGTTTTAACATCCATCTGGTGTAATTTCCACTTCATCATAGATGCAAGTGCCATGATAGTTCTAATTGCTGTGTACCTAGCAACTGGTGCAAATGTTTCTTCATAGTCTGTTCCCTCCTTTTGAGAGAATCCTATGGCTACAAATCTTGCCTTATATTTTTCAATGCTACCATCTGCAGCATGTTTTATCTTGAATATCCATTTGGAAGAAACCACACTTTTATCCTTTGGTTTGGGAACTATATCCCAAACATCATTTTTCATTATTGACTGGTCCTCTTCTGTCATAGCTTCTACCCACTCTTTCTTCTGAGCTGCCTCCTCATAGCTGGTGGGTTGATGATCCACAAGATCACACATCAAGGCCACATAGTTGGATACTAACTTGGGTTTCTTCCTTTCTCTAGTGGAACCTTCAGGAGCTCCATATTTTTCAGCTCCTTGAATAATGTCTCTAGCCCATGTTGGTCTTCTTTTTCTAGATAGATTTGTAATGGGGGGTTCTTGAGGTTCTATCATGTCATGGTCTTCTGGTGTATCATCTTCAGGGATGGGTACAGCTTCTGTGACTCTAGGAGGTGTATCTTCTTCATAGATTTCTTCAAGTTGGTACTTACTAGATTTCTTGATAGTTGCTTCTTCATCAAATGTTACATCTCTACTTATCTCCATATGATGAAAACCAAGTATGTAAATTCTGAAAGATTTGGATGTTTCACAATATCCAACAAATATTCCTTTCTTACCAGAGGGATCCAACTTGGTTCTCTTTTCTTTTGGAATGTGAATATACACAGGACATCCAAATATTTTGAGATGACTTACCTCAGGCTTCTTTCCTGTGAACACTTCTTCTGGAGTCTTAAATTCAAGAGCACTATGAGAAAGTCTATTTTGTACATAGACAGCTGTCCTGGCTGCTTCAGCCCATAGATACATGGGAAGATCTTGATCATGTATCATAGTCTTTACAGCTTCCATGATAGTTCTATTCTTTCTTTCAGCAACCCCATTTTGTTGGGGATTGTAGGGAGTGGTTAGTTCCCTCTTGATTCCAGCTTCTTTACAAAAGTCTTCAAATTCCTTTGAAGTATATTCTCCACCATTATCTGTTATGAGAATCTTGATTTTCTTTTCTGAGAGATTTTCTATTAAGGCCTTGAACTCTTTGAATTTTCCAAAGACTTCATTCTTACCTTTTAGAAAGTATATCCAAGTTTTCCTTGAATAGTCATCAATGAATGTGACATAGTATTCATATCCACTCAAAGATGTGGAGGGAATTGGTCCACATACATCAGAGTGTATTACCTCCAAGGTACTTTTAGTCTTTGTTTCACTCCCAGGAAATGGGTTCTTGATATTCTTCCCTTTTGCACATCCTTTGCATGTGCCATCATGATCAATCTTTAATTCTGGCAAACCTATAACTACCTTGATTACATAAGGTAGTCCCTTGTAATTAATGTGAGCAAGTCTCCTATGCCATAGCTCATTTGGGCTAATGGTTTCATGTACAAGGGCAGCTTCTGTATGGCCCTTAAGCTTGTACAAACCTCCTTCTTCTTCACCAATGATAATTGCATCCTTGATAGATTTTCCTTTGGACCACATTAATACTTGTCCATCAATGAATGCAACCCTATAGCCTTTCTTATCCAATGTTGAGATGGATAACAAGTTCTTCTTCAATCTTGGTACATACAATATTTCTTTCATTTTCATGGGGGTACCAGAATCAAGCTTGTAGCTTGCTTCACCAATTCCCTTGATGGGATATTGATAGTCAGTCATCTCCTAGAGATACCTTTTGTGGAGAGGTCTTTTCTTCGAGTCTTGAGAGAGTCTTTTTCTGACCTATCATGTGCTTTGAAGCACCACTGTCAATAATCCATGTATCTTCTCCAGGAGTTATAGATCCAGAGAGTACGGAGAATAGAACATATTCTTCTGCATCTTCTTCTTCATTTCTCCTAGATCTTCTCTTGAAGAGGGTCCTTTCTTCTTCTTCTTCTTCTTCACTTCTAGGTCTTTTCTTGTGAGGCCTTTCTTCCTCTTCTACTTCTTCTTCACTATCATCTTCTGCAAGATGTGATTGATGTATTTTGTAATGAGAACCCTTTTTCTTCTTTAGAGGGCAATCTCTAGCAAGGTGTCCTATTTTGTGACAAGAAAAACATTGGAATGAGGAGTAATCTCTTCTTTAATTAGTTCCTCTTTTCTTTTGAAATCTATGTGGAGAATGAGACTCCTTCTGACTATCCCTTTTGGAGTAGGATTGATTCTTTCTTCTTTTGGTGTGGGTGGCCAAGGCTTGGTCATCTTCTTTGAGCAAGGCTTCTCTGTTTGCAACCCTAGCCTCTTCTTGTACACAATCCTCCCAAACTACATCAAACTTCATACTTTCTTTTCTAGCACACATAGTTTGTATAAAAGACTCCCAAGGTCTAGTGAGACCATTTAGAGCTGTCATCACAAGTTCATCTTCATCAAGAGTATCACCAATGGCATCTAGTTGCTCCTTGATTTGGGAGACCCTTGAGAAGTAGTCTTGAATGGATTCTCCTTTGTGCATCTTGGTACTCTTCAACTGAGTTCTTAGGTTCATCTTCCTATTGATGTTCTTTCCTTCATACATTCTTCCTAGGGCATCATACATTTCCTTTGGAGTCTTCTTGGAAGCCACTTGGGGAATCAAGTGGTCTTTAATAGAATCAGCTATGATTCTTTTTGCCCTAATCAAATCCTTCCTATGCTTCTCTTTGGCTTCATCTCCTTCAGGTTCTGTAATTTCATCCTTGATATAATGAGCAAGATCATTTTCTTCAAGAATGAGACCAATTCTGTACTTTCCATGCCCCGAAATTCTCTATACCTTCTAGCTTGTCTTCAAGCTTAGTGTTTGGAGCCATCTTATCTTGGGGGAGTCCAAGAGATAAGAGATAGAGTAGTACTTACCCAGAAACTTTAACTTTTCACTTTTCCGGATCTGCAACAGAATTTCTGGTTTATCACACTTTTGGTAAAACTAGGGTTTGACTTTCCTGGAGTTCTACTCAACCAAAAACCTTGATCCAAGGCTCAAAAGATAGATCTTTAGAAGCGCTATTCAGCCATGCAACCAGAATCCAAAAATACTAACTTTTGCAGAAACCCTAATTTTTGGGAGAGAGAGATAAATATAATTTCACCTTGTGAAAGATGTTCTATTCAGGCTAGCTCTGATACCATGTTAAGTTTAAACCAAATAAACTAGCAAGATCACTGAAAGAAACATAATCACAAGATAGACACAGAATTTACCCTGGGAAACCCTCATGGGGTAGAAAACCCAGCAAAGCTTTCCTCAATAACATGATCAACCAAAATACAAAATGAGCTACAAGACTTGTCCTTCTTCTCTACCTCACATGTAGACCTCCCAGACACAAGTGCGCTACTTTCTGAGTTGTGGAAGTTTGTCAAATGAGGATCTCTCCTCCTCTACTTATACTGATTCTTGACTGACCAAAATCCCTAATGGGGACAACCTCTCCTAGTGAAGTCTAATAACCCCTAAAATATAAACTCAGGGCCAACCCCCCACATGGTGGGTCTAATAACCCTAGTTACCACAAACCATCGGAGGAATAAACATCTTCGGATACATAATAGAATCACCTCGGAGGAATGAAACATCTCTGGAATAATAATGTACACATATAATATTCTTAGAAGTTACAATATTCAACAGAGAAATGATGCTTGCAATGTCTCGTTGTATGGTAATCAATTCCCTTAATTATGCTGAATCTCCAAAAGAGCTATGGGCCCATCTGGATGAAAGATTTGGCAAACAGAATGAAGGGATTGGTCCAAACCCTTTCGAGAGAAATCCCAGTGATGCATTTGCCCTCCTTGATGATCTCTCTGATCATGAATGAGTATCAAACATATCTCATATTGAATTTTTCCACAAAGAAGAAGAACTTGCAGATTCTACACTCATGCTCTCAATATCTTCTATTTCGAATTCTGTGCCAGCTTACACTCTAGAAATTGCAGAGGTTCTTAAATCCTCTCTTGCACCAGAGTCTGTTGGTTTGCATCATGATCTATTGAATGTTTCGGAGATCAAATCATCCATTGGAGGTAATGCATTCTCCTTGATCACTCACCTCTTATTTACTACTATAAGATCATTCTTTCATGTTCTCAGAAGTTTATTGAAGCTGAAGGCCATTTCCATTCGCTTGGGATAATTTCTCATGCATTTAATTGTTTAGATCTTAGCTCAAATGGTTTAAAGGAGATCTTAAGAAACCATTCTTCAAGTCTTGGATCTGATTTGGATTCAAAGCATTCACTATCATGTGATGGTTCTTTTAGGCATAATCTCACCTATGATCGTTCGAAGGAGAAAACAAAAGACTATTTACACATTCATGGTTTTGATCCTACCTCAGCTGATTTGAATCACAGGTTCCAGGATCATCATCATACTTTTGCATTTGTTCTCATCACATTCGATCTGAAGAGCAAGTACAAGCACATGCCTTTTGAGCATGAACCACTTCTTCCCAAGAAGAAGATACCTCCAAACATATGACCAAGCATCACACCTGCTTGAGTTTGGAGCATTTATTTTTGTGTGTGCCCTACAGTCTATTTTGAGGGGGGGTATTTTTCCCATGAGGTTTTCCCCATTTCCTCGGTTTATTGACTGTTATTATTATTCATTGTATTGGGTGACCTTTGGTCTCAGTTACCAGGGCCCAGGATGGATTAAGGGGGGGTGTTAGGATATTCCTATACTCCATCCTAGTCCTACCAGCATTTTCATTATTTGCATTTTCAGTCTTGCATGCATTCTGCATGCATCACAGTCATCAGTCCCAACACCTAGCCCTTAGTTAGCTAGCCCTGGGAGCTTCTCACTGATCAGTTTCATCCCTCCTAGTGCTTAGTGCACCCCGCATGTAGTTGCATGCATCTCATGTGCCCTCTCTCACCTACCATTCAGTTGTACTTGAGTTATCTTTAGTTCTTTCCTTGCTTTAAGGCTAGACTGACTCTCAACTGACTGTATCACTCCGATAGACCTTCAGTGAGACTAGACTACCCATTCTGACTCCAATTAGCTCCTCATGCACCCTCCACTGAGCCTCCTTCATTTAGTCAGTGCTTCCATGTGCCAGTTACACCTACCACACTCAGTTAGACTCAGTTTGACATCTGGTTGGCAGTTACTTGTGCATTGATGACTCCACTGATGATGATGAGGACTCCTAGTTGTGCTTTGATGACACTCTATTGATTTGATGATCACTCTATGAGAGGATAATTCGAATTGCCACATTGGAATTCGAATCCTCTCCACCATTGTACTATTTATTGTTCATATTTGTGATTAATGAATTAGCGTGTGTGAAGTTATTTTGCTTCTATCCGAGTTCTACTGTATTATTATTATGTTGCTCATTTTACTGCATTGACCACTCTTAATTTTATTCCTAAATTCTTTCATTGTGAGGTATACATCAGCTCTTAGATCTGTTGTGAGGATTTTCACAGTGAGCTTATGATTATCCTCATTATTCTTCAAGTATGCATCATGTAACAATTCATTAAGCTCAAACAAATGGTTTCTATAAAAAATCAAAGACATGAAATTACCTTTTATGTGGCACATTGTTCTTTGAATCTTCTCCATGCCTTCAAGGAAGGATGTTTCCTCCAATGAAGTAGCTCTCCAACAAGAATTTGACACCAATACTTGAGTGTCATGGAGAATGCTGAGGGACTCTTGGATCTTCTTTTCAATCATCTTTAAGGATACTTTAAGAAAATGAGGCTCTTGCAAATGAACCTCCTCATCTTTTTCATTTTTGTTTGGACCAACTTCATGAAGCTCAAGTGGTGATGGGGAAGTTGATCTTGGTTCTTATTCAAATGCTACAAGGTCTTCATTATCATGATTAATGGAACTTGGGATTGCAGCAACACTTTCATAAGTGATCTCTATGTCACCAACATAGAGGTGTGAGCACCCATCAGTAGGTACTCCTTCATAGTTTAAGCATCCATCAGTAGATACTTTTTGGTCCATGTATAAGCTAGAAGGTGTCTCGAAATGATATTCCATATTCTCAATAGAATATTCTTCATGCTCTTGTGATGTCTCTTCCTTTTGCTCCTTCAAGCAAGATGATGCATTTTTCCCCTTGTTTTCCTTAGGATCAATATCTTTGGAATCCCTTTTTGAAGAATTCCCAAAAGCTCTCCTCAAGTAGGACATCATTTCCTGCACACATATATGATATTCTCTCTAAGTTTCTTTACAAGAAGGGCATAAACCTTTATTTAATAACTCCACATCTTCATTTTTGGGCCTATTTTCAAAAATATGTTCAGCAAAGTACTCAAAAGACATGACATTTTGTGTATTTTTGCTCAAAGCAAGATATTCTTGATATTTTTTATATTGTTGGGGCAAGGTGTTATATGTTGCTTTCCATCTTTGGAACTCATTCATAGAATTATCCTTGGTTGGTGTGACACACTCATGTTCATAAGATTTAAATTCATAAGAATAATCTTCATTTCTCCTGAAATTGTAAGAATTTTTTCATGATGGCACCTCTTCCTCATACCATTCACATTCTGCTTCATATTGCTCATAAGCATCTGCATATTCCTCATAAGAATTGTACTCATAGGATTCATCATAATAGTAAGACATGGTTTCCAATTATTATTGAATGTATGTACCTAATCCACAGATGCAAGGACCATGCTTTTGATACCACTGTAATGTCCCTTGTTAGGAATTTTATTAAAATGGCAATTTTCACTTTTTTTCCTAGTTAGACCTTTGACTAATTTTGAGCTCTAAGTCCCCAAATTGCTCCAATTGCTCCCAAATATTCTGAGAAGGTATATGGATTATGTTATAACATAAATATGTGTTTTAGGGATGCTTTTAGACCTTTAAAATACTTCTTCAAATCCTCTTTCAATTCTGGACAATGTAGGGAACTTTACTAGTAATTTTCCTTTGACTAATATTGATCTCTAGGTCTCAAATTGACTCCAAATGCATTCAAATATTCAAGGAAGGTGTATGAATGATATTAGGACTTGAATAAGATGTTCAAGGATGAGATATGGCCACCACAAGACCTCTTTAAACTCTATTAATATTCTGGACCAAGTATGCAATTTTACTAGTAATTTGGGGTTCAAATCCCCCTAGGGTAAGTATTGAAAATGGCTTCCCAAATGCCTCCAAACCCACTCAAATTTATGAACAGAGGTAGGGGATGTCTCAAGTATGTTATTAAGGTCTCATGTGCATCATTAATTGATTATTATCTCTTTTCCAACCCTCTCCCATTTAGTTGCAAAAATCACCAATTCGACCCTTGGGGAAATGACACTATTTCTTCTCCCAATGCAATTAAACTGAGTACAAATACTTCAAATGCTCAAGTACAGTACATGAAAATTTTAAAATAAATCCATGGCAGTCTATTAATCATAAATGTATCATATAAACATCCATTCATTTGAAATCATCAGCATTATCATGCTATACATCAATGTAGTGGGGAAATGGCACTGTTCTTTCATTAAAAATGAGATTTTTACATTTCTACTTGGAATTTCGACCTGAAACTTTCTGGAGATGAATAATAGAGTATTTAATTCATATTAAAAAATAAATTGGGCATGATAATCTCCCCCAAAGAGTACAATATCTCACCAAAAACGCCCTCCCTCAAGGATCAAGAATATGCCATCAAAACTGGAAATGGTTGAGAGAATGTGCTGAAATAGAAGAAACCATGAGCTTCCCTATATCTTAAAACTGTAAATAAAGACTCCATTAAAGCTCCAAATGAAAGGTCTGAATTTCCTTTCCAATTACCAACTTGGATGGGAATCTTTCACCCTCGAAATTGGCTAAGGCAAGAAACTAGTCATCCACTAGCTCTCCCTCTACACAAATGCAATATCAAATTCTACAAATGCTCAAAAGATGGTTTCATTCTTTTTTCTTGACATTTATAAAGTTCTAATGTCCTCCATGGGTCGAATTCCTTCCAAGAGACTCATGCCAACTCAAGTTGGGAAGAGATTCCAAATAACACCACTTGTACAACAATTCCTAGTCTCCCACTTCCACCAAATCACATGTGGAAGCATATTAGCTGCCCTAACACTCTTGAGCGCCCTCTTGGAATATATTTTTATCCCTGGAATTTCATATATGTCATATGTCAGCCTTCAGATCTGATTTGTGTTAGAGGTGTCATAGCATCTTCATCATTGTTGTCATAGAGCTAGGGAATTTAGCCCAAGTGTCTCACTAGCTCCAAATTGTCTCTTCCTCTTCCATGGGAGTTACTCTTCCTCTATATTTTGACCTCATTGACTCATTCCAAGTATTATTGACCTTATAACTCATCCCAAGAACATTAGGCTTCCCATGGATTCGAAATTGCAAGAAGAGGATGCCATGTGGCACATAAATTCTAGCTTGTGTGGGTCCCACTTCCTCCATGTGTCTTCATGATCAAATGCCACTTTGATTTTCACTTGTATATATTTATTTATCTCCTTTATTAAATATTTATGCCATCCTAATGTTCCAACATCATTTATTATGCCCATTATTCCAAATCCCAAAGCTTCCCCACCCCAAACCTAGGAAACTAGTAGTTTTCCTTCTTGGCAATTATTTGACCTTTAGCATCAATTTGACAAACTCTAATGAATATGGCCAATTTGATTAGGCCATTGTGACCCAATGCCAAATTTTGGACATGACATAATAACACTGCCCTCGGTGTTCCAACACTTAGGAATACATATACAATCTACACATATCCAAAAATTACAAAAATGTTGCAGGTCTGCCTTGCATTTCATCCCTTTACTTTGAAATTTCAGGACCAAGTCCTTTGTCTTCCCCAAGCTGTTCCCATTGGCTTTGATCTTCCATCTGATGCACAAGCCTAAATTTTTCATGGTTTTTATCTCTCTTGGTGTTTCTTGTTTGGAAGATGAAGAGGAAATGATCTCCTGGGCAGATGTGGAGGAAATTATCTCCTCCACATTTCCAACATTTCAGGGGTTGTTTTTTCTTTACCTGCTCAATTTCCTTGGAGTCTTCCCACCTGGAACGTTTCTTAGCGGACTGATTGTATGAATGCCTCTTCATTTATCCACTTCCCTTTCCACTGTTGGTTACTTCCAGAATGTTTATTACCTCCCTTTGCAGTCAAATAGAGTCTTGCAACGCCCTGTGGTTCATCTCATTCTACTGCTTTTGTAGCTTGAGCATTTCTCCAAGATTTTCTTGTGTCTTGGAAATTGTTCGAAGAAGGTTTTCAGACAAATCTAACAACCTTTGGTCCGCTTCCATGGTCAATCTGTACAACTTCCCACACCTTCTTGCTAGTACCACTTGCCTTGTAACTGCTGCAACCAATTGATTTCAATTTCTCACCTGTTAAATTCATCATGGTAATTCTTGTTAGGCCAAGCATAATAAAAACATTAAATTCAGTCAATTAATTTCCCAATTGGCATGGAAATTTCATGTTTTATCATGAGACTTCCATACATTCCATGCTTTCCCAACCATACACATGAACTCATTCATGCTCATCCTTTCACAAGGAATTAACTATTTCAGCTTTCACAACTTATTTCAAGCAATTAACCACAATCAATTTTCAGCCAAAACATGCATTCAACAATTTTATGTTTTCTAAAATACATCAGTCAAAAGGGAAAGGGAAGAGTGAGAGTTTTATTCTTACTCCAATATAGAGCCACACCACCACTATGGTTCCATGCTCCTTAGCCCTTTTTCACTTCAATGTGATTGTTGACTTGCCCCTTTCTTGGCTATGACACTTAGTGTCTAAGGTTTGTCTAAGGCTTTTCAACCAGGGAATCTTTCCCCATTGTTTCCTACATAACCTTTGGATGCTAGGACCCACGCCTGTCCACTAGCACCACTTCCATTGCTGCTCATACTGAGCTCTCTAGAACATTCACATGTCCCCATGCATCCTTAGGATGCCTTCAAGGCTTCTCGCTTCCAACAATACCTACACTCAAACATTGAATCAATTCACATGTTTAGTTTATTTTCACAGTGTTTATTTCTAAACAAGAATTTAAGAAATCGTAACCAAATCATATACAAATGTGTTTTCATATTAAATGAGTAGGAAGGTGCAAGATAACCAAATACTTATCTTTATTGGACACTTCCTCGCTACTCCACAGGTTCCTTTTCTGCTTTATAAGCCTTGGATCACCTGTGGGGTGGATGTTTGGCCAGCACACATGCTGCTCCACAACATCAAGTAGTCAATGCCAAGCCAGTACACTGATTGGGTTATCAGGCATTGATGGTGCAAAACCAGCCCCATACCTGGTTTTCCCTTTCCATTGCCAAGCCAACACATATGTCTGGGTTAACAAGCCAATGGAAGGAAACTGCATCGTGACCATTTTTAGGTCAAGGCTCTACTACGGAGCCATAGGCATGCAACAGCCTTTCATACACACAACAACCTCTTCCTTTGCGAGGAATGGGAGATCCTCTTCTCTGAGTTGACAGTTCCTCAGTTTTCCACCCCAAACCCTTCACTTTGCTTCCTTATTGTGCAGCACCAAATTGCATTTATTCAAGCTGACAACACAAGATGGATAAGCAAGCTCATTAGTACTGCTGCTCTGAAATTGTAAACATATTCCATAACATTCACTATCAAATATTGAAACACCAGAAATGCGTCCATTCCCTTAGGGTGTAGTAAATATTGGTAACCCTAACATAACCCAGCACCAGAAAGGTGTGCACCCCTTCCTGATGTGAACCATGTAGGTCCTAATCATACTCGGGCAGTCTGAAATAATATAAATAGAATAAACATGTCCTGCATTTTAACTCCATGAATTAGACATGTGCATTCTTAGTTAGGGTTTTGGAACACTTATCCATTTTGTAGTTGCATCTTTTCTTTATTTGTGAGGAATGGGGGATCCCTTCTCTAAGTCAACAATCCCTCAATTTTCCATCCCAACCTCTTTCATGTTCCATAGCTCACATATGCCATACTGGCATAATATTTTCCATCTCACTCACATGAGATATTATCAAAATTTTAAATAAAATTTAAATCTACAGCAATACATGTCCCATCTCATTGCCATGAGATATTCATCATAATAATTTCAATCTGAAATTACAATTATGTCTTCTACAGAAATTTAGATTTGCAGTCATGAAACTATTCCCATAAACTTAAATCGGAGGGTTTCAAATATGGAATTGACAATATGTGATGTTCATAAATTCAATCTTACAACCGTGAGACTCTTCTCATGAAGTTTGGCTCTTGTTCATGGTAATTTCCAGCCTTCAATAGGTCTTACCCACTTTGCTATACCCAAGACATTCCTTCTTGAAATCTGAAAACTTAAGCCAACCAAACACTTCCAGCTGTTAAAATGTCCATATCACAAAAACACATTTACTTCATGTGAATCATTATCATACTACAAGTGTAAGTTACAATCACATTATTTATGCAATTTAAATGAAACTTTTAATACTCATTACTTCCAAGCCATTTGTTTTTATGAAGCTCTATCCTTCCACAGATCATTCTGGAAGTCCATCAAACATGAATGTCTTCTTCATACACTCACTCTCCTACATTTATAGCAGCTCATAAAATGATTCTAGAATTAGCATTAATTCATCATTTCATCCATTATTTAATTTGCAAATAAACACACACCAAAACCATGCATTCATGAAATGTATTACAACATGTGCCCTATACTCATGCATGCACATTTACATTACCTTTTAATGTGCATTTACTTCATGCAACCATAGATTTACAAAATATTTTAATGAGCATTCACTCAATGCAACCACATTTTACAAAATCCTTCAATGCATATTGGTCCATGCATACTATGCTATCATGTCATGCATTCTACCATCCAAACACATATGGCCTAACTAGGGCTATCTCATATAGCATGCATTACTATAACACTACCATAACAGGACTATAAGTCCTTACTTTCCCTAGTTATTAAATTCATAACTATCATGGCATGACATGTCCTTTATGTGAATGTATTCTAAATATTTAAACAGTCACATGGTATGATGCCTATTTCTTTACTATCACATACCTTACCATACCATGTGGGGTGTCATTCACATAAATTCACCCACTATCACATGCATATTCTTTTATGAAGATTAAAACATGGTTAAGGATTCTCACCCATCCTTTCTCAAAACTTATGCAATCAACAGGAATAAACATTACCTTCATGGCTACCATCAACATACTGCTGCTACTTGATCAGTTGGCTTTTTACCAAGGACTACACAGTCCTTCCACCATCCTGATGATCACAGATCTACTGCACCAACCTTTCTTCATAAGGTTGTTGGTCACATGCAACAGTATCATCAACATCTTCAACCATGCTTCAATCACAACAGTTGTCATTAGTGGCTCGTTGCTTATGTAAAATTCACTAGCTTTACCAACATGCAACATCACATACATGCACTATGCAATACCTAACAATATGCCTACTAGTGCATATCACTTCACCCATTTAGTCTATTGTATTTTCAGCATTCCTATGCCATAAGTTTTATGTATACCATTTCATAAATATAAACACAAGAGAAAGACAAGGGTTAAGGAATTCTCCCTTTCCAATTCTCCATCCTAGCATGGTCCAATTCATGGCATCTCTATGCCTGCAACTCATGCTTTGGCCCCAAAGCAGCCCCAATGTTGTAACTGAAGCTCTGATACCACTTTGTCATGTCCTCGGTCACCTCAGTTCCCTTTAGAGGCAATGGGGGAGATCCCTTGAGTCACCTGCTAATTTTTTTCTTCTTTTCCCAAGCAATTCAAAGGCTCCGCAACTCTGAACCCACAATGATTATTGATCCGCAATCCGCAGTTCCGCAACGACCTCCAATCCACAACCCACAATTGGAATTCGAAATTCAGATTGTCAAAATTATCCTTTCACAGAAATAGCCTTCCCGACTTCCGCAATCCGCAATGCGGAAGTCGGAAGTCAAATCGTTTCCTTGGAGAATTTCCCTTCCGACATCCTGCAATCTGCAATCCACATGTGGGATTCGGAAATGCGGAAGTTCAATATGCGGCTCCGATGAATACCCTTTCTTATTTCCACAATCTGCAGTTCCTCCTTGCGGGACTCGAAAATCATAACACCAATCTCACCAACACGGGAGAAACCACCCTCCACAATCCGCAATCTGCAACCCGCTTGCGAATGCGGAAATGCGGAAATCCAATACGCCAACTCCGCGGAAATTGATCACTCGACATCTGAAATCCACAATCCTATTTGCGGATGCGGAAAGGCGGAATTCCAATGCGCCATTTCCGTTGAACTTTCCCTTCCGAATTCCGCAATCTGAAACCCGGTTTGCGGATGTGGAAAGGTCCTTGCGGATGCTGAAAGGTAGGGACCATAGACCCCCGCACTAGCAAGCTTCTAAGGCAACTTATGAGGGTGATAACTACCTCATCCTTGGTCCAAATTGGAAAAGGCTGGTACCATTGGAAATATCTTGGAGAGATATATCCAATGGTATGACTCCTTACCCCATTTGAGCACTCTAACCCTGTCCTTTTTCCAACTGAAACTCTGGCCATAACCCCCCCTATGTGCCTTTACCCTTCTACAATAAGTTCTGCTCCACTTATGCCAAGTCTTCTCTCCTTCATTTGATCCAAAGGGTGTGCATATTATTTCCCCAAGTCTAGGCTGGAGTGGTCCTTAACATTTACCATACTTAGCCCTAATTCATCCAAGGACAATTCAAAAGCCTTACCAAAGGGAATTACAAATGTGTATAAACTTACTATAGGAACACCAGGGATGAAACATGATCCACACCCTTAGAATGGAATGCATTCACATATTCTTCCCAGGCAGAGTGAGGAAAGCATGCAGGGCTTAGTCCTATCCCTCAAGCATGATTACATATAAGTATCAACATAAGGATAAGCATGTAAAGGTGCAAGAACAATCCAATTGACACACACACACGGAAATTATCCCTCAATAACAATCATTACTAGTTAAACAATGCAGAAGTAAGATGAACAACATACACAACAGACTTAGCACCATGCATAGGCATACATTCCTATTCATTAATGGACCATTCCCATAATCAAATGGATGCATGCATGACTAAACACATACTATGAAACCAAAGTTATTCAATGCATCTATAACCTGCAGGGTTAGCAACATATTAACTCAAGAAAATGATGAAGCATTTAGACATGAATTCAGCCTCATACTCAGGTTCATACCTAGCTCCCTAATGATCAATTTCATGCAACCATTCAATCAATAACTTGAATATAAGAAGCATATGAAATAACATCATTTAAACATGACAAGGAACACTTATCTTTTGCATTGAAGCTCCAAGCAAACTATCTATGGGATGCAACGTTCCAAGCGAACCATAGATATCTGCCTGGCCTATATGGTTTCAGCAATCAGAGATCACCCCCGAGCTGGGGCCATGTATCCACTAAGGAGTATCACTCAGTCTCACTCGCAGCATTGGTTCACAGTCAATTAGGGAATCCAACCAACAATTAGCTTTGTCAAGCAAATGGGAAGGCAAGTAAGGGTTTCTATCTCAATAAGTTCCTCTACAAAGCTATGGGCATATCCCAATGATCCCAGATAGGTTCAAGCACCCCCATCACCCCACTCTTAGCCTAGATAAGGCTCCCTTCACTGCTGCACAGCCCCTAGGGTGCCCCTTCTTCTAGCACTAATTTGGGTAAGTGTGGTTGGCCTTGACTACTGAATCAAAGTAAATTATCCCTATTTGACTCTTATATGCAGTCCAAACCCTCTTGGCTCCTTCCCACTGCAATTCCCACTCGGGTCTTCCCCAATGCTAGGGCTGAGTGGCTCTGTTCCACCACAGGGATTCGACACTCCAATCCGGCTCTCCTTAGGATTTCCTAAGCTTCTCACACTCTGTTGTTCACCCACAGAGTCAGATCCAAGGATAACCCCGTTGTTTTGCTTCCTACGCAGAGTTTCTAAGTGTATTCGGCTCTGTAAATCGCATCCCTTCACATAATCACGATTTCTCTCCTTTGCTTCACGAATCCCCTCTATTGTTCGCCTATGGGTTTGAATGAAGCTTGTGTTTTCAACCACGGTTTGATAATGGGGAATATGAACTACCATGGGGTGGGTAACGTGTGGATCAAGGCAGCAGATTTCCATACCCTGCCATCCGAACCTTTGGGGGTTTCACATACTCCATGACCTCATGCACAACGTCCTTCACCCACCCTCTTACATAATCATTCAATGATGTCTAGGACAGGTCAAAGGGGTTCCCTAGGTGACAAATGGAAGTCTAGGTTCAATCCCACACCCCCTCACCACTCCCCAGTGGGTACATAGTTCCCCCTCATTTTGTTGCAGCCATATCCAACCCTTGGTTATTTTATTTACATGGTATCATTTACATCATTTACAATCTTCCATGGCTTACTAGCACATGGATTATCAGAATATCCAATACTTTCCTATGCAAATAAACCCGAGCATCCACTAGTGGGGCCTTGGCCTTGAGCTCCACACTAGGGAAAACACACCTTGCATCTTATGCAATATTTACATTACATCCCAAATAGCGTAAGGGTCAGAATGAGGGATATTACAGGTTGAGAATGAGACGAGAAAAATTTTGAAGTGTCTCAAATCAAATAATGGAGGTGAGTATTGTGGAAAGGAGTTTGATAGTTACTTTTCATACCATGGGATTCGTAGAGATAAGACAGTCCTAGGAACACCACAAGAAAATGGTGTGTCAGAAAGGATGAATAGGACGATCATGGAGCGTGCAAGGTGTATGAGATTGCATGCAGGGTTGACCTTACAGTTTTGGGAAGATGTTGTAGATATTGTTGTTTACTTAATAAACAGAGGGCCTTTAAGCGCTTTGGATGGTGGGATTCCAGAGGAGGCATGGACAGGTAAAAAGGTAAACTACTCATTTATGAGAACTTTTAGTTGTGAAGCATTTGTCCATATTGATAAAGAAAATAGAACAAAGCTTGAGGCTAAATCCAAGAAATAAACCTTTATTGGATACACGGTTGATGATTTTGGTTATCACTTATGGGATTATTAAAGTAACAAAATTATTAGGAGTAGAAATGTGTTTTTCAATGAAAAGGTCATGTATAAATATTAGTTGTAGGGAAAGAAACAGGAAAAGGAAAACACAGAGTACACAGTGCTTGATGAAATAAAATAAAATGAAGTTCCAAAGGTGCTAGAAAATCAAGAACAACAGCAGGTACCTCAAAATCCTGCAAGTGTTAGAAAATATACCAGGTTAAGTATACCCCGTGAACGATACTCTCCCTCAATGTATTATTTATTGATGACTGATTCTGGTGAATCAGAATGTTATGAAGAAGCAATGCAGGTGGAAACTAGAAATAAGTGGGAGCAAGGCATGAATGAGGAGATGGACTCATTGGTAAAAAACCAGACTTGAGATTTGGTTCAATTGCCTATAGGTAAAAGAGCATTGTAGAACAAATGGGTTTACAAGTTGAAGGAAGAATATGGAGGCAAGAAGTGGTACAACGTCAGACTTGTTGTAAAGGGGTTTGCACAGAAGAAAGTTATAGATTTTGATGAAATATTTTCTCTTGTTGCTAAAATGACTTCAATTAGGACTATTTTAAGTCTAATGGTGGTAGAAGATTTGCATCTTGAACAGTTAGATGTAAAAACAGCCTTTCTCCATGGGGATTTGGAGTAAGATATTTATATGCAGCAGCCACAAGGGTATGAGTTCAAAGGGAAGGAGAATTTAGTATGCAGGTTGAAGAAGAGTTTGTATGGCTTGAAGCAAGCTCCAAGGCAATGGTATTTGAAATTTGACAGGTTTATGACATAACAAGGTTATAGTAGATGTCATTCTGACCATTGTGTTTATTTCAAGAGGCTAGATAATGGAAGATATATTATCTTGTTATTGTATGTGGATGACATGCTCGTTGCAGGGTCTAACATATAGGATATAAATGTGCTCAAGAGGAAGTTAGCTAATTCATTTGTGATGAAGGATTTGGGTGCTGCAAAGAAAATCCTTGGGATGAGAATAACAAGAGACAGGAAAAATCGCAAATTGACATTATCTTAGGGTGACTACATAGAAAAGGTTTTGGAGATGTTCAGAATGCAGAATGAAAAACTAGTTAGTACACCTTTGGCCAGTCATTTCAAACTAAGTACATACATGTGTCCTAAGACACAAGAAGAGATATATTGCATGTCCAGGGTTCCCTATTCATCAGTAGTTGGTAGCTTGATATATGCCATGGTGTGCACAAGACCATATATTGCACATGTAGTGGGATTTGTAAGCAGGTATATGAACAATACCAGTAAAGAACATTGGAAGGCAGTAGAATGGATTTTTAGGTATTTGAGAGGTACTACGACTCATGCATTATGTTTTGGAAGTTCAGACATTGTTCTACAGGGATATGTTGATGCAGATATGGCAGGTGATAAAGATAGCAGGAGGAGCACCACAAGGTATGTGTTTACTATAGGTGAAACAACAGTAAGTTGGATTTCGAAGCTGCAAAAGGTTGTTGCACTTTCAACAATGGAAGTGGATTATGTTGCTGCTACAGAGGCTAGTAAAGAGATTATTTGGTTACAAAGGTTCATGGAGGAATTGGGTAAGAAGTAGGAGGATATCAGGTTGTATAGTGACAACCAGAGTGCCATTCATCTTGCAAATAACTCAGCCTCCCATTCTAAGACTAAATATATACAGTTGAAGTACCATTTCATACGGTATGCTCTAGAATATGAACTGTTGAAGCTGGAAAAGATACACACTATCCAGAATCTTGCAGACATGTTGACAAAAGTAGTAACCAGAGAGAAACTGAGTCCTTGCTTGGTTTCAGTTGGCCTTCTAGCATGAAAGTGAAGATGATAAATTTTCCAGATCCAAGGTTCAAAGCATAGTCTGCAGCAGCGGTGGAGTTGTTGTGATCAGTCTCCAAGTGGGAGATTGTTGGTTGTGGAGCCTAATCTTCTTAAACTAGAGATGTTGTTGTTCCAGCTGTGTTTGTACCCCAGTTTTTATATTATATGCAGGTGGATTGTACACACATCCCAGTGGGGGGGTGGGGGGGCATCACCCCACCATGGGGGTTCAGGGGCGAAACCGCCGAAAGAAATTTTATGGGTTGTTTTATTGGCCAACAATTTACGGGCCCATGGTATTGGGTAGCTCGTAGTATTTTCCCATGGTAATTCCCTTTAAAATGAAGACATTGTAATACGGCTGTGTAATGTATTGTGGCATTGAAAAGATCTCTATGATTGTGTAAGAGAGACTGAGAGAGAGTGAAGAGGAAGTTGCATCGGATGTGCTGCAGGTTGTATCCCTTCATTTTTTGGATGGTATAATAATAAAAGGACTGTAAATTTCTCCATGGACATAGACCAGATTGGGTGAACCACATTACATTGGTGTCTCTCTTATATTGTATTTATGTGATTTATATTTGCATTTTGTTTATTGTTATTACTCTATGATCCTGTTTTTCTAACAATCATTTCCCTAAGCTAGGATGTTATTGGTTTCCAGAGAAATCTCCAATCTATGTGGCCTATCAGATCATGTGGGCACATAAACATGCCATCTTTTACAAAATAATCTGCGAGGGATTTCTAATGCCTCTTTATCGATTGATTTTTTATGAAGAACCGAATTGTATGTCAAATACATCTTTAGAAGTCATTAGTGAATATGGGGACTATTATTTCACTTTGAAAGGTACTTATCTCTGAATGTATGGAGGCATAAAGAGTCCTTCATTACTGCCCAGGTATGTTACAGACTACATCGTTTTGAAGGAGGCAGTGAGGCAGGTGTTCATAAATGGTAGTGGAAATTTTTTAAATGAGCATAAAAAAGATTCGTATCCACCACTCCCATTTGTAGTTGGATCCTACAAGTTCCCTAAAGTCGAAGGAGCTGAAAATTTTGTAAAGGCATTAGAAGCTTACCATTTCGGAGAGAAAATATTTGTTAGGAATGATAGCCTAAAAAAGGTAGCTAAACATTGTGCATCATGCAGAATCAACTTTGAATATTCTAATTACTTCTTGAAATATGAAGAAGTATATAGGAGAGGGAAGAACATGGAATATTTGAATAAAAGGTTTGGCAGGAAAACAGAGGCAAGCTCGAGCCAAACAAAAGAAGCCTCGAAAAAAGAAAAAGTTGATGAGGAGGCCCTAGCAGCAGAAAATGCAAAGAAGTCTCGGGAAGAAGAGTTAGCAAACAAGTTGCAAAAGGAGAAGCTATCTAAGGAAAAGGAAGAAATGAAACAAAAGGAAAAATAAGTTGAGGCGACAAGAAGGAAAGAAGAACATGAAAAGGAAAACAAAGCAACTGTTGAGCAAGAGGAAAAAATATTACAAGATGAAGCTAAAAAGAAAGAAGAAGATGAAGAAAATATCAAGAAAGTTGTGGAAGATAGAAAACATCAAGAAGAGAGTCAAGATAAAAAAAAATATGGACATAGACAACCCCATTGATCATAATATAGAAGTACCTATGACTAGAGGTCATCTCCCATTAGTTGAGCTAGGACTCACCACTTTCACATCGTCGAAGAAAAAATTGGTGGCTAAACTAGATACTATGAGTTTTTTACCCCAAGCGGAAAACTATCTTGAGGATATCAAAGAAAAGATTGAATATTGGAACGCAACCGAATATTGTAACTATACAAGAAATCATTGTGGTATAAGGCACACTTAAAGATCCAAAATTCACAGTCTCCATTAATGTTGTTGCTGCTCAAGCAAATGCCTATAATATTGATAAGTTTATAGAAGATATAGAAAGGAGCAAGGCCAAAATTATCAAGCTTAAAGATAATTTGGTAAAATCTCGGAGGAAGGGAATAGAGATGAAAAAACAGTGGGACGCCCTAGAATCAGAGAAGGAAAAGGTCTTGCGAGACTTTCAAAGTCTTAGGGATAAAAAGGATTCATTGAATGTTCAACTAGTCATTATGGAAGGTGAAAGAACTAATTTCCAAACTCGAATAAGTGAGCTAGAATACAAGGAGACTCTGCTGGATCAACGAGCTAAGTCACTCATTATAGAACAAGGAGTTTTGCAAGTTCAAATAATGGAATAAACTAAAGAAAAAGAATCCTTGGTAGAACAACTCAAATCTGCTCGGGCTCAAAACCAAGATATGACGCCATTTTATGAACATGCTTGTGAATTGCAGGAACAATTGTTTCACTCTCAAGGATTGCTTACCCGAGCAAATTTATGAGTTAAAGGAAATGGTCACTAGATTAATGCGGATTTCCGTGGAAGCTTCAACTATAAAATAGAAATTAATAGGAATTTATGACAAAATGAAGAAGCTAATTGCTTGGAAAGGAAAAGCCAAGGAGATCCCTACACATTTGCCAAAAAGAGCAATTGTTGAGTTGAAATTGGACATAGCTCTCTTAGAAAGTTTTCGGAAGTGAGGAAAGAAAATACAAAATGAGTTGCAAAGGTCAATCTCAAAGTATGAAGATATTTATCAGATTATCTACAAAGCATTCAAGAGATGTCATCTTCCGCCCCCTAATACCATTGATGATCTGATACCAAAAGAACAGCGTGGATAAGAGTTAAAGAATAGTTTGAATGAAGATGTTGCTTATATAAGAAAGTTGGGCTCACTCACTGCAGAAGATCTTCAACAACATATTGGACAAGCTACTTTAAATGCTTATTTTCTAGGAGAAGGTCACAAATTTGCAGCAAAGGGTTGATTGATATAATCAAGGAAATAGCTACACATGAAATTGATTTGAAGTTATTAAATCCCAAACAACTAAACAAAGTCAAGAGAATATTCCATCCAATTGATGTAATTTTGTAATTTTATTTTATTGTAATTATTTTTTAGTGCAAACAAAAAAGGAAAAATTGGGGGAAGTCAAGGGTTGGGGGAATATGAAGTGATAAGTCACATAAAGACAAATTTTGTAAAGATAAATACGAGAGGAGAGAATAGAAAGGGGCTTTTGACTGGTGCAATAGTGAACTAGTACCATTTTGTATGAGAATTATTTTTCTACTAATGAGAAAGAGTTCTTTTGTTGGGTGAAGGCTTACATAGATTGTTGCATGGAATTACATGAATGAATGTGGATAATTACTTCTTCTTTTTGTTCATCTATATTCTATAAGATATTTCCTACTCTATTGGATTATTCTAATGGTATGTAAATGATTTTGTTGATTATGATTATTAAATGCACTTTTCTATGTGATAATGAGTAATGAATGAAGCAAATGTTATGCCAAAGCTATCTTTAGGTGAATGTTATACTGCGGTTGGAAATACATTTCTTTCAATGGTTAAATTTTGAAGTTGTAACAAACAATTGCAGTAATTACTCACAATTTAAATTTGCTCCTTGCAAGGATAGATTAGAATAGATAGTTTAAATATGTGTTTTGATAAAGTATTTTTAATTGATTGGTAAGGCAGAGGTGGTAAGATGAGAGGTAAGAACCTGCGCATCACTTGTGAGGCTTCTGCCTATCAGTCAAAGTGAGCTTAGATAGGATAATGCACAGTTAGAATTAGGTAATTTTCATTTGCAATTCTAAATAATAAAATTTAAACAGTGGATTGGGTTGTAACTGATAAGATAAAACTAGAACATATCCTACGGTAGTCGGATTGTAATCCGGACGGATTCCCCATTCCAAACAATGAATAGTCTAGTTGGGACTTTTCATTGGGGAGAATCCCTACTGTCGACGCAAGGATTTTTCTAGGAGTCAACTGGAGGCTAGTGTTAAGTTTTTATCTTTAATTCGAAAATGAAATAGCAATTGAAATCAAATAACAATCATACACATAAGCAATCACATTCAACACATGAATTTACCCTGGGAAACCCTCTATGACTTGAGGGAGAAAACCCCAGCAAAACCTTCCTTATTATATTGATAGATAGCAGAGAATGTATTTTACATCAAGCACCCCCGATGCAATTACAGAGCAAGAGAAAGATAAAGAAGAGATACTCAAAATAATATCCTGCACAAAGAGAAGCGCGTTTCCTTCAAGGGAGAAGAGAATTCGCTTCACACTGGATTCATCAATCTTGTAAAACATATTTATATATTCTTCACATGCATCGGCCTCTATTTAAATCTTTTGACTTCAGGATTGTTGGGTATGTGTTATATTCTTTACATATGTATTGGGGGGGGGGGGGTTGCGCCTGTCAGCAACGCACCTGACAATCCCACTGCGCGTTGTTTTCGGCTATTTTGGGGGAATTTTCTAAAAATATGTAATTTAATCTCGGTTAAGGGATTGGGGTCCATTTTCTAATCCAAATTAATGGATTAGGGTATTAGATGTTGTGGAATACCTATATTGTATTGTGAGTGATTCATAATGATAATGAGAAAATAAGAGGTGCATCTCTAAATTTTGTTGGTTTTCCCGATTAAGGGTTTCCAGGGTAAATCTCTGTGTATTATGTGTGGAATGTTGTGATGTAATATCTGTTTTACTTAAAAGAATATGTATACTTTGCTTCTCTGCACAGGTTTAAAACTTACAAGGATGAACTCGTCCTCCATCTGGATGGATCAATCTTGCATGAAGAAGTGCACCCCACTTCTCATGCAGTGCATTAACTCACTGAACTGACTCTTAGGATGAACTCGACCCTTAACTGAAAGCTTTCCCACTTAGTTAGGTGGCTAGCTTAAGTGTCGTCATGCAAGTGTCCCAATTCAAGTGTTGTCTTTTAGTTTAACATAAGTGTCATCTTTTAGTTTAACATAAGTGTCGTCATGCAATAACACTTAGTTAACTAGATCTTCTTTGTTATCACTTAGTTAACTCTCTTAACTGTTTCTTTCTTGTTAACATCACTGTACTAATCAATTCGAGTTCTCCTTTGATTTGCTGAAGTCTTCACTAAAGTTCAACAATTTGAATTATCTCTTTAATTAATTCTTTTATGTGCAATTCAAATTCGCTCATATCTTATTACATCTTATATTTTTCTCTTGTCTTATCTTCGTGATCCACATGTGCCAGCTTAATTATCATATCAAATGCACTAAGGATATTTTCCCAATTATGTGATCATATTGTCCTACTATTGTTCCAAGTGGTTATATGCTAAAGTAATTCACTCTAGAGGTGGCCAATCTCTAGAGGAGACTTAATATATCAACCATGGTTAGTAGTACATCACACACCATACATGCTTTGACATGCAAAGCATCACCTCAACACATGAGGATCTGTCTTGACACACAAGACCTTGGCCTTGACTAGAAAGACTATGCAACATCATTACTTTGACAAACGAAGCACTTGCCTCAACACATGAAGCTTAATCATTCTTGAGTGCAACTCAATATTCTTCTCCATGTTTCATGAGTCCAACTCGATCTCCTATAAGGCACTACCTCAACACACGAGGCTCAATCTTGACACACAAGATTGACCTGGAGAATGACTCATGCCACTGTAACTTTAACACTCCCTCTTAGCGAGGGAGGCATTCTTTGCCATGCCAAGCTTGTCTCGGAAGTACCTATACTTCGTCACTGACAGAGGCTTAGTCAACATATCTACAATCTGATTACCAATAGCAATGTATTGAAGTCTTATGGAACCTCTTTGGACCATGTCTCTGATGTAGTGGTACTTCATCTCAATGTGTTTTGATCTGTCATGAAACACAGTGTTTTCGAAGAGCTTAATGTAGCTCTGATTGTCAGAGCAAATGATTATAGTCTCAAGATTCTCATCGAACATCCCATCAAGTAGCTTCCTGAGCCACACAGCTTCTCGGTATGCAATACTAGCTGCAATATACTCTGCTTTTGTAGTACTCTGGGCTACTGAGCCCTGCTTCCTACTAGACCAAGAAATCATAGCTTATCCCAAGCTTTAAAAAAAAACTGGATGTACTCTTTCGGTCCACAATACTACCACCCCAATTGGAGTCGGCATATCCAAGTGACATCACTCCACCACTAGAAGCATATATGATTCCATAAGCAAAAGTACCTCGAAGGTATCTAAGCACATGCTTGGTAGCAACCCAATGTTTATGTCTTGGCTCAAAAATGAATTGACTCAATATACTCACTGCATAACATATGTTTGGTCTACTATGTATCAAATACATCAAGGAACCATTGAGTTATATGTACATGGTAGGATCCACTAGTGTAAAAACCCTCAATTTATAATAAAATTTGGAAAAACTTAAAACTTAAAGAAAACTACCATGTTTGATGGAAGTAGGATTTTTACTTGTTTCCTTATAAGAATGAAACATAAATTTTTAAGTAGGTTATATATAACATTCAGATTCTGAAACTTAACATTTAGCAATTACCTATACATAATATCTAATATTCTTATTTTATTCACAAATAGACTGAACATAAATATTAACATAAGTATGACCCTGTGTAAACCCATTACATCCTTGACAATGTAAGGGTGTTAATCCAAATGATCTTTTATATTCATATAGCATAGATATAACCCATTAACCTTTTCCAGAAACTTATATATATATATATTCGTTCTTAAACAATTACACATAAAATTAGATACATCATATATATATATACAAGTTTCAACTAAATTATGTTGTACAATTTTAATAATGTTAACCATGTAAAAAAAAATCCTTTATATATACTAAGCCAAAGGATTAAGCATAAATCCTCTTTGATATAATTAAATCTTTAAAAAATCTTTTTTTTAATATATGTAAAGGCACATATATCTTTTAAAACCTATATATATATATATATTATACAAATTTCAGTTAACATAAATCAATAGGTATTATAATCTAATTCATTCATCACACTCACGATTACTAGTTACAAGAGTAATTATCCACTATAACCATACTTCAACGATTAAGTATATATATATCGTAGAGAAAATTTTCGAGAACTACTTACTTAAATAATAAAAAAATTATGAATCTAATATCGACTCTTTAATTTAAACATGGTTAACCGTCACAAGGTGAATACGTATATATTATGAAACTACCCTCCTCCAATCATATCTATCGGAGTTGAGTAAATACACTACTGCAAATTTAACTACACCCCCCTTTTCTTTTGAGATGATGGTGAGGTCCCAACTAGGTCACCATATAAGGAAATAAAACTCGCACTTTCAGAGTTAACAACTAAATTTAAGATACTATACTCTATAATTAAAGAGAAGGAATCGTCGCCATTTTTACACCTAAAAAAAATTGCAAAGGCATATAACTCGAAGTATTATCGCCCCGAATTAACACAGAAATTGAAATCTTCGAAAGAACGAGAACACTTAATGTCATGGATAGTTTTCATAAATCTACGCAAACGAATGGAGAAAAACGCTTGGAGAATCAGCTCCTCTCAACCATAGGAGAGAGCAATTTGTTTGTTTTCCCAGCTCCACCCCCAAGTTGGATCACCACCATGCACTAGAACGCCAAGCGATCACTTTCACGCGACATTCTCTCTTTTAGAGTCTGTAACAAGCAATGATGGACTTATGAAAAGAGAGAACACTCGACAGTTCCTCTATGCACAACATGGCGTCTCATGCTATCTCAATGCACTATTATATATAGTTTTGTCCAGGTCTTGTGCCATCCTTATCAAATCTCCAATCAATCCATAAATCCCTATGATTTAGGATCCGGTATGGTTGTTGAGTTTTAGATTGGATTTGATTGGTAGAGATCTCTCTAGCTTGCTTACACATGTTCTCTTGTGCCATGGTGGTGTCCCCTCATTTAGCTGAACTCACCAAGTGCCCTTTTCTTTTATTATATATTAAAAAAATAGTTTTCTTGTGCAAAGTGTCACCTTGAGTTTTTAATAACTCTTGCATAAAAATAATTGTCAAAATATTAATCAAAATAATGATGTCTTTGGGGGTAACACAACTAGATCCGATCCGAAATCTGGCTCATGTAGCTTCTTTATATTAGACACCATTGGAGTAGACATGGACTTATAGTCCATCATTCCAAATCTCTGCAATACATCAACTGTGTACTTTCATTAATAAAGAAAGATCTCATCTTTCCTTTTCCAAACTTCTAAACCAAGAAAATAGTGCATAAGACCTAAGTCTTTCATTGTGAACTTAGAAGTAAGCTCCCCCTTGCATCGAGCTATTTGTTTCTCCTCTCCAATAGGGAACAAGTCATCGGCATAGAAAACCAAGATCAATGGTTGGTTCTTCACAACCTTGAAGTACAGGTTGGGGTCAGCTTCGCTTTTGGAGAATCCCAAGCTAAGAAGATAGCTATCAATCCTTGAATACCAATCCCTCGGGGCCTGCTTAATCTCATACAAGGATTTCTTAAGTTTGCATACATGGGACTCCTCATGAATTACAAACCCTACAGGTTGTTGTATGTAAACCTCTTCCTCAACCTCACTATTGAGGAAGGCAGTCTTCAGCACAAGTGGTAATGGATCCAGAAATGGATGAGGCAATATAATACTCCTTCTTTGTCTCTTGATCATCAAATGAATTATTTCTTGTAGGTTCATCTTCTGTAGTAGTAGAAGCATGAAACCTACCCTTGAAATTTCCTCTTTGCTTTGCACGGCATTCTCTTGCATGATGGCCCTTCTTATTGCAATTGAAACATTTAACTTTAGACTTATCAAATTTCTTGAAATCATTCTCCTTTTTATGAGAGAATTTCTTGTGAGAATTCTTACCTCTTTTCATCTATGTCGCAAGAGCAAGGTACTCTTCTTTGGAGGCAATATACTTGTTCCGGATTCGCCCTTCTTCTTGTAGGAAATCATGCCACGGTCTCTCGAAGTTAGGTTGCACTTATCGACCATTTACTGCGACTAAGAATGTCTCCCATGAAGATGTAATACCATCAATAACGGTCTAAATGATATCATCATCATCAATTGTCACATCGATGCTCATGAGTTGATATATTACTTGTTATCAATCAAATCAACACGTCTCCATCCATGACGACACTGAATTGTCGATCACACAAAAGGACACCATGGATGGAAGAGCTTAGATTTGCTATAGATGATTGTGGCCTTAGACATTCTCTGTTTCTCCAGATCATCTCCTTTTTGTCTATTGATCTTAGGACATGCTCGCTACTTTAGACTTGACAAATAGCGAGTCACTTGCTGGTGATACCTTTACCACTCACGGTTTTTCCTAAAAATTTGCAGTCACATGTTGTCATAATATCACAAGCGGGTTACTCGATTTATGTATAACTTTCACTCGCGGGTTCCTCCTAAATCATGAAAAATAAAAAATAAAAATTCGAAATATGGGCAAGTGAAGGTAGTTTCCTAACTTCCACAACCACCCTAACTTATACTCTCTTGAGTTTACTCTCCTTGATTTGCTATAAATACAAAGGGAGGGCCATGAGAGAGGGGGTTCACTCATCTTATAGAGAAATGCTGGAGGAATTTTGGTAGAAAGAGAGGAGCAAGAGAACCAAATCAGGTTTCAAGAGGTGCTGCTACAAATCAAGGTGAAATGTGTCTTATTTGCTATTCATTACAATTAATAAAGAGACTTTTCCTTTCCCATATCATTAGCATTTGATATTTGAATTGGATGTTTGAGAGTATTTCATATTTCTATATATAGGAGCTTTAAATTTGATTATATATCCATTTTCAGTCAAAAACATTGAGGAAGGTGACATTTGTTTTCCATGTCTTCATACAAGAGTGTAGAAGAAAGCTTGGGGAATCAAGTGCTTGGATCAACCTTCTTTTATTTAAGGTGCCACTTACTTAATCTTCAAACCCTAGTCTCTTTTCATGAATTATACCTTGTTGTTTGTCTACGATGTTCCTTGGTCTTTGTGTGTTAAAGTCAGTATGTTGGTGACCTCTTCTCACCCCACTCAATAGGATTATTTTCCGTACAACATTACTTGAGAGATATTTGTGAAGAAGGAAACCACATCTTTGTCATTTTCCATCTTCAGATTTCAAATCTAGTTCTCCAATGCTTTCTTTTGACTGGGCACCTTCTTCTCATAAAGATTTGTCAAAGTGTCGAAGTGTTCATTTGCGGTCTTCAACGGAGTGATCACGGGAATCAAGTTGTCTTTCACGGAATCATAAATGATTATCTTTGCTTTGGCTTGATTTTTCTTGAAGGCAATGAGCCCTGCATTAGAAGTAGGCTCTTCAATAACACTGGATACATATCCATCCAAATCATGCTCTTCCAGGATAGTCAGGATCCTAACCATCCAAGTATTGAAGTTTGAAGTTCCTTCAAGATGGTCTTCCAGTCTTACTGATATTGAATCCATAATTATTCAAGTATTGTGCACACTCAGGATCTATGTAGGCTCAAGCTTGATTGTTGAACTTAGCTCTTTCATGCCCTGAGCTCTGATACCATGTTAATTTTTTATCTCTAATTCGGAAATGGAATAGTACTTGAAATCAACTAAAACTAATACACATAAGCAATCACATTCGACACATGAATTTACCCTGGGGAAACCCTCTATGACTTGAGGGAGAAAACCCCAGCAAAACCTTCCTTAGTATATTGATAGATAGCAGAGGATGTCTTTTACATCAAACACCCCCTGGGAAATTACAAACCAAGAGAAAGATAAATAAGAGAGACTCGGAATAATATACTGCACGAAGAGAAGTGCATTTCCTTCAAGAGAGAAGAGAATTCATTTCACATTGAATTCATCAATCATGTATAACATATTTATATATTCTTCACATGCATCGGCTTCTATTTTTATCTTCTAACTTCAAGATGAACTTGCCCTCCATCTGGATGCATCAATATTGCATGAAGAAGTGCATCCCACTTCTCATGCAGTGCATTCACTCACTGAACTAACTCTTAGTATGAACTCCCTCCTTAATTGTAAGCTTGCCCACTTAGTTAGGTGGCTAACTTAAGTGTCGCAGCTCAAGTGTCGTCTTTTAGTTTAACATAAGTGTCATCTTTTAGTTTAACATAAGTGTCATCATGCAATAACACTTAGTTAACTAGATCTTCTTTGTTATCACTTAGTTAACTCTCTTAACTGTTTCTTTCTTGTTAACATCATTGTAGTGATCAATTCGAGTTCTCCTTTGATTTAATGAAGTCTTCACTGAATTTCAACAATTTGAATTCTCTCTTTAATTAATTATTTTATGTGCAATTCAAATTCTGTCATATCTTATCTTTATCTCTTGTCTCATATGCATGGTCCACATGTGTCAGCTTAATTATCATATCAAATATACTAAGGATATTTTATCAATGATGTGATCATATTGTCCTACTATCATTCCAAGTGGTTATATGCTAAATTAATTCACTCTAGAGGTGGCCAGTCTCTAGAGGAGACTTAATAGCTATGACCATGGTTAGTAGTACATCACACACCATACATGCTTTGACATGCAAATCATCACCTCAACACATGAGGCACCACCTCAACAAATGAGGATTTGTCTTGACACACAAGATCTTAGCCTTGACTAGCAAGACTGTACAACATCATCACTTTGACAAACAAAGCACTTGCCTCAACACATGAAGCTTAACCATTCTTGAGTCCAACTCAAGATTCGTCTCCAAGTTTCTTGAGTCCAACTCAAGATTCGTCTCCAAGTTTCTTGAGTCCAACTCAGGCTCCTACAAGGCACTACCTCGACACACGAGGCTCAATCTTGACACACAAGATTGACCTGGAGAATGACTCATGATGTTGTAACTTTAACAGCTAGTACCCATAAAGTGTCATAAATGGAAACATTTTTTATGATGTATGGAATGAGATATTGTACCACCCTTCTTCCAAAGACAACCATTTCACTCACTGTGTTTTTTTATCAGATGCAAAGCAATGACAATAGCTTTCCAAACATTTTTTCACTATCTTAGTTTTCCCATCAGATTGAGGATGATAAGATGAACTATGAGCCAATTGGGTACCCAAACAAGAAAATAATTCAGTCCAAAATTTTCCAGTGAAAATTGGATCTCTATCGCTTCCAATAATCTTTGTATTTCCACTTAACTTATGAAATGTTTCCATAAAGGCTGCAACTACTATACTTGCATTAAAACGGTGAGAGACTGCACAAAAATGTGCATACTTCATGAGTCTATCAACAACCACCATAATAACATTCTTTCCTTCTGACTTGGGTAGACCTGTGATAAAATCCATTGAGACTTCCTCCTAGTGTTGGCAAGGTATGTCTAATGGTTGTAGAAGTCCTGGGGTATTAACTGTTTCAACCTTATTATGTTGGCAAACCAAACATTCGGCCACGAACCTTTGAACATCAGATTTAAGACCTTCCCAAAAACTTCCTTCTTGACCATGTGGTAATTTTTTAGGAATCCAGAGTTCCCACCTCTGGGAGAGGTGTGTAATTCTAAGAGGACCTTTTATTTGAGTTGGGATTTTTCGCATAAATATAAGAGATCCTTATACCATAGTGAATCATTTTTACACACAAAAGTATATGATACATTGGGATTGTTATGTAGATTTTGAATGAGCGTCCACACAGATAGGTCATTTTTCCATTCTTCCCTTGCTACTACTACCCAATCGGTTTGTAGAATGGAAATTGCACAAAGTAATGCCCCAACATATTCATCTTTTCTGGAGAGCACATATGCCACCACATTATGTTTCCATTTCCGATAGATGATTTCAAAGTCATATCCCAACATCTTGGTTACCCATTTTTGTTGCTCTTCCGAAGATAGTCTCTATTCCATGAAATATTTAAGACTGTCATGATCTATTTTCACCTTGAAGTGCCTAACTATTAGGTAAGGACGCCATTTATTAAGAGCATGCAGTATTGTCAACATTTCCTTCTTGTAAATGGGCTTTTGTAAGTTCTTTCCCTTGATTGGATGACCTGTGAAAGCAAGCGGGTGTCCTTCTTGCATTAGAAAAACACCAATTCCATTCCCTGAAGCATCACATTCAACAACAAATGTTTTATTGAAGTCTATTGTGGACAAAAAATGATCTTTGCACATTGCCTCTTTAAGTTGTTGAAAAGCTTGAGTTGCCTCTAGAGTCCAAGAAAATGCATCGTTTTTCAATAATGTTGTTAGAGGCACTTCTATGCTTCCATAGTTCTGAACAAACTTGCGGTAGTACCCTATTAGACTTTAGAATCATGTAAGATTCTTCAAGGTTCTGGGAATCAGCCATTCCATCATGGCTTTAATTTTGTTAGGGTCTACCATGACACCTTCATGTGATACAATATGACCCAAATTACTCTACCTCCTTTACCCCAAAGAAACATTTGGAAGGTTTTGCATATAGTTGTTGCTCCTTTATAGTTGTAGTACCCTATCAACATGTTGAATGTGTTCTTCCCAAGACTTGTTATAGATTAGTATATCATCAAAGAATACTAGCACAAATTTTCTAAGGAAAGGCTTAAAAAGGGAATTCATCAAACCTTGAAATGTGAAAGGAGCATTCATGGAACCAAATGGCATGACCAGAAATTCATAATGGCCTTCATGAATTCTGAATGTTTTTTTTTGGATGTCTTCATCCTTCATTCTAATATGATGATACCTAGAACAGAGATCCAACTTTGTGAAGAAAACTACTCCATGTAATTCATCTAACAATTCATCAATGACAGGGCAGCGAAACTTATATTTAATGGTGATCTTGTTGAGCTCTCTATAATCTGGACACATACGCCATGATCCATTTGGCTTGTGTGCCATTACCACTAGTGCAAAGTAAGAACTTTGGCTAGGATTAATTATGTCGGCCTCTAACATGTCTTCAACCATACGTTCAATTTCACTCTTCTGGCCATAGGGGTATCTGTAAGGTTTTATGTTAGGAGGAACACTTCCTGGAATTAAGTGAATAGCATGATCAAAATCTCGAATAGGGGGAAGACCTTTTGGAATATCTTCAAATACCTTGGAATGCTTATTAATGACCCTTTGGAGATCTAGGGAAATAGGAGACTTAGATGTTTGAACATCTAATGAGCATAATTGTGCAACTACACCTTGATGTCCCTTTTTCATCAATTTTGTCATACCATTAGAGCTTATCACCTTGCTTGGTATCCATGTGATACCATTTAACTCATATTCTTTTCATTCCCATAAAAATTTCATGAAAAGCTTCTCAAAATTAAAAGACATTGTTCCCAATTATTGTAACCATTGAACTCCTAAGACAATATCAACACCACCCGTTGGAATAGAAATCATTGGACTATTCAATACATATTCCCCCATAGTAATATTGATATTATGGCATTTTCCTGAGCAATTGATATTTCCTCCATCTGCAATCACTACTTGAAACTATGGTGCTGGATATACAAAGAAGTTGAGAAATTTGGCAAATTTACAGTAAATGAAATTATGAGTACTACCAGAATCAATCAAAATGGTTACCTTTTTCTTTTTGATATATCCTTCGACCTTGAGAGTTTGAGGAGTTCTAATTCCAACCAATGCATGATAGGATATGGTGGGAATAATATCTTCGGAATTAGTATCTTATATTTCTTCATCTTGAGATGGTTCATGTTCTTTTGGTTCTTCCTCTTCACAATCTATGTAGAATAATTTATTCTCACAACACTTATGTCCCTTACTATACTCATTGTCACAATTAAAGCATAGGAATTTTGCTCTTCTTTCATCTAGTTGCTGAGGTGTCAAGCTTTGAGGTGGGTTAGAAGAAGGAACATTATTCTCTTGGTATGTGTTGGAGGTGGTCTTTGTAGTAGCCATCGTCATATTTTTACTTTCAACCTTCCTTGCCACCATGAAATCTTTCTCTAAGGATGGTGGTTCAAAGAGATGCAGCTCATGTTGAATGTTATCCTTCAAGGTTCTAATAAAGAGATCCAACATATTATCTTCTGAAATGTTCTCCACTCTAAGACTTAGTTTCTGAAACTACTTGATGTGCTCTATAACTGGACCTGTTTGCTTAAGATTTATTAACTAGATAAAGAAGGTGTTGCTATTAATATCCCCATAATGTGCAATCAATTATTCTGTGAATATAGACCAAGATATAATAGAGTCATTTTTACGCTCACAACGCTATTGGTACCATACAAATTGATCAGGTTTTAAATATAATGATGTAATAGTTACCATTTGCAAAGTTGGCACCTGGTGTAGATCAAAGAACTACTCCATCTGGAATATCCATGTTATTGGATCATTGCCATCAAACTTTCTCATGTCAATCATGGGAGGTTGGGTACCCCTTGGTGACCATCTCTGATTACTTCCATTACTAGAATCATTTCCTCTTGGAATATTCTTATCGATGGAATGTTTCTCAACATGGACCCTATCTTTATCCTCCTGAGTATCCTGGAACACAAATTTTCTTTTCATCCCAATGGGAATTTTCTCAACACAAGTGTTGAACAATTCAGGATCATCAAACATAGGTTCCCCATTTGAATCAAAAATTTCTACAATTTCCTTCTCCTTATCTATGTCATAAGCCTTGAGCCAATGTGTCGGTGTCATTATGCCAGGCCTCTGAGTTCTCGCTGTTTTACCATTGAAAGAAGATGATGCTCTTCTATAAGGGTGGTCTTCTTTCTGGGAGGAACACCCTTGAGCAATCATGCATAGGATTTCGTAGGTGGTTGGACCACCTATCCTTTATTGAAGGTGCACAAAATTTACATCCATGATACCCTTTTGTTAAAAGACCTGCAATGTTATTGCATATGGAACACATTAGTTCCAAAGAAGGAAGTTGCACCAAATTAAACTTGTGAAATAACATTACATATATAAGCAAATAAATCAACATGCTTACCAGAGCAAAATCCTAGTGTTGGATAATCATGCGTTGTGTATGCAAATATGCCATACACGTAAAAGGCCTCTCCACCAAAATGGGTCTTGATACATTGCATACCTATATCCTAATTGCTTGAATTTGTTAATCAATGGTTGTAGGTAGACATCCATATTCTTCACTTGCCTTCTACTAGGAACTATAAGAGCCAACATAAGATGTCCGTTCTTCACAAACAACCATCGAGGGATATTATTATTGATCACTACCACTGGCCAAACAAAATAATTGGTGTTTTGGAGTGAATACAAATTAAATCCATCCATGGATATGCTCAATCGAAGGATCCATACTTCATCCTTTAATTTATCAAGCTATGTACCCTCTATATGCTTCATGGCTATTAAATCTATAGGAATCCGCATAACTCCAGGATCACTTTTGTGTGAAGCATGCCATCCCCGCAACATGGATAATTATTTCCAATGAAAAAGCCTTTAATCCTTGGCATTATAAACATGTGACTCAATATCTTATGAGGAGGGCCATGTGCCTTACCCTTTTTTATATCAAGTACTTGGCATGCCCACATTTAGGACATATATATTTGTCTGTGTTTCGCCTCTGTATCAAATACAATCATTTAAACAAGCGTGATATGATGTGTACTCAACACCCAATGTTTTTAGTAGTTTTTCCTCTTCGCAGCTATCTGGGAGGATGTTATCACTTGGAAGTAAATTTTATTTTGGTAACCTAAAATTAGTAGGAAAAATAGATATACATTGTATTAAGCATGCAAGGAATCTCCTTTCATCGTTGATTTAATGGGCACTTGATGTTTAGTTACCTCAGTAGTTTCGAGAAGCACGCATCCGACATACCATAAATTGCTTTCAAGTTGTACAACAACATTCGTGTCCCCAATTGGGTATACCTTCATCTATTCCCAAAGAGGGGAGTGGTGGTAGCAGATTTCATGCTTTTGAAGAAGGCATTGACAACATTAGCATCATTCCCAAGCTCATCTTGTTGGAATGCATTTAACATCATGTTGGAATCAATTTAATACTGAGAGGGGGGGTGAATCAGTATTAGTGCAGTTATCGGTAGATTTTACCTTCTTTAACAAATTAGCCTTAAAATAATATTGATCTTTAGTTATGCATCCAATATAAATAAAATCATTCATCCATGTATGCACCAAGACAAAGAACACAGAACACACAAGATTTTGACGTGTAAACCCAAATAGGAGAAAACCACAGAATGCTCTTTTGTAATGAAAAGATTACATTCTAGAAAGCACCAACTTTCTGTGTTTACCAGCACCAACTGAAAGGAGGCACCGACCCCTTGTTTTTACAGGCACCAACCTGAAGAAAGCACCAACTCCCTATGTTCTCCAACGCCATATGGAACGAGACTACGACCCCCTGCTCCTTGCCCCGTCCTGCCTCCATATATCCAAAATAAGATGTTGCCTTATTGAAATTCCAACATGCACACACTTCCGATACTCTGATGTTCGTTCTGTTGTGTGCACCTTCTGTATGTCATTGTATAGTTGTCACTTCTCTACATACATCACTTGACTTCTCATTCCACTCATAACTTCACTTATGTTGATGACTCACTTCATATATTGTATGCTACTTCATCTGTTGCAGTCTACACCATTGATTAGTTGTGTCATTCTGCTCCTACGCAACTGCACTAACCAACTGACACTATGCTTCAATTGATAGCTTGTTGATCTAATATTGCGCACTGGTATTGGATGGAACTGTGCACTTACTTATATGTCTATGTTTGGTTTAAGTGCCACAGTTTTTTAGAAAATATGCAACATGTTGTGCATAATATGATACAACCTTTCGGTTTAACGCACTTGTGAAATTCTAAGTCATCGCAGATCTAAGAGCTGAGGATACCTCAAAAAGAAAGAATGAGCAGAAAAGTTGAATAAGAGTGAAAACTGCAGTAAAAAAGAGCAGAAGAATAACTATGCAGCAGAACTCAGATAGGAGCATAATTATGTCACATGATCCAATAATCAGTGTAATCAACAATTATGTTACAATGGAGAGAATTTGAATCACACGGAAGAATTCGAACCTCAATTGGTCTAGCATAGAGATTATCACCATTGGAGTGCTCTGGAAGACTCAAACTCAATTGAACTGAACCTAAACTCAGCTAACTTAAGTCATAATCAGTGAACTGAATAAGGAGGGCGCAATAGTGAGTTTTTCATGCATTTCAATCATAAATGGGTGCATGATTCCACAATCAGTGGCATCTGAAGCTCCAACCCCCCATAAGAGTCAGCTAACGCAGGTGGACTGCACTAGAACACTCAGTTGGTTCCTATAAAATAGGGAACTGACTGAAGTGGTACTAAAATGATGCATGCAAGGATCAGAAGGTGGTATATGGATCCTGGATGACATCTGCACACCACTAGGGGGAAATGACATCATCAACAACTAGGAAAAATAAATAATGCTAGGTAGGGCAAGGATGGAGTATTTAAATATCCTAACACCCCCCCTTAATCCATACTTTTGCATCCTGGGCCCTGGTTACTGAGACCAAAGGTCACCCATACAATCAAATAAATGATAATAAAAAATAAAGAATTGTCCATGAACCAAGGAAATGGGGAAAACCTCATGGGAAAAACCCCCCCTCAAAATAGGACAGCAGGAAGCTCAGACAGCTTTCACACCAAGTAGAGATCTGAGAAAGAAAAATCTCTTATGAGTGAAAACTTTAGTGAATATGTCTACAATCATCTCCTCTATACGACAATAATGCAGTGAGATGGTCTGATTGTGCACTAGCTCCCTGATGTAGTGCATGTGAACCTCAATATGTTTGGTCCTCTGCTTTTGTACTGAATCACTGGAGATACGGATGGCACTATGATTGTCACAGAATAGATCAACTGAAGGAGAAGTGCGAATTCCAAACTCAGTCAAGATCCCATGCAACCAAACTGCCTAGATGACTGCATTCACAGCCCCTCTGTACTCTGCCTCTGCTGCAGATAGTGCAAGTGTTGCTTACTTTTTTATTGACCAACAGATTGGTCCTGAACCAATCATGAATACATACCCTGGAATGGAATTCCTATCAGTATTGTCTCCATCCAAGCCTGATTCAGTAAAACCAACCAGATCTAGTGGAGCACTAGCAGAATAGTGGATCCCAAACTCTCTAGTACCTTGCACATAGTGCAAGATCCTCTTAGCTACTTTCCAGTGCATCTCATGTGGATCCTGCAAGTACCTAGCCACAACACCAACAACATATGATAGATCTGGTCTTGAATGTGCCAGATATAACAAGCTACCAATCAGCTGTCTGTAGAGTGTGATAGCAACCAAGGGTGTGGAACCACCTTCTTCCAATATAATTCCAGATAGGAAGGGAAAGGATGTGGCTTTGCAATCATCCATATGAAACTTTGTCAGTAAATCAGATGCATACCTTGACTATGAAACCATGATCCATGAAGTGTTTCGAGTCACTTCAAGACCAATGAATTGTCTCAACAATCCCAGCTCTGTCATAGTGAATGCTTTGTTCAAGGAAGACTTTATGTGATTCAACCTAGTAGCAAATCCACCAGTGATGAGAAATTCATCCACATATAGAACAATCAACATCATACATTCTCCCTTCTTTTGCATGTAAACATTGCAGTCAGATCTGCATCTCTCAAACTTCAGTGATAGTAAGAAGGAATCCATCTTGGAATACCATGCCCTTGGGGATTGCTTGAGCCCATACAGTGATCTCCTCAGTCTGCATACTAATGAAGGATCATCAGTGTACCCCTCAGGATGTCTCATGTAGATCTCTTCTTCCAATTCACTATGCAAGAAGGCACTCTTTACATCCATGTGATGTACCTCCCATGCATACGAAGTTGCAATGGCCAAAACAATTCTCACTAAATCCATCCTTGCAACAGGAGCGAATGTCTCATTGTAGTCCAACCCTTGGACTTGTGAGTACCCCTTTGCAACCCACTGATCCTTGTACTTGGTTGTAGATCCATCATATCCAAGCTTAGTTTTGTAGATCCATTTGCACTGAACAAGTTTCCTCTCAAGTGGAAGAGGGACAAGATCCCATGTTCCATTTTTTTGCAATGACTCATGTTCTTCATCCATGGCTACATGCCATCTTGGATCATGGAAAGCCTCTCTATAAGACCGTGGATCAGATCCTACCATCATGAAGCACCTCTCACGGAGAAGTGGATATGTATGGAAAAGTGCAATGTTTGTATCTTGGTATTGATATCTTGTTCTTTTGTAGTCAGATGGATCTCCAGCAGTACCCCCAGCTGCCTCAATAAGATTTTGAGCCCACTTAGGCCTTGGATTAGGAGTAGATGATGGATCTATATCTGGATATGCTAGATCTGCTTGCTCAATATCTAGATATGAATCATATTGGTCTTCTTCTTCTTAATCTGAATATGGATCACCTGTAGAAACATCATTAGGAGCGAATGGAGGAGTTAGATCAATTATACCTTCCTTGTCAATTGGTTGTAGAACGTGCAATGGGTCCTCATTGAACTGCACACTTATTTCAATGAATCATCTCTTTGTTGCAATCTCCATCATCTTGTAATCCTTTGCATCTTCTGCATATCCAAGAAGGATGCATTCGCTACTTTGAGGTTGAAGTGCTTTCCTCTTGTCAGTGGGGATTTTGGCCCATGCCTTGGATCCAAAAAATCTCAGATGAGAGACATCAGGTTTGTGTCCCTTCAATGCTTCGAATGGAGTGACCCCATCAACAAATTTGTGGGGTACCCTATTCTCAATGTATGTGGCATAGTTCATTGCTTCTTCCCAGATATTTGATGGGAGATCTCTTGCTTCAAGCAAGAAGGTATCCATCTCTTTCAATGACCTATTATTCCTCTCTGCTACACCATTTTGTTGTGGTGTGTATGGAACATATTGTTGAATCTGAATGCCTTCGGAAGCACATAGTTGTAGCAAATATATTTTGATGTACTCCCATCCATTATCAGATCTGAGTGCTTTGATCTTCCTTCCAGCAGTGTTCTCAATTAGGGCTTTGAAAACTTTGAATCATTCAAACACCTCATATTTTTGCTTGAGAAAGTAGATCCAACAGAACCTAGAGTAGTCATCAATGAAGGTTAGAATATTTCTGGATCCATTCATTGAAGCAGTGGGCATCAGTCCTTAAACATCATTGTGAATCAGATCTAGGATGGAGGAAGCTCTCTTAGCCTTCCCAACTTCCTACTTTCGCTCTGGGTGCTTCCCTACCAAGCAACCTTTGCAGATCCCTTGAGATAATTTTATGTTCGGTAGACCTTCAACCATCTCTTCCTTGTGCAAATGCTGGAGATATTTGAAGTTTAGATGACCGAATATTTCATGCCAGAGCCTACTTGTCTCATTTGCATGAGTCAAGAGAGCACTTTGATGGGAGTATGGAAAGAAGGAGGAGAACTCATAAGTTTTGGAGGCATGATTTGCAACTCCTTTTTCTAGCATCTTCCCAGATGAGATCTCAAGAATCTCAACTAAATCAGGTCCAAATACTACTTTCTTTGGAGGACATGTATGTGTCATATGGTAAACAGACAACAGATTAGCTGCTAGAGAGGGCGCATACAATACATTGTTGAACCTTCCATGCTCAAGTTGTATGGTACCTTTCCCTTCAGCAAAGATTTGAGAATCATCTCCCATGTGTATGATTGGTCCATTGGTGAGATCGAATGAATAAAATGGATCTATGGAGGCAACCATGTGGTTGGAGGCTCCAGAATCAATAAGAAAATCTTGGGATTGTGAGAACCCAGCCTTCAATGCATGGAATCTCTCATGATATTTAGAGTTTCCTTCTGGATCAGTCTTCCTTGCAACTTCAGGAAGGGCAATGTTATGTTGCTCAAGGAGTTTTGCCATCAGATCTATGGTCTTCTTCATACAATAACTCTCAGGATGATTACCCTTCTTACAGTATGTACACTTGGATTTCTCAAACTTCTTTTGTTTTTCCTTTTTGGAGATGGAGGCTCCTTCGGATGAACTTGGTTTGGAATTCTGCTTGGATTTAGATGGCCTCTTATCCTTCCCTTTGTGCTTCCCCTTCCCATTCACACTTTTTGGTTCTCCATCCAGAAGAGCTTGATTTTTGGAGGCCTTCAAGGAACCCATCTGTATCAACGTATCTTGTTCTTGGATGAGAGATTCAGTGAAAACATCTAAGGAGGGAATCTTCGAACCAGGGATTGACATTCGCCCAGAATGGAAGGTAGAGACAAATATAGAGAACTCGGGACCTAGCTTGCTCAAAATGGATAACATCAACTACTCATCCTTCTTCTCAATGCCACACTGCTTGCATTGCATAACCATAGATTTGAATTTTGAAAATAAATGTTGAATGGTATCCAAACTGCTCGGTTGAAGAGCAATCAACTCATTTTCTAGAATATGTCCTCTTAGCTCATCTTGTTTGTTGAAGAGGGTCTCTAACTTCAACCATAATTCTCTTGGATTATTCAATGCTTCGAGGTGGAAGAGTAGATATCTGTAAATATGAATACACATGAAACCAAATGCTTCATCCAATGTATTCAGATATTTGGTTTTCTCCACAGTTGATTGTGGTTCGGGATCCTTCCCCATTGTCACCCTGTATAGTGATTTGTTGCACAATACCATCTGCATATCAGCCCTCCAATCAAGGTAATTGAAGGGTGTCAGGATCCTGGGAGAGAGAGGAGAGTTTGAATTTTCCATTACAACTGCTGGAGCGAATACAAGGTGAAAACTGTTGCAACTGAAAAAAAATACTACAACTACTGCAACACTCAAAAAAATTGAATAACCTACAAAAAACTCTCAATAATGGAGGTATACTACTACTGATCACTGCTTTAGGACAGTAGGCATTTTTGTCCGGATCCTTCACACTTGGATAGACCTCATTGGATTTATCCAATGAATTCAATGCAATAGCACTAGGATTTGCTGTGGAAATATAGAGGCTTCTGGTGCACTACTGAAAGCAACTACTCAACCTATTCACTCCATGGATCTAATACCATGTAAGGTTTTCCATTACACCAGAACCTGCATATATTAGTAAACATTTGAAACCAAGCACAAGGTCTGATTATCGAGGGTGGTGGTTAGTCCACATTATATTCTCAGAGGTGTGGCAGTTATCAACCAATACTCCAACACCCCCCCTCCGACGTAGCTTGGGGGAATTGAACATGAGACCTTAGCTTTGATACCATGTGAAATTCTAAGTTATAGCAGATCTAAGAGATGAGGATACCTCACAAAGAAATAATGAGCAGAAAAGTTGAATAAGAGTGAAAACTGCAGTAAAAAAGAGCAGAAGAATAATTATGCAGCATAACTCAGATAGGAGCATAATTATGTCACATGATCCAATAATCAGTATAACCAACAATGATGTTACAATGGAGATAATTCTAATCACACAGGATAATTTGAACCTCAGTTGGTCTAGCATAGGGATTATCACCACCAGAGTGCTCTGGAAGACTCAAACTCAACTGAACTGAACCTAAAATCAGTTAATTGAATTCATAATCAGTTAACTGACTAAGGAGGGCGCAATAGTGAGTTTTTCATGCATGTAAATCAGAAATGGGTGCATGAGGCCACAATCATTGGCATTCGGAGCTCCAATCCCCCACAAGAGTCAGCTAACTCAGGTGGACTACACTAAAACACTCAGTTGGTTCCTATAAAATAGGGAACTAACTTAAGTGGTCCTAAAATGATGCATGCATAGCTTAGAAGGTGGTAGATGGATCTTGGATAACATCTGCACACCGCTACATGAAAAATGACATCATCAACGACTAGGAAAAATAAATAATGCTAGGTAGGACAAGGATGGAGTATTGAAATATCCTAACAGAACTTGCCTCAGATCATCCTCATCATGATGTGCATACAAGATTATGTTGTTGTTTTGTCGTTGCACATCTGATGGACTTCTCTGCTTCGCACACTTCACTTCAACCTTCTTGCATCAGCCAAACTTATGCACATTTACTGATATACCTTAGTTATGTTTCCACGCTTCTTCCTTCCAAAATATATGTGACTATATGCGTGCTACTTGTGCTATTTTCATCCAGTCCTCATGCACTTGTGCATCTTATGCATTATGCCTTTCTGTCTTCATTCAACTACCACAGATCTACAGCATCATTCTGCGCGCCATCAGTTCAATCATTGGTCTGCTTGTGCACACTCAAATCCTTGCTAGATCATATTGTTATGTACCTTGATCCCTTGATTCCCCAAATATGAATATGTATCTTCCACTTAGAAGCTCTTCGACCTCACCATCAAGCTTACTTGAAATCTCCAACTTGCTTCACTATTTATACATGTCTTGCATGAATTGTATGTCCACATGTTGGTTGTGGCATTTCTTCTTTCTTCCTTCATAGATTGTGCTTTTGCCACATGTCATGATCTGCATCGTTGATGTGTCCTTTCTTTGTGGGTTCTACACATACATGGTCCTTGACTTGGTGGGACTTTGACCCTTGCAGTACCATCACTTCTGCAACTTGCGCCTTGTTGTGTCATCAATTGTGTAATTTTCTCATATGCTGACATCAACCGCTACACCCTTCTTGAAACTTGTGCGCGCTTCAACAAATGAAAGCGTCTTCTTATTGGAGATGACTTGCTCACTTTCAGGACTTGTAGAGTTGTTCAACCATATCTTGTACCATGTTGCTTGTGCACTCCACTTGACTTGCTTGTGCACACTAGAATCTTCTATTGAGTTTCTTGTGCACACTAGAATGTGTCCCATGTATTGTTTGGGTTGCTTGCGCACTCTTCATCCTTCTGTCCAACCAACCCTTTAGCTTGTGCCTTGAAGGACTATGACTGGATGGATTTGTGACCTGCTCAAGTACATGTTCCTTATGTACTTATTCAAATTGGATATGCATGATGTACCCCCGGACACACACTTCTTCATACTAGATGCAACTTCTAGATATACTTCTTCACACTTGCATCCATATCCTTCACCATATTACTTGCGGATATACTTCTTCAATGTGGCTTCACTATTCTTCTTCAAGCTATCATGTTAATACTGAATCCACTTGACTTCAATTGACATCAATGACTCAAATCGAATCAGTTGACATCCTCTTTGACATTAGTTGACATCAATGACAACCAAAGTTCAACAATCTCCCCCTTTGGAATTGATGTTAACACCTTATGAAGCTGTGCATAATCATCTTCCTAGACTTGTATGCTTCCTCTGTACTTCTCACAGTACTCCCCATGTGTGCATGCTCCCCCTAAGTTCTTTGCTAGTTTGAAACTCTGACATCTACGCATTCTGCTGCTAATGCTTCTTCTGCTTTATGTTACCTCTACACAGATCGGATGCTTTATGATTATTTGCATTGTATTGTTGCATGCTTCATGGTTAGCTTCATGTGCTTTAGCTTCATGCTTCTTCAATGTATTTTCTTCATGCCATCTGCTTCACGCTCTTTCACGTCTTCTTCATCATTTATCTCATATGTCTTGCTTCAGCTGCATTGCATCTTGGATTCATGTTTTTTCTCCACAAATCTATCACTTTTAAGCTTCATGAATCTTCTTCTTTATGTTGTTTCTTCTCGGTTGCATTCATCTTCATGTCATGTGTACTTTCAGCTTCATGTTTTTGTCCCCCTTTGACATCAATGGCAAAGAGGTTCCATTTCTTGTGCAATTATAGGTTCCCCTTTTTTGTTTTGTGCAGACCTTTACTTATTTGCTCACGGGGATAACTCCACCTCTCTTCATGCTTCATTTCTTCTATGTTGATATCCTGCAATATGCATATTGATTTCATAATTAGCTTTAATTACTTTTCATGTACAGATGTTATATTACACCTTGATCTCATGTTCCTGTCACAACACTTCATCACTCTTTGCCCGGTGGTTCATGAATGCCTCCTCGCATGCCAACTACGCAATGCCAAACTCAATCCTTTACTGGTTTTTCACTTCCATTGGATTCCTTTCTATGTCTGATCATTTCATCTGCTGCATTTACTGCGCTATCTCAAGGCCTTGTCGCATTTAATGTCATCGCATCCCTTGCCATGCCAACCAAATATTTGGCACATTTTTCATTCATCAGCAAACTCATCATAAAAGTGGACATGACACTCAATTCGTATGGAAACAATGGCGTGTCGTGTTCGTATTTGAGATTTTAGGGAAACATCATTCGTCGCATGGAGGATTTCCACTTTTTGTACTATTCCCAAAAAATCGTTAATTCTAGCGTTTATTTTTGGTGACTCCACCACCTTCTTCATCTTGCGCGATATTGAATGCATATCTCTTCGGCTTAAATTTATGCGTGTGAAGATCATCCATCTGATTCTATAAGAGCTCAATGAGAAAATGTATGGTTCATCACCTTTTCCACTTATGCCCTTATGTGTCGCATTCCCTCCTTCTTTCTTGCCTTACTTGCCAATGGATTCCTTCTATCAATGAATGAACAGCTCCCTTGAGAGTGTGTGACTAGTTGTCCAATCATAGTAGTCTGAATTTACATGCCTGAAAGTTGATATCGGATCTTGTAAACGCCAGATGGAGGACACATAATTTCAACACCAGTACATTCCGTCACAGGTGAATTACAGGCAAGCTGAACAATTGGCTCAACTTAGTCATCGAGTTGACAATTTGGAGCACCAACAATAGCAGATTCTGGACGAACTGCCCTTACTTCGGCCTCAGCATATTGAACTACCATTGTCTGCAATTTTGCAACTTCTTCCTGCGGGCTCTTCCTCTAAATGTACTGCACTGGTATCGGTAGACTTGGAGCTTGATCTTGCACACCATACGGACTTAGAACTTGACCTCGAATTGTGGCTATAGATTACTTATGCAATTTAATTTTGTTATTTTTTTGTTTGTATACGCCCCTTTTTGGATTTGACATGGAGTCCCTTTTCATTGTAGAAGGATCATGCAACTTTGTAAAAACACTGATTTTGAATGTAATACAAATCACACATTTTGCGCAGACTCGTGTCTATCAATGATTGAATATTTTCTTCATTTATTTATATGCAAGAGTTTTCCCTTTTTATGCCATAATAATTTACTCAATAATTAATTGTTCTTCACTCCATCTCATGCAAGAGCTTTTATGCAACAATCATCACTTGGTAACAAACTGAATATATGCACATAGTTTTCTGAAACGCTGAGCTATTTTATGTGACAGTTTTACTCAACAAACATATTCAAACCCTACCTTCACTAACATACTCCTTAAATTCTAAGATGCATCGTGTTTGAATTCAAGGGTCTAACCCAATCTTCTTAAGATCAGCAGGAGGAGCAATTGCTTGCTGCTTTGGATGTACCTGGATTGTCTGCTTCTTATGTGCACTTTTGAGGAGATTTCCTTACCCATGTTTTCTTGTGCGCACTTCCATCTTGAATATGTACTTGAGAATTTTCATTATGATTCCTCGCAATGCGATTGCCTTTGTGCAATAAGTCTTCATCTGGACAGTTTACTACCCTTCGACAGTACACAGCCTTATGTCCAAAACCATCGCAGGCATAGCATCTCACAGTTTGAAAATATTTTTCAACATGACTAAAGAGATTGCATCTTGCACACTTCATCCTATTGACCCTTCTTTGGTTAGTATATTGAAAAGAGTTGTAGTTGTTGAAGGAACCCTCATACTTGAAAGACTTAACATGATTTGGGCAATGTTCTTTGTCGTGGACCTTCTTTGATGCCTTTTCATAACCAAGACCTTATTTGTCTTTAGGTGATCTCTGATCTTTCAATATCTTGTTTAGAATTTATGTGTTGTCTTTGAACTTGTTCTTCATTTCATCTTCAACACTAGTCCTGTTGCTTTCTTGATGTGCGCAGTTTACTATGGGAACTTGGACTTGTTTCTTTCCCTTCATTTCAACTAGCTTCTATTCTAGAGGAGATATCTCTTTGTCCTCCTCAAGCTGACTTGTCATCATCCTATTTATCTACGCTAATTCTTCCAAAGAATCCTTTAATGCAATTTTTTCTTCTTCAACCACTTTGACCTTGTCTTGTGCGCAAATCAGTTTGATCCACATTTTAGGGGGCATATGGTCTAAATTCGGATGTATAAGCCATAAAAGTATTAAATAGAGAGGCCACCCTCTCTCATCCATGGTATTTAGTAGCACATAGTTTTGGCCCATGGTATAGCCTCAAAACACATTGTAATAATGCTATATAAAGGCCTAGCAAGCCTTCTCATGATAACAAGTTACTCATTTGGTTTCTCTCCTATTGTTCATTGTGAGACTAATTAGATCTGAGTAACTTATTGGTAATTAGTTTCAGAGGTGGGGCTCCTCTTTGAGCCTCACCTCCCATTCATTTCATATGTTTTTGTTCATGCTTATTCTCATGCAAGATTAGTGTTTTTCATGTGAATTTTATGACAGATTTGCATGCTTAATATCCTCCTCTCTCGGCATTCAATCCTTCCGGTTCTCAGCTCCCAAGATCCGGATTAGTGGTATCAGAGCAGGTACGTTCTCCATTGGGACAATATTTTGAAGGATTATGCGGGTTCAACGGAGGTTCCACAACCTCTACAACAACCGATGCTTCTCTACAAACCCTTGGCATCTCTATACTCAACACTCTCACATTCAGAAAACTTTGAACAGGTTCCATGGACTGCACAGGAGGTTTCAGAGGCTCTACCATAGCTCATCGGAAAATTATTTCTGTCAGCTCAAATGGGTATTTCACGGAATTTCATTTTGTTTCCCGGTTTGTGAGATATGCTTGTTTGAAGTAGCATATGTTTGTGCATAATGCGGCCGAACGTACAACAACTTTAAACAAGTACTACTAACTCCACAGAATGTCTCAGAGGCTCTATCATATCTCATTAGAAATTTCTTTTCGTCTGCTAAAATGGGTATTTCACGAAATTTTATTTTGTTTCCTGGTTTGTGAAATATGCTTGTTTGAAGTAACACATGTTTGTACACAATGCGACCGGACGTACAAACACTTTAAACAAGTGCTACAGACTCCACATAACGTTTCAGAGGCTCTACCATAGCTCATTGGAAATATCTTTCTGTCAGCTAAAATGGGTATTTCACAGTTTTTTATTTGGCTTTCTGGTTTGAGAGATATCATCGATTGAAGCAACATATGTCTGCAAAATAGTGTGCGCGCGTCTCTTGAGCTTCAACAAACATTTTCTCACTATCTGGGCCACCCCAGACCAAGTATGTTATATGGATGGAAATGTCTCTTCGAGACCTCAAATGGGTCTTCAACAGAATTCAATTTCACTACATGCATCAGAAGCTATGAATGAATTTGCAGCAAGACATCAACTGCACCAAAGATCATGAATTTTCAATTTTTTTAAATCTTAATGTAATCATAGTTATGGGTTAACCACACAAAACCCATGGTTATGGTTCAACCACACAAAACCCACAGTTGTGTATTCTAATCATGGTTGTGGGTCAACCACACAAAATCCACAGTTATGGGTTAACCACACAAAACCCTTTTCTTCAGTGGAAATAAGCTTGTCATTGCCACCATGGTTATGGGTCAACCACATAAAACCCACGGTTATGGGTCAACCACACAAAACCCATGGTTCCGAGTCAACCACACAAAACTCTTCTCTTCATTGGAATCAAGCTTGCCATTTCCATCATGGTTATGGGTCACCCTCGCAAAACCCACGGTTATGGGTCAACCACACAAAACCCTTCTCTTCATTGGTAGCTAGCACATTGTAATCATGGGTCTCTTTTTAGCATGAAATGATGGGGACCATCATTTTCTAAGGGGGGAGGAATGATCTGAATTTTAGGGGGCATATGGTCTAAATTCGGATGTATAAGCCATAAAAGTATTAAATAGAGAGGCCACCCTCTCTCATCCATGGTATTTAGTAGCACATAGTTTTGGCCCTTGGTATAGCCTCAAAACACATTGTAATAATGCTATATAAAGGCCTAGCAAGCCTTCTCATGATAACAAGTTACTCATTTGGTTTCTCTCCTACTTTCTATTGTTCATTGTGAGACTAATTAGATCTGAGTAACTTATTGGTAATTAGTTTCAGAGGTGGGGCTCCTCTTTGAGCCTCACCTCCCATTCATTTCATATGTTTTTGTTCATGCTTATTCTCATACAAGATTAGTGTTTTTCATGTGAATTTTATGACAGATTTGCATGCTTAATCTCCTCCTCTCTTGGCATTCAAGCCTTCCGGTTCTCAGCTCCCAAGATCTGGATCACAGTTGTTTCTCATAGTCGATCACTTTTTCACAAATCTTTGCATCAAGAGACTCTTGAAATATCTTGTCCTATTCTTCATACTTCGACAGTTGCTCCTGCAATAATTTACTCTTCTTTCTTGACTTCCTCAATTCATCCAGGTCAATAATAAATTCACCTTCCCAGTCAACATCTGCAGCATCTTCTTCTTCTTCAGATTGATTATTTGTCTTAACTTTTGCAACTGGATTTGGAGGTTTTTTTAATGATCCACTAAAGAAGTATTTTTCTAGTGATCTTGGTTTACTTTGCGCAAATGGAGTATTCTTTGAACTGTTCTTCTTCTTTTCATCATGGCATTTTTATACAAAGGCCATGAAAAGTACTTCTTTTGGTTCTTCGTCACAGTCACTTCCTTCAGATACATTGCCATATTCCTCAGTGTACAGAATTTTCTTTTGTTTTGGAAACCTCTATTTATTTTCAGGTCTGTGTTGAGTGTGCACAGTTCTTCGTTCATGAGAACTAGATTCTTCATTGCTATTGCTATCTCCATCTTCTCTGTAAGGACACTTAGAAGCAAAATGGCATATTCCTCCACATTTGAAACATTTGAAAGGCAATTTTCTTTTGTACTTACCTCGTCCCCTTTTCAGCTTCCGTACAAAGTTTGACTCTTCATCATCTAATTCATTGCAAGATTCTTTGTCATTATCATGCTTATCCTTTCCAGTGGCTTTAAAAGCAGCTTCCTTTCTGGTGGGAATCTCCTTCTCAGTTCTCATCTTGTATGTTGTTAGGATCCCCTAAAGCTCGTCCTTTTTCAGATCTTCAAGATTTGCTCTGTCGTCCAATACAGACACATTCACATCGAATCTTGAGGGCAGATTTCTCAGTATCTTTTGTACCACGGATTCTTCTTCCAGAGTGACCCCAAGACTTTTGATCACATTAAATATCTCATCAACTATTAAGAAGTAAGAGTTAATGTTTTCTTCATCTTTCATTCTCAAGGATTCAAATAACATAGATTAGTTCTGCAACTTTGCTTTCTTTACCTTTACGTCACCTTCGTAGACACCTCTGAGTTTCTCCCAGACTTCCTTGGCTGAGGCGCAATGCATAACCTTGACGAATTCATTATCTTTTAAGCCACACAACAATGTGTTTCTGGCTCTTTCATTGCATTCATATATTCTCCTTTCAGCTGGATTGACTGGTATGACGGATGGGACATTGTAACCATCAACAATGGACTACCAAACATCTACTCCCAGTGATTGCAGATATACTTCCATCCTAACCTTCCAGAAGGTATAGTTGGTGCCATCAAACCTTGGTGCTCTATTGGTGGAAAGAACTTCATTCTTGTCCATATCTGCACACGGATCTATCTTCCAGATGTTAAGTTGTTATTAAAGACACCCGCTCTAAAACCAATTGTTGGAATCATTTTAATACTGAGAGGGGATGTGAATTAGTATTAATGCAGTTATCAACAGTTTTTACCTTTTTTAACAAATTAGTATTAACATAATCTCGATCTTTAGTTATGCATCCAATATAAATAAAATCATCCATCCATATATGCACCAAGACAAAGAACATAGAACACACAGGATTTTGACGTGGAAACCCAAACAGGAGAAAACCATGGAATTATCTTTTGTAATGAAAAGATTACATTCAAGGAAGCATTGACTTCCTGTGTTTACTAGCACAACCTCGAAGGAGGCATTGACCCCCTGGTTTTATAGGCACCGACTTGAAGGAAGCACCAACTCCCTGTGTTCTCCAGCACCAACTAAAATGAGGCTACGACCCCTACTCCTTGCCCCATCCTACTGCCCAGATATCCAAAATAATATGTTGCCTTACTGAACTTCCAACATGCGCACACTTCTGATCTTCTGATGTTCGTTCTATTGTGTGCACCTTCTATATGTCGTTGTATAGCCGTCACTTCTCTGCATACATCACTTGACTTCTCATTCCACTCAATACTTCACTTATGTTGATGACTTACTTCATATATTGTGTGCTACTTCATCTACTGCAGTTTGTGCCACTAATTAGCTGTGTCATTCTACCACTACGCAACTGCACTAACCAACTGATATTGTGCTTCAATTGATATCTTGTTGATATGGGACTCCTCACCGGTATCAAATGGAACTGCGTACTTACTTAGATCATGTTGTGCATCATATTATACGTTTAACGCACTTTCCTCAGATCATCCTCATCATGATGTGCATACAATATTTTTTTGTTGTTTTGTTGTCGCACATCTGATGTACTTCTCTGCTTCGCACACTTCACTTCAACCTTTGTGCATTAGCCAAACTTCTGCGCATCTACTGATATACCTCAGTTCTGTTTCTACTCTTCTTCCTTCCAAAACATCTATGACTATCTGCGTGCTACTTGTGCTACTGTCATTCAGTCCTCACGCACTTGTGCAGCTTCTGCATTCTGTCTTTCTATCTGCACACAACTGTCACAGATCTACAGCATCATTATGTGCACCATCAATTAAATCATTCATTTGCTTGTGTGCACTCGGCTCCTTTCTAGATCATAATGTTTTGTACCTCGAGCCCTTGATTCCCCGAATATAAATCTGGGTCTTAAATTAGAATCTCTTCGACCTCGCCATCAAGCTTACTTCAAATCTCCAACTTGCTTCACTATTTATACATGTCCTGCATGAATTGTATGTCCACAAGTTGGTTGTGGTATTTCTTCTTTCTTGCTTCGCAGATTGTGCTTCTGCCACATGTCATGATCTGCGTCGCTGATGTGTCCTTTCTTTGTGGGTTCTGTGCATACATGGTCCTTGACTCAGTGGGACTTTGACCATTGTGGTACCATCAATTGTGGGACTTTCACACTTGTTGTGTCATCGGCTATGGAATTTGCTCATATACCGACATCAACTGCTACACCCTTCTTGAAACTTGTGCACTCTTCAACAATTGAAAGCATCTTCTGATTGGAGATGACTTGCGTGCTTTTAGGACTTGTAGATTTGTTCAACCATCTCTTGTACCATGTTTCTTATGCACTCCACTTGACTTGCTTGCGTACACTAGAATCTTCTATTGAGTTGCTTGCGTACACTAGAATCTTCTATTTAGTTGCTTGCGCACACTAGACTGCGTCCCATGTATTCTTTGGCTTGCTTGTGTACTCTTCATCCTTCTGTCCAACCAACCCTTTAGCTTGTGCCTTGAAGGACTATGACTAGATGGACTTGTGACCTGCTCAAGTACATGTGCCTTATGTACTTTTTCAAACTGTATATGCATGATGTACCCCTAGACACACTTCTTCATACTGGATACAACTTCTAGATATAATTCTTCACACTTGCATCCATATCCTTTACCATCTTAATTGCGCATATACTTCTTCAATGTGGCTTTACTATACTTCTTCAAGTTTGCATGTGAATATTGAATCCACTTGACTTCTGTTGACATCAATGACTCAAACTAAATCAATTGACATCCTCTTTGACATTAGTTGACATCAATGACATCAATTGACATCCTCTTTGACATTAGTTCCCTCCATAGCATGGGTATCCCGTGATAAATCATCCAGACCAACCTCTATATCAATGTTTTCAACCCCAACCTATGAAGAACTAGTGTTACTATAAATGTTTTGAATTGGTGACTCAGGATGTACTGGGAATTGAATAGGTGGTTGACTCAACCATGCCTTGCATGATTCCTCTTCGAGCTCTACTCATTTAGCATCCTTCTCTCAATTTGGCATCGTAGTGGGGTGCAATGGTAGATGGTAGACAAGTTGGTCATCGTCGAAATCCTAGTTGCAAAAATTTTGAATATTAAATTGATAACATTACTAAACACAATGCATTTAGTATGTTGAAACATTGCACAAAATATTTTTAGAAGCATGGAATTTTTATCCAATAGTACACATGCAATCTACCATTTTATAAAACAAATGAGGAATTAAGCAATAAATCCACTAAAAATCCAAAATACAATTATTCAATGATCTTTTTCTTACACCCCAAGCGGACGTCTAAAGGCGATATGGAATTTGAAGAATCGACCATTTGATATATTGCTCTTTTTGTTCCTATGGTTGAATCAAAAAACACAATCAATACATTTATTCATTCTTAAAAAAAGGGAAACATACAACATTATGCTTTTTATAAAGTAACTAATGCACGAAATAATGTATTGCCGCATCGGTGCGCTGTAATAATATAAACACACTAGTATAATATTTAAAGATGCACACTAACTAAAACCTCCACAACCACACTCGCAAAGGACTATCCTCCACAAAACTTTAATTGCAGAAGTTTACACTTCCATTTTTTGTCTTGATGTGTCACATGTGCACTTGTGTCAGTAATATGCACTGGTGCACTATGATCTACTCAGTGCATTGTAATCTCGACCAAAAATTTGTGAAATATTATATTTTTATTTTTCCTATTGTTTATACAATGCACTTTTATGATTATAGCACACCGGTGCACTACTATCTAAGTGGCACATCAAAATCCCGATTGAAAAAAAAAGCGCGTTTATCATCAATGGGTCGAAATATGAAATAAAAAAAGAGAAGGAATTTAATATTAATACAATGAGCTTATAAATAAAAAGAAAATCCTAATCCCTAAACATTTTTTGGCAAAAAATTGAGTGACTTATGCAAGAGAGGCTTACCGCATAATAGTTTAAAGAGATATATTTCTTTGAAGATAAATTGTGTGAGAGATCAACATCGACACATACAACTCTGCAGAGGAGACATCTAAAGTAAGTTTTCCTTCAATAGAATAAAAAAGGGCATAAATTTTGTATGTTTTTTACATAAAATATGATATAAAAGTTGCCTTCAATGTTGTGAACCCTTGTGTTCTTCTTCCTTTAGAGTTGCCTTTATTACTGTAAACCCCAAGATTCTTCTTTATTTCTTTTTGTGAATTCTATTTCACAATAAGATTTGATTTTTAGCAATGTAAACTTCTTGGTTATATATATATATTAGTATATATGGCCTTGGGTCACTCTTGGATCGAGATCATAATGTGATTCAGTTTGAAGTCTACTTGTCTAGATTGTCCTTATCAAACTTTTTTTCAAAAATGCTTTTACATTTCGTGTTGTGCATTTTTCAGAAATGTTGCACTGGTGAATATATATTTAAACAACGCATCGTTTAGATTTGTTTTATTTTTAAAAATGGTGAATACCTTTATCAGTGTGTATTATACAAAAAATACGCATTGGTGTGTTATATCATATAAGGCGCACTAGTGTTGGATTTATGTACTATGCACACCGACTATCCGAAATGCATTTTTACCTGAAATTCTATACTAATTGTGTAAAAATAAATTTTATAATTTATTTGCTTCATTATGCAGGAAGTATATTGATTAAAAATGACCAATAAAAGATCGTGGAATAAAAATCACAGTGAAGGGAGTGAGCGAAACACATCCAACACAAAGAACATGGCAAGTTTTTTGTAATTTTAATATAAAAGTAATATATTGGAATTATATGTATGTTTAAATGGTGTGTATTGGTTTATGTGTGTCATGTGGAGAAAAAATTTAAAGAAACTTTATAAGATTGTTCGTAATATGCTTGAAGAAGAGTAACAGAAATTTAAGAAACTATTGCAAACTGAGGAACTGTGTGGATGAAAAAGTGATTAACATGAGGTTTTTGTTTGACTTCCTACTGACTATGCTTCTCAAAAATAATTGATATCTTGTTTCAAACTTTGGATTTCAAATTTTTTGAATGTTTTGCAGGGATGGAGAGTGAAGAAATAGGACACCCTGAAAGATAAAAATTAAGAAAAATGTAAATGATGACGATTCGGTCATCCTTTCAACTGGAGTGGTGTTGGAAGTTAATGAGAAGGGGAAAAAGTTTTATAAAACTTTGAGGGATACAGTGGAAAGAACCTATAGATGTACTTTTCATTTACAATACAAAACTCAATCCAATGACTCTAAGAATTTGGTTATAAGTAAACAAGAAACGTTTCCAAAGCAGTGGGCACGGAGACTAGTGAGACTTGTAATGGAAAAAACATACAACAACAAAAAAGAATTGTTTAAAAGGTATTATTGCTAAAAATGTTTTTCTATAATATGTATGTACTAGTCCAAAACATACTTTGTTAATATTCTTGCTATGCTTATTTTCATATAAATATTGATTGCTTTTTTCATTATGCTTTTCGTTTCTCGGGAAGATCGTTAAAATTCCAAAGGAAGAACGACGTGGTATCTGAAATATGTTGGTAGGGATGTCAAAAAAGGAGTACCATGAGATGGTCAAATAAATTAACATAACCACATCGCAGGGGGAGCCATCCGAACAACAACATGCATCAAATGTATGCAATCATTGTTTTATTTTTAATGTGCATAGAGTTTAATTATTGCATGAAATATTGATTTTCAATTGTTTTATTGTAGCATAAACTAAAAGAAAATCGCACCAATTTAGCGCATAAGATGAGACGATAAAGCAATTTGGTACTTGTGGTTTGCTTCATATTTCATATTTGGTGTGATGTTTATATATCTTAATTAATTTAAAAACATACATGGATGTTTTATAATATGTGCTAACCTATGGTGAAGCGCCATCCAATCATTTGATTGACATTAGATTAAGTAATGGTTTTAACATATGTTGCAATATCAATAGTCAATTGAACAATTTGTAAGTAGTTATATTGTTTTATGTCTCTTATTTTATAATTAATGGAACAATAAGAAAATGTTAATTATACATATACTTTGTCATGGCATCTGAAACTCACAGGAAACAAAGTATGAAGTGGATCCAACAGAGGATTTATCAACACATGGCCTAAGGAGTGGTTTCAAAATATGTGTGAAGTTTATGATTCACTCGTTGAACTGGTACACATTTTTATCTACGCAATTATGTATATTATATTATCTATAAATGTAGATATACTCATCACATTTTATTTTAATGCTTATAGATGGAAAATGAAAATATGGAATGAAATCAAATCAATCAAGAAACATTTCAAATAACTCATGAATAGTATCCCCTAAAATTGATGACGAGGTGGGGCATGGAAGCAACTCGAGGGACTACAGTAGTTCGAGCGATGAATGATGATCAATACATTTGAATGTTGTTACTGCAAATCGTATATTTTGGAATTTTTATATGTAAAAAATAAACATTTTGTTTAATGTGGACATATCACCCCAATTGGATGATGACAAGTAATCAATAATTGTAACAATGTCAAAATAACATTTTTATCATCAAGGACCTTTACGTTGTCCCATATTTTGGACTCTTATTCGTATATAATAAAATGGGTTTCTTCGTATACTAGATTATCTAATGTCGCAAAATGTTACATTATTGATTAAATATATGAATGATTTACATTGTGACTATGAACAAAGTTATAATAAACACACTTATCGAAACACAATAGTTAAAATATAAAAATAATAATATTATGGGTTTCTTCTTATACTGGATTATCTAATGTCGCAAAATGTTCCATTATTGATTAAATATATGAATGATTTACATTGTGTCTATGAACAAAGTTATAATCAACACACTTATCGAAACACAATAGTTAAAATATAAAAAATAAAAAATATTTGATTTTTTTTTTATGATTAATTCAAATGCTAATTATATGAATGATTTACCTAGTTACAATTAACATATGTGTAATCAACTCAATATCCAAATGCAATAAATAAAATATTATTATAAAAAATATTTGATTCTCGAATTATTAATTGAAAATTTGTAAAAAATAAAAATAATTGTTGTATTTATATATCCGCACTCAACAGTGCCTTTTATTTGTTTCCATAAATGGATGCCTACTCAAATTTTAGCCATCGATGCTCATTGACATAATAAATGCCACGATGTTCTGCAAATATCATAGGCACCGATGTTGTTTTGGCAATATAAGCATCGATACTTTTATTCCAAACTATACGCACCAATGCTTATTAGGATAATATATGCACCGGTGCATATTGGTAGTGTATACGCGTCGGTTATATTTTAATACAATAAAACAACATTGAATATATAATACAATATCAATACCGGTGTGTTTAAATATAAAAAATGCACAGGTGCATTTATATGTAAAAAAGCACTAGTGCATATAAATAATATACGAGGCACCAGTGAGTGCAGTTGTGAATGATAACCGCATCGATCCTGGTACAATATGAGATAAATACGGGTATGTTTGGATTAAAATATATGCATCAACGTTTTTTAAATGATGGAACGCACCGATGCATATCGTCAAACTAAATGCATCGATGATGTCACAATGTATTGTATGCACCGTTATGTCAGCATTAAAATTACGCAGCAGTGCATTGACAATTAATGCAGGCACCAGTGTGTGTATATGCAACACACCGTTGTTATTACAATATTATATTAGCTCTGATGTGTTTGCTTTAAAATAGACGCATTGATGTGTTTACTTTAACGGTACTTACCGGTGTGTTTTGCTTATAAACAACGCATCGGTGCACACGATATCATTAAAAAGCACTAGTTAAAAAACATTCGCTACAACCTCCGACTACTTAAAAAATTTATTTACAGTGAATATCGGTTATAACGTCTGCAAAAACCTCTGCTACCAAAAACAAAGGTTGTAGCAAAAGTTTTTTTGACAATTTTTGTCAATTTTATAACAGTAAAAACCTCTGCTATAACCTCTGTTAAAACCTTGCTACTCCAAAATACTCATAATACTTTCCAAATATTCATACGAAGAGTGTTTTCACCTTATTCCACACATAGGGATAAAATACATTCTTCCCCATTGAAAAGTTGCCACTTGGAAAATATTTCACTTCATATTTCCTTTGCTGAAGTTTTTTTCTTTAAAAAATTTTATGTGCTTCATCCATACGTAACCATATTTGTATTCCTTCATTATATTTGTAATTTGAGCATAAATTATGAATAGATTCTTGATGTAATTTGGATAAGCCTAATGGTTCTCATTTACCCATGCTTGTAATAGTCTATTTGAATCTTCCAATGTTCATAATGTTGATACTTCCATGTGTAGGACCTTATCCATCGTGATTTGGTTCTTCATCTCGTTCCATCAAATACATATTATATTAGGACGATATCATGATACTTCATCTCTATTTGTAGGATTATGGCCCTCTTACTCTTGTATAAATGAATTGTCACTTTTTTCTCGAATTTATAAAGAATAAATCTTTTTTATCAAAGCATATAGTTCCTGCATCAAGTTTTCCTTGACAATATCAATCAAATAAGCTTTATTGGGAATTTTTAGGACTTCAAATGTTATTGGGTTGAGAGGCCCTTTTTACAGTTCAAAGTGGATGAGATGTGTCACATCTGTCACATGTCGACTCCAAATTTAAATTGGCTAGATTGTAAAATACATTTATATAAATATATATTGACTTTCAATTTCAATTTCCATTCATACGTCCTCACATTTTAAATAAAAAATTCATAAATAGTTACAAAAATAATTATTTTACTACATTTGCATATTTGTAGGGTTTATGTGTTATTGTTTACGATCCCAAATTGGAATAGTTGGCATGTGGATGAATATATTGGATTATGTATTGTTAAGTTAATAATGGAACAATAAGTAAGATATTAGTTTTGTGATAATTGCAAATTAACCAATAATTGGGTAAATTGAAAGCATTTTACTTCACAATTAATTAATTAATGCAACTTTTGTGTATTTGTAGGATTTATATGTTATAATTTACAACATGAAATAGTTGACACTTGGATGATTAAATTTGGGTAAATAACTATTTTACTTCATAACCAATGAATGAATGCAATTTTGCCTATTTGTAGGATTGATGTGTTATACTTTAGAACATATAATAGATGTAATAGTTGGCACTTTTACCATTAAATTTGGGTAAATAACTATTTTACTTCATAGTTAAACCAGCCTAGATCCAAATCCTAGGCTCTATCAAGTGCCGAGAGGGATCAAATATCCCGAGGTGCAAACCTCTCCTCGAAAAGCTCCTTGAGTGCAATACCTGAGAAAAGGTTTGCACCTCGGGAGATTTGATCCCTCTCGGCGCTTGATAGAGCCTAGGATTTGGATCTAGGCTGGTTTCAGTCGTGGGCGGGTGACACAAAACTGGAGTTTGATCAGCATTGTAAGGAACAGGTTAAGTTGAAAACACAGATACATTTACGAGGATTATCATAATGTAAGTAATAAGTATTAAGGATTGAGTAAATTGCTTCAACTTTATCTCTAGATACGCTCTTTGTTGATCAACGTTTCATTTTCTTTGTTCTTCTCGTTCTTCTAATGTCAATTCGCCTAACTTTTTTTTTGGATTTTCTTTTTGTTGATATGTGTTTTGTTTTGTTCGTTCTTCTCCTTATTTGTCGTCATTTCGTACATTTTGATTTATGTGTTGTTCTACAAACTGATTTCTTTTTTCTTCCAACTGCTTCAACTTTATCTCTTGATACACTCTTTGTTGATCAACGTTTCGTTTTCTTTGTTCCTCTCGTCCTTCTGCTGTCAATTCGTCTAAATTTCTTTTTCGATATTATTTTTGTCGATGTGTGTTTCGTTTTCTTCGTTCTTCTCGTTCTTTTGCTGTCATTTCGTCCAACTTCCTTTTTCGAAATTCTTTTTGTTCTTCTGCTTTTCGTTTCAAGTCTTCTTCTCATTCTTTTGTTGTCATTTCGTAAGATTTTCTTCCTTTATATGTTCTACGAAGTTTGGCGTTCTGTATTTTTTGTTCTTCGCTAGTTTGTCCCATAGCATCTTCCACATGCAGATCTTCTATTTCTAGTTTAGACTATATATCAAAAACCTCAAACATTAACATATACACTAAACTTTATGCATTGATAAAATCCACAGCGAAATTTATGCATCCTGGAAATCAATACGGCCATGGTATAACAGCTACACCGAAAAATATGCAATAAAAAAACCCCATACACTGAAATCTATGCGTCCTTACGCTGAAATCAATGCATCCACAGAATAACATCTACACTGAAGCATATGGCATGTCTCCAATTGCTTCAACTTTCTCTCTCGATACGCTCTTTGTCGATCAATGTTTCGTTTTCTTTGTTCTTCTCGTTCTTCTACTGTCAATTCGCCTAACTTTTTTTTTCGATTTTCTTTTTGTTGATCTGTGTTTGTTTTGTTTGTTCTTCTCCTTCTTTTGCCGTCATTTCGTACATTTTGATTTATTTGTTGTTATGCAAACTGATTTCTTTGTTCTTCCAACTGCTTCAACCTTCTCTCTTGATACACTCTTTGTCGATCAACGTTTCGTTTTCTTTGTTCCTCTCGTTCTTCTGCTGTCATTTCGCCCAACTGTCTTTTTCAAAAATCTTTTTGCCGATCTACGTTTTTTTTCTTCGTTCTTTTGCTGTCATTTCGTAAGATTTGCTTCCTTTGCCTGTTTGTCTCATAGCATCCTCCGCATGCACATCTTCCATTTCTAGTTTAGACTATATATAAAAAAATGTCAAACATTAATATATACACTGACATTTATGCACCTATGAAATCCACACTAAAATTTATGCATCCAGGAAATCTACACTGAAATCAATGCAACCATGAAAAAACAACTACACTGGTAATTATGCAATTAAAAAACCCCATTCACTGAAATCTATGCAAGTATATTCACATGAAATTCAATATATTTACAAAATTCTATATGTTTACAATACAAAAAGGTGATCAGGGAGAATTGAACCTTGGACCTCACACCCATTATCCCAACACCCTTACCACTATACCACAGGTAGTTCCTATTATACATGGTAGAGAACTTATATATATACATGTGACCTCCATATATTTAATATAAATATTAAATTTAAATTTAATCTAAATATTAAATTAAATTTAATCTAAATATTAAATTTAATATTAAATTAAATTTAATCTAAATATTAAATTTAATATTTATATTTAAAATTAAAAAAAATTAAAATATAATTTTAAATATAAATATAACTTTAAATTAAAATATAATTTAATATTTTAAATTGATTTTAAATATAAATTATATTTTAAATTAAAATATAATTTTAAATAATTTAATATTTTAAATTGATTTTATTTTAAAATGGTTTTAACTCTCACAAATTTTTCGAATAAAACATAATATTATGTTATATGGCATAAAACATAATAATTTAAATTATATTATATTAAATTTTAATATTATGTTATATGGCATTTGCAGGTGTTGGTGGCGGCGGGAGGGGAGGACGGGAGGATGAGAAGGGAGGTGCAGGCGATGGCGGGAGGGGAGGAGGGGAGGGAGGGGAGGGTTGCACAGTGGGGAGGACATGGTGGAGGGCTGCGCAGGGGGTGAGGGGGGGAGGGGAGGTGCAGGGGACGGCGGGAGGGTTGCATAGTGGGGAGGACGCGATGGAGGGCTGCGAAGGGGGGAGGGGGGGGAGGCGAGGTGTAGGCGACGGCGGGAGGGGAGGAGGGGAGGGAGGGGAGGGCTGCGCAATGGGGAGGACACGATGGAGGGTTGCGCAGGGGGGAGGATGCGGTGGAGGGCTGCGTAGTGGGGAGGACACGGTGCAATGGGAGGAGAGCTGGACTAGTGGGAGGAGGGCTACGCAGTGGGAGGTGGAGGTGCGGTGGGAGGAGGGTTGCGCAGTGGGAGGTGGAGGTGTAGTGAGAGGAGGGCTATGCAGTGGGAGTAGGGCTGCGGAGCTGGAGCTAGAGCTGCGAGATGTAATCTTGGAGCTACGAGATTTAATAGACGAAATTATGATTTTTTTTCTATAATTTTTGTTGTTGTTTTGGTGTATTATATAGAGTGTATTTCAAACTAAACGTTACAAACGTTACAGTATTTATGGCCGACAAAATATTACAACCGTGTTTATATCACTTTTTACGTTTTATTAGATGTAACGCTACATCATACACGTTACAAGATCTCCCTCATATTATCACTTTTTACGTTTTATTAGATGTAACGTTACATGTAACGCTACATCACACACGTTACAAGATCTCCCTCATATTATCACTTTTTATGTTTTATTAGATGTAACGCTACATCATACACATTACAAGATCTCCCTCATACTGGGCTGTAGAGCGCCTCTCGGCGCAATAATTAATTTTTTTTTGTTTATTTGTAGTATTTAAGTGTTAGAATTTACAACATGATTCCAAATTGGTATAGTTGGTGGTTAGATATTGGTTTTGGGTGAATATCTATTTTACTTCATAACTACACCCGGACCAAGGATCAAATCCCTTGAGGTGCAAACCCCTTTTTAGAGTCCTAAATTCCTCAGGATATTTGATCCCTGTCAGCCCTTGATAGAGCCAAAGTTAAGATGGATCTATATTGGTGTATGTTTTAATTCCATGGGAAATTACCTTCAATATTGTTAGTTTCCCCACGGGTCTCCAAGTAATAGAGTTCTCTAATTAATATGTTTGCCTAGCCTTATGGTGACATTGTTATAGTTTAGTGGTATTTTATTTTAATCCATGCTTATTTATGTCCAAAATAGCAAGGACGATATATTTAATTTTTCCCATGGATCTATTACTACATCATAAACCTGTTTTCTCATAACTAATACATGAATTTGTAACTCTTTACTAAAAAAATGTGTCAAATTTACGTACTTGTATTAAATTTGGATTATTATCTTCTTCTTCCTTGACATTTAACAAACATCTAGGGAGTTCATGAACTTTCTTAATAAATTATTTGTCTTTATCCGAGCCTTGTGGTTCCTCTATCAATGCTTTCACCTTTCCCTCTCTTGGGTCCTTGTAGATTTGGGTCTTCATTGCTACTCTCCCTCCCTTCAAATCCTATTCCTTTGTTATATTTTCTATATCAAATCGTTTGACAAGTTTATTCATAGATATCTTATTGGATTGCAAACCACATACTATCATTATTGTCTTATTTTTCTTCATTGGACTTGTCTTCTTTTGTACTCTCCCTCCCTTCAAATCCTATTCCTTTGTTATATTTTCTATATCAAATCGTTTGAAAAGATTATTCATAGATATCTTATTGCACATATTATTATTATTGTCTTATTTTTGTTCATTGGATTTGTCTTCTTTTGTACTCTCCCTCCCTTCAAATCCTATTCCATTGTTATATTTTCTATATCAAATCGTTTGACAAGATTATTCATAGATATCTTATTGGATTGCAAAGCACATATTATCATTATTGTCTTATTTTTCTTCATTGGATTTGTCTTCTTTTGTATACATCAGGTCTTGCCCTAGTTGTGATAAATGCTTATTTTTGTTTTTGTTCCATTATCACTTAAATAATCTTGTAATTATTTTCATAAGTTCCCTTCAATATGTGCACTTGGTGTTGTTGTGATCTCTTGGTCCCCATAATGAGCAAACAAGGACTCTTGGGATGGTGAAAATTCAATTTTTGTGATGTATGACACCACCATACCACATGAAAACATTTGCATACTTGCATACCCTTTGGTAGGGTTTGGACATGACCATTAAATGCATTCTGACTCTCTCGGTGCCAATTTAACTTTCTTAGTTATATGCATTCTCTATCTTGTCCTCCTTGATTTTCCTTTGATTGACAATCATGTTTTGGTTTATGATCATGCATTTTTGTATTTGGATTGTTGTGAGTGAAATGAAGATAGAAATAACAAGATAAATAACACAAAATATTGAAAAGAACACAATAATACAATGAAACCCAAACTCTACTAATGAAATAAATAGTCAAAACACTACAATATACAAAGTAATACAAACCGGATAGAATGGTGGTAACTTATCTCTAAAAAGAGATGTATTAGCTACACTCATTCACAAAGATCCCATTACAATAGGCTAAATCTACCTTTTAACATAAGGTCTAAAATCCTAAGAGGCAAAAAATCCATAAGATCCAAAACCCTAACCCTAGTAGATGCGGTGGTAAAAGGGATGCGGAGCCCAAGAAGCCTAGTCAATACGTGAACTTCTTGGGTGATTTGGGTTTGTGCGAGAACAAAATGAAAGAATGCATATATAATAGACTACACAGAGATATATTGCAAGAACACAGTGATACAATAAACTCAAACTCTATAATTTAATGAAATAGAACATATTGTAAAATGCAAAATACAAAATAGCTAGAATGGTGGTAGCTAATATATGAGAAGAGATGTGGCGGATACGTTCATCCGTAAGAAGTTGAGTTACAAATGAGGCCAAAAGGGCCTTTTAAGATAGAGCACTAATGATAAAACTGTAAACATCAAAAACCCTAACCCCAAAAGATGAAACACCAAAGATTTTTGGGCCCCGTTGTGGTTAATTGATATGTCAACTTCCCGGGGGCGTAAATTTTGCATGCAACCTCTATTTGGGGCATTTGGTATCCCATTAGAAAGGTATTTCCAATAAGTAAACATGTCAAATGGCCCAAACAAGCCTTTGGTTGTTCTTTGGGTGCTCTCATGCCAAAAAACGTCATTTAGGGCCTCAAAACAACCCCGAAAGGTTAGGACCCGAAAAACGGTAAAAAAGTACCCAGCTGGAAAACTGTGTTTTGAGCCAGGGGACTAGATGGGTGGCCACCAATTTCCATATGCATCATTGGGGCCACAATTTTTCATGATACCTTCACTCAAGGTGTTTCTTGGACCGCTAAAAGGCATATTATGATGTCTATGTATTTGGTTAGCTTGGCAATCATAGATTGGCATGCCATGTCAATTGCCAAAAAAGTGAGTGCTAGAAAAATGCATCAAAATTTAGGACCTACAAAGCTGATGTAGACCAAGGTGTGTGACCATTTATGAGTTGGTGGAAAATGTGGGTGGCCAACTATATTCACCTAGACCATTTTTACCTCTACTGGTTTTTTCACTTTTAATCTAAACCTTGGAACTTTGGTCATTATCTTGCCATTTTTTATATGTTGTTTGTTGGTGTAAAGTTCACCCTCCATTTATATTTCTATGCATACAACCTCCTAATATGCTTCATTCTAGTTGTCAAAGCATTTACCCTAAAACTAGCATGGAGTCCCATATGAATCATTTTATCCTTTTTATTTATAAAATTTCATAGTTGAGTTGCCTCATCAATTATCTTACTCTTACATCGTAGCAGACAATATTTTCTCTTTTCAAGGGTTTGATCCCCTATATTTATGCAAATACTTGGGGTTTTTCCATATGATAACTACATACTTCTCAATATTTCTCTATGAAGACATTCCATTCATTAATAATCCTTGTTTTTTTGCTTGTTGATATGTTAGGACTTATATCCCTCTTATGGATTCCTTGAATAATGTCCAATTCTTATTTGTATCCTTCTCATCTATTTCCTACCATTATTCTTATAAGGTAAATACATGGTCATCCCCATGCATTGTTCTATCCAATATTGGTACCTTACAAAGGCCTATATGAGGCATTGCTCTACCTTTCTCTATCGTGCCATTCCTTGTGTTATTTTTGTCTTTTTCTTCAATGAGATTTGTCTGAAGACTCATCAAAGGATTATGATCCATATTCTTTTGATGATCCCGGTTTTTCTTTGGGCTCATGTTCATGGTAATTTTGGTTCCTACTTTTGTGCATCCCTCTGGTATACTAGCTATCTCATGTGACCTTATTTATCTCAAGCTAGAACAGTAACTCCAAGGATGGATGATTTTATTGAACAAGAAATACTTATTTATACAGTGGAAGAGTGACCTTTGGGTTTTAGCTTCCCAAGGTATGTAGCTCTTCATTTATAGAAACTGAAGCTGAGTAATTAATATTTACAATATTTACATTTTTTACCATAATCATGTAGGATCGGGTTTCCAACATTTCCCCCTTAATCCGAAGGGGTGTTTGTGAGTCCAAGCATCTTTCTGAACCTTTCAAGTTTTTCTCTTTCAAGTGCTTTGGAAAAGATGTCTAGAATTTGCTCATTTATGGAACAATGTCTCAAATGAACTATCTCAGCCTCTACATGATATCAAATCAAATGGTACTTTGTGTTGATATGCTTGGTTTGATCATGGCATCTGGGATTCTTGGCAAAATTGATTGTAGAAGTGTTTTCAACTAGTAGAGTAGAATTCACTTGTTTCTCCTACAAATGTTCAAGTATTTTCTTAAGCCACACAATCTACTTTGTTGCTTCTATTGCAACCACATATTCTACCTCTATTGTGGAATCTGCTTGAACATACTATTTGCATGATCTCCAGGAGACAAATTTTGATCCAAGACTCATAAGTTAGCCTAAAGTATACACTCCATTCTCTTTGTTGCCATCAAAGTTTGAATCAGAATAGCCAATCAGTTTGAAGTCATCCACCCTAGAATAATTGAGTCCAAAATATTGAGTCCCCTTCAAGTATTTTAAAAATATTTTGGCAGCACACCAATATCCTTCACAATTTTTTGCATAAACCTGGAAAGGATACCAACAACAAACGAAATATCTAGTCTAGTGGTGGTAAGGTAGATAACTTTCCCACAAGTTGTTTGCACTTGGTTGCATCCTCAAATTCCTTTAATTCTTTTGATGTGAGCTTCAAATTTTGTCCCATTAGAGTAGAGAAGGGTTGTACTATGTCACACCAAATATGTTCAATAGCTCTCCAATGTGCTTCTTCTATGAGATGAATATGTACTTGGGATTCTGAATTACTTAAATTCCCAAGTAGTAGTGAAGATGTCCCAAAATCTATCATTTCAAATCCCTTCTTCAATTCTTTCTTTATGGATGCAATGTAACTTTCATTGTTCCATGTCATCAAAAGATCATATACATGCACCATAAGATATACAAAATATCTTCCAATTTTCTTTACAAAAAATGGTGCATCGTCAAGATTAAAGCGTTTGAAATTCAATTTCAAAAGATGCTCAGTTAACTTTTCATACCATGCACAAGATGCTTGTTTTAGGCTATACAATCATTTGATGAGTTTTCATTCCTTTTGTTCTTCTCCCTTCACAACAAATCCTTATGGTTGAGACATGAAGACATTCTCTTTCAAGTCTCCATTCAAGAAAACAGTCTTCACATCCATCTGATGAACTCTCCACCCATTCTATGTAGTCAAAGATAATAGAGTGTGGATGGTGGTCCATTTTCTTGTGGGGGATAAAGTCTCCTCATAGTCAATGCCTTCTTTCTCTTGAAAACCCTTCACCACAAACCTCGCCTTATTCTTGTCAAGTGAGTCGTTTGATTTGAACGTGTTCTTCCAGACCCACTTGTAGCTAATTGGTTTGGTTTCAAATGGAGGGTCCAACAACTTCCACATCCCATTCTTGTTGAGAGAATCATATTCATTCATCATGGCTTGTTTCCACTCATCATGAACAACAACTTCTTCAAAGGAAGTTGGTTCAATGTTAGTAGATAAATTAAATTAAAAATAATATGAAACATCCATATATTCTACATCACTTGAACTTGAATTATCTGCAACTCCTCCATCTTCTTGCCTTATCGAATTTTTAGTTCTTGTCTTTCCAACTTCATCGGGATGGACACTTTCAAGTGTCTTTGAGACCCACTATAGAACTTTCCGTGAGGGTCCAATTTTATCAACTAGTGGTGCTTCATACTCTTCAACTTTCAATCTTCCAATCCTCTCAATCACATCATCCAATTGAACCTCCCATTTTGGTGAAGTGGTGGGAACCTCTTCATGAGAGGGTGATGGTGCTACAAAGGAAGATTTCAAAGATTGATCCAAGATAGGGATCTCCCCTTCAATATGTGGAATCTTATTATCAAATTCATGAAAGGTATTTACATGGATAAATTTTTCCAAACGACCAAGCTGCCTCTCAATAGACTTGTCATTTTTATTCATTTCAAGAAAAATGACATCTTTGGAAAGTCTAAACCTTTTGTTTACCTCATCATAAAAACGATATGCCTTTAAATGTTTCAAAGGCATGAGATTTATCTTTCATAAAAAAAAAACAATACATTCTGGTGTAGTCATCAATTAAAGTCATCGTATATTTGTTAAAGTTGCATAAACAATTCAAAGTGTATCAACTCTAATTTTCTACATACTCTGGAATTTGAATCATGAGAAGGTTCTTACTATGTTTCCCGAGAATAGAAGCATCACATTGTGTCAACTTCTTTGGAATGGTGGGAAAACTAGAAACACAATTCCTCTTCAACAATCGAAGACTATTATAGTTGATGTGTCCATATCTACCATGCCACAAAGGATTGGAAGACAATGTACCTTCATCATGATGAGAGAGGTGTGAAAAATTGTGTGCCTTTGTAGATGCATCTTTCATATTCAATAGTTTCTCATCTTCATACCTAGTCATGATCACTTGGTTGTGAGAGAATCTCCTTATCTCAACATTTCCATTGAACATGTGGATGGAATGACCTTGTTGTTGAATTTGCACAAGAGATAGCAAGTTCCTCTGCAACCCTGGAAGATAGAGAACACTATGGAATAGAAAGTTAGGGAATCTAGGCACTTTAAGCTGGATGGTGTCAATTCCCTTCGATTTAAGGCTAGAATTATCTACAAAATATACTGCAACATCTACATTGTCATTCAATTCTTCAAAAAAAAAATTATAAACATCATGTGGTAGGTTGCACCAGTGTCAAGCAACCAAGTATCTCTCCAAGATGCAAATGAAGTGTTAAATAAAACTTTATTTATACCAATATTACAGTGTGCAACAATAGAATGAGCAGATTCCTTTTGCTTATTTTTGCTTCTTCTTTATTGTGATATTTTCCCATGGAATTATGCATGTCTTTTCCTCATGTCCATCTCTTCCGCAATGGACACATTACAGATCATAGCTCTTGTTGTGGTTGTTCCTACCCCCCTTGCCTCTGATATTCTTTCTTCCACATCATATCTGAGAATGCATCTTCGAAGGCTTTACAATCTGCAATAAGCAAGTATCGCAAAGGTCTACAAGACGATTTATAATCTCTACAAGCTAAATTACAGAAATATAGTATGATAACAAAAATGGTAAATATAGTCTTTGCAAAGAACTTTTTCAATATCATTGCATTCAATCTGCAAGTTATAATCTATATCTAACCTCTACAATACTCTCTTCAATCTCTACATTCTATAATACAATCTCTATGCAATACAATTTGCTCTAATAGTTGGAAAGAGTCTTAATATCTCTTACAATACAATCTATTAAATCTACAAACTATATAGTTTGAGACAAGCTAGAAGTTCGAGAAGGTGGTGATCCCATAGACACAGAAGTCACTTCCATTGAACAAAAACAAATATTAATGCATAGTCCTCCAAGTGTCCCAAATGCATTGGTAGAGCTAGTAAACTATATTCTATTAAGCCCTAAATATGGGCACATTTCCTCTATATTGTGGTGCATTACATTAGTTTTCATGTCGGCTTTGGTCCATTAGTTGTAATTTTCATTAGTATGGTTATATTATTTATGTTGTCTTGGGTTAGTTAATTGGTATTGTACCCCTTAGTCTCCTATATATAGCAAGGAGACCTTTTCATTTGGAGTATCTTATCTTATCTTGTCTTGTCTTGTGTACTTAGTACATTGTCTAAGGAGGTTTCCCCCTCGAAGAGGCTTGTTATTAAGATATTTACTTCAATAAATTCGTGGAGTACTCTTTTTTATCTATGTATGCTCTTTTTGGAAATTTGTTGCATAACATTTGGTATCAGAGCTCTTTCCTTCGGACTGGGTGCTTCAAAACGAGTCATCGTGGCATATTCGATCTAAACAAATTTCTACAAGTTTTCAGAGAGAAGGGATTGGAACCCATATAAGAAACAAGCCGAGATATATGTGGTATAAGTTTCATATCCTGAACCCTAACAAATTCGTAGTTATTCGCAGTTGAATTTAGGGTTCTGACTAGTCCAAAAACTAGTCTCAAACAAGTGTGCTGGGTAAAACTGTTATATCTGGGGAATGCAAGATCCAAATTGAGTTATATATATTGAATTAGAAATAATATGGACTAGGGTAGTAGTGGTAACATTTTCATACTTGGATATTAAATATTGGACACGTGGCTATCTGTACAAGTTCGCTCTCCTGAAAGGACCGAAAATAACAAGCATTGGGAGATTTGCCATATCTTTCTACTGGCATATCAAAATTAGGTCATACCTATGGCATTGTAGAGAGGATACATAATTCTACTTCAGGAACTATTTTTAATTTGAGAGGATCCAAAATTGAATATATATCTCAGTTTGAAGGTTGGATAGAAACACAGTCTCCAAATTAGGGTTGATAAAGGTGCGCCATTTTAAATTGGAATATTTTTTTGTATAAGGATCTATTGGAGGTGAACCCTAGGGTGTGATATATATTTATATTATTCAAAATCCCCCCCAAGGGTAGTGGAAAAAATAACACTCCACTCAAACCCCCTTAAGATTCATCGCATACGTACAATGAAATGGAAGACCTATCTTTTTGAATGTCCAAGCTGGAGGAAAATGTGAAAGGGTATATGAAAACAGACAATTTACTTAATCTAGAGGAGAAGTTGATGGGACATATGGATGAAAATCTGAAAGAGTATGTGAAAAAGGTCGATTTACTTAATCTAGAGGAGAATTTGATGGGACATATGGATGAAAATATGAAAAATATTACTAAGATCATACAAAATTCAAAGGATACTCTCCCTACAAGTGATGAGGTGTTCCAGTGTACTCACGAGGACAAGGATAATAGGCTTACCCATAATGGAAGTTATCAGGGATGGTCACCAAGAGATACCTAACTTCCCAAGATTGACACAAGAAAGTTTGATAGCAATGATCCAAAAACATGGATATTTCAGATGGAGCAATTATTTGATCTGCACCAGGTGCCAACTTTGCAAAAGGTAACTATTGCGTCATTATATTTCGAGCTTGACCAGTTTGTGTTGTACCAATGGCTTTGTGATCGAAAAAATGACTCTATTATATCTTGGTTTATATTCATAGAAGAATTGATTTCGCATTATGGGGATATTAATAGTAACACCTTCTTTAGCCAATTAATCAATCTTAAGCAAAAAGGTCCAGTTACAGAGCACATCAAGCAGTTCCAGAATCTAAGTCTACGAGTAAAGAACATCTCAGAAGATAATTTGTTGGATCTCTTTATTGGAACCTTGAAGGATAACATTCCACATGAGGTGTGCCTCTTTGAACCACCATCCTTAGAGAAGTCTTTGATGGTGGCAAGGAAGGTTGAGAGTAAAAATATGACGATGGCTACTAGAAATACCACCTCCAACACATACAGAGAGAATAATGTTCCTTCTTGTAACCCACCTCAAAGGTTGACACCTCAACAACTAGATGAAAGAAGAGCAGAAGGCCCATGCTTCAATTGTGATAGCAAGTAAATTAAGGGACATAAGTGTGGTGAGAAGAAATTATTTTACATATATTGTGAAGAGGAAGAACCAAAAGAACAAGAACCATCTCCGGATGAAGAAATAGAAGATACTACTTCAGAATAAATTACTCCCACCATATCATGTCATGCATTGGTTGGAATTAGCACTCCTCAAACTCTCAATATTGAAGGATTTATCAAAAAGAAAAAGGTAACAGTGTTGATTGATTCTGGTAGTACTCATAATTTCATTCATTATAAATTAGCAAAAGCTCTCAATTGCTTTGTATATCCAACACCAGAGTTTCAAGTAATGATTGTAGATGGAGGAACTATCAATTGCTTAGGGAAATGCTATAATATAAATATTACTATGGGGGAATATGTATTGAATATTCCAATGATTGCTATTCCAATGGGTGGTGTTGATGTTGTCTTAGGAGTGCAATGGTTACAATCCTTGGGAACTGTGGCTTTTAATTTCAACGGCTTTTCATGAAATTTTTATGGGAAGGAAGGGAATATGAGTTACAAGGTATCACAGGGAAAGCAAGCAAGGTGATAAGCTCTAATGGTATGAAAAAATTGATGAAAAAGGGACATCAAGGTGTAATTGCACAATTATGCTCATTAGATGTTCAAACATTTGAGCCTCATGTTTCCCCAGATCTCCAAAGGGTCATTAATAAGCATTCCAAGGTATTTGAAGATATTCTGAAAGGTCTTTAACCTGTTCGATATTTTGATCATGTTATTCACTTAATTCCAGGAAGTGTTCCTCCTAACATCAAACCTTACAGATACCCCTATGGCGAGAAGAGTGAAATTGAGCATATGGTTGAAGAAATGTTAGAGGCTGGCATAATTAGGCCTAGCCAAAGTTCTTACTCGGCGCCAGTGGTAATGGTACACAAGCTAGATAGATCATGGTGTATTTGTCCAGATTATAGAGAGCTCAACAAGATCATCATTAAAGATCAGTTTCCCATTCCTGTCGTTGATGAATTGTTAGATGAATTACATGGAGCAATTTTCTTCACAAAATTGGATCTTTGTTTCGAGTATCATCAGATTAGAATGAAGGATGACGGCATTCCAAAAACAACATTTAGAACTCATCAAGTTCATTATGAATTTATGGTCATGCCATTTGTTCTCACAAATGTGCCTTCCACATTTCAACGTTTGATGAATTCCATTTTCAATCCTTTTCTTAGAAAATTTGTGCTAGTATTCTTTAATGATAAACTAATCTATAGCAAGTATTGGGAAGAACATGTTTAACATGTTTACAGTACTACAAATACTAAAGGAGCAACAACTATATGCAAAACCTTCCAAATGTTTCTTTGGGGTGAAGGAGGTGGAGTATTTGGGTCATATTGTATCTCATGAAGGTGTCAAGGTAGACCCTAAAAAAATTAAAGCCATGATAGATTGGTCGATTCCCCAAAAATTGAAGAATATTCGAGGATTCTTAGGTCTGACGAGGTACTGCCGCAAGTTTGTTAGAAGCTATGGAAGAATAGCATCGCCTCTAACAACATTATTGAAGAAAGATGTGTTTTCTTGGACTCCAGAGGAAACTCAAGCTTTTGAACAACTTAAACAGGCAATGTGAAAAGCTCCTATTTTGGCCACTCCAGACTTCACAAAAACCTTTATTGTGGAATGTGATGCTTCAAAAAATGGCATTGGTGTTGTTCTAATGCAAGAAGGGCACCCACTTGCTTTCACAATTCATCCAATCAAGGGAAAGAACTTAAAGAAGCTCATTTATGAGAAGGAAATGTTGGCAATACTACACGCTCTTAATAAATGGCGTCCCTAACTAATAGGTAGGCACTTCAAGGTTAAAATATATCATGATAGTCTTAAATACTTCTTGGAACAGAGACTATCTACGGAAGAGAAAAAGAAATGGATAACTAAGATGTTGGGATATGGCTTTGAAATCATCTATAGAAAAGGGAAACAAATTGTGGTGGAAGATGCGATCTCCAGAAAAGATGAAGATGTTGGGGCATTACTTTGTGTCATTTCCATTCTACAACCAGATTGGGTAGTAGCAACAAGGGAAGAATGGAAAAATGACTTGTCGGTGTGGACTCTCATTCAAAATATATAGAACGATCCCAGTGTATCAGATACTTTTGTGTGGAAAAATGATTCACTACGGTATAAGGATCGCTTATATTTATGCAAAAATTCCCAACTCAAGCAGAAGGTCCTCTCAGAATTACACACCTCTCCTATAGGTGGGAACTTCGGATTCCTAAAAACTTACCATGGGTTCAAGAAGGAATTTTTTGGGGAAGTTCTTAAATTTGATGTTCAAAGGTTCGTGGCTGAATGTTTGGTTTGACAACAAAATAAGGGTGAAATAGTTAAGACCCTGGGACTTCTACAACCATCAGACATACCCTACCAGCGCTAGGAGGAAGTCTCCATAGATTTTGTCACAGGTCTACCCAATTCAGAAGGAAAGAATGTTATTATGGTGGTTGTTGATAGACTCACGAAGTATGCACACTTTTGTGCACTCTCTCACCCTTTTAATGCAAGTATAGTAGTTGCAGCCTTTATTGAAACTATTCAGAAGTTACATGGAAATCCAAAAATTATTGTAAGTGATAGAGATCCAGTTTTCACTAGAAAATTTTGGACTAAATTTTTTTCTTGTTTGGGTACCCAATTGGCTCACAGTTCATATTATCACCCTCAATCTGATGGGCAAACTGAGATAGTGAACAAGTGTTTGGAAGGCTATCTTCGTTGCTTTGCATCTGATAAACAAACATAGTGGGTGAAATGGTTGTCTTTGGAAGAATGGTGGTATAATACTTCCTACCATGCATCATAAAAAATGTCTCCATTTATGGCACTTTATGGGTACCAGCCTCCATCTATCACATCTTCCTTAAAAGGAAAATCTAAAGTTCAAATCGTGGAAGATCACATAGAGCACCAACAAGAAGTTCTCAAGATACTTAAGGACAACCTAACTATGTCAAGAAACATGATGAAACAACAAGTTGATCAACATCACAGTGAAAGGATTTTCGAAGAAGGGGATTGGGTATTTCTGAGGCTACAACCTTATAAGAAGATGTCTCTCAAGCAACTAAATAAGGAAAATAAATTAGCACCCAAGTATTATGGTCCTTATAAAGTGTTGAAAAAGATTGGTAGTATGGCTTACAAATTGGAGATCCCTTCATCTTCAAGAGTACATCCAATTTTCCATGTTTCTTACTTAAATAAGGTAATAGGAGACAAGATCCCAATTCAAACAATCTTTCCAGAGCTTGGTGAAGAAGGAAAATTCATATTGGAACCTGAACAAATCACTGAAACCAGGACCAAAAAACTACGGAATCGGGTTATTATTAAGTACCTCATAAAGTGGAAGAACTTACCAGTTGAATATTTGACATGGGAAGATGAGTCCTTCATACAGAGGCATACACAACTAATTTAGCATTGAGGATAACACTTTTCTGAATGGGAGGGGCATGTTGAACCCTAAATATGGGCACATTTCCCCATATATTGTGGTGCATTACATTCATTTTCATGTCAGCTTTGGTCCATTAGTTGTAAATGTCATTAGTATGGTTATATTAGTTATGTCAGCTTGGGTCAGTTAGTTGGGATTGTACCCCTTAGTCTCCTATATATAGGAAGGAGACCTTTTCATTTGGAGTATCTTATCTTATCTTGTCTTGCCTTGTGTAATTAGAACATTGTATAAGGAGGTTTCCCCCTCGAAGAGGCTTTTTATTCATCTATTTCCTTCAATAAAGTTGTGGAGTACTCTTTATGATCTATTTCTTATTTTTTCGTGCTCTTTTTGGAAATTTGTTGCATAACATATTCAAACCCATTAGGTTAAGGTTGTAAACCTCCTTTGAATGATATCAAAGCTTGAGCAACCATGGAGGAAGCATGGATTCTCTAAAGCATACCATGTTCAAGTGTGGAAACATTGAATACTATATTCAAACTTTGCCAAAAACACATCCAAAGAGGACATAAACATTTTAGAGGTATATTGGTCCAAAATTGTTAAAGAATAAACACACCTTACTCTCACATTAAATAATAAAAGACACATGCTTTCTTTTTCTTCAAAACAACCATACTAATAGAACGCTTCCTCCTTTTTTTGACTCAATTAGTGATGTGGGAGGCATTAGAGGACAGGGTTACTGGAAACCATGCTAAACACTTCATCTAGCACACTTATGGCCATGGAATCACAACTATATGAATCATAGGAACATGGGCGTGATTTTAACAGGTGTGGTTGTTGGAATCAATTATGATCAATGGGTGCCACAAAGTGTTTACTTAGTTTTCTATTCAAGGTTGCAACATATTCGAGGTGCTAGTTGCGAGAAAAGGAACTAGAGATTAGGGATATGAAAGAAAATATATGTGAGCTTAGTTCTTTACTAAGATAGAGTGAAACTAAGATGAAGGAATTGGAGAAGCAACAACTATTCAAGGAGCAAGATGGCTCAGATAATCTAATAATAATAATAATAAAAGTGAAGTCTATTGGACCTTATTCAATGGGCAATATTGCATCAAAACAACCATAAAATGGCACCAAATTCTTAGACATTTCAAATATCTCAAATATAGGGAATGAAAACTTTCCTTGTGATATATGAAAGGCTTCATGTTGTTCCCATATCTAAAATTATGCACACAATTAAAAAGAACAGGGTTGCTCTGATGGCTGGAGAGAAAGCTAGAGCCCCAAAAGCAGGAACCAAACCTATAGACAGGAATTCAAGTGCAAACTTAGTAAATGCAAGGTAGCATAGTAGATCTACAAGCCATTTCTCAAGTTGGATTCTATGTGGGGAAAATGAAAAAAAAAATGTCCTTACAATAACAAGTCTGAGGAGGAAAGAGATATGTTAGGAAGATAGATAATATGCCAAAGGATATAACTGGAGATATGGCAAAGCTTGTGCTCTAATATCACTATCAGGGCAAGACAATAACTCCAAGGATGGATGATTTTATTGAAGGAGAAAGACTTAGTAATACAATGGAAGAGTAACCTTTGGGTTTCAGTTTCCCAAAGTATGTGGCTCTTCATTTCTAGAAATTGAAGCTAAGCAATTAATATTTATAATATTTACATTTTTTACAGTGATCCCATATGGTTAAGTACCCACTTGGTTGTAGGTAGTTATTGTTAACACCAAAATTTTGTCCACTTTGCCTATTTTTTATGCTTGTAAAATCCTTGCATCTATAGTAGGGATTCTACCCAATGAACAATCCAAATTAGATCATTCACTGTTTGGAGTGGGGAATCCATCCGGTTAATGGTATGGCTACCGTAGATGTCTTTCAGTTAAACTTTACCGGTTGCTGCCCGGCCCACCGTTTATATTTTATATTTAAGTATGCGTATGCAGTTTCCCTAATCTTAATAATTCATGACCTATAATTGACAGGTAGAAGCCTCACAAGTGATGAGCAGGTTCTTACCTATCGTCTTATCACTTCTACCTTATCAATCAACTAACATTATCCTAAATTAACTAATCTATCCTTTCAAGGAGCGAGTTTTACAAAAGAAGAGTAATATCTAAGAATTCTTGTACAAATTCAACAAATAGCTATTGAGATAAAGCACTTACAATCACAGTACAGATGATACACAAAGATAGATTTGATAGAAATAGATTCCATTTATTACTCTTTATTACACAGACATTTTCATTTTGTAAATAAAAACAGTAAAATAATTCATACCATTAGAATAATCCAACAAAGTAAGAAGGATCTCATAGTACAAAAAATGAACGAAGGAAGAAATAATTCTGAGCCTTGATTCACGATATTCCATGCAAACTCCATGTAAGCTTTTACCAAGCAAAATAGCTCTTTCTCATTAGCAGAAAAATAATTTTCATACAAAATGTTACTAGCTTCTATTATCCCATAAAAAAGCCCCCCCTCCTTTCTCTTCTCTACTAATTATCTTTACACGAAAATTGTCTTTACATGACTAATCATTTCACCTCCCCTTTAACTCTTGGGTTGCTGAATTTTATCCTTTTGTGCTTGCTCGGCCAAAAATATATAATTAAATACAAATTACATTATTCTGCTGGAGTATTTTCTAAACTTGAAATATAACTATCCCAAAGATCAGTATCATAAAATATTACATTACAGTGTTGAGGCTCCAACAATTTCAAAGCAACCTCATGAGTGGACAACTCTTTCCCTATGTTTATTAACCCTTTAGCTACTACCTTGTGGCTTTCTTCCAGAAAATGTGCATTCAGAGTTGCTTATCCTACATGATGTTGAATATCTTCTACAGTAAGCACATCCAGTCCCTTGATGTATTCCAAATCCTCACTCAAACTGTTTCTCAACTCTGCTAAACGTTGATCTTTGGATGGTAATTCATATATATCTTTAGAAATTGGAATGTGGTAATTTTCATGCGCTTGGCAGACATTTTGATAAATTCCTTCACATTTTGTAATGGTCCTTTGTATTTCATTTTGTACATTTCTGGAAACCTTTCGACAAATTTCCAGAAGAGCTATATCCAATTTTAATTCAACAACTGTCTTCTTAGGCAAGTGACCGGGAAACCCCTGATTTTTTCCTTTCCAGCCAATCAACTTCTTCACCTTGTTAAATGTGTCTATCAACTTCTGCTTTACAATGGCAGCGTCTGTAGAAATTTCTTTCATTTTGTCTATCATTCCTCTTAATTTATACACTTCTTCTGTCACTAACTCTTGCGAGTGACAAATCTGTTCTTGCACTTTACGAGCATGTTCATAAAAAGGTGTCATTTCCTGTTTATGATCCTAAGCAATTTTGATCTGCTCCATCAAAGATTCCTTTTCGCTCATCCATTCATTAACCTGAGATTGTAAAGATCCATTTTCAATCATTAGGGATTCTACCTGCTAATTTAATTGAGTTTCTTTTTCCTCTAACTCCTCAATTCGCGAATGAAAATCAGCTCGTTCTCCTTCCATAATTACTAGTTGCACATTCAGAGAATCTCTTTCATCCTCCAGTGCTTGATAATCCAGCAATAGTTTTTCCTTTCCGGACTCTATAGCCTCCCGCTTTCTCTTCATTTCAATCCCTTCGCTCCAAGCTTGTACCAAATTATCTTTTAATTTCAGCATTTTTATTTTACTACATTCTAAATCATTCATCAACTTGTCCACATTATCTTTATTGGATTGGTCGGCCGCGATATTCACTGAAGCAGTGAATTTAGGGTCTTTTGGTGCCTTCTACTAAGGTATTCTCTTGTATAGTTACAATATGAGGATGCATACCCATGTTTAACCTCTTTTTTGTTCTTCATAGAATCGTCTTTCTTTTAGGATAAAAAACGATAGTGTCTAACTTTGCCACAGAATGTTGTTTCGAGGGGGTGAATGGTGTGAGCCCAAGATCAACAAATGAGAGATGACCCCCCGTGAGTGGTACCTCCAAATCAGCATCTGGATCTATGTCCATATCTTGTAAATTCTTATTTTCTTCTTGGATCTTCTTGTCTTCCACGGTTTTTTTTATCCTTTCTTCTTCTTCTCTTTGTTTCTCTAACTCAGTTGCTTTCTTCGCTGCCTCTTGTTCTTCCTTTCTTTTCTTTTCTTGCTCAGTAGCTTTCTCTGCTACCTTTTCTTGATCTTCTTTCCTCTGGAATTCTTCCCCTTTTTTTCTTTCTCTCTTCCTCTGGTTTCCTCCTTGCTTCTTCAGCTGCCAGAGCCTCTTCCCTTGCTTTTTGTTTCTCTTCTTCTTTTGTCGTTTCTTTTGTATGACCTGAACTTGTTCCTTCTTTCCTGCCAAACCTTTTGTTCAAGTCTACCATGTTGTTTGCTCTTCTATATACTTCCTCGTCTTTCAGGAAGTGGGTTGTATAATCGAAATTTATCTTGCACGAAGCGCAATGTTTAGTTTCCTTCTGCAAATTGTTAGAAGCTTTCTTGTTTTCATTTAGCAAATGTCTGACCCCGTTTATGAATACTTTCCTTACAGCTTCCTTGTGTACTATGTAATCTATGACATATATTGGCATTAGAGAAGGACTTTTGGTACCCCCATACATCCGAATGTAGGTGCCTTCTGGGGTGAAGTAGTAATCTTCATATTCGCTAATTACTGCCAATGAATTGTCCGATAGGAAATTTGGTTCTTCAATAAAAATCATCTTATACAAAGGAATTTTGAACTCCTCTCATAAGAGATTGTAAAAGCTTGCATGCTTGTGAGCCCACATAATTTGATAGGCGACATAGAGGGGAGTCTCATCCGGGGCCCAATAACATCCCAACTTATGGAATGGGTTTCTTATCAAAACACAATCAATTAGTTAGGAAGACATGAAAAATTATGCTTTCTTTTGCGTCATGCCTCCTTGGGCTGCGGACACTGCTGCAACCATACTTTAGGAAATAATGTTCGCCCAATTGAAAACTGTTACAATGTAATCTTCCACCTTGTGAGAATCAGCACTCTTTGGCCTAGAGGATCCATTTCACTGACTCAGAACCATTTTATATCCTTCAGACACTATTTTTCCCTATTTTTTCCCTTCTACGCTAGTTGCATCACTATAGCCAACGTACCCGCAAGTTGCATCACTATAGCCCGCGGGTATCATGTAAAATGGTAAAAATCACTAGTTAATTACTTTTTACTCCCAAAAAGCAGTCATTGGGTGACCTTTGACTCTCCATCTACCCAAGAAAAGCCTCGATGTGTCCTTTCACTTACCTTTGAGAGGACTATGTATTGAGCACATATGGCTTATGGACGGGAGGAGAAAGAAGAGCAAGAGAACTCTAGTGGATTTTTGCCCAATCTTGAGTCTACACTCATTGATCCTTGTAGTTGTGAACCCTTTATGTTCACCTTCCAAACTCCTTTCATAGTTTGAGTTTTCCATTCATGGAGGATTGAAGTGGTGGAGGCAAAAGTGGATTGATCCAGATCTTGGTTCAGATTGGTTGCCGGCAAGAGGTCGTATCACATTGTACTTCTTCTTGTTTATTAATAGAAATACTCATATTCTCGTCCATTAATGTTGTAAATGTTGTTTACCTTACATTGGGTTGCATTTACTTGTTATATCATGGGCCATTGCTATTGATGATGTTAATGCCGTTTATATATTATATGTACTTGTTGTATATTGGTCATCAAGGCTAATTTACAGATTCAAGTGCACGGATTCAAAAGCTCCAACGGGGATCTACATCCAACGTTTGGATCGAGGTTGGTTACATTCTCCATTATCTTAGCATTGTCATTTATATAGCATAGTTCTGAGAATTGAGTTGATTTCTGGTAGTCATCTGTCTGTTGTGGTCTACCCCAAGCCATAGTGAGTTTTCTCCAACACAGAAATGGCGACTCCACTGGGGAAAACATCCATTTTGGGGATTTTTTGAGCATCAGTCCTTAATTAGAGTTGTTGTTTGTCGAAGCTCTGTGTCACTTATTTGCCGTTGAGATACACTATAGAAAACTTGCTTTTTCTTAGCCATTGGACTCTTGGTTTTCCCATTTGCCTTTCCTTACCCGCGGGCTAGCTTAGCTCTGCCCGCGTATACCCGCCTTTGTTTACTCTGCTGCTCGCGGGTACCCGCAGGTATTCCTTCGACAGTAGCGTACAACTCCAGCTTTGGTTGATTTATGACCTTTGGTTGTTGCTGGGTTGGTTTTGGTTGATCCTGAGTCTTTGTTGGCCTGTTTCTTGACTGTTCCATGCCTTGGTTGTGACCATAACTCTTCTTTTCTCTTGGTTGAGCCTTGTTGGTTTTTTACCCATCTTTGGATTTAGCCTTGTTGGTTTTTTCCTTTTGAGCTCATTCCGTTGGCTGAGTCTTACTGTTTGGTATCTGCCTAGTTGTCTTAGTGATCTCCTTGGCATATCAGTGACTAGATAGTAGGATTTTGCTTGCATTTTTCATTTCCATATATTGAAAAATACAAAAATACACATAGTTTTGCATTTTCCTTTTGTTTATAAGAGAAAAATACAACAACAACAACAAAATTTGCTTTTATGTATTGCATCTTGCATTGAGTGCTTTCTGCCTTCATTTAGATTCTGATTGTGCATCGAAAAATATAAAAGGATTGCATATTTATTTCGAAACCGTTGGTTTGATTGTGCATATTAGTGGCATTATTTTCATTGGATAGATGAGTCTAGGATTTGACGATTTTGCATACTATTGAGTCTTACACATCACTAGTTTCACGATCATATCCCTTGAGTAATCACAGCCATTAAAATTAACGCTTAATCTTAAAATTGATTAGATCGATTTTATTTATAGGGTACACCAACTAGCATAGGTTTAGAGTCTTCGAATAGATCATTGTGAGTTAACAATCCAAGACTACAAGATGAAACATTAGGTGTCTAACTGTTAAATGTTCAGAATTTACTTCAATATGATCTAGGATCTTAACTGAGAGAACAACATGTACAGCATATCTACAGCATATCAATCATGGAGACAATAATGCAAGCACACAAGAGACACAAAGATTTACTTGGGGAAAACCATAAAGGTGAAAAACCCCAATAACTTCCTCAGAGATAGATAGAGCAATGATACAACCAACCAATAGAGATAGCAATAACCTAGCAGCAATCCTCCTCCTCCATAAGTGCGCCTCTCCTCCTTGAGAGCATGTGTGAGAAGTGAGTGAGTAAATAGAGTGCCTCCCGCACTCTATTTATACTTGACTTGACTTGCCTTTTTACCTAACTCATGTAGGCTCGAACTTAACCACATAACATAATGCTGAGTGGGCCGACCCCCAATAGGGTGGTCTAATAACCCTTTGACCCACATGGCCGACCCCCAATAGGGTGGTCTAATAACCCTTTGACCCACATGACTTATACAGAGCCGACCCCAAACAAGGTGGTCTAATAACCCATCAAGTATAAGTTACGACATTTACAATATAAATGACGACACTTCCTTATAGAGGAATAATACCATCTCTATAGGAATACAATATACATGTATGTGAAATACATTCCAAGTTACATATACATCAACCAGCGAGTGGAGGAATCCATGGTATATATCGGTGTTCTCAGGAAGCTCTACTCAAGCCAGAGTTAAGCACGAGGTCACGGGAGGTTGGTTGAAGAGATATCCCCTGATACCGGCTGAATGTGGGAGATATTTCCAGGGTTTGTTCGTATCTGGGGGTACCAAAGGTTCGTCCTCTTATGCTTTGGGCTTAGCTACCCTGCCCATACGACGGATCCCACCTGCGACTGTCCCCCTAAGCATTGGTTATATTGCGGTGACCATAGTTGCCTTACCTAGGTATCACATAGGGTACTTGCAGTGGTTATGTTGTTTATGTCTTGAGTCAGATAAGGATCGGACAACACAGTTGCCATTGTATAGGGACTTGACCCTGTGCATGCAGTGAAGTCTAGGGGGAATTAGAACTGATTCTGTTACCTACGGCTATAGTTTAGGAGTCTCAAGCCTCTCCTAGGAGAGACATATCGGCTCTAGTGTCAGGAGCTGATTTAGCCACTCTGTTTGTCTGCTCTTGGTTGTAGTTTCTCTAGGTGTGTGCTTTTGATTTACTGTTTTTGATAGATAGTTGGCCTTTAGGGGACGTTTTGATTCTATATTATCTCCAGAGATATCATGGCGCAGAGTCCTACTCTCTGTCGATCCCGTCGGTTGGCTGGTTAGAACCTACCGAGATTTCACGCCGTGTTGCCAGGGGACGTCGGCGGGCTCCCTCTGAGTCTTCAGATTCTTACGAGACATACATCCTAGACGTCATGACTATTGCACATTCTGATACTGAAGAAATACCTTTGACTCCATCGGGTAGAGTTGAACACACTTCGGATTCCCCTACTCCTCATGAGGCGTGGGGAGGTGATCCACCTGAGACTCAACCTGGTTCGATTTGGCCAAATCCACTTGAACACGATCCGTTCGATCCTTCGAATCTGGATAATTATCTTCATGGAATGCCAACCTTACCCGAGGATGAAGATCAGGACGACACGTTCGTTCCTTCGTTTCCACGCAATTATAGACACAGGATGCCAGAGTTGCATGATGACACTGGTCTTACGGTCAACCCAATCGCACTCTCTTTTGGTATGTCTAATTATAGTATAGTTGATCCTTCCACTACGTTTGGTAGTCGCGCTGGCACTAGTCATGGTGTTAGCCATACTCTACCCACTGGGGGCACTACCCTCACTGGGGCCACTACATTGTCCACTCACACACATAGTATGGGGACTGGTCAGATTCCTCCTAACAATGCTAATGTTGGAAGACGACCACCTCCTAGGACTGCCCAACCTAATAAGAACGTTGTTCGAAACATGACTCGTCATCCACCACCTAATACACATGTCGCTACTCGTTAACCCAAGACTACTTTCACAAATGTTAATGCTCCTCCTAACCACGGGGGTGGACATATACCGCATACTTTTGCGTCCACTGCCACTACTAGTAATGCCAATGCATGGGGTGGAAATATATCCTATCAACATGGACATAAAGCCACCATCCCTGCCACTAGTAACACCAATGTTGGGGCTAGGAATACATCTCATGCTTCTGGTCACCACACGACTGCTCAAGCTAATCCTAATGCTGGGGGTGGGAACATACCATACCATTATGGTCATTACAACACGGTTCCCGCTACGAATAGTACGTATATGCCCCATGCTCATGGTGGCAACCCTTACTACAACACAATCGGTGTTGGCCACCAGTACAACCCCCCACCCCAATATGGTGCCCAAAACACTTATATACCTGCTTACTCTCAAATGGGTTAGGCAGGAGGAGGTTATCAATCTTATGGCCATGGTCAAGCTTATGGTCCGTCAGGTCCTCATTATCAGCTATTTAATCCTCATGGTCAAGCTTTTGGTCCATCTTATAATTCGGTTCCGTTCAACCAACCTTTTATGGGGGCTTATAATCAAGCTTTCCAGCCTCAGCTCCCGTTCCTTACACGCTTGAATCTTCTGGATCTTTCGAAGCTCACGAATGATCCGGTGTGTCATGACCCTACTTGGCCCCCGGCCCTACCAAGCTCCCTTCGGACATTCCTAAGTTTGAGGGGAAAGGTGGTGAGGACCCGAGTGATCATGTCACAACATTTCACCTTTGGTGCTCCTCCAACTCATTGAACCACGATTATGTTAGATTGCGACTATTTAAACGCACCCTCACGGGGGCAACCGCGAAGTGGTACATTGAGTTGCCTGGAAACACTTATAGGGGTCTTAACGAGATCGCTTTGGTTTTCTTAGATCAATTCCAGTTGTCGGTTCGCTATGATACTGGTACTAAACTTTTATCTACCTTTCGTCAGAACAAGGCCACACATATTTCTGACCATGTTCAGGAGTGGCATCGGCGGAAGAGGTTAGTGAAAGCCAACATTCCTCCAGAGTTCCTATTGGAATGGTTCCTCAAGTCTCTACTCCCATACATTGTTAAGTATGTTTCAATGTCCGGCATTGTGACTGAGGAATAAGCCATCTTGAAATTCTAGCAGTTAGACTTATTATACTCTCAGTCTGGCATTTTGTATGACATTATTCCTGACGCACCGCGCACACGTCATGAGCCTCAGTCAGTTCCTGGACCACATGCCGATGGCATCGTAGGATCCGCAAGCACTCGCCCTGTAGATTTGGTAGCTAGTCAAATGCAAAATTTGTCGCTAAACCAGTCTACTCCCAGACAGGTTCACACCTTGTCCACTTCCACCCCATCGTCCGATGTACACAATGTGCAAACGACGAACCAATCAGGTATTCAGCAACCTGGTGGTAAGAAAAAGGGGAGAAATAATCGTAAGGGTGGAAACAATGGGAATAACAATATCAATTGCAATACCCCCCGTAAGGATAATTCCAACCCTCCTCGGGAAGGCGGAAATGCTAGTGAGGACCGTAAACCTAGGCGTAAGGTGAAGTTTCCTTGCAATCTCTGTGGGGAAGACCATCTTACTCACTTATGTCCTCGAATTGAGGAAGCATCAAAGCATTTGGAATAGAGCCCAGCTGTGTTGAAGGACCCCCTACCTCATCACCAAAACATGGTTTCAAATGCTCCCACCACTGGTTATGGACCTATTGAGACGGAAATGTCTTCTTCCAATACTGGTGGTTATGGATGTGTGAACATGGTTCAGTCAGAGGTTAGTGTTGCCACTCCTCAGCGCGATTATGATGCACCACAACCCAATTTGGGGAGTGAGCCTCCCCCTCCTCCTCACAATTCCTTGCATATCGAGAAGCCCTTTAATATGCCGCGAATACTGAAAGGTGTTCTTAAGCTCTCTACGCATAATCCTAATGCTCGAGCCGCCCATAACTACTCCATTGTGGAATATTTGGGCCAAACTCTGTGTGCCATGTTGGCTCTTGAAGTCTTGCAAGCCTGTCCTTCTCAGAAGCATGCCCTTTTGAGTTCGTTAGGAGTTCAGGATGGGGGAAGTCCCATTGTTATCAAGTTCGACACTACTAATGTCCAACCTCGCTTACCCTACCACGTGGCTTTTCAAACCCAGGTGGCGTACCTTCAGAATTTTGTCAAACGTATGATGGTTGACGAAGGTGCATCTGCATTAGTAATTTCGTTATCTTGTTGGAAAGCTCTCGGCTCTCCTCCCCTAGTCGCATCTAGAACCACGCTCACTGCATTCAACGGTCGGTCATTTAAACCGCATGGAATTATCCCTTCCCTTGTTGTCTGCTTGGGAGGTAAATCTATGCCTATTGAAGTCGAGGTGGTTGATGCGCCCATTGACTACAACCTTTTACTGGGTCAGAATTGGATGTATGCCATGAAAGCTGCCGCATCCACTGTATTCAGAGTTATCTGCTTTCCTCACGAAGGTAAGATTGTGACTATCGATCATCTGGATTTCGTTAACTCCTCTTCCACAGCATCCACGGGATCCATAGTCCCTCAAGTTACTCATTCTCAGCCGGCAACTGGGAACATGGGTGTTGGCATGTACCCTTCATTGATGGGAACTTATGATTTTGCCGCACCTATGAATTTTATTGGAACCATTACTGACGATGCGTCTCCTCCTTCACATAATATGTCATTCCGGAATTCCTATTTTGATGATCTGTGGACTTTGTCGTCCACGAGTTCCACGTCTGGAAACATTACACATATCGGGATGTCTATGCCACTGTCTGTAGCTAAGCTTGCTTACCAGCATATTCAACAAGCCACTGTAGAGCCGGATCTCTCTTCTTCTCAGACAGTCGAGGAAGATCCCATTACGTTGTCAGTTTGGGCAGCCAACTCGTCTTGTTCCCACGATTTCCTTGATGATACTTTGCCTTCTGATGAAGCTATCATGGAGGCCATGTGTGGTAGTGAGAGACCTTGGGAAGATATGCACCATCGCTCTTATTTCTTTCCCAACCTCGAGCTCGCCGAATGAGAAGAGTTTAGGATGACTCTAGCAGAGATGGTTGGTCACCCTGTGGCTCTTTTAGAGTCGCATGATGTTTTTGTGGAAGGGAATATGGCTAACATTTCCCCAACTACGTCGATCAATATCTCTCGTACTCCCGGAAAAGTTGAGAATGTTTACATCGGTGACGATTGCACTCCTGAGGAGATTGCTATTTACACTGAATTGTTTATAGAACTCCGGGAAGCTTTCTCCTGGTCATACAAAGAGATGCCAGGAATAGACCCCCGCATTGTTGAACATGAGATTAGAACGTATCCCAACACTAAACCGGTTCGACAAAGCTTACATACTGTGAACCCTAGAAAAGCAGCCGCTATCAAGGTAGAGGTGGAGAAACTGCTCAAAGCTGGTTTCATCTACCCCGTTCCCCTTACCGAATGGATGTCAAACCCTGTTCCTGTGGATAAGAAGCAGGGAACGATCCGTGTATGCACTGATTTTAGAGATTTGAACCGTGCATGTCCGAAAGGCAACTTCCCACGCCATTCATAAATCAAATCTTGGATGCTTGCACAGGAAGTGAGATTTTTTCCTTCATGGACGGATTTTCCGGATATAACCAGATTCAAATCAAACCTGAGGACCAACATAAGACAGCTTTCATTTATCCTTGAGGAACTTTGCATATCGGAAAATGCCCTTCGGCCTTAAAAACGCTGGAGCTACATTTCAGTGTGCCATGACCTACGCCTTTCACAATCTTAAAACGATTATGGAGGTTTTCTTGGATGACCTTGCTGGCCATTCTCGCAAGAGGATGGACCACCCCAAGCACCTCCACATGATTCTCGAACGATGTATACGATACAAGATTCGATTGAATCCTAACAAATGCATCTTTGTTGTAAGGACGGGTCGCCTTCTGGGCTTCATAGTTTCGAAAGAGGGTATTAGAGTCGATCCTCTCAAAGTTGAGGCAATACTTCGGTTGCCTCCTTCGCGCAACTTGTTACAACTTCAGAGCCTCCAAGGGAAAGCCACTTTTCTAAGTCGTTTCGTAGTCAATTATGCTAATCTTACCAAAGGTTTCGCGCGCTTATTGAAGAAAGACACACCCTTTATCTGGGATCAGCGAGCCCAGCAGTCTTTCGACGCCCTTAAGAAAGCTTTGGTATCGACCCCTATGCTTAGTCCACCAAACTTCGCACAAGATTTTATTCTTTACGTGGTCGCGTCTCAAGAGACGATTGGCATGGTCTTGGTTCGGGTTGATGATGCACTTGTCGAGCATGTCATCTATTACCTTAGTCAAAATCTAGTAGATGCTGAGCTAAGATATACTCATGTGGAAATGCTGGCACTTGCGACTGTTCATTTAGTCCAACGGTTACGACATTACATTTTGCTTAGAACAACCACAGTTGTCGCGCATATCAATCTGTTTCAGTTTGTGCTATCACGATGCCTTATCGGGGGAAGTATAATAAATGGATTGTTACCCTTCAGGGGTTCGATCTCGATTTTGCTTCGGCGAAGTCGGTGAAATCGTTGGTGTTTACTGACTTTATGTCGGACCTTCCGAGACTTGATGAGGAAGTCATCCATGAAGATTCCTTTGTGGATGAGCACTTATTTCTTATCTCGTCTAAGGACCCTTGGTATGGGGATGTCATTATATATCTCCAAACTTTGAAGTTTCCTCTGCATTATTCACGAGACGAGCGATGGCGTGTGAAACATCACGCTAAAGATTATACTATCGTCGGTGACACTTTGTATCGCCGAGGAAAGGATTCTATTCTCCGTCATTGCTTAACTCACGAAGAAGCGGAGCGGGTGCTTAATGATTGCCATGCAGGGGCGTGTGGAGGTCACTTATCTGGGCTTGCTACAGCCCAACGTATTATGTGAGATGGTTATTTTTTGCCTTCCATCTTTAAGGACTGTGTTAATGCTGTGAAGAGATGTCACCCTCGCCAGGTGTTTTCTCGGAACATATGCTCGCATCCAACACCCCTTCATTCGGTCGTCACCGTCGGTCCCTTCACCAAGTGGGGGGTGGATTTCATGGATTGAAAACCAGCTTCGGCTAGGGGGCATCACCATATCATAGTGGTCGTGGACTACTTTTCCAAATGGGCTGAGGCCATGCCTACCGTTAAAGCCGACAGTACTACAACAGCCCATTTTGTGTTCAATCAAATTATCACTCGATTCGGTATTCCGAAAGAGATTGTCACTAACCATGGCAGTCACTTTCAGAACAAGATGATGGAGGATTTGTCTCTCAAGCTTGGGTTTCGTCAAGAACACTCATCTTCTTATTATCCCCAAGCGAATGGTCAAGTTGAAGCAATGAATAAGTCTTTGAAGACCATTCTCCAACGTACCATCCAACAAAGCAAGAACAACTGGCACATCATGTTATATCCTGCTTTGTGGGCATATCGAACCGCAGTCAAGACTGCCACCGGGTTCTCACCGTTTAAGCTGGTTCACGGTGTGGAGTCACTTTTACCGATTGAATGCGAGATCCCTTCACTTAAACTAGCCATAGATCTCCTCCTTGATACGACGGGTATTGAGCAACGTTTAATCCACCTTGAGCAACTTGACGAGCAACGTCGAGATGCCACCATGGCTATAGATGCCAACAAACATCGTGTCAAGGTTCAGTATGATAGGTCTGTCTGTCCCCGGTAGTATGCTGAAGATGACTTGGTCCTCTTGTATAACCAAGCTAAAGAACCCCTGAGGGCAGGCAAGTTCAACCCCATGTGGCATGGCCCTTACATCGTGAGGCGTGTCCTGGAAAAAGGAGCCTATGAATTAGAAGACTATGAGGGGACTGTCTTGAAGGAGCCTAGAAATGGGTTCTATCTCAAGCGGTATTACGCTTGAACCTCTGGTTCAGGCTGATACTTTTGTATACTACAGTATAGTTACTTCTGTACATAGTTTAGATTTCTTTTGGTTTTCGGGTCTGCTGATTAGCTTTCGTTTGATTGACAGATGTCAGCAGAGTTTCGTACGTTCTTAGGGTTCGCGGATGGTGCTAGCCGTCATACGCAGTAGCTTGCTTCTACTACCTGGGTTATTTTCTCACCTGACCACCTAGTTGTGTCCTCAGGAGGTGCTTGCCTTGGTCCTACATCTAATAATGTGGCTAAGTATAGTGCCGTCATCTTCCCATTCATCTGAGTATACTTCGGGATGCCATTCCTATGGTATCCAGTCTTTAGAAGTCTGCCTGGATTCACAACTAGTTGTGTCTCAGATGAATGGGCAGTACCGTGTGCGAGACGCTACGCTACTACGGAAATTCCTAAGGGTAAGACTCTTGGAACGACATTTTGTTTCAATTACATACATACATGTTCCGAGAAGTGTTAATCATATATCTGAATATATCTGATGCATACGCTAACTATGTATTAGATTGGCATTTGTCACATTCACCATGAAGCACACAAATAAAAGAAGACATTCATACATTTGTACATACACACATATAGTAGAACCAAAGAACCAAAGTTTTTTATAAATATGTCCAAAAATGGTAGTGTCATACAAAACTAGAGCTCGTAGCCCTCAAAAATATACATATCGATACAAAAATGAGATCCTAGGATATCTACTACCTACGAGGAGGCCTAGCTGCTGCCCTGACATGATGTGTCTCATAGAAATAGCGAACTACATTGGCTACCCGCTGCAGTAGCCGCACCTAGTCACCTGGAACCCCCACTACTTGGCGCTGCATAGCCTCAAGTAGTCGTGCCACCTCTATCTATGGAATCTTGGCAACCATCCATGATAGGTTGCGACACAAGGTCTGTAGAGTGCGCTCTGCTGCAACACCACCTGCCTCACCACCCCTGCCCTGGCGACCATGTCTCGGGAAGCCATCGGGTTTCACTGGGCCCTTGTCTGTGAACAAACAGTCAACCATTAGCATATGATACTACCACCAAAAAGATTTTTGCATTTACATTTATAATAAAAAATCCATAAAAATTCAATACACAAAAACCTAAAAAGAGTACTCACCAATGTCTACGAACGCTGCGTCTGGTGGGAGTGGAATGTCCCGATCCTGGTGGAAGTCTATCCCTGCATAGGGATAGTCCTCTATGGCAATGACCTACCGGTCCCACCAGTGGAAGAACTTCTCAGTATATGGTGATGTCAGACGGCCACCACCCTGTCGTATCAATATCTCAGCCCACCGGGTCAAGGCTGGATCACGGAGACTATGAGGAGGGACATCCACCCTCGAACTAAGCCCCATAACTCTCTCAAAGAAGAAGCTGCACAAGATACTCCTTTACGCGAAGTTTTTGGCCTTCCCTTATTTGCATTCTGTCAGTTGGGTTTTCATAGACCCCAATAGTGTGGTACACCAATCAAATACTATAGGCTGCATGCATTGTGATGCATAGACCATCACTGGCCTGGATGCCTGGTGCAGAACTTTTGAACCCGTTATCCGCACTAAGGTAGCCATAATGATCTTCATGCTCAGATCTACTATGCCATTGATGGGCACCTGACTTCCCACCGCTCGTGTGCTTGCGGGACAATACTGCGCTATGTAATCAAGGACGGTGATCCCACCACCCACAGTACGAGACCGAAGATTGGCCACCTCACCTCGACGGGACAAACCGGTAATGAAGTAGATGTATTCCACTTCTAGTGTAAGGATTTGCCCATTGAGACTGAAGTTCTGTGCATCAACATCCCAATAATCTATCAAGCGGCGGAGTAGTAGGTTTTGGGCCCTCAAACCCCCTATACTCCAGAATTTGTACAAGCCACATGCTTGCAATGCTTGCTGTGCTTGCACATCGTTGCGCACGGCCTCATCAACTTGGTCATGCTCCCTCTCCCTCCACTCTAGAACCATCCTGGAGTGCGAAAAAACAAGGATTTTAGTCAATTTCTTTTGCAAAATCAACTTCATGGCCATACCCATGGGCTAATTTGTATACAGGGGCGGGTACCCGCGGTCAGCCTGTGCATCGACTGCGAGTATCGTGCCCTATCCGTGACCCGCATAATGATATCTCGCGGGTAGCGCCAAAGCCATTTAGCGCTTGGCCAAACTAAAAATCCCACCGCTGAAAACTAAAATGAATGCAATGAAATTAAAGGTATGGATGAGACTACCAACCTGCTCCAGACGGTTCGATGAACGGATGCTTGTAGCTCCCAGAATCGGCAACTGAACTTTCAGGTGAAAACTAACCACAAAGCTCCAAATGGGTGAATAGTAAAAATGAATTGTAAATTGTAAATTTTTATTACTATTTATAATTTTCAAGACCCACTTGTCTATAGTTTCTACCATTTGATGTCATTATAGACTAATATAATGTCATGGAGTAGAATTTTTAATCAGATTTCTTCGGCGAAAGTTGTTTTGGACCATTTCACACCTACGGCAGGTACGTTTCACACCTGGCATATAGGTTAGATGTCATTTCCACATGCATTATGCATTTAACCTTTTGACCACTTTCATAAACCCTAGGTGCGACACAACGTAATCTTCCACCTTGTGAGAATTAGCACTCTTTGGCCTAGAGGATCCATTTCACTAACTCAGAACCATTTTATATCCTTTAGACACTATTTTTCCCTATTTTTTCCCTTGTACGCTAGCTGCATCACTATAGCTAGCGTACCCGCGAGTTGCATCACTATAGCCCGCGGGTATCATGTAAAATGGTAAAAATCACTAGTTAATTACTTTTTACTCCCAAAAAGCGGTCATTGGGTGACCTTTGACTCTCCATCTGCCCAAGAAACGCCTCGATGTGTCCTTTCACTTACCTTTGAGAGGACTATATACTGAGCACATATGGCTTATGGATGGGAGGAGAAAGAAGAGCAAGAGAACTCTAATGGATTTTTGCCCAATCTTGAGTCTACACTCATTGATCCTTGTAGTTGTGAACCCTTTATGTTCACCTTCCAAACTTCTTTCATAGTTTGAGTTTGCCATTCATGGAGGATTGAAGTGGTGGAGGCACAAGTGGATTGATCCAGATCTTGGTTTAGATTGGTTACTGGCAAGAGGTCGTATCAGATTGTACTTCTTCTCGTTTATTAATAGAAATACTCATATTCTCATCCATTAATGTTGTAAATGTTGTTTATCTTACATTGGGTTGCATTTACTTGTTATATCATGGGCCATTGTTATTGATGATGTTAATGTCGTTTATATATTATATGTACTTGTTGTATATTGGCTGTCAAGACTAATTTGCAGATTCAAGTGCACGGATTGAAAAGATCCAACGGGGATCTACATCAAACGTTTGGATCGAGGTTGGTTACATTCTCCATTATCTTAGCATTGTCATTTATATAGCATAGTTCTGAGAATTGAGTTGATTTCTGGTAGTCGTCTGTCTGTTGTGGTCTACCCCAAGCCATAGTGAGTTTTCTCCAACACAGAAATGTGGTGGGATCACCATCCTTGATTACATAGCGCGGTATTGTCCCACAAACACACAATACGAGACCGAAGACTGGCTACCTCACCTCGACGGGACAAACCTGTAATGAAGTAGATGTCTTCCACTTCTAGTGTGAGGATTTTCCCATTGAGACTGAAGTTCTGTGCGTCAACATCCCAATAATCTATCAAGCGGCGGAGTAGTAGGTTTTCGGCCCTCAAACCCCCTATACTCCAGAATTTGTACAAGCCACATGCTTGCAATGCTTGCTGTGCTTGCACATCGTTGCGCACGGCCTCATCAACTTGGTCATGCTCCCTCTCCCTCCACTCTAGAACCATCCTGGAGTGCAAAAAAACAAGGATTTTAGTCAATTTCTTTTGCAAAATCAACTTCATGGCCATACCCATGGGATAATTTGTATACAGGGGCGGGTACCCGCGGTCAGCCTGTGCATCGACTGCGAGTATCGTGCCCTATCCGCGACCCGCATAATGATAGCTCGCGGGTAGCGCCAAAGCCATTTAGCGCTTGGCCAAACTAAAAATCCCACCGCTGAAAAACTAAAATGAATGCAATGAAATTAAAGGTATGGATGAGACTACCAACCTGCTCCAGACGGTTCGATGAACGGATGCTTGTAGCTCCCAGAATCGGCAACTGAACTTTCAGGTGAAAACTAACCACAAAGCTCCAAATGGGTGAATAGTAAAAATGAATTGTAAATTGTAAATTTTTATTACTATTTATAATTTTCAAGACCCACTTGTCTATAGTTTCTACCATTTGATGTCATTATAGACTAATATAATGTCATGGAGTAGAATTTTTAATCAGATTTCTTCGGCGAAAGTTGTTTTGGACCATTTCACACCTACGGCAGGTACGTTTCACACCTGGCATATAGGTTAGATGTCATTTCCACATGCATTATGCATTTGACCTTTTGACCACTTTCATAAACCCTAGGTGCGACCCCACTTCTTAATTGACACGAAACTTTCACACTGCTATAGAAGTGTCGTTATGTGGCAGTAGGGCTTTTTTGAACATGGGTACCCTAGTTAGAACCCCTTTGTGCATTCTGGTGCCCATGCCGTTGTTTGTCCTTAGGATTGGGAGTCCTTTGTAGTTACGCCATGACGTTGCAATAAAGACTCATACTCTACTTTTTCTTATGCTGGCCATATCCCTTAAGGACTCCCCTCAGTTATATCATGTTGTGATTGCATTACATCATCCTGCTTGCCACTTGAGCCTTGTGCCGGCTCCCGCTTACTCAGTTGTTAGCCTGGTGCCTGAGCACTTTCCCCTATTGAGCCCTGCAGAGCTTATATTGCCCTTCACAATTTGATGACCTTTTGACCCTGAGGGAACACCCCTTCGAGTGTCCACATCCTGCATGCACTTCCTTGCATTGAACATAGGTATGTTCCACTGCTTGGAACTAGTCTGCTCGCTATTTGACACTCGTTCCCTCACTTGTTGTACTATAATCACTTTTATTCTTTTTCAAGCTTTCCCCAAATATGAAAAAGAACAAAAAAATAAAATATTCCAAAAAGCCGGATGGGATTATCGTTACTACTTCTTGTTGGCAGTTGTTGTGTCGCCTTTGAACAGAGCATTCATTCCACTCCATACATTATGAGTCGGGACTATAGTTGGACCTTAGGAGTTGTACTTGTTTCTCAGTTTTCTCCACCGATTGGTTAAGCTTCCAGTCATTATGGAGCCCTTTGTAATGCCTCCTGCATTGCACAGTTTATGTCAAGTCTATGATGCTTGAGTCTATCCATCTACTCATGCTCTTGTTCAAAGGAAGTCCTGAACCCAGAGTTGGCCACTCCTCAAATCTCTTGACTATTGCATGTCGGCCATCCTTATTGAGTCAGTCTGTTTCACCTGAGTTCTTCCAAATCTTTTTGCGTAGCTGGTACCTCGTGCTAGTTGATGGGGGATGCCTTAATGCCCTCCTTCCAGCGAGTCTCGTTTTGTCAACTTCAACCCATTTATTCCGGAACTTGAGGCTTAGAGTTTGGTTGAGTACCTTGAGGCTTGTAGTCAATAGTGGCAGGTTCTCTCGCCATCGACAATTTTGGGAATACATCAATGTCCCCTGATTGATGGATTCATCCTAGTGTTCGACTTCAACTCATCTATTCACACTCCGATGATTGTGCTCTGTGCCTTGATGCCCATTTTCATTATTGGTGGGTTATTTCACGTCTGTTAACAATATACATCATTGACCGGTAATCAAACGATGTCACATTAGGTTCGACCTCAACTCCTTTATTCACTTGATGGGACTTGCACAGTCGAAGACTTATGTAGAAGACCCCAGGCGATAGTGGCATTCAGTATGCTAGTTATGACTATGACTTTACATCTGAGATATCAGCTCTCAGATATCAGCAGTTTGTACCTCCAGTTTGCACCAGTTGTTTCCTTTTCAGCAAGAGACCTATCTTACTGTAGAGGGATCATGGCTATGATCACTTATGACATATATTCACTATGTACTGCCTATTCATGGCCATTGTATCAGATTGTTGCACTACCGATATGTATTCAAGGATACCATTGTATTATGACAAGTGAGCTGCTCTTTCCACTTGTGTCTCCATCACTCCACTTCTGAGATTTATAATGTATTTTGGCCATCGTAGCATCAGTCTCTGACCTCACACATTAGGGGGCATCTGTTACAACGTAATCTTCCACCTTGTGAGAATTAGCACTCTTTGGCCTAGAGGATCCATTTCACTAACTCAGAACCATTTTATATCCTTCAGACACTATTTTTCCCTATTTTTTCCCTTGTACGCTAGCTGCATCACTATAGCTAGCGTACCCGCGAGTTGCATCACTATAGCCCGCGGGTATCATGTAAAATGGTAAAAATCACTAGTTAATTACTTTTTACTCCCAAAAAGCGGTCATTGGGTGACCTTTGACTCTCCATCTGCCCAAGAAACGCCTCGATGTGTCCTTTCACTTACCTTTGAGAGGACTATATACTGAGCACATATGGCTTATGGATGGGAGGAGAAAGAAGAGCAAGAGAACTCTAATGGATTTTTGCCCAATCTTGAGTCTACACTCATTGATCCTTGTAGTTGTGAACCCTTTATGTTCACCTTCCAAACTTCTTTCATAGTTTGAGTTTGCCATTCATGGAGGATTGAAGTGGTGGAGGCACAAGTGGATTGATCCAGATCTTGGTTCAGATTGGTTACTGGCAAGAGGTCGTATCAGATTGTACTTCTTCTCGTTTATTAATAGAAATACTCATATTCTCATCCATTAATGTTGTAAATGTTGTTTATCTTACATTGGGTTGCATTTACTTGTTATATCATGGGTCATTGTTATTGATGATGTTAATGTCGTTTATATATTATATGTACTTGTTGTATATTGGCTGTCAAGACTAATTTGCAGATTCAAGTGCACGGATTGAAAAGATCCAACGGGGATCTACATCAAACGTTTGGATCGAGGTTGGTTACATTCTCCATTATCTTAGCATTGTCATTTATATAGCATAGTTCTGAGAATTGAGTTGATTTCTGGTAGTCGTCTGTCTGTTGTGGTCTACCCCAAGCCATAGTGAGTTTTCTCCAACACAGAAATGTGGTGGGATCACCATCCTTGATTACATAGCGCGGTATTGTCCCGCAAACACACAATACGAGACCGAAGACTGGCCACCTCACCTCGACGGGACAAACCTGTAATGAAGTAGATGTCTTCCACTTCTAGTGTGAGGATTTGCCCATTGAGACTGAAGTTCTGTGCGTCAACATCCCAATAATCTATCAAGCGGCGGAGTAGTAGGTTTTGGGCCCTCAAACCCCCTATACTCCAGAATTTGTACAAGCCACATGCTTGCAATGCTTGCTGTGCTTGCACATCGTTGCGCACGGCCTCATCAACTTGGTCATGCTCCCTCTCCCTCCACTCTAGAACCATCCTGGAGTGCGAAAAAACAAGGATTTTAGTCAATTTCTTTTGCAAAATCAACTTCATGGCCATACCCATGGGCTAATTTGTATACAGGGGCGGGTACCCGCGGTCAGCCTGTGCATCGACTGCGAGTATCGTGCCCTATCCGCGACCCGCATAATGATAGCTCGCGGGTAGCGCCAAAGCCATTTAGCGCTTGGCCAAACTAAAAATCCCACCGCTGAAAACTAAAATGAATGCAATGAAATTAAAGGTATGGATGAGACTACCAACCTGCTCCAGACGGTTCGATGAACGGATGCTTGTAGCTCCCAGAATCGGCAACTGAACTTTCAGGTGAAAACTAACCACAAAGCTCCAAATGGGTGAATAGTAAAAATGAATTGTAAATTGTAAATTTTTATTACTATTTATAATTTTCAAGACCCACTTGTATATAGTTTCTACCATTTGATGTCATTATAGACTAATATAATGTCATGGAGTAGAATTTTTAATCAGATTTCTTCGGCGAAAGTTGTTTTGGACCATTTCACACCTACGGCAGGTACGTTTCACACCTGGCATATAGGTTAGATGTCATTTCCACATGCATTATGCATTTGACATTTTGACCACTTTCATAAACCCTAGGTGCGACCCCACTTCTTAATTGACACGAAACTTTCACACTGCTATAGAAGTGTCGTTATGTGGCAGTAGGGCTTTTTTGAACATGGGTACCCTAGTTAGAACCCCTTTGTGCATTCTGGTGCCCATGCCGTTGTTTGTCCTTAGGATTGGGAGTCCTTTGTAGTTACGCCATGACGTTGCAATAAAGACTCATACTCTACTTTTTCTTATGCTGGCCATATCCCTTAAGGACTCCCCTCAATTATATCATGTTGTGATTGCATTACATCATCCTGCTTGCCACTTGAGCCTTGTGCCGGCTCTCGCTTACTCAGTTGTTAGCCTGGTGCCTGAGCACTTTCCCCTATTGAGCCCTGCAGAGCTTATATTTGCCCTTCACAATTTGATGACCTTTTGACCCTGAGGGAACACCCCTTCGAGTGTCCACATCCTGCATGCACTTCCTTGCATTGAACATAGGTATGTTCCACTGCTTGGAACTAGTCTGCTCGTTATTTGACACTCGTTCCCTCACTTGCTGTACTATAATCACTTTTATTCTTTTTCAAGCTTTCCCCAAATATGAAAAAGACCAAAAAAATAAAATATTCCAAAAAGCCGGATGGGATTATCGTTACTACTTCTTGTTGGCAGTTGTTGTGTCGCCTTTGAACAGAGCATTCATTCCACTCCATACATTATGAGTCGGGACTATAGTTGGACCTTAGGAGTTGTACTTGTTTCTCAGTTTTCTCCACCGATTGGTTAAGCTTCCGGTCATTATGGAGCCCTTTGTAATGCCTCCTGCATTGCACAGTTTATGTCAAGTCTATGATGCTTGAGTCTATCCATCTACTCATGCTCTTGTTCAAAGGAAGTCCTGAACCCAGAGTTGGCCACTCCTCAAATCTCTTGACTATTGCATGTCGGCCATCCTTATTGAGTCTGTCTGTTTCACCTGAGTTCTTCCAAATCTTTTAGCGTAGCTGGTACCTCGTGCTAGTTGATGGGGGATGCCTTAATGCCGTCCTTCCAGCCAGTCTCGTTTTGTCAACTTCAACCCATTTATTCCGGAACTTGAGGCTTAGAGTTTGGTTGAGTACCTTGAGGCTTGTAGTCAATAGTGGCAGGTTCTCTCGCCATCGACAATTTTGGGAATACATCAATGTCCCCTGATTGATGGATTCATCCTAGTGTTCGACTTCAACTCATCTATTCACACTCCGATGATTGTGCTCTGTGCCTTGATGCCCATTTTCATTATTGGTGGGTTATTTCACGTCTGTTAACATATACATCATTGACCGGTAATCAGACGATGTCACATTAGGTTCGACCTCAACTCCTTTATTCACTTGATGGGACTTGCACAGTCGAAGACTTATGTAGAAGACCCCAGGCGATAGTGGCATTCAGTATGCTAGTTATGACTATGACTTTACATCTGAGATATCAGCTCTCAGATATCAGCAGTTTGTACCTCCAGTTTGCACCAGTTGTTTCCTTTTCAGCAAGAGACCTATCTTACTGTAGAGGGATCATGGCTATGATCACTTATGACATATATTCACTATGTACTGCCTATTCATGGCCATTGTATCAGATTGTTGCACTACCGATATGTATTCAAGGATACCATTGTATTATGACAAGTGAGCTGCTCTTTCCACTTGTGTCTCCATCACTCCACTTCTGAGATTTATAATGTATTTTGGCCATCGTAGCATCAGTCTCTGACCTCACACATTAGGGGGCATCTGTTACAACGTAATCTTCCACCTTCTGAGAATTAGCACTCTTTGGCCTAGAGGATCCATTTCACTAACTCAGAACCATTTTATATCCTTCAGACACTATTTTTCCCTATTTTTTCCCTTGTACGCTAGCTGCATCACTATAGCTAGCGTACCCGCGAGTTGAATCACTATAGCCCGCGGGTATCATGTAAAATGGTAAAAATCACTAGTTAATTACTTTTTACTCCCAAAAAGCGGTCATTGGGTGACCTTTGACTCTCCATCTGCCCAAGAAACGCCTCGATGTGTCCTTTCACTTACCTTTGAGAGGACTATATACTGAGCACATATGGCTTATGGATGGGAGGAGAAAGAAGAGCAAGAGAACTCTAATGGATTTTTGCCCAATCTTGAGTCTACACTCATTGATCCTTGTAGTTGTGAACCCTTTATGTTCACCTTCCAAACTTCTTTCATAGTTTGAGTTTGCCATTCATGGAGGATTGAAGTGGTGGAGGCACAAGTGGATTGATCCAGATCTTGGTTCAGATTGGTTACTGGCAAGAGGTCGTATCAGATTGTACTTCTTCTCGTTTATTAATAGAAATACTCATATTCTCATCCATTAATGTTGTAAATGTTGTTTATCTTACATTGGGTTGCATTTACTTGTTATATCATGGGCCATTGTTATTGATGATGTTAATGTCGTTTATATATTATATGTACTTGTTGTATATTGGTTGTCAAGACTAATTTGCAGATTCAAGTGCACGGATTGAAAAGATCCAACGGGGATCTACATCAAACGTTTGGATCGAGGTTGGTTACATTCTCCATTATCTTAGCATTGTCATTTATATAGCATAGTTCTGAGAATTGAGTTGATTTCTGGTAGTCGTCTGTCTGTTGTGGTCTACCCCAAGCCATAGTGAGTTTTCTCCAACACAGAAATGTGGTGGGATCACCATCCTTGATTACATAGCGCGGTATTGTCCCGCAAACACACAATACGAGACCGAAGACTGGCCACCTCACCTCGACGGGACAAACCTGTAATGAAGTAGATGTCTTCCACTTCTAGTGTAAGGATTTGCCCATTGAGACTGAAGTTCTGTGCGTCAACATCCCAATAATCTATCAAGCGGAGGAGTAGTAGGTTTTGGGCCCTCAAACCCCCTATACTCCAAAATTTGTACAAGCCACATGCTTGCAATGCTTGCTGTGCTTGCACATCGTTGCGCACGGCCTCATCAACTTGGTCATGCTCCCTCTCCCTCCACTCTAGAACCATCCTGGAGTGCGAAAAAACAAGGATTTTAGTCAATTTATTTTGCAAAATCAACTTCATGGCCATACCCATGGGCTAATTTGTATACAGGGGCGGGTACCCGCGGTCAGCCTGTGCATCGACTGCGAGTATCGTGCCCTATCCGTGACCCGCATAATGATAGCTCGCGGGTAGCGCCAAAGCCATTTAGCGCTTGGCCAAACTAAAAATCCCACCGCTGAAAACTAAAATGAATGCAATGAAATTAAAGGTATGGATGAGACTACCAACCTGCTCCAGACGGTTCGATGAACGGATGCTTGTAGCTCCCAGAATCGGCAACTGAACTTTCAGGTGAAAACTAACCACAAAGCTCCAAATGGGTGAATAGTAAAAATGAATTGTAAATTGTAAATTTTTATTACTATTTATAATTTTCAAGACCCACTTGTCTATAGTTTCTACCATTTGATGTCATTATAGACTAATATAATGTCATGGAGTAGAATTTTTAATCAGATTTCTCCGGCGAAAGTTGTTTTGGACCATTTCACACCTACGGCAGGTACGTTTCACACCTGGCATATAGGTTAGATGTCATTTCCACATGCATTATGCATTTGACCTTTTGACCACTTTCATAAACCCTAGGTTCGACCCCACTTCTTAATTGACACGAAACTTTCACACTGCTATAGAAGTGTCGTTATGTGGCAGTAGGGCTTTTTTGAACATGGGTACCCTAGTTAGAACCCCTTTGTGCATTCTGGTGCCCATGCCGTTGTTTGTCCTTAGGATTGGGAGTCCTTTGTAGTTACGCCATGACGTTGCAATAAAGAATCATACTCTACTTTTTCTTATGCTGGCCATATCCCTTAAGGACTCCCCTCAGTTATATCATGTTGTGATTGCATTACATCATCCTGCTTGCCACTTGAGCCTTGTGCCGGCTCCCGCTTACTCAGTTGTTAGCCTGGTGCCTGAGCACTTTCCCCTATTGAGCCCTGCAGAGCTTATATTTTCCCTTCACAATTTGATGACCTTTTGACGCTGAGGGAACACCCCTTCGAGTGTCCACATCCTGCATGCACTTCCTTGCATTGAACATAGGTATGTTCCACTGCTTGGAACTAGTCTGATCGTTATTTGACACTCGTTCCCTCACTTGTTGTACTATAATCACTTTTATTCTTTTTCAAGCTTTCCCCAAATATGAAAAAGACCAAAAAAATAAAATATTCCAAAAAGCCGGATGGGATTATCGTTACTACTTCTTGTTGGCAGTTGTTGTGTCGCCTTTGAACAGAGCATTCATTCCACTCCATACATTATGAGTCGGGACTACAGTTGGACCTTAGGAGTTGTACTTGTTTCTCAGTTTTCTCCACCGATTGGTTAAGCTTCCAGTCATTATGGAGCCCTTTGTAATGCCTCCTGCATTGCACAGTTTATGTCAAGTCTATGATGCTTGAGTCTATCCATCTACTCATGCTCTTGTTCAAAGGAAGTCCTGAACCCAGAGTTGGCCACTCCTCAAATCTCTTGACTATTGCATGTCGGCCATCCTTATTGAGTCAGTCTGTTTCACCTGAGTTCTTCCAAATCTTTTAGCGTAGCTGGTACCTCGTGCTAGTTGATGGGGGATGCCTTAATGCCCTCCTTCCAGCCAGTCTCGTTTTGTCAACTTCAACCCATTTATTCCGGAACTTGAGGCTTAGAGTTTGGTTGAGTACCTTGAGGCTTGTAGTCAATAGTGGAAGGTTCTCTCGCCATCGACAATTTTGGGAATACATCAATGTCCCCTGATTGATGGATTCATCCTAGTGTTCGACTTCAACTCATCTATTCACACTCCGATGATTGTGCTCTGTGCCTTGATGCCCATTTTCATTATTGGTGGGTTATTTCACGTCTGTTAACAATATACATCATTGACCGGTAATCAGACGATGTCACATTAGGTTCGACCTCAACTCCTTTATTCACTTGATGGGACTTGCACAGTCGAAGACTTATGTAGAAGACCCCAGGCGATAGTGGCATTCATTATGCTAGTTATGACTATGACTTTACATCTGAGATATCAGCTCTCAGATATCAGCAGTTTGTACCTCCAGTTTGCACCAGTTGTTTCCTTTTCAGCAAGAGACCTATCTTACTGTAGAGGGATCATGGCTATGATCACTTATGACATATATTCACTATGTACTGCCTATTCATGGCCATTGTATCAGATTGTTGCACTACCGATATGTATTCAAGGATACCATTGTATTATGACAAGTGAGCTGCTCTTTCCACTTGTGTCTCCATCACTCCACTTCTGAGATTTATAATGTATTTTGGCCATCGTAGCATCAGTCTCTGACCTCACACATTAGGGGGCATCTGTTACAACTTAATCTTCCACCTTGTGAGAATTAGCACTCTTTGGCCTAGAGGATCCATTTCACTAACTCATAACCATTTTATATCCTTCAGACACTATTTTTCCCTATTTTTTCCCTTGTACGCTAGCTGCATCACTATAGCTAGCGTACCCGCGAGTTGCATCACTATAGCCCGCGGGTATCATGTAAAATGGTAAAAATCACTAGTTAATTACTTTTTACTCCCAAAAAGCGGTCATTGGGTGACCTTTGACTCTCCATCTGCCCAAGAAACGCCTCGATGTGTCCTTTCACTTACCTTTGAGAGGACTATATACTGAGCACATATGGCTTATGGATGGGAGGAGAAAGAAGAGCAAGAGAACTCTAATGGATTTTTGCCCAATCTTGAGTCTACACTCATTGATCCTTGTAGTTGTGAACCCTTTATGTTCACCTTCCAAACTTCTTTCATAGTTTGAGTTTTCCATTCATGGAGGATTGAAGTGGTGGAGGCACAAGTGGATTGATCCAGATCTTGGTTCAAATTGGTTACTGGCGAGAGGTCGTATCAGATTGTACTTCTTCTCGTTTATTAATAAAAATACTCATATTCTCATCCATTAATGTTGTAAATGTTGTTTATCTTACATTGGGTTGCATTTACTTGTTATATCATGGGCCATTGTTATTGATGATGTTAATGTCGTTTATATATTATATGTACTTGTTGTATATTGGCTGTCAAGACTAATTTGCAGATTCAAGTGCACGGATTGAAGAGATCCAACGGGGATCTACATCAAACGTTTGGATCGAGGTTGGTTACATTCTCCATTATCTTAGCATTGTCATTTATATAGCATAGTTCTGAGAATTGAGTTGATTTCTGGTAGTCGTCTGTCTGGTGTGGTCTACCCCAAGCCATTGTGAGTTTTCTCCAACACAGAAATGTGGTGGGATCACCATCCTTGATTACATAGCGCGGTATTGTCCCGCAAACACACAATACGAGACCGAAGACTGGCCACCTCACCTCGACGGGACAAACCTGTAATGAAGTAGATGTCTTCCACTTCTAGTGTGAGGATTTGCCCATTGAGACTGAAGTTCTGTGCATCAACATCCCAATAATCTATCAAGCGGCGGAGTAGTAGGTTTTGGGCCCTCAAACCCCCTATACTCCAGAATTTGTACAAGCCACATGCTTGCAATGCTTGTTGTGCTTGCACATCGTTGCGCACGGCCTCATCAACTTGGTCATGCTCCCTCTCCCTCCACTCTAGAACCATCCTGGAGTGAGAAAAAACAAAGATTTTAGTCAATTTCTTTTGCAAAATCAACTTCACGGTTGTACCCGCGGGCTAATTTGTATACAGGGGTGGGTACCCGCGGTCAACTTGTGCATTGACTGCGAGTATTGTGCCCTACCCACGACCTGCATAATGATAGCCCGCGAGTAGCACCGAAGCCATTTAGGGCTTGGCCAAACTAAAAATACCACTGCTGAAAACTAAAATGAATGCAATGAAATTAAAGGTATGGATGAGACTACCAACCTGCTCCAGACGGTTCGATGAACGGATGCTTGTAGCTCCCAGAATCGACAACTGAACTTTCAGGTGAAAACTAACCACAAAGCTCCAAATGGGTGAATAGTAAAAATGAATTGTAAATTGTAAAATTTTATTACTATTTATAATTCTCAGGACCCACTTGTCTATAGTTTCTACCATTTGATGCCGTTATGGACTAATATAATGTCATGGAGTAGAAGTTTTAATCAAATTTCTTCGGCGAAATTCGTTTTGGACCATTTCACACCTACGACAGGTACGTTTCACACCTGGCATATAGGTTAGATGCCATTTCCACATGCATTATGCATTTGACCTTTTGACCACTTTCATAAACCCTAGGTGTGGCCCCACTTCTTAACTAACACGGAACTTTCACACTGCTATAGAAGTGTTGTTATGTGGCGGTAGGGATTTTCCGAACATGGGTACCCTAGTTAGAACCCCTTTGTGCATTATGGTGCCCATGCCGTTGTTTGTCCTTAGGATTGGGAGTCCTTTGTAGTTACGCCATGACGTTGTGATAAATACTCATACTCTACTTTGTCTTATGTTGTCCATCTCCCTTAAGGAATCCCCTCATTTATATCATGTTGTGATTGCATTGCATCATCCTGCTTGCCGCTTGAGCCTTGTGCCGGCTCCCGCTTACTCAGTTGTTAGCCTAGTTCCTGAGCACTTTTCCCTGTCGAGCCCTGCAGAGCTTATATTTTCCCTTCTCAATTTGATGACCTTTTGACCCTGAGGGAACACCCCCCCGAGTGTCCACATCCTGCATGCACTTCCTTGCATTGATCATAAGTGTGTTCCACTATTTGGAACTAGTCTGCTTGCTATTTGACACTCGTTCCCTCACTTGTTGTACTATAAGCAATTTTATTCTTTTTCAAGCTTTCACCAAATATGAAAAGACTAAAAGAATCAAATTTTCCAAAAAGCCGGACGGGATTATGGTTACTACTTCTAGTTGGAAGCTGTTGTGTCGCCTTTGAACAGAGCATTCATTCCACTCTATACATTATGAGTCGGGACTATAGTTGGACCTTAGGAGCTGTACTTGTTTCTCATTTTTCTCCACCGATTGGTTAAGCTTCCAGTCATTATGGAGCCCTTTGTAATGCTTCCTGCCTTGCACAGTTTATGTCAAGTCTATGCTGCCCGAGTCTATCCATCTGCTCATGCTCTTGTTCAAAGGAAGTCCTGAACCCAGAGTCGGCCACTCCTCAGATCTCTTGACTATTGTATGTCGGCCATCCTTATTGAGTCAGTCCGTTTCACCTGAGTTCTTCCAAATCTTTCAGCGTAGCTGGTACCTCGTGCTGGTTGATGGGGGATGCCTTAATGCCCTCCTTCCAGCGAGTCTCATTCCGTCAACTTCAACCCGTTTATTCCAGAACTTGAGGCTTAGAATTCGGTTGAGTACCTTGAGGCTTGCAGTCATTAGTGGCAGGTTCTCTCGCCATCGACAGTTTTGGGAATACATCAATGTCCCCTGATCGATGAATTCATACTAGTTTTTGACTTCAACTCATCTATTCACACTCCGATGATTGTGCTCTGTGCCTTGATGCCCATTTTCATTATTGGTGGGTTATCTCACGTCTGTTAATGGTATACATCATTGATCGGTAATCAGACGATGTCATATCAGGTTCAACCTCAACTCCTTTATTCACTTGATGGGACTTGCACCGTCGAAGACTTGTGTAGAAGACCACAGGTGATAGTGGCATTCAGTATGCTACCTATGACTTTGACTTTACCTCTGAGATATCACCTCTCAGATATCAGCAGTTTGTACCTCCAGTTTGCACCAGTTGTTTCCTTTTCAGTAGGAGACCATATCTTACTGTAGAGGGATCATGGCTATGATCACTTATGACATATATTCACTATGTACTTCCTATTCATGGCCATTGTATCAGATTGTTGTACAACGACATGTATTCAGGGATACTATTTTATTATGATGAGTGAGCTGCTCTTTCCACTTGTGTCTCCATCACTCCACTTCTGAGATTTATAATGTATTTCAGCCATCGTAGCATCAGTCTCTGACCTCACACATTAGGGGGCATCTGTTACAACGTAATATTCCACCTTGTGAGAATCAACACTCTTTGGCCTAGAGGATCCATTTCACTGACTCAAAACCATTTTATATCCTTCAGACACTATTTTTCCCTATTTTTTCCCTTGTACTCTAGCTGCATCACTATAGCCTGCGGATATCATGTAAAATGGTAAAAATCACTAGTTAATTACTTTTTACTCCCAAAAAGCGGTCATTGGGCGACCTTTGACTCTCCATCTACCCAAGAAACGCCTCGATGTGTCCTTTCACTTACCTTTGAGAGGACTATATATTGAGCACATATGGCTTATGGACGGGAGGAGAAAGAAGAGCAAGAGAACTCTAGTGGATTTTTGCCCAATCTTGAGTCTACACTCATTGATCCTTGTAGTTGTGAATTCTTTATGTTCACCTTCCAAACTCCTTTCATAGTTTGAGTTTGCCATTCATGGAGGATTGAAGTGGTGGAGGCACAAGTGGATTGATCCAGATCTTGGTTTAGATTGGTTGTCGGCAAGAGGTCGTATCACATTGTACTTCTTCTTGTTTATTAATAGAAATACTCATATTCTCGTCCATTAATGTTGTAAATGTTGTTTATCTTACATTGGGTTGCATTTACTTGTTATATCATGGGCGATTGCTATTGATGATGTTAATGTCATTTATATATTATATGTACTTGTTGTATATTGGCTGTCAAGACTAATTTGCAAATTCAAGTGCATATAATATATAAACGGCATTAACATCATCAATAGCAATGGCCCATGATATAACAAGTAAATGCAACCCAATGTAAGATAAACAACATTTACAACATTAATGGATGAGAATATGAGTATTTCTATTAATAAACAAGAAGAAGTACAATGTGATATGACCTCTTGCCGGCAACCAATCTGAACCAAGATCTGGATCAATCCACTTGTGCCTCCACCACTTCAATCCTCCATGAATGGCAAACTCAAACTATGAAAGGAGTTTGGAATGTGAACATAAAGGGTTCACAACTACAAGGATCAATGAGTGTGGACTTAAGATTGGGCAAAAATCCACTAGAGTTCTCTTGCTCTTCTTTCTCCTCCCGTCCATAAGCCATATGTGCTCAATATATAGTCCTCTCAAAGGTAAGTGAAAGGACACATCGAGGCATTTCTTGGGCAGATGGAGAGTCAAAGGTCACCCAATGACCACTTTTGGGGAGTAAAAATTAATTAACTAGTGATTTTTACCATTTTACATGATACCCGCGGGCTATAGTGATACAACTCGCGGCTATGCTGGCTATAGTGATGCAGCTAGCGTAGAAGGGAAAAAATAGGGAAAAATAGTGTCTGAAGGATATAAAATGGTTCTGAGTCAGTGAAATGGATCCTCTAGGCCAAAGAGTGTTGATTCTCATAAGGTGGAAGATTACGTTGTAACAAAAACAGTACCGTGATAAGCAACATGGTACATGATTGGCACCCAACTAAGCTTATATACATTCGCATTTGCCTTCCCAAATATCCTGCTCAACATCATTGCTATAATTCTAAAAGGGGTCTTTAGATTATGCAAACCATGCTCCCTGCTAGCTCTCTGCCTTAGCTGTTTGCACGGTATAAGCATCTTCTTGGCATACTCTGAATAATCTATGTTAACACATTTTATCCAATCATCTTTCATAAGGATTTTTGGAGCAGGTAACTTGTAGGCTGTGCTTATGTGAGCGGCTTGAAATGAAGCGAACTCTTTCCCATTTTCTCTCGCTACGATCCTAGATTTGACATCTATATGAGGTAATATCCATCCTATCACCTCCGAACAGGGGAATAACTCAAGGCAGGTCGCAGCCTTATGAAGACTTGAATTCTTTATGTTTTGATAAACCATCATTTCTTCAATGGAAGCATCGGGCACATTCTGGTCTCGGATAAGATGATATAGTTCACCCCATTTGTACTCAGGGACTATTCTGGTTATCGCTTTAGTGTCTTCAAATAAGGTCTCCATCATGCTTTATGGTACAATTTCAATGTATGAGTCAGATTCTATAACTTTAGCTTTGTGTTTAGAAGCCCTCTTGTACATTTCTGAATCTTGTGATCAAAACAGTGTTAGTGTATAAATATCATGTTAACTTTAACAAACATAATATTGTCATTCTTTTCCAGTAGTTCGTTAATAGCAAATAGATGCAAGCATACTAGCAATAAATATATAACATCTTTCTAATACAGCACACTCATGCAACAAATTGTAAATTTAAAAGCTTATCCAGTATGCATTTATTTGCAAGAAAAACATATGAGCTAGGTTTATACTTCCATTGAACTAACAACCATATCAAACTCAGGGTTCGAGCCAAACAACACTTCTCTTGATGAGTTTTTGGGCCAAGCGCCAAAGTTAAATCATTATAGGGTTCATAATAGAGAGTTTTGGTTCGACATCTTGTTGAGGGAGATTCCTTTGCCGGGGGTTTATGATGTATTTTCCCCATAACGATACAAACTTAACCAAAAAAAAAATGTGAGCAAGACGAATGAAAAAGACATGGCTTAGCCTGCATTCGGAAGAGTTGAAACCTAATACGTAAGGGCTGTGAAAACCAAATCCGTTGCTCAAATACGTAGTTCACTGGTTGAAAACAGTCCAAGGCCCAATATATTTCCAAAATATACATGTATTTGAAGGTGAGGCACCTAGGGTTCATACTGTGTGAGATGAGAAACCTATACAGAATTTAGGTTCACGCCCTCCTTATTTACTCAGAAGTATTAACATGCTCCAGGGATCGAAAGCACAAAAAATAGGGTGCGAAAGGATGCTTAAATGCATTTCTCTATCAACTTTTAAAATGCCATTCCTACACAAACAGGTGTGACAAAATCATTGGATACAAGAAAAACCTATCTGGCAGTGTACTAATGAGTTGGCGGTCCGCAATAGGAAGACTCCAAGTATCTTCAATCTTCTCCTAGCAAAGATTCGTTATACTCTTGACAAAATGGCATTTGCAGATGTGTAATATGTGAACAAATAAAAAAAATGTTCTTCCTTTTAAATCAACGGGGGTAACCCTAGTATTAAATGCACATTTATATTTTGACGGCATATTAAAGCAGACTTCAAAATTTATGTTAGAGTTCAACCTCTCTCGGCGCCCAAAATTTTATTTCAATTAGTTTTGGATCAGAAATCCTTTTAGCGCCAGGTCTACTTCAGGTGAAAACAGACTTTAACTTTGAGCCCATTTCAGGTAAAAATAGAATTTAATGCCGGTCCCAATATCAAAGCAAATTGAAATTTGGCACCAGGCCTATTTCAGATGAAAATTAAGTTTGGTGCCGGGTTATTTCGGGTCAAAACAGATTTTGACACCCATCAATTTTACCCTGGTCAGTTTCGGCGGAAAATAAACTTTAGCGTCGATCGTCAATTCCGGAGCAAAAAAAATTTGTTGTCAGTGCGTTTCGGACGTAGGTCCGTTTTATATCGGGTTACTTTGGACATATCGCCAAAAAACAAAAAATGTAGCGATCTATTTGACTGAATATCAGCGCAAAAACAAATCGTGCACCGACCATTTCGGCGAAAATCTTGTTTTGTTTCGGCGCAAAGTCAAATTCTGCTCTGATCACAAAAAAACTTGTTTTCTTTCGACGAAGAATCAATATTTGTTCCGACTGTTTTGGGGGGGGGGGAATCAAAATTGTTCTGAAATAGGAAAACTTGAAAAATTATTCTAAGTTCAAGATTTTTCTAAGAACAAAAAGTGTTTGAAATCAAAAGGAAGATAAAGCCCAAGAATGCCTTCATAAATCAAAAATTAAAGAAGGGGCCCTATAAATTTATGCAAATTTTGGGGATAAAGTTGCGGCTGCAACAATTGGCGACTGGTTGGTGAACACATATCTCTGAACAAAGAACAAAAACTCTCATTTAGGTCAAAAAATGCTTCTACTTATCATTTGTTTCTAATTGTAATAATCATGCCTTTAACATTAATGTTAATGATTTAAAAGTTTTTATTTCAGTTACGAATAAGAGCTTCTTGGATCATAATGGTCATTTATTTCAGGGAAAGAGCAGCCTAGATTAGATTTCCCAATCACTCTCTTGAGGCCATAATATGGGGTTCCTTTACTTGCCATGTCTTTTGGCCGCCACTAAGTATGACACTACAGGATTGTAACAATATCAAGCAGATGTATTCTTGTGTTCCTCATTCCTATACTATTAACATTTATTTTGATGCTTTTAACATACTTTGACGTCCGAGTCCTTCAATAGATGGTTCTCCTTAGTCTTCAAATATTTGTCGTGGGTTCTTCCATCCATAATGTCCTTTTGTGTGAGTAATTAATATTTTATTTGACTTGTCATACTCACGGACGGAGAAGAACCTTTTGGAATATCATCAAGCGAATCTTCTTGATCGGCTTTGTCATGTATTTAACTTCCCAATATCCATTTTTTTATGGATATTGAATCTTTCAGAGAACTTTTGACTCAATTTGTGTGCCTTTTGGCTTGAATTTCTTGTGGCATGGGATCATTTTAATTTCCACACATCTGCAAGACTTGCTTCCTTTCCATGGGTCAACTGTAGTAGGCTACCTAAGAAGGTTATTTAAATGTTAGTGAGTGGAGCCACAGTATAATAATTTATAACTCTTAATTCCTGGCTATTCACACATGGTTTAATATGTTTTGATACATAATGAACCAAGAAACATATTTCCCTTTGAAATATAGTAACAATTAAAATCATTAGTTTTTGTAACTTTTACAATGAGAAACCCCTTTTGTTTTGAAGCAAAATTTTAATCATTTCCAAAATTTTGAATTCTTTTATAAGAGTAATTCTATGTCAGATCTTTGTTTCATGCTTATCACTCTGAAAGTTGAGCAGGGATTTATTTGAAACAAAATCAAATAAAATAATAAAAAACTCAAATGCAAACTTATGCTAAAAACATACCAGTCTACAAAAGTAAATAACAGAAAAAGAAAATAAATGAAAAGAGAAAAGAAGACAAATAATTATTTATGTACAAAAGTTTTCCAACTCCTAAGAAAAATATTGTTTGAGTGCTAGGCCATTGACCGGAATATTTTCTCTGTCCCCTTGTAAATCTTGTAACCTATATGTTCCTGGTCCAGGCTTCTGAATAACTTGATAAGGGCCAAGTCATAAATGTTGAAACTTGGTATGCTTGCCCTTTTCTTCATGAGGGTGATCCCACTTTAGAACTAGATCTCCTACCTTAAAATTCTTCTTTCCAGAATTCCGATTATCAAACCATTTTTTTATAACATCTTGGTGACGGTTAAACTTATCCCTGGTCTTTTTCCTTTCTTCTTCAAGTTTCAACAGATTATTAATTCATGACTGCATAATTTTCAACAACAAACTCACTCATCTTTAAAGAAGAAAAATAAGAAACATTATCAAAAACTAAAGAAATTGGAACCCCAAACCTGGTTATGATGTTCTCTTGTAGAAATTTGATAACCCCGTTTTCATTGACTTTGCGTAAAGGAATGGATTTAGTCCATCGAGTAAAATAATCCGTGGCAGTAAGAATGTAACGATGGTGTAACGAAGAGTTGGGGTTGACTTCTCCGATGATGTATAAGCCCCATTGCTCAAATGGTTCAGAAATAATAACCGATTGTAATGGTGATGTTGGTTTTGATAGTTTACCGCCACTTTTTTGACATATATCGCATTTTCGTGCATAAGCGTGTGCATATTTGAAAATAGCGGGCCAGTAATATCCATCTCTCAATATTTTATGCACAGTTGTATCTCCATAATAATGACCCTCGGCAGGACCATCATGCAATTCTTTAACCACCCTTTCTGCATCATCCTTTTCTATACATCTGAGAAATACTCTGTCATAGTTTCTTCTAAAAAGCACTCCATTGATTATTTGATATGAAGCTGATTTTAATTGCAGAGCCCTTCTTTGTGTATAATTCCAATGTTCTGGCATATACCCATGCTAAAGATAATGTATTAAATCCCTATACCATGAATGTGGAGTGGTAAAAATAGAATATGCTTCAAACAAATTCCTTTCAGATTCATTCTCCCAACCAGAATCTTCTTCATTTGAATGTTCAGTAAGTAACTTGCACAATCCTTGACCTTTGACTATGTTGGCAGGCCTAAATTCCAAGTCATATTCTTGTAACGCAATCACCCAATCTCCATGTCTTTCTCCCAATTCCTTTTGTACAAATAAACATCTGACAGTCGGATGAGGTACTACAACCTTGGTTCTATTTTTAAGAATATAGGGTCTGAACTATTTTACTGCTTTAAATATTGCATACGCTTGTTTGTCTACATCTGGGTAATTGAGTTCAGCTCCCTGTGATCCAGTGCTCATAAAAGATATTGGATATTCATCCCCTTGCTCCCCCTTTTGTGTGAGCACTGCTGCAAGAGAATGATCTAAATCAAAAGTATATACAATGAAATCCTTTTCAAAATCGGGACTGCTTAATGAAGGTGCATGAGCAATAGCATTTTTTATATCTTTGAATGCATCCTTTTCAATTTCAGTCCATTTAAACTGTACACTTTGCTTCACCATTTGTTGCAAAGGTTTTACAATTTGTGCGAAATATGGTACAATCCTTTGAACGAAATTTATTCTACCCATGAATGACTTCCTTGCCTTCTTATTATGGGGCATGGGAATATGGAGTATAGCTTGAATCCTTTCTAGATCTATTGAGATTCCCTTTCTAGAGATGATGTGTCCTAATAGCTTCCCTTCTAAAACAACGAATATACTTTTCTTGGGATTCAAAGATATGCCATATTTCCTACAACAATCAAAAATATGTTTTAAGTGAAAAGCATGATATTCTCTTTTCTCGAAAAAAACCATAACATCATCCAAATAAACAACAACGATGTGGACGATCAATCCTCGGAATGCGATATCCATGGCCCTTTGAAATGTGGCTCCAGCATTCATAAGACCAAAAGGCATTCTTCTATAAGCAAATGTTCCCCATTTTGTACGAAAAGTAGTTTTGAGTCGATCCTTTTCGGCCACTAATACTTGATTATATCCTGAAAATCCATCTAACAAGGAGAACATTTATGAACCTCATACCAGTTGTAAGATTTGTTCCATAGGCGGGACCGGATAATTGTCTGTGTTTGATGCTCTATTTAAATTTTGAAAATCCACACACAATCTTATCTCTCCTGAAGTGTTTTGTATGGGTACCAAATTTTCCACCCATTCAGAATGCCGAACTTTAAATATAGTTTTGGCATCTAGCAACTTCTTTAATTCCTTCTGTATTAATGGTTCTAACGTAGGATGCATTTTATGGAGTTGTTGCTGAAATGGTTTTACACCTTGTTTTATAGGTATCACATGTTGTATGATACTTGTATCGCATGTCTTCAAATCATCATACATCCATGCAAAAACATCCTTGTATTGTTGAAAGAGTTTAACAAATTTGTGTCTTTCTCCAGGTGAGCAACACTGTCCCAAATTAACATATTTTGGTTCTTGCTCTGTACCCAAGTTCACCAGTTCATACTGCATTGAGGAGTTGTTTGTTTTGACATTAGCTGGCTTCCTCAATTTATGTTGTAGATCGAATAACTTTTCGAGAGTTCGTACTCTCTTTAGCATAAAATTTACATTTCTCATATCCTTATCTTCTAACTCTGATAGGTGTTTATCTTCATTAATAACCGATTCTTTAAATGTATTTTCATCTGTCAATAAATCGATAATTTGCTCATCATTGTCAAAAACTCTCCAATTAGTAATATTATTGGGGACAGATGGCCTGAAAAGTAATTCAATGGAACATTTATTATTCATTGGTACTAAACATGAAGCGGAATTAAGTAGCTAATAAATCAACAACAGCATTTTGTAATCTAGGAATAGAATTTATATTAAAAACATCCAAAGTAGAGATCAAATTCCATACATCATATTCATATCCTTTCAAGTGCGAAGATAAACAATGGATGGTATTTCTTACCTGTCTGACAACTATCTCTGAATCACCAAAAACTCTCAAATTCTTTACATTTAAGCCAATAGCCTTATTTAGGCCCTGAATCAAAGCTTCATATTCAGCAATATTATTTGTGCATTCTAATTCTAATCTACAAGAGAGAAAATGTATTTTTACTTGGGGATCTACAAGAACACAAACGGCTCTTGCTCCCTCTTGTGTCTTAGAGCCATCAAAATGTAAATTCCAAAATTTATCTTCTATCTTAACTATGTTATTATTGTCTTCTATGTTAGTAACTAACTCTACTATATTACAATCAATATCATCAGCCCGTGCAAATTGAAGGAGATCGGATTGTATGTCTGAATCATGACAAGTGTTTTCTTCTTGATAATTTATGGGTTCAATTTCCAAAAAATAATTTCCCAAAAAAAAAGATGAAAAATTTACTGGTTCATTCTTTCCTTCTAACTCGGTCACATTATATTTCATATGTGGTTATCTTAATACTTTGATTTGATTTTGTTTGTTTTGATATGGCAACCACAAATGGGACCAATTTGTTGCAAAATAACCATTCAACTTGCTTGACCAATCCCTACTCAATATTAATCCATAAGCTTCCGGTATGTCTACTACCATAATATCAATGAATTGACACACTCTTGGGTCTGCAACCAATCTAATCAAAACATTCTTCATTTCTCCAATAACTTTAACATCTGATCTATCAAGTTGGATAATATGAGAAGGGGATGCCATTGGTTTCCCATTAATCCTTTTACAAATAAACAATGGCATGATGTTAGATGAAGCTCCAGAATCTACCAAGCAGTTATGTACATTATAATTAAAATTTTCGAAAGTCAACAGAAAAGGTAGAGTTTGAGATTTTGATTTTCCACCGATACTCGCTTCATTAATGTCAGCATCTGATTCAATCATTCATGATTATTTATCTTTATCTACCATACTGCTTAATTTTGTATTTAAATCAAAATCTTCCAATAGCGCCTTTCTTTCTTGTGGCAAATTACACATTTCAAACAGAGATATATTGGCTTTTGTCTTCTTTATATCTTCCACAGTATCATACCCTATACTATGATTTCCCCCAGTACTTCCAACTAGATTAGCTTTGTTGGATGAAGGAATTACTTGTTTATTGATTAATGAATATGTTTCTTTTGTAACTCCCGAAAGACTAATGGGTCTTTTTTCAGTCACTTTTGGTTGTGATTAATTTGCACTGTTATTTTTATTTGTAATTTTTATGATCTCCTTACCCGGTCTCACTTTTGGTAGTAACATACTTTGTTCTTCCACCGATCCCTTACTTCTAGTAGCATAACCCACATAGGATACTTGAATTTATTCTACTTCTTCTTCGTCATCAAAATCCAAATTTGGAGCCCGATCCCATAATACTAATGTGGTTTCTTCACTATGATCTTCTGTCTCATTCGATTGGTATTTATCGTGATCTTCTTGGTCTAAGTTTATCCAATAATTGATTCATCACTAGAGTCATTGAATTTATTCATTGTGGGCAAGTTTTTTTAGAATGATGATCTTGGTGGAATGTACAAAAATTAGCCATGCCAACCTCATTTAAATTAAAAACAGTAGAATCATTCGATGGAGGTTTTGTGTTTTCTTCTTTTTTCTTGTAAAAAGGCTTAAAAGGTTTTATCATCGAAGAATTGACGCCCTTTTCCTTTTCCAAATCCACTATTTTATTTGATATCTTTTGAACCAATTTGACTACACTTTCCAACTCATTTGAAGATTCTTCATTAGGTCTGGTTAACAACAAAGGTTTCTTATTTACCATAGGCTTTGCCTCGGTGTCTAGAGCGTGCTTCATAATACTATTGATGTATGTTTCTACTTTCCCAGCTTCTTCAAAATTTTCTGTTAAAGTAACTTTACACGATCTCTTAACAAACATGGCTATGGATGGATGGAGCGTTGTGGTATAATATTCAACCAGTGACTCTTCAGCGGGTTTTGCAACAGCGCTGAAACTATTCAAGACTGTAGTAAATATTTGATTAAAATATTGTACCTTTTCCTTTTTATCCATTCTTAGAGACAGTAATTCTTTCATGAACGAAGCTAAAGTTCTTTGGTCCCCGAACTTGCTTAAAAAACCTTTTCAAAACTGTCCCAATCTGTTATAGAACCAATCTGTAAGCTAAAAAAACAAGATGATGCTTTAGGTTCAAACGTGTATGGGAATAGTCTGCACACAACATCTTCATGTTCTACATTAAACAAATTTAAAGCCAAGTAAAAAATATTTAAGTGATCATCAACAGAGAATCCTTTTGCCGAGATCAAACTTAGGCAATACTCGTTCTGGATTTTTGGGTAAATCATGCAAAGGAACGGGTAAGTTCAGTGATCCTCTATCCCTCCATGCAGGTGGTGGGTTAGCATTATGAGCCATGTTAGCAATACGTCGAGGATATTGTGGTAAATGTGGAGGTGTAAGTGTTTGTATGTGTGGAGAAGTGATTGACTCAGGAGAATTAGGCCTTAACTAATTTATGGGATATGGTATGTCTGTAACGGTAAATCTATTAATTCTTATGATGATTCTACAAGCACAGAGTCTTTATTTTGCACAATTTTTTGCTTAGGAGCTTGTCTTCTAGGTAACAAGGTTACTACCAATAATCCTCCATTTTTTCTTACGTAAGATCAAGTATGTCTCCTAAAATTATCTACTTCTTGATGAGGGATGGCATATAAACGCTCAATATGTTCAGTTTCAGAATCAATGTGTTCTTTATAATCAACCTTAGAAATTAATTCTTCTAGTTAGCATGTTTAAAATGTAGTTCCAGAGAAATTTCGTCTACCAGCCATACATCGGCGGCCCTCCTTCTATCGTCAAAGATTGTTGATGGCTGGAAAATCCTTGCATCAACAGTAGGGATTCTCCCCAATGAACAATCCCAATCAAACCATTCATTGTTTGGAATATGCAATCTGTTGGGTTAATGGTTCGACTATCGTAGATGTATTTCAGTTAAACTTTATCGGTTGCGGCCCGGCCCACCATTTATATTTTATATTTAAGTATGCGTATGTAGTTTACCTAATCTTAATAATGCATGACCTATAATTGGTAGGTAGAAGCCTCACAAGTGATGTGCAGGTTCTTACCTCTCGTCTTATCACTTCTACCTTATAAATCAACTAACATTATCCTAAATTAACTAATTTATCCTTGCAAGGAGAGAGTTTTACAAAAGAAGAGTAATATCTTAGAATGCTTGTACAAATTCAACATATAGCTATTGAGATAAAGCACTTACAATCACAGTACAAATGATACACAAAGATAGCTTTGATAGAAATAGATTCCATTTATTACTCTGTATTACACAGACATTTGTATTTTGTAAATAAAAATAGTAAAATCATTCATACCATTAGAATAATCTAACAAAGTAAGAAGGATCTCACCGTACAAAAAATGAACAAAGTACGAAATAATTATGAGCCTTGATTCACGATATTCCATGCAAACTCCATGTAAGATTTTACCCAACAAAATAGATCTTTCCCATTAGCAAAAAAATAATTTTCATACAAAATGTTACTAGCTTCTATTATCCCAGAAAAAAGACCCCCCTCCTTTCTCTTCTCTACTATTTATCTTTACAAGAAAATTGTCTTTACATGACTAATCGTTTCACCTCCCCTTTAACTCTTGGGTTGCTGAATTTTATCCTTTTGTGCTTGCTCAGCCAAAAATAGATAATTAAATACAAATTACATTTTTTGCTAGAGGATTTTCTAAACTTGAAATATAACTATCCCAAAGATCAGTTTCATAAAATATTACATTACATTGTTGAGGCTCCAACAATTTCAAAGCAACCTCATGAGTGGACAACTCTTTCTCTATGTTTATTAACCCTTTAGCCATTGCCTTGTGGCTTTCTTCCAGAAAATGTGCATTTAGAGTTGCTTGTCCTACATGCTGTTGAAGATCTTCTACAGGAAGAACATCCAGTCCCTTGATGTATTCCAAATCCTCACTTAAATTGTTTCTCAACTCTGCTAAACGTTGATCTTTAGATGGTAATTCGTATATATCTTTAGAAATTGGAATGTGGCAATTTCCACGCGCTTAGCAAAAAATTTGATAAATTCCTTCACATTTTGTAATGGTACTCTGTATTTCATTTTGTACCTTTCTGACATCCTTTCGACAACTTTCTAGAAGAGCATATCCAGCTTTAATTCAGCAGATGTCTTCTTAGTCAAGTGATCGGGAAACTCCTGATTTTTTCCTTTCCAACCAATCAACTTCTTCACTTTGTTAAATGTGTCTATCAACTTATGCTTTACAATCACATCACCTACAGAAATTTATTTCATTATGTCTATCATTACTCTTAATTTATAAACTTCTTTTGTCACTAAATCTTGCGAGCGACAAATCTGTTCTTGCACTTTACGAGCATGCTCATAAAAAGGTGTCATGTCTTGTTTATGATCCTGAGCAATTTTGATATGCTCCATCAAAGATTCCTTTTCGCTCATCCATTCAACCTGAGATTGTAAAGATCCCTTTTCAATCATTAGGGATTCTACCTGCTAATTTAATTGAGTTTCTTTTTCCTCTAACTCATTGATTCGTGAATGAAAACCAGCTGGTTCTCCTTCCATAATTACTATTTGCACATTCAGAGAATATCTTTCATCCTCAAGCGCTTGATAATCCAACAGTATTTTTTCCTTTTCGGACTCTATAGCCTCTCGCTTTCTCTTCATTTCAATCCCTTCGCTCTGAGCTTTTACCAAATTATCTTTTAATTTCAGCATTTTTATTTTACTGCGTTCTAACTCATTCAACAACTTGTCCACATTATCTGCATTGGCTTGGGCAGTCGAGATATTCACTGAAGCAGTGAATTTAGGGTCTTTGTTGGTGACTTCTACTAAGGTATTCTCTTGTATAGTTGCAATATCAGGTTGTGTACCCATCTTTAACGTCTTTTTGTTCTTCTTAGAATCGTCTTTCTTTAGGATAAAAAACGATTGTGTCTAGCTTTGCCACATAATGTTGTTTCGAGGGGGTGAATGGTGTGAGCCCAATCTCAGCAAATGGGAGATGACCCCTTGTGAGTGGTACCTCCAAATCAGTAGGTGGATCTATGTCCATATCATATAAATTCTGATTTTCTTCTTGGATCTTCTTGTCTTCCACAACTTTCTTGGTCCTTTCTTCTTCTTCTCTTTGTTTCTCTAACTCAATTGCTTTCTCTACTGCCTCTTGTTCTTCCTTTCTTTGCTTTTCTTGCTCGGCAGCTTTCTCTGCTGCCTTTTCTTACTCTTCTTCCTCTTTTTGCTTTCTCTCTTCCTTTTGTTTCCTCCTTGCTTCTTCAACTACCAAATCCACTTCCCTTGCTTTCTGTTGCTCTGCTTCTTTTGTCGTTTCTTTCGTCTAACCTGAACTCGTTCCTTCTTTCATGCCAAACCTTTTGTTCAAGTCTGCCATGTTGATTTATCTTCTATATACTTCCTCATCTTTTAGGAAGTGGTATGTATACTCAAAATTTATCTTGCAAGAAGCGCAATGTTTAGCTGCCTTCTGCAACTTGTCATTTCTAATAAAAATCTTTTCCCGGAAATGATATGCCTCTAGGTCTTTCACAAAAATCTATGCTCCTTTTACCTTAGTAAACTTGTACGCTCCAATGGTAAAAGGAAGCGGAGGATAAGAAGCTTTCTTGTTTTCATTTAACAAATGTCTGACCCTGTTTATGAAGACTTTCCTTACAGCTTCCTTGTTTACTATGTAATCTGTGACATATCTTAGCATTAGAGAAGGACTTTCAGTACCCCCGCACATTTGAATGTAGGTTCCTTCTGGGGTGAAGTAGTAATCTCCATATTCGCTAATTACTGCCAATGCATTGTCCGACAGGAAATTTGGTTCTTCATTAAAAATCAACTTATACAAAGGAATTATGAACTCCTCGCATAAGAGTTTGTAAAAGCTTGCATGCTTGTGAGCCCACATAATTTGATAGGCGACGTAGAGTGGAGTCTCATCCGGGACCCAATAACATCCCAACTTATGGAATGGGTTTCTTATCAAAATGAAATCAATTAGATAGGAAGACATGAAAAATTATGCTTTCTTCCGCGTCATGCCTCCTTGGGCTGCAGACACTGTTGCAACCATACTTTTTGAAATAATGTCCGCCCAATTGAAAACAGTACCATGAGAAGCAACATGGTACATGATTGGCACCCAACTAAGCTTATATACATTCGCATTTTCTCTCCAAAATATCCTTCTCAGCGTCATTGTTATAATTCTAAAAGGGGTCTTTAGATTCTGCAAATCATGCTCCCCGCTAGCTCTTTGCCTTAGCTGTTTGCTCGGTATAAGCATCTTCTTGGCATACTCTGAATGATCTATGTTAACACCTTTTATCCAATCATCTATCATAAGGATTTTTGGAGCAAGTAACTTGTAGGTTGTGCTTATGTGAGCGGGTTTAAATGAAGCAAACCCTTTCCCATTTTCTCCCCCCACGATCCTAGATTTGACATCTATATGAGGTAATATCCATCCTATCACCTCTGAACAAGGGAATAACTCAGGACGAGTCACAACCTTATGAAGACTTGACTTCTTTATGTTTTGATAAACCATCATTTCTTCAATGTAAGCATCAGGCACATTCTAGTCTCGAATAAGGTGATATAGCTCACCCCGATTTTACCCTGGCACCAATTTGTTTTTGCACTGACCGTTTCAGCGAAAATCCTATTTTGTTCCGACTGTTTCGGCACAAAGTCAAATTCTGCTTCGATGGCAGAAAAACTTATTTTCTTTCGACTATTTCGGTGAAGAATCAATATTTGTTCCAACTGTTTCGAGGGGGGGGGATCAAAATTGTTATGAATTAGGAAAACTTGAAAAACTATTCTAAGTTCAAGATTTTTCTAAGAACGAAAAGTGTTTGAAATCAAAAGGAAGATAAATCCCAAGAATGACTTCGCAAATCAAAAATTAAAGGAGGGGCCCTATAATTTTATGCAAATTTTGGCGATAAAGTTGCGGCTGCAATACCTATCCACTAGCCACACCACATCATACATCATGTCCACTTTCCATTTCCATCACTTTGACCTCACATGGAAAAAATATCATAAATGGCCCATCATTATTATTTACTCTTTCCACAAAAGAGAGAAATTGGCACATTCCTAAAAAATGGGAAAAGGGAAAATCCCCCAAAAAATAGGAAATTCCCACAAACAAGAAAAAAATCCATAAAAAGGGGAAAAAGAAGTTGGATCTAACCCGCTCATAATGTTTATCCAAATACCATTTTCAATCCCATGGGCCAACAAATACCATGGGCCACAAAACCATGGGTCATAATATCTATATATACATGTGAAGGTCCATCATTTCACACATAGATAGATATTCTCCACCTTATGCATGTCGTTACTCTGTCGAAATCCCATTGAGTCCCCTTTACCCATATGTTCAGTTTTGGCACCTTTTGTGACATGTAGCTGGAGACTGTGGAGCTGCTAGGAGACCAAATACACATTACTTCGTAAGGTTGCAAGGGTCCCTATTTCTAGATATTCTTATGGTCCTATATCGTGTTCTTTATCATACAAAACCATTTTATTTTGTTAAATTAATATTGGCTTAATGCATATTTAGTGTATATTTGTTCCATATTATTTTTCATTATTTGCACTAGCATTCAAAATGTTACTAAGATTTTCATAAGTCTTAGCAGGTGCTTTTTAGCACCAGCTAATGTGAAAACACTAAGTACAGTAATCATTCTTAGATGCGTGCTTTTCCCATAACTTTAATATTCATTTTTCCTTCACTCATTTTTCCTCAATTTTTTCCTTTTTTGCTCAGGAGATATTTCTCCCTTTTGCATGCATATTATCTTTAATGTACCCAATAAACAATTTAGGCATATTAACTCCAACTTTCCAATAGAGAGTAAATTGATCCCCAAATATATCCAAACAGTGGATTTATTATGTTTACCAGAATATGAATAATAAGGTGTAGCCCAAATCTATACTGTCAAAACACTATAAGATGGCCAATTAGGTCTTATATATCACTACTATAATATTCTTGATCCAAAATCGGAGCCATTAACCCCAATGCAACCCCAAAGAATCATTGGATTCAAAACTAGGAGCACTAGTTCAAATCTTACCACACCGAACACTGGGTTTCCAAGTCTTTCCAAACACATTCTAATAGAATCAACTCTTTCCCAAATAGATTTAAATCAACCCAAAAACTCCCAAACACACCCAATATAACCACTAACAAACTCCATATAACTTTATGGAAGCGTTGAACACTTTACACATACATTTATAACTGAGGGTGCGTTAGCATAATTGTACAGATTGACCCACTAGTAAAATGATCATATCTCGGGTATACAAAAACCTTTTTGAGTGAAATAAAAAGAGTTTCATACTGGAAATGATGCTCCCAACACAATGGAATAGGTTTCAGAACAAAAAAAAACTCATAAATGGTAGAACCAGAAAGTAACTTTCAACCCCCAAAACCTCAGTGCAATATTTAGAACACCCAGATAATAAAGATTCCAAATGGACACAAAAAGATTCCAAATACCCTCTAACCAAAACAATTAGATTACTAATAGATATCAGAGACTCATATGAATGAATTAGACCCACTCATTAAGTTTACACAGCCATACATTCGCAGATCTACACATAGATTTACATATCTACACATAGTTTGACCCGTGCTTGAATAGTGGACAATATATGAGGAATAACACTATGATTTTCATTAATAATAGGGAATTTAAAGAGATTACATCAATGGATGCTATAGAATATTGATTTACATAAGAATATCTTCTACAGAGAGAAAAGGAATGGCTACAACAAAACCATAGAGAAAAGAGGAAGATTTTCTGCTCCAAAAGAGAGTCTTGCCTTCACTATTGTGCCCTCTATCAGCAAGTTTTTGACCCCAAATCTCATATTTTCCTCCTAAAGTGTGCCCTCCATCAAATATGTATGATATAAATTCATTATAATATTCCCCAAGAGATATGGATGACCATAGGTGCGCCCTCCTTTAGCGGAAACCAATACAAATGTTGTTGTCTCGAAACTCCACAACTTCACATTTCTACTGACTGGAACTTGAATACACCATCAAGAACTAGACCCCACTACTATAGATGAACATAAACACCTGAAATAAATATCTTTAGATAAATCTTAAATTGATTTCTCCTCTTAATCAATTTCCATGAAGCACAATGAAGATATTTGGGTGATCTCCTCCTCCCTACTAGCTAGGGTGGAATCTTTCACCACCGAAACTAGTTCAAAATTGCAAGGGGCACATCTCCAAAGCTTTAAAATCCACAAGCTACCTCCTATTCAAAATCAAAATGTCCAAAATCCCTTTCCTAAGAGGCTTGCATCCTTTTTATAGACTCCATTGAGCCCTTTCCCCCTCATTCTAGAATTCTCTCATAAAATATTTAATAAAAAATTAATAAATGTTATTTTCATGGGAGAATGGATCCTTAGAACACATTTACATCCTTTCCCAATTTTATTTGACCCAATAGCACTTTACCTCTCTTGGAAATTCGAATTAACTATACATAGTCAATTTTTGGGGAAGTTACACCTTCACGTGGGCCCACCTTCACCTTTAGTGCCCTCCTTGGATAAAAATAGGACCTGCAACATGTCATATGGTGTCATATGGTGTCATAAGGTGTCATAATTTGTCAAAAAAACCGATTCTTGTCATAAGTTGTCATAATATTCCTTTTGGGAGTTACACTTCCACAAGTGCGCCCTCGATGGCTATTTTTAGCTAGATGCCTCTTCATGAAACTTCTTGGGAGTTACACTTCCTTAGAATTCGAATTTGCTTCTATCATGAACCTTATTGCATCTTGGAATTTGAATTTGGATGTGCTTAGCTTGATTTGGGGGAGTTACAACTCATGTGGGGCCCAATTTCCATCTCCTATGCACCCTCCTTGTCCATTTTTGAATAATATTGGATTAATAATAAATATTAGACCTCATACATTACAACTTCATTACCCATGCCACCACTTTAATAATGTATCATGAACTTACCATGTAACTTAGGCCATTGCATCCCATAGTCTAGTGGAGTGGTCGATAGAAAAAAATTGGGGACATGAAAGTCCTCCCCACCCAAGATTGCTTGTCCTCAAGCAATTTAATCCTGGGAGTGGTAATGCTTCTTCTTTTTCCCCAACTTATGCTCATTGATTTTTTTGCCTCCTTCCTTATTGATGATTGTTCATAAGGCTACAATTTCAAATAGACCAAGTAATCAACTCTATATCCCACAATATGAACCATATTAAGGCTGAAAATGTTGTCATGGTTCCAAACCAATGGAAATGAGGTATAGTATACTCTGCTCAATGCATAGTCCTGCAAAGTACTGTCATAGGAAGCCTCCTAACCACTCCGGGTCTGCTATTGGAAGTTTGATTTACAATTGTATCTCTAAGCTCCCATAGCTAATCTCAGAAAGGGACCACCATGTTGTTGTTACTCCACTCTGATCATAAGCATCCCCTCTAGATATAGCTCCATCTCCCCAGTTGTCTTGCAAACAACCCAGTTGAAACAACTAAGTCCAAGAATGATCCCAAGGTCCCAAGTGAACCTAAGAAATGTGGAGTGTCTACTACATCCACCTTTTCCCTGCATAGTCTCCACACAAAGAGCCTCCTATAGTCTCCCAAGCCACCTAGTAGGAAAACATTGTATCCCTCCAACATAAAGTCTCCCACCTAATAAACTAATCCAGTACTCCACATGGATAGGCTCCTGACGCAGATGGGTAACTCTGCCTCCTGTTCCAACTACTAAACTATTGAACCAAGTAATACCAGGATCCCACTATCTATGTTGCACCCCTCCTATCAAACTGACATCTGGATCAATCTACCACTCTGAAGGATGACATGATCCCACCACCAAATTGGAACTTCATCACTCCCAATGCTCAGTCGAACCTCTGTGATCCTCTCCAACTGAACATGAAGCTCCTCTTGTGCACCATGCACACTGGTCCTCTGGATCACATCATTTCCTGCACCTGCCCCATCCAACTGACTCAGGTGAAACTCCCATGTCTTGCCATGAATTATGAAGGCATCATAAAACAACCATAGATGCCCCTGCTGCTTCTCACAAGACTGGAAAGGAACTGGTGTGCCAAACATCCCTATACTGATGCAAGTTGAACTCGACCTCCCTTATGTCTCCATCTTTGTTATGGACCTATCCACCCAATCCATGTATGCACATACTCCTCTACTGGTTGATCCATAAAAAGTGTACACGTCTACCTCTTCCGTGACTAAGTCTCTCTCCCATAGAGGCAGCTCATGATCCTTCTGGTGCAAAACAAGTACTTAGTCAACATTCTCCATGTCAACTCTCTCCTCAAGTACCTACAAATATGAATTCTCCTTGTGTTCAACTCTCACACGAGGATTCCCTAGATGCGGGTGATACTAGCAAACAAAGCAGATCCCAATTGGGTGAGAGCGACATTGATGGCCACGCACCCATCTCCCGTGGCACTGGAAGCCACGTACCTACCCCATCTGGCATTGTTGAGCTCACTGGAGGCGCTAAAGATACAGTGGAGGATCTTCATAACTATGAAGCGACGTTAGGTCGCTAGCTTCATTAACTCCTTTTCCCTTGACGTCCCCTCATGCAGCTTGTCCAGCACCAGCCCATGGCCATCCGGCGTGTGAAGCTCTGCCAGACTGATAGTTGGCCTCACCTTCCCTCCCTTAAATTCCTGTCTTGGCTTTCTTCATCCTGCATCTTTGCTCGCTTCGCTCTGCTCCTGTGCTCTCATCACTTTGCCCCTGAATTTTCCTGTGCCTCTCACGCCATGGGCAAACCCAAAGGCTCCAAATATGGCAAGACGAAGGATGGCCTAGAATGCAACCAGGGCAAGACTGGTTACAAGGCCAAAATTTCTATCCCTGTCCGTCTTCTAATTAACAATTGGGAAGCCCGTCTCGTTGCAGACACTCTCAACAGCAGAGACCTGGAATAGCACTGGGATCCATATTGGTTGGCAAAAAATATGTTGGGGGATTTAATGGAGGACATGCTCTTAAACTGGGCCTCTACCAGGGACGGAACTCAGTCTCTCAGTGCTTCCCTGCCAAATATGGCAGCCATTCTGCATAATTTGGAGAGCGCTTTCAGTTGGGATTCTTATGCACCAGCTCGCCACCTTCGCTGTGATCTTGCTCCTAGAAGCACTATTCCGAGTTCCTCCCCTTCGCCTTCTGTAGCCAGCCATGAAAGTATTTGTCCCATGGATCCTACCTTCAGCACTCATGTCACCCCCCTGGCACCACTCATGGCTTCGAAATTTTGGCCAATTCTCTTGGACTGGGCTCTCTAGCCAACACGCGGAGCTGCAAGGTCTCCCCTCCTGGAAACTTTGCCTCCTCTTCTGGTAAGGCCACTCCTCAGGGTCTCACGGTCTCCACACCTGGCAATGCTCAGAATTCCACTCCTCAGGGTCTCAACATGGTTTAGCTTCGCAGCGGTAGCTCCCAGAAGGGAAAGGATCCTCCCCACTTGTCCTTTCCCATCCCCTCCACTCTCGGGCCAATCTTGTCCAAACGCACAAGGAATGAGCCAGATGGTGGTTTCTCTGCGGTTAGAAAGACGTCCCCTCTTCCCACCAAGCTACTTGTGCGCGTCATCCGGACTTCTGCGAAGAGTTCCATTCCTCTTGTGAAAAGCACCCTGCCTCCTACTCGAAACGAGAACGACGACAACTGCTATAGCTGCCCCATTCTCGAAGAAATTCCCTCTGATGCTGAGGCGCCTGATATTGCTGGATAGCAAGGTTCTTCTATGGTTCCTTCTCTGTTTTTGGTTTTTTGTTAATTATCAGACTGTCTGTTTTTCTCCAGCCTTCATGGCTTCGAAGTCACACCCTGATATCAAGGTTTTTTTTTATCTCTTTCGGTCTCTATGGCCTTAACAATGTTGTATATGGTTCTCAAGGTTGCATTCTTACAATACCACCTCAATTTGTATTCTCATTTGTAACTTTGCTATTTTCAACTTAATAGAATTTGCAAATATTACAAAAAAAAACTCTCACATGAGGCTTCTCCATCGATCTATGAATGCAATCATCCATGTACAATTGGTTGTCTGAAGTGTAGGGAGGAGGGTGTAATCTTTCCAATTTCCTATGAATTTGTTCAACCTCCATATCTGATTCTTGAAGTGCTTTTTGTGTGTTCTTCAAGGAATCATGGGTGGCCTCAAGCTCATGTGTGAGTTTTTCCACTTACTCTTCTTCTTCATGTAGTGCACCATGGCACATTTCATAAATCATGAGAAGATGATCTCTAACGGAAAGTAGGTGTAGATAGTTTGATTTCATTACCGCCACTGTTTCTATAATTGCTAGTAGATATACAATTGAAGGTTTCCCCCCAAGCTAACATTTTTCCTTGAAGCTTCCCGACAACAATCTGCCACTAATGCTTGTGTATCATCACAATGCTTCAAGGCTGCCATAATCTTTTCTTTGCTTACCTTTAGTTGTCCTGTCAAATGATGGGGATCATGGGGAAAATTCTCCACTAAGATTTCTGATTTGTGTTCATCATCATCCTCTTCAAAATAAACTTCTAATGGTTGATATAAAAAATTAGAATGCTTGTGGCATGAATCCACATCACACAATTCATCTTTAACAATCAATTCAACATTAGAAGGTTTTACAATATCAATATCCCCATGTGAAATTGTTGTTATCTCATGACAATGCAAATAATTATGACTGTTGCAAAAATTAGAATTGTGATCATACCTTGGTGTTATGTTTCCATCCTTTGTGTGGTTGACATCAACTTTATAGTGAAGCTCTGATGGTGAATGGAAGGCTGATTTTTGTTCTTCTTCAACCTCACTATTTGTAGGCTCAGTTTCTTGTTCTTCATGTTCATCTCCAACACAACTTTCTTCCATTTTGAAGCCATTAGGAAGTGACTTATGCTCCTCATGGAGTGATTCTCCTTGTAGCTCACCATCTGTAGGACCAAGTGTCTCACTGTTTGGACAAATGGAATAGCATGGTTCCTCCTTCAATGGACTGTATCTCTCCTCATTTCCATTTGAAGGCTAAACAAAGACAATGGATTTATTTCCTTCTAAACTAATCTTATGATAGGAACCTTTGGATGCTCCTTTCCTAGAGAAACCAAACATCTTCTCCATAAGTTTTGATGTAAATCATTCTAGTAATAAGGCTTGAAACTACTGCAAGTTGTGCTCCAACCTCGGTTATGTCTTATCCATTTTATTCAACAACCTTTTTCATTCAAGTTTCTCCTCTTCTATGGGCGATACTAGAAGGAAAGTGGGTGACATTATGCCATCTACAAGCCTATTCGTTGAAGAAAAATCATCTTATACACTATATATGATGTCACAAAATGAATCATCCACCTCATGTGGATCATGCAAGCCTCCATTTATTATTTCAACTCCTACATTGTCTTCCACCGATGAAATGAAACCATCTCCAGAAAATTATTCTTCCCATGTTAAGCTCTCCTCCAACTCCCATGCAACCAGTTCCAACCTCATGTATGCAACCCTTCTTCAAGGTTTTTTCTCCAAGGTTTCCTCTTTAGTTCCCACAATTGTCAAGGAACATGCTCTGATACCACTGTAATGTACCCAATTAAAAATTTAGGCACATTAACTCCAACTTTCCAATATATTCCCAAATATATCCAAACAATGGCTTTATTATGTTTACCGGAATATGAATAATATGGTGCAGCCCAAATGTATACTGTAAAACTGTTATAAGATGGCCAATAATGTATGATATATCATTAGTATAATATTCCCGATCCAAACTCAGAGCCATTAACCCAATGAAACCCCAGAGAATCACTGGATTTGAAACTAGGAGCACTAGTTCAAATCCGACCAAACTGAACACTGGGTTTCCAAATCTTTCCAAACACCTCCTAATAGACTAAACTATTTCCCAAACATATTCAACTCAAACCTAACACTCCCTAAAACACCCATTCTAACCACTAATAAACTCCAAAGAACTTTATGGAAGCCTTGAACACTTTACACAAACATTTATAACCGAGGGTGCGTTAGCATAATTGTACAGATTGACCCACTGGTAAAATGATCATACCTTAGGTATACAAAAACATTTTTGAGTGAAATAATAATTGTTTCCTGCTGGAAATGATGCTCCCAACTCAATGGAATAGGGTTCAAAACCAAAAAGCACTCAAAATGGTCGAACTAGAAAGTAACTTTCGACCCACAAAATCCTTGTGCAATATTTAGAACACCCACAATAATAAAGCTTCCAAATGGACACAAAAAGATTCCAAAGATCTTCAAACTAGGGAAATTAGCTTACTAATAGATATCAGGGACTCATATGAATGAATCAGACCCATTCATTAAGTTTACACAACCATACATTCACATATCTACACAGAGTTTGACCAGTGCTTGAGCAATGGACAATATATGAGGAATAACACTGTGGTTTTCATTAATAATGGGGCATTTACAGAGATTACATCAATGGCTGGTATAGCATATCGAAATACAAAAGAATATCTGCTACAAAGAGAGAAGGAATGCGTACAACATAGCCACAGAGAAAAGAGGAAGATTTACTGCTCCAGATGAGTGTCTTGCCTTTGTTGTTGTGCCCTCTATCAGCAAGTTTTCGACCCCAAATCTCAGATATGCCTCCTACAGTGTGCCCTCTATCAAATATGGATGATATACAGGCTTTAGAACATCCCCCAAGAGATATGGAGGACCACATGTGCGCCCTCCTTTAGCATAAACCAATACAAACATTGATGTACCGAAACTCCACAACTTCACACTTCTACTGACTAGAACTTGAACACACCATCAAGAATTTGACCCCACTATTGTAGATGAACATAAAAACCCGAAATAAATCTCTGTAGATAAATATGAAAGTGATTTCTCCTCTCAATCAATTTCCATGAAGCACAGTGAAGAGATCTGGATGATCTCCTCCTCCCTACTGGCTAGGGTGGAATCTTTTACCACCGAAACTAGTTCACAATTGCAAGGGGCACATATCCCAAGCTTAAAAATCCATAAGAGGTCTCCTATTCAAAATCAAAATGTCCAAAATCCCTTTCCCAAGAGGCCTGCATCATTTTTATGGACTCCATTGAGCCCTTTCCCCCTCACTCTAGAATTCTCTCATAAAATATTTAATAAAATATTAATAAATGTTATTTTCACGAGAGAATGGGTCCTTATAACACATTTACATCCTTTCTTAGTATTATTTGACTCAATAGTACTTTACCTCACTTGGAAATTCGAATTAAATGTGCATAGTCAATTTTTGGGGAATTTACACCTTCACATGGGCCCACCTTCACCTCTAACGCCCTCCTTGGCTAAAAATAGGACATGCAGCATGTGATGTGGTGTCGTAAGGTGTCATGAGTTGTCATATGACCTGATTCTTGTCATAAGTTGTCATAATATTCCTTTTGGGAGTTACACTTCCACGTGTGTGCCCTCAATGGGTATTTTTAGCTAGATGCCTCTTCATGAAACTTCTCAAGAGTTACTCTTCCTTAGAATTCGAATTTGCTTCTATCACGAACCTTCTTGCACCTTGGAATTTGAATTTGGATGTGCCGAGATTGATTTGGGGGAGTTCCAACTCATGTGGGGCCCAATTTTCACTTCCCATGCACCCTTTTTGTCCATTTTTTACTAATATTGCATTAATAATAAATATTGGACCTCATACATTACAAATTCATGACCCATGCCACCGCCTTAATAATTTATCATGAACTTACCAAGTAACTTAGGCCATTGCATCCCCTAGTCCAATGGAGTGGTCCATATCAAAAATTTGGGGACGTGACATTATCTTATCCCCAATACTAATTTATTCTTTTAAAAGTGAAAAACCCTTATTTATAACCCCAAAACTATATTTTGTTTAGTTCAAAAACCATGATGATCTATCCCCAATATCTAATTGTATGATTATTCTAACCACAAAGTGGCTTGTAAATTCAACATATTGCCTCCCAAGTGTTGCCTGCTAAATTAAACAACCTTTAAGAATTAAAAACTCACATATATAAACAAATTAATAAAAACATATCATACTTAATATTGTCAAAATACAAAACATCAATAATTATCATAATCAATAATCAATCATCGGAATAAACAAAACCTAAAGTATATCCACAAAACAATAATCATCATGCATTTAATTCTATCCCATACCATAAACAACATCCCAATCGATAACAAATGGCACTCTCGAAATATAATAAAGTATTTATCTTAACATTAGTGATTTATCATAGTCATATATATACTACTTATACATATACTTTTGCTTTTTTATATAATATACACACCCAACATGATTCAAAAACCACCCCTCATCCTTTTTTGGGCCATGAATCATGAGGATGCACACAAATGTTGTAAGATGATGAGATAGACCCTCTGGTTATGTGTTATCATGATTTGAGTACCTTTTGGCACAATTCCCAAGGTCACACAAAGTGTTGTTGGAAGGCCAAAATATGAAACAATCCAAGTCATTAAGCAATGAAACCAAGGATGAAGTAATCCAAATCATTAAGAATGTCATTGATCCCGAGACAACTAGATTATCAGAGGTATGTCTTAGGTTAACATTCTTTAGTTTTAGTGGAGACTTTTATGAGCAAACTAGCAGTGCAGCAATGGGATCCCTTCTTTTCCCCATAGTAGCTAACTTCTTTATGGAGAATTTTGAAAGGAAAGCCCTTGAGTCTTCTCATCTAAAGCTAACAAGATGGAAGAGGTTTGTAGATGACACCAACATAAGATGGTCCCATGGCATGGACAAACTTAACAAATTCTTCGAGCAACTTAACAACCAATCCGATGATATCAAATTCACAATGGAGCTGGAATATAATGGGATTATTCCCTTCCTTGATGTTTTGATCTCTAGAAAACATGATGGAACTCTAGGGCATCGGGTCTACAGGCAAAAGAGTCACACATAAAGCCACCTCCATGCAAACTCTCGTCACCCCCCCTCCCAAAAGATAGGCATCCTCAACACTTTAGCTACTAGGGCTATCTGAATTTCTAATGAAGAACATGTGGAGGAAGAAAAAGACCACCTCTCCAGAGTTTTCCAACATGTTGGTTACAAGAGAAGAGACGTTCATAAGGCCTTGGTTAAAGCATAGCATAATTCTAACCCTCACAACCAACCCCAAACCCTAAAGGCCTACCTCCCTTACCTTATAGGAGTCACATACAGGATTTCTAGAGTCCTAAAGAAGAAAGAAATCTTGACCTCATTCAAACCTGTTCAAATCATTAGACATATAATTAGATTAGTAAAAGATCCCATTAACTAACAACAATGCCAAGGTGTCTATAAAGTTACTTGTTCATGTGACAAATGCTATATTGGTGAGATAGGACGTTCCCTACGGGTTAGAATCAAAGAGCATGTAGCAGATATTATAAATGAGAGAGCCCATTCCTTAGCCTTAGTCGAGCATTCCCTCAACATCAAGCATCATATCTGCCTCAAAAACACACAAAAATTGGCTAAAGAAAACCATTACTTCAAACATAAATTCAGAGAAGCCTTGGAAATAGAAAAACATCCTACTAACCTTAATAGAGATGGTGGACTTGAAATTAGCAATGCTTGGTTTCCAGTTATCAAGAAAGAATTTGCCTATAGGTCTTGAATTTTGGTTTACGAAGAAATCTTATAGGTTAGTCTTTCAAGCTTTAGTTTTTCCTTGACTGTAGCTTGTAGAAAAATGGCTAGTATACTTTTAGGGATTCATTGTTGGTTAGTAAAATCTTTAGAGTATAAATAAAAGCTTAAATTATTAAAAATAAAGAGAATTTAAGATTTTATGTTATGTAGTTAGTCTCATGGTTAGCCTATAATAATAAAAATATATTTTTAGGCCATTTTCCATAAGTTTAAGTCTCTAGGTAGTAAAGCCTTTTAGTTTAGGTTATAATGTTTTTAGTTCATAAACTTTTAGCTTAAATTATGTAATAATAAATTAATATTAATTAATAATAATTGATTTTATTTAGATTAAGTTTTATATATTATAGTTTATATTTTTATTATATAATTCAATGGTAATTAAATATTAAATTTAGGTTTTTTTTTTTTCCTTGGAAAAAGTCGTAATTTTATTTCAAAAAGATGAACAAAATTACATTCTGCACATGTAATAGGATCACAAAGATCCCTACATTGTCACATATTTACATTCCCATTATTATCATATCTATAGTCTACTATATGAAAAAACATAGTACAATGAATGACTGTCCATACAGCCCGCATAAGAACAGTATCAGATATGAGGAAGTGAAGCCTCAAAATCTGCATGGAATAATAGCTGTATAAACAGAAATAGAACACTGTAAACAGAACATTTTCGTCAAGACGGCAGTCCCCTATCTCCAGAGAAAGGGTGTCCCAGAACCACCAGCCGATCCGCATCTCCCAGGATCCGCCTCCACTAATGGCACTGCTCCATCATGCAGCCGCCGTCCTCCCCAGCAGCAAAGGCAGTCTTTAAGACAGAGCTCCCTGCAGCTTGAAAGGAGAGGTGGCGACGTAGAAAGGGAGCAGCGCCAATAATAGGCGGCTAACCCTGAAAACCAAGAGCAGAGCCAACCCTCCATGGAAAGTCCATCCCAGCCGAAACCCTCATCGAAGTATGCAGGAGATCTACGTCTGTGGACAAGCAGCAGGCTCGATAGACCTCCCAAACCAGCGAAAAACGGCCAGCATGCAGACCCCAGATGAAGAAAAAATTGAAGCAGACCACCGTTGGAGCCTCCACCGGATGTAAGAGCACCGCCCTTCAGGAAACCAATAAAAGAACCCAAGAGGACAAAGAACAGATAAAGAAGGAGAGAATAGGGCCACCGGAGCCGCCACCATCAAACCACCGTCGAAGGAGCCGCCGTTTCTCAGCTCATCGCGCCCTGGAGCAGCCACCATCTCAGCCGCCACCCAACCACCGTCGAAGGAGCCACCAAAGAACGGGGTAAGAGTATGACGGAACTAGGGTATCAATGATGGCGTTCAACTGTTTGGTATTTACAGAGCAGCCATTCTAATCAGTATGTTTACTCCTGCATATACTTCAAGATGACATCGTCTTTATCATCCTGGTAGTCCCTAAGCCCAACAAGGACAATGTTGCCAGCAGCAATCCAGATATTCTTGTACATCTTGCCCCGAATATGGCAGAGACGCTTGGTTCAAACAACTTCACAGTGGCCATTGCCAAGCATCCTGAGTAAAGAAACAGAGTGTAGTGGAGAAGCATTCTTCCGCTTAGGGTTAGGGTTCAAGAAATAGGAATGGTGACAGATTTAGGCTTCTCGGCGTCGGAGGGCTGGCGCTTGGCCACGATGACAGTTATGTCCTCTAAATTGGCGTCTCCAGGCAGGGTAAACTTCCTCGTGAACCTCGCCCTTCGCCTTTCCATTCTTATCACCTTCACCTCCGGATTCATCTGCTATAGCTATCCGAGGCCTCCAAAATATCGGCGCTGGTTCTGAACATTGCCTTTGTTTCCCGAACATATCTACGCGCTGATTGCTGCAGAGCCTTCTCACCTTCGTCGGATATGTTGAGCAGCTGCTCCATCTCTCTAGACAGATTGTTCATCCTTCCTTCCAAGCGTTTCTGGTAATTCCACGAACTCTTTGTTTCTTTGGCTGAAAAATCGGACAAGGAGCCACCACCACTCGGAGCTGCCGCCGTCGAAGAATCTGCTCATACGCCATGGAGCAGCCCCGCCCACTGTCACGCCGACGTTACCAAGCCCCCACAGCTGCCGACCATCACTGCCGACCTGCCTCCCGGAAACCGCCGCCGCCGCCACTGGATCTGGAGCACAGACCCAATGGGTCGCCGCGCAAAGGCCCGCCCTCTCTCCAATCTCTGATAAACACCCTCACGCTCCATCAATGAAGCATACGCAGAGGAAAGGCGACCATGGAAGGATCCATGGCCGCCAAGGTTCTTTTAAATTTAGGTTATAGCTTCTAGGATTAATCTTTAGGTTATATAAAGTTTCATAACTATATTTTTAGTTCATTATAAAACTTTAAAGGTTAGGTTTTCACCCTTAGTCGACATTCTAGGTCACCAATTTCTCTTAAAATTAAAAAACAAATATTAATAAGTCCAGATTTACCATCCTCAACTTGACTTGTTTTGTTATGATGATGGACTGTGATATTGGTCTGAAACATCAACTTTTTGGTATGGATACTGTGATCATCTCGAGCACCACTCCTCAAACCCATCGACGCAGGAATGTAAGAGTTAGAACCAAAATAATTTTTTTTATAAAATGGAAAAGTGATCAAAATGGCCAGATAACTTTGGTATAATTTAAGCCAAATTATCTCATGGGGTGGTTATTAATTAAGTCAGTTCTAGTCAATTCCTGCTAGCTCATTCGGTTAAGGTGTGGGTCTCATCAGCAGGGCAACCCAGGTTCAATTTCCCTTAGGCGTGAGTTAGTTGGAAGGATATACCCAAAATCCAGCCAGTTGAGGGCTGGTGTGGCCCAGGCCGAGTGCAATCCCTGGGTGATTTTGACGGCTTAGATGCTCCTGGGTCATGGTTTCTCAAACCAATGGATACTCCCGCAATTCAGGGAGATTCTAGCAAAAAAAATAAAAAACCAAGTCAATTCTAGAGGCCATCCTAGTCTACTGACACCCGATAACCCACATTCCAAAGAGAACATTGGATAAGATTCAACAAATTTGCTTCAATTACCTTTGGAAGGGAAATAGTGAATATCATGGATCTCATCTAGCTAATTGGAAGACTATTGCCTCAACGAAATTTTGTGGCAATTGCAGGGTTAAGAATATTTATCTCTTCAATCAAGTTTTAGCAACCAAATCTCCATGGAACTTCTTGACATGTGATAGCCTTCGGAGACAGATTTTGATTCCTAAGTACATTGGTTTGGGATCTGTAATTTATTTGATTAGGAGGCGGATTAAGACTATTCACATGGTGTCAGTTGAAGCCACTTATTCTTGCCTTTGCAATGCTCGAGCAATTCCTTGCTTGGAGAGTAGGTTCTGGAATAATGATAAGGGTGGGTGCAGATTCAATAGTGGGTTGTGGTTAGGGTACGAGACTCCTGGATGAACTGGTTCTTTATTTCCATGTAAGTGGTCATTGTTCTTTAATTTGTTTATCAATCCTCGTACAACTGACTTGTGGCATCAAGGATGGCTCCAGTCCTGTGATATTGGGTTAGTTGGTGATTGGGCATTTATTACGATTGATTTGTGGTGGATCTTAGAAGAGCCCATATTTGAATATGTGATGCATATGATAACTTAGTATGGGTTTATAATAGTTCAGGGGGTCATTATACTACTCAACTTGGATATTTGTCTTTAGAAAATGGTGATGGAAGAGTAGTTCCCTGGTTGTGGAAGAAATTATGGAAGGTAGAAGCTCCTCCAAAAAGACTACTCTTTCTCTTATTGATCTTAAACCAATCGGTGTTAAATTGGGACAAGCTACAAAGGAGGAATAAATAAGCTATGGGAATATGTATGTTGTGTAGAGTCAGTGAAGAAACCGATGGTCACCTTTTTCTCCATTGTTCCTATACCAAGTAGGTTTGGACAGAGATTGAACATCAATTAAGGTTGCAATAATTGTGGGCAAGAGACTTAACTGAGGTATTTTTTTGTGTGTGCATTATTTTACTTGTTAAGGTTTGAAGGTTGTTCGTCCCCTGCCTTACTTAGCCAATTAGGGGATTTGGTTAGCTCGTAACATTGCCATCTTTGAGGAGAAGCAACCTATGTCCTTCTAGATTTATGCTCAGGTGATTGCATTGATTTGACACTAAAATCAAGTTGTGATTCAAGGCAAAGAATGTGTTGCGGTGAATTGAGAATTAATAATAAAGTTGCATAGTGCTTCTTCAATGGTGCATGCTAATAGGATGAGTGAAGATGTGGTATTGAGTTTGTGTTATTCGTTTCAAACGAGCGTTATTTTTGTGGAAAGGTGTCCTTGGGTCCCGAGTCAAACAATTTGGCTGACTGTGGAGATGGGTCTAGAGCATCTTCAAGTATTTGGGGATTCCTCCATTACCATTAAGTGGAGGAAGGACAAAATAGAGATTCAAGATATTGGGTTATATCATTTGGCTCTACACTTGAAGGAGATGAAGGGGCAGTTCCAAAGGATGAGTTTTGCACATGTTAATCACTAGCTTGATATAAATGTAGATTCCCTTTCAAAGCAGACTCTACTTTTGAATTCTAGGAGTTTGCATGTGGATGAGTTACGAGGGGGGATGCTTGGTCTGTAGATTCCCTTTCAAAGCAGGCTCTACTTTTGAATTCTAAGAGTTTGCATGTGGATGAGTTACGAGGGGGGATGCTTGGTCTCCAACATGAATTATAATCTCCAATAGTTTTTCTTGTGTTAATATATTATATGTTGGTTTCTTATTATAATGTAGTCATTGGACTATGTGGGGATAGTATAATATGAAAAAATGTTAGTTTTATTTGAGGAAGAGCAGTTTGGGATACTCATAAGTGGATCACTTTTATGTTTTGTTCTCAAGTACTTAGAAATTGTATTTTCTTTTCTAATTAAATAAAAAGTATGTTTTTTTTTTCTTGAAAAAAAATATATCAAACTAAATTCGAACATCTTGAATTTTGCATGTGCCCTGAGGTTGTAAAAAAAATATTATGTGGAAAGAGAACAACCCAAATTACAAAGGGATAAAATACTTGTATTGTTGGAAGTACCTATTGGAAGTTTTTTCAATGAAATCTATGTAATTTGACTTGGTTAATTAAACCCTTTGTAGCAAACACTCTTATATAAAAGTTAATCTAATACCACTTGTAAATAATATTCTTCATCCCATGGTAACATAATTACTGACATTACAAAGTGAAAAATTAAAGTAAATCAATACATAATTATAATATAGTAAAAATGATGCAAAAGTATTTAAAAGAGGAATCTAATCAATAAGAAATGTGTGCTATTGGAGAATTCATAAAGCAATGCCACTTTAAAAGGGCAACCTCCTAATATATGCTTTAATGTAAGCCCGCAATGATCCCCATTTGATGCTTGTCTTCCTATTTATAAAGCCATAAACCCTTAGCCCTAGTTATGCCAACTTAAAAAAAATTATTTAAATGGATGTGACTATAAATTATTATGTGCCACAAGTTGGCTACTCCATAATACCAACATAATAACGAAGAAGGTGTTAAATATTGTAACTTCAAAGAATATTATATTTGTACTTTATTATTCCGGAGATGATTCATTCCTCCGTGAAGATCTTATTGTATATCCGGAGATGTTTATTCCTCCGTCGGAATGTGGTAACTCGGGTTATTAGACTTCCCTAGTGGGGGTCGGCCCTAAATGTGTTATGTGGGTCAAAGGGTTATTAGACCACCCTAGAGGGGTCGGCCCAGTTAGTTGTAGTGGGTTATTTAACCTATTGGTTAAATACGAGCCTACGTGTACTTGTGTAAAATACATATCAAAGTAGTGTATAAATAGAGGAGGTGTGTTCCTCATTATACACACTCACTCATTCAAGGGAGGCGCACCTATTGGAGGAGAGGTCTGCTACAGTGGAGAAGGAGATCATGTCTTTGGTTTGCATCTTTGTATATTGCTGGTCATCTATATTGAGGAAGCTTTACTGGGTTTTCTACCCCATGAGGGTTTCCCAGGATAAATCTGTGTCTCTTGTGTTTATGCTATGCTTGTTGTTTCTTCAGTGATCCTGTATATGCTATTATTGTGAAATGGAATGTAATGCTGCTATTTTCTGTCTTAGCATATTGAATTTTAACATGGTATCAGAGCTAACCTGAAGGAAGACAAGGTATGGCACTAAAGACACTTGCTTTACTTACGACAATTTGAAGGTTAGGGTTTTACATAGCAAAAACCAGTCATCGTAGCACTTTCGCTATAAATCCGTTTTGGCGAAGTTTTCGGATCTGAAATTGTTACAGGACGAAGCTAAGATCTCCAGGTACCTTGTGTCCAAAGGACAACCTCTAATTCGTTGTACTTTGTGATTTATGATCTGTACAATATAGGGTTTCTGCCTCTTCCAGATCTGAGTCAAAATCAGGTGACCTTGGGAAAAAGGTCATAACTTGGGCTAGGAAGATCCAAATGAAATTTCGTGAAAAGTGACAGGTAGTACACAGACTGTACTATCTCAGAAAACTTTTTCAGAGGCCGAAGTTGAACCAGTGACACGTGGCACGCCGTACAAGTTCGCTCTCCTGTATTATCCCATAAACAGGTCACGTTGCGACACTTGGCATAACTCTCTCTCAGAGAATCCAATTGAGGCCAGACCTGTCAGGATGGAAAGATAACAGGCCGAGCTATCTCAGAAAACTTTTTCAGAGGCCGAAGGTCAAACAGTGACACGTGGCACGCCGTACAAGTTCGCTCTCCTGTATTTTCCCAAAACAGGTCACGTTGCGACATTTGGCATAACTCTCTCTCAGAACATCCAATTGAGGTCAGACCTGTCAGGATGGAAAGCTAACAGGTCAGGCTATCTCAGAAAACTTTTTCAGACCCTGTGGATCAAAAATTTCAGAGTTACACCAGAAACAATCAGGTACATATTTCTGTCAAAACAGAATTATTTTTTGGTACCTTCATTCATGGCTTCCGAAATTTAGGGCTTTGAAGAAAGTTGGAATTGTTGTAATCGGAGACCACGGCTGGATGCTACTCATCAAAATAGAAATTTAGAGACCAAGATCAGAATTTTTGGTTGGGCAGAAGGCCGGGCTTGATTAGACCCTAGTTCGGGACTTTGATCAGAAAAGTGGAAAATTAGGGCTTCTGTAAAAATAGGAATTTTTGAAATCTGTGACCACGGCTGGAAGCTCCTCAGAAAAATAGAAGCTTAGAGCTTTGGTTCAAACTTTTTGATGGGGCAAAAGAGTGGGCTTCATCAAACCCCAGTTCAGGGTCACGTCCAGTGAATCCGAAAGTTTCAAAGGCAAAATTGAGGAGTAAAACTTTGCAGTTTTCAAATTCTAAATATATCAGTTTGATCAGCTCATCAAGGCGCATATTTCTATCCTTTCGGAAGTCTGAAATTCAAAGTTTGAATTTTTGGGGTTTCTCTGACAAACCCATATCCAGCTCCAGGTCCAGTTCTTGCAAATCAAGTGGATAGGGTTAATCCTAGAAGAAGATAGATTGGTCACCTACATAAGTGAAGGAGTTCATGTTTCAGAGGGAGATGAGGCTAAGGCTTTACATAAGGAGATTACAAGCGATCTCGATAGGTATGACTCATCGAGGTATGTTTTGAGATTTGTTCATGATTAAGTTTATGGTATGTTTGTCTTCATGATTATTACAGTTAGTACAATCTTGATTTTAGATTTGTTGTATCACCTTAACAAAATTATGAATGCATGATAGAAGATATTCATTGGTTAGGGTGTTGACACTTATGATTGTACTAATGCATTATGGTGTTGTGTGAGGTTGAGGTTGTCTGCTAACAAGATACAGGTACATCACAAAAGACAAATCAGGCTTCATGACCATGAAAACATGAAGACAAAGACTCATCCATAATCTTTGTTCTACTTACGAGGTATGTATGACTTTGTTATATTATGCTTAACCTATGAGACATGCAGGTTCTAGCTCAGGATCTCTAAATCATTGAAGAGGTTGTTTAGGTATGTTGTACATAACCAAGTAGGTATAATAATCCAGGTATGTTTCCCATGAATCTTACCTTGTGTTAGGATCCCTTATATAAGTATACTTGGAATGATTGGTTATGCTCATTCATAAAGTTAGTAACCAAGGGATTATGCATATTATATCTCTTATCAATGATGCGCATGAGTAAAAGAAGACTTCCCTGAAATCTTGAATACTAATGTTTATTAACTATAATCATGACTATACGTTTTCAAGATTATTTAGTACTATAATGTTTTGATAGCATTTAGAATATACTAATGAGTGTATGTTTGTATATGAGATCATGAGGATGACTCTTGAGCATGCACAGTGGTACAGAATGAATAGAAGTTCAAAAGACATACAGAAGATCAAGCGGGAGGCAGCCACACAAACATAAAAGATAAGTATTTGAGTTGCTATTTGAAATAGTAATGATATTGCCTGCATGCATATTTGTATTCCTAGAATATATAATGCTGAGTGTAAACATTCATAGAGCATTGAACAGTATACAACTAATGTGCATATGCTTGGACAAACATTCCATTGTTGCTTGTCTAGAATGAAACCTCTTTGCTGACATGCTGAGAGTTGTGCACACTCTCGATAGTATGTTCTGGTAGAGATGGAAGGCATCTAGATAGCCACTGTATGCATACAGGATATGGGAAAGTGTTGTGCCAAAGTAATGGTCAAAATAGTTGCATCACTATGTAAATGATATCTGTATGCATAATGGGTTATCTTTTGATGATTACGAAGTATTACTAATCATGTACTTAATTTTGATTTGTAGGAAAGGTCATGAAGAATGATGGACACCGTACAAGTGGTGGATGTTCAAACAAGAAGATTTACAAATCAAACAAAATATAGAAGGCTCATGGCTAGAAGATTCTCTTAGAAAGGGGAAGAGAATCACGACAAGATGTTTGCTCCAAGTATGGTGTAATTAAAGAAGAAGTATGAATCAGGTTCTGTATAGGTACCTAGGATCGATAATAAATTGATAAGCTTAATGATCACCATGGGTGATGTGGATCTCAACCTTTGCTACAAGGTTGAATATGATACACATATGACATGGATGCAAGAAGGAACTCACCACAGAGTTCGAATGATATTGAGGCTCATATCAGTAGACCCATCTAACGAGAGATGGCACAGATAGATATGCAGAAGATCATTCAATGCAGAAATGAAAATTGAAAGATCTCAAATTGATGCTTTACTTCCTAGGTCTGGAAGTATGGCAAGGCTCAGAAGGAATATTTCTCAACCAGGGAAAGTATGATGAGAAATATGACTTGAGGTGTTGGAATGGCCACTCTTATGGATTCCAACTTGAAGCTGTTAGGGGTTAACTCATCAGAGTTAGTGGATATAACTTTGTACAGTCAATTTATTGGGTCTTTGATATATCTAACATATACTAGGTTAGATATATGCTTTGTTATGAACACCTTGAGTTAGTATCTAGTGGAAACTAGATGTGTTTACCTGATAATTGCAAAGTATGTGATGAGGCACATAAAGGACACGATAGAATTTGATCTATGCTATCTTGAAGATCATGACTTCAGATGGCTATTCAGATTCTGTTTGGGCAGGAAGTGTATCAGACAAGAAGAACACATCGAGAGGATGTTATTGTCTGGGATTAGCCATGATCTCGTGGTTTAGCTGGAAGCAGTCTAGTGTGGCTCTAAGCACAAGCGGAATATATGGCTGCTTGCTCTGCTAGTTGTGAAGAAGTTTGGCTTTAGGATTGTTTGACTTAGAGATAGAACCAACTGAGATCCTATGTGATAATTAGAGTTGTATCAAGATGACATAGAATCTAGTGTTCCATGATAAGTCAAAGAACATAGGGAACTAACAAAATATGACACAGAAAGGAACTCTAAAAGTTTGAATTTGTAACAGGTTACCGTTGTACTAACCAAGCCTCTACGTCAAGAGAAGAAGTTACCAACCAAACCTCTGTCTCGAGTGAAGTTTGAATACTTCCGAGACAAGCTTGGTGTAGTTCAAAAGGACCCTCCTCGAAAGGGGGAGTAGTATAGTCACTACTGATGAAATTGTCTCATCAAACAACAAGGTCGTTGATGAGGTAAGCTGTTCTCTACACCCAGTTACTTAGAAATATTTAGATTTAGGACTCTTATACTTAGAATACTTAGCTTTACTTATACATGCTTTTGATGATAGATGTATTGCTGAGAATACATGCTAGATGTATACATGTTTTGGTGTGATGTATACATGTTTTGATGTATTAGTAAGAATACATGCTAGTTGTGATGTGTACATGTGTTGATTAAGTGATGTATACATGTTTTGATGTACACATGTTTTGATGTGATGTGTACATGTTTTGATTAGTGATGTATACATGTTTTGATGTACACATGTTTTGATTAGTGATGATGAACACATTTTTTTTTGATGTGATGTATACATGTGTTGATGTATACATGTTTTGATGTACACATGTTTTGATGTACACATGTTTTGATGTGATGTATACATGTTTTGATGTGATATATGATTGTACCTGTATGGATGAGAATACAGTTGAAGGGATTGGATCATCCCTGGACTTTCAGTCTTAAAGAGAGCCGTAGACGTAAGGTCTCCGAGAATGAAGTCCTTAGTGGACAGTTGAGGGGATTGGATCATCCCTGGACTTTCAGTCCTAAAGAGAGCCGTAGACGTAAGGTCTCCGAGAATGAAGTCCTTGGTGGACTTGAGGGGATTGGATCATCCTTGGACTTTCAGTCCTAAAGAGAGCCGTAGACGTGAGGTCTCCGAGAATAGAAGATAGGACTGCATCGTCCCTGGACCTTAGTTCAAAATGTACGTGATGGGGATTGCATCATCCCAGAACTGATAGTTCAAAATGTACGTGATGGGGATTGCATCATCCCGGAACTGATAGTTCAAAATGTACGTGATGGGGATTGCATCATCCCGGAACTGATAGTTCAAAATGTACGTGATGGGGATTGCATCATCCCGGAACTGATAGTTCAAAATGTACGTGATGGGGATTGCATCATCCCGGAACTGATAGTTCAAAATGTACGTGATGGGGATTGCATCATCCCGGAACTGATAGTTCAAAATGTACGTGAAGGGGATTGTATCATCCCCGGACTTCGGTCCCTGAATTGATCCGTAGACGAATGGTCTCCGAGAAAGTAATGGTATTAATGATGTGGTTACTTGTATCGATAGGATACTTGTATTAATGATGTGGTTACTTGTATCGGTAGGATACTTGTATTGATGATGTGGTTACTTGTATCGGTAGGATACTTGTATTGATGATGTGGTTACTTGTATCGGTAGGATACTTGTATTGATGATATGGTTACTTGTATCGGTAGGATACTTGTATTGATGATGTGGTTACTTGTATCGGTAGGATACTTGTATTGATGATGTGGTTACTTGTATCCGTAGGATACTTGTATTGATGATGTGGTTATCTGTATCGGTGGGATACTCGTATTGTTGTTGTAGGATACTTGCTGCTGATCGTGTGATGACGATGCTACTGATCATATGATGACGATGCTGATGATCGTATGATGACGATGCTGATGATCGTGCGGTGATGATACTGATGATCGTATGATGACGATGCTGATGATCGTGTGATGACGATGCTGATGATCGTGTGATGACGATGATCGTATGATGACGATGCTGATGATCGTATGATGACGATGCTGAGAGTGCTGCAGAAGATAAAGACTCAGTACTGAAGATGTTGATGTTCCAGTATTGAAGATGTTCCAGTAACTGCTTGAGTTACTGATGATGTTGAGAAAGCTTCCAATGATTTATAGATGTATCATGTATGATGTTGATGACTCCTTGCTCGTGCAGATACTGTTATAATATCCTTCTCGTTAAGGGGGAGTGTTAAATATTGTAACTTCAAAGAATATTATATTTGTACTTTATTATTCCGGAGATGATTCATTCCTCCGTGAAGATCTTATTGTATATCCGGAGATGTTTATTCCTCCGTCGGAATGTGGTAACTCGGGTTATTAGACTTCCCTAGTGGGGGTCGGCCCTAAATGTGTTATGTGGGTCAAAGGGTTATTAGACCACCCTAGAGGGGTCGGCCCAGTTAGTTGTAGTGGGTTATTTAACCTATTGGTTAAATACGAGCCTACGTGTACTTGTGTAAAATACATATCAAAGTAGTGTATAAATAGAGGAGGTGTGTTCCTCATTATACACACTCACTCATTCAAGGGAGGCGCACCTATTGGAGGAGAGGTCTGCTACAGTGGAGAAGGAGATCATGTCTTTGGTTTGCATCTTTGTATATTGCTGGTCATCTATATTGAGGAAGCTTTACTGGGTTTTCTACCCCATGAGGGTTTCCCAGGATAAATCTGTGTCTCTTGTGTTTATGCTATGCTTGTTGTTTCTTCAGTGATCCTGTATATGCTATTATTGTGAAATGGAATGTAATGCTGCTATTTTCTGTCTTAGCATATTGAATTTTAACAGAAGGTAATATGGATAATAGCTAGAGGTGTAACATAAAGCTCTATGCTATTCATATATCGTTTACTTTCTTTTTTTTAATGAAAACCTCGAGTTTAGTTGTTGCACAAATTTTTATTTCATTAATGTTTTTTTTATTTATGAAATTTATTTTTGATTTAGTTGGTTTTTTTTTCCAAGGAAAAAAGCGTAATTTCATTAATAAAAATCAAATTATATATTGTAGAAAGATTTCTCGGAGTCATTTCCAGAATCAGCTTTGCAGCTTTAGAGAACAGTAAAATGTCATGAAAAAACTTTAAAAAAACCCAATTACAAGCAGCCAAGGTTGGCTCAAATATCACATTGAAAATCTGCTCCTATAGAGCTGAAGAAAAAGAGAAAAAAACAAATGGAAAGCCGACTGAGAACAATACAAAAACGATATTCCAGAATGAGAGATCCCCATCGATGAGAGATCAACATGGTAGAATGCCAAGCCACCGACATCTGAATGCAAAAACCATTGCAGGTGAGCCGATTGGAAAGGGTTGTTCTCGACCACGTACCAGTTTCAAAAGGGCTGCCAATCCAAACCTCAGCGCCCAGCCGAATCGGCAGCCCTCCATGCAGTTGCCGCCGTCAGGAGTGAAGCCCGCGTTTGTCCACTAGTCCTTAGCTCCTTGGCCACTGCCACAGGAGAATGTGCTCGGACTGCTCTAGATCCGCCCTGCCCAGCTATCACTGCCACAAAGAAACATGATCGATCCTGCTACAAGATGGGTCGCCGCGTAAAGGCTCGACCGCTACGCCAAAACGCAATGGAAGATCATTTGTGGTCATCCTCAGTCGACCAAGATGGAGAGTAGTTGTGGGAAGAAATAGTGGATGCCGGCTATGGAAGGAGCTATAGCCACCGAGAGCTTCAATAATCAACTCCCAAACCCTAGCGCTCGATCTCAGCCTCCGTCTTAGTTGGCTTATTAACTTACGGTGATGTAAATTAATAAGCATTATATATGGTAAGTTGAGCTCATCGTAATTATTATTATGGTTGTGTTAATTTTTTTGATGTATTTTTGTTCAAAACAATTTTTGTCTTAGTTGGCTTATTATTCCCTGCCAAGGCACAGATATACTTTTCATTCAAAAGTCAAAACACTTTGACTTGTATTAGTTTTAATTTGAAACAAAATTTGTTATTATTTTTATAATGTTTTGAATATTTTTAATACTAAACATAATATTATGAAAAATAAAAATAATTTTAATAATTTTTAAATTATGAAATTTTGATTTTTAAATTGGATAAGTACAACTCTGATGGGACATAAATCCCTGCAGGAGATATTTTTATTTTCATAATTTTAAATTAAATATAATTAATTTTTAAAACAAAAAACCAAAAAAATTACATGTGTCCTGTCTGGTCCTTGCGATCCGGTGTGTCTGTCATTCCATCTCATTTCATTAACTCTAGTGTTCGTGCAGGAACAGTACCGCGAGACGTGAAGGTGGAAAACATATTCCTTACTCGTCTATTCAAAACAACGAATTTCGCCTTCCGAGTCTCTAAACCAACAAAAAACCTCAAAGCCGGACTTTGGACAAAGTTTTGTGCATTAAGAGGAATTGTCGTGAGCTGACTCCGTATTTGATGCTGAAATTCAAACGGCCCTATCTAAACTTGATCCGATTCAGAAGAATATTTGACTAATCTATTTCTTACCATGGTAAGTGATGATTTACAGGCCAATTCTGGCGTTGTGCGGCCCTCAGTCCTTGCTAGTTCATGTTATCCATTAATTACTGAATTTGAAGAGAAATTTTGGTCGTGGAGGGATTATGCTTCTACCAATAGTTCCAATGGCGTGTCGGAGCTTCCGTTTAGTATAACTTATCTGGCATTCCAAGAATTTACAGAATCTCGTCGTGGTAATGAAGCATTTTCGGACTATTTGTAGGTAACGTTAGTTCAGGAAATTTATGTTTATGTTAATAAATTCTCTTGTCGAAACTAAAAAATGAGAATCAGGAACTCGTAAAGCTTAAATCATTGATCATTAGGCTTTATTTTCATTTACTGCATAGACAACTCTATTTTTTGTTTGAGTAAATTAAAATATTAACTAGCAAATCAAGTTGTTCATTGATCTCTTGCTAGTGTCATATTCATCTTTGGGGAAGATTAAATTAATATTATTTAAAGGAGATTTGTAATGAGTTTGCAATGAAACAAGATGTGAAAATCCAAGACTCTTGAAATTTCAATTCATAATGCTTTTGTTTCTTCTACTGATCTGCAGGACTATACGTGCACTGAGGATGAAGATGAGGATACAATATTTCATAAATTTAAAGCAAGAGAGAGTAAGAAACCTCCGTTGCAAAGTCATCTGTTGGACTGTATTGATACTCAGTTGACCGATAACCCATACAATGTTCTATTTCTAGGTATTACTTGAAGGTTGTAGGAGGAGACGCAGAGGTTGAGAAGACGGCCAAGTATTCGCCGTGCTTGTCATTGGTAGATCGCCAGTTGCCTACAGGTCCTCGTCTTTACTGCACTTTTTAATGATCTTCTCCAGCTATTTGGTGAAACGATCAACGACACTTTATCTGCAACAGTTTTTGTGGCATCTTTGACAATATGTGGCAGATTTTAAGGCAGGAACTACTTCTTTATCGATCTGGAGACTCAGTGTTGATTTGGAAGACCAATGTAATCTTATGCAGATGTATCTTCGTTTACTGAGACTATCAAACCTCAACAACGTGGCAGCCTTTTATCAAAATCTGATTTGACTTTATATAATGTTCCTTCTTTAACAAGCTGGCATATCTCCTTTTCTCTTGGCGATATTAAGATCTCTGTGATCTGCTTTCTTTAAACCCTCTTCATCGTTGGCCTGACAGATTTTGAAGGATAACGTGGACACTCTGTTTTGCATTCATTGGAAACATACAAAATCCCAAGTCACCTCGTATTATTCTTTGTAAAATCTGTGATTGATTTCCTTTGAAAATAATGGCATCAAATTTAAATTCAATGGTCAAGGCCGCAGCCATTACAATAAACTAGTTGGTTGATCTCTTGCCTTAACTATCAAGCTATGTTAAGGTCTTCTTCTCCCTTGAAACCATAGACCATATCAACAAGGCAAACAAAATTAGAATCATATGAGAAGGCAAACTAAATCAGGATCGTGCTTGCTACCACTACTTCCATAGTTGGTAGTCTCGTGATAATTATCAGCTTAAAGCACGATTTCATTCAGAGGATTTGTTAAATGTAGAGGATCTGGCTCTCACCATTTCATTTTGCTCTTTTAAACGCAGTTTTTGGGGTTTGTTTTCACTATTTTCATCCATCTTTAACAAATAATTTTCATGGTTTCTATGCATTTCGATATTTTTTTTGGTTTATTTTGTTATTTCTATGCACTGCACATGCATCCATTGACAAAACATGGAAAACAAAGAGGTAACAACAAAATTAGCAAGTATCAACAGATATCGGCGGGTTAAAAACTATGGCACCAAGACAGGGCTAACGATTTAAGGCCCGACGCGTCTGAGGTTTATAAATTAAGAGTGCAATCACTCTTACTTGCAATTTGCCGAGGTTAAGGAATAAGTGTTCATTCCAACGGAGGCTAAAATTTATGTGAACAATCTCATTTCAAAGGTTTAATATTTAAGTAGCCTATACTATTTCAGAGGCTTAAAATTTATATCGCAGACTACTGAGTCTCGTTCTTCTCTTTTGGAACTTCTATTGGCTTTTTATAGCTTTGTTCTCTCTATTTTGATTCACATTTTTTGGCAGGGAATATGCTGCAAAGCAGCTTTCCCTTGTTAACTTACGGTGATGTAAATTAATAAGCATTATATATGGTAAGTTGAGCTCATCGTAATTATTATTATGGTTGTGTTAATTTCTTTGATGTATTTTGGTTCAAGACAAAATCTTTCATTCAATAAATGTTTGAGTCTAAATGCATATTTAAACATTTAATGTGATGAAATGTAATACTTTAACCTTTATCATTCAAGTAACACAATTGAAATTTTATTAGATAATATAAATGATACAAAAACATTGATCCGAGTCACATATATTGGAAGTTTATTTTTTCCAAAGAAAATATAACTTACTATTAATATAGGAAATAGTAAATAGTCCATACAATCAAACCAACGAAAACATCCCGGCACATAAACATAGGTCCAATATAATATCCAATAGAGCAGACCACAACATAGCAGTCCCAAATAGTCTAGCAGAACCATGACAGAGAAACATATATGTCTGAATACATAACCGACAGACCATAAAAGGGCCTAAGGGCAAGCCCACCAGTGAACCAAATAGACAATCAAGTGACCAAAACAGAATATGAGGCCACCCCAAGCATGTCACGAACCAAAAAATAAGGTGGAAACCACCCCACGAACCAAAAACCCAATAGGTTGTTGGATGAACAGAGCACTAAACACCTGCAAAGAAAATAAGTGCCGCATATAATATAAAGTAAGAAGCCATCCGGAAAAATAGAACAAGACCAACAATAATACTAAGCCCAGTGCAAGTCCATAGATCCACAGGTAATATACTAGTCGTCCAGGCACTCTTCCCAAACAATAATCCCCTCCAGAGATGATAAAGTCGATTTAGAGAGCATGTCGGCATCATGGTTGCACTCTCGAAAAATATGTGTAAAGTGGATGTGCTTAAAAGAATTAATAGACAACCGAACCTCATCCTACCAATAAGAAAGGAGCAAAACATTGAGTGGAGAAATATTCTTAGCCCATGAAATGATAGATAAAGAGTCACCTTACACCAAGAGTGACGAAACCAATTTGAAACGGGCAAAATATAATAATAGCCAAAGTGCACAGAGCTCACTGCTGGTGTTGGAGCCAATACCCGAATTCAATCGAATGCAAAAATAACAGGAGGTGGAAAGGAACAGGATCACACCGGCACCGCAAACACCAGACCCCGTAATCACTGCTCCGTCAAAAAAACCACATGGATAGACTAAAACCGGAGGGGCCAATCTACGACAAGAACCAACCACTGTGCGATCAGCGTTGCCATACAAAATATTGAACTCTTTAAAAGCCGCATCAGTCCTACCATAGGTCAACTCCAGATTTGGAATGGAGTCCTAAAAAATCCGACGATTACGAGCCTTCCACACTTCCCAGATCATAAAGCAAGGGAGCTCGACCCAGGAATTCAAACCATTTAACCACATACCCAAACTATCCTCAAGAGTGGTGGGGCGCCAGTCCACAGACAGGCCAGCAAAAACATAAATTAAGTTCCAAAGACCTTGCACAGAACTGGATTTCGAAAAAAGGTGGCCCATCGATTCTTCATGTGTACAGCACAAAGAGCACTAGCTAGGTCCAACAACCCCTCTATGACAGAGATTATCCCATGTCAGAATCCGATTACTCATAGCAAGCCATAAGAAACATTTGACTTTGAGTGGAAGGCCAAGTTTCCAAATAGCGCGATGCCACCACGACACCTGTGGATTCACATAAGCAAATAACGATTAATAAGAAAGCTTGGCATAAACCAAACCATGAGCAACATCCCATGACCAAACCAGCTTGTCAGGTCTCTCAAACAGATGGATATTAGCGCGACGTAGATCCCTGATGTAACCAGTCCACTCGACACCCAAGCTACCAATAATCCCTAATTGTTGTGCTGAAATCCAGGAAGAACATCTTCCCACCTCCACCATAGGGACAATCGCATGTGAAAGAGTGTACAGTCCTTTAGCTCTCGTAAAAGAAATAAGCACTGGTGATAACATAAAAGAGGAAGAATCCCCCATGATGGGATCGACCCCCAAACGGATCCCCCTGCCATTCCCAGGAAGCCAAGTAAGCCAGTAGGCAATAATCGAGAAAGAACCAAGAAGCCCATTCCAAATATTTGAAACACCAATAGAACCAGGTTGCCCCCTGCGAAACCAGTCAACCACCGAAGATGATTTCAAATATTTTTCCCGTATAATCAAACTCCAAACAGAATCAACAAATAGAGACCGCCATAAACTTTTGGCATGAAGAGCCGATACAAACAACTCCAAATTTTTTAAATCCCAGCCGCCCAACTCCCAGGGACGAGCCAATGAACACCAACTAATCAAGTGGAACTTTTCCTTTTCGGCACCCCCCAACCATAAGAAGCTGAAAATATTTATGCGCAGCCTCCGAAGGATAGACTTAGGAATTTTACATAATGAAAACCAGTAAACCCCCAAGTTTTGGAGCACCGACTTAGCCAACGTAAGTCTGCCACCTAAAGATAAAAAATGCATACTCCAATGACCAATCCGCTTATCAAATCTCATTAAAAGCCAAGACCAATCCATGATGAGGTAGTTAGATGGCTTGATAAAGAAACCAAGATACTTGGTACCACCAACCAACTCCTTGAAACCAAAGGGGAGATGCATACCGATCGATTGATTCACATTGTTATCCAATAAATGATTCAAAATACAAGATTTGATATAATTGATCAACATACCAGAAACATTACAGAAAAGATCCAAAATTTTCTTGTACTGAAGCCATTCAACTAATAAGCCCAAACCAAAGAGCATAACATCATCCACAAAGAGAGTATGGGTTACCGAAATACCGGCAGCCACCTTGATACCAACAATAGAACCTTCACACTTTGCTTTATGGATTGAAAGACTCAAACCCTCAATAACAAGTAGGAACAACAAAGGCGAGAGAGGGCAACCCTGTCGAAGACCCCGAGAAGCCTTAAAGAAATCTGAAGGCTTACCATTTATGAGCACCGCAAAATTCACAGAAGAAACACAAGCCATGATCCATTTCATCACCCTCCAAGGCATGCCAATCTGAATAAGAACCAACCTAAGAAAAGTCCAGTCCACGCGATCATAGGCCTTCACTAGATCCAGTTTAAGAATTAGTGCATTTAGACGCTTCTGTTTGATACTACGAAAAACCTCCTGAGCCACCCCCACCGCATCCAGTATCTGCCGACCATCCAGAAAACCAAATTGTTCGGGTGAAATAAATTTCAAAAGACCAGGTTTAATCTGCCTCGCAATGATCTTGGATATAATCTCGTAGACCAAATTACAAAGAGCAATTGGTCTAAACTCATTGAAATTCTCCGGATGAGAAGACTTAGGAATGAGAGCCAGAAAAGTAGAGTTGAATGCTCTAGAAACCAGCCCCAGACTCCGAGACTCATCCACCGCAGCCCGAAGATCCTCACCCATAATATCAAAGAAGGAGATAAATAGTTCCATCGTCCATCCATTAGGACTAGGACTTTTGTCCTTATCAAAGCACCTCAAGGTATTTCCAACTTCCTTAAGAGAAATTTCCTCACTTGAGAACATTCTCGGATACTCCTTAATAACCTTAAATTGATCAATCAAGGAAGTAGACTTAGGATCAAGGTAGATGTCTTGGAAATGGTTAATAACTTCCTGTTGTAAATCGGCCTCCCCCACAATCCTACAACCAGCATGGTCGTTGAGATCCCATATGGTATTTTGGATTCTATGAGAGTCTGCAAATTTATGAAATAATTTGGTATTCAGATCCCCAACTTTTAACCAAGTAGAACGGCTCTTCAAATGCCACGTTTCCTCCTAAATAAATAAGATTTTAAGCTTCCTTGCAGGTGATTTAAATTTTTCTTGGGGTGCTGAGGAAATTTGGGGTCTTTCGGTCAAATTGGATCCTCTAGGGGCCTTTTTTAGGAATCTTTTCTCTTCTTATCGTTTGGTGGATGTGGAGCCTCGTCCTCTGGCTCCTACTTGGTCAAAAGGAAGGAAAAATGGGGACTTGATTTCTAAACGTATTAATCGCTTCCTCATATCGGAGTCCCTCTTGGATTGTTTTCAGAACTACCATTCATGGATTCATTAGATTCACATCAGTAACCACCTCCCCATTATTCTGCAATTTGAAACAGAGGCCTCTCTACAATCTTACCCTTTCAAATTTAACTCTGTGCGGCTGTCTGATTCGACTTTCAAGGCGGAGGTGAAGAATCATTCGATGCATGTGGATGTATCATTGGAACGCTTTGAGATGGATAAGCTGGCTGAGAAACTAAAATCTTTAAAAGGCTTCACGATTTCCCGGGAGAGGAAAATGAAAGCCAAGTTGTCTGCTGAACTGAATTGTTTGGAAAGGGAGATTGGTGATTTGTTAAAACTCTCTCTTATGAATGGTTTTCTCCCCTCGTGCTGGTCCAGACTCTCCCTTCTGGAGGAGAGGAAGCTTAAAATTGGAAGTTATAGCTGCTTCATTTATATTTAAGTGATGGAGATCAATAATTTATTAAGAGGTGAAACATTGTTTGCGATGTGGGGCATTTAACTATCTAACTCAAGTTGAAAACTACGAGGATTCAATTGTTGAGTAATGGCCCCCTTACGAGAGCCCATCAACCACCTTTTTGAAAAATCAAATCCTAGTAGAACTATAACAATTCCATACTTTCACCACCCTCCTCACATCTCGTGGCTATTAAGTCTTTCAACAATGGGATATTTCATGCTGTAATAGAGTTTTTTTTACATAAATAATTACTTTTTGTAGTAATATATGAAAAAAGAGGGTTGTGGCCGCACCATCCAACCTTATAATACAAACAAAAAGGAGATTCACTAGTCCATGGATTTCATAGACAGTCATAAACTATATCCTTTTTATAATATTTTCCAAAATCTATACTATTAGCTATTTAGCCTATATATAGCCTTACAAATTATCCAAGCAAAAATAAGCTTTTAATAAACATGAGAAGAGTATATACATTTTTGTGTCCATGCCCTAGCTAGACAGTATTTCTTCTTCCCACCACTGAAGATAATAGAGAGGGGTCTATATTCCTAGTTTGTTCTATTTGTTGTTCAAATATGTCTTCTTCCATGGTCACCTACTTGGTCTTGTCCAAATGAGACAACTAAGACAACTAGGGAAGTAGATTTCCTCAACTGCTCAAAGCTTGTTTTTTTTTTGGTTGCAATTAAGAAACTCTTGCTTTCCTGTTTTTCCTACTTTTGGGCTACTTTTCTTGCTTTTCCTGTTGTTGCTGCTTTTGGGCTGCTTTTCATTACAGCTTTTTGAGGAGGACAACTTATAGGATTTATCATCATCCAATGCGCCCTCCTTGAGCCACCTAGGCCATTTCAACTCATAAATCTTTATTAGAATTATTAAATAAAATGAAATTGAGGCCCACCATAGTTTATTTAATTTCCTAAGTGACTATGGTTGAAGTTAACCTCTTTATTCACTAATGCAAGTATTCCACTAGGATCCATGTGGGTTCTAATGGGCCCAGTGGTGAACCATGGTGCATCCAAAAATGGGGACATTACAGATACTCATACATATTTATGCTTTCTCATGAGTATTCCTTTAAGTACATGCCAACTATAGTTCATTATTATATTATTTCGTATAACTACCCAGTGGGCCTATACCATGATTATGACCACATTGCATACATTATCTCCTTGGGTACCTCCCTAGGTACCCCATATTATCCTCCCTAGGTACATAACACCAGAGATGAGCATTCTAGACATCCATCCAATTCAAAATTATTAAACCACATGCTCTACACCTCCCCATCGTACTAGACTTCATTAAGGTGAGGGCCTGCAAGGTCAAGTAACAAGGATGGCCATCGATCAATCTATTCATATACCATTGCATGTTGTTGTGGCAACACCACTTGTTTATGTACTTTAAAGAGCTCTTTAAGATGTGTTAAGTGGATAAAAAATAAGGGGAGGTTGTTAATAACCCCCCCCTCCCCCCCCCATTTTGCCAAAACATTCCTAGTGTTAAGCTACAAGCCTTATTGCCCAATTCATTTGCCATGGAGTTGAGCCTTCTCATAGAATGATAAAACTTATGTTTTCAATGTCTTTTATCATTTTTTGAATTTGTTAGAACAACATGTTCATGTGTGTTTCCTTTAGAAAATATATATATATATTCCTTGAGGTAACGCATGAAACCCTTTAGACAATTTCCTTCTTTTCGAGGAGGGTCCTTCGGATAAATTATCTCGTTACAATTTTGACAAACTAACCTAGTGGGGACATCAAGTAAGACCCACAATATTCACAAAAACAACCAACCCAAAAACTTGACACCATAATCTCATGCTTACAATTCACACCACTCAACCACTTAAGCTAAACTTTTAAACTTTTAAAAACTATTTTATATAACATACAATGAATAATGATCATTAAATCACCTATCATTATTAAATCATAATACCTAATGCCTAATTATTTTGTCAATTCTTCATACTACCACCTCTACTAAGTTGTAAAGTTAAAGTTCAACTAATAAAAGTACTATGTTATAAAGTTAAAGTTCAACTCCACTAATAAAAAATAGAGAATGCAAAATATTTCATACAAAGGTTTACGTGATGTGAAATAAAAATATTTCATACAAAGGTTTACGTGATGTTAAGTACAAATATTTAATCATGAAATATATAGATTGAGTAAAGACGAAGAAATAATTTTTAATTTGTTTATTAAATTATTATAATGTAGATTTTTTTTTTTCATGGGAAGGTGAGTTGGTGCGCATCTTCGTGTAGAGGTGTGTCTTGATGCCGGTCTTGGGGTCGATTTTGGATGGGGGCTCTTTTTTCACTGGAAGGTGAGTTGGCACGCATCCTTGTGTAGAGGCGTGCTTTGATGTCGGTCTCGGAGTCGATCTTGGGTGGGGACAGCCACAACCGACCGCCCCATCTACCCGGCCATAATGACGACCCCTAATTACAATGTAGATTATATTAGACACCAACCAAGAACATAATATTAAGTGTATAAATTGAGTAAAGACAGTTTTTTTTTTAAATTATAATGTGGATTTCTAGAATTAGAAGGTATATTACTATAAGGAGATAAAAAATATATATATATATAAATAAAAATAAAAATAAGAATAAAGAAGGATGTGTGTTGTAGTTTAGTGATGAAAGGTTTGTAGATTTAATTCTGTTAAACTCTTTGTAAAACCGAAATTGGATGCATCGATATTCCAAACAACATCATAATATTTGGCATTACTCAAACCCAGAAAGTCAAATTTTTATTTTTATTTTTTTAATATATATACATCGTGGGATAGGTGCAAAGGACCCAACAATATGATTCAATCCATCAAAACAAATGAAAGTTTTAATTAGACGGCTGGACGCACATCTCCTGGGTTGATTCTTTAGCAAAATCCTGTGCAACGAAGGAGCCGGAAACAGTGAAGACCATTCATCAAATCAAAATACCCCAGCATGTGGATCGGCCCTCAAAGGATCTGTCAATTCTGGCTGGAACAAGATCTTCATTAGTGTGACTGCAAATCGGCTCCTCAGGCTGGACACTGACTTTATCTTGATCATTTGCCTTCAGGTATGCTTCGAACATTTCCACTGCGTGAATGATTTTATTTCAGAATCTCCTGAGGATACCATTAAGGGCGAAGACCACTTATTTGCCAATGACAGACTTGCAAATAATTATGGCAGACACCCCTTCACTTTCTTCTTTCCTGTATAATCATTCTGAAACAGACTACTCAGGCTGCAGATCTAGTAGACGTTCTTCCTTAGTTCTCCATCATCTTGGTTCTTCAACAAGAAACCCCCTTGAAACAGTATAGAGTGCGAGTCGATTTCATCACTCTGGATCATATCTTCTTGGATATATATCGGCTGTTATCAGCACCAGAAGCTAGGGTCTCCCAACAATTTGCTTTTCAATCTGTGGCTACAGGTATAGGCCTGAGATAGTGGCTTTCATATGCCCGAATATCTTCCCTTCCTTACTATTCTCATTCCAGAGCTTCAAAAATGAATTATATATATATATATATATATATATATGAAAGTTCTTTTTCAGCTTCATCTTAGTGCTTAGCAAGGCCTATGGGGGCGAGCGGAGAGAGGCGTAACTCGGCCGATGAGCAAAAAAGATATGGCACATGAAAGAATCGGTTTATATCGCAAACTGATCAATGAGATTACGTTTATAGCGTCTAAAAACATGAAAAGATTTGGGAAAAGCACCCCTTTCTATTTCTTCTCTTCCAGCCGATATGACAAGAGACATCTTTGATCCAAGGAAAAGTCCATCATCATCATACCATCCACAATAGGAGAATCATGCCCAGCCATTTCCCCACAGTGCATGTCTGCCCCAAAATACCAGAAAATGGCACTGCTGTTTCTGACTGAGTAGGTATGGCAGATTTGGAGAATAATGTTCAACATACATTAACTGCTGCCATACTTCAAGCTAGAGTTTCATCAACAAGAATCTCCATCAAAATGACCAATCTATTAACTATGAATCGTGTGCTTTTAATCCAGTCATTTGCCATTTTTATAATGCAGTATATCTTAAGTTTGTGCCTAATATCTTATTTGTTTTTCCTATATTTTATTTGTTTTACATAGATAAGACTATGTCTTGAGCTTCCCTTATTGACAAATTAGAAGTAAACAAAAAAGATGTTCTTGTGCATTTTATATACTAAATATCTTGTGGATTCTTCAATTGTAGTAGAAGATTCATTTTTATCCATTCCTGGTTTGAAAGAAGGTTCCGGATATCACAATGCATGGGAGGCCCCGAAAATCCGTAAATGATGGAGTATCTCAAGAGAAAGACATGGCAAAGGCCGCCGGCCTTCAATCTTTGCAAACACAGTTCTTCAAAAATCACCGTGAGAAAATGTAAGTCCTTTATGCATTGTAATTTAATGCGAATTTCATTAACTGTCTTATTTTTATCAAACAGAAAGTATCGCCCATTTAACCTTTTGAAAATGAGTGCAATCTTGTGAATTAATAATTGTATGAATGGAAAATGTCCTTTACTCTGAATGAAACACAATCCTTGATGCCATTTATGAATGAGTGCTGATTTCATGAGATATTTATACTTTTATAAATGGAAATATTTCTGTCTGTTTTTTTCCTGTAAAATTACTGATGACATCTAAATTGCTGCAGCTTATAGTAATAAGCAAGTTTTGATCGGTCCTTGAATGAGAATTCCAGAGATAAATATTCTTTTTCAAAATTAGATGCGGTTCCTGATTGTTCTAACCATCCAGTTTCTTGTATTACCGAAAGCTTGATGTCTCGTTCATGGCCAATCTCGAGGTTAAATAATTTTTCAAAAGAAGATTTCTATTGAATTTTTTATTTTATGAGGGATATGGTTATTGAGGATAATTACTCGATGATAAATGTCTGATAGCTGAAGTGTTTTGGTAGGCAGATATACTAAATAAGCTCTCCAGTTGAATGCTTTTCAAAATTAGATTAGAGTCTTGATTGTTCTATCCTTTATCTTCTTGTATTACCAAAAGCTTGATGTCTCTTTTATGGCAAATCTCGAGGTTAAATAATTTTTCAAAAAAAGCTTTATTGAATTTTTTATTTCATGAGGGATATGATTATTGAGGATAATTAATCGATGATAAATGTCTGATAGTTAAAGTGTTTTGGTTGGCAGATATACAAAAGAAGCTCTCCAGTTGAATGCCAATCTTCTTGAAATCAACCCTGAAATTTACACTGCCTGGAACTATCGGAAACTTGCTGTCAAGCAAATTTTGGAATCTGAATCAGACACCAATGTAATCAAGCAGATTCTTGATGAAGAACTTCGAGTGGTACTTTTTTGCATCCATTTGTATGATAGATAGAAAGAAATAAATTATATTAATGCCCATTCATGACCAAGGAAAGGTCATTGGGACTCGAGATAATCTAGGCTAAGGAGTACCTAGTGCATCTCCCTAAAAAATAACAAATCTAGGCTAACAGCAATACTGAAAGATAATCAAGTAGTAGAAATTGTATGGGTTTTGAACCTCTGCAAGCCATTGGCCATTTGCATTTGTTAATCTAAATAGTTTGATGTGTTGAGATAGTTTAGCTTTCTCATTGACCAGAGTGATCTTTGTTATGTCATTCAGTTTGCTGTAGCAATTGTAGTGCATTTTTATTTTATTGGCAGGTCTATGATGCATTATTCGTAGCCTGGTTTTTCTTGGTTATGTGGCGAAGGGCAGGTGGAGAGAGGTTTGAAAAGAAACTTCAAGTCATATGGTGCGTGGTACCACCGCAAATGGGTGATAAACTTGGGCTATTCCTCTTTAGATCACGAATTCAAGCTTTTAGATAAGTTCCTTAAAGCTGATTCACGCAATTTTCATGGATGGAATTACCGTAGGTGAGAGTTGTTGCTTAAGTTAAACCCAAGGGCATTTAATATTTATCTATGCTGGAGCATTCTGTTTTCTTTGAAATAGTTTCATTTTTTAATATTTGACCACTACTTACCTGCATCTAAGAGATGACCTGATGCTTGTGAAGGTCACCTTATTCACAAACCCGTTGATTTTTGGTGTTTGCTAGATTCATTGCAAAGCTCAACAAGTCTTGTGATGAGGATGAGTTAAAGTTTACAACAAAGAAGATCAATGAGAATTTTAGCAACTATTCTTCATGGCATAACCGAAGGTATGTGTAACATCAATTTTTTATCTTTATTTTCAATTCAATTGAAAAGCAGCTAAGCTTGCCCTTAGTTCCCAAGTTTTCATTTCTGCTAGATGTGTTGAATTTTAATCTATTTTCAGATCTTGACAATTATTTCACAATGATTTCAAGCATTCATTTCATCCCATAGATTTTATCGAATAATTGCACATTGAAAATATCAGCTTAAATTGCAGCATAAACAAAGGATCATAGAAAGATAGCCATGCACAAGAGGCACAGAGATTTTATCCTGGGAAAAACCCAACAGGAAGAAAACCCAACCAGCTTTTCTTAGAAGAAATCAATCCAATTCAAGTACAATACCATTCATGAAGAGAAATCCTAGCATACAAGGTTCGCCCTCCTTCACATGAAACCCTAGCAAGGGTAGCGAACTTCTAGAACATGATAAGAACCCAAAATATTTGCTCCTTGCCTTTGCTTGGCCTTCCTTGGAAAGTGCACACAATTGGAGAAGAGAAGAGGTGATTGTGTGATGATGAAAATGAAGTGTGTGAGCACTTTATTTATATGCTTCTATTCACTTGAATTTTTCCTCTTGGGGCCGACTTGTACATTTGATGGGGCCGACTTGTCTTCTTTGCTGGGGCCGATTTGTTCTTTCTTCTAGGCCGACTTGTTTTCTTGCCTTCAATCTTCTTTGGAGCTTTCTCAATGTTATTTGGGACTTCTTCAACGGTTGTCTTTCTTGGTTATTTCGTCATCATAGAAAAGTTGTCCTTGTTGATGTTCATCTCCTCACATGCACGTCTATTCACCCATAGAGCTCTAATGTTGATTTGACCCCACTCTAAGAAGTCCCTGACACTTAGAGCCTATGTCAAATTCAACATTAGGTTAGACTTTGTATATTTCTCAAGGGGATTAAATCCCCTATCAAATAAACAAGTCAACTCACTCTAATATAGAATAGATCACTCCTTGGAGCATTCCTTCTTAGAGTATGCGGTGTGACCCCTGGCCTTATTCACTCTTAGTCGGTTCTCATGACTTATCAAGGCTAAGCACCTCGAGCCTTATTCACTCTTAGACACTTCTCATGACTAATCAAGGCTACGCCGGGGCCATCCTCCACTAGCCATTGGTCAATTCTCATGACCCTTTTGGGAGAATGTCTGCAAAATGTTGCCCGATGCTGCAACCTGGAGAAACATCAACAAGATGCAATCATCAAAGACATTTGTGCTCACACCAGAATTTCGTAAGATGCCACAAAATGCCTTTAAGTAAAATAATGTTAGATACGTAAAAAAGTGTACATAGGTAAGATTGGTGGATCCTTAAGATCCTTGGTGTAATTGACATTTGGAATTCAGTGATTTACTAATCAAGTATCCAACAAAACAATGTATGCCATGCAATTTAATGGCTAGTCCAGGTTTGAGGTGACCTCACAGCAATGGAAAATAGTCTATCATGATTTCCTGTAAATGTCATCCCAGATTGACACTAAACAATGTGCTTTCAATCTACTTTATCAATTCTGGCTGTGGTGGTTCACTCTTTCTTTCCGCAGGGTCTTTGGATGATGTTCTACAAGGGAATGCCATCATTTTCTTTATAGAGACTCATGAAACAAAAAGAAACTTCACCCTCTACGTGTTATTTATGGCTATCAATACGTAGACCAACATTCTGTCATGGAGTTAAAAGTTCAGATAGGGATTGCTTGTCTACTTCAGGACAGACTATCACCCTTGATTTCAATCATGTGGTCCGATGTCATGATAAATTCTTTTGGATTCTGTTAACAGAAGCCCTCCCTTGGATCGAGTTTATGTTTTTTTTTTGACAAAAACGGTTATGGTTTAAATTATAAAACAGTGATAAATCACTGGCACAGATACATCATAGATTTTCTGTCTTGCTAACTGAGTCAAATTCGGAATGGCTCATCAGTCATCTATCCCCAAGCCTTGATCGACAAGTCTTCCTTACCAAAATTTGAAGTGGTAAGAGAGTTTTCAGTCAGAAGCAAATGCGTAAAATACTGTAACATGCTTTTACACCAGAAACAAAGAGCCGATAATTTTCAGCTGTCATGCTTGCTTGGATGATACAGGGCTGAAATAACCAACTTCTTTTCCATGATGAGATAGGCGATCTGTAATTCACTCCTTGTCAGATCTTTCACGCGGTTGCCAAAGTCTTTGATCATCGCATCTCCTTCCTTCTGTTTCGGTCATTCTTACCTCCTCGCGATGTCCTAGGAGAGCCGGCCACATCAGCGTTCCCATTCAGGATCTTCCATGTACCTATTGACAGGCTATCCGGAATCATGGCGTCCTTGCTTGAAAGAGGTTTGCCACGTTTATCCAGCCATTGCAATTTGAAGCTCCCTCCCAAGATTCCCGAGAGGCTATGGTAAGTTAAAATGATGAGCATTTCCATTTAATAACAGAGTCCCTTTGCTCATAGGAACAACAGCATTAGCTGCTTTGTTCGCTTCACCATTTAGATCCCGGAGGATATGAAAGAATTGGATGTTATGAAAAGACGACAATTTTCTTAAGAATTTGACGAAGCCTCATATTATTAGGCAGATTGTGTGTGACTAAGGCTTGAATGATTATACGGGAGTCGCCAAAAACAGTTAACTCTTTGATGTTCATAGCCGAACCTTGATAGGGCCCTTGCCATAATGCTAGAGCTTCAGTGATATTGTTGGTGTCATCTCCAATTCCCCAAGAGTAAATAAGATCAATTGTTTCCTCAGGATCTAGGATAACCCCGCCCCCTCCAGCGGGTCCTGGGTTCCCTTTAGAAGCTCCATCGAAGAAAAGAGGGTGCTTATGAAGTGACTTCCTCCAATTTCTGAAGTTTGAGGAATCCAACCGAATTTCCCATTGTTCCAACTGAGTTGAGCGTGGAGATAGAGAGCTCTGATTCTTCGGATAAAGACTCAACAACCAGTCTTCTTCAGTAGGATTGAGCAGGACTTTGTTTTCCTGAGGATGTAGGTTTAGGAGGCAGTCTCCCATCAGTGCTTTAGCCTTGACTGCAATCCAAGCAGTGTTGGAAATTTTGCCTCTGAAGATGCGGTCATTGTGTTCCAGCCAGAGTTTCCAGAGAGTGAATTTAGGGAGGGTCAACCAACAGCTTTTCAGTTTGTCTTTTTTAAGGAGAGAAAATGGGCACAGATTAATCCAATTATTGAGGAGGGTAGGGATGTCAGTTGGTAGCTTAACTTGATTCGACCAAGGGGAGAGGGAAAGGTTCCAGACTTCCATTGCAAAGGGACAAGTCAACAGAAGATGGTTTGCAGATTCCTCTTGCAAAGAGCAGAGAGGACATCTTGTAGGTTCTTCCCAACTTTTTTTTAAGGTTGTCTCTCGTGAGAATGCTGTTATGAGCCAGAGTCCATATAAATATGTCTATTTTTGGCAGACTTTTAGTTTTCCATATTCCTTTCCAAAGAGCTGGATTAGGGGGGACATAAGGCGTTGCTTTTAGGTGCTTATAGCCCTCAACCGTGGTGTAAAATCCGTTGTGAGATCCCCAATCCACGAGAGTCCTTCAAGTGACCTGCAATGGGAGATTTTCCTTGAAGCACGACGAGCAAGATATGTTCTTCATTTTGCAGATGCGTTGGGCAGTTCAGAATCTTCCAATCTTTCCAGGTGTTGGTTCCATCGTTGTTCCAAACAGAGATATCCCACAGAGATATTAGATTTTGGGAGTAGAGCCAGTGTTTAAGGTTGGAAGTGCCCGGTCGAGAATCTAATGGCGGCCATCCAAGAATAGAGTCATCCCACATGAGGATGTTTTTCCCGTTTGTAGGTATCCAAGTTAGAAGAGGCTTGAAAAAGCCAAGAGCTTTCTGGCAAGTTGTGAAAATTGGAGACCCTTTGGATACTTTTGGGCCATTATCAAGACATTTTTTCCTAGTACCTGAGAAATATTTTTTCCATAGAACTTGCTTACTCCAAGTTAATTTTCCTCTTACCAAATTCCAGAGAAGTTTAGCACCGAGAGCTAGATTTTGAATCCTGAGATCTCTGATCTGGAGATCGCCTTCTAAGATAGGTTTGGTAATTTTCCCCCAGCGAACCAGTGGAAGTTTATTTTCGCTATTTTTCCCACCTTTCCACATAAATCGTCTGAGAAGAGATTCGACCTTGGAGATGAAGCCACTCGGGGCAAGTAATATGGAGCTTTGGTAGATCAAAATGCTAGTGAGAATTGATTTTATAAGGACCAGTTTCCCGACCAAATTTAGCCAAGAGGCACCCCAAGAATTAATTCTAGTCTTTAATTTATCAATTAGAGGTAGCCAATGAGCAAGTTTTGGAGTGGATTTGAAGATGGGGGCTCCTAGATATTTAATAAAATCCCTTTGTGTTTTCCCTTCCATTTCCAGAATTATGGAGATTTCCACCATTTCCCTTGGGGAGCAGTTCCATCCAAATATTTGACTTTTTTTGTAGTTGATTTTACTCCCTGATGCTTCCTTGTAGAGGTCCAACTCCTGTTTGAAATTTCTGGCTATGATGGTGCTGGCTCCTCCCAAGAGAAGTGTGTCGTCGACAAACTGAGTATGATTTAAATCTTTGACTCCCCTTATTCTGATACCCATTAAATCTTGATGGATGCGACAGTGCTCTAATTGGAAGCTGAGCATCGAGGCTTGGATAGCGTAAAGTAAAGGGGAGAGTGGGCATCCTTTCCTAAGCCCCCTAGAAGCTAGAAAGAAATCTGCTGCACGTCCATTAACCAACGGGGCTATCCAAGGTGATCCAATGCATGCTTTCACCCAGTTAATGAATTCAGGAGCGAAACCAAATCAAAGCATTACCTGAAAGAGGAAACCGTGCCAAACTCTATCGAAAGCGTTGGCTAGATCTAATTTAAAAACCATACCTTTTTCACGCCGTTGGATACTTGAATGGATAGCTTCCTGGACCAAGATAATATTATCAGTGATCTGCCTCCCTTTGATGAAGCCTCCTTGATTTTCAGGTATGATGGCTGGAAGGATTCCTTTGATGCGGTTGGCTATAACTTTCGTAATAATTTTGTAGCCAATATTGTAGAGCGAGATTGGTCTAAATCACTCGAAGGAGGTGGCACCTTTCTCTTTTGGAATGAGAGCTAAGAACGTAGAGTTTGTGTTCCCTCCTATCTTGTTGCACTTTTGAGATTTCAACGCCATTTCGTGAAGATCTTTTTTAACAGTTTGCCAACAGACTTTGAGGAACCTGGCTGTGGATCCGTCAGGGCCAGGGGCCTTATCAGGTTCCATATCAGCCAAGGCATTTTTAATTTCTCGCCTAGTGATCGGAGCAGTTAGGGCCTAATTAGAATTCGATTTAACTTTAGAAGGAACCAGATTTAAGATATGATGGCAGTTTTCATCCTGGAGATGGCGATCCTCTGTATAAATTTCTTTAAAATGGTTGTGAGCAGCATGTTTGATTCCTTCAAAGTCCGTGATTATCTAGTCTTGAAGATGGACATCCTTTACTTGTGGAAATAGCTGGTGTTCTTGCTTGCTTGTGGAAATAGCTGGTGTTCTTGTCACCGGATTGGAGCCAAAGGCTTCTGGACTTTTGCCTCCAATAGTCTTCTTCCAATCTGCAGGTAGAATGAAGGTTGCGCTGGAGGGTCACTTCCTACTCCAAAGTGTCCAATGTGTTAGTGCCTTCTTCCATATTCAGTTGGTGCATTTCCAAACAGTGTTGCACTTCCAATCTCTGATTTAGAGGTGATTTCATGGTTTTGGCCTAGCTTTTGAGAGCTCTTTTGAGTCTTCGAAGCTTTTTTTTCCCAAATGAAGGTAGTTGAACCAGAGATTGGGGCCTTCCACACTTTGAGGACTAGATCCTGAAAGTCTTCATGCTGGATCCAAGAAGGACTGAACCGAAAAGGGATAGGGCCCAGATTTAAGTCTTTAGAGAGCTCAAGGAGTATAGGTTTATGATCAGAGGCACTAAAGGGAAGGATCTTATAGTCAACCAATGTTATCGGAACCGGACCGGTCATCGAACCGGCGAAGCCCAAAATGTGAACCGGACCGGAAACCGGACCGGAACCGGCAAAAAACCGGGTAAAAAACCGGCCGACTAAAAAATACATAAAATATTCATATTTTGTAAAAAAAACCTGATGAAGACTGTTCATATGAACTGTCAGTACTAGAAGATCTGGGTACAGCATGTTGCCTGGGTGAGGTTGCTCTCTGTTGAGATCTAAATGAGTGGGAAGGTCTTGGATCTCCCTGAGATCTCGTGGATCTAGAAGCTAATATGGAACTGCTCTCTGCCTGCCTCTTGGTGCCTCTGTCTCTGTCTAATGAGCATAATATATATAATATCAAATAAACAAATAATAAATATAAATGAAGGGACACATTCTAACTAAGGGACAGGACCTAATGAAGAACGTGACCTATCAACCATGGTGACCAGTCAGTGCATATAACTATACCATCCTATGACATCGTATTTCTATCATCCATTCATTCATACTTATTATCTATATTACTATTCTATATGGATTTCTGTTGTCTGTCCTTTTGTTGGATATTTGTTAGTAAATGAACTATTGTTCATTTAATTGGTATTGAAGCTTTGTTTCTAATCCAGCCTTTGGCCAAACTCTTTTTCAGACCCTGTCATCCAGCCTGTTACCCCCCTCCCCCATTTTGCATGGGTATCCACCTGTGACTTTTACCACAATTTCAGCTGGGGGTTACACCTTGATGGAGATTTGGATGGCTAAGGGTCTTGACGCTAGATTGTGGCATATGATTTTTCATGATGGTTGATATTGATTATGCTTTCACATGGCTGATTAATAATGAAGACAGTGCATTTTACCTTCATGTCACTTGATCATTAATGAAGCACTTATGATGGTGCACTAGGCTTGTTTGCATGATTTGTGATCCTAGTGTTTTGGGCTTACATATTGAAGACATGTGCCATCTAATTTTGTAGAGAGCTCTTGCTCATTAGGCATAGTATATTGACATGGATGGCTTATGATGATTCTCAGCCAGCTATAAATGCATTTGGAGAGCTGTTCTCATTTCTAAATCTCTTGTATATGCACAATGACAAACAGCATAGTGATTATTCCCTTTCAGATCTGTTAGCAGTGGCATAAAACCAATGTTCCACGGAGTTTCCGAGACGGGGGAGCTATCCAAAATTAGATGGCACATTCAGCAGGGTACGGACCGGCCGGTTCCGTACGGAACCGGTCAAAACCGGCCGGTTCAGCCGGTTTTGACCGGTTCCGTACGGAACCGGCCGGTTTGGAAAATTTTCCGGTTTTCAAATTTTTTTGCCCGGACCGGACCGGCCAAGCCTGTGAACCGGTCTGACCGGCCGGTTTTGCCGGTTCCGGTCCGGTTCCGATAACATTGTAGTCAACATTTAGTCCTAAAATAAGGAAGGATTTTTGAACCAAGAATCTGTCGAGACGTGCAGCTATTTGGCCCAGTCTAGTTCACTTGTTGGACCAAGTGTACTTGCGATGAGGGGTTTTTATATCTTCTAGGTCCCAGTCCAGGCTGATATCTTCTACCCATTCGCGTGATGGATCTCTGACTATTGAGCCACCTTTTTTTTCCCCGAGGGAGAGAGTGATATTTAGGTCCCCCGCTAAGACAATATTTTCCAGCTGATTGTTCTTGAGATAATCCCTGATAAGATTCCAATAGTTTTTTCTTTCCAAAGGAAGAACATGGACATAGATATTGCATAAACAAATCTGGTATCCTGATTCCTTATGAAGAAGTTGTGTAAGGATCCAGTGAGTACAAGTTTAAGAAAGAACTAAATCAAATTTGGAGTTGTCCCACAAGGTGCCTATACCGCCGGATGCTCCTCTGGCGCTGACAGCGATGCCTGCTCCCTTATTCCAAATTTATTGGCTAGCTTGGAGGAAATCTAGTTCCTCCAATTTGGTCTCCTGGATGAGTAGGATATCTAGATTTGAGATGCGAAGTAAATCTTTCATAGCTTCCTCTTTAGTTCTGCTTCCTAATCCCCTACAGTTCTAGGAGACAACCTTCATTACTTACCTTTAGGATTGGAAGAGGCTCCTTTATAGGGCTACCCCTGGTGTCTAGTTCTTTGGTTGCTTTTTAGCATTTTTTCCAATGTTGGTTGAGATCCTTTGTACCTTATCCTTATAGGTAGCTATTTCTCTTCTTTCTTTATCTGTTTTCCTTCCTCTGGTAACATGCTTTGGGGAAGTTTGAGAAGTGTCTATCTCTCCCTCCTCTTCTTCCGAGCTTTCATCCTCTGTCCCTGATTCTTGAGTTTTAGGTAGTCCTCCTGGTTCTTGTAGTGGAGAAAGTTCCTTGTAGGCAAGCTCTTTCCCCTCCAAGTTAGTTTGGTTCTCGAAGGCTCCTTCATTAGTATTTGTTTCAGTTTCCTGATTCCCAAGCACAGAGAAGCTTTTCCAGTTTCAATCTTGACTTTCTGGATCTCCTGGGTATTGCCGGATTTGATTGAGTTAGGGTTTGGATTTTTTCCCTCCTTTTTGAGGGGTGGCTTAGAGCTTGACTTCAGACTTTTTGCTTGTTTCCATCCTTCGTCTTGTTCCTTCTCCTGTTGGTTAGCTAGCTTTTTTGGGCAGTGCTTTTGGAAATGCCCATATTCATGGCAACTTCTGCACTTAAATGGCAGCTATTCGAAATCCAACTTTTGAAAGTGCTACCAGTCACCTACAGTTAGCTTAATGGCTTCAGGAATGCCTGCTTCTAGATCTACTTCAACGCAAATCCAGGCGCAGGAGTAATGGTCCTTTGGATCTGCTTTGTCGATGAATCGTCCCAATCCGTTTCCAATGGTTTGCAGAGAGTTTGAGTTCCAACAATGGATTGGCAGATTGGGTAGACGAACCCAGACTGGAACCGCTTTAGGAACATCTACTTCCGGATCGAAATCAGGCGTCCAACGGTTTAGATACAGCCCTGCGGTCCCATGAAGCAGGGCCCGTTCCTGAAAATCAGATCACGATCTTCTTTGGGGATAAAATCGAACAGAAAGAACCCCCTTTTGACTACATAACAGGTAACGCTGTTAGAGATCAAGGGTCTCCAATTTTTTTGTATCTAGTTATCAGTTGAACGCGGAGAGGGCCAAAGTCCAGTGAACTGGCCAACTAAAGCTCGATCTGCTAAGGATACTGCAATGCGCATAGGTTGTTCCAGCGACAGAGCGATTACCGGGACATCATCCAGCTTCTTGACAAATTTGGGAAGAGATCCGCTTATTGGTTTCTTCCCTAGTGCGTTGATAAGTCTCCTGAAGGATTCGGCATCGGCAGAAGGCGGAGGCTCTCCGCCTCCAGGGGAGCTCATGGAGGGGTCGACTAGTTTTTTGGTGAGCTGTGAGCGTGAGATAGCTCAGGAGGGACCCTCAACGCATCAATCGACCCGTGGCTCCAAAGCACGAACCCGAACTCTCAGCAGGTGCCCTCAACGTAGGTTTCCGAGGTAGCTTCGTTCCACGCTCTCGTTTCCTCGATAAGATGTAAAGTTGCCATTGAGTTTATGTTGCATTCTCCTACATTCATCTATTATTCTTTCTATGCCCTGACCATAGATGGAGACAATCTCTTTATGGACATACATTTAGAATTAACAAAGTTCTTTGCAGAAGGGAATATTCTCTTTCTTGGTAACTTCAATGCTTAGACTAGTCAAGCTCAATGATTTATTTATGTGATCCATGTTAATTTAGTTGTTGCTTGGAGAGTGTTTGAATCTTGCTGTAAGAGGGACACATCAGTGGGAGAGTGTCTCAGGAGGAAAATTGTCTCATAGCCCCTTTTTATTCATTTTTTAACACTTGGATTTACTTGGACTAAGAAGGCGCACTACTTAAGTTGCATAAACAATGTGGTGTTGCATAAAAATATGTGGAGTAGGTGCTAGGCATGCATGGGCTTGTACCTACCTTGGCACATGTGGGGCACACTACTTGAGCTGGTTACTTGGCAAAGCATGCTTTGCAATAGTTGTCATGTAACCACCTACCCTTAGCACATGTGAGGTACATGAGTTGGTTAGGGTTAAAATGGACCTTGCCAAGGTGGAAAAGTCCACTTGTGGACCCATTCTCTTAGGTGAACCTAGTCTAGGGTTTTTTCTTGTAACCCCTCTTTTTTATTCTATAATAAGGAATGAGGGGTGTGTTACTTCTATGGATGAGAGTTAGAGTGAAGAGTAGTTTGATGCGATAGCTAGAGAGTTATAGTTAAAGTGTTTTGCTTTATGAGCTTGTGAGAAGCTGATTGGTTTTGCATTGTGTTGCCGCCTAATTTGCACTTGGGAAACATGATAAAAACTGTAACTCATCCGGTGTAGCCTTGGGGGCAGGTTTAGGTTGGGTGCAACTGTCACCACAACACTCAACTTCTATGTTAGGGCAACTCCTAAACAAAGCCAAGGGAGGTGGTCCCTAATAAAATAATATAAAAATAAGCAAAGTTAAATGTAGTTACAAGTTACAACTATCTACTTAGAAAATAAAGCATGTAAAGCAGCTCTATTATAGATATATAAATAGAGCTCAAATTAGATCTGCGACTTAACAAGCACATAAGATTCCTTGCAAGTAAGGTATTCGGAAAGTCTAGTGCCTAAATAGATCTATGCTACAAAGATAAGTGATGATAAAGAAGCTTGGATCTACAATATCATGAAACTTGCATGTATGAATCTTTGAAATACAAAGATTGCTTGAAAGATGTGTTATCACACAATCTCTAGCTGTTTGTGGTAAGTATCCCAATAGGGACGGTAGAGGAGACAACTAGGAAGGTGTAACCGGCAATAGCCAAGTCCTCCGCTCGAATGAACGGAAGTCACACCGGACAGGGCTACTGTCACTTTAGACGAGGCACTTGGCCAAGTCAAGGGGGAGACCCTGCTCAACCAGTTATGGTCGAGACTCAACAGTCAGAAACCCAACCCAAAAGATAAGTAAAACGAAATGCAAGATGGATGACTAATTGTGAGATTTCTTCCAATCTAGTGAGATCGGGATTCTGAAATGAAAGAATAGACTACGTGAGATGAAATCAGATCCGATTATGAATGCAAGTGATGAATAAATTGAAGAATTAGAAGGCTGGAAACTAAATCAGCAAACATAAATTGACAAGAAGAGCGATTGGGAACCCTGCCTATAGGGAATGAAGCTTGTTATGATTTATTCATACATGGCAGCGATGGATAAGCAATTGAAACACATCTTCCAGCAATTATAAGATGATTAATTGGCTGATTTAGAACAACAAAACAGATCAACAAGAAGTGAAGTGAAACTGCCCTAGGGGAATGAGTTAAACAGTGGGAAAATGGACCCAGGGCATAGAAAAATAAGCATTTATATTCACTTCCAGCCAACGGTACTTCATATCATAGGGTAAAATGACGTTTTAAAACCGATTATCAAGTACTCAGAACCCCAAACTAACCCAAACAGGCTGAAACAGAAAAACGCCCCAGGGGGCGTTTTTGCCAGGTAGACTAGTGCTGATTCGGTGGGCAAATGGAGTCTAAATCAAATGAAATTTGGTATATAGGCTTTTAAGCATAAATCATTTGTGGGTTTACAAAATAAACTAATTCTAACGGTGAATTTTGTAGATTTTAATTTTTAGGGGTTTTAGTGAGTTTTCTCTCTTCAACAAAATTAGAAATTGAAATGCGAGAGAAGAAGTTACACCTACTTGGAAATAGCTGATATTTCTGATTTTGAAGAGGTTTGTACGTCCCGAAGATCAAATAGAAGCGGTTAGAGAAGTCCCAGCTGAAATCGATTTGCTCTCTCCCACCAACTCATCCTCTCTGCCTGCAAACACCAATAGACAATAAATCAGATATGTGTTGGCAAACAAATGAAATCTACAGCAGCACAAATAAAGATGAGAGAAATGCTTGACTGAAAATAACAAAAACACTTCCTTTTTGTGGTCAATCCGGAGAGTGGAGCAGCAGTGGAAGCCAAATGGTGTGCCCTCCTCCAAGACTTTGAGCTTGCTGCAAACAATGGTGAGTAAAAACAATGCTGGAAACATACACCAACTACAACTAGTGCATCAAGATAGTATGGCAATCAACAATATCAAGAAGCTATCACACAAGAGCCAAGTAGAGCAACAGCGTTTTCTTTTCTATTCAACTCCAAAAATGCCAAGAGAGACCAAAATGGAGTGAGTGCCTTCTCTTATAGAGAGAGGCCACTCCTCATACAAAGTTCCCCCCAAAATGGAGGGTGGAGATCACTCCCCAACCATCAAATCGAATGGTGGAGAGAGGTGCTAAGTGGGGGTGCAAATTGCCCAAGGAGAGCGCACTAGAGGAGAGAGGGGGACCCACGTGGGGTCCATACAACATATACACCATGGTTGGGGGGTGTCTATGGGATGTTTTATCCCCCCAACTAATACAACAAGGTCCCACACCCAACAATACAACAAAATCAAATTCCCCTAGGTGGAGAAAAACGCCCCTATGGGCCAATTCGACCTCCAATGTTGAGTTGCCATGGAGAGGGCCCCACAATGTGCCAATATCACATCAAACATTATCATTTTATCTTTAGAAATTACCTTTACCTTTGCCAACCATTGATTTTGCCATTTGCCTATAGTTGCCTTAGTCAAATTCTGATTTTCCATGTAATTTTTGCTGGTTTATATGGCTGAAGATGAAATTTGGGCTTTTGACCCATTTTTATTGCCCAGATTGCCGAACTGTCTGCTGCAATGTGATTGTGGACCCCAAAAGTAGTAGGGATGACCACTCGAACGACCCCGATCCATTACTTAGGCATTACTTGCCCCAAATCTATAATTTTTAATTAAAACAGATCAAAGTTGACCAATAATAATTAAAAATTTCTCAAATGCTTCAGTATTTTGCAATTCCGACACATGCATGCTCATATGGGGTCCCTGTAGATAATAATTGATCGAAATCGAAATTCCGATTGCAACATTTTTTCGGGCCCATTTTTGGCCTAGTCAACTCAGTTTGACCAAGTCAAATCTGGTCAACAATAGTGCTAGCTGAATACCTGTATGCAAACATGGAGTGACAAGGCTCAATTATACGAGTTAGTACATTACTAAGCAATACAATGATAACATGGTGATAAAAAATTCATTAAATCCCGAGATAATACAAGGCCCTGGTGAAGTGGGCCCACCACCTCCAAAGACTAAAATGCTATGCACATCTATAGAATTGACCACTTTGCTGACTTTAGGTGATGCGGACAACAAGGCAAAGGACATGGGAAGACAAGGATGAAGATCATGTGACCCTTTGGACAACTCGGGAAAGCGGGGTCCACTGAGATAAGTATGCCATGACAGAACACGGAGAAGGGCGGTGCCTCACAAATGGGTATAACGCAGGGAAACCACCACTAGCCATCTAACAAGTATCTCACAACTCACATCTGTATCCGAAGACTCCATGAGGTTCTTTTCTAGAGCCGCCGAACTGGGTGTCCGACAAATCGTAACTTGAGACTCTAGGGGGCAATCTTGAGCTTGTTCCTTGCTCCCTCTCACCTCCTTGCCCCGCGGGACTAGGTGAGGAATAACCACTACAAATACTGACATGTACGGCTGACCAGTATCCATGTGTGTTTATAAACACATTGCATGTATTTTACTATGAGTTTCATACTTAGCCCTTTTTGGCTAGATTTTACATTTACAACATAATGGCCTTTTTGGACTGATTTACATTTCTTCATTTCTTCGTTTACATCAAGGCCCTCTTAGGCTACATACATATCTCAAAAGATATAAACATGGTGCTCATACTGCAAAGGTAATGGCGGTGAGCACTACATGCTTCGATGACCAATGGGGAGCACCCGGTGAGGCTACACAATCCTAATTGCATTGCAACATCGGGGGTAACCGACAGGAGCAAATCCCAGGTCTAACCGTGTATCTCACACACTAAAGAGCCGAGGCACAATAAACAGGGAGTCATGGCAAACTCAGAGATCAGTGGGGAAGGGGTCCTTGGGATCACAAATCAGAATCCAAGTCGGGAACAAGTATCATGGATGAGTCGGATGGATGGAGACAATGATAATGGAGCTAAAGTCAGCTACCGAGAGGGACTAAGTGATCAAGTCTATGCCAAGTGTAGAGGACATGACTCAGCGTGCATACACATAGGTCTAATCGGAGGGGTGGACTGACATCATCAAGGGCCCAATCACATCATACAATAGCTAGATCACCAAATATATCATCTCATGCAAAGTTAGTGTACTAACAAGTATAAAGAAGTCTAATCTACATCATGAGCAATAATCATCAAATGCAATACCTGCTGCACCATATACCTGCTGCTACTGAAGCTATCTTTGAGCTGGATCTCTGCTGAATCCGGGCAATCATAATAAACCAACAATGTACTGTGATAGTCTCGATCAGAACAAGACTAGGCAACTGTCTCAAATGGGCTTATGTCAAAGCCTGGCAAGGAAGAGGTGACCCCGTGGTAGATGGTAAGTGACAATGTGTGTAGCACTGTACAACTGTCTGTCCCCTCTGATATGTCTGGTAGGGGCAGTCTGAACAAAACTGCCTCGTCTGAAGGCGGTTGATCTCTGATCTGGAAAAAAATGTACTGTGCGGTCCTCGGCCGCACAGTCTGCAGTATGGTAGCTCCAACTAACATAGATGTGATAACAAGATGCTAAATGAAGTAAATGCTTTATAGTTCCTTTTAGCTGATTAGATTGTAGATGATGAAAGTCCTAAACTAGATTGTTGGTGTCCACATAAGGGATGGACAAAAGATAGAAAAAAGTTTAATCTAGGAATCTAAAGCAATTAGTGACTAATCTAGAAATATAAAGGCAATTAGTAATTAGTTTTAAGCTAGACGAAGTCAGAAGGCCCAACAGAGAGAGACATCCTTTCCCCACAGTAAAGAATGAGAACAATTGATGCCTAGCTAGTAAAACCAGGGTTTGGTTGACTCTAAGGTCTCAGGATCCAAGGCATGCCTCAATTGCAGTGAGGGTGTAGAGCTTGGTTCTTTCTACTAGTAGAGTTTGAAAATTTTAGTTAAGGTTCCTTTTATCTAAGTTGCTTTGAGTGATGTCCACTTGTGGAGGATTGATAATTACAAATTCTAGATGATCTAAGCTAAAATAAGCAAATGACAAAAGAAATCAAACTACAAAAATAACACACCACTATGCAATTGAGACAGAGGGCCGGGGGGGGGTTGCGAGGGACTAGTGGCTTGATCACTGTTCCCAAGTATTTACAATCGTACCAAGGATCTTTTAGAAGAAGTGCTTGCTGTTCTGTTCAAAGGGATAGAGTCAAGCTTACAATTGCTTAGAAAGGAGAGAGAAAGAAGGTAGAAATTGTCTCGACAAGTGTGCCAGTTGACTGTGAACTTCCAGAGGATGAGGTTGCTCCTTTGGGGCTGTTATAAACCTGCCTAAAAAGTGCATGAGCACCTGTAAATATTTCACTTGAAGGTTGCCATTTAGCTGTCACATAAGTCCACAAGACAATTGCTAGTTCGTCCTGCAAAATGAACGCAGCTAAACACAAATGTTAAAGGGAAAAGTGGGTTTAATAAATAGCGAAAAAAAGACTTTTAGGGGCTGTTTTATGACTGTTAGGACAGCGAGCAAATATGTTCTAATTTACTTAGCACCAAGCTGCCCTTATATGTCCACCATCTGTAAGATCAATAAGTTAAATAAGAAGGCAATTTTGATGATGTAAAGCAAGCAAATCTATGCATGCATGATGAAATGATTCACATGCATACAAGAGGATTTGCCCCTATTTTAATAGATCTACTCAAGAATGTTCAACAAATAAATATAGATGCATACAAGAGGATTTGCCCCTATTTTAATAGATTTACTCAAGAATGTTCAACAAATAAATATAGATCTAGTAATCTAAAACCTACTTATGCTTCTTCCTTGATATTATAGATTCCAAATTGATAAAGTAAAGTAAAAAATAGAATTTCTTAGGATTTTGGAAGGTTGAGAAAGAGATTACTGCCAAGAAGGTGGGCAAAAGAAATCAAACTACAAAAATAACACACCACTATGCAATTGAGATAGAGGGCAGGGGGGGGGGTGCGAGGGACTAGTGGCTTGATCACTGTTCCCAAGTATTTACAATTGTACCAAGGATCTTTTAGAAGAAGTGCTTGCTGTTCCGTTCAAAGGGATAGAGTCAAGCTTACAATTGCTTAGAAAGGAGAGAGAAAGAAGGTGGAAATTGTCTCGACAAATGTGCCAGTTGACCGTGAACTTCCAGAGGATGAGGTTGCTCCTTTGGGGCTTCCTTAGGGCTGTTATAAACCTGCCTAAAAAGTGCATGAGCACCTATAAATATTTCACTTGAAGGTTGCCACTTAGCTGTCACATAAGTCCACAAGAAAATTGCTAGTTCGTCCTGCAAAATGAACGCAGCTAAACACAAATGTTAAAGGGAAAAGTGAGATTAATAAATAGCGAAAGAAGACTTTTAGGGGCTGTTTTATGGCTGTTAGGACAACGAGCAAATATGTTCTAATTTACTTAGCACCAAGCTACCCTTATATGTCCACCATTTGTAAGATCAATAAGTTAAACAAGGCAATTTTGATGATGTAAAGCAAGCAAATCTATGCATGCATGATGAAATGATTCACATGGATACAAGAGGATTTGCCCCTATTTTAATAGATCTACTCAAGAATGTTCAACAAATAAATATAGATCTAGTAATCTGAAACCTACTCATGCTTCTTCCTTGATATCATAGATTCCAAATTGATAAAGTAAAGTAAAAAATAGAATTTTCTTAGGATTTTGGAAGGTCGAGAAAGAGATTACTGCCAAGAAGGTGGGCAAGGGAGTTGATGAAGACCGACGTTGGGGTGTTGCTTGAAAGGTCACCGAAAGAAGAAGGTTGCTCTAGGCTAACTTTTTAGTCTTCTCGACGAGTAGAAGAACCTGCAACAAGATAGCAAATGCAAAGGGAGAATGGATCTCATTGTCCTTTTCTCTCGAGGGTGCAATCTACAAAGAGGGCATTAGTATAGCAAAATCCTATTGAGGTAAAAGTGCTAAAATTAATTACCTTCAAAAGTGGATCAACAATAAGATCTACACTAAGCAATAACTTAATATATTTCTTATTCGACAGGGTAATAGTACCGTTTCAATGACCAATCAAAAGAAGAAAAGAGTATAGCAAAGGAAAGTGATACATATTACCTCCAAGTAGAAACAATGAGCAAGAACAAGCCACAAAATGAGAAGTATATCCACATATGACTTCCAAAGTCTTCCTTGACATTACTAAAATCTCCAATAGAGAATGATTACAACAATGATTAGAGCAATAATCGACAAGAAATAGAGAGGGGAGAGCTTGCTTAAATAGCAAAATAGGAAGATGGGGGCGAATTTCATGGGGGGACACCTCACTCAAGCTTGGAGCTCAAGGAGGGTGAAAGAATGATACTCTGAAAGAATGATCTTTGTCCCATTGAAGATCATAACCTTGGTTTTTCCTAGGTTGACCGTCGATTGATGAAGATCATAAAAGATGGACAAGGCATGAAGCTATTTTTGCAACCCCTCTTGTGTGGAAGATGAGAACTTTGTCATTCACAAAGAGGAGGATTGAGATTAGAACCTGGTGAAGAAGGCACCCATCTCTTGGTTGAATGCGTGCGTAGAGAAAAGACTCTAGCTCATCAACAGATATCCCAAACAATGTAGGTGAAAGAGGGCAGCTTTGTGTCGCCCCAGTGGTGCTTGTAATGAAGTCCAAAACTTCGTGAGCTATATGGAGTCTGCCAAGAATAGACTCATAAAGGCACATGATGGTTGTGATAAGAATATTCAATATGACAATATCTCTAGGCCTTTGAAACAGGGCATCCCTTGAAATCGAGTCAAAGTAAGAAAAGATTTTGAAGAGCGGTGTCTTGCTTCCTCAATAATGGATCAGAGAGTGAGGATATGATCAATTGTCTTGCTTTGATCTGAAACCTGCTTGTCCACTAGCCTGAATATGTCTCCTATCAAGTACCTTGGATAGCTGGAAATGGAGGGTTGTTGCATATAGCTTAGAGAAAGTGTATCCCACCATGATTGTTCATCTATTGTTGGGATAGGAGTTGGTTCCCAATTTATGGATTAGGTGAATGCTATGGTAAGACCATGTTTGTGGGAAACCCGAGCAAATAACATGTGGTTAAACAAGTCAGTGATGTAATCAATGTAAATATTTCATTCAGAGATCACTACTCCCTTTGAATCACCTTGAGATCTCAAGCGGTATGAGTCTCGATATCAATATATGCTCATAAAAATATAGACTCAAACAACTAGATCTGCATTTACCAACTGAAATATAAATGCAATCACACACATAAACAACATATATACCCTGGAACCCTTTCGGGAAAAACCAGCTAACTGTGGGGCTATATTCTCTCTCGAGCCCAGAGCATATAGATATAAAATGACAATACAATACAGGATTACCTCAACAGGTAACTCAATCCTCTTTGAAACAGGACAGACTCTAGATCTGCATGCATCCAGTTGATGCATGCACTGAAAGAGTAAGCCCTAACTGCCAAACTGGATCTGAGTGATCTGAAGGTGCCTCTGACTGATTTGCCCTCTCTATATCTCATTGCTCTAATCTGCTCACTCTGAAGACTGCCCTCTGATGAATTCAGCCTCCTCTACATGCACAAGTGCGCCCTCCCCTCTAGATGTCAAATGCTCCTACCGGACGGGATCTCAGCAGATCTGAGCTCTGATCGTCCCTAACCTTCCTCCAATGCTGAGGCAAGGCTATCCTAAAAGTCTCAGACTCTGAATCGGTCAATCCAGCTCTAAACAAGCTTCTCCCTCCTTGGGAAATGCGCCCTCCTCCAAGAGAACTCGGCCTCCTCCAATCTGATAAGAAAACACACTGATGAGCTATCTCAGCTCACAGTACTGGGTGTCTAGCAACTCTGGAACTGAAGGTCACTGATCTAGCTCAGATCTGACCTTCCTGGCTCCTACAGCAGCTCCTCTCTCTCTCTCTCTCTCTCAGAAAGTCACCCTGCATGCACAACTATGCCCTCCTCACTCTAGCAGTATCTCTCTTTGACAATGCAACTGAGTAACCTCATTTGGGGACCCCTTGCCTCTATAAATAATCTCACCGATGAATTAGGTTTGCCAAAACCCTAATTCTCGGTGCATGCAAAAGGTCACTTTTGCATGCAGTCACTGAATGCTGATAGGTCATGCAAAACTCATGCATGCAAAGGTCAATCTCCCTTGAAGCTTCGCATGCAGCCCCCATTGGACTCATGCCACTGAGTAGAGTGCATCTCACTCTCTACTCCATCCTGATGCCTATGCAGCTAATGTACCTCCATGTAAGGCATCTGAACCATGGAGGACATCCCGAAGTTACCATAATCTAACAATTAAGAAGTGTTGGTCTATCATGTTTGAAAAGCTCAACTTGGAACCCCTCATCATCTGCTTCTTTGTTGGTGCTCATCTCCCAAATAGCCTCAAAGATGCTCGTATGGAAAGAAGAAATGGCAAGGAACTTTGGGGCAACAATGATCTAAACGAAAGGCTACCTTAGCACAATGTAGAGGGTGGTCGTATGGGTGAACATGGAGTGGTGGTCAAGATCGAAGGGGATAGTGGATTGCCTAGGAAAGATGATGCGACATGAGGTTTTAGGGGAACGATGGAGGGTGGTGCATATGCCCAATTATATTTACAGAAGTGCATTTGTTAGAAATTGATCCAATCTTTCTTGTTTATGGGATTTCTCCAAATAATATCAAACCACTTGTTCCAAAATTCTATCCACTGCTTAAATTTCATTCACTTGATAATGATCCACATCCACAAAAATGATGTTGCAATCGGAGATTATGGATGCTCTATCCAAAAAGTCTTTTAAATCCTCTTGCAAGATACTAGAGGTACATGTAGGATTTCTTTCCTAAAAGATATAAAGAGGCATTTCTTTTTGTGCAACAACTCATTATAGGATTTGTTGATGATGGGGTATGAGGTGGGGTTATGGAGAAGGGCTTGATGAACCTTTCTATGATGGTTTTTGTAGTCTTCATCATATCACCAATTCATCAGGTTGGGATCATGGCATGTGGTGCGAGGGGAGGGAGTAGGGGTGCTAGCAATATGAGGACATGAGTTAAGAGTTGTGTCTAAAATAGTTGAGAAGAAATACGCATAATTGGAAGAGTTTGACTTGAAAGATGAGAAACTAGAGAGGGGAGGGAGCAATGATAAGAGATTATATATGATAACATTTGGATCTCCATCATCAAATAATATAGTAACGTGAGGGGGGTTATGGGAAAGTTGGGGGAAAAGAGGAACGTAATAGATCTCTTCGAGAGAGAAGGATAAGAAAGAGTGATCAACTAATGGGATGGGCGTGATGAAAAACTAGTGGATATATAGGAGGAGGCCCTGGTTGTTAGAACATAATCGACCATGCTAGCCCCCTCACTATGAGGAAAACACAGGAACCTATTAGAATCTAGAAATGAGAGAGGCCATTTAGAATCAACAACTTGTGAGAGTGTCCAAGGTGCAAACGGTGCTTGTCGTAGCTTGTAAGGGGTCCTAAGGCATCATATAAGGAATTGAGGAGGTCTATTGAATCTGGATCAATTCATGCAGGCACAAAGCATCCTCGGACATGTAATGTACTTTTAACTTCTGAAAATGTCGTATCAACGCAAGGAGCACTTGTCTCTTGGGGAGCACGAGATATGAACACCGCCCCCCATGCAAGAAATCTTGGCTTTGAAAAGCATAATGCCCAAGCTTCCAGAGAAAAGATCTCCCTTAAGTTACCCATAATCCCCTTTCTAAGAGGATCCAAGAATCCCTACGATTAGCATGATGGACTAACCATACTCCTTATACTGGATTAGTTTAACTCAATTACTAGACAAATGTTACGATATCATCTATGTCTAATGAAGTGGAAGCTTTCGAAAAGTACATATCAAAGTGATAATGTTGTTAACATTAAATAAAGGGAAATTAGTTTAGGGGTGAATTAATTGAGAATGGATGTTGTTGTGTTCTCAATTAGTATATCAAAAACTATTATATGTTAAAAAGAAAATTCTTAAGTAAAGATAGCGATACTTACACTATCTTGACATAGTAATTAATTTGAGCAGATTATGTAGTTTAAGTAAGTGTTTAATTTGTGAAGGATTACAACCAACGCAAAGAATATGATTTATTGTTAAATAAATATTGAAGCTAACCTATTGGTTGTTGGAAGATGTTAAGGAATTCTTTTTTTAACCCCACTTCCCAAAATAGTAATGAGGAATTTGGGTACATTACAAGACCTGTCACGGAGGATTTGATGAAGTTTGGTGTGGGCATTGAAGTACCCCACTAGGAGAATCTCCCCTAAAGCTAAGTATTGAACAATATATAGTGGGCAGTCCTTGTTCACTATGGAATTGACAGAAGATTTCTGCAATGTATATAAAAATATATATAAAATAATAAAATGATTAATAGAATGATGATATTAAAATGAGCCTCGTGACAATGTACATATATGCATTTGATTGGTCACGAGGTAAGAGGTGTTGAAAAAGTACCATGGAAGTGTTTTTCCACCTTGTGATTTCTAGGGGTGGATAAAACATTAAATGTGGTCCCTAGTCACTTTATTAAAGTGAGAAGCACTTTATGTTTTTAAAGTCACTTAATAAAGTTTGCTCATGGTCTAATTTTAAATTGACTTTATGAGAATTAAAGTGGGTGATTAATTAAAAGGGTCATTAATGTGCTTAAGTTGAAAAGTGCATTAAATTCATTTATTTAATTAATAATGAGCCTTTTATGAGAGCCTTAGATCTCATTGAGCCAAGATCTAATCTTGGCCATTGAATCTCAAGGAGTTACCATGAACAAAAAGGGGAGAAATTAGGTATTGAGGCATTCATTGTCATCCAAGAGATTTGGAGAGCAAGAGAGCAAACTGAGAAAGAAAAAGAGAGAAGCCTAGGGTTTGAAGAGATTTCTTCCTAGAGAGAAAGAGATTGAACATTGGCTTGAATCCCAAGGAGAAGGAGGAGGGCACGAGTTCCAAGACAAAGGCACGAATTTCAAGGCATGTTGCAGCAGCAATAAAAGGCACAGAAATTGAGGAAAACCATACAGCAGGAAACCGTACAACAACACGAATTTTGAGGAGATGGCAACACTGTTTTCAAGGTCCCTACAACAATAAATGCAGACCGTACATGCATGTTTTTCGAGGCAGCAAGTGTTGATAGCAATAGTGGTAGGGATGTGTCTACACTAATTAGCTATCTTACTGTGAATTTGGTGAGATTCAATGACAGAAATACATGCGATACTCATTCATTCCTCAAAGATTTCTAAGTAATTTTCAAGAAAATAGAAGGGAGGAAGAGAGTAGAATACCTCTTGAAGCTAGCCACTTGAAGAAGATCCCCTTGCTTGAGCATCCATGGCCTTTAGGCCTCCATTTGCAGCAGCTTGCTAGGTTCTTACCTCTAGCTTCTATCTCTAAGAACTTGAAAAACTTTGCAAAACTTGAAATCTATCTGCCAAACTTGAATTTAAAAACTAGATCTAAAACTTAAATTCAAACACAAATTTGGGGGAAAAATGAATTGCATCATATTGAATTGAGGAAAAGAAATACTTACAACCTTGTTGCTTGAGGTGAATCCTTCCTCCTTTGCTTTGAGCCAACCTTCTCCATCCTTGACTTTGATCCTTCAAGAGCTTTGTTGAAGATGAGCTTTCCAACCTTTTACTCTCACTTTCTATATCTTACCATGCCCCAAATGCCTTTCTTTTATAGCATTGGGAAATGGGAATTCACGATTCAACTTTCAATGTTGGATAATACCTTTTCTTGATTTTTGAATATTTTCACTCAAAAACCCACTTTTCCATTATTTTAAGGCTTTGACATTAATTTCCAGGATTTTTAGGACAACTAATACACATTTGATGCATTCTTTTCACACCAGGAGTTGTAGAAGCTGGGTTTTGGCCCTTTGAGTGGTCCTAGACTTGGCCTCTTTAGGGCAACCTTTGTCTTCACAAACTTCTTCCTTTGCGGAAGCGGTGGTCAGATGAGAGATTGAAGCTCTCAATTATTCCAAATTTCTCGTCTTCATGTTGCGAGCGAATGGTAAAATGTGCTTCCGTCTTAATTTGTTAAGGGTGTTAATTTGATTGTTAACAGCAGGTATATAATTTATTGTTGGTCGAACATGCACAAAAAACGAGGAAAAATAGTTGCACATAAATCGAGAAAACAGGCCGTACAACCCACATGTGCGAGTTGGTATAGGTCTGATATTTGGCATAGATTTCGAGGCAGTCTTACAACCATGTCAGTGAGATGTTGGCATGAAGTTCGAGGCAGAACTGGGAGATAAGTACTGCTGTTGTAAAATTTGGAATTTGTCTCTGAAAAGAATAAAATCTTTCTCTCTTATCAGGTTTTCCCTTTGGGGTTTATCCTGAGCCTATTTGGCTAAAATTTCCGAGTCTAAATTTTATATGTGTGGCTGTTATAAAATTTCTGAGTTTGTAAAAGTGAAAAGAATTTCCATGTGTTTCAAGAAAAGTTAAATTTTTATGCATTGAAGCTATAACATGCAATCATGGGGTTTGGGCATTAAACTCTATGTGAAAAATAAAACTTGAAACCGGGTTGGGGTTCCAAAATTTTCAAGAGGTATGTCCTTTGACCTTTCATTTAGCTTAACTAATATTATTTATTGTTATTATTAGTATTACATTTATATTTATGTTTGTTACAAAATATTTGTTTATAAATCTTGGTAGGAGTCCTTGTCCAAATCCCTATGGAGGGAAAAACCTGAAGAGGTAGGAGGAAAGTAGCATGCTGCAATGAAAGTGTCAATGGGGAAAGGTGGCATGCTCCTAACTTCAATGCAAATAAATCTTGGATAATTATCACATGCCACCATGGAAACTCTGCTTTGGAGGCAATCTTTGACCAAACAAACAACGCCTCTTAAACCTTGAACACTTCTTAACTACGCTGTGGGGGAGTGCCCCCCCCTCCAATGCTTCACTCTCGAAGTGCAATCCTAGAGGGAGAAATCAAGAAACTACCTTCAGAGCGTGCTTCTGGATAGCTCCCTTTTGGTAGTGATTTTTGGGAGCGCGGTCCCTAGGGGAAAAAACACTCCCTACCAAAACAAGGAGCAACTAGGGAGCGTTTAGGGAATATCGCTCCCTCAACGCTCGTAGGTTGCTCCCTCAATGCTCCTTGTTCACTCCCGTGGGTTAGAGGCATTTTTTTTCTTTCTCCATTGCTTGTGGGAGCCAAGACAAGGTTCCAAACATTGGTTTAGACATGGCTAGGGTTCCTTTAGCGAATTAAAAGACTCACTCACTCTATTTTCTCTCATTCTAGATTATGTTCTAGTTGTTGATGAGCAAATTTGTGAGAACTCGTAAGGAAGATTGAAGGCTGTTGTTTGTGTGAGCTTGGAAGGGAGATTGAAGGCTACCATAGTTACATTCAACCACCATTGGACAGTTGAAGAGGTAGGCTCTAAAGCCCACTTTTGCTTGTTTTTAAATTTTTTCCCACTATGCTGAATACTTGAATGCATAGTGGAAAAAATCGGCATCGATAAAAAATCGGCAAGGGTCCAGAAAACATCTTCTCGGCAACATTGGCGAAAAAATTGGCAAACCGCGGAAAGCATTTAAAAATGCAAATTTTTTACTTTAACAGGGTCAAAATTTGCTTACCGATTTTTTCCCTTATTTACCAATTTTTCTTGATTTTTGCCGATATTTTCCCGGTTTTTGCCGATTTTTGCCGATTTTTGCCGATTTTTTCCAGGGTCTGATTTTTTTGGGCCGAAAAATCGGCACCTAGAAAAAATCGCGATTTTTCGGGACATTGCCGATTTTTTCCCACTATGCTTGAATGTTCTCATCTACTCTTTCCCATTTCTCCTTCTCCATCATACTATTGCAAGCAACAAGTTAGTCTCATCTTGAGTTAAGAAGCATGATGGGTATTTGTTTTTTCCTTTTGGTTCCATTTTTTATTATGATGGTGGTGTTGGGAAGCTGAAATACTAATGATGAGGAGGAAGAAATGGAAGGGGATGACGATAACGAAGCTGATAGTGATGATGGACAAAAACACAAAGACTTCAGTCTTCAACACGTTTGTGGAAGTATGTGACAAGGCTTGGGGGAGGAAAAGGGGATGGACCCACAATGCTTATATGCCCCCATTGTACTATAACTTACATAGGTTCATATACCCGTGTGGGAAAGCATTTATGTGGAATTATGCCATGGGATGAAGGTAAGACTATAGGAGTCAAAACCTGTGATCAAGTGCCATTGAAAGAGAGAAACAAGTAAATGAAGGAAGAGGAGGCAACATGAAACAAATCCAAAAAATCAAGGGTTTTATTTGAGACCTCAGGCTGACATAGAATGTTTGGTGGTCGATCCCCATCCTCCATGGTAGTGGATTCTTGCCTATGCGTAGAAGAATATTCGATTTCCTTGACCAAGGTTGTAGGGATGATGTTGATGCACAAATTTCTACTTTTCTCTATGCATGTGATGTACCATTCAATGTTCTTTGCTCAGCCTATTGGCATGAAATGATAGAAGCCATCAATTGTGCCCCTAAAGGATACAGGAGCCTTAGGTATGACAAAGCTAGAACTTGGGACTTGATAGGGAAAGACCCAAAATCCATAATGCTCTAGGACAATTTACAAATGATTGGATTGAATATGGGGTATCCCTTGTATTTGATGGTTGGACAAATGTTAAAGACAGGTCATTGATAAATATTCTTGGTGTGTTTGCTAGTGGTGTTGTCTTCCTTTCAGCTCATGACTACTCAAACCGTTACAAGATTGGTATTAATATTGCAAAACCTTTAATTAAAACTGTTCAAGAGATTGGGCCATACAATGCCATTCAAGTCATCACTGATAGCGTTGCTAATTGTAAGGCAATAGGAGTATCATTGAGGATATGTACCTTAACATATTTTGGTCAGGGTGTTTGGTTCACACATGGAACCTTTTGATGCATGATGTTATGAAGATGAAGGACCTTGATTATAAATGGTTGGCACATTGTACAAGAGAGGGAAGAAATGATCAAATTTATTACCAATAATAGCATGGCCCAACACTTTTTTCACAACCATTCTAGGTAGGAACTACTTAAGATTGCAAAGACTATATTTGCTAGATACTACTTCGCCTTCAGGTGCCTTTCGAATATAAGAAAGGCATTGGCTAGTATGGTCTCCAGTGATTCATGGCAGGGTTTGAAAGACGGGGCTGCATCTGCATCTTATTGACATGAATTTCAGGAGGTGGAGGACACTGTTCTTGATGGTCGGTTTTGGGCAAAGGTTAGGTATGTTCTACATTTCACTAAGCTTGTTTATAATATGATTCAGTTTCTAGATACAGATCACCCGGTGATTGTGTTAAAATTTTGAAACTTGATAGCAATGACAGACTGTGAATAAGAAATGCAGAAATGGCTATCAGTAATTACACATCCACAAAAATTGAACACAATAATTTTTCACGGGGAAACCTTTTAAAGGACAAAAACCCCAAAGCAATTTAATAATTTATCTCCAAAATGAGATGACTGAGTTTTTACAATAATAGGCTAAAACAAGCCTTCACAACAAATAGGAATTTGTTTCACTAATCAAGAAGAACCCTGTACAATGCCAGCTGGCACTAATTTGCCACTGAATAACTGTAACTGATGCTAGATGCCTGGAACAGCTTCAATCTTGCATAGTCAACCTGAGTATGCCCTGCTAAGAGTGTCGTGAACTACTGTTGAGCTGTAGTGACTTGTGGAAGCCCTTTCTGGGGCTGCTGTAACCTGAGACAGACCTTGTACAAATTCGGGTGCACAATAAAATTGCCCTAGCAGGGCTCGGGTATACACAGCAGAAAATTTAAGTAGAAATCAGATGGCAGCAGTAAAACCCTAGCTGAGATAGGGTATTTTAAACCAGCAGAAAAGAGTGTGAACAAAACAGCTGGAGTTGACTTCTTTTAGAGGTAAGAACCAGCAGTAATTAGATAACCCAGCAAATAAGGAAGTCATCCACGAGTTGAGCAGAGAAGACACTTAGCAAATCCACGAGCTGTCAATTAGATCAGTCAATAGCACCCACGAGCTTAGTTGAAGAAAACCACAAATTATATCATCGAAATGTTGAGTTTCTTTTGTTTATTTATAGTGGAATAATTCCACTTCATTGAGGCCGACCTGTCCTCACATAAATTAATATATATATTTTATTATTATTTATTTTGTCCTCCAAAAGAAATAAGTATGAGGCCGACCTGTCTACCTGTCCTTCACATATTTACATTATTTTTATTTATTATATTTTTTCTTTCTCCAATAATGAGCCAACCCATAATAAATAAATAAATAAATATTTATTTTTCTTCTTCCAAATGGTGGGTTCATGGACCAAGCCAAGCTATGCTTGGGTTTCATTTATCTTCAATAAATCATGCAGGTGTTCTTCAAGGTCTTCATGTCCACTCCAAGTACATCATCATAGGGAGATAAATTAATTGCTTTACTTCACCCTCCTGTTGCCACCAAGATCAAGTGCATAGCCCATAGATCAAGGAAAGGAGTACATCACTTGCCCAGACCCGGTCTAGGGCTTACAGTGAAATCTTGGTAACTGACCAGGTGCCTCCATTCTCCCGGAGAATGGCTCTCAGCCCCAGGCTGAGCTTCCAGTCCTAGACTGGATCAATATCCTGGTAACTGACCAGGTGCCTCCATTCTCCTAGAGAATGGCTCTCAGCCCCGGGCTGAGTTCCCAGTCCCAGACTGGGTCAATATCCTGGTAACTGACCAGGTGCCTCCATTCTCCCAGAGAATGGCACTCGATGCTGCTCAGGAAAAATCAACAGATTGGGGAGGTGTATGAGTAGATGGATAGCATGTTAGGTCAAATCAAAGACATTGTTGGGTCAAGAGATGCAATATTGCATCATCATATTCATAAACATGTTGTCAAAAGGTGGGACAATCTGAATGTTTTAGTCCATGCCCTAACATATGTCCTTCCATCGAAATATTATTCTCCATCTTGGTTGGCCCAACCAACACCTAGGGGTGGGGTTAGGAGAAAACCACACAGATCCAGAGGTATAGAATGGGAATATGCTTGCAGTAGACTAGTTGGTCCCTGGTGAAGAGGAGTGTGCTCAAGCATGAAGTGAATTGAGTAAGTGCATCAATGAACATCGAGTCTTTGCTTACTTACATGCAACTAAAGATTGGGATAGGTTTGAATCCTATCTAATGGTGGAACATGTATGGCTCCTCTACCACACATTTGCATAAATTGGTGGTTAGGGTGCTTTCATAGGTTGTTGATACTTCTTTTGCATAGAGGTGTTGGAGCACCTACAACTTCATCCATAGCGTAAAGAGAAACAAGTTGAATGTAGACCAAGCATAAAGCGTGGTTTATGTGCACTACAACTTGAGGTTGTTGTCCCAATATTGTGAGACAACGAAAGATGATAGAACAAATGTGACTTGGGATAAAAATCCGGGGGATGCTAATTTGGAGGATGGAGCCATATCTTTAGAGCACTTGGAGGTTGAATTGTTGGTTTATCATGATAGTGATTAGATTCATGTAGTAGAGATGCCACCCCCAACCACCAATAGATTTCCAAATGCAGGAGATTTGCTTTTAGCTTCACAATATCCAGCGTTGAGGGGGGGGGATGTAGCTGTTGTTTGTGTTCCATGAAAACTTCTAGCTAGTCCTCTCCTCTTGTTCATAGATCATGGGAAGAGAAACTAGAAGTTTCACGTGGCAAGAGGAAAGGTTAGTAGACAATAGATGTATTTCTCTTTTCTTGTTTAGAAGTAGTCTCTAGACTCTATAGTCATAACTTAATACTTTGTCTTTATTATGGCCTATTTTGTAAACATTATATGATTGTCTAAGTTTGAACTTTGAACTTTGAACCTATCTTTGAAGTTTGAATTGTTAATTGCATGTTACAACTCTTTGGAAATGAATATGATGCTCTGTTTCATTTTGTGGTTGGTATTATCTGTTAGAGTTTGTTGATTGAAAATGTTATATGTTGAAACTTGAAGGTTGATGCTGTGGTTGTTGATTGATCATTTGATGACAATGTTACAAGTTATACCTGCTAGATGATTGATGTTATGTGTACTAAATGGTTGATCAGTGATAACTTAATGATTATTGTTAATCCAATAGTTAGATCTATGTTTCAAGTTTTTGTAGCTAATTCAGCATTATTCATGTTTTTTTAATATATATGCATCAAAATATGTTAAAATATGTATTATATAAAAAATGATTTTCTCTTGGAAGCTTCTTGGAAATTGCACTTCTTGCTCCCGCTCCTGCTCCCCACTCCCAACACCCTTGCTCCCTGAGCTTCAACTCTCTTGCCTACATATTTAAAAGTAGTGGTACCATAGGCATACCCGAATAGGCGCGGCAGGGCTCTCATGAGTCTAATTCAGAAATATGATATTTGATGGTCCAAGAGTATTGTAAATTGAAGTCGGAGAAGACCAAAAATATTCGATTTGGGTGTTGGTTTTCCTAGTAAAGGGTTTGTAGGGTACATCTTGGTGTTTATTTTGTGCATGCTTCTTGTGTTGTTTCTCTCTCTATGCTTGGTTTTACATTTGGTATCAGAGTAGGACATATCTGGACACTCCAGTGAGAGTGGTTTGATGTTGAGAGCCATAGAGGTTGAAGATAAGAGTGAACCTTTGGGGATCCATTTATTGGCAGATGCCCACATCTTGTTCTCGACTTTTGAAGGAGTGTGCACATTATCTGTAGAGAAACTTGAAAGCCGCTTGAGAGGTTTGTGTAGTGTGCTGAATTGTTGTGGCATTGAGTCATCTGTTATTTGTGCCTATGCATGGAAGGTTATACCCACTGCTTATTGTATGTGTTCCTTGATAGGGTGGATATCCATGACATTTACATGTAATTGCAGTGGACAGTAGGCAATTTTTTGATGCAGAGAGGATTCTTTGGCTTGACACATTGTGGACATTGAGGAGAGAGGAGCGTAAGTGGATAGACGGGGAGAAACATATATGGATGAGAATATTGTGTACCTTGCATCCATCAAAGTGCATATGGAAGTGCAATGGTGTCTCATATTGCCCACATCTTGTTCTTGGCTTTTGAAGAAGTGTGCACATTATCTATAGAGAAACTTGGAAGTTGCTTGAGAGGTTTATGTAGGGTTGTGAATTGTTGTGGCGTTGAGTCATATGTTATTTGTGCCCATGCATGGAAGGTTATACCCACTGCTAATTCTATGTGTGCCTTGATAGGGTGAATATCCATGACATCTAGATGTAATTGCAGTGGACAATAGGAAATTTTTTGATGCAATGAGGATTCTTTGGTGTGACGTATTGTGGACGTTGAGGAGAGATGACCGTAAGTGGATCGATGGGGAGAAACATATATGGATGAGAATCTTGTGTACCTTCCATCCATCAAAGTGCATATGAAAGTGCAATGGTGTCGCATACTGCTTAATGAGAGTGTTACTGGGCAAATTAGCAGGGCTAAATGCCAGTAAGCAAAAATAGGATCAGTGACCCAATGTCACCTTGGTCACCGTTCTAACTTCTTTGGAAATCAAAACCTCCAAGGAGAAGTATCATATAAGGAACCCTGTAAGACACTAGAACAACCAACCAGCTATATTCTATGCAATCTTATAGTTAGACCAGTGCCTAAATGGAGTCAAGTGCATTCAACTTCAACCAATGAAATGTAAGAATGTGTAAGCATGTATTGAGATAATCAATACTGGATCAAAAGACTGTATTGCTAACAACCTCAACACCATTAAACCCGAAATGCATCAATGTCATGCAGATGATAGAAGCAAATATGAGAATGGAGTAATGCAAACGATATAGCTAGTAAATATACAAGGATCTTATGTTTGTATTACCAATAATGATAACACAAGCTTCTATCAATTAAACATGGGAGCTATGTCATTCAATTGCAAGTATAGCAGTAGGAGTAGATAATTAAGATGATGCAATAAGTATCATAAGATGGCAAGATATAACCAGCTGTAAGCATATTAGTGTAGAGCGTGTGTAAAGGTCATCAATAACATCATAGGTGTCAAGCACTTAGGAGATGCATCCAATTCATCAATCATCAAAGGAATCTCATACCAAGGCAGTCAGCACGCAAGAGTGCTTGTCAGTTCAATAACCAGCATTCACTATGAAACCTAAGAAGGGAAGCATTCACCAAATAAGTATCAAATGCAGTATTCTGATGTAGTTTTACCCAGCTGAGTTTTAGTTTACGCCTAAGTTGCCAGGGTACTCGGGTACTGGGACGGGTATGGGTACGGGTACGCCACTTTTTGAAAGAGGGTACTTGGGTACGTCGGGGTACTGTAGACATATATATATAAAATTTTCAAATTTAAATTATATTAATAAGTTTTCAACAAGTAACACACATTTGACATTGGTATTGCTTCTTGCACATTAATTCAAATTGAAATTACATATATGCTATTGATATTGATATGAATCATTAGCATAATGGCAGAGCAATCAACACAATCAACACAATGTTATTGGTATTGCTTCTTGTCACTTGATCTTCTATTATCACCCTGTGACATTGGGATCTTGGGTCATATGTTCAGTTTTTTGAGCAAGCTTTAGTGGGATTAAAAAATATAAAAACAAGTCCTGCTGCATCAAAGCAGCAAAATCATCATATTTCATGCAAAAATACAGTATATAAAATCTATGATACATTTCTGAATTCAGTAACATTTCACCACAAAGAAAATTAAGGTGAGCACAAAATCTATAGATACCCTGTCTTTGTATTAGTTTGCAATCCCACTGTCTGCTGATAAGCACTTTGGATTATATCTTCTTTTGTAATGATCATGATCTGCTTTACATGCTGAAAGATACAATTTCCAATCTCCAAAGTTGAGTGGCTTCTGTAGAAGTATAGCACAGTTGAATCATGGGAATGTTTGTGGAAATATGCTAGATAATCCAAATTATTACAGATTCTGTGAGACAGTTTGTTGAATTTTTAGCAGTCGGAAGTATCCGCGGAGTACCCAAACTCGCGGTACGTGTGCCTTTTTGAAGTACCAGTACCCTCAAATCAGTAACCAAGTACCCGGTACTTGGGTGAAGTACCCGGTACTTAAGCGGTACTCCCAGAGGTACCTGTTCCGGTACCTGGTACAGCGGTACAGGTACCCGGTACTGGTACGAGTGCCCCACCCTCCGGTACGGGTACCCTGGCAACTTAGGTTTACGCAGTGGATAACCATAGAAAATCAGATCAGTGTTGACCAAAAATGCACTCAGATAACCCAAAATCAGACCTTGTAATTATGCTAATTAAGATACTAACTCAACTCTGATTTATTATTTTGTTTGTGTGTGTAATGCAGGATATCAGTCCTCTTTAGATCATCATGTAAAAAGCACTTTAGAAAGTCTCAACAAAGTCAACCAACGTTCACTATCCAATAATAAAATGTGTTTTAATTTACTCAACCAACACATGAATTTCAGATCTGTAGCACATCAGAAATATAACCTGTTATGGCACTTGGAACAAACATGAAACAAACCCAAAAATTATATTTGAAAGCTAACTTGTTTTCTGTTTGCATGTGTACAGGGGCAAAGGATTGTCAAACACACAGGGTCTGCATGCAAATGCAGACCTGTGTAAAGGGAGATGAAGGCCGTGGAAAGAAAGACTCGGTAAGGTAAGGGAGAGCTGAAAGAAGGGAGCCACGAGGGTGAAGGAAGGAAGATGGAGGAGATGGAAGGATGGAGAGAAGGTAGTGGAAGGAATGGAGACAGGGCCGCAGATTAGGGCAAAGGTATGGAGAAAGGAGAGAAGGGAGCAGCAAAAGGTAAAAGGTAGAAGGTAGGAGAGAAGGGAGAGTGGTAGACAAGGAGAGCTCGGATGGGAGGAGATAAGGGATAAGAAGGTGAAGGGAGAGGAAAGCAAAGGGCCTGCTGATTTAGGGCAGCCGCATAGGCCGAAAAAAGGGGCAACAGACATGGAAAATAGGGCAGCGAGGGGATTTTAAGGAAGGCCAAGGGTGCTAAAATGGAGAGGAAGGGAGGCTGAGTTGAGTGGCGAGGAGAGCGAAGGAGAGGGAGGAGGCTAGGGCTAGGTTGTAGGGGGTTTAAGGGTTGGTAGGTCTGTAATTAGGGCACAAAACACAGAAATTAGTTTTCTAAGATTAGGTTTTCTAACATAAAAAGGACAAAAATAAACTAAAACATAAGATGAAATAACAATTACTCTCATAAACTCAGAAAAATAAATTAGGTTAATAAACAATAATAATTACAAATGTACAAAACTCAGAAATTAGGTTTAGATGAAGTAGATGAACATCTAGGGTTTCAAAAGGCAACTACTCACCAAACCTAGGGCATCAATGAGAGGGACAACCCTCCTTGAGATGGTACTTGGAAAGCTTGGCAACTAGGGCTCACCTCAACAACCTCTAGGATTCGTAGAGGGAGCCTAGCTTTAGCAAGACTTGAAGACCTAAAGCTCAAGCTTGAATGCTATGGTGATCAATGACAAAAATGACATGCTAATCAAGACAAAATGAAGCAATAATGGCTTCCATTCAACCTTAACAAGCATCACTTTCATACAAATTGACTAAGAGACATCAAACTAAAAGTATAGATACCTCCAAGTGCATGTGTTAAGCAAACAACTCTAGCCCCACCTTAGCAATGGCATGAACAAAAGTAAAACTTCCAAGAAATGCTTCAAACTTGCAAAATAACCTTCATCAAAGAGTGCATCCCTTCAAAGAGCCCTAGTTAGGGCAAATAGCAGACATAATGAAATTATCCCAAGAGTTGATGATGAAAAATAAAGTGAGGAGATTGAATTTATATGATCTCACACTCACTTTTACATAAAATAAGGTCAATTTAATATTAAAAATGTCAACTTAAAATTAAAACAAAAATAATATAAAATAATGATAAGAGTGGGTGAATTGGGACTTTTTCCTTAGTCTTCACCCCTGCATGTCAAACATGACTGAAAAAGGCCACATCAGGCTGAACTGAAGGCTGAGATGCGGAGGGGGGGTTGTCATACCCCTACTAACCCCAGAAATAGTGAAAAAGCCCTCAACGCCCCCCCCTCAAAGCAAGCATTATGCAGCCAAGGAAAATGATGACGTCATCCTCTATGGAGGCCAGGGAGAGCTAGCGCTGGAGCTGTGGAGCATCAAGAGGGTGCAGGAGAAGACTTGGGGCCATGACATGGGCCCCAGTGCTGAAGAAAGGCATGCCACCGGTGTAAAAGTAATGGGGGGAGTCATGTGGTCCAAAGACCCATCCTTGGGGGCCCCGGTCACCAACCTCAGGGCTTCAAGCCCTTTTATAAGGCAGTCAGTAGTGCCATTAAGCCATAGTACCCCCAGGAGGGGGCCAAAGGATCTGGCCATGACCCCACCTATGAAAAGTGGTTGCATCACACCCTCCAAGTAAAAAAAAATGCTGGCCTCTCCTTGGGGTACCTCTGCAGGTACGCTGGTGCTGGTACAATCGTAACAAAGAGCATGCTATTGTAGATAAAAAGTGTTATGATGGCCACTTGGATGCGAGCTTGAGCTTGAGAGATTTCATGGATGTAAAGATTGTGCAATTGGATGGAGAATGTATTCGTTACCTGAGGTTCTTGAACATATGATGATGAGAATGGTGTTTACAGGGCTAAGGCTTTGGAAGAAGGCACATAACGTGATCAATGTGGCCATCTGCTGAATATACAATGTATTATTGGTTGGTATTCGACGAGGACACTGTATGGCTTAGTGAAGTTATAGAGGGTGGTTCTTATGAGGAGTAAAAGTTGCATATTGGGTGTAAACAAGCAACATTGGACTCGGGGTGCATCTTCATCTAAAGGATGGAAATGGCATACAATGCCAACTAGTCCTTCATCATGTGCCAATGTGTTGGGACAAGAAAATAATATTATTGAGTACTTGCAATGAATCTACAAACGTGTGAGCCTATTGTTGTCTGGAGGAAATAAAAAAAAATGTATGCAACTCTGTTGCAGGAAATGCCACTTAGAGGGTTGTACCAGTACCAAAAATGTGTGGAAATGCAGAAATTGGTACGAAACGTCGCCAGCCGTACCATACGGCTTTTTCCGATTTGGAAACTTCGTACAACACAACCAATGACGTTTCCGTACCGTTTCAAGCGAATTTTTCCACATTTCTAATGAGTTTTAGTTGAGATATGGGGCCATAGATGCTAATGCGAGGGGTCTGCACCTTGTAATTAAGCAAAAGTGACATTATACTTTATCTTACCTTTCCATCCATTTACTTGAATTTTTAACATTACCATTAATTGTTTCACGGTGTTTGAGATTGTTTCTAACCTCATTGGACTTCATATGAAAAAGTAGAATCTCATATCCCATTCAGAACTCAATAGACTTAACAGTTTTCAGGATTTCAGGGTTGGTAGGATTGTAGCATTTCCATTGGATTTTATCATGTATGAAGGTATAGGATTGGCATTAGCTAAGATCACCACGCTATAGGATTTTGTATCATGTAATCATCTATGACAATTAATATAGACATGAGTTTGCTTTTAAAATGTTATTTATGTGTATCATTCTTATTTTCTTGCAAGATATTGTGTTATTTAATATATATATATATATATATATTGTATTTTTTATATACCACATTTCCCCTGACATACCCATTTTGGAAGGGTCACGTTTCCAGACGTTCCCTTTTCGGAAACTTGGAAACATTTCCACGTTTTGTGCAACTTAGGTATGCAGTCTATTTGGTGAGATCCCTTGTGCTTGTGTATAGATTGTTAAAAATGATAACAAGGACAAGTCTTCTTCATGGTATGTGTCTAGCTATGGAGGGGACACAAAGAGTTCTCCAGTTTAATTAAATTCATGAGATGTGAATTTAAACGGGTTTTTTATTAATGACCTCACTTTATGTTTTAAAGTTGAGTTGGGAATTTTATATTCCCAAGTTGAGTTTCTCTTTATAATTAAAAGTTGAGTTTGGGCTTTTATTTTAAAGTTTAGTTGAATGCTTTATAACTTAAGTGAAAAGTGGGTTTTCATTAAAGTGAGTGAGGGAAATTAATTAATGGCTATTTATTTGAGCATTTAATGAGAGTCATTGATTTAAAGTGAATCCTAGCCTTTGGATTTAGGTTTAGGGTTGGAAAAGTCATCCTCACATAAAAAGCGAAAAATTGGAGACACATTTCATTATCACTTTTCTTGAGAGGAGAGGAGGAGGAAGGAGAGAGAGAAGGCCGTACAGGTTTGGTACAGACCGTACCATCATTTTCTGGGCATGCAAATTTAGAAAAAGACTGGAAATAATTAATCCGTACAGCAGGTACAGTTCTGTACTGTACGATTTCTGACACATTTTCCAGAGCAACAGTACCATACAGTTCCGTACAGCAGTTCTACAAGCCCGTACTGTCAGTTGGATTTTATTTTCAGTTTCAAAAATTGAAGAAATAATGCTTGAGAAAGAGATAAGTACAAATTTTTGATGGGTTTTGTATTTTCCAGAAATTTGTTTAGTGCTCATAATAAAAATTTCTCTCTTTCACTGGTTTCCCTAAGGGGTTTTATCCAGGGTCATATTGACCAAAAATCACTGTGTTCAATTTGTGGGTTTGCTTTGCTATTCATTTTTTCAGTATTTGAAAAGAAGAAATCAGTTTGATGTTTTCAGAAAAATGGTTATTTAATGTCAAGAATATGCATTATTAATATTTTATGATATGCGGGATTGGGCATTAAACAAGATAAACCAAAACTGAAAACTGGGTTGGGGTTTCAAGAAAAATCTACATGGTATCAGAGCGATACTGAAACAGAAATCAGCAAGAAGCATTCTATTTGACACAATAGGAGTGATAAGGGTTTCAGAGGGTTTCCAGTTTTGTTTGGCAAAGTTATTGCAGAATTTGTTCTTGAATTTAGTGGACTGATTTTTCATCATGTTGACAACCAGTTTAAGGCATGAAGACAGGTTAGATGGGGGTGGTAATTTTGTACCTTGGAAAGAAAGGATAGTTCTTGTTTTGGAAGAAACAGAACTATGGGATATTGTTGGAAAGCAGGTAACAGTTCCTGATGCAGCTGCAGATGCAACAGGGCATGCTGCCTATCAAAAGAAGAATATCAAAGCCAAAAGAATTATTTTCGAGGCCACTAAAGACCACATTATACCTCATGTGAGAGGTAAGAAAAATGCCTACGAGATGTGGGATTCTTTATGCAAGTTGTTTCAAAGTTCTAATGAGAACCGGAAAATGGTTTTAAGGGAAAAATTAAGAACCATTAAGATGGTGAAAAATGACACAGTGACTTCTTTTCTCACTAAAATGACTCATATTCGTGATGAGTTGGGTGCAGTGGGTGAGACTGTTGGTGATGATGAGTTGGTGAGGATAGCCTTAAATGGCTTTACCAAACCATGGGGTTCCTTCATAAGGGGAATTGTCGCAAGAGAAAAACTACCCACATGGGAAAGGTTATGGGATGATTTCATACAGGAGGAAATAAGATGTACATCAGAGGCTTCAAGCCAACAGGTTGAAGAGGAGGAAAACGTTGCCCTTGCAGCAAAGGGTAAGAAAAAATTCAAGAAAGGTTCCAAAGGGGGCAACAAGCCTAAAGGTGAGCAGAAGCGTGATATGAGTAAAGTTAGATGTTATGCTTGCAGGAAATTTGGGCATTATGCAGTGGTTTGTCCAAACAGGAAAAGGAAACAGGTTGCAGCTTCAGCAGAAGTTGATGATTTTGCCATTAGGTTTGAGTCGGAATTTTCCCTAGTTGCATGCTTATCTACTACAGCAGTTTCTAGTAGATCTTGGTATATAGACAGTGGAGCCTCATGTCACATGACAGGTGTGAAAGAGTACTTTTCACAGTTAACAGAGATAGATGCAGAGACAGAGGTAGTGCTTGGAGATAACTATGTTGTCAGGGCAGTTGGAGTTGGTACAGTTACTTTTGAGAGGGAGTCACAGGCTCCCATGACAGTTTCAGAGGTTATGTATGTACCTGGTTTGAAAAAGAATTTGATATCAGTTGCTTCCATAGAGGATAGAGGATATGGTGTTGTGTTCAGAAATGGATAAGTTCTTATGTATCCAAAAGGATCCAGTATCACTTCGGCCAAAGTGATCGGGATTCGATGTGGGAAGCTGTATAAGCTTAGTTTTCAGCCACACAGAGCCTTAGTAGCACATGCCACCAGCAGTGATCTTTGTGAGATATGGCACAGGAGGATGGCTCACTTGCACCATGGAGCCTTGCAGGTTTTGAGACAGATTGTTACAGGACTTCCAGAGTTTGTTACTGAGCAGAGAGAGGTGTGCAAAGGATGTGCTCTTGGAAAGCATACCAAGACTGCCTTCCCTAGCAGTGACAGTCGAGTTGGGGGAGTTCTTGATTTGATACATACTGATGTATCTGGTCCGTTGTCTGCTGTTTCTTTGAGCGGTTTTGAGTACTATGTCATATTTGTTGATGACTTCTCTAGGAGGACTTGGATATATTTCATGAAAACCAAGGGAGAGGTTTTCAGTCGGTTCAAAGAGTTCAAAGCTCTTGTGGAGAACCAAACAGGTAGGAAGATCCAAGTGTTGAGATCCGATAATGGGGGCGAGTATACCTCTAATCACCAATGATTTCAAGAACCTTTGTGCACAGGAAGGAATCAAAAGGGAGTTGACAGTACCATACAACCCACAGCAGAATGGGGTGGCAGAGAGAAAGAATAGGTCCATAGTTGGGGATGCGAGAGCCATGCTGCATGATCAGGGACTACCATTCTTTCTATGGGCAGAAGCTTGCAACACTGCAGTGTATCTGCAGAACAGGAGTCCACATAGAGCTTTGGGGAACATGACCCCAGAGGAGGCTTTCACAGGGAAGAAGCCTGATGTTGGACACTTCAGGATCTTTGGTTGCTTGACTTATTCTCATATTTCGCATGAGAAGAGAACTAAGCTAGAACCCACTTCAGAGAAAGGTATATTTGTTGGGTATAGTGAGACTTCTAAGGCCTACCGAATTTACATTCCCGCTTTGAGGAAGACAATTGTACGTTGGGATGTTAAATTCGAGGAGGACAGAGCCTTCAGGGAGTCATTGGATGTGGATCAGTTGGAGAAGCAGGATACTTCTCAGATTCAGAACAGTTCTCTACAGAGTTCAAAGTCAGGTACATAGTCACAAGTTTCAGGTGTGACAGGGGTTATCACACAAACTTTAGTTGCTATAGAGGGATATCCCAATAGGGACAGTAGAGGATGAACAACCAGGAAGTTGTAACAAACAACAACCAAGTCCTCTGTCTAGGGGACAGAAGTCACACTAGACAAGGCTGCAGTCACTTTAGTCAAAGTGTGAAAGCCAGGTCAAGGGGGAGACCCTGCTCAACCAGTTATGGCCGTGAGACAACAAGTACACCCAAACACAAAAGAAATGAGAGATGCAAAGCAAGGGATGAGTGTAGATGTGCTCCTATGTTTGATTTCAGCAAATTAATGGACACAAGCAATAAGATGAGAATGACGTGATAAGTGACCAGCAATCAAAAATAGTTGAATACCGAGATTATAACAAGGATTGTGTGGCTGGAATGACCAAGGGAGCTATGATGAAATAGAAGTGAAATGCTAAAATAAACTGCCCAGGGAAATGGTTAAATAACGAGTCAGATGAACTAGGGCAGCAAGAAAATGATGTTTATAATCACTTCTACAAGACGACACTTGATTTCCTAAGGTGAAATGACAATACAAATCCAAATCAGAAGTACCCAGAACCCCAAATGAACCCACTTAAGCAGCAAGAGAAAAACGCCCAAGTGGGGCATTTTTGCCAGGTGAACCAGTGCTAAATCTATGGGCAAATGGAGTCTAAAAGATCTGAAACTTGATTCCCTAAGGTAAAATGGCGTTCTAAGATGGAATCAAGACTACCCACAACCCCAAAATTTACCCAATAGTGAGATTGGCTGAAATGCGCAAGGAGGGCGAATTCAGCAGGTGACCATCGCCTAATTCTAAGGGTAAACGGGGTCGGATTCGAATGAAACTTGAGATATAAGAGTTTAAGCATATATCATTACTGGGTTTTTATTTAGAACAAGTTCCTACGGTGAAATCCTAAGTTATCAATTTTTAGGGTTTTTTATGATTTTCTCTCTTCAACAAGAATTAGAAATTGAAATGCGGGAGAAAAAGAGGTTGCACATACTTGGAAATGGCTGATATTTCTAATTTTGAAGAGGCTTATACGTCCCAAAGATCAAATTGAAGTGGTTGGAGAAATCCCAGCTGAAATCGATTTGCTCTCTCCCCACCAACTCGTCCTCTCTGCCTGCAAAGACCAATAGACAATAAATCAGATCAGTATTGGCAAACAAATGAAATCTACAGTAGCACAAATACAGATGAGAGAAATGCTTGATTGAAAATAGCAAAAACACTTCCCTTTTGTGGTCAATCCGGAGAGTGGAGCAACAGTGGAAGCCAAATGGTGTGCCCTCCTCCAAGACTTTGAGCTTGCTGCAAACAATGGTAAGTAAAATAATGCTGGAAACATACACCAACTACAACTAGTGCATCAAGATAGTATGGCAATCATCAACATCAAGAAGCTATCACACAAGAGCCAAGTAGAGCAACAACGTTTTCTCTTCTATTCCAGTGCCAAAAATGCCAAGAGAGCTACAATGGAGGTGAGTCCATTCTCTTATAGAGATGGCTCACACTCTAACTAGGTTTCCCCCCAAAATGGAGGGTTGAGATAATCTCCCCATCCACAAAATCGAATGGTGGAGATGCATCCCAAGTGGGGGGTGCGAATTGCCCCAAGAGAGCGCACTAGTGGATGAGAGGGGCCCTTGTGGGCCATACAATGCAACAAGGTGGAGTTGGGGGGTGTCTATGGGGTGTTTTATCCCCCCAACTAATACAATAAGGGCCCCACACACCAACATAACCATGAAAACAACCAAGTCGAATTTCCCCTAGTGGAGAAAACGCCCCCCCATGGGCAAACTCGTCCTCTAGTGTGAGCTGGGCAAATGAGGGCCCCACAACCATCAAATATGATGTCAAAACATACGAAAATTACCTTATGAATTACCTTTACCATTGCCAACCATTGATTCTGCCATTTGCCTATAGTTGCCTTAGTCAAATTCTGATTTCCATGTATTTTCTGCTGGTTTATATGGTTGAAGATGAAAATTGGGCTTTTGACCCACTTTTATTGCCCGGATTGTCGAACCGTCTGCTGCAATGCGATCGTGGACCTCAAAAGTAGTAGGGATGACCACTTGAACGACCCCGATCCATCACTTTGGCATTATTTGCCCCAAATCCATGATTTTTAATTAAAACAGGTCAAAGTTGACCAATAATAATTAAAAATCTCTCAAACGGTTCAATATTTTGCAATTCCGACAATTGCATGCTTATATGGGATCCCTGTAGATAATAATTGATCGAAATTGAAATTCCGATCGCAACATTTTTTCGGGCCCATTTTTGGCCTAGTCAACCCAGTTTGACCAAGTCAAATCTGGTCAACCATAGTGCTAGCTGAATACCTGTATGCAAGCATGAAGTGACAAGGTTCAATTATACAAGTTAGTACATTACTAAGCAATAAATGATAACATGGTGATAAAAAATGCATTAAATCCCGAAATAATACAAGGCCTTGGTGAAGTGGGCCCACCATCTCCGAAAGACCAAGATGCTATGCACATCTATAGAATTGACCACTTTGCTGACTCTAGGTGATGTGGACAACAAGGCAAAGGACATGGGAAGACAAGGATGAAGATCATGTGACCCTTTGGACAACTCAGGAAAGCGGGGTCCACTGAGGTAAGTATGGCATGACAGAACATGGGGAAGGGCGGTGCCTCACAAATGGGTATAGTGCAGGGAAACCACCACTAATCATCTAACAAGTATCTCACAACTCACATCTGTATCCGAAGACTCCGTGAGGTTCTTTTCTAGAGCCGCCAAACTGGGTGTCCGACAAACCGTAACTTGAGACTCTAGGGGGCAATCTTGAGCTTGTCCCTTGCTCCTTCTCACCTCCTTGTCCCGCAGGACTAAGTGAGGAATAACCACTACAAATGCTGACATGTATAGCTGACCAGAATCCATGTGTGTTCACAAACACATTGCATGGATTTTACAATGAGTTTCATACTTAGCCCTTTTTTGGCTAGATTTTACAATTTACAATACAATGGCTTTTTTAGGCTGATTTACATTTCATTTCTTCATTTCTTCATGGCCCTCTTGGGCTACATACATATCTCAAAAGATGTAAACATGGTGCTCATACTGCAAAGGTAATGGGGGTGAGTAATACAAGCTTCGATGACCAATCGGGAGCACCCGGTGAGGCTACACAATCCTAGCTGCATTGCGACATTGGGGGCAACCGACAGGAGCAAATCCCAGGTCTAACCGTGCATCTCACACACTAAAGAGCCGAGGCACAATAAATAGGGAGTCATGGCAAACTCAGAGATCAGTGGGGAAAGTGGTCCTCGGGATCACAAATCAGAATCCAAGTCGGGGGAGAAGTGTCATGGATGAGTCGGATGGGTGGAGAAAGTGATAATGGTGCTAAAGTCAGCTACCGAGTGGCTAACTGATCAAGTCTATGCCAAGTATAGAGGACATGACTCAGCGTGCATATACATAAGTCTAACCGGCGGGGTGGATTGACATCACCAAGGGCCCAATCACATCATATCATACCTAGATCACCAAATATATCATCTCATGCAAAGTTGGTGTACTAACAAGTATAAAGAAGTCTAATCTACAACATGAGCAATAATCAACAATATGCAATACTTGCTGCACCATATACCTGTATCTGAGTTGGATCTCTATTGAATCCAGGCACATAATAAATCAGCACTGTACTGTGATAATCTCGATCAGAACAAGACTAGGCAACTGTCTCAAATGGGCTTGTGTCAAAGCCTGGCAAGGAAAGGTAACCCTGTGGTAGATGGTAAGTCCAACTGTCTGTCCCCTCTGATATGTCTGCTAGGGGTAATCTGAACAATAATGCCTCCTCTGGAGGCAGTTGATCTCCTGATCTGGAAAAAAAAAGTACTGTGCGGTCCTCGGCCGCACAGTCTCCAGTATGGAAGCTGTTGTCGACATAAAATGTGATAACAACAGGTTCACAGGTGACAGGTTCACAGGTTACAGGATCCTAGAGTACAGATTCAGCTGGCACAGATTTGCAGGTTACAGGTTCACCAGGTACAGGTTCACATATTACAGGTGCATCTTCTTCGGGCACACAGTCTTATGACAGAGAGGGAATGGTTTCCCCTGGATAGGAGACTCTTTCAAAGAAGAAGAATCCAAGATGGCTTTAGGAGACTTTGAAAGAGGCACAAGAGTCAGTTGGCAGTCCCAAGAGTGCTGTGAGAGAGAGCAGAGCACCAGAGAGATTTTTAAGTTATGTTGCTATGGTGGGCAATATTGTTGATTCCGAGCCTTCTTGTTATGAGGAGGCAACAAGAGAGCAGGTCTGGAGAGATGCCATGGTGGAGGAGTATGCATCCATCATGCCGAATGATGTTTGGGAGAGTACCGAGGCCTGATGAGAGTCAGTGGTGACTTCTAGGTGGCTCTACAAAATCAAGCATGCTACAGATGGCAGCATAGAGAAATACAAGGCTCGGTTTGTAGCACGAGGGTTCTCACAGGTAGAGGGAGTTGACTATGATGAGACCTTCGCACCAGTTGCTCGATTCACTTCTATCAGATCAGTGATTTCTATGGCAGCAAAGATGGGCTGGAAGATTCACCAAATGGATGTGAAGACCGCATTTCTAAATGGAATCTTAGAGGAGGAGGTGTATATGGAGCAGCCGGAAGGCTTTGAGATACATGGGAGAGAGTCACATGTATGCAGACTAAAGAAGGCTTTGTATGGTTTGAAGCAGGCTCTGAGAGCTTGGTACTCTCGGATTGATACTTACTTGCAGCAGATGGGCTTCTAGAAGAGTGATGTAGATCCCAATCTGTATTACATAGTTCTTGATGAGGATCCCCTCGTATTGATACTGTATGTGGATGATTTATTTATCACAAGTGCAGAGAGACTTATAGCAGGTTGTAAGAAAGACTTGGCTTCGGAATTTGAGATGAAAGACATTGGGTTGATGCATTACTACTTGGGCATGGAGGTTTGGCAGGAGGATGGTCACATCTTTTTGAGTCAGGGAAAGTTTGCTGCAGATATTCTGAAGAGATTTCAGATGGAGGATTGCAGACCCATGGCTAGTCCTATGATTACCAACTGGAAGAAGCTTATTGTTTCTCAAGGTGAGTTGGTAGATCCCACGAGATATTGTCAGCTCATTGGGTCCTTGATGTATTTGGTCAACAGAAGACCAGATATTTGCTATGTTGTTCATACTTTGAGTCAGTATATGGTGGAGCCCAGAGAGGTACACTGGGTGGCAACGAAACATGTATTGAGCTATCTTAGTGGCACAATGGATTTTGGATTGGATTATGTCAGGACGGGTGAGATACAGTTAATTGGTTACATAGACTCTGATTGGGCAAGTGGTGCAGTGGACAGGAAAAGCACTTCAGGGTGTTGTTTCAGCATGGGCTCGGCATTGGTATCTTGGTTCAGCAGGAAACAAAAGTCAATGGCACTTAGTTCTGCAAAGGCAGAGTACATGGCAGCCAGTCTAGCCAGTTGCGAGGCTATTTGGCTTCGTAAGATGTTGGTGAGTTTATTTGGTCAGCAGTTGAGGCCTACGGTGATACATTGTGATAATCAAAGTTGCATGAAGCTTTTGGAGAATCCTGTGTTTCATGACAGGTCAAAACACATAGAGATCAGATATCATTTCATTCGTGATCATGTCCAAAAAGGAGCTGTTAAGCTTCAATATATTCCCACTAGTGAACAGGTTGTAGATCTTCTCACTAAGTCCCTACCAAAAGGAAAGCACATTTTTTTCAGGGATAAGATGAAAGTGATGAAGAACACTTTCCTCGTTAAGAGGGAGTGTTAAAAATGACAACAAGGACAAGTCATCTTCATGGTGTGTGTCTAGCTATGGAGGGGACACAAAGAGTTCTCCAGTTTAATTAAATTCATGAGATGTGAATTTTAACGGGTTTTTTATTAATGACCTCACTTTATGTTTTAAAGTTGAGTTGGGAATTTTATATTCCTAAGTTGAGTTTCTCTTTATAATTAAAAGTTGAGTTTGGGCTTTTATTTTAAAGTTGAGTTGAATACTTTATAACTTAAGTGAAAAGTGGGTTTTCATTAAAGTGAGTGAGGGAAATTAATTAATGGCTATTTATTTGAGCATTTAATGAGAGTCATTGATTTAAAGTGAATCCTAGCCTTTGGATTTAGGTTTAGGGTTGGAAAAGTCATCCTCACATAAAAAGCGAAAAATTGGAGAAAGACACATTTCATTATCACTTTTCTTGAGAGGAGAAGAGGAGGAAGGAGAGAGAGAAGGCCGTACAGGTTTGGTACAGACCGTACCATCATTTTCTGGGCATGCAAATTTAGAAAAAGACTGGAAATAATTAATCCGTACAGCAAATTTCCTTACAGCAGGTACAGTTATGTACTGTACAATTTCTGACACATTTTTTTCAGAGCAACAGTACCATACAGCCGTTCTACAAGTCCGTACTGTCAGTTGGATTTGATTTTCAGTTTCAAAAATTGAAGCAATAATGCTTGAGAAAGAGATAAGTACAAATTTTTGATGGGTTTTGTATTTTCCAGAAATTTGTTAAGTGCTCATAATAAAAATTTCTCTCTTTCACTGGTTTTCCCTAAGGGGTTTTATCCAGGGTCATATTGACCAAAAATCACTGTGTTCAATTTGTGGGTTTGCTTTGCTATTCATTTTTTCAGTATTTGAAAAGAAGAAATCAGTTTGATGTTTTCAGAAAAATGGTTATTTAATGTCAAGAATATGCATTATTAATATTTTATGATATGCGGGATTGGGCATTAAACAAGATAAACCAAAACTGAAAACTGGGTTGGGGTTTCAAGAAAAATCTACATAGATTGGCTATGGTGATGAGGAGAGTGAGTGCAAAGAGTGGGCGGCATGCTGATCTAATCGATGAACACTATGAGCTAGATCAATTCAAAGAGACTCGTAGCTTGCTGTCGTTTGTACAAGGAAAGCGAACTCAGTGCTAATGGAGGCACTGAGGTTGGTAGTGTGATAGTAGGAAGCCACTTTGTGTTGCTTACTACAGAACAACAAAGTGAAGGAATGGGCTGTGGATCCCAAGTGTTAGATTGATGGATTGTGTTGTGTTGTTGAAGAGGAACAATGTGGCAATGATGCAGTTAAGAGGTGTAGATGACAATCTTTGTGTATGCAGTTTTGTTGAGTGGGTAACCTACTCATATGTTGATGCACGACACCACTAGCACATTTGATCCACTGGAGACCAGTGTGGACCTGTTCTTGGGAGCGTGTAAGAGGTATACAATAAGTTTTGGCAAAATAACACTTGGTGGAGAAACTGCCAGGTATATGACTTAAGATACATATACGGTTTGTTTGTTTTTGAAGCATTGGAGGCACAAAATGTGGTGGTTCATGGGTAAATTGCAGAGAGAGGATGAAGAAGTATGTGGTAAAAAAGTACTTGATTCATGTAACTATATTTGGAGCAAGGGCAATGTAGGAAATGAAATAGGTTGATGTTTCATAGGATCATATGCTCAGGCATGTAGTGGTAGGCATTTGGTGGGTTTGGAGATAATCACATGTAAATGTGCATACAACTGTAAGACCTTGTTTAGGCATGCATACCCAAATGGGCATACCATTGTAAGTCCTTGTTTAGGCATGCGTATCACTGTTTTGCTATTCATCAATACAAGGTCTAGATGTAGACCTGTCAGCTAGGTAACATCATTAAGGGGGGCATGCTGTATTTCTGGATATTTGGTTATAAACTTTGAGGTGGGTAGGTGTTTACCCGAAGTCAAGTTTAAAAGGGGGAATGTTAAGTTAACTTTGATTTAGTCAAAGAATAATAGGGTTGGTCTTGACTTGGCATTTGCTCATGGTATTGGCTTGTGATAATGCCTATTTAAAGGCTTGAAGAACTCCATTTTAAAGTGTCCCAAACAGCCAAAGTTTGGTCAGCTTGGCTGGATTGGCCAAGGAAATATAAGATATCTGTTTGGGTGCTGTTTTTTCTGGTAAAGGGTTTCCAAGGTACATCTTGGTATTTATTTTGTGCATACTTCTTGTGTTGTTTTCTTTCCCTATGCTTGGTTTTACAGTATGATGTAGCTTTGACAATGTGAGAGGATGGGAGAACCTAACTGCAGATGGAACAATTATTACTCCACATGGAAATGAGGCAGTTGACAATGAGAATAACAATAGGGAACTCCAATTTTTCTTCAACTTTGCTCTATTCGAAAATTGTAAAAGGTGTAGGTGGAAGGTTCATTATTTTTTAGTTCTTTGAAAGGTTGTATAATTGTATTTAACCAAATTTTGGTCCAATGAGAGCATGAGTTGTATGTAAAGGCATGTTTGTCACATTGGCATATCTGTTTGTTCCACGATTAAGAATTTCATTTTCTATATCTAGATCTTATTGTTTTGCTTTTCACTCTCCTCCGTAAATTTTTCTGGCCTGTCATCTGGTAGGTAAGACCTTTCACCATGCAATATCGGTTCTCTGTTTACCATTTCCAGGGCTTCCTGAACTCTGACTGGCTTCTACTCTTGATGTGGTTTTTTTTGCTGTATTTGTCGTAATGTGAGCTACAGGATTATTGCTAGAAAATATAGTATATGGTAAGCCAATCAATTGACCAAATTAACTTATACCCATTAGTCACTTATTACTAGAGAAGACTTTTACGGTTTTACCAGGAGATCAAAGATAAGTATGGTATTAGTAACTCTTCTAATGTCAAAAATTTGTTTGTTTTGTTAGAGGTCTGAAAAAAATCAGTTTTTGCAGTGCACTCTTATCACACATGCTAAAGAACAAATCTGGAGCAATCAGTGCAAAAGAACAGAAATTGACTGAGGAATATGATCTTGTTCGACAAGCACTATTCACAGATTCAGAAGATCAGAGTGGTTGGTTCTATCATTTATGGCTGCTTGGACAAACAATCGCACCAAATGGTCCAACATTAGAGACATCATGGCCTTGCAATGGTTCACAACTGATTATAGATTTTAATGAGCAGTCACATGCATATGTGTCTTCTTTTGATACTCCTTTTGGTACAGATCATTGCATGTTTTCGGAAGGCATCCCTTTAGTTCTTCATTTCAGTGAGCCAGTGAAAGGGGTGAATGCTTCTACTGTTAGAGTAAAATCATTGTTACTTGAAAGTGAAAGTCTTGTCTGGAGACCACTTTCTCTTCACGGGTTACAAGCTAAAACATGGGTTGCAATGCTGAAACTCCCAAGTACAAATTTTAGGTCTGGTGAAACTTACACAATTCAGATTAGAGTAGCAGATACACCTGGAATAATTTCATCAAATGGATACAATTTTGGTTGTCCCACTGTATTGAATTTTAGTTTGGATGTCCACACAATAACAACAGCAAGCACTGGAGAGAACTTTGAAACAGTTGCACTTGCTTGGGAAGGTGAAAGTTTTTCTCCTTTGGAAATTGATGAGAACAAGTTTCCCATCGAGCTACATTTGGGTGGCTTATCCATTGACAGGAGTTCAGAAAATCAGGAAAACACCAAATGGCAACAGGAAACATTGGACAGGGAGATTAAGGTTTGCAGGGAGCTACTTGACATAGAAATGGACTGGTAAGATCAAAGTGGAGATTTTGTGGTTTCAGATTTGTTTATGTTGTTACATTTGTTTCTCGGGTTCTACGGAACCTTGATGTTTGTTGCATCGTTGTAATTCTACCTTACCCCTCTCTGTTTTGTTCTGTTTGTCATTCATATTGTGTTTCTTCGTTGTGTTTGCAGTAAATGGGCAAAGCTTACGCTTGCAAGATTGTTGATAGCACAGGACATAGTATCTAGTGGTTCCATACTCAGAAGTAAAAGAACACATACAGATGAGGTTTTGCAGTTATTTAATGACTTGATTGAAATTGACCCCCCACGTGCCGAGTATTATAAGGACCAGTTCAGCTTGATTCTTCTTGATAAGGTAAATCAATGAAATCCTTATTCCTAAGAATACATTCAATATTCTTACCTTCTATGCCAAATATTTAGAACTAAGAGTTTGAATCTATATAATGTTGTAGGCCCATTTAGTAGATCAATTTTTATAGTTGGTACCTGGTCTAGGGATAGATATTGATGTAGCAGCTATTCTGATGGGCAACTTTGTTTGGGTGCTTATCATCTTAGTTGAAAATATAAAAATTGGTTTCAAATAAACTGATTCCTAACAGAGCCAGTATCCTCTTTGCATTTATGAATTTATGCTTGTGTTTCAAATCTTTCTGTCCAAAATCAGTTCAATGAAAGAAAGGGCAGTACTGATTGCAGGATCCATATCTCCATAAACAGAAGATTTGAGTGCAAATCATTTGTATTTTAGAATTTGGTATCAGAGCATGAGATCTCTGTTCCTATAGTCACGAAACAAAGATTCCTCATGCAAATTGCATTTGGTCTAATGCAATGATACTCAGTGCTGCAATAACCATTGTTTTCTTGCTATAAGGAAGTATCCAGCCTTGTGTTATTAATTTGAATTAAAAAGCTTAATTTTACCTACAGGAAGTGAAGCTTGGTGCTATCATAATACATGAAAACTCTACCGTTAGTTGACTGATAGTGGGTGGGATGTAGCAAGGCAATTGTACAGGAGATCATTCAATCCACCAGTCTTGATCCTATTATAGTTTCAAATGCTCAGAAATACGGTTGTAGAACCTTAAAAGCTTCTTACTAATGAAACCCAAGCTCTGCATTAGTACTATCACACTACACATGCACATTTTCAGAGTATCAGGGTTTCTTTCTCTTTTATTTTTGCTGTTTACAAAGTGCTTAAGTTAACAAACATATCATTACCAATGTTTGATAGCATTCTCTTGTGAAAAAGAATCCATGTAAGATTAAATTTCAAGAGTTTGAAGTTTTTGATGTGTGCAAGATTTGATATTTATCATGATAATGCCTGAATATATAAATCCCTGAAGATGACATGATTTGTAAAGTTATTCTCTATAAAAACATTGTCAAAAATGATGATGCCTTGGTGTCCTTATCATTGGATCCAAGTGTGCTTCAATACTTGGCTTCTGCTTGATAGCTGTAATGATTCTAATTCCTGAAAACTTATCAATTTGAACAGTTATAACAAAATAGCTCGAACATACATTATATATAGTACATATGTTCACACATGTACATCAATGTCTATCCAAACTAATAGACACCACACACACACACACACATATAGATAGTACATACACTCACACATGTACATCAATGTCAATCCAAACCAATAGTCACCAAATATGCGGAGTTTGCTGATTTATATCGCATGCTATGTTGCACGAAACGTGGAAATGTGTACAAGTTTCAGAAACGGGAACACTTGGAAACGTGATCCCCCCCAAATGGGTACGTCAGGGGAAACGCAATATATATATATATCTATATATATCTATATAGTTTTTTTGAATAACACATTATCTCACAATAAAATAAGAATGAGAGGTTGATTTGTATGTAGGTTTAGAAACAATTTCAAGGTAAATTTGTTTTCATTTTCCATAAACTAGGGTTTTTTAGATTTCCTATGGGCCCCAAGCTGCTCATGGAACCTTGGAAGTTACCGAGAAGTTTCCGAGTTTCCGCGAGTTTCCAGTACCGGTATGTGGGCATTTTAGGAGTTTTGTGCAACATAGATCGCATGTAAGGATGCAAATAACAAATGTCAAATTTACATTGAGATATAAGTTCTGAGATACATGAAATTACAGTTATGAGCAAAAATACATAAACATTGGTTTTTGGAGTCCAAAAATCATCATACTATAAAGTATAATCAAATGAGTACATAGCTCATCAACCAAGTCTAGGAATCTGAAATTTGCTCTCTTTCTAAATGGCTTCAATAGTTGTTGCCATTTGATTTTTTAAATCACTTGGCACCATTGGGCAGCCTATATCCTTTCTAGGTTTCAATCTTAGACTTCCACACTTCCTAGTTCAAGGGGTGGAGGTGTAAGGGGTTCAAGGTTCTATTTTGCATCTATGCTGAAAAATTTGTTAAGTGTGCTGAAAACTAGAAAACAACTCAATTTCCATCTTCTCCTTCTGAGGTCTGATGAGTCTGAGTTCCCCCTTTTAGTGGTTTTGTTTCCTTTGACTTCATTGCCCTGGGATTGGCACTAGTCTTTGAAACCCTTCCATCACCTATACTACTATGATGAACTCAGGTTTTGCTAAGGCTATCTCTTCCAAAATCACCTTGTGCCCTCCATCATCATAGCCTAGCAATCCTATCCTCGGGGTGCCCCCCTCCAATTGGAGAAGAGCCAGCTGAAAGTGCAGAGAGGTTGTTATCGAGGTGACAGTGGGTTACACCTCTAGGTTACAATCGAGCTAGCTTGTTCTTTGGGGCTTTAATCACACATGCCAGCTCAAGCTGTAACATGATGTTAACCTCAAAATGGTCAATCAATGCAACAAACATCCTCCCAAAGGTGAGCATTAGTCTCAATAAGGGTGCTAAGTAGTTGGGGGGGCAATCTGTAATATCCCAAACTAATTTGGCCTAAATTTTTCCAACAGTCTGATCTTATGTTAAGTACTGCGTTGTATATTTGCGATTACTTCACTCACTACTGAAGGTTGCAGGTGTGGCCTCACTGATTGTTATAGGTTGCATAACATAACCCACTGACTGAAATACTTTAACAATGCTGCTATGGCTTACCTCTAATGGTTTCCATGAAATGTTTCACATCACAATATATAGCAGTCCTCATTCATAGAAATGGAGCATGATATAAAAGATAACAATGTTATTCTAACACATGTAACAGCTTAAGGAGAGTAACAAGCACCATTAATCAGGCTTAAAGAGTTATTTTCAGATCTGAATATATATCAAAACAAACCAAATTACATGCCTGGAAATGATGACTGTAGCTTGCACTTGTTGTTGCCTTCACAGACAAGAAAAATAACTTCCAAAGAACAGCTAACTCTCAAAGAAGAGATTTCATGCTCTCCCAGCTCTTAACACAATATAAAATATGGTGGCTGACTGCTACAGGATATACAGACTTGAAGAACCAATCGGCTGCTACAGGAAAGATTGAAGTGTCTTCACACATGGTTTGTCCACAGCCTGAAATATCCACTCAAGAATACGCCCCTTGTGATAACAGTGGATTGGGTATGAAGAGTACCACTGCAAAAAACGCCCTTACACAAATCAGATCTTCTCCCCAGGACTGTACAGCCATCAAGGAGTTAGGGAAAGTCTTCAAAAATGCTAATTCATCCTCCCAATGAAAAATAGCAGCCAAGACACAAGTGAGTAAGCTGGTGCGACTTCCTTCAAGACTGGAAGCACGCCCTCCTGAAGGGATGACTGTCACAGCAGTATTATCTTTGAGCTGAAATATACGGGGACTCGTCCTTCCTTCCCTTTGGCTCCAATGGCACAAGTTTCAAAGGAATATAGATGATCTCTTCCACAAGTGCGCCCCATCTACAAATCATCGAAAACTCTGCTCATACCACATACCTGAAGATGAAGATGAACCTTTAACCCACTGCAATGAAGTTCAATGAGAAGATCCGACTGATCTCTCCATATTCATTCAGCTAGGGTAGATATGTTGCAGTACCGAAACTGGTTCCTCTCCCTTAGGGTTTCGTCCAAGAGAAAGCCAAGTTGAAGAGCTCTCTAGTTTTCGAAAATACAATGACAAGAATGGAGAGAATGAGCTCTCATGTCCTTTTTATATTTTCTGATTAACCCCTTTGTGACTCTTCAACTTCCCTTGACCAATTCTCTCATTAAAATATTTAAAAAGTGAATTTTATGGAGGAAATGACCTTTTTGTATTTTAATATCATTTAGAAGCCCTTTTACTCTTTTTCCGTCATTTTTAACCCAAGTAACTTTTTATAATGTCACTTTAGTAATTAATTATTAATGTCACTTTATAAAATACTTTAAGTTTAGGTGACATTTAATAATTAATTAATTCCTTGCCTTCTCGACTATAACCTATGGGAACTGGATAGGCTAATAAGTCATCTCCAAGGGTGTCATCCATAAAGGGACATGGCAGTCCTCCCTTCTCAAAATTGCTTGTCCTCAAGCAACTGTAAATTGGGGTCCTTTATAGTCTGCTCACTCTCCCACGTAGCATCCTCTATTGGCATATGTCTCCACCTAACCACATACTCCCGGATTGTCTTGTTTCTCAATCTCCTCTCTTGTACATCTAGAATCTCCTCTGAGTCTAGAATAAACTGCCCCTCCTCATCCAATGGAGATAACTCTGCAGAAGCTGTAACCTGCTGCTAGTACCTTCTTGAGGCACGATACATGGAACATGTTGTGAATCTTGCTTCCTTCTGAAAGCTCAAGCTCATAGGTCACCTCTCCAACCCTCCTGATTATTCTGTAAGGTCCGTAGAAGCGAGGCTTCAATTTTTCTACATCGCTTTTCTTTAGTGAGGACTGATGATAAGGCTGTAGTCTCAGAAATACCATGTCCCCCACTTCAAAACTACGCTCCGTCCGGTGCCTATCCGTATATACCTTCTGTTGATTTTGGGCCACCTGTTGATTTTCCTTGAGAACTCGAAGGATGTCTTGATTTCCTATATCCAGTCCTTTTCCTTGGGTTCCCTGCTATCCCCAAATGCCATATCTACAAACCATGGAGCATCATACCCGTAGAAAGCTTGGAATGGAGTCATACTGATTGACATGTGGTAGGTGGTGTTGTAGCAATGTTCACCCAAGTGTAGCCACCTGATCCAATCCCCTTTTCCAGATACATAATTTCACAAGTACCCCTTGACCCATTTATTCATGATCTCGGTCTGAGGATGGTAACTAGTATTGAGAGTCAACTCAGTACCAACCAATATGAAGAGCTCCTTCCAAAAAGCCCCTAGAAATCTATTGTCCCTGTCACTGGCAATGTTCTTTGGTAGCCCATGCAGACAAAACACCTCCCTAAAAAACACCTCTTCTGCCTGTGCTGCTGTGTAATCAGACGAAATCGCGAAGAAATGTGCGGACTTTGTCAATTGATCTACTACCTCATAGATACAATCTCGACCTTGTACTCGTGGCAATCCCATAATGAAGTCCATGGAGATACACTCCCATTTCTGCTCCGGGATAGGAAATCGCTGCAAAAGTCCTGTCAGATGGATTTGTTTGGTCTTGTTGTGTTGACAGACCATGCATTCCCTCACGTGACGCAACACATCATCCTTGAGGCCCTTCCAAGAGAACCTCTCTCTGACCCGCCGGTATATTTTGAAGAACCACTGATGTCCCTATGTAGGGATGTCATTTGTAGCATGCAAAATCTTCTCCTTTAGTTTGGACTCTAGCACCAAGTATATCCGTTGTTTGTAGAAAATGATATCGTCAATCACTCGGTATCTATCATCCTGTATAAGGCCCATCTATCAACTCGCAAGTATCAACTCGCAAGCAAATTTATTTTTGGAATATTCTACTGGGAGATGGGCTTTCCAATCAATCGAAATCTCCATCAATGAACATGTAGCTGGTTTTCCTGGAGAGTGCATCAACAACCACATTCTTCTTCCCCTTCACATACTCTATGTCACTCCATGTCAAAATCGTAGGCCTTTATCCTGCTGACCCACTTTTGTTGCCTCTCATTTAAGTCTTTTTGCTCCAAGAAGTACTTCAAATTGTTGTGGTCTGTCCTCACCACGAATCTATTTCCCACCAAATATTGTCTGAACTTCGCTAATGCATGCATGATAGCATGCATCTCTTTGTCATATATAGAGTAGAGCCTTTCTGTCTCCCTGAGTTTCCTACTTTCAAAGGCTATTGGGTGTCTGTTTTGCATTAAAACGCCCTAATGCCGATGCCTGAAGCATCACATTCCAACATGAAAGGCTGGCTGAAATTTGGTAGAGCTAATACCGATCAGGTGCTCATCACCTCCTTGAGCCTGTTAAATGCTCGCTGCGAATCTTTCGTCCATTTGAATGCCTCTTTCTTTTTAAGATTGGTGAGGGGTGTGGCCAACTGTGAAAACCCCTTCACGGATCGTATGTAATATTGGCACAATCCAAAGAATCCTCGCAACTCAATGAGGGATCTTGGTGTAAACCAATCCAAAATAGCCTAGATCTTCTCCTGATGAACCTTCATGCCCTGTGCATTGATCACATGGCCCAAGATCTCTTTGAGTCCAAACTCACATTTGGAGGCCTTGGTGTACAAGGATTGCTCCTCCATAATGCCCAATACCTCATCTAGATGCGTCATGTGATCCTCCCATGTCCAACTATATATGAGATCATCGATGAACACCAGCAAAAATTTCCTCAACTGGCTTTGGAAAATATGGTTCATGCAAAAGATTGGAAGGTGGCTGTTGCGTGCGTTGGTTAGCCCAAACGACATAACCAAAAACTTGTAATGGCCATAATGGCACCTGAAAGCTGTCTTGTGCACGTCTTGCGCATGGACCCTGATCTGTTGGCAGCTTGACCTGAGATCAATCTTTGAAAAGAATACTCCACCGTGCAACTCATCCAACAACTCATCAATCCTAGGAATGGGATTTTTTTTTGGATAGTCTTCTTGTTCAAAGCCCTGTAATCGATGCACATCCCCATCGTCCCATCTTTCTTTTTGATCAACACAACCGAAGATGCAAATGGGCTAGAGCTAGGTCTGATATGCCCCATTGCAAGCAGCGCCTTGATCGCTTTCTCGATTTCATCTTTAAATTTCTTCGAATGCCGATAGGGGGTGGTGATCATTGGCTTCACCCCCTCCTCCAGCTCTATGGTGTGTTCTAAGTCTCTATCTGGTGGCCTACAGGGTGGAATCTCTCCTAACACCTTGTCATGCTTCTTCCATAAAACCTGTATATCAATATGGTACTGTTGCCTGCCAGTAGTGAAGAAATTTTGATAAAATCTAATAACTGTTCTTTCAGAGATTTTATCAAACACTTAGGCTCAACTCTGATTTATTATTCACTGAATTTATCAACCAAAAATAATAATACTGTCCCACAGATCTGATCTTGAAAATAAATACAAAGAACCTATAAAACTGCTGAACTGAAAAGAATAATGAACACATAAAATTTAGGGCCAAGCCCAGGGCAAAACCCCCACAAGGGAAAACCCAAAGAAAGATTTTATTAATTAAGAGCAATTCCGAAATTTCATAAAACTCAGAAATTTTCTCTTTCCACCATACAAATAAGAGATGCAACAATACACAGTACTTATCTTTCAATCTGTCAAAATCTAGGAGAATATGCCCACACGTGCCAGTTTGAATTGTATAGATTCTTCCTCGAGATTTGTGCCAGATTTGAGCCGGTACTGTTGTTATAGCTATGTGAGGCATCCTCACTAGCCCAGCCGACCTACAGATGTAAAACAAACATTAAATGTATTTTTTATATTGCAAAAGGACAAGTCGACCCAATAAGGGAATTTTACAAAAAGTGATGTATAAATAGAAGTGCTGGCTCCCTCATTTCATCATCCAACACAAGCAAGTTCGCTCAAGTGGAGTAGTTCGCATTTTCTGGGTGCTAGAAGACAAGTGTTGGGCATTAACTCATTTTGTACTTTTTATCTTCTTTGTACTAAATCTCAAAGTAAGAAAGGGTTGCTGGGTTTTTCTCGAGTTTGGGTTTTCCCAGGGTAAAGTGTTGTGTCTATCTTTTTTGTGCATAGTTGTTCTTTCAATGATCCTTTTATTACTTATATATTGAAATTATGCTGTTATAAGTAAAAACATTAACAGGTACTAACTGTTCCAATCACTTCGAAATCTGTGCCTCTGCTTGCTACCTCGAAAACTGAGCCTAAATGTTGCTGTAAGGAGAGGGAATCTGCTGTACAAACAGGGAATCTGATGGCTGTATGGATTTTCTCTCTGCTGCAAGTTGTCTTGGAAATTGTGCCAATGATTTGACTTGGAAAATTGCTCTCTCAACTCATAAATCAAACTCAGATTTCTTTCTCTCTGATCTTTCTCTCAGTTGATGTCTTTCTCTTCCCCTAGATGTCTTTTATACTTTTTCTTTCTTTTTCCCTAACCCTAACTTCCCTAACCATCTTTTCAATGGCTAGGATTAAATGAATCTGAGGGATCACATTTAATGCTCATATTTAATACTAATAATTAAATGATCTAGGGGCCCACAACTTAAATACACTTGAAGTTCATAAAGTACAAAAGTCACTTTAATAATATAAAGTCATTTACATTAAAAAAGTCATGTAGGGAACATAACATAGTCCCCCCATGTCAAAACATCAAAAACATAAGGAGGACCTCTTGAGTTAAATTGCTAACACTCCCTCTTAACGAGGGAGGTCCTTCTGGCACTATCTGCACCTCCTCTACTTGGGCCATTGTTCCCTGCAGCTGCTCCCTCCTGCTCCGGAATTTGACCTGGAGATGAGTGCTTGTAAACCACTCCGAACTCTGAACTCTGAGGAGACCCTGCTCTCCTGTTTTGAACCTTCTCATCAACATCATACTGGTTGAGCCTCCTGCCAGTACTCTGAAGAGACTCACTCTCTTCTCCTTGAACCAAAGACTGAATACTTGGCGCCACTACAGTTTCCCTCTCATCCTCAGAATCTGATAACCATCCACCAGATTCTGCAACACTGAGGAACATATCCCTTGTTCCTGTCATATACCTAGATGCTCTACTATCAACTGACCAAGTCCTAGCATCTTGGTAATCGGTACTAGCACAACTTGAATTAAAGGAGGTAACCTCCTCCTTATTCCTGAGTGAAGTCATCCTGGTACTATGCAACTTGTCTTTAAGAGCTATCTTTCGCTGCAAGCAACACTTACAAGTCGCTTGTATCAACCCACTTGCTATCTCAGCAAGTAAAACAATGTGTCCACAATCTTTTCAGAACTCACGCTCTGATACCATGAAGAAATTTTGATAAAATCTAATAACTGTTCTTTTAGAGATTTTATCAAACACTTAGGCTCAACTCTGATTTATTATTCACTGAGTTCATCAACCAAAAATAATAATACTGTCCCACAGATCTGAACCTGAAAATAAATACAAAGAACCTATCAAACAACTGAACCGAAAAGAATAATGAACACATAAAATTTAGGGCCAAGCCCAGGGCAAAACCCCCACAAGGGAAAACCCAGAGAAAGATTTTATTAATTAAGAGCAATTATGAAATTTCATAAAATTCAGAAATTTTCTCTTTCCACCATACAAATAAGAGATGCAACAATACACAGTACTTATCTCTCAATTTGTCAAAATATAGGAGAATATGCCCACACGTGCCAGCCTGAACTGTATGGATTCTTCCTCGGGATTTGTGCTAGATTTGAGCCGGTACTAACTGTTCCAATCACCTCGCAATCTGTGCCTTTGCTTGCTGCCTCGAAACTGAGCCAAAATGCTGCTGTAAGGAGAGGGAATCTGCTGTACAAACAGGGAATCTGATGGTTGTATGGATTTTCTCTCTGCTGCAAGTTGTCTTGGAAATTGTGCCAATGATTTGACTTGGAAAATTGCTCTCTCTCAACTCAGAAATCAAACTCATTTCTTTCTCTCTAATCTTTCTCTCACTAGATGTCTTTCTCTTCCCCTAGATGTCTTTTATACTTTTTCTTCCTTTTTCCCTAACCCTAACTTCCCTAACCATCTTTTCAATGGATAGGATTAAATGAATTTGAGGGATCACATTTAATGCTCATATTTAATACTTTAATAATTAAATGCTCTAGGGTCCCACAACTTAAATACACTTTAAGTTCATAAAGTTCAAAAGTCACTTTAATAATATAAAGTCACTTACATTAAAAAAGTCACCTAGGGAACATAACATAGTCCGCCTCATGTCAAAACATTAGAAACATAAGGAGGACCTCCTGAGTTAAATTTCTAACAAGTAGATGTCTTCTGGGTGGTGATTAGGCACTCCACTGCATAAGCTACATCCCCATGTCTAAATGGTACCCCCATCCACTTGGCTGAGACAACTCTTGGGGTCTCATTGGACATGCCTCGTAGAACTATCCTAGTGCCATTTGGTGCATTGAACCCCATCTCCATGGTTCGGTAGTTCGTCATGATAGGTCCCAAAGTGTTGAGCCACTGAACTCCCAAGACCACATTGGTCTCTGCCAAATCGACAATATAGAAATCATTTGTCAAACTGTAATTCCCCATCATCACTGTCAACTAGGGGGCCTTGAATAAACAAGGCATCACTCGCCCGTTGGCCACCTCCACACCAAATCCCTGAAACTGCTCGACGTGGATGCCTCTCCTGGCTACCAGGGCAGAATCTATGAAGTTGTGGGTTGCCCCACCATCTATCAAGATCCTGACTCTCTGTCCCCGTATAACACCCTTGACCCGAAAGGTGTTGAACATTGGAGTAGTTGATAGAGTGGTAATAGTTCCATCCTGCGACATCACCGGTGGCTGTTATGCCTGTGACTCCAGAACCTATGGCTGTGATGGCTGTGGCCTCTGTACCTATGGCTGCTACTGTTAGGAACCCATGTCTTTACTTTGTTAGTATATTTTTGTTGGATGCATATGCTTTGTAAGACGTCCCGTAGGATTTGTTGATCCATAGTTTGTGTTATTGTTGTTGGGCGCATATGCTTTGTAAGTCACCCGTAGTATTTGTTGACCCATAGTTTGTATTGGCGCCTAGACTTAGTATATAAGTGTGCGTTGAGGCCAATGAAGGCACCGTGAAGTTATTTGTATTGAGCTTGCTCAAAGGAGGTTTCCCCTTCGAAGTGGTCTGTGATCAATAAAGTGATTCTGAGTTCTATTATTACTGCTATCTCGTGTATTTTCATTAATTAATTACTGCAGGTTCCTCACAGCTACTCCATCCCACTGTATTGCTCGTCATCCTGCACTTGCTCCTCCACATCATCGTCCTCCACATCACTTTCTCACACCACCCTATATAATGAACCTTGCCTTTACCCATACATCGATGTCCAGGTTTCCAAGGTTCTTTGCAACTGAAGCATAGTTTCTTTCTTTTGAGTTCATTCTGAGTTTCTTCATCCAACCAATTCTTCCAAAATCCTCCCTTCTGGAAGGGCTTCTTGTCCTTGCCTTTCTGGGGAACGAGAGGTTTGGATTGAGGTTTGTTCTTTTTGATGGCTCCCTCCATGTCTTATACTTAGGAGATGGCATCCTGTAAGGTAGTAGGTTTGAAAACCTTGACACAGCCTTGTAGCGGCTCAGATAAACCCTTTGTGAATAGCATGATAAGCCGGGTCTCTAAGATATTTGTCACCACCACTGCCAATCTCTGGAACTCTGTAATATATGCATCTGCAGTACCTGTCTGTCTAACCTATGCCAGCTCTCAGAAGTGCAACTTCGGATCCTTCCTGTCGAATCTGTCCATCAACCTCTGTGTGAACTCTGGAATGATAAAAATCATTTACTCAAACTTCCACTCCAGAGAAAATAAATAATCCATTAAATAAATAGTTAATAAAATATGATAGATAAGATATGATGTTTTACAAGATAGGAATGCCCATATATATAATCATTTAAAGGGCTTCTTTATGCAACTCTTCATAAAGAGTTGTCTTTTTAATAATAATTATTATTATTGATTATTTATTAATTATGTTATTACTATTATATTATATATGTTACATTTCCTTCCTCTTCAAAAATGCTTTGTCCTCAAACATATTGATGAAAAAGGCTTCATGTCTTTGTTCTTTATTTGTAATGTCGCATCGTTCTCGGTTCTGTCGTAGTTGATGAAACATGATAATAGGAACTTCTACGTGTTGAACACATCTTCCAAAATGTAAAAGGATCAACCCATCCTAATTCGATTTTTTTCTGAGCATTGCGCTTCCACGATAGACTGATGTCATGGAGTTCATTTCCGGTAGTATACATATTTTCCGTCACCTGTCCTCGTCTTTTAATATCTCTGCTTTTATGATGTGGATGCCAATAGGGAGTTCGTGTAAACGTTTCTTCAACTGGTTTGACATCCTCTTGAGCTGTGATCTGTACTAGATCTGGGATTGTCTTTTTCTACATCTTGTACTTTTATTTTTGATGATTTTGATACCTCATTCTGGATTTCTTCTAATTTTTTTTCGAATAATCTGTTATCAGTTTGAATCTTCTTGATCGTCTCTTCTTGCAACTTTTCGTTATATAACTTCTTAATTTGTTCCTCTAGTTTGTGATTATGATTTCCAAGGCGACGATTTTCTTCTTGCTTTTCTAGTATTTTCCCTTCAATGTCTTCATTAATTTGTTCTGACTTCTGAATACTTATAATTTCTTTATTTTAACTAGAATTTTGTTATGTTTTCTTAGTCGAAAGATTTCTTTAGTGTTGTCTAATAACGTTTTATTGATTTTTTGTGATCTCTAGTTGATGCGTGTTTTTAATGTCGTCCTTTTGCTGCTGGAGTGCTTTTATTTGTTGTTGATGCTGGCAATTCTCTGATTCTTGACGTCTTAACTTTTTTTGGATTTGCATAATTTTTGTCATCTTTATCCATGAGGGATTGGTTCAATCGTTTAATTTTTTCTTTACTCTCAACAATTTCCTTCTTGATATCTTGGCCTTGTAGATTCTGACTGGAATGCTTTTCATTCCTTAATTCCTTGGTTTGAGTAGTTAATTTTTCAATACGCTCTTGTAACCAACGATTCTCCTTCTCTGTTAATTCCTTAAGAATATTCTGCTTCTCTATCTCAAATTGTAATTGTCTGTTGATCAATTTATAATTTTCTAACTCGCTTAATACTGCTTATTCTATTCTTTTTTTTAATATTTGTAATAAATACAATTATTAAATAATAATATTAATTATTACTATTATTAAAAATTTAATAATAATAATATCGAAGACAATGTGTTGAGTGAGGATAGTTTTTTTTGGAGATTAATATAATAATATATTATAATAATATTATTATTTCTTGGATAGAATTAGAACTAGGATTTAAAATATCAAAATAATAATAATTATTATTAAAAATAATAATATTATTTATAATTTTTTTCTTGGAAAGAGAAAAAGGGCTATGTTTTTTTTAAAATATTTATAATAATAATAATTATTTTTAGTAATAATATTATTGCGCCGAGAGGCGCTCTACAACCCAGTATGAGGGAGATCTTGTAACGTTTGTCCATGTTTGTCCATATTATTGTTGGCCATTAATAAAATGTAATAATAAAAAGTAAAAAGTAATAATATGAGGGAGATCTTGTAACGTTTGTCCATGTTTGTCTATATTATTGTCGGCCATTAATAAAATGTAATAATATAAAGTAAAAAGTAATAATATGAGGGAGATATTGTAAAGTTTGTCCATGTTTGTCCATATTATTGTCGGCCATTAATAAAATGTAATAATAAAAAGTAAAAAGTAATAATATGAGGGAGAACTTGTAACGCTTGTCCATATTATTTTCGGTCATTAATAAATTGTAATAATAAAAAGTAAAAAGTAATAATATGAGGGAGATCTTGTAACGTTTGTCCATGTTTGTCCATATTATTGTCGGCCATTAATAAAATGTAATAATAAAAAGTAAAAGTAATAATATGAGGGAGATCTTGTAACGTTTGTCCATGTTTGCCCATATTATTGTCCTCAAAAGGATCCTTGAGTGCAATACCTGAGAAGAGGTTTGCACCTCGGGGGATTTTATCTCTCTCGGCGCTTGATAGAGCCTAGGATTTGGATCTATGATGGTTATAAAATCTTTGCGCCGAGAGGTGCTCTACAGCCCAGTATGGGGGAGATCTTGTGAGTCGAGTGTTTGTTGAGTTTGTCGAGTAACAAAATAATACAAAGTAAACAAAAAAAGAATAATACAAAGTAAAAAGTAAATATGAGACTTAAATTGGAGACTTTAGAGCTTAGGATTAGGTGGTAAATATTATGCCCCCCATAAATAAAAAAGAATAATATAAAGTAAAAAGTAAATATGAGACTTAAACTAGAGACTTTAGAGCTTAGGATTAGGTGGTAAATATTATGTCGGCCATAAACAAAAAAGAATAATACAAAGTAAAAAGTAAATATGAGACTTAAACTAGAGACTTTACTTTTTACTTTTAATACAAAGTAAAAAGTAAATATGAGACTTTAGAGTGTTTGTCCAATAACAAAATAATACAAAGTAAACAAAAAATAATAATACAAAGTAAACAAAAAATAATAATACAAAGTAAAAAGTAATAAATATTATGTCGGCTATAAACAAAAAAAATAATACAAAGTAAAAAGTAAATATGAGACTTAAACTAGAGACTTTAGAGCTTAGGATTAGGTGGCTCAGGTATTGTACTCAAGGAGCTATTCAAGGAGAGGTTTGCACCTCAGGAGATTTGATCCCTCTTGGCGCTTGATAGAGCCTAGGATTTGGATCTAGGCTGGTTTAAATTGAATGAGGTTTAGGGTTTTAGCCCTAATGTGAAAATGGCGTGGGTTATTTTTTGAAGGGAATGGGATGTGTGAGCAGGAAAGCACTGGTGGGGAGAAGCGTTGGTAAGGTAATATGGCGTAGAGGAGGTGTGGAGGTAGCCCAGTGTAAGTAGGGATGTGGCGACGTAGGTGTGAGGGAAGGTAATGGGACCCGGCGTAATGGATGCGTGAGGACAGTGGAGCAATGGATGCATTTGCACAGGTGGTGTTTGGAGAGTGGAACAGAGTGTACTGTGGCAAATCCATTGTGTTGGGGGTGAATAGTTGGAGCGACTCGCGACGGGAGTGTTGTGCAGTTTGGAGTGGAAGGTGTTGTGTGGAGGAAGCTGCGAGGGAGGTAGGCGCATGAAGGGAGAGGTGGAGTGGGCTGGAAAGCAGCGCGAGGAGAAGGTGGGAAGGTGGAGGCTGTCAGTGATCGAGAGGGAAGGTGGACGCGTAGGTGTGGATGGTTGAATGCTGGAGGATGGCGTGGAGATGAGGTGGGCCGGTGGAGAGCATCTAGGGCATGGAGAGAGTAGAGCGTGCAAGAGTTGAAGAATGGCAATGGGAAGGGAGGAGAAGGGATGCGCATGGGCTGGCTCAGCAATTGCAGGCGCAGATCGGTAGGGGGGATGGGAGCTAGAAGGATAGGGATTGACCTGGGTGAAAGCAACAACAAGGTAAGTGCGCAGGATTGTGGGAGCGCAGCAGGGGACTGCGTGGGATGGGGAGGAGATAAGATGCAGCGATGGAAGTGTAGGGGATAGGGGCGTGCGGGGATGAGGAGCGATGAGAGGTGAGGGTTGAAGTAGAAGGTGAGGGAGCGAATGAGTGAAGGCAACGAATTGCAGTGAGCGATAGCAACTTGTTAATGGGGGCTTCATCTCTTTTCTTTCTTCGTCTAGTGGACTGTTCTTCAACATAATTCTGAAATTTATTGGTCAAAAACTTGAGGATGGTCAAAGACCCAGTTTGGAGAAAGTCCCGAAATAATTATTTGGACAAAAGCCAATATTAGCGGAATGCCGAAGAAGGGGCTTTGATACCAATGGAACGATAAAAATCGTTTACTCAAACTTCCACTTCAAAAAAAATAAGTAATCCATTAAATAAATATTTAATAAAAGATGATAGATAAGATATGATGTTTTACAAGATAGGAATGTCCATATATATAATAATTTAAAGGGCCTTCTTACGCAGCTCTTCATAAATAGTTGTCCTTTTAATAATAATAATTATTTTTTAATTATTTATTATTTATTTTATTATTAATATTATATTATATGTATTTTATATGTTGCAAACTCCATGTATGATGTGATGCTGTCATCCCCCAATGTAACAAACCATGAAACCACCACTCGTGGGCCTCTCCCTTCAAATGTAAGGTGGCGTATTTATTAAATTAATGGCTTCTGCTTCTTTCATTGGGTTGAGCTGGAAATAAGTATCCAACTTTTGAACGCAAGCCCTCGCGGTGGAATTGCTGGACCCATCGAAGGAAGGAAGAGTGAGCTTCCCAACCTTCCATTGCAAATCATAGTTATGAGGCCCCCTCTTGAAGTCTCTGGGCTTGTTTCTGTACTTGATATTGCAGAAGTCCTGGAATGACATGGCTGCGTGGAACTCATCCCTAAGATCTTGGTACTACCTCATATTATCTGTAAAGCTATCTCCTGGTATGGGTTGTCCTGGTTGACCCATTGGCTGCTCGTCTGTGGATTTGGGCATGAGAGGTCTGGGTGTCCGCGAGCCTGATGCTTGTGTGTTTGGTTGAATGAGAATGTTGGTGTTCCTCCGTTCCGCATGGTTCCCATTTCGTCCATTGGTGTCTCTGGTGTCATTGTATCCCCCGTCATTGTGATTTGTCCTGTTGTGCATGAGTAGCTGAGTCATGATGTCAACCAACTACTCCTGTCCCCTTGCCACATTATTAGTTAGGAAGTTTATTAGCTGCTGCTTTCCTCTAGCCAAATCATTCAAGATGTTCATTGTACTGCCTACTGGGATGTCTTCTCTGCTTGAATCTCTACTTGATTCATTCCCATAACCCAGCAATGGATTATTCCCGTCACCCATCTCTCCTTCTGATATGAATTGCTCTGCTTCTTCCTCAAACAACTCTTCTTCTTCTTTAACCTGCCCTTCTTTGAACCTTGATAAAAAGAACCTTCTAGGCTCTCCCCACCTTCTCCTATATGGGACTGGTTCGTTGCCTTTAGTATTCATAAAAATTGCATGCCCCTCACAGGATGGCAAAATCTAAGGCTCTGATACCACTGTAATATCTCAAACTAATTTGGCCTAAATGTTTCCAACAGTCTGATCTTATGTTAAGTACCGTGTTGTATATTTGGGATTACTTTACTCACAACTGAAGGTTGCAGGTGTGGCCTCACTGATTGTTGTAGATTGCATAACATAACCCACTGATTGAAATACTTTAACAATGCTGTGATGGCTTACTGTAGGTACTTCTGGTTTAGAGATTTCGTCGAACACATTGGTGTAATACTGCTGAAGATGACTTTTGGCTGTTTGAACTTATTAAGTCTAACCTCTAATGGTTTCCATGGAATGTTTCACATCACATTATATAGCAGTCCTCATTCATAGAAATGGAGTATGATATAAAAGATAACAACGTTATTCTAACACATATATCAGCTAAAGGAGAGTAACAAGCACCGTTAATCAGGCTTAAAGAGTTATTTTCAGATCTGAATATATATCAAAACAAACCAAATTACACGCCTGGAAATGATGACAATAGCTTGCACTTGTTGTTGCCTCCAAAGACAAGAAAAATAACTTCCAAAGAACAACTAACTCTCAAAGAAGAGATTTCATCTTTTCCCAGCTCTTAACACAGTATAAAATATGGTGGCTGACTGCTACAGGATATACAGACTTGAAGAACCAATCAGCTGCTACAGGAAAGATTGAAGTGTCTTCACACTTGGTTTGTCCACAGCCTGAAATATCCACTCAAGAATGATAAAAAATGACATAAATACAAATTTTCTCATTCATGCATTATGTCACAGTCAAACACTTGAACATCTAGGGTTTTAATTCAGAATGCTTTGAAACTAAAACCACCACTTCAAGATCCCATCAAATACTGAAATAATTGCAAGCACATTGAACACACGAGTTTTGGTCAACCTAGACTGGGCAAAATCCCAATTTGGGGAAAACCCTAAGAGAGATTTTTCATTAAGAAGAGTACAGAAAAAGTCTAATACACAGAATTTTTCTTTCAAGCCTAACTGACAAAATTTATCCAACAGAAAACTAACCCAAAAATCTCAGCCAACCTCAAAATCTGTGCCAACCTCGAAAATTATTCTGTACGGTCTGCTGTACCTGCTTTACGGTTCTGTACATTCTGCTACAGTTCTGCCTCAATTTCTGGGCCCACACGTGCCTGCATTTATTGCTGTATGGTCTGCATTTATTGCTCAACCAACTCTCTTGGGATTCGAGCCAGACTTCTAGGGATTCGAGCCCACATGTGTGGCTGTCATTAATGCACTGTACGGTTTGCTACAGGCTGCCTAGGGTGCGTGCTGCTCCTCTCTCTTGGAAATTGTGCCCTTCTTTGCTTGGGAACTCTTCTTGGTCTTCAATCAACCTCTTCCTCTCTCTTGATGGTGTGTCTTCAATGCCCCTTCTCTCTTTATTTTATACTTTGTCTTTTGCAACTAACTTCTAACTACCCAATCTAGGGTTGAGATCAAATTACAAAATCTAGGGTGTAAAATACATGCACTCACTTTTTAATAATTAAATCATTAATTATTAAATATTTCACTTGAGTGAAACCCAAACTCATAAAGTACAAAATATCAGACTTTATTTATATAAAAGTCACTTTTTACATAAATATACAAGGAACAAAGACTTTCAGGTCCCCCTCATCACACCCACACCAAAAATATGAGAGAGGACCTCTAGAGTTATCTTTTCAACACTCCCTCATAACGAGGGAGGTCCTTCCGGCACCATCAGAATCTCCACCTCTAATCCCTGATGCAGCTCCCTCCTGCTCTGGAATGCCTCTTGGAGACAAGTGCCCACCACTGAAATGGAACTCTGACTCTTGAGATTTTTCCTGAACCTCATCAACCTGCTCATCACCATCACCACTAGACTGGTTGAGTCTTCTACCAGTGCTTTGGAGAGATCCACTCTCCTCATCAGAAGAAATGTAAATAACATGCTGAGCAGATGCAACTCCTGCCCCATCCAAAATTACCCTCTGAGCCCTAGCTTCAAAAGCTTCATGCTCTTCAAGCTCATCCTTATCTGCTGGTTTGGTCACAACACTGTTTGCAAATCTCCAAACTTTCAATTCCTTTAACACTGTAGTTATTCTCACTTTCCATGGAATGTAGTTGGATACACCATCCAACCTATCCTCATATCTTATACTCATCATTGAAAATCATCTACAACCAAAAACAACTGAAAGACAACCAGAACACTTTCTTCTACACTTCAAAAGAAAACTTGCTTGCTTCCTACTTCATATCGCTCTGATACCATCAAGAAAAATGACGTAAATACAAATTTTCTCATTCATGCATTATGTCAAACACTTGAGCATCTAGGGTTTTAATTCATATGCTTTGAAACTAAAACCACCACTTCAAGATCCCATCAAATACTGAAATAATTGCAAGCACATTGAACACATGACCTTTGGTCAATTTAGATCGGGCAAAACCCCAATTTGGGGAAAACCCTAAGAGAGATTTTTCATTAAGAAGAGTACAAAAAAACTCTAATACACATAATTTTTCTTTCAGCCCTAACTGAAAAAATTTCTTAAACATAAAACTAACCCCAAAATCTCAGCCAGCCTCGAAATTTGTGCTAACCTTGAAAACTATGCCAAACTGTGCCAAACTTTGCTGTACCTGTTGTACGGTCTGCTATAGTTTTGCCTCAATTTTTGGGCCCACACGTGCCTGCATTTATTGTTGTACGGTCTGCATTTATTGCGCAGCCAACTCCCTTGGGATTCGAGCCAGTCTTCTAGGGATTCAATCCCACATGTGTGGCTGCCATTAATGCACTATAGGGTTTTCTATAGGCTTCCTAGGGATGTGTGTTGCTCCTCTCTCTTGGAAATTGTGCCCTTCTTTGCTTGGGAACTCTTATTGGTCTTCAATCTCTGTCTTCCTCTCTCTTGATGGTGAGTGTCTTCAATGCCCCTTCTCTCTTTATTCTATACTTTGTCTTTTGTAACTAACCTCTAACTACTCAATCTAGGGTTGAGATCAAATTACAAAATCGAGGGTCTAAAATACATGCACTCACTTTTTAATAATTAAATCATTAATTATTAAATATTTCACTTGAGTGAATCCCAAATTCATAAGGTACAAAATATCAGACTTTATTTATATAAAAGTCACTTTTTACATAAATATACAAGGAACAAAGACTTTTAGGTCCCCTTCATCACACCCACACCAAAAATATGAGAGAGGACCTCTAGAGTTATCTTTTCAACACTCTCTCATAACGAGGGAGGTCCTTCTGACACCATCAGAATCTCCACCTCTGATCCCTGACGCAGCTAGCTCCCTCTTGCTCTGGAATGCCTCTCGGAGACAAGTGCCCACCACTGAAATGGAACTCTGACTCTTGAGATTTTGCTTGAACCTCATCAACCTGCTCATCACCATCACCACTAGACTGGTTGAGTCTTCTACCAGTGCTTTGGAGAGATCCACTCTTCTCATCAGAAGAAATGTAAATAACATGCTGATCAGCTGCAACACCTGCCCCATCCAAAATTACCCTCTGAGCCCTAGCTTCAAAAGCTTCATGCTCTTCAAGCTCATCCTTATCTGCTGGTTTGGTCATAGTACTGTTTGCAAATCTCCAACCTTTCAATTCCTTTAACACTGTAGTTATTCTCACTTTCCATGGAATGTAGTTGGATACACCATCCAACCTATCCTCATATCTTATACTCATCATTGAAAATCACCTACAACCAAAAACAACTGAAAGACAACCACAACACTTTCTTCTGCAATTCAAAAGAAAACTTGCTTGCTTCCTACTTCAATATTGCTCTGATACCTTCAAGAAAAATGACTTATATACAAATTTTCTCATTCATGCATTATGTCAAACACTTGAACATCTAGGGATTTAATTCATAATGCTTTGAAACTAAAACCACCACTTCAAGATCCCATCAAATACTGAAATAATTGCAAGCACATTGAACACATGACTTTTGGTCAATCTAGACCGGGCAAAACCCCAATTTGGGGAAAACCCTAAGAGAGATTTTTCATTAAGAAGAGTACAAAAAAACTCTAATACACATAATTTTTCTTTCAGCCCTAACTGAAAAAATTTCTTAAACATAAAACTAACCCCAAAATCTCAGCCAACCTTGAAATTTGTGCTAACCTCGAAAACTGTGCCAAACTTTGCTGTACCTGTTGTACGGTCTGCTATAGTTTTTCCTCAATTTTTGGGCCCACACGTGCCTACATTTATTGTTGTACGGTCTGCATTTATTGCACAGCCAACTCCCTTGGGATTCGAGCCAATCTTCTAGGGATTCGATCCCACATGTGTGGCTTCCATTAATGCACTGTACGGTTTTCTATAGGCTTCCTAGGGATGCGTGCTGCTCCTCTCTCTTGGAAATCATGCCCTTCTTTGCTTGGGAACTCTTCTTGGTCTTCAATCTCCGTCTTCCTCTCTCTTGATGGTGAGTGTCTTCAATGCCCCTTCTCTCTTTATTTTATAGTTTGTCTTTTGTAACTAACTTCTAACTACCCAATCTAGGGTTGAGATCAAATTACAAAATCTAGGGTCTAAACTACATGTACTCACTTTTTAATAATTAAATCATTAATTCTTAAATATTTCACTTGAGTGAGACCAAACTCATAAAGTACAAAATATCAAACTTTATTTATATAAAAGTCACTTTTTACATAAATGCACAAGGAACAAAGACTTTCAGGTCCCCCTCATCACACCCACACCAATAATATGAGGGAGGACCTCCAGAGTTATCTTTTCAACAAAGAATACGCCCTTTGTGGTAACAGTGGACTGGGTATGAAGAGTACCACTGCAAAAAAAAGCCCTTACACAAATAAGATCTTCTCCCCAGGACTGTACGACCAACAAGGAGTTAGGGAAAGTCTTCAAAAGTGCTAACTCGTCCTCCCAATGAAAAATAGCAGCCAAGACACAAGTGAGTAAGCTGGTGTGACTTCCTTCAACACTGGAAGTGCGCCCTCCTGGAGGGATGACTGTCACAACAGTATTATCTTTGAGCTGAAAGATACAGGGACTCATCCTTCCTTCCCTTTGGATCCAATGGCACGATTTTCAAAGGAATATAGATGATCTCTTCCACAAGTGCGCCCCCTCTCCAAATCACCGAAAACTATGCTCATACCACAAATCTGAAGATGAAGATGAACCTTTAACCCACGACAATGAAGTTCAATGAGAAGATTCAACTGATCTCTCCATATTCAATCAGCTAGGTTAGATATGTTAAACTACCGAAACTGGTTCCTCTCCCTTAGGGTTTCGTCCAAGAGAAAGCCAAGCTCAAGAGCTCTCTAGTTTTCGAAAATACAATGACAAGAATGGAAAGAATGAGCTCTCATGCCCTTTTTATATTTTCTCATTGACCCCTTTGAGACTCTTCAATTTCCCTTGACCAATTCTCTCATTAAAATATTTAAAAAGTGACTTTATGGAGGAAATGACCTTTTTGTTTTTTAATATCATTTTGAACTCCTTTTACACTTTTTTCGTCATTTTTAATCCAAGTGACTTTTTATAAAGTCACTATAGTAATTAATTATTAATGTCACTTTATAAAATACTTTAAGCCTAGGTGACATTCAATAATTAATTAATTCCCTGCTTTCTCGACTATAGCGTATAGGAACTGGATAGGCTAATAAGTCGTCTCCAAGGGTGTCATCCGGAAAGGGACATGACACAATCCCAAGGTCAAAACCTAGGATGCCCTCCTCAAAAACCTCAAATGCCCTCATCTCTAGCCACGTGTGAGAAAAGGCCATCTCTAGCTCAAACAAATCACCTTTATAAGCATCCAAGTTTTATGCCAATGGTCCCAAAATGGAGTGTAAGGACCAAATGTGATGTAGTAATGGTCCAAGCAAGGCTCAAGCCTCCCATGTGCCAAGAGTATGGGTATACATCATGTTAAAAGGGACGTCCCTCTTAAAACTGTGAGGAGACATCATGTTTGGCCATCATCAAGTGCAACACTCCATGAAAATATGCCTAATAACCATCAAACGTACCAAATCAAGAGTCATATTATGTATATAAGATAAATCACTCTATTGCATAAGGTTACCCCATCATTTAACTTTCACAATGTTATCAAACATGAAAATAATACATGAAATAAAGTTATAATCATACCTTTCTAACAATTCAACGACTTATTTAACCTTTACTCATCTAGTCTAACCTAGTGTTATCAGAACCGGACCGGTGGTCAAACCGGTCGGCCTAGGACCCAGACCCGGACAAAAACCGGGAATCAAAAAACCGGTTGAGCAAAAATACATAAAATATTCATATTTTCAAAAAATAAATTTTAATTCATGTGAATTCAAACCATTATACACAAATCTGCAAAGTTTCTCATGTATATAGCAAGTAAGAGTGTATAAAACCAAAATTTGGTTGTGCCATGGCCCACAATTGAGATTTGATTCCAGACTCCTGAACGCCCTGCTGCCCTAACTCCGTAATTCGTATGCTCGTCCTAGAAAATCCGAAAGATGATTGTGAATCGTGATTGCAATTGAGGGTCCCTGCGTCAATATATAGTGATTGTACGGTAAGTAGGTTAGCGGATGTGGTCGTTGTGCCGAATTTTTTTGGTTTTTTAATGAAAAAAAATTCAAAACGTAGGTTTTTTGCCCTAGAAAGACCCGATATGGAACCGGCCGGTTCCATACGGAACCCGACCGGTTTGAGAAAACTGGCCGGTTCCGTACGGAACCGGGCGGTTCTTGGTGGAAACCGGCCAGTTCCGTACATAACCGGTAAAAAACGGGTTGGATCAAACGGTTGGACCGGAAAACCCTTGGAACCGGTTGGACCGGCCGGTTTTGCCGGTTCCGGGCCGGTTTTTATAACATTGGTCTAACCTTGGTGTGACCTTATTAAACCTCATCAATCAAGTGAGGTTGTTTGAAGTGAATTATGTACTAAGGAAGAATTATGTACAAAGATAGATTTGGAAGGCATAAGACATTTATATTTTATTGTGCACACGGACTAAATGATCCACCTTGTTATATATGAATTTCCTGCTTTGCAGATCATGGTATTTTTCACTACATGGGTACCCCAGTTTTAATGTCATTGGCAAGGATGTATGAATAGTTTCTATGCTTTTCTGGATTGCTGTGGTGAAAAATCTTGGTGGCTTCCTTCACTGTTGAAATTTTGGAAAGTAGGGATAACCTTCACCTGTTAAATAAAATGTACCAGAAACAAATTCTTATTTTTTTCAATTTCTGATTTGGCAGGTAAGTAGCAGCAAACAAAATCTACAGGAATATTGCTGGGATGCAAAAGGAAAAGGCTCTCTCTCAAATGGAGGACTGAACAGATGGTTACGATTGCCTGGCTTATCATTATCCGGAATTGGGTCTCTAGAGCGATTACTATGGGTGCAGAGGCTGGATATTAGTCATAACAGGCTCCGGTCAATAGATGGTTAGTGTTTGCTGTGAATCTTTGACTTTTTTTTGGCATAGGACATTTACTTCGGGTATTGTTAAACACCATTTGAGTTTGTGTGTCATATCTAGAACAAACATTGATTATGTGCAAAGTCTGGAAAATATTATCAGGCAAGGTCAAGCAATGTGGAAAGTAAGAGCAACCTTTTTGCAGGGAAAATAGATGGTATTGATGATGAATAATGATTCCATTAGTCCTAAAAATGAACAATAACATTAACTTTTTATTAAAGTCTAACTCATAATGACATAAAATTCCTCATATATTTAAGATCCATATTACCTTTTATTAGGGTGTATTATTAGTGATTGTTATGAATATTAAATAAAATATATAAATATAGGGATATAGAACTTAGGTTATGTTAAATTTTACTCAATACCAAATTCTGATTTCTGTTCTCAATATTTTTATACTCAGAAATTATAAACAGAAATACTTGATATTTTTAACCAGTAATGCAGCAGAAATAGATAGGAAATCATTCACACATTTGACACAATTATTTACCCCGAAAAACCCCAATGGAAAAAAAACCAACATTCAATGTTCTTTATTAATCTTGGCTCACAGAGAAAATCAGAAATACAACAAAGGAACCTGTAACTCAGCCCCTTGGGAAAATCAGCCTCTCCGACTGAATCGGCCCTCCTGGAGAAAATCGGCACACTGAAGAGTGTTGATTTTTGTACCTAGGAAGTTGTTCCCCTAGTGACTTCGTGCCTAAGTCACTTAAAGGGGGAAATAACATGACCCTTGCATTAAATGACTTGAAATGAGCATTTATTTCACTTTGGAGATTAAATTGACTTTCTGATAAATTTAAATTGTGGTTGAGAGAAAAATAATTAATGGAGAGAAAAAGTATATTAATCTCATCCATTGATCTAAGAGCACCAAAGCCAATGTGGGCCCTTGGATTTGGCGACCCCTCAACTACCTCCATAAACCAAACAAAAAGACAAGTAAAGGCATTCATTCCTTATTTCCATGAGTTTTGGGAGAGAATCGACCTTCTTGAGAAGAGAAGAGAGCTGAGATAGCGCAGGAGAGATTAGACAATTGTGGGCACACAGTTCGAGGCACCTTTCTGGAGATAACAGCAGCATGAAATTCAAGAGTATAGGCACGCAGTTTGAGGAGAATATCAGCTGTACAAATCCTAGAAACTGGCACGAATTTCGAGGTAGATATGAGCATTAATGAGGGCTGTACTGCTGCATGCATTCCCAGGAAGAAGACAGCAGTTCTGTGGCACAAATTTCTAGACATTGGGTGGCACGAAATTCTATGCAGATTGTGAAAAGTACAGCACAGATTTCGAGGGAGGCTGTATTGTCTTGTACAGGAGTTGGCATGAATTCTGAGATGCTGGTGCACTGATTTCGAGGTTGAAGAGTGGCACAGTTTTCAAGATAAGTCTGCTAATTAATGCTGTTATACAATACTGCTGTAAATTTTATTTTGAAAGAAGAATAATTAAAATCTCTCTCTCAAACAGGTTTTCCCCTTGGGTGTTTTTTCCTGGTCAGTTTGCCAAAAATTCCCAAGTCTGCAATTTTCATGGTGTGAAATTATTTTTATTTTCGCTCTTTTAATTAGTTTCATTCTCTTAGTGTTTCCTGTACAATTCGTTTATGAGAAAACAACTTGGTTGCAGCAGACATGTTCATTGGGTTGGGCATTAAACAATGAGAAAATGACTTGAAACCAGCTGGGGAATGCACAGTTAAAATTTACAAAGAGAAATTGGCCCAGGCAAATTGGCTCACCAGTTTTGGCCCTACGTCACCTTGCGTCAGCTTATGTTAGCCTACGACTACCATACAGATCTGTATGGATTGTATGGTCTCCCCGACAGCTGTACGGATCAGCACTCTGCTGGTTTGACTATTATGGATCGACGTCTCTCTCTCTCCCCCAGTGAAATCAGCCCTTCACTTTTCTCCCAGATCTTCCTCTAGCAGCAAATTCCGTCACTCTTCTCTTTAGCCACTGAGTCTCTCTTTCTTCTCTTCAGAATATCTCTGTATGAAATGATCTTGTGATCTTGTGTGTCTTTCTCCTCTCCTTAGATTTTCTTTTATAGCATCTCGATGACCAAAACCCTAACTCCCAATCTCCAAAGTGATGGATATCCAAGATTAGATCTTGAGCCTCACTTAATCTTAAGTTCATGTTTTAGTCATTAGCCAACATTAAGTTAATAATGTGCTTTTCCTTAGTTAAACTTAAACTTGGAAAGAGATATAAAGTAACTTACTCAATAATTAAGCAAGTACCTAGAGAGTAAATGGAAAACTTCAGCATGCTTGACACCTAGCTTATGTACAAGCTCCCGTTTGAGCTATAATCATCAACACTCCCTTCTAGTGAGGAAGGAGTTATGCACCACTCCCAACTTATCTCTTAAGAACACAAACTTGCCCTTCATCAAAGCCTTGGTGAGAATATTTTGCAACTTGCTCATCTATGGAAATATGTTGAAGCTTCACAACTCCCCTTTGAACTCTATCCTTGATGAAGTGATACCTGATCTCTATGTGTTTGGATCTGTCATGAAACAATGGATTCTTTGAGAGTTTTATGCAACTTTGATTGTCACAATGGATCACCATAGGCTCCAACTCCAGACCAAATAAACTTGTGAGCATCTTGCGAAGCCAAATGGTCTCACAACTCGCCAAACTCGTTGCCATGTACTCAACCTTTGCTGAACTAAGTGCCGTTGATGTCTGCTTCCTGCTAAATCATGAAATCACTGTTGATCCCAAGCTCAAGTAGCACCCTAAGGTGATTTTCTTGTCCACTTCACTCCTTGCCCAGTTTGAGACTATATAGCCCTGTAACTACACTCCTCCACTCCTAACATACCTCAGTCCATACTCCACTCTACCTTGTAGATATCTGAGCACATACTTCACTGCAACCCAATGAACCCTCCTCGATCCCCCCATAAAATGGCTTAGGGTTTTCACAACAAATTATATATTTGGCCTAGTGTTGACTAGATACATCAACGAACCAATCAGCTGCTTGTACAATGTAGGATCCACCAACTTTGACTCAGAAGCATCAAGCTTCTTTAGGTTGGTGATCATAGGTGTAGATATAGGCTTGCAATCCTCCATCTTGAATCTCCTCGGAATATCAACTGCATATTTTTGTTAGGAATTATGATCCAAAATGTAATAAATAGAAGTTTAGTTTAATAAATGTAAAAGGGCATCTACACACTCACGTGATTATGTGAGGTGTCCCTTAGTTAGTTTTGGTAACGGTAAATTAGTTGTTACTCTTTGGATATTTAAATCCATCGAGTTTTCCATGTGAGGTAATCTTTCGGGATTTAGCCCTCACATCTCTGTGATGTAATTATTTTCCTTCTTCATTAATAAAATTATGTGTCTGAGGACACTTTGTCAAAGTGGTATCAGAGCACGCGGTTGAAGCTTGGTCTGGTTGGAAGGTGCTAAAGGTTGTTTGAAGAGGTGCTAAAGGTTGTTTAAAGAAGGTGACTTTCAAGGTTTTGGAATAGCGAAATTTTAACCGTAAGTTAATGCTTCCTATTCTTTTGGGCTAAAAAGAATCTCTGCAGAATTTTTTTTTTATAGACTCAGTTTTTTTTTACTTGGAGAGAGTAAAATATTATTATTTTTTTAAGGCAATTATTTAAAAATTTTTGTGGAAGAGAATTTTTACAAAAAGGAAGAGAGGCAAGGTTATTTAAAAATTTTGTGGAAGAGAATTTTTACAAAAAGGAAGAGACGTATAAGTTCTTATTTAAAATAAAAAAAATCATTCTTATTGTGCTCACTCACTGAGAGAGATAGCATAGCCGGTGTTGGGTCGGAGAGGGAGCAGAGCCGTAATGTCAAAGTGGTCGTAGATCAGAGCCGGTCTGTGGAGAAACCCGTGGAGGTTTCCTGTGCGTGAGAAGAGGTGTAACATAGAGCCACCATTTTGGAGAGTCGTTGTAGAGCCATTTTGGAGAAGAACCAGCCGCCTGTGCGTTGAAAGACTCAAAGGAGGTCTTTCCTGTGCAGGAGAGGTGAAGCCCGTGGAGTCTGTCGCATTCGAAGAGGGAGTCCGGTGACCTGAAGAAGGAACTCGAGTGCCGTCATGGAAGAGTCCGTGGAATCTGTTGCGTGAAGCAGAGGTTTGAAGTGAAGCCCGCGGCCTGGCTGTGGAGAGTTCTGTCGAGCCTGGCTGTGGAGAGTTTTGTCAGCCGTCTAGAGAAGGTCGTGGAGGAAGGACCTTGTATGGTTATCTGAGGAACCAGCAAAACTCCAACGTAGAAATAGAAGAGTTATAATTTTTTCACTTTTCATTTAATTCAATATTTATGTAATATTTTGAAAGGTGAATAAGTTGTTTTGGAGAGATAAGGTATTTTATTATTCATTTTTATTTTTGGAGATTTTTTATATTAAGAAGAAAAAGGTGGAGAAATAAACTTAAAAAAAAAGAAGTTATTTTTTGAAGTTGATGGGACTGGATCTTGTGACCTCCCACTCAACAATATTGTATCTCTCCAATTCACCTATCCTCCCACTCAACAATATTGTATCTCTCCAATTCACCTATAAAGATTTGTTATTTTTTGGAGTGATAAGGTGTAATTTTTTTTTTTTATTGGGCATTGGAGTAATAAGGAGCATTGTTGGTGTCATAAGGAGTACTTGTATTTTCACTCAAGGTTTGATTAGAGCAAAGTGAAGCTCTATCAAATTCTTTTCTTGAGGCTATAAGTGGGTCAAGGCCAAGCCCCTATAGCTTTCTTTTGCATGGTGTGTGGTGTTTCTTGCAGCATTTCTTTCATGGTGACTCTTGTTGATGAGTAATTTTCTTTTCATGTTGGTGGTGATATTTTTGCATAAAATCTTCTATTGGTGATATAAGGTGATTGTTTACTTATTCTGGTGACATAAGGTGCTTTCTTTTTTTAATTCTTGGAGCTATAAGATTTGCATAATACACATCTTCTGGAGTTACAAGGTGTTTATTATTTTTTTTACAATGTCTAAAGTTATAAGTCTTTTTAATGAATCTGACAAGTTGGAAGGATCGAAAAATTATAAAGTTTGGAGTCGTCATATTCAAAGCACTCTTATTTACAATGAATTGTGGAAGGGTGTCTGTAATGCTCAGCCTACCAAATCGACTAATCCTGATCAGCTTGCAAAGTGGGAACTAAAAGATGAAAAGGCCTTAGCATTGATTCACAGTACTGTTTCCGATGATATTTATGTGCATATTGAAAATAGTTCTGCTGCGTGGTCAGCTTGGAAGACATTGAAAGATTTATTTGATTCTCAGAGTGAAGCTAAGAAAATTGATCTTCAATTGAAGTTGTTTCAACAAAAATTGTCTTCAGGAGGTGATGTCATGGAGTACATTTCTAGATTAAAAAATATCAAACAAGAAATTTCAAGAGCTGGTTTTGGTAAAATTGAGGACAGCATGATGGTGACCATTTTGATCGCAGGATTGCCTGAGACATATAAGCATTTTTTGGAAACTTTACAAATTACAAATAAATTGGATAAAATTTCTTTTGATGCACTAAGTGAATTACTTGCCACCTAAGTCACCTGACACGGGGACACGGGACACGAAGGACACGAAAATTCGAGAGTCCGACACGGACACGGTGACCCCCGGAATCAGGACACGTAGGACACGTTTTATATACATATATATATTTTTTTAAAATATATTAAAATTTAAAAATATAGACATATAGATCCAAAAAAATTTAGAAACTAGAACATTTACAAATATTCAATAGAAATTAGAATAAAAACACATTAATGATTACACATTGTCATTCACAAATCACGATTCAGTATTCACGAATCACTCACTCTCAACCAATTGCTTCCTTGCAAATGACAAAAAGAAAGCCAAAATTTTGTTTTAAAGCAAACCCAGATGCCTTTTTCTGCGATTTACGTGTCCTGTTTTCTCAATTCGTGTCCAACAGTCAGGACACGCTCACATTTCGAGTCCGATTCGTTTTCCCAACGTGTCCTGAAAACGGATTCGTTCAAAGTTCGAATCGGACACGAATTCAGACCGAATCGTGTCCGATTCGATCCCGACGCGACACGCTGAGGGTTTTGAGCGAATCCTGTTTCTTAGCTTGCCACACATGAAAAAACTTTTGGTAAAACAAAGCAAGCAGGAGAAGATGTTTTGGTTGCAAGTACTAGCAAACAGTCTCCAGGTAATCATAAAAAACGCAATGATCAGAAAGCTTTTCAAAATTCAAATAGAGGTCGTGGTCAGGGTTTTGGAAGAGGAAGAGGCCGCGGAAGAGGAAGAGGAAGAAATCAAGGAAGAGGTTCTAAAGAATCTGAAAGTACACAGTCACAGTTTTCTGGAAGCCAACAGGTCTCTGGAAGAGGAAGAGCTAATAAACAGGTCACATGTTTTCGTTGTAATAGAGTTGGACATTATGCTTCAGACTGTAGAGTTTCATTTGAAAAAATTCTAAAAGAAAGAGAATCTAAAGAATATTCATCAGCGGCACATTATGCTCATGCAGACGATAGTGAAAATTGTGAATATGTCTTTACAGCACTTGGACAATCAGAATCAATGGATTTTGTTCAAGTTCATCAGTTGGAATCAGTGAATTTTGTTCAGTCTTATTGTTTCAAAAATGATTTTGAAGATGCTTGGATTATGGATACAGGGGCTACTCAGCATATGACATATAGGAAAGATTTCTTTTGGAGTTATGAAGATTGTCATTTAAATTCAATTTTTCTTGTAGATGATTCTATTCATTTACCACAAGGAAAAGGAACAGTTAAGGTTGATTTGCCTAGAATTGGAGAAAGATTGATTTCTAATGTTTGGTATGTGCCTACATTTAAGAAAAATTTGTTGTCTTTAGTTGTCATTTGCCAATTAGGACATCAAATTGTAATGGAAGATGGTCCTTTTTGTTAATTCAACAAAGGATGCATACAAAACAGTTATGACAGGTTATGAAGACGGAAAGCTTCTTAGGATGAAGGGAACAGTCATTCCTAGATCAAAGGAACATTTGAAGGAATTTGCAGGTTTAGTTGAAACTGATGTTTCACCTATCCGATTGTGGCACATTCGTTTTGGGCACTTGAATGTTGATAGTCTTGTACAGCTTCAAAAACAAGGAATGGTAAAGGGGTTGCCTACTTTTCGGAAGGAAAATGCAAAGTGTGAAGCTTGCATTTATGGCAAACAGAGAAGGATAGCTTTTTCAAAAAGCACTTGGAGAGCAACACGGAGATTACAGCTTGTTCATAGTGATGTTTGTGGTCCTTTGGAAACTTCACTTGGTGGTTGTAAATATTTTTTGTTGTTTATTGATGATTTTAGCAGAATGGTTTGGGTGTATTTTTTGAAGGAAAAATCAGAAGTGTTTGAAAAGTTTCAGTCATTTCAAAATTTGGTTGAAACAGCAACAAAGGAAAAGATTGCTACTTTGAGAACTGATAATGGTGGTGAGTTTACATCAAATCATTTTTTGACTTATTGTCAGGAAAAAGGGATTAAAAGACAGTTGACCAATTTTTATACTCCACAGCAAAATGGAGTATCAGAAAGGATGAATCAGACTTTATTGGGCATGGCTAGAGCAATGTTATTTTTCAAAGGGTTGAAATCATGTTATTGGGCAGAAGCAGTTCATACAACAGTTTATTTGAGGAATAGATCTCCTTCATCATCACTTGATGGAATAACTCCTTTTGAGGCTTGGTATGGATTCAAACCTATGGTCAAACATTTGAGAGTTTTTGGTTCAGTTTGTTATGCACTTGTCCCAAAAGAAAAACGAAAGAAGTTAGAGTCTAGAAGTGTTAAGTGCATGTTGATTGGTTATTCTAATGAGAAAAAGGGGTATAGGCTTCTGTCAGATGGAAAGTTTATTGTCAGCAGGGATGTGATTTTTGATGAAACTGAAAGTTTAAGTGTAGAAGAGGTTGAAAAACAACTTAGTCACTTAGAGGAAAAAGTAACTAAGGAACAATTAAGGATGCAACACTTAAATAAGACAAGGAATGAACAATGGTTTGATCTCACTTCAGAAGTACAGGATGATGAACAGGTTGAAGACACCTTGGAACAGGTTGAAGATACTTTGAATTCTTCACAAGTTAACTTGGATGATTCAAATCAAGTTAACATTGAAAAGAAGAAACCAAAATGGGCAACTAAGTTACTTCAGGATGTTAAGTCTGATGAAAAAGGCAAAACAGGTACAAGGAGTTCTAATACGGGTTCAGAAAATTTTGCTCTTTCAGTTGTTGAACCAACTACTTTTAATGAAGCAGTTGAGTATGATGAATGGAAAATGGCCATGCAAAGTGAGTATGATGCAGTAATGAAGAATCAGACTTGGAAAATGGTTGATTGTCCACATGATGTTAAACCCATTGGTTGTAAGTGGGTTTACAGAATTAAGTACAAAGCAAATGGAGATATTGATAAATATAAGGCAAGATTGGTGGCAAAGGGTTTTGCTCAGAAAGAAGGGATTGATTATGAAGAAACTTTTGCTCCAACAGCGAAATGGAATACTATCAGGATTGTGCTAGCTTTAGCTGCACAAAATGGATGGAAAGTGCATCAAATGGATGTAAAAAGTGCATTTCTAAACGGTGATCTACAAGAGGATGTTTATATGACTCAACCTCCTGGTTTTGAGGTTCCAGGGAAAGAAAATCAAGTTTGTAAACTAGTTAAGGCATTGTATGGATTGAAACAGGCTCCCAGAGCTTGGTATGCAAAAATGGATGCCTACCTACAAAAAGTTGGTGTTCTTCGTAGTGAGTCAGATGATACTTTGTATGTTCGAATCCAGGAAAACAACTTAGTCATCTTGGTTATGTATGTTGATGATTTGCTCATAACAGGTAACAATAATGATCATATATTTCAGGTTAAGAAAGAACTTCAAACAGGTTTTGAAATGACAGACTTGGGTTTACTTCATTACTATCTTGGAGTTGAAGTAAAGCAGCAGGAAGGAAGTATATTTATTTCTCAAGCTAAGTACATATCTGGATTATTGAAGAAGTTTGGAATGGAGGAATGTAAACCAGCGATTACTCCCATGGAGCAAAATTTAAAACTTTCTAAGTTTGAAGGGGGGGAACTTGTAAATTGTACTGGATATAGACAGTTAATTGGATGTTTCATTTACTTTATGAATACTCGTCCTGATCTATCTTATGCAGTTAGCATACTTTCTAGATATATGCAGGAACCTAGAGAAAGTCATTGGAATGCAGCAAAAAGGGTGTTAAGGTATCTTCAAGGAACAAAGGTTTTTGGACTTGAGTTTAAAAGAAACAAAAATTTCAAGCTTGTTGGCTATTCAGATGCGGATTTTGCTAGAGATGTTGATGACAGGGCATCTACTTCAGGTTACTTAATGAATATGGGATCAGCTGCAGTGGCATGGAGTTATAAAAAGCAGGATACAATTGCAAATTCTACAGCAGAAGCAGAATATATTTCAGCTTGGGAAGCTGCTTGTGAGATAGTTTGGTTAAGAAGGATTTTGCAAGACCTCAAAGTTGATCAGAAAGAAGCAACTTCATTATTTATTGATAATCAGTTAGCAATCAAGTTAGCCAAAAATCCTGTTTTTCATTCAAAAACTAAGCATGTGGATACTAAGTATCATTACATTCGGGCTCTCGTCGTCAAACAAATCATCAAGCCAAAGTATTGTCCATCAGAAGATCAAACTGCAGATATTTTTACAAAATCTCTTGGAAGGGTCAAATTTGATAAGTTTAGAAATGAACTTGTTATTTGTTCAAAAGAATTTTTGGATCAAAGGGGGGATTGTTAGGAATTATGATCCAAATTGTAATAAATAGAAGTTTAGTTTAATAAATGTAAAAGGGCATCTACACACTCACGTGATTATGTGAGGTGTCCCTTAGTTAGTTTTGGTAACGGTAAATTAGTTGTTACTCTTTGGATATTTAAATCCATCGAGTTTTCCATGTGAGGTAATCTTTCGGGATTTAGCCCTCACATCTCTGTGATGTAATTATTTTCCTTCTTCATTAATAAAATTATGTGTCTGAGGACACTTTGTCAATTTTCCTTGTTCTAGGAAAATCTCACCTGTCTACTGCCACACCTCCAATCCTAGAAAGTAGTGCATCACGTCGATGTCCTTCATATTAAACTTCGAAGCTAGATCATGCTTGCACATCTCAATGAGCTTCTCTGATAAACAAGTCATCAACATAAAGTACCAAGATAAGTGGATCATCTCCAACAAGTGTAAAATACAAGTTGGGATCTTCCTCACTCTTGATGAACCCATAGCCAATAGATACTCATCAATCTTTGAGTACCATGCCCTCGCTGCCTGCTTGAGTCTGTATAATGCCTTCTTCAACCTGCACACATGAGAATCTCTCCCTTTCACCTGAAAACCTTGAGGTTGCTCAGTGTAGACCTCTTTCTCAATCACTCTGTTGAGGAAGACCATCTTCACATCCATGTGATGTATCCTCCACCCCTTCTCTGAAGCAATAGATATAACAACCCTAATAGAAGTATACTTGGATACTGGAGCGAATGTCTCCTCATAGTCTACTCCCTCCTTTTGGGAGAACCCTCTAGCCACAAACCTTGCTTTGTACTTCTCCACTCTGCATCCACAACATGCTTGATCTTAAAAATCTATCTCGAACTAACCACTGATTTCCCTTCTGGCCTCAGAATAATGTCCCACACATCATTCTTCATGATGGATGCATATTCCTCCATCATGGTATCCCCCCAAACATGATGGCCTGCTGCTGCCTCCTCAACATTAGTAGGCTCGAAATTAATGATGTCACTCATGAGTGCCATGTAACTCGAAAACTGTCTCGGTGGTCTACTCTACTTGAAAGAACTCCTAGGAGCCTTTACATGCTCCTAAGCATCTCTCATTGTGTGCTTTAGCCATCTCAACCTCCTCCTGGCAGAAGTAGGAGCCTGCAACTCCTCCTTCTGATTTGAAGACCGAGTCCTTGTACCTACTGGTGCTGGTCTCACCTCAACCTTCGAAGCCTCTCACTCCTCATCCTCTCCCACTGCTAGAATGGTGTCCTGTGACTTCCTAGAGGCTCGGCTCTCATCAACCGAACATATCTCATCATCACTGTTTTCCCATTTGATGGAATGTATACCCTGTTACGCCTTAGAGCTACTGTAGCGTTCCAGCAGGGCCAAACCTAGAGCAAGGGGTCTAAATTGTTTTGTAGAAAGGCCAAAGTGGGTTATATTGTATAGATATTTGGAATAGGAGTTGTTGTCTCCCTGGATTGGTCATGGAAAGATCCCTTGGTTTCACTCTTAGAAGTACTTGGTTTTGTGGCACAACTAACTGCTCCTTCAGTGTGTGGATATCCCCACCATGCAGGGCTTTAAGCCCATGGGTTGGTGTCCAAGGCTTCAAGGAGTGACTGACTGGGGCACATGGCCACCATGGTTTTTGTTATGTAGAGGCAATTGTGTTTTGGAAAGGGATGTTATCCCCTATCTAGCACACCTCCTTGACCCACTTGGACCTCATTCCAGCACAGAGAAACCCCTCCTCTAGCTCTTTGGCCTATGACATCATCCTTCCACAATTGAGCCTACAAGCTTGGAAAGGGGGGTGTTGAGGGATAAGAAACATTTTGGGGTTAGTTAGGACATGATGTCCCCCTTTGGCTCACTATTTCATCAAGTGAAGCCTTATTTTAGTCTTATTTGCTAGTTTATGTCTATTTTAGGGCTTATTCCCTAACTTGTGGGGGATTTACCCTAAAAATATTCTAATTTAATGTTGACTTGGCTCAAAAATTAATAAGGTTGAGGATGAAATCATATAAATAGATCACCTCACCTTGTTGTAAAATCATAAGATAAGGGTTCAAATATGTTTTTTACTCTCTTTCTCCTACTCTATGAGTCATTAATGTGATGCACACTTCTCTTGGGGTGCTTCTTTTGGCTTGAAGGTGGATGAAGTAATGTTCTAGGGCTTCTCTTTGCACATATTAGAGGTTGATGGTAGACTAGTTGGAAGAACTCATGCACAAGTGTGACATAAAGGCTTTTCTTTGCTCACTTCTTGTTGGATGTTGGTAAGTTATGCTCTTAGCTAGGTTAAATGGTGCTTCTTTGTGCATTTTTCTGAATTGTTAGGGCTTTTTGTCAACATTCTGTCAACTTTTGTATGAAGGGAACGTCCTCCATAGGAGTTCTCTATTGCTATTTGGGGCCTTGGACTTCTTCATTTACCCTAATTAGGGTCTCCTACCGAACCCTAGAGGTTGCTAGGTGATGCCCTAACTTGCAAGTGATAAAGGACATTTCAAGAGAAGGACGTTGACCATTGATCTCTCAATGCCCCAGGGATTAAGACAAAAATCATATCCCCTTTTCTTGTCATTAAAATACTCTTCTCTTCATTAACTTATTTGTATTTTATTTTGCTGCAATTTTTATGCATAAAAACCCTAAAAATCTATATAAATTCACAACTCCAAAAATAGCCTTAAGTTTGTTTTTCTAGTCCACCCTAAAAATCCGCCCTAGTGGATTTATCCACAGGACTCTGAGGTTGTCCTCATTTTTTATGTTAAAAAATCCTAAAAATTATATATTGTCAAAAAAGCCCTAAAAATTCAAATAAATTCAAAAAACCAAAAATATTTGCGATTTGGAAATTCTGGTCCACCCATCAAGTTTGCCCTAGTGGATTTATCCACAGATCTTGAAGGGCATTGTTGAATTAGGGTTTATGCTAGGTATTTTGCAGCTCTGATTGGGCCAAAAGGTGCGCCCTAGACCACTTATCCCTCTCCCCTTCAGAGTGCACCTTTTTGAGGATTGCCTTGGGAGGTGTGAAACCCTTGCATGGGGATTCATGAAATATATTGAAAGTTGTCATATTGATTGATAAACTGAATTGACTCCTTTATTTTGATTTGTGTGTCTATATTATTCATTGTTGACTCCATATAAGGCACTAATTTAGCTACAAGGTTGTGGAAAGCTATTTGTATGTATTAGTGCTTGCATGTATCTTTAAGGGCTCTCCCTTGGGTGTAGGAGTTACCCGAAGAAGTTGAGAGGTTGGGCTATGGTGACATTTGGGCCTAGACCTATCTCACATGCTTACCATTCACTTGCATTCCGACCACATTGTGCTGCTAATTCAGGACTGCTAGTTTGAATAGTAACATACCTTGTATGCTTTTGAAGTCTTTATGTATCCAACAAAAATACCCTTCTCTCCTGAAGGTTCCAATTTCGTCCTTTTCTTCGATGGTACATGCCCATACATCAGACATCCGAAGATACAAAAGTGACCAATCTCTAGTCTCACTCTTGTGAATGCTTCCTTGGGAGTCTTATCCTCAAGAACCTTATGAGGACTCTTGTTCTGAATATAAACTGTTGTGTTGCATGCTTTTGCCTAGACAAACATGGGAAAATCCTGATCATGGATCATTGCCTTGGTAGCTCCAATGATGGCCCTGTTCTTCCTTTCTGCAACCCCATTCTGCTACAGGTTGCAAGGTACTGTTAGTTCCTTCTTAATTTGTACCTCCTTGCAAAAATCCTTGAACTTGTTGCCTGTATACTCACCTCCATTATTTGTTTTCAGAACTTTGATCTTCCTCTTTGCTTGGTTCTCCATGAGAGCCTTAAACTCTCGAAACCAACTGAAAACTTCATCCTTGGTCTTTATAAAGTAGATCCATGTCCTCCTAGAGAAATCATCTATGAAGGTCACATAATAGTTATACCTAGTCAACACATAATAGTTATACCTAGTCAACGATGATATTGACATATGCCCACATATGTCTGAATGCACCAAATCCAATATTCCCTTGGACTTGCTATCACCACTAGGAAAATTGGTCTTGGAATACTTGCCAAGCGCACGTCCCTTGCACACACCTTGTTTCTCCACACTGATCTTTGGAAGATCAATGACAATCTCCCTCAATATCGGTAAATTTTGGTAATGCAAGTGACCCATCCTCCTACGCCATAACTCGCACAAACTTTCACTGTCATAATGAACTATAGCATATACTGGCTGAGCCTTCTGCAAGTACAACTTCCCCACTTTGCTCCCTATTACTTATCCTGTATCTGAACTGGAGCTATTTGTCCTACCAAGTACCTCTCCATCTTGAAAATAGACCACATACCCCTTGTCCTCCATAGCCGAAATTTCTAGTAGGTTCTTTGTTAGCCCTTGTACATATAGTGCATCCTTCACCTCCAAAGGATCACCTAACTCTAGCTGAAATTGAATATCTCCAGTCCCCCTAACACCATACTTGGCATCATCACCAAGCTCCACGTGTAGCTTTGAGTCCTACTTTATGATACAGGTGAACACATCTTGTAAACCTGTCATATGACATGAAGCTCCACTGTCTAGAACCATGCATCATTTCCCAAGGTGCCAAAAAGACATGACACTAATGACAACTCCTTCTCAATCTTTGTAGCGAACTCACTCACCTCTGTGTCTGCTAATGCTCCAACTGATACCTTACTCTTGCCCTTCTTTTTGTTCAAACATTAACCTGCATAATGGCCAAACTTGTGACATGCAAAGCACTTGACTTTGCTCATGTCCTTCTTCTTCCCATCACGAGTGGAAGCCTCTCCACCTGTATTCTTCTTGGCCTTTACTTTGCCCTCCCTTGCATGACTCGCAAGAGCAACGTTCTCCTCATTATCACCCTTTCGTTGACCTCCATATAGGGACTCCTCTCGAGTCTCCTCCTTGATGAAGTCATCCCATAACCCCTCCCAGCTAGGAAGATTTTCTCGTGCAACAATACCTTTGACAAAAGGAGCCCATGGTGTAGTGTCCCTTTTGTTAAATTTGGAAAAATTGCAATTTTTGGCCAATTCGACCCTTAGACTAGTGATAACTCCAACGCTTCCAAATGGCTCCAAATTCTTCCGAATTGGGTCTGAAGGTGTTTGAAAGGTATTAAGACATAAAAATGAAGCTGATGGATGCTTGGACACTCTCAAAAGACTTTTACAACATTCATTTAAGTTCAGGAGAAAATAGGGAAATTTACTAGTAATTTCGAGGTTCAAACCCCCAAGGGTAGAAGACACAAATGGCTTCCCAAATGCAGTACGATCCTCCCAGCTTTCAGAACAGAGACATGGAATAGTTAGAGGCCTTCCATGGGCACCCAAATGCATCATTAATCAGTTCCTAAAGGCTGCTTCAACTCCCATAAATCAGAGGTTTGTAGACATGCTTTCACATAGGGGGAAATGATAGAAAAACTCCACAACTCGCTATGAATTTTGAGATAATTGTTCCAATGACTTGTATAATGTTTATGAAACTTCTTCAGTACATTAATGGCTCTCCATACAACAATAAAATCACAGAGATTGACTGAAACAAATCGAAACCAAGCAGCTTCAAGTTCTCACAATAAGATATAGGGGAAAATGGCACCATTCATACATAGTTTGGCATTTTTACATAGTTTCACTTTGAGTTTCGACCTGAGGTTCTTCTGAGCATCAAATATAGAGTAAATACATCATATTACAAATAAATGGGGCCCCTTGGACTCCCCCAAAGAGATCAACATCTCACCATGTGTGCCCTTCCTCCAAGAGCCAAAATATGAAGAGAAATGTGAGAGAGGTGTGGAAGCAAGTTGAAGAAGAAAAGATCACGAGCAGCCTTGTAGCTTCAACCTGCAACAAATGACTCCATTGTAGCTCCAAATGAAAGGTCTGAATGGCCTCTCCAATTGCCAATTAGGATGGGAATCTTTCACCCTCGAAATTGGTACTAAGGCAAGTAGAGTAAACACTCCACTAGCATGGACAAGCTATGCTCTCCAATTTGCAAAATGAGAAATGATCAAAAGCCTCTCTCCTTCTTTGTTATTGTCTTTTATAAACTTCCCAAGCCATCCATGGTTCGAATTCCTTCCAAAAGCTTCATGCCAACTCGAGTTGGGAAGAGATTCCATTGTGTGCCACTTGTCCAACAATTCCTAGTCTCCATCTTCCACCAATTCGAATGGGGAAGCTTCTTGGATGTCCTAACTCCCTTGAGCGCCTTCTTGGAGGCTATTTTTAGCCCTGACATGTCATATAGGTCAGATGTCAGCAATCAGGTTTGATTCTTGTCATCAGTGTCATAGCATCTTCATCATTGTTGTCATAGAAGCTAGGGAATCTAGCCCAAGTGTCTCAATATCTCTAAGATGCCTCTTCCTCTTCCATGGGAGTTACTCTTCCACTCCAATTCGACCTTCATTGAGTCATGCCAAGTATAATGACCCTCCAACTCCACCAAGAACATTAGACTCCACCTTGGATTCGAAGGGGTGAGAATAGGATGCCATGTGGCATGAGGAATCTTGCTTGTGTGGGTCCCATACCACCAATGTGCCTTCATGACCAAGTGCCACCTTATTTTTCTATTGTAAATATTTATTTAGCCTCTTTTAATAAATTTATGTCAAGCTAATGTCCATTTGGGGTTTATTAGCTCCCTTATTCCAAATCCAAATGTTTCCACCCCAACCTAGGGAACTAGTAGATTGGTGGAATTTTCCTTCTAGTGATTTATTTGGATGGGGACATTACAGTCCTCCCCACCCAAGATTGCTTGCCCTCAAGCAATTCTAAATTAGGATGCTGCAAAATTTGTTCCTCTTCCCATGTGGCATCCTCACTTGGAAAATCTTTCCCCTGTACCAAATATTCTCTTATGGTTCTGCTCCTCAATTTCCTTTCTCTTATCTTCAATTTTTTTTCTCGAATAAGTACGAGTCGTCCTTCATCATCCAATGGAGGGAGTGTTTTTGAAATAGAGATTTGCTGACCAATAGCCTTCTTAAGGCATGAGACATGAAATACATTGTGGATTTTTCTACCTTCTGGAAGTTCTAACTCATAAGCTGCGTCCCCCCAACTTTTCGAATTATCTTGTATGGGCCATAATCCCTTGGTTTGAGCTTTTTTGATCCTTTTCCTTTCAAGGAGGTTTGTTTATATCGCTGCAGCCTCAAATAGACTAAATCATTCACTTGAAAAGTTCTTTCCTCCCTATGTTGATCCACACACTGTTTTTGTTGATTTTGGGCAACCTACAAATTGTCTTTTAGAAGCTTCAAAATCTCTTGACTTTCCTCCACCCAATTCTTAGCTTTTGGGGCTCTACTATCACCAAATATGTGCTCAACAAAGGTGAGTGCTTCATAACCATAAAGTGCTTTGAAGGGAGACATGCCAATGGACATATAGAAAGTAGTATTGTAGCAAAACTCACCCAAGTGTAGCCATTTAACCCATGCTTTCTACTACTCACCAACATAGTTCTTCAAGTACCCCTCCAACCATTGGTTCACCCTTTCTGTTTGGCCATCAGTTTGTGGATGATAGCTTGTGCTTGGAGTTAATTGAGTGCCCACCAACTTGAAAAGTTCTTGGCAAAAGGCACTCACAATGTTCTTGGGAAGCCCATGCAATCTGAAAATTTCTCTAAAGAATAGATCAACCACTTGTGCAGCAGTAAAAGATGATGTAATAGCAAAGAAATGAGCAAATTTGGTGAGTCTATTCACCACAACATAAATACAATCCTTACCCAAAGCTTTGGGAAAACCTGTGATGAAATCCATTGAGATGCTTTCCCATTTTTGTTGTGGAATGGGAAATGGTTGCAATAGACCAGCAGGATGTGTGTGTTCAACTTTGTTTTGCTGACATATATTGCATTCATTCACATACTTTAGAACATCTTCCTTCAGCACTTTCCAAGATAACCTTTGCCTTAGTTGCCTATATGTTTTGAAGAAACCAGGATGGCCTGCTAAAGGGGAATCATGAGCTTCTCTCAAAATCTTGTGCTTTAGATTCGAACCATGAACCAAATATATTCGGTCTTTATAGTAGATCAGGCCATTCAAAATCTTGTACCTATCATCTCCTTTGACCCCATCTAACACATCACAAACAAAACTATCTTTGGCATACTCAACTATTAGCATATCTTTCCAATCTTTCGAAATGTCCATAAGGGAAAATGAAGGTCTCCTAGATAATGCATCTGCTACAATATTATTCTTCCCTTTAACATATTCAATGTCAAAATCAAAAGCTTGGACCTTACTTACCCACTTTTGTTGCCTTTCATTGAAATCCTTTTGTGTGAGAAAATGCTTTAAACTGTTATGATCAGTTTTGACCACAAACTTGTTCCCCACCAGATATTGTCTAAACTTGGCCAAGGCATGCATGATGGCTTACATTTATTTGTCATATATGGAGTAGAGCTTCTCATGTGGCTGCAATTTTCTGCTCTCAAAAGCTATGGGGTGTTGATTTTGCTTTAGGACCGCCCCTATTCCTTCTCCTGATGCATCACATTCCAAAACAAAAGGTTTAGAAAAATCTGGTAATGCAAGTACTGGACAACTACTCATTACCTCTTTTATTCTTTGGAAAGCCTTTTCAGCCTCTTCATCCCATTTGAAAGCATCCTTCTTGGTCAAATCAGTGAGTGGAGTAGTTAATTTGGAGAACCCCTTCACAAACTTCCTGTAGTAAGTCCATATTCCAATGAAGCCTCTCAATTCTGTGATGTTTTTGGGTGATGGCCATTCAAGAATAGCCTTTATTTTCTCCAAGTGCACCTTGACTCCGTCTTGCCCAATGATGTGCCCAAGATACAAAACTTCTTTCAACCCAAATTCACATTTGGAAAACTTAGCAAACAAAGATTGTTCATGCAATATTTTCAACACAACTTCTAAATGGTGTAAATGTTCCTCCCATGTCTTACTGTAAATCAAAATATCATCAAAGAAAACCAAAACAAACTTACGAAGCTGCTTGCAAAATATTTTGTTCGTGCATGATTGGAAGGTGGCTGGAGCATTGGTCAACCCAAAATGCATGACAAGAAATTCGAAATGGCCATAGTGACATCTGAAAGCAGTTTTCTGCACATCCTCTTCCTTCATTCGAATCTGATGGTAACCAAATATGAGATCAATTTTGGAGAAGAATTTTGCTCCAAATAGCTCATCCATGAGCTCATCTATTCTAGGGATGGGATATCTATTCTTAATTGTCTTCTTGTTTAGAGCTCTAAAATCAATGCACATCCTTAGGTTTCCATCCTTTTTCTTCACCAAAACAACTGAAGAAGCATATGGACTAGAGCTTGGTCTAATGAGTCCCAATTCCAAGAGCTTTTGAATAGCCTTCTCAATCTCATCTCTGAACTTTTTTGGGTGTCTATATGGTGGTATTTTGGATAGGTGAAGAACCCACCTCCAAAACAATGATGTGCTCAACTCCTCTGTCAGGTGGCCTTCCAGGAGGAAGGTCTCCAAAAACCTTTTTATATTTGTGTAGTAGTTGCTTTATCTCCCTTGGATGTTCTGCAATCTTTATGTTTGGCTTGGGGGAATGATGAAACATTCAACAGCCCATTCAATATCCCCATGCCTCAATATGGACCTCATACTGTGGGAAGACACCACTTGATTCAGATAGGTGTGCATTCCTCTCACCACCCTTTGTTTCCTTCCGAATCTTTGAATTTCATTTCAGGTATTTGGTAGTTCACTGTATGTTCCCCTATAGAGTATGACCATTGCACTCCCAAGACCACATTAGTATCAGCAACATCAACCACATAAAAGCTATAAAAAAATGTGGAATTACCTATGGTGAGTTGTAGCTTTGGAATCCATGTTTTGCACTCCATAGTATTGTGACCTGGAATGATGACTGTGAACCCATCAAATGGTTCAGTAGGTAACTTTCTCCTCCCCACCATGGCTGCATCAATGAAGTTATGAGTTGGTCCTCCATCTACCAATACCGAAACTCTTTGCCCTTGTACCACTCCTTTGCATCGAATGGTGTGAAAACGAGGCTCTCCTGAAAGTACTGCCATTCTCCCTTTGTCAGGTGATGGATGATCTTCTTCTACTGTGTCATAACCCTCTTCTTGGGATGAAAGATGTTCTTCTTCTTCCATGTCCCCTTCACCTTCATCATCATCAGAAAATACTTCAATGCATTGTGCTTTCCCCATAGCAGATTTATGCCCTGGTGGGGAGGGCATGTGTAACATAGTCTCTTTCTTCTGAGTTCTTCCTTGCTTGGTCCCTCTTTCTTGTCCTTTCCAAATGCATCTTTTTGCCATGGCTTCTTGTCAAATCTAAACTTGGAAGGAAAGTTGGGCTTGGGATGAAACCTTGTCTTGGGTAGTACATTCTGTAGATCTCTTGCCAAGTTCATGGCATCTTTCAATGAAGTAGGTTTGTGGGCTTTAACTAAACCCTTCAAAGGTTCAGCCAAACCTTCAGTAAAGAGCAATACTAATCGAACCATAGATATATCAGCCACCTTAACTAATATTTTTTGAAATTCCAACATGTACTCATCAGGGGTTCCAATTTGCTTCAACTGCGCTAGTTCCTTGAAAGGCATTTCAGGGTCTTTTTGCTCGAATCTTTCCAATAACCCGTTAACAAATTCTTCATATGTTATGACCTGATCATGTCCCAAGGTTTTAATCCCATGGAACCACCAATCATTGGCTTCTCCTTCAAGATGCAAAACAGCCATTTTTAGAGCATCCTCTTCAACCATTGGATTCAGCTGAAAAGACACATCTAACTTTTGTATCCAAGTATTTGCAGAACTTTGAGACGAGCCATCAAAGGTAGGAAGGGGCATTTTACCTATGGCATAATTCAATTCTTTATTTTGGAAAGGAGTTCTAATACCTCCTCTCATTTTGAGCTTGTTTGGGACAGTAAAGAATTGATCAAATGGTAATGTCCTTCTACAATCTTCACTCAACTACTGCCATTCTGCTAGAACTTCATTCATGCCATATTGGGTGTTAGGATCTTCTTTGGGCTCAAGAAACTTAGGTGTGGTAGCTCTTATTGAGCTCTGAAATTCATTGGGTCGATTATGAGGCCCTGTCCTTGAGAAAATGCTTCCACCAAATGCCTTCCTTTCCTCACCAGGGGAACTAGTGCTGCCTCCTATTGCCAATTTGCTACCAATTGTTGAAAATTATAACGAGAAATGTCCTTTTCATGTTTTTGTATTTTTGTCATGGGGGGGACACAAGTCATATTTCCTAGTATGTTATGTTTGTAAAGTGACTTTTTAATAAAGTACCTTTTTATAAGGTGAATGTACATAAGTTGTGGAGCCCAAAGTTCATTAAATGTACTCTTTATTTAATAAAGTGAATTTAAGTTGTGCATTTAATAAAGACCCTCAGATTAGACTTATAATAGCCATCAGATCAAAAGTTAGTTTTAGTTGGTTATGCAAGTTAGGGTTTCTTGGGAAAAGTGTGAGTATATATACATGCTTGGGAATGAAAGAAAATCACAGAGAGACAAGTGAAGACAAGTGAGAGAGAAAGATTAAATCTCTGAAAAAGGTTTCAGATTGTGAGGATAATCATCAAAACATCTTGAGGGCACAATTCCCAAGAAGTTCTGTTCCAATCATTGGACCATACTGTCAGAACCGTACAACCTTTGCTGCTAACCGTACATGCACAAAACTCGAGGTAGATTGTTTACACAGTTTTCAAGGCAGATTGAGGTCAAATTTGGCACGAATTTCGAGGCAATTTTCTGTATTTAATTCTGAGTAGAATCCGTACAGTTTGTACTATCTGTATCTGGCACAGTTCCCAAAATTTTGCTGTGTGCAGTTCTCACTTGTGAGTTGGCTGTAAATATTATTCTGGCACGAATTCCATTACAATTTTGCAGAAGAGTGGGGTTCTGAAATTTCTTTTGATGCTGTAATAGAAATTCTGAATTGGTGAATTTCTGAGTTTATCTCTCATAAATAAATTTCTTTCTCTAAGTTTTCCTCTGGTGAGGTTTTTGCCCTGAAATTTCTGAATTGCTTTCATCTTCAGTTCAAGTGGTTGATTGTGTGGTATTTGTGCTTAAACTATAAGGAATAATTCATAGTTCAGAGAAGTCATAAATCAGAGTTACAGTCAAAGTGTTTGATAAAAGTCCAGAAAGAAAGTTTTGTGATTTTTTTATCAAAATTCTTCACCAATTTGACTAGCCATCAATTCGAACCCTTGCATTATTTGCCTTGTCATGTCTTCAAAAAATGGTTTCATGAATTTCCTAAACTCCTCTTTCTCCTCCATATCTGAAGTTCCTTTCTCATCCTTAGACATAGTCTCAACAGAGTCCACCTCTTCTCTTTCTTCCTCTTCACCAAAGGTACTTTCAGTTTCTGTCTCTAAGGGTTGGAGCTGACTTCTTGACCTCATAAATGGTCACCCAAACCAGGTGCAAGGACCATGCTCTGATACCACTTGTAGTGTCCCTTTTGTTAGATTTGGAAAAATTGGGAAAAATTGCAATTTTTGGCCAAATCGACCCTTAGACTAGTGATGACTCCAACGCTTCCAAATGGCTCCAAATTCTTCCGAATTGGGTCTGAAGGTGTTTGAAAGGTATTAAGACATTAAAATGAAGCTGATGGATGCTTGGACACTCTCAAAAGACTTCTGCAACATTCATTTAAGTTCGGAAGAAAATAGGGAAATTTACTAGTAATTTCGAGGTTCAAACCCCCAAGGGTAGAAGAGACAAATGGCTTCCCAAATGCAGTACGACCCTCCCAACTTTCAGAACAAAGACATGGAATAGTTAGAGGACTTCAATGGGCACCCAAATGCATCATTAATTAGTTCCTAAAGGCTGCTTCAACTCCCATAAATCAGAGGTTTGTAGACATGCTTTCACATAGGGGGAAATGATAGAAAAACTCCACAACTTGCTATGAATTGTGAGATAATTGTTCCAATGACTTGGATAATGCCTTTGAAACTTCTTCAGTACATTAATGGCTCTCCATACAACAATAAAATCACAGAGATTGACTGAAACAAATCGAAACCAAGCAACTTCAAGTTCTCACAACAAGATATAGGGGAAAATGGCACCATTCATACATAGTTTGGCATTTTTACATAGTTTCACTTCGAGTTTCGACCCGAGGTTCTTTTGAGCATCGAATACAGAGTAAATACATCAGATTACAAATAAATGGGCCCCCTTGGACTCCCCCAAAGAAATCAGCATCTCACCATGTGCGCCCTTCCTCCAAGAGCCAAAATATGAAGAGAAATGTGAGAGAGGTGTGGAAGCAATTTGAAGAAGAAAAGATCACGGGCAGCCTTGTAGCTTCAACCTGCAACAAATGACTCCATTGTAGCTCCAAATGAAAGGTCTGAATGGCCTCTCCAATTGCCAATTAGGATGGGAATCTTTCACCCTCGAAATTGGTACTAAGGCAAGTAGAGTAAACACTCAACTAGTATGGACAAGCTATGCTCTCCAATTTGCAAAATGAGAAATGATCAAAAGTCCCTCTTCTTCTTTGTTCTTGTCTTTTATAAACTTCCCAAGCCATCCATGGTTCGAATTCCTTCCAAAATCTTCATGCCAACTCGAGTTGGGAAGAGATTCTAATGTGTGCCACTTGTCCAACAATTCCTAGTCTCCATCTTCCACAAATTCGAATGGGGAAGCTTCTTGGATGCCCTAACTCCTTTGAGCGCCTTCTTGGAGGCCATTTTTAGCCCTGACATGTCATATAGGTCAGATGTCAGCAATCAGGTCTGATTCTTGTCATAAGTGTCGTATCATCTTCATCATTGTTGTCATAGAAGCTAGGGAATCTAGCCCAAGTGTCTCAATATCTCTAAGATGCCTCTTCCTCTTCCATGGGAGTTACTCTTCCACTCCAATTCGACCTTCATTGAGTCATGCCAAGTATAATGACCTTCCAACCTCCCCAAGAACATTAGACTCCACCTTGGATTCGAAAGGGTGAGAATAGGATGCCATGTGGCATGAGGAATCTTGCTTTGTGTGGGTCCCACACCACCAATGTGCCTTCATGACCAAGTGCCACCTTATTTTTCTATTGTAAATATTTATTTAGTCCCTTTTAATAAATTTATGTCAAGATAATGTCCATTTGGGGTTTATTAGCTCCTTTATTCAAAATCCAAATGTTTCCACCCCAACCTAGGGAACTAGTAGATTGGTGGAATTTTCCTTCTAGTGATTTATTTGGATGGGGACATTACACATGGCTTGGTGAAGCCATTTAGGGCTATTCTTACCAACTCCGGATTTTTTACTATCTCCCCAATTGTTGCCAACTTGTCACGAACCTGTGTGATCCTGGTGAGATACGAAGCCACTATATTTGGTCTGGACACCTTGGTGCTCCTGAGTTCCTCTTTCAACACCATCTTCCTGTTGTGGTTATTACTCTAGTATAACTTTGTCAAAGCTTCCCACATCTCCCTTCCTGTCTTCTTTCTTGACAAATGAGGTATCATATGATTCTTCACTGCATCCAGAATAACCCTCCTAGCTTTCAGAGGTTTCTTGTTATGCTCGACCAACTAAGTAGCGTTAGTAGGAATGGGAGAGTTTTCTCCGCAAGCTCCCAAATCTCGTTTTCTATCAACATTAATGCTATCCTCTCCTTCCAGGGACTGGAGTTGGATGCACCCTCCAACCGGTCCTCAAATCTCATTCCAGTTGTTGCCATCCTGTCCTGACCAAAGAATATTTTTCTTGTTTTCTATTGTAAACCCTTGTCAAAAGTGATTTCCTCTAATACCATGTTAAATTTTACTCCATACCAAATTCTGGTTTCTACTCAATAATTTGTATACTAATAAATTATAAATAGAAATATTTGATATTTTTAATTAGTAATGTAGCGGAAATAAACAGGAAATCATTCACATTTGACATAGTGATTTACCCTGGAAAACCCCAATGGGGAAAAACCAACATTCAATGTGCTTTTTTATTAATCTTGGCTCACAGATAAGATAAGATAATTTTATTAATGTCCAACGATTGACCACAAAAGTAGGTCAGTGGGACTAGACGACTCATTCAGTATGTGTACAATGCGGGAATGCAAACATAGCTCTTAGAAAGTGCCGAAACTAAGATAAAATAAAGTAAAATAAAAAAAGATACAAGCAGTAGTACGACCTCATAAACCTGTATAAAACTGTATCAAATGTACGGGATGCAAGATACAAAGTGAGTTTGTTCGAGGCTGGACAACTTAAACAACATAAAAACCTGTGAAGAGAAAGGAAGAACGCGGGGGAGAGTTGAAGATGGATCTAGTGATGTCAGGATCTCCTAGGGATGGTAGAGGGCGAGGGGGTCGAATGGGGCGCTTGCTCTTTGTTACTGTCGGGGCTTTCTGGAGCCATCAGGATGTTCGATTGTATGATCCTAGGGGGGATGTAGGAGTGAGGGATACACCTAACATTAGAGGTCAAAGGAAAGAAACTCTGGATAGATCACTGGTGACCTTGCCAAGGCTGGGAAGAAATATGGCATGTGGGGAGCGCCTTGCTCTGGGTCTGTTTGGTCCTAATCTCTCTTCCGCTCTGAGAATGAGTGGGTTAGTGTATAGTTTGGCAACTCCGGGACTTGAAAAAATCAATTGATCTCCCAGAGGGGGAGGATGAGGGGAGACCCAAAGTCTCACCACTCTACTATCGGAGGTACTCTAGAACTTTGCTTGTCGCTTGTTGCTCCGATCCGATGGTTCAACACTAAAATAGGAGGTGATCGTCCTAGTCCCGCCAAGGAGGGGCAGGGTATGTAGGAGCTGGGACTTGTGGTTAAATACTACCTTGATGAAGAGGGAGAGGCATCTTTGGTCTTGATGTTGGAAAAAGGTAGAGAGGGATCCCCTTGAGTCCCTATAGGGGCAGTGCTATCGTCCCCTGATCTCATAGTACAAAGGGCACCTAAATATAAGGTGTATCTTTTTCTGCGACTCTTGTAGGTGGCACACATGGCAGATCCTATCAGATTGCAGTAGGTGGTGGTCAGTCTCCACTCGCAGTCGATGAGAACCTACCCGAAGTTGTCCCAAGGGAATCCTGAGTGAGTCCATCCAATGTTTGCGCGTGTACAAGGGGAGGACGAAGGAATACAACAAAGGAACCTGTAGCTCAGTCCCTTAGAAAATTCGGCCTCTCTGATTGAATTGGCCCTCTTGGAGAAAATCAACACACTGAAGATAAGACAAGATAAGATCAGATATTTTATTAATGTCCAACAAATGACCACTAAGTAGGTCAATGGGAATGCAAGGTACAATGATGTTATTACAAAGTAGGAGTACTAAAAAGTCTCATATAAAAACAAAGATACCCAAAGTAACTCATCATGAGATCTATGCTATAGAATAAAAAACCCTTCAACCCCGAGCACTAGAGGCTGCAAGAGGAGGGAGATGTACATGAAGATACAAAGGGATGAGGTAGGTTTGTCATGGAATAGATCCATCTCTCCTAACATTAGAGGCTGAATGAAGGAAACTCAGTATAGAATGATGACTAGAGGGGAGTCCCGTGGAGGATCGAGATTGCCTACTATGCTACCGACTAAGGGAGGTTATCCATTAGTGAGATTTGGAGGGTCTCGTTTGCTTGCTGGTAGTGGATCTAGTCTAGTTGTGTCGCTGAGATCTTTGGGATTCGAGGGGTGCTCCCACGGGTTTGCATTGATCGAGAGTCTAGTGGCATGCTCGTATCAGCTAGTCTACCTGCAACAATCTTGTTTATTTTAAGTGAATTTATTTGTGTAATGGGATACTTTTATAGACGTTGTTGAAGTTATTCAAGTAATATTTGCAAATTTTGTTTCATTATAATTTATTTCAAACTCCTAGATTAATTTTTATTTTGTAAATTAGAATAATCAGCCTTAATTATTTTTATTAGGGACCACCCCCCTTGGCTTCGCTAGGAGTTGGCCTAGACGCTAGCATCTGTTTGAAGAATGAGTATGCTTTCCACAATGCTTACAAGGATGGAGATCAACACCAATCTTCCATGTGACCAACACTATTGACAATGTTGGCATTTCGAAATCTGATGCAAATCTGAAGCAGGTGAAGGTGAACTATTTTGAAGGAATCCAACACTCTGGAACTGGCATCACTGATATGATTATGTACTTCTGAATGTGTAGGTTGTCGACTATTCTGAATATAAATAAGTTCATAATGTTGTATCTCATCACATTGGAGCTGTGATTCAAGTTGAAGAAATTCAATTATGTCTTGTGAGTCTTGTAAACAAGTTAGAACATATTGGAGAGTTTCCTTGCTGATTGAGACTGTGTTGTCAATAGCGTTGAGTATTAGAGTGTTCAGTAACTCGTAATCTTTTAATCTGAGCCATTTGAAAGAGTGACTAACATCGTAGAGGACTTCTTACAACTCCACCCTTTTAGAAAAAGACTCAACGACTAAAACTCCAACTGAGAAAATGAAGGTTGTTGTCTTCTACCAAAAGTGCACCCAATTACAATACAATTCATCTCATAGAAAACAATTGCAAGTACAAGTGAACTTACAAAAATGATAGTTTGCAAGTTACAAAGAATGTTGCTTTATGAAGTTGAATTGGTGAATTGGTTTACCTCAGATTTCTTGAGTGATGATGCCTTCGATGTGGTGCCAAAGCCATTGCTCAAATACAAGTGTACTCAGATACAATTCCCTGCAAAAGATAAGTCCCCAAGAAACATCAATTGTCAATCATAGCACCATAATTCGTTGCCAACATTGCATTGGTTTGAATATACACTCCCAACACTTGGGCCAAGGTATCAAAGCCAACGGATAGCAAGTAGTTTTCAAATATGAGTGTTGATGTCGCTAATGGCTAATATACTCACACAACTTGTATCCTTGTAACAGAGGTCTCCCAACACACAAAAATATTCATGCATAGATTCTCAACACTCTTCTTCATTTCACAATTCCATTTTCGGTATAAAGAAGCAATTCACCGTGGTCCTTGTCATCCTCATACCCAACAAACAGTGCTACAAACTAAGCACCATATTCAAATCACCGTGGTCCTCGTCATCATCATACCCAACAAACAGTGCTACAAACTGAGCACCATATTCAAACTGTCAAAAAATACCAGCAACATGAGGAAGATGAGCTCCCGAATGCCACCATTTCATTCTGTCTCCCCAACATTCTCCCACAAGAACTGTGTGAGGAGGGTGTTATGAAAGTTTTCTGAGATTTTAACCCAACCCGGTTTATGAGTCGTTTTTAATGATGGCTGGAAATGACATGTAATTTTCAGACTTCAAAAACACAGTTAAAACCTGTGTTACCGGATCCGTCGAGGGTGACTGCAGGATCTGCGGATCTGCTGTTCAGATCCGGATCCGGATCTGGATCCGCCAGGATCCACGACGGAACCACTAAACTTACGGCAGCACTGTTTGAGGATACAGATCCCGTGGAAAAAAACCGGTCAACGTCATTTTTCAGGTGGATCCGCCACGTCGAAGCCCACCGCTTAGGTTATGCGCAATGTTCGAGGTTTTTGTCTGCCTTACCCTACCCCGTCACCCCACTTCTCACCCTACTCCACTATCAACGAATCATTGCACTAAGCACCCGACCGTAGGGAACAGGAAAACGACACGAATTTGACACTGACAACAGACAGACCAAGGAACGACTGCCCGATGCACATAGAGCTAGACGCGGACAGAGCTTGACGCCGATAGCTTTGACTGCCCGAGCTTGACTGCGGTAGCTTGATGCCGGTAGCAGAGAACCTCGACTGTAGAGACCCTGACAATAGAGACCTCCGAGCTTGATGTCGACAGCTAGCCTGGGCTTGATAACGCGTGGGTAGTGGCCGACAGAGCACACCAGGTTATTGGTTAGTGCAAAATTCAATGCAAAATTCAAATAATTAATAAATAATTAAATAATTTTTACATATAATAAGGTGTGGCCCATTAATAATTTTTTTAATTTTGATAACTTGTGGCCAATTAATAATTTTTTATAATTTAAATTGTAATTGTTTTAATAATAATTTATAATTGTAATTGTTTTAATAATAATTTATAATTGTAATTACAAATTACAAATTTATTTAATTTAAATTTTAGAGTAACATATTAAATTTATAATTTATTTAATTTAAATTTTAGGGTAATTTATTAATTTTATGGCAATTTCAATTATGTAACAGGCAAATATTTTTAAATTGAAAATAATTTATTAGTTTTCCCTACATGACAGACTGACCGAGACAGTCAATAAAATCAGGAAATTCAAAATGTTATTCCTAAATTAATACACAGTCAATACACAGTCTGATATAGTCTATACAGTCTGAAATTTGAATACACAGGTACAAACAAACTACATATCTGATATTCCTAAATTAATTTTTACAGATTACATACTATTGTAAAGTGTAAAAATGGCATCGCAGCAACGAAGTCAAGGGGCAAATGTACCAGGAGAACTCATTCTCAAAAAAGACGCAAGGTCTCCATTATGGGAGTTTGTAGAAATTATTGGCAAAAATCAGGGGGGCGGTTCGTATAAATGGAAATGTAGTGAATGCAACGGCATCTGAAATGGTTCATACACTAGAGTGAAGGCCCATCTCACTGGGCAAACTAACACGGGTGTGTTGATATGCCCTGGTCCAAATGGTCCCAATGGCCAACCTGGACTAGGTTTGAGTCCTGAAAAACTTATGTTCTATGCATCTTTGCAAGATGCTGCTGATAGGAGACATACTAATAAAGGAAAGCTCCCTATGCAAAACACTACAATTAGGCCCCCATTGCCATCTAGACCGGTTGCCACAAGTAACAAAAGGCCTACTTTGGGACCTCTTGAAACAACATTCAATAATCAGGGCAAAGAAGTAGCCGATGAGCATGTAGCTCGTTGCATCTATGCAAATGGGCTAGCATTCAATTTGGTGCGCTCCCCATATTGGAAAAATATGATTAAAACGGTCAATGAAGCACCAAAAGGGTACAAGACCCTCGGGTATGAAAAGGTCCACACCACATTGCTGACATCAGAAAGGCAATCTGTGGATAGACAGTTGCAGTCAATTCGGGATACATGGGCAGAAACAGGTGTGCCTATAGTTTCTGATGGATGGAGGGATCAAAGAAATTGTCCTTTAATCAATGTTATTGCAATATGCCCCTAAGGGGCAATGTTTTTGAAGGCTATTGATTGCAGTGGAGTGGAGAAAGATGCAGCATTCATTTCCAATATTCTTGTTGATGCAATAGAAAGTGTGGGGCCACAGAATGTTGTCCAAGTCATCACAGACAATGCATAGGTATGTAGAGCTGCAGGGTTGATTGTGGAGGGTCGATATGATCACATCATTTGGACTCCATGTGCAGTGCATTCGTTGAACCTTATGCTTGCCAAGATTGGTGAGATTGAGTGGATCAACGAAATTTATGTGGCAGCGAAGGAGATCCAAATGTTCATAACTAATCATTTGATGTCTCAAGCCATATATAGGGGTTTTGCAAAGTTGGAGCTATTGAAGGTACTCCATTTTTAATTAGTGTTATTTGACAATTTGTATTATGAATTATGAATTTTAATCGTATTTGAATATGATTTATCATTTGATTCATTTCTAATTTGGGATTTGACTTTTCAAAACTTATGTAGGTTGCTGAAATTCGTTTTGCCTCCCACACTCTAGTCATAAAGAGGCTTGTGGAAGTCAGACAAGCATTGCAGGCAATGGTCATTGACCCTCTTTGGGAATCATGGAGGACTTCCACTTCTGATAGGGGGCAAAAAATCAAGTCTATCATTCTTGATGATGCATGGTGGGACAAGGTCCAATATCTTTTGCGGTTTACAGAACCAATCCTGACAATGATCAGGACATTTGACATAGATATGCCTTGCTTGGGGGAAGTCTATGAAAACATAGATAGTATGCTTGAGAGAATAAGGGAAATTATCAAGGCAAGTGAAAGTGACCCTTTTGAAGTATTTTACAATGAAATAAAGGACATAGTTACCAAAAGATGGAACAAAATGACCACACCGTTACACCTTTTTGCCTATGCACTCCACCCCAAATATTATCATTGCAAAATATTGTCTTTACTTGGTAGGACAGCGCCTAACAAGGATTCTGAAGTGGTACAGGGATACAAGACAGCTTTGAGGAAGATATATAGGGATGTGGACATTGCATTGGAAGTACATGAGGAATTTGGAGGATTTGTACAATCCACTGGTAACTTTTCAGATCCACAAGCCATGAATGATCGAGGGCATCTTGATCCTATTACTTGGTGGGGCTTCCATGGCAGGGATAGCATTCATCTCTCAACCTTGGCCACTAGGTTGTTATCACAAGTTGCCAGTTCCTCATCAGCTAAGAGGAATTGGAGTACATATGGCTTCATCCATTCAGTGAAGCGAAACAGATTGGGAGCAACAAAGGCCGAGGATCTTGTGTATGTTCATTCCAACCTCCGCCTTCTATCACATTCTTGTCCAGAGTATAAGAAAGGTCCGAGCAGGATCTGGGATGTGGAGCTCGAGATTTCTGATCTAAACATGACATTGAATGCCATGACTCACCTCAACCTACTTGAGGAGGTTATACCACCAGTTCATCCTCCTTCTACAGATTACAACATTTCCAACCCCCCACCATCTATTCATGATGTAGAGATTCAATATCCAGATGAGGATATGGACTCATTTCATGATATGTAATTAGAATCTAGATATACTTTACACTATCATATTAGTAGAGTGATCATTGATCACTCATTTTTGTAACTATCAACATTTTCAATTTTCTATGAGGCAAGATGTATCATTTCAGTTTTCACTGTTTCGGTGTTCATATTTATATATGATTTTAGTTCTAGTGATGTGATTCATGAATGGTTTTGATTATAGACTTTTAATATGTTTTTTAAAAATTAAAAAAATATTATATTTTTTTTGTACTTGACGTATCCTGGCCGTATTCGGATCCTAGCTTTTCAAAAAACTAGCGGATCCGTATCTGGATCCGTATCTATATCCGGACCCAGATCCGTATCCTGGTAACTTAGGTTAAAACTCAATAACACAGACAGAAAATTAAATATTCATGCACACCATAAATAATTTCAGATTTAGAAATTTTTGGCCAATAGCCCAGGAAAAACCCACAAGGGGAAAACCTGTTAGAGAGAGATTATTTTATTTCTTCAGCAATTTTCAGTACAACAATTTTCAGTCAAAATGTACTTATCTCAACCAGAAAATTTCACCCACAAACTGCCTCGAAATAAGTGCAGAAATTGCCTCGATTTCTGTTTCTATCAGAACCTCGAAATATGTGCTGGAAAAGGACAGAAATCCGTACTGTACAGTCCTTGATTTCTGTGCCTGTTTTCTCCTTGGGATCCGTACTGTACGGTCCTTGATTTCAGTGCTTGTTTTCTCCTCGGGATTCGTGTTGTACAACCTCGAAATCTGTGCTGACTGTCTCGAGAAATGTGCCCTATATATGCCTGGAAAATTGTGCTATTGTTCTCGGGATTTGTGCCCAGTTTCCTTCCTTGAAAACTGTGCATGTTGTTCTCAAGATTTGTGCCTAGAAACCAGCCTAAAAAACCGTGTTTCTGTTCTAGGGATTTGTGCCTAGAGATCCTTCTCGAAACTCGTGCCCAGTAATCCGTACTGTACGGTCTCCTCGGGATTCGTGCTGTTACTAATTTTTGCCACCTCGAAATTCGTGCTGCTCATAAATGCCCATGAACCTCCTCGAAATTCGTGCTCTCTCTCTTGCTCTCCTCTCCACTTCTCTTCCACCAAAACATGAATGGATTTGCCTTCCCTTGCCCTTTTTGTCTAAACCCTAGGGTGAGTGAGGGGCCATCTAATCCAATGGTTGAGATTAGATCAGATGGGTGGATGAGATTAAATGCTCTCATTTAAATCTCATAAAAATTAAATTCACTCACTCACTTAAATTTATCAAAAGTGACTTTAATCACTAAAGTCACATTAAATGCTCATCTCAAGTCATTTAATGCAAGGGTCACTTTATTTCCCCCTCTTAAGTGACTAAGGAAAAAGTCACCTAGGGGAACACTTTCCTAGGTACAAAAAATCAACACTCCCTCTTACCGAGGAAGGTGTTCTGCACCACTCCCAACTTGTCTCTGAAGAAGACAAACTTGCACCTCCCCAAAGATTTTGTCAGAATATCTGCAACCCGCTGATCAGTGGAAATGTACTGTAAGTCCACAGCTCCTCTCTGAACATAGTCTCGGATGAAGTGGTATCTGATCTCTATGTGCTTGGACCTTTCATGGAAGATTGGATTCTCAGAGAGCTGGATGCAACTCTGATTGTCACAGTAAATCACCGTAGGTCTCGACTCCTGATCATATAAATCTACCAACAACTTACGAAGCCACAGTGCCTCGCAAGTAGCCTGACTGAATGCCATATACTCAGCCTCAACAAAACTCAAAGCAATGGACTTTTGCTTCCGACTGAACCACGACACTGCAGCCGAGCCCAAACTGAAACAACAACCGGAAGTGCTCCTCCGATCCATCACACTGCCTGTCCAGTTTGAATCTGTGAAACCAACCAAAATGACTGCACCCGAACCCCTGTAGTCCAAACCATAGTCCACTGTCCTTGCAAGGTATCTCAACACATGTTTCGCGGCTACCCAGTGGACATTTCTAGGCTCCACCATGAACTGACTAAGAATGTTCACCGCAAAACATAAGTCTGGCCTGGTGTTGACCAGATACATCAATGACCCAATGAGCTGACGGTATAGAGTAGGATCCACCAACTTACCCTCAGAAGCATGAAGCTTCCTCTAGTTGGTGATCATAGGTGTGGACATCGGCCTGCAATCTTCCATCCGAAATCTCCTCAAAATAACTACTGCATACTTTCCCTGTCCCAGGAAAATATGACCAGGCTCCTGCCAAACCTCCATCCCCAGATAATAGTGCATCAACCCAATGTCTGTTATCTCGTACTCTGAAGCAAGATCTCTCTTGCAATGTGCAATGAGATGCTCCTCCCCAGTGATAAACAAATCATCAACATATAACGAAAGAATGAGAGGATCTCCACCAACCACAATGTAGTAAAGGTTGGGATCAGCCTCACTCTTCTGAAAACCCATCGATGTCAAATACACATCAATCCTGGAGTACCAAGCTCTAGGAGCTTGCTTCAGTCCATACAAGGCCTTCCTCAGCCTACAAACATGAGAATCTCTCCCATTAATCTCAAAGCTCTGTGGCTGCTCCAAGTAAATCTCCTCCTGCAGAAGACCATTGAGAAATGCAGTCTTCACATCCATCTGGTGGATCTTCCAACCCATCTCTGCTGCTATAGAAATCACTGCTCTGATGGAAGAATAACGAGCAACTGACGCAAAGGTCTCATCATAATCAACTCCCTCTATCTGTGGAAACCATCGTGCCACAAAACGAGCCTTGTACTTTTCCACACTGCCATCTGCAGCATGCTTCACCTTGTAGATCCACTTGGAAGTCACAATAGACTTCTCCTCTGGTCTCGGTACTATCTCCAATGCATCGTTCTTCATGATGGTATGGTACTCTTCCACCATGGCATCTCTCCAAACCTGATGCTGAGAGGCCTCCTCAAATGTGGAAGGCTCTGAATCACAAAGACTCGCAACTAGAGCCATGCCCAATCTATTCGGCATCACAACTGTCCTGACCTCCTCTTGGGGCCTACCAAATGCCTCTGCTTCCTTCAAGGTGTCACGAAGCCACTTGGGCTTCCTCTTCCCTGAAGATGGCTCCCAAATCGGTCTATCCTCATCTGAAGAACTGCTAGAAGTAGATGGCCCAACTACCTGTGAGCCAGTAGCAGGTGAACCTGAAGATCCATAACTTGCAACTAGTGAACCTGTAACCTGAGATCTAGAACCTGCCCCTAAAATGCCCGCTGGTTGAACCACTATACCTGTAGAACCTGTGCCTGTAACCTGTGGACTAGTCACTCCGAAAACCTATGAACCTATGATCTGCACTGAAGATCCCTATGTCACCTGAGGTGTGGAAGCCAGTGGCTCCCCATGCTCCAACTCTCTAGACTTCCTGAAGGCTCTCTCCTCCTCAAATCTCACTTCCCGCCTCACAACAACCTTCTTCTGGCCAGGAAGATAAATGCGGTAAGCCTTCGAAGTCTCATCATAGCCCACAAAGATGCCTCTCTTTGTAGTGGGATCCAACTTTGACCTCTTCTCAGAAGGGACATGAGAGTAAGTCAAACAACCAAATATGTGAAAATGGCCAACCTCAGGCTTCTTACCTGTGAACATCTTCTCAGGAGTCTTTCTCCCCAAGGCACGGTGGGGACTCCTGTTCTGCAGGTAAACTGCAGTATTGCAAGCCTCTTCCCAAAGAAAGAAAGGGAGCCTTTGATCATGAAGCATAGCTCTCATTGCTCCCACAATAGCCCTGTTCTTCCTCTCAGCCACTCCATTCTGCTCAGGAGTATATGGAACTGTCAACTGTCTTTGTATGCCCTCATGCATGCAAAAGTCATCGAACTCATTGGAGGTATACTCACCCCCATTGTCCGATCTCATGACCCGAATCCTCTTCCATGTTTGATTCTCCACAAGAGCTTTGAACTCTTGGAAGATCCTCAAGACTATAGGTGACTTCTTGCTCCTCAAGACGTATATCCAGGTCTTCCTGGAATAGTCATCAATGAAGGTCACATAATACTCAAATCCTGTTAAGGAAACAGATGACATAGGACCACATATATCTGTATGGATCAAATCAAGCACCCCTGTTGACTTGCTGTCACTGCTCGGAAAAACAGTCTTGGTGTACTTTCCCAAAGCACACCCCCTGCATACATCACTATGCTTTGTGCTGAACTCTGGTAAACCTGTAACCATACTCCTCGACAATCTCAAAGCTGGATGATGCAAATGGGCCATCCTCCGATGCCATAGCTCGCATAGCTCACTGCTGCTGCTGTGTGCCAAAGCATGCTGGGGCTGAAATAAGAGCTTGTATAGTTTCCCGCATCTAACCCCAATGTCCAAGGAGGTAGATGATCCGATAGTCTTAGGGAATATATACACATGTCGATCCACGAAACAAACCCCAAGACCCCTATCCTCAATAGTGGAAACCGATACCAAGTTCTTTTTCAGCCCAGGGACAAACAACACATCCCTCAAATTCATAGGACTCATGGACTCCCTCTGAAAGGTAATGGTCCCACAACCAACTGCTCTGATAATGGTGTCATCTCCCAGTACAACCTCCACATCTACACCTGTCTGTGAAAGCTCAGAGAACATATCTTGAGCACCTGTCATGTGACTCGAAGCTCCGCTATCAATATACCAAGTGCTAGTGGTGGAAGCACCCATCTGATGGCCAGTCAATAAAGAATACTCCATCTCAGTATCCAAATCAGTGTTGGTAATACTAGAGGCTCTCTCTCTCTCAACATATCCAGCAGAAAGAGAAAACTCTCTCTGAAATCACTCTCCAAAATCATCAATCTCTGTTGAGGCTGCTGTCTGCTGCTTCTTCTTCTTCTTTGGACACTAAGAAGCATAGTGCCCAGATCCCTGACAAGCAAAGCACTTGACTTTGCTTAAATCTTTCTTCTGCCCACCCTACTGCTGCTGCTGCTTGGTCCCACCTTGCTTGGAGCCCTTCTTCTTCTTCTTGCCCTTTGCAGTCAATGCCACATTCTCCTCATCCTCCCTACCCTGTGAAGAGCTGCCCTGCACAAGACCTCTCCTGGTCTCCTCCTGTACAAAATCATCCCACAGTCTATCCCAGGAAGGTAAGTTCTCCCTGCCAACTATAGCCTGCACAAAAGCACCCCAAGGCTTGGAAGCCCCATTCACTACTGTCCGCAGAAGCTCAGTAGCTGTAATTACCTCCCCAACTGCTGCTAGCTCATCTCTAACCTGAGATATCCTGGTAAGGTAAGATGTCACTCCCTCTCCACCATTCATCTTTATACCCTTCAGCTTCTCTCTTAGAACCATCTTCCGGTTCTCATTAGTGCTCTGGTATAAACTAGTCAAAGCATCCCACATTTTATATGCACAGTCTTTGCCTGAAATGTGTGGAATGATGTGGTCTTTAACTGCATCAAGAATAATTCTCCTAGCCTTACAGTCCTTCTTGTTGAAGGCTGATAATGCTCTGCATCTGTAGCAGCGGGAATTTGAATAGTATTGGCTGTAGTGTTCTTTACCACTTCATCCCATAACTCATTCTCTTCCAAAATCAGCATTATCCTAGCTTTCCATAGAACAAAATTCCTTGTCCCATCTAGCCTATCCTCCAACCTAAGTCCTGTAGCCATCTCACTGCCAACTCAACAAAGTGCTGCCCACTGACAAAAGAAATCACTGACTGTCTGAAATAAGTTTAATTTTCTGCCCTCCAAGCTCTGATACCATGAAAGTTTTTTGAGATTTTAACCCAACCCGGTTTATGAGTCAACTTGCCATTGTTAAATGCCCAACCCAGTTTTTAATGATGGCTGGAAATGACATGTAATTTTCAGAATTCAAAAACACAGTTAAAACTCAATAACACAGACAGAAAATTAAATATTCATGCACACCATAAATAATTTCAAACTCATAAATTTTTGGCCAATAGCCCAGGAAAAACCTGTTAGAGAGATTATTTTATTTCATCAACAATTTTCAGTACAACAATTTTCAGTACAACAATTTTCAGTCAAAATGTACTTATCTCAACCAGAAAATTTCACCCACAGACTGCCTCGAAATACGTGCAGAAATTGCCTCAATTTCTGTGCCTGTCAGAACCTCGAAATCTGTGCTGGAAAAGGACGGAAATCCATACTGTACGGTCCTTGATTTCTGTGCCTGTTTTCTCCTTGGGATTTGTGATGTACAACCTTGAAATCTGTGCTGACTGTCTCGTGAAATGTGCCCTGTTATATGCCTCGAAAACTGTGCTGCTGCTCTCGGGATTTGTGCCCAGTTTCCTTCCTAAAAAACTGTGCCGGCTGTTCTTGGGAGTTGTGCCCAGAGATTCTTCTCAAAACTCGTGCCCAGTAATCCATACTGTACTGTCTCCTCGGGATTCGTGCTGTTACTAATTTTTGCTCCCTCGAAATTCATGCTGCTCATAAATGCACATGAACCTCCTCGAAATTCATGCCCTCTCTCTCTTGCTCTCCTCTCCACTTCTCATCCACCAAAACGTGAATGCATTTGCCTTCCCTTGCCCTTTTTGTCTAAACCCTAGGGTGAGTGAGGGGCCATCTAATCCAATGGCTGAGATTAGATCAGATGGGTGGATGAGATTAAATGCTTTCATTTAAATCTCATAAAAATTAAATCCACTCACTCATTTAAATTTATCAAAAGTGACTTTAATCACTAAAGTCACATTAAATGCTCATCTCAAGTCATTTAATGCAAGGGTCACTTTATTTTCCCCTCTTAAGTGACTAAGGCAAAAGTCACCTAGGGGAACACTTTCCTAGATACAAAAAATCAACATGTTGCATGTGAGGTCAACATAAAACCCTAGAAAAAGCATGCATATTCCAAACCATGACAAGTTTGGCATAACTTTAATGGTGGATTCATTCTTCAGTAGTCCTCAACTCCACAAGCATTAGGAAGGTCGTAACTATGTGAGGATCGTCAAAGGCGATACAATTGTCTTCTTGGAATTCCCCCACTCTCTTGGTCCCAATTGCTTCACATCCACAAACACGACACTCGGGTGTGCCCAATGAAATGATGCCAGTTTAAATGCAACATTGGGAGATATATCACCAGAGTTAAATTTTGCAAACAAAGAGCATGCCAAAAGATAGAGCGCTAGACTCACAATATAGGTAATTTCTACTCCCTCCTTGAATCACAGTGCAAGTAGGTATCACGCATAGATATTCTTTCTTCACGCATCATGCAGGTAAGGCATAGGTAAGGCATTGTGCATCATGCAGAGATGAAGAGAGAGAGACACATAAGTAAAATGAGAGGAAAATCACCGATGTAAAATGAAGTATACACAGAGGAACCAAATGATCAGGTTGCGTGTTTCGAAGGCACCAGTCGAGGGGAGAAGATACGTGGTGGTGCTCTTTCACTGTAACAACAAGCTTCCGAGTATGTTCTTAGTCGTTCGTTTCTTCAACACCAGGTCACACCATGTCACATGTAGAGAGAGAGGTACCAGGTTGTAGATTAGAGAGCACACACAGTGAGAAATTGAGACTAGAGCTCACAAAATGTAACGTACAACTAAATTAGGGTTTGCTTATTTGAGTAGCAGTATGCATTAACAGTAGCAGACTGAGGGAGGACAGAATGAGCCCTTCAATGGTGACCTCATTTTAAAATTTGCCGCCAGTGCAATTGAATAAGACTAAGACACAAAATTGCAATAAACCTATGGATATTAATGCGTTTTCTCACTGTATTGATGTGTACGTCAAGGATATGTCTCATGGAGGGGAAAAAACATAGAAATCGTTATGTAGAGAGGAATCACCCATAGGAAATGAAAAAAACCGCTCTCACGAATTAGGGTTTGCATGTCTGATACCACTGGCAAGCAGACCAGGGAGCAGGCTGCAAGTCTGTCAAAGCTGGCATATCTGGAAAAATCTCTACAGAATAGCGCAGGCCACAAGACTCAGAAATGCTCTGATACCATTGTTGGAATGCCTAGATAAGTAGTCTGGCAGAACAAACAGAAAGCAAGAGAAAACCAAGATAGATCAACGTGAATGCACATTTTTCCATTAAGTATTTACATCTATAAATACAATCTCATGTGACGCTTGGTTTCATATTCCAAGCTATCCCTTGGACTCCTCATGACTATTGTCTTTCTTCAATAATACTTAACCCAAAGGATTAGGTTTCCAACATACATTAAGGGTCACCAAGGCGTATTAAAGCCAACACCTTCATCATATAAATCATCAATCAATTTTATTACACACACACATTTATTTTTATTCCAAACTGAAACATTCAAATATGAAAGGGAGTTGTATACTCCATTTGGTACCAGAGTCAAATTCTTGGTCAATTCATGGGTTATATCCCTCAAAGAAGCAGGTTGTACCCTCTTTTGCACGTACCCACAGAGCAGCCGCATTCTTCCATACACTTGTCCCACTCAGCTGTTGTGCCTCTTCTCATTCACTGTCTATGTGGGCATTTTCTCCAAACTATCTAACCCAATCATCATAACTATGAAACTCCCTAACAATTCCACTAATTGTTACTAAGTCGAGGAAATATATGAGGATGAATTAAGCAGTTAACTAAAAATTCAGCCCTGATCTAGTTGGGAACATTACAATGACGAAATCCCAGAACCAAGAAAACCAAAAAATATATCAGCAGCAAACCCAAAGTATATCAGCTATAAGGAGAGGGGATATTACAATGAATGGATCAAGATTAGTGCCTATCCATTGGGAATGGAACCGAAGGATCAAACGACGACGACAGCCTTTACATATGATTAATGCATATTATAGGTGAAATAAACATTGCTACAATCATGCTTATTTTGTTAACATGAAATGTGATAATAAACTTGGATAAACCTAAATGAGAGAGATCCTCTAAAGATTGTTTGAGGGTGTGCCTATCAATGGTCATGTAAACATGCAACAACTCGAATTAGGAAAATGATGCATCAAGTTTATTCTGTCAGTGATGCATTGCACATTTTAACTCAATTTTACTTTTCAGGACTGGAGGCTTTGCAACTGCTGGATTGCTTGAATCTCAGTCACAATCTGCTTGCCAATTTTACAGCTCTGGGACCTTTGAGACTGATCAAGTCATTAAGGGCATTGAATATTGCACACAACAAAATTGGAGCACATTCTGTGAACTCCAGGAGGTATTCTTTTCCTTCTGCACTGAATAATTCCTCTATCAGCAATGCAGACATCGACAGAGATACAGATCAGGAGAACCTGGAAAGTTCGTGGGAAATCACATTAACATTCAAAGGCCTGCATTTGAGACAGCTTGATATTGCAGGCAATCCTGCTAACGTTGAAAACTGTAGAAGGCTATTGATGAAAATGCTTCCTTCACTCAAATGGCTCGATGGCACTTATATAAATTGATGCAGTTAATCTCAATATAGCATATTTTAGGCCTGTAGATGAAGTTCGGTTACATGAATGAGCTTGGAGATATCCTGCTTCTCATAGCTTTCATGACATTTTGTATCCTGCTCAGTTCGGAAGAAATATCTAATTTGTATTTTATAGTGATTTTTCATGAGAAATTACTATTCAGATTGTGCTTCTATTTATGACAAAGCTTGTTCGAAAGTGATGCCTTGGGACTCTTTCCACTTGCAGGCAATTGAAACAGTTGAAATGGTGACCATAATTAGTTAAAATTTGCAGCTTATATTGAAGACATAAAATTTGATATGTACAATTTGGTGGTTATCTGCATGTTTCTATCTGTTATATGTGCATGGTTTGCTGTAGTGATTTAGTCATTTGTATTGGTCTAACAATGTTCAATTGGAAGTACCAATGCAGCAACAACTGACTTTCTGCACGAAGTGATAGGTTGAGGCCATGGTTTTGGTTCTGCATTACTTGTGTTCACATTTCATTAATTAGATTAATTATATTTTTTTATGATTTTCAGTATTATTAGAATGCTGGAAGCAGTTACTCTAAACGATTAACGTAATATTTCAAAGTAATGCCCCTCAAGAATATCAAGTGGGATTTTGTTGCATACTTGATAAATATCAATTCAGCGTGGAAGAATAAACCTTTGCACATTAGTGGCCATAAACCACAAAGCATTAATATAAGATATGTTCAATGCTCAAGCATTTTATATTTTTGTTAATTTCCAGAGCAAGTGCAAGCTTCTCGACAATTTGTGAAGCTATTGGCTTATGGATTTTTCCTTCAAAGATTGAACTGCTAGCCAATATTAGTCATACCAACCTAAGAGTTTAAACTTTCAAGAATTTTCCTTTAAAGATTGTTAACTGCTAGCCAACATTTTCATACCAACACAAGAGTTTAAACTTTCGAGCGATTTTATTACTTATTCTGTTCAGAACAGCAAGTCATAAGTGAATTCTAAGTGAACTTGTGAAACAAGAGAAATGATTAAAGAGTCGCTACCTTAAATGGAAGCATACAAGGTTTCCTAACAAATTCAAATAAATTTAGAATTGCTGTTTTACAACTAACTTGCCGCATGATGTATTACCCCATATTTCAGTCATTAAATCATACTGTTAAAGTTCGTAAAGCTAGTTTGTTTTCTAGAGTAGAAGTATTTAAAGTATCATCCTTGATTCAGTGAAGGTTCCCTCAGGGAAATCCAACAGATAAACAGGTCCAGGTATCATTTGTAATCTCTCTTGGATAATGCATCAGCCAATGTGTTCAACTCTCTATAGACATGGGTAAATCTGATATGAGTGAAAAGCTTGGATTTCTGTTTAAGTTGTGCTGCCAAAGCTTGTATAACTATACTTTGGATATGATGTCCATTATTCATCCACTTTATAACCAAGAATCTCCGAAAATCTGAAGCTGTAAAATGCCTTTATTCTGTGCCAACTTCACAAGAGCTCTAATGGCCATCAACTCAGCATAATTGTTTGTTCTGGGACCCATGTTTGCTTTAAATTGATAGGATGACTATTTCCAGAATACAAAACTACCTCAATATTATTGGTATGTTAAGGGCCTTGACAAGCCCCACCAAAGAAACCCCAAGGGCATCTTTCTAGGAGTTGGCACTGTTAATGTCACCTTACACCATTGAAAAATAGCATAACTTAGAGATAAAAACTTGGAAAGTTTGTATTTGTCTATTTCAAATATTAGACATGGCCAGCCATATATCCCAAACATTAATAAAACGCAATAATCTATATATTTTTAGTTCATTCCTTTGAAACCAAGATTCCAAGCATAAGTCCACTGTAATATTTTGCCATATATTTTGAGTGCCTATCCATCTTTTAATGTCTCCCATATTTGTTGTGTAAAGAGGTAATTGAGAAATAGATGTTCACCATTTTCATGACTCTCGACACAACACGGAGACTAGGTCCCTGTCTGCCCCTTTTATGTAGAAAGTTTAAAGTTGGAATTTTGTTTCTTAAAATTAGCCACATAAACAACTTTGTTTTCTTCGGATTCATGACCTGCCAAATTTTGATTCCCACCAAGCCCTTTCCTGAATATAAGATTCTATCAATGCACTATATCCTTCTTTGGCTGAGTAATCACCTGGAGACTTGTTTTTAACCACACCACTTCTTTATGATCATCTATCAATCTAGTATGACTTCTTTCCTATTCACCAAGAAACCCACTCCATGAAACAACAAAATTATCTTCTCGCCCTATTGCCAAATCCCATGATTGCATCTGCACCTAGTGAAATTTCGGAGCCTTTCCCAACCTTCCATGGAAGAAAAGACCCATTAAGTGGGAAAGCTAATGTTAGTGTTTCATACATTTATAGCATAATAATTCAATTGCATAAAATCAATAGAATCATTAGAAGAAAGACAACACAGAAACAAAGAACACGAGAATTTATCCTGGGAAACCGAATCGGGAGAAAACCCAACAACCTTCGTATAGAGATGAATAATTCCGAGAACATAGTACAAAGATGAGAGAGAAAAGATGGAAGTATTTTCCAAGTAGAAACCCCAAAATGTCTTCTCCTAGCTGTAGGTGCGAATTTCTTTCCAAGTGATGCGAACTTGTGTTGAGTGAATGAATGAATAATGAGGTGAACTTTCCTTCTATTTATACAAGTGCCAAACTGGCTTTTTCCTCAACATGGTCGACTTGTCTAACTTGACTGGGCCGACCTGACTTGGGGGAATATAAAAAATGCATTTAATAATTAATTTCTTTACTCAATTCCCCCCCCAAGGTTTACATTGTTCTTTCTAGGGTTTACATGATTGATTACATCAACTTCAACTCCCTTAGGAGGTACAATCAATTATAATAAAATACAATAAGAATAACTTCTGAAGTTGCACAAATTCCAACACTCCCTCTCAACAACGGAGGTATTCTTCGGTCATCATCAGCATCACAATCATCAGGGTTTCATCTGTACATCTATACTATCTCAATCATCTCTATACATACTGAAGGTTGTCAACACAGTCTCAGTCCTTCGAGAAGTATCATCATGCATCAACTCCACCAGTCCTTCGGTGAGTCCAAGAGTAGTCTCTCCATCCTACCTGGATGCCCGAGAGATAGGATTTACCATCTGCTACCTGTCCGTCTCATCTGCCGATGGGATCCTCCCATACCTCGCTAAGAACCTGGACAAGCAGAGGTGCACAACCATCTACCACCTGTTCGTCTCATCCGTCGATGGGATTACTCCCATACCTAGCTAAGAACCTGGACGAGTAGAGGCACCTGTGTGTAACCCGACCATCTACTACCTGTCCATCTCATCTGTCGATGGGATTTCTCCCATACCTGGCTGAGAACCTAGACGAGTAGAGGCACTTGGGTGGAACCCGACCATCTACTGCCTATCTGTCTCATCTGTTGATGGGATTTCTTCCATACTTGGTTGAGAACCTGGACGAGTAGAGGCACCTGGGTGGAGCTCGACCATCTACTGCATGTCTGTTTCATCTGCCGATGGGATTTCTCCCATACCTGGCTAAGAACCTGGACGAGTAGAGGTACCTGGGTGAAAGCAGAGTAAACATCTCTGTCATCTCTCCCTCTGAAGGAGGGACACATTCTCTTTCACTCCAAGTCTTCCACGAAAGTATTCAAACTTTATCCTGGGAAGAGGCTTGGTGAGAACATCTGCAGTCTGGTCATATGTCGGAACATATTGTAACTCGACCGCACCTTTCTGCACCATATCACGAATGAAGTGATACCGAATCTCTATATGTTTCGACTTGTCTTGGAATACATGATTCACTAACATTTGCACACAACTCTGGTTATCATAGTGAATCACGGTTGGCTCTGGAATCTGGCCAAACAATTGTGCAAGGAGTTTCTGAAGCCATACTGCTTCTCGGGATGTTGTACTAGTAGCCATATAATCGGCCTCTACAGTACTTAGTGCTACTGATTTTTGCTTCCTGCTCCACTAGGGAATAACTGCAGAACCCAAACTACAGCAGCATCTAGAAGTACTCTTCCTATCTGAAGCACATTCGACCCAATCTGAGTCTGTAAACTCCTGCAATCTCAAGTCACACTCTGAAGCATATATCGGGCCATATCCCACAGTGCCATTCAAGTATCTGAGCACATGTTTTGCAACAATCCAGTGAATCTTCCTCGGTTCACACATGAATTGACTGAGAGCATTCACAACAAAACATATATATGGTCTAGTGTTCATCAGATACATCAAGGATCCAATCAACTGGCGATACATAGTGGGATCAATCAAATTTGAATATGAAGCAGAATCCCTCAGCTTTTTCAAATTTGCATCCATCGGAGTGGCCATGGACTTACAGTCCAACATCCCGAATCTCTTTAGAATATCTATGGTGTATTTTCCTTGACCTAGGAAAATCTCCTTCTGCCTCTTCCATACGTCTAATCCCAAGAAGTAACGCATCAATCCAAGATCCTTCATTTCGAACTCAGAGGCAAGTTTCTTCTTACACCATACGATAAGTTTCTCATTTCAAGTGAAAAACATGTCGTCAACATATAGTACCAAAATCAATCGCTCATCATCTACAACCTTGTAGTAAAGGTTGGGTTCTGCATCACTCTTGGTAAGTCCCAAACTCACTAGGAATCCATCTATTCGTCCATACCAAGCATGAGGTGCTTGCTTGAGTCCATAACACCGTTGAGAAAGGTTGTCTTGACATCCATCTGATGCAACTTCTACCCCATAGCTGAAGCAATAGCAATGATCGATCTGATGGAAGTATATCGAGCCACAAGAGCAAATGTCTCATCATAATCGACTCCCTCTTTCTGAGAGAACCCTCTGGAAACAAATCTAGCCTTGTGTTTTTCAACACTCCCATCTGCTCCATGCTTGATTTTGTATAACCACTTGGAAGTCACTACTGACTTCCCCTCAGGTCTCGACACAACCTCTCACACATCATTTTTCTTGATGGATTGGTATTCTTCCACCATGGCATCCTTCCAAACTTGGTGTCTGGATGCTTCTTCATAAGCGGTAGGTTCTGAGTCAATGATGTGACTCATCAATACTACATAACTGGAGAACCTCCGAGGTCTTTTACTTTCTTGGAAAGTACCATGTGGAGCTTCATGACCCTCTACATCCTGCAAAGTCTGTTGTGCCCATCTAGCCCTCTTTCGACCTACTGCAATATCTCTAAGAACATCAACCGGCTCAACTGGATCAATGGAATTGATGGGTTCATCCTCTTCTGCTAACTCCCTCTGAACTGGAGGGGGAGATGATCTCATCTCCTTTGGTTCTAGCATCTCCTCATCATCGATCTCCATGTATGATCCTCTGCCTTTCTTGACAGCCATTTCTTCTTCGAAGGACACATCCCTGCTGACCTCAATATATCTGGATCCTGGGATGTAGATTATGTATGCCTTTCAAGACTCACTGTATCCCACGAAGGTTCCATTCTTGGATGAATTCCATCTAACTGCATTGTCTAGGAGTCGTCCTTCTAGGCTGAGAGTCATACTCCTAGAAAATTCATGTTGAACATCAACGGGATTCATTTGTCCACCACTTGTTCATCGGAACAAGTCTCATCATCCTTCTCTTGTAGGCCATATCACATGGTCTTTTCCCTACAAATCAAATTCCGTCTCATGATTAGTGACATTGCATGATTAACTAATGTCTATTTCAATGCAATGACAATAGTTAACACAGGCATCTTGGCTAATACTTTAGCACAACAATCATAAACATGTCTTCCAAACACATCTGAGAACTATCTAGATGTCTGCTATCTCCACTAGAACATGCCATCAAGAGTGTGCACTACTCTAAGCATGCAGGAAGGAGATATCATCTAGACTAGCTCCATCATGTGTTCATGGAATGTTGTGTAGCTCATATGCATGACAAATATAACAAGAGCCTATAGTACATCAATAAGTAAACTATATCAAATGCTCAACACACTTCCTAATAGATCTGCATATAATTTGATATGTATAAGACAAAACAGATCTATGTGAGCAATAAAAACAAATACTTATCTCTTATTGTTTTTGTGTGTGGGCTCCCACTGCCTTCTTGTGGGAACCATGAGAGACCTATGTTCTTGCAGTCTGGATCTTCATATCAAGAGCTCTGAACGATTGTCATTCTTGAGATTTGACGAACCAAGTGGTCTCTAACTGAGTCCACCAAAATCCTTCTTGCTCTGGCATCATTCTTACTCCAACGAGATTTGTCTTCTTCAGCTTCTAGTTCTGGGACCTTCTCATTGACAAACTGCAAGATATCATTTTCTTCTAGTAAGAGAAGAACCCTAGACTTCCAAAAGATGAAGTTGGAAGCCCCTTCCAGACGATCTTCAACCTTCATTACAATCATCCTGACTGCAGATTTGAAGTAGAAACCCTAGCAGGAGCTAGGTCAAAAATGAAAGTTGGATTCTTGGAAAACTGACTCCATAGGAAGATGCACCCTAGCAAGGCGAGTTGAGAAAAGGTGGGGTCAAGCCAAAACTATGGAGGAAGTAGGTAAAAAATGAAAACCCTAATTTCTGCTGCAACTATAGAATTAGGTCAAAAATTGGAAATTCTCAGAATTGGATTCTACCTTCACCAAAAGATGTGCCCTCCATAGAGCGAAATTCCCAAGGCACTTTTTCTGCCAAAATGTTGAGTGACTGCCTTGAAGGATGAAACCCTAGTTCTGACAATGGCTTCTTCTAGTACTCGCTTTGATACCATGTTAGTGTTTCATAAATTTATAGCATAATAATTCAATTGCATAAAATCAATAGGATCACTAGAAGAAAGACAAAGCACATAAACAAAGAACACGAGAATTTATCCTAGGAAACCAAATCGGGAGAAAACCCAACAACCTTTGTATAGAGATGAATAATTCCGAGAACATAGTACAATGATGAGAGAGAAAATATGGAAGTACTTTCCAAGTAGAAACCCCAAAATGTCTTCTCCTAGCTGCAGGTGCGAATCTCTCTCCAAGTGATGTGAACTTGTGTTGAGTGAATGAGTGAATAATGAGATGAACTTTCCCTTTATTTATACAAGTGACAAACTGGATTTTTCCTCAACAGGGCCGACTTGTCTAACTTGACTGGGCCGACCTAACTTGGGGGAATATAAAAAATGCATTTAATAATTAATTTCTTTACTTGATTTTCTCCACAAGGTTTGCATTGTTCTTTCTAGGGTTTACATGATTAATTACATCAAGTTCAACTCCCTTAGGAGGTACAATCAATTATAATAAAATACAATAAGAATAACTTCTGAAGTTGCACAAATCCCAAGAGCTAATACCAATGTCTTCCACTTTGAAACATTTTTTATACTTTTTCTTGATCTTTTAATCCAGTCCATTAACGAAGCTCGTGCAATATATTTTTGCATGGTTATCTTTTCCATAAGCTATTCTTGGTCATCATGTTCCAGAGACTTTTTGAAGCTAACGACTTATTAAAGAGATGCATATTCTTGAGCACCCAACTACCTTCTTCTTTAGGTTTTGATATAGATAACCACTTTGTTAGATATCCCACATTTTCCTTGTGCCTTATCCATAGGAAAGTAAAACGAAGCCTCCTAATCCTTTCCAACACTCCCTTAGGGATGCGTGCTAGTGTATGCTACTATACAAGACAGTCTCTAAACCAAACTTCACTAGGGTTAATTTGCCTCCCTTAGATATTCACCTATTACACCAAAGATTAAATTTTCCTTCCCCAGAGCCACCTATTACACCAAAGATGAATTCTCTTTCCAATCTTGCTTAGTAATAATGTCCAATCATTTTCCTTGTAGCCATTAGGTTTGAGAGCAAACCCAAGGTACTTAAATCCATCTTGTAACTCATGGAAATATTCATTGTGAAAAACGAGGGCTTGTTGGGAGGCTGCGCTATCATCAATGATTCCACTTTAGAAAGAACTCAGGCTTCTTGGGCTTCAAAACCAAAACAATTACTTCAATAAATCCCTTGAGTGTTTAATTGAATAATCGCCGCAACTGTAACCAAAGTGCCAGTGATACTTTAATATGCGGGAGGATATAACCATGATCGTACGCCGATGAGGAAGAATGTCTACGGGTCTGGAACCTCGTTGTTGAGCGCTCAATATACAGGTCATTACCACATGTCGGATAAGAGGTTGCCTCGTGCTTGTATGATTGTTCCACCGTTCATAAGCAAGTCCTTCTAGGTGTGCCATGGCCTGTTGCATTTATTGGCTGTGATCATATTTTTTACGGATTTGAAAATAACTTTCCATACTACGAATCCAAGATTCTTACTTTGAGCTAAATATGATCCTCACAAACAGGGTGTGGGGAGAACCGAACATCTAATTGCAAGCCTAGAGCCTTGCTACAGCTACAACAATGCCAATTTTTCTCCGTCTGCTTGTATATAAATACAACTCAGACCAAACAAAGTGTTCATGGTGGGCATGTATCTTGTGATATTCATACTATAAAAGACCAGATGATTTCGTGTATCATCAGTGAAATCCGTTGATCCGCTAGAGAAGAGGTGAGTAAATTTATCTGTAGAGAATAACTAATTTTCATTTCTATTTTTTTTCTCCAATGGAAGAAAAAAGTTATGGATACTTGAATATTTTTTCTTTTGAAGATGTGAGTGGCGTGGACCTATTATCAATGGAATGAAATGGCCTTTTGTCACAGGCTCACCGGTGTGACCCAATTTTTCGTCTTCCGTTGGCCCATGCGACACTGTTCGGATTCTTGTCGAGGGTGAGACTAGCTCGGTAGGTACGCCTTACCCGTGGAACTCCTACACTTATCTCTTTTAACCAACTCTATGCTTGCCTTTTTTATTACATGCACCTCCTACAATACATATAACACTTAGCCAAATATAATACAAGAGACAAATGTTTATGTGACAGCACCCCAAACTCGGGCGTGCCTAAAACCTAGTTATAAATCTTGTCATGGTGCAAATTGATGCTAGTCAAACTGACCCTCGATTGCCCATAGGCCTGCCGAGTTGGTCTCACCCTCGGGTAGACTTTGGGCAATGCCGCATGGGCAATTGGGGTTAGCTTGACTAGCATTGATTTGCATTGTGACACCCTTTTTGTATAGGCAATACAACTTACATGGAAAAAAACATGTTTATGGGGATTTAAACAATTCTTAAAAGTAGTTTTAGAATCGAAATAAATTGACTCCATAGTGTGATATGCAATAATGATCAATGTTTTGATTGAATAATAATGATACAAGACCCTTTATATAATATAAGGGTTATAAAGAATGTGCCTCAATCATCACAAGATGCAAACAAGCTTTTAATTGAGACTCCATTTTCAACATGGTAGCCTTCAATGAATCCAAAAATATTCACATAAATCTCTAAAGAAGTACATAAGAAAACAAAGTTTCCATAAACAAGATCATGTACAAGTTATAAGAAATTGGGAGTTAATTTCCAAAATGTTACAAAGAATAGTGCCCCAAGAATTCATAAAGGTAATGATAAAAAATACTTTAAAGGTGAAAGTGATCTAATGAAGACACTATTAGGGAAAGATGGTCAAAGATCACTTGGTCAAATGGGGTCAAATACTCAAGTGCTCTAGACATCACCTCTAATAAGATGATTTTCCCATCATAAAGCACACACATGAGAAAAAAGGAAGCAATAAGGGTGGGGTGTCATTTCTACTTTTCAAGAAGACACTATTACTACGATCAATCAATCATGGAAATGGACAAGAAGGTAAGTATGTTGCGCAATGGACAAAACCACAAGAAGGAAAGTATGTTGCGCAATGGACAAAACCAATCGATAAGATATCCTTAAGAAAGAGCTTACATGTCACCATGACCAGTCATCAATCGATCCACAGTTAATCCTAATTGGTGTACCAATCCAAAATTATTTGGCATGTATGCTTCTTAATTATCGATTTGCAAGAACTATAGCAATAAGAATGTCAATACCTTGGTGAAGAGCAATAATGTCTTGGATCACAATGATTAGTATGTTGATATGGCTTAGATGTTGACATTGAAGTATCTACTTTCCTCTTATCAAAAGGTGTTGAACCTACTTCTTGTGAATCCATAATAGAAGCAAATGTGTAGGTGTTCATTCTTGAGAATTAGTAGCAAAAGTAGAAGCAACAAAGTGGCTCACATCCAACGATGTAGTTTCAAAATATCATAGGAGTAAAGATACCATGCCCATCCTTACCAAGTCCACCCCCTATGCAACCCATCTATCAAAGTAACTCGGGACCAATACTTTTAATATGCTTCTCGAAATTAGGAGTAAACAACTTATGAGTTTATGATTAGTCAACAATGCATGAAAATTAGTATCACAAGAGGATTGAATTATCTATGTGCAATGTATCAAATGCATCTTCCTTCTCTCCTAATTCATCCATGGGCTTTTAACATGAAGCATCTCAAGTTTCCTTTGTCTTGTACCAACTCTTGATTGAGGTTGTGTAGATTCTAGATAAACCCGTCATTTCCAGCGAATTGTTGAAGTAGGGGATCATTATCATTCTTCACATCTTGATGCTTGTTAAATAAACTATTTAGTATTATCACTTGGTGCATTTTCTTCACAACTTATCATGAACTTACCATCTTTGTTGTGGACTATGTGAATGCATTTGATGCGTCTAGGAGATTCCCCATTATTGGAGATGTTAGAATTGTTATCCAAAAACAATCAACTCGACTTTTAAAAATAAAGTGCAATAAACCTTCTAGGTAATTATATTTGTTGTTTTTCTATTGTGATTGGTATTTTCTCTTAGGCACACTTGTGCTTGCCTTTTTACACTCTCTATATAGCACAATTGTGAGGAGGTTGTTACAAAATTTGAGCGAGATTTTGTTCAATTGATTCTTTTGTTGAAACTCATAACTCTCAAAATATTGGCATGGATTGTATTGATTTTCATTGCATATTTAGTATTTTTGGCTATTCAAATAATTTGAAGCATTACAAAGGATGGGCTTGCCACTATGTTTCAAGGACTAATGAAATCACCATGTATAAACTTGTTAAATTGTTAGAGTAATGAAATCACCATGTGTGAGCTTGTTAAATAGTTAAGGTAATAGTTCAACAAATTATGAAGATTTGGTGTAGTCATATACACTACATGTTCCATTAATAAAGTTATAGATGTTTCCATTATCATGTGTGACATTATCTTGATAAGATTCCAAGGAAGTGTAGATTTGGTGTACATGTCATAATCTACTTCTACATGTATATTAAAGGTTGTTCACTAAAAAACAAAAGAAAGCTTGGCTATTCACTATCAATATTGGTTATATAACACGAGAATCATAATTAAGTATATACAAATGCTTAAGCAATTGTGTAAAATTTGTCTTTACCATTCTTTGTGTGAATGTCCCTAAGACAATCTTTTCATAGAATTAGAATAATGTAGATTTTGTTCACTAAGTTGAAGAATTTTATCTAAGTCATATCAAAATGTAATTCAATGTTACATAGAAACCCATATACACCTTGACATCTCCCATATTTCCCATCTCCAAGGACCTAGACACTCTAAAAGGGAAGTCCCTACTTAAAAGTGAATTCTCTGAAGATGTGAGAGACTTACCATGTGTTCCCTAAAGGTTTCCAAGAGGAAAAATAAGCTCTATGAAACATTCCTCAATAATTTCAAGAACAATTTATGTATTCTATAGAGCATCCATTTGATATTAATTTTAAAAAAAAATAAAAATTATTCAATCACTAATTTGACATTCAAATCCTTAAATGTTTCCAAGAGAAAAAATAAGCTCTATACAACATCTCTCGATACTTTATGCATTTTATGGAGCATCCATTTGATACTAATTTAAAATATATATATATTTAATCACTAATTTGACATTCAAATCATAACAAATATATAATATTATATATACAATGTTAAACAAAATGATGTAATACAATGTTAAACAAAATGATGTAATACAATGTTAAACAAAATTATGTAATATAATTTATAGTGAATAATTATTATAACAATTTCCATATTTAATAGATTTTTACTTCCTATATCTATTTATTTTTAATTTTTCATATCTAAAACATATGAAAAAAATTCAAAACCAATTAGTACAATGTTTTGTAAAAATAATGTTTACTTTGGTGGTTGGTTTTCATGATATTCTATTTATGGTAATGGAAAGAGAGTTAAATAAAAATAAAAACCTGTTTACTTTGGTGGTTGGTTGTCTTGATATTCTATTTATGATAATGGAAAGAGAGTTTAATAAAAATAAAAACCAGTAGCGAACTAAGCTTATCGAGTGGAATGTGACGACGTTATGCAACTATACTTCTTAAGTGGAATGTGACTCTCAATAAGAACGGTAAACCTAACCCCACTACACTTGCATTTTTCAAAAACATGTTTTGTTGAAATTCTCATTAAAGTGTTATATAGTGCCTTCTAGGGAATTAACTATTCTCGTACAATGGTGAACAACGAAGCTGTCCAATTTGCCAAACAGATGACCTACAGTCTTTCTTATTGCAAATGAGATGCTGAGAGAACAGTAACTCTGTAAATGGATCCTAATTTACATGTCCAAAGTCTTCATCGTCCAGCAATTCCTAAACCTCGTCTCCAAACTTTTCCAGCAACCCTTAATTTTGCTCACAGTACTTACAGCTCTTTCTTTTATAACATTCTGTCGGTGATGCAATGCTTAATTTAACATAATTTTACTTTTCAGGGCTGGAGGCTTTCCAACTGCTTGGTTGCTTGAATCTGAGTCACAATCTTCTTGCCAATTTTACAGCTTTGAGACCTTTGAGACTGACTCCATGAGGCATTCTTTTCCTTTTGAACTGAATAATTCCTCTATCAGCAATGCAGGCATCAACATAGATACAGATCAGGAGAATCTAGAAAGTTCGTGGGAATAGCAATAGCATTCAAAGACCTACATTTGAGACGGCTTTATATTACAGGCAATCCTGCTAAGGATGAAAACTGTAGAAGGCTGTTGATGATCACTTCTACACTAAGATGGCTCGATGGCACTTACATAAATTGATGCAGTTCATCTCAGTATAGCATATTTATGATTTTCAGCAATACAGTTCAGTTACATGACTGAGCTTGGTGATATGCTTGATTCTCACAGCTTTCATAACATTTTATATCCTGCTCAGTTCTGAAGAAATATCAAATTTGTACGTATAATGATTTTCCAAAGGAAATTCAAATTAGCTTTCGGATTGTGCTTCTATTTATGACACAGAATGCTCGAAAGTGATGCCTTGGGACTCTTTCCACTTGCAGGCAATTGAAACAGTCGAAAAGGTGACCATAGTTCAGAATTCGCAAATTTTATTGAAGACAAAAAATTTGAAGTTTACAATTTGGTGGCTATCTGCGTGGTTCTATCTGTAGTGATTTAGTCATTTCTGTTGGTCTAACAATGTTAAAGTGGAAGTTCTATTGCAGCAACTGCTGACTTTCTGCACGAAGTTATAGGGTGAGGCCATGGTTTTGGTTCTGCATTACTTGTGTTGACATTTCTTCAATTAGATTAATTTATATTTCTTTATCAATTCCAGTATTATTAGAATTCTTTCAAAGTAATGCCCCTCAAAAATATCAACCTTGCATGCTAAGTATATATGCATACGAATTCGACATGGAAGAATAAACCTTAGCACATTAGTGGCCGTAAACCACAACGTATTATAAAATTTGTTTAATTGTGAAGGATTGTATATTTGTTGCCCATACCTAATGATTACAATCTATACAATAACCAGCATGTGAGAAACCACAGTAGATGCATAATAAATTTTGAGAATCATTCATTATACGTAAGAAACAATACCTGGCCGTGCTGCAATCAGCTTTGGCCCCGACAAATATACTATCGTGGTAAGCAAAACAAAAGGATTTGGCATGGGAAAAACTTAGAAGTCGCCATTAAAAGGCGAGTCTTTCTAAATGCCTTGTTCCCTTTTTGAATGAGAAAGAATCTGCAAATTATCGAAGTTTACGTGGAGAAACAAAAACCAGCTGGCACATTTGATGCAAACTGCGAAGGCAGTTACAAATAAGAAACTCTCCTGTATGTTGACAGCTGCCACTCTTGTCCATGAAGTATAATTTGCTTTAACAGCAATGGGAGAACCATTACCCATATCTTCGCAACTTGAATGGTTCAGACAAGGACCGAGTTGACATTACAAATGAACTGCAGACATTTCTCAAATGACAATTATCTATTTCCCAAATAACAATTTCTGTCCCACAAGCATCTAGAGTCGAAAATTTTCGGCTGTATCAGTATACATCAAAGCCAGGATTAGAGCCAGAAGAACTGACCTTCGAATCTGCAATTTTCTTGTCAACTGAAGGATCAGACAGGCCAACCCTGTTCATATAAAAATCTAAGGCAATGGGTTTGGGAATTTCTGGTGGAGTAATACTGCGAATCAGAGCCCAGTTCACACCCTCAAAGAACGGATGTTGCTTGAATTCAGTAGCCCCCCGTTTGGAACCTAGCCTGTGCTGCGGTCCTTTCACAAGTAAGCCTTTAATCAAATTCCTTGCTGCAGAACTTATGGCTGGTGTCTCGGGAAACTTAAGTGGCTGTCCAGCTACGTTGGATAATGTGGCATGGTTTCCTGCTCCCTTGAAAGGGGTCTTTCCATGAAGCAGTTCATACAAAAATATCCCAAACGTCCACCAGTCAACAGCACTTCCATGGCCTTCCCCCTTGATAATTTCAGGAGCAAGGTATTCGTGGGTACCCACAAATGACATTGACCGTGCACTAGTGGGCTCTGCAATTAGTTCTGGAAGTGAAATCACCTGCTTTATAACATCTTTATTTGTCTTTCTAGATTTTCTCAATCGTTGAACAAACAGCTTTGGCCCAAAGCATGAAGGTTGTATACAAGCAGGCTGTATACAAGCAGGGATCACACATGCTGGCTCAATACAGGTGGGCTTCACACACAATGTGGGGACACTGCAAGATGGACCAAGATCAAGTGGCACTGGCTTCACAAGAGTAGGACGGACAACACACCTTAATGATAAATCAAAGTCTGAAAGCATAATATGCCCATCCTCTCTGACGAGAACATTTTCAGGCTTCAGATCTCTATAGACAACGCCCATCATGTGTAGGTACTCAAGAGCCAATAAAACTTCTAATGCATAAAACCTGCAAAATAAAATTTGGAAAAGATATGGTGAGGACATTGAGAAGAAGACTCGTCCAAAGACACAGTAAAGAGCGTATGTTACAGTCACTATTGCATATTATTTATTGGGGCATCCAAAAATATGCCACAATCCAAGCCAGATATCAGTAAATAAGCATAACAGAGCTTGCTAGGAATACAAATACAAGCATAATGACTTAGTTATGAATACAAATATAATGGACAGCATAAGTTACAGTCACTATTGCATATTATGACTTTGTTATGAATACAAATATAATGGACAGCATATGTTACAGTCACTATTGCATTATTTATTGGGGCATCCAAAAATATGCCACAATCCAAGCCAGATATTAGTAAATAAGCATAACGGAGCTTGCTAGGAGTACAAACACAATCCTATTGACTTTGTTATGAATCCAAATATAATGGACTTTGCTATGAACACAAAGATATAGTAGGGTTGAGATTGATATGAATAATTAAGTTAGATTATTTCAACTTCAACTTCAGATTAAGAAATGCTAAAAGGAATAAGAGGAATTAAATTTTTTGACGTATCAAAGTTTTTTAAGATAAAAAATTTGTGCAAAGGTTTTCACCCCCAAAGATTTAATCCTTTTAATGTTTGATAACTGAGTTTAGTAGATTTAGGCCAGTTTTTATTAAAGTTGGTTATTATTTCAATATAATAGATCACTGTAAATATTATTTTGGAAAACAAAAATAAACTGATATAATATGACAAAATAGTTCTTTCATATCAATAGTTTATGGGATCAATTTGTATCCTCCTGCAGCAAAGTAGGGTCACATCGGTTCTATAAAATGGGGGTACTGGCACAATTTTATCCCAACCTGCATTGGACAGGGCATATAATATCCTTTATCTAAAATTGTTTAGAAAATTCCATTTTTTTTCCCAGAATCTCCCAAAGTAAAACACCTATAGAGAACATAATTTTAGGCCATTTTAAGAATTTTCAAGGTTTTGGGTTTCGTTAGAGAACCTTAAAACCCTTTCGGCATAGAGGAACTATGCCCTTAGAATTTGACCTGTGGAACTATGCTGAGTATCAAAATTTTTACCAGATTTCCTGCCTAAAATGTTGCCGGACAGAGACAGTTTTAGATATTCATACACATCTTGCCCAAGATGCCTATGAATTGAATACATGAAAGGATGGCCTAGTTCTTCATATCATTAGTTTATGGGATCATTTCGCATCCTACTGCAGCAAAGTACGGCCACATCGGTTCTATACAATGGGGTCCTACTGCAGCAAAGTAGGGCCACATCGGTTCTATATAATGGGGTATTGCCACAATTTTATCCAACATGCATGGGACAGTCCCCTGTCTTGTACAGTGTATCCGTGTATTATGACATAATCCTTCGGAGATGCAACGTAGCAACTATCATTACCATTCCTTCATAAGTCAATAGATGAATATTACAATATATGTAGCAGGGATATACAGATTATAAGCATTCCATTTAGTCCCAAGGTTAAGTCTAACTATACCTAACTATAATTCCTTACATTATTGTTAAGTATATAACACAACAAATCTCCACACTTTAATTGCTTCAACTACTGACATCTTTTGATATTACGAGATGCTTTTGATCATCATCACTTTTCGATGTAACAGATATTGCTTTTCAATTGCTTCTACTATTGATATAACAGATATTACGAGATGTTTTTATCATCATCACAGTAAATGTGCTCTTCTCCATTTTAGGAGTATTACAATGGAATATAACTGATTTATAATACTCAAAAGAATCCTTTTTACTAAGATGTCACACATGGGATATCTATTCACCAGTTCCTCCCACATGAAATGGCCTTCTTGTAAAAGGGAGACACCCCGAAAGGAGAAAAAACATGTCTCTCGGAGATTTGAACCTCCGTGGGGTGTATAAAAATCTTAGCAATAGTTTTTAACCGTTGGGATCGAATTAAATTGAGTCCACACAGCAGACATGAACCTACAAATGTACATGATATATATTATTGCTGAATGTTGTGATTGAATAATAAAGTGGATGTGCTCTAACAAAGTGCAGACAAGAGTCCATTTCCAAGACTGTAGCATCCAAAGAATAAAAAAAAACTCCACGTGAACCTCTTCGGAACACCTCAAGCACATTGACCATGCACTAATGGGTTCGAATACCAAGTGCTCTAGACATCGCCTATGACAAGATGATCTTTCCATCAGAAAGCATGCACATGATAAAAAAACAAAGCAAGAAGGGTAGGATGTCATCAAAACTTGCCAATAAGACATTGTTGCTATGTTCAATCAATCATCAAAAAGAGTGATCGGAGAAGTATGGTTGTATAATGGACGAGTCACAAAACCAATCGATAACATGTCCTCAACGAGTTCAAATATCGCCAAGACCAATCATCAACCCATGCACAATTAATCCTAATAGGGGTACCAATCCAAAATCTTAACTATTGATTTGTAAGAATAGTGGGAACATGGCGTGAAAAGCAATAATGTCTTCGATCACTGGATGCCAATATGGCGTAGGTGTTGATGGTGAAGTATATAGTTTTGTCTGATCAAAAGGTGCAGGATCTGCGTCCTCCAAATCCATAGCAGAAGTATATGTTGTAGGACATAGTTGTTGCAAATTAGTAGTAGTAGAAGAAACAAAGTGACTCACATCTAATACTGTAATCTCAAAATATCCAATGCCTACTTTCTTTGGTCTCATCTCATGGTCAATAGAGTAAAATACCATGCCCATGCTTACCAAGTCCACCACTTATGTAGCCCATTTGTTGAACTAAATTGGGACTGATATCTTTAGTATTCTTCTCAAAATCAGGGATTCAGGAGTAGCCAACTGTTCATGAGAAGTAGTATATGAGGATAATTGAAGTATCTTTATGCAAGGTGTCAACTGCCAAGTACCTCTTCCTTCTCCCCTAATTTATCCATAGGCTTTTGATAGACATAATCAATCTTTTAGGTTTTGATACTTGTCAAACGAAGTGTTTGGCGTTAAGGAGGACTGTTGTAATGTTTATTTGGCCAATTTTTCCCACAACCTTTGAGATGCAGATTACTTGATCAAATACATGAGTGATTTGTCAACACCTTTAAAGACCAACATGTGGTCTCAAAAAGTTTTTTTTATTTTTCTGCATTTCCCCTCTTTGCAAAGCATAATCCACTTTTAGATGTGATCTTTTGAAAAGAAAGATGTTTTATGATGGCTAAAAGAAGCAATAAGAAGATTGCATCTGGTATTAAGGAGCAAGGGTTATACGATGGTCACTGACAAAAGGTAGAATGGTGGTTGGAATGCCAGATATCCTTAAGAAGATGGAAGAAGCATATAAAGCATGCCTACAGCGATATATCTTGTCCATCGTGATATCTACAGTCCTCTGAGAACAACTTCAATGGTTGGTGCAAGGTACTTTTTGTTGTTTGTGGATGACTTTTTCAATAAAATGTGGGTTTATTTTCTAAAATAGAGATCTGATTCTTTTTCTAAGTTCAAAGCCATGAAGAGAGCGATTGAGAGAATCTGATTGAAGTATTAAGGTCCTCTAAACAGAAAATGGAAGTGAATTAAATCCTAATAAGTCTGTTGGTTTTTGTAAGCAAGAAAGCAACTAGAGGCAATTTTCTACTTCAATATACTCATTGACCGAATGGAGTGGTGGAGAGAAGAAATTACACAGGTGTCTAGATAACACGGTGTATGTTGAAGTGCAAGCAGCAAGGTAATGCCAAATAAGCATTGGGAAGCAGAACCTACTTTTGTATGTTGGGTCAATACTTGCTCGAAAAAATAGTGTAGAAGGTCACCCGAGAGGAGGCTTCGTCAAGAAGAGAACAGAACCAAATTACATGCTAAATGTAAGAAGTTAAAGTTTGTTGGTTATAGTGGTCAGCCTAAAGCTTATAAATGGTTTGATGCGCCCGCTAACAAGGTGACAATTAAGCATGAGGTGATTGTGGATAAAAGTACAATCATTTCCAGCCTGAATCGTATTTGAAACTTGAACAGAAATTTATTAATGGTGGTTGTTTTGAGGTTGAAAAATCAGCCAATTTGCATGGTAAGCAACTGCATGTTAAGAGATGGTCATTAAGGGGTAGTGTGCATGAAGAAAATAGTGAGGATGAGGCTCAAAATGGTCCTGAAGACTAATATCAATTTTGGTTTTCAGAGCATAGCAAAGAAAAGGAGGCTTGAATGGTGCTACAACACCTTCGAGGATGTGAGGTTAGAGAAGCTTCCTCAACCGGGAAAGGTATCGCTAAGTGGGAGACCTATGAGGAAAGTAAGCAACATGTACATGCTTACGTTTATTTATATGTTGTACTAAAGTCATTAAAATAATCCTTTTTTCAACATCCTTTTATTGTGCTCCCAAGAGGTAACAGAGATGTGTTTAATGGACAAACCGAGCTTCTACAAAATGGTCGACGGTCTGAACTTTTCAACATCATTGACTCCAATCTGGCTAGTAAGTCAATGGATGTTGAAATGGTTGAAGACGTGGTATCATAAGGCTTGCTATCAACTTTGGTATATGGTGCATTGAGAAAACAAAATATGAGGAGTTTTGAACTTTACTTTAATGTTCTACTCATAGACCGGTTGCAAATAATATTTTTACAACTTGCTTAAGTCCAAATAAGCTAATTGTATGTTGGGATCAGTATTATTTTGTCATGACCATTAAAAGATGGTGATAAAATAAATATTTAATAAGTTTAAGTTAAAAACTTTATTGTATAATAAACCAAGTTAAATTGTCACAATCTACTTTAAATGTTGGAAGAAAATATGAGACAAACGACTACTGTCAATGAAAGCATGTAAATTACTCCAATATCTTTAGAAATAGACATCAACTTCGAATGGTTCTCTGTCATTATGTTGGTTTGAATTTTCCACCTATATGCAATTTCTAAATAAGTCGTCGACGCATTTTTACATAATAAATTCCCTTCAAACTAACATCTAATTCGAAAGATATTTATATCAAACTGGTGTTAGTTTTGATATAATAAATTCTATGAGAACCTAATATGTGAAGTATGTATCATATATTGTTAAACATTAAGGTCCATTTCAAGAAACAAATTCACATAAATAGAGGAAATATTATCAAAATTAATTCATGGTGCTTCCATACTACACCACCCAGAGAGGTTCAATTCCCTTGAAAGCACAAATAATTTGCAGAAACAAGATGCCAATTCTTGGGGTATCCTGGACCACTTGCAATTCTAAACAAAATAATTCTAAACTTCATTTTGAAGGAAGAACACTTCTATTTGTTACTACACCTTAATTAATAAGTATCCTGGACCACTTGCAATTCGAAACCTCATTTTGAAGGAAGAGCACTCCCTTCTTGTGAGTTAGTTTGAAGGAAAAGTAAAGGTAAGCCTTTTGAAGTTATTTTGAAGGCCAAGGGTACCCCTTCTTGTGAGTTATTTTAGGAAGAGTACCCTCGATTGGAGAAGCAAAGGAATCAACAGAGAGACACTTATAAGATGTGTCAAAATAAATAAAATAAAAATGCAATTAGAGAAGGTGTACCTTCCATAATCCACTTCAAGAAAAGGTTTGTTTGACATATTTATTTTAAATTTTGTCTTTACACATAAATTAACGATTTAAAAACAATGTTATAAATATCTTCTATCTGAGATTTTGCAATAAATTTCTTTCCTTCACAATGTTTTTTCAAAATCTATAATTATAACATTAAATACCAGTGCCAAGCTATGCACCAACACAAAATAAAAAATTCACTGAAGAAGTTCTCCTACGGGCCTACGATAGGCCTGAAAATCAATCTAAATATTTCAACGTTGTTTTTATAACGTCTACAGCTATTCCCGATCCCCTACGTTCATCAAAATATTTCTATACGTTAATCAAATATGTATAAATTATTAGAATTTGATGAAAATATTTTTGCAAAGCACACAAAAAATAAATCATAACGGGAAATATTCCGCAATTTGAGAAGGTTTATACCTTACAGCCTCTTCAGAAAACCGCTTGCCAGGCTGGCGCTGTCGAAACGTATGCAGATCCCCTCCGCTGCAATATTCCATGACCAGGCACGAGAACTGTTCCGTCTCAAAATGTGTATACAGAGTCGGCAAGAACGGATGATCAAGGGAGCTCAGAATCTCCCTCTCCGTCATGGCCCTTAGCATCTTCTTCCGGCTCACCAAGGAACTCATGTCCATCACCTTCATCGCAAAAAAACAACCCGTCCCCTTCAACTCTACTAAATAAACGCTTCCGATGTCTCCCCTTCCGAGCCTCTTCAACAGACTGAAATGATTCAACCCTATGCCGCCCTCTCGCCTCTTTACGGCTTGTATGGCCTCCCACCCGGCGTCGTTGCTCGCCTTGTGCGGCTTCTTGAAACAGCCGTTGCTGAGCGGAGCGCTACAGCTGGTGGTTTCGTCGCTGCTGCAGCTGCTTTTACTGCTCTTGTTGAAATTGCTGTCATTTTCGGCGGTTTTCGCAACGTCGCTGACGTTAATACCGCTAATGCTGCTGCTCAGGCTGGTAATTGTGCTGAAACTGCTGTGGCTGCTGGTGTCAATGCTGCTGCTTGTGCTGAGGTTCGAATCCGCTGCGGGCGCAGCTTGAGTAAGCTCTAGAGCCATGGCTGCGGGGCTTTCGCATGATTCAATCTCTCGCGGTACTCCTCGGCGGGGCTCGATCCCGCGACATGAGTTCTCAAGTGGCGGAAAACATAAAAATACAACAGTCCGGCAGGAATCGAACCTGCGATCTTTGCCTCCTGAGCGAAGTGGACTCTGCGAGATTCGAACACGCCACCGCTGGGTACAAGATGCGAGAACAAATAACGAACAGAGTTGACAGAGTCACGGGGGGAAATGAAATGTAGATCACGTAGAGAGAATGGAAGGTGTACACACAAAATATTAACTTCTTTTCACTAAACTTGGGGTCCGCACGCTTTTCGCTTACGTTTTTGAATTGTTACGCGGCCCGATGGTCAACGAGTCAAAGCGAACTGGGGTTGTGACGTGTCTCCACGTGGATGGTTTATCTTCTTTCCACGTTGCTCTTGCGCCAACGTGGACAAGCTTTGAATGGGAAGATCATTTTGAGCATGGTCAATGAAGTTCAAATTTTGAATCTCTTTGGAGTTTGGGAAATTATTATTATTATTATTTTTAAATTTATGACCTAAATTTAAATTGAATGTCATGTGACCTTAACTTTGAGTCACTTTTGTTGTTTGAATTTGAGCATATTTTAAGAGGTGGCCCTCATTTATGGCACACTTGAAATGTACAATGTCATGACTCTTGGCTTTGAAATCCCCATGTGAGACAACTCTTTCATGTGAGGGTTGGTGGGATGCATATAATGAATGAAATTGAAAACATATTTTATTTGAATATATTTATATTATTTTTTAATTAAGTTGAATTTTTATATGGGACAATTTATGGCTTAGGTGTTAATTTGTTTTTGAAAGTGTTAGATTCAATTAATATTATTAAATAAATTTGACTTTTTATATTGTGTACTTATCACATGTTGGTCATTATAGGAAGAAAGCTTGTCTCCTTACCATACCCCTTCACATGATTGGAAGCCTTTGAGTCGAAGGTACATCATGGTAGTGATAAGCAAAGATTAAGAGAGTGATTGTGATTGTGCAAGTAGGAGGCAACTTATAAATATATGCATATCTCCCTACCTAAATATGGACATTAGCCTTTGTGCTTCAATCATTTGCTCTTTTTATTGGTTTTAGTTTTTTTTTTTTTTTTTTTTTTTACTGTTGGTTAGTGTTTTTGTTTTTATAGTGTTTTTTTTTATGAGATATTGCATCTAAATTTAATTTGGGAAAGCCCAAATTTCAAGGATATGGAGGATTAAATGGATTCTATGTTGATTTTGGGAAGGAAATGGTATGTGGGTAGAAGGATGATAGAGCACCCAAGGAAGCGAAAAGACTTTTAAAAGGCTTGTCTCAATGTTAAAGGATGACAACATGGAGGTAACATTTGATGTCAATATACCCCTTTCATATGTGATTAGAAACATGCAATTACATGCTTCTTTCAGGTTCATCACTCAAAAGAAGCTTATTAGGAAGTGGTAAACTATCTAAAAAAGTAGTTTGGCAAGTTAGAAAAGGGAAAGGTTTGGAAGAAGAATTCCTTCTTGTGACATTCTACCTTTGATCCTATAGACACAAGAAGTAGATACACTTTATTTAAAAGTACCTTATGGCATATATATTCTTTTGTAGCCTCCAACATTAATGCATAAAACAAACATAAATATCTGTCAACCTTTGGATTGAGGGAAGGGGTGTCTTTGAATATGACGGGAATTGTACTGTAACAATAGTGCATCAAAGCTCTATTCCTCCATAATGGTCTTTATTTGACCAGGAAAGTAGCTCTATTTTTGCTTTTAATGCTCTTTGGAATGATAACTTTCACCATCAATTAAAAACTTTGTTAATAAAAAATACCCAAAAATTAAATCTTATTGTATATTTTATTTTTATTTTTCTTTTAATAAACTTCAAAAAAAAATAAAAAATAAACATTGTATATATCCATCCAATTAGCTCTTTAAAAATAAATAGATATAATAATATTTTTCAAATAAAAACATTAAAAAAAATAAATCTAATTTTTAACCCTCTCCTTCCATCGCCCCCCTCCCCCTCCCTGCCCTCCTTCTCAAGCCCCAGTCCATGTCCCTTTATTACCCTACCACCCTCCCCCTCCACTCCTCCACTCTACCCGTCCCTCCCTCCCACTCCTCCTCTCCCTCTCCTCCTCTCCCTCTCCCTCTCTGTACCTGCCCTCTTCCTCCCTTTCCCCTACCCCTCCTTCCTTCTCCCTCTCCCTCTCCCTTACTCTCTCTCCCCTCCCCCTCTATATACCCCTTTTGATCACCCTCTCCCCCTCGTGTCTCTCTATCCCTCTCCCTTCCCATCTAAGTACATAACAAAAAGTTCCCCCAAATACATACCCCTCACTTAGATGATGAACCCTCAAGCCTCTACTCAAGAAAAACCTACTACAATTTTCAATGTTAAAAGATCCCTTGCAACATCTTTTATTAAAAAAAAATCAACCTCTCACAAGAGCTTCTATTAAAAATAGAATAAAAACTAACATTCCCAATCCACACAAAGGCCTAACCTCCTCAATCAATCATATACAAATAATTTGAAAGGTAATTATTTAGTTTTTCCATACGTTCCAAATGTGGGGTATACAAGTGAAGTACAAGTAGGTTGTCTCTACTTGGCATATAATTATTATTATTAGAATATGGTTACCTTAATCATTTTTCATAGGTACAAAAGGGAATCAATGCATTATTAACTTGTAATATTTTAAAATAATTTGATTTTATAATATATATATATAATTTATTAAATATTATTTTATATATTATTTAAAAATATATTATATTATATTAAATTATTAAAAAATATTATTATTTTTTATAAACATTTTTTTATTAAGATACAATTTATATTTACTAGCACAAGTTATGAACAAGTTAGATGTTACTTGTTTTATATACTTGGTTGTAATCATCCGTTGTCTATGTTTTAACTATCTTTTACTTTTTTTAATTAAATGGGTTGTCACTACTTGTTATCCATGTATGAACTACCCAGCGACCACATGCATGAGCTACTCAACTACCAGTTGTTATTTTTTTTAATAATTGTTTATTTAAAATGTTGAACTAAACCATAGAATCAATCTAGATAAGACATTTGTTCTGTTCTCTTTCAATTTAGGAAAAGCATAAATGATAATCCACCCCAAATTCTAAAATATAAACACTTATCAATATAATTAATTTATTTAATTTTTAACTTAATATAATTTCAAAAAAAATAAAACAGCGAAAAATAAATTTGAGAAAGCCATCCCCTAAATAAAATTTAAAATTGAACTATGTATACGACAAATTTATAAACTATGTCATGTCGACCCGAGTTACACTTCCGAGAAGTCATACCTAGGCTTAATTCACGAGGGATGTAGCCATTTCACTGCCATAATTTAATTTACAGTTATTTCTTGGACGAATATTTAAATCTTGTAAAATAAGGATTTTTTTGGCGGGAGGTAGGAAGGTGGGATACTTGTCATTAAATATAAATTAAATTTAGAGAAACAAATATACTTTTGTTGGGTAGAGTTCTACTTCCGTTAGCAACTAGAGGTTTGAATTATTAACATATTTATTTATATTATTTTTCTTAGCTAACTAGATACGATTTTCAGTTTAACTTATTCACAAGTATGACCACATTCTAAATAGTGATTGCAATTATAAAAAATAAAACAATAAAATAATTGTAAAAACTTGATATCCAAAATAATTTTCAAAAGAGCTCAATGATTTTTAAATCTAAATTATTTATCATAGAAGTCTTTGATAACGTGAGTGTCATTGTCCAAAGGACAATTTGGCTTCTATCCGAATAGTACTTTTGGCTTTTCCTCTAAGATAGATATGATACATGTGTAATCATTTAATTATCAAAAATAAATATTTAATTTATAAAATAAAATTTAAAATTTTATTGATATATATTTTTTTGAAAATAAAATAAATAAATGTTTTAATGTAAATTATATATAAATAATAATTATAAAATTTAGGATTAGTTATTAAGGTAGGTTACGAAGTTAAAATGGAAGAAAAATTAGATGAAGAAAGATTATGGTGGTGGAGACTCTTTTGGAAATTAGAAAGTCTTTTTAAAACTAAGATCTTCTTATGGCTAGCCTTGGCCAACATGATAATAACTTGTATCAAAAGAGGAAATGGATAAGACAAAGTTAGTGCATTCTTTCTCATGATTAAAGTGAATATGTGGTGATCATATTTTTGTTCATTGTCCTTTTATAAAGTTTGGTTGTTTCTTATGAGACAAGCCTTCTCTATTGGAATGTTGTGAAGATTGGTGTTCTAATAAAATTGTCAATAATCGCGAAGCTTTACCTTGTTATGTTTTGTGGGGGAGTGGGTTAACTAGAAAAATATGTGTTTTAATGGAAAGGAGTTGAATTCACATGTGGTGTCTCATCAAATAAGGCTCTCAAATGGAGAAGGTTGGAAGCCTTAGAAGCAAAAGAAAGCTAGAAACCTAAAGGAACTAGATATTGACTGTCCTCGACCTCGAGGTTTATTTGATGGTGCATGCCAAGGCACCCTAGGTATGTGTGGTGCAAGGGTTGTACTTTTTTTAAATAATGGTCATTATTTCCTTTTAAAATATGGGACAGGTCTAGGAACAAAATAAAGCAAAATTCTATGCCTTGTGGATATTGACGAAAGTAGTTGTTGATAAATGTGTATGCATGTTACAAGTGTTAGGGGACTCAAAGATTTTGGTGGATTAGGCAAATAGCAAAAGTCGATTGAAAAATATGGCCCTAAAGCCCATAATGACAAAAGTTTTGGAGGTTAAAATGTTGTTTGAAGATGTCTCAGTTACACATATTTATAGGGACTTCAATTCCAAAGGAGACAATCTTTCAAAAGAAGTCATGTTACTATAGGAAGGAACATTGGTTGAGCAAGAATTCAAAGGAAGTGTCCTTTAGATGAATCTCTTAGGTCAATGTTTTAATGGTTTCCGTTTTTCTATCAATTTACTTCTCATAAAAGTGTTTTACTCTGGTAATGTTTATGATTGTTGGGTTAAAAAGTCTAGAGGTGTATAAGTCATTTTCTCTTTTGGGAGCTACAAATGTGTTAAAGGAAGACTAATAAAATGAAGATATTTAGAAACGATTTAAAAAACCAAAAACATGACTATGTGTATTTTAATTTCAATCTAAAAAACATTAAATACAAAAAATATTCCAAAAAATAATTATAATTATAATTATAAAACCTAAAATTTAATTAAAAATAAATGCGCAGTCTAAAAATTCTACCATTTGAGTCGGAATAGATGATTTTTTTAGACGAGATTTTGAAAAAACGAGGCCATAATTTTTCAAAATCTAGGTTACAATTATCAAATTCTAGAATTTTGGGTGCCCTGGGGTTTTTGAGGGTGTTGAATCCATTTCTACCATCAAAATCCCAATAAAACATAGCTAAATTCGGATTTTGCAAAATAAAAATGCAATTTTGCAAAATAAAAATGCTGGATTCCAGGAATCCAAATCGTCAAATGTTTAGACATCTCCAAAAATAAATAAATAATAGCATCCATCATTTCAAAATCATAACCACCTAAATATAAATCATCCATCTATTCAAAATCTTAACCACCTAAATATAAATCATCCATCTATTCAAAATCTTAACTTCTTAAGTACAAATAAATTACCTGTTAAGTACAAATAGATTACATTTGACATCTCATTAGTTCAATTTCATGATCATGATGAAATAAAATAAAAATATAAATTTATCTATTTTTAAATTATAAAATAATATTTTAAATAAAATGATTTAATATTATAACAAATAAATATTTAATTGAAAATATTTTTTTTTTAAATTAAAATAATTAATTTATTAATAAATATTAATTTTTCAATTAAATTAAATTTAAATCATTTTAAAAATATTTTTTTTCTTCTTTACTTGAATTGTTTTTATAAAATAATAATAAAATTTTAAGATAAAAATATATATATCATTTTTATAGTTTCCATCTTATAAATTCCGTAAATTAAAATGTTTTTTAAATAAATCAATACTCCATTTCTATTATCAAAAATAAATCAATACTCCATTTCTATTATCAAAAATAAATCTTCAATTTTATAAAATGAGATCCCGAAAATACATGGTATTAAGAAAATAGAAAAGTGAACGGTTGTTTATATTCTGAAACAAAATTCCAACTGTAAAATTTGTTATTGTAATAACGAGACTTATTAATCATTATAAACATTGAAATCCCGCAAGATACATATTTAATTTTAAAATACTTGATTAATAAAAAACTAGCATTCCAATCTGTGCAAAGGCTTAACCTTCTCAATCAATCATATGCAAATCATTTAAAAATCAACTATTTAGTTTTTCCATATGTTCCAAATGTGGGGTATACAAGTGAAGTACAAGAGGGTTGTCTCTACTTGGCACATGATTAGTTCCATCTACTTGGCACGTGATTAGTTCCATGGCCATGATGGAACTAAGGAATCGGTGTATTATTAGTCAATTATTTATGCAATCCTTTTATATATATATATATATAATTTATTTGATTTTATAAAATTATAAATAAATATTTAATTTTAAATATTATTCCAGCGAAAAAAAACTACTATTGATATTCATTACTAATCAAATAGTACAATGAAAATTTATGATTCAAAAAGATGAATCATTTACTAATCATCATGGAAGTTCTGAGCTGCAAGGAGTATCAGGAACCACTTAATACTATCAAGGCTATCATCAAAGCACAGAAGATGGATACACCACCACATACAAAAAACCAAAAAATGATAATCACTGAAACAATAAAACCGGAGTCCAGACCCTACAACAGATCAGTCAAGAAAGTAAAAAGACCCACTGTCCAGGATGCAGTTGTCGCACCATTCCTCCCAGATCAGATGACCTTCCATACCAGATAGAGCTTGTTTGGAGAGCTTGTCTGCCAGAGAATTGTGTTCTCTATAAATATGCTCGAATTTGATATTCTGATGCTTTGAGATTTCAAAATGTGTTCTATTAACCCAATGTCTCAGATGCATAACATTGAGCTTGAAGTCACCTACCGCCCATTTGATGGTGACCCGAGAATCACCATATACCTTGATATTAACCAAACCAAAGATATTAGCAACTTTATGTTGCTAATATCTTTGGATTAAATAATAAATATTAATTGTTTGATGAATGGTTATGGAGGAATAAAGCCCTTCTTTGTATCACCAATTTTCGATCATGATAACTCCCACATGGAGCACGAGGGCATAGGGACATGTATATATGGGAAAGCCTATCGTCCTCGTGTCAGTCACACTATTCTCATGATAAATGAGGGGACAACAAATTGAGGTAGAATTGGAGGCTTATGGAGCAAGTGGGGAGATTGACACTCTCACACATTGCAATGAAAAATGTAATACACAAGTCGAGGTTGTTATTGAATCTAAGAATGATGGTAGAGAAAATGATTTCATGCAACTCCTTGTCATGGTAGCTTGCCCAAGCCTTATAATGGTAAATTTGGTGGCATCTAGGTTGCACAAGAAGCATAGCAAGTTGAGGGAAGTGAAACAAGAGACATTGGAGTATACAATTAAAAATTTGATCTGACATAGAAAACCTTAAGGTGGGGGACATAATAAAGGAGAAACAAAGAGTTCATCCATCTTGTTGAAGCCAACCCCCAATCCCAATAGAAGTCACGAGGTTTTTCTCCTAGGCTAGCACAAAAGCAAATAAACACACAAAGAATTGCAAGGGACTTTAATGGCAAACATGGCTACCAAGTCTACTTGCCTACATAAGATGGAAGATAAGGTGAGACGCAAGAGAGGAACCATTGGCAACTTGAAAATAGACCATTGTTCATGATACAAGATTCTCTAGGAGCATATACACTAGTACTCTGTGACTCTAGATTTGAATACCACGGAAATTATTTCCTATCACATGGACTCTCTTGAGGATGGCAACACTCCAATTCACTACAAGCTATCAAGGAGGAGTTGCAACAATTTTAATGGCAAATATCATTTCCTATTACAATCTCTTAAGGGCTTAGATATGGTCCAAATAATGGAGATGAAGAGGAGGGAAAGGAACAAGTATTGGGGTCAACCCACATCACCCAATCTCTTTGGATAAGGAGGTCGAAGAAGCAATAGAGATTTGGGTATAGTCTCATTCAACCCCTTTCTTCTACATGTTTTGTTGTAGTTATCCTAAAGGCAATGGGTCATGTTCTCCTTATATAACATTTTTTTGTATATAGAGGATATTAGAGGCCATAGGTTTGGTCATTGTAGATTGTTTAAATTAGTTTCTTTTAAGTTCAAAGGCTAGAGCCCTACTAGTATACAAAATAGTCTACATTTTGTTTTTTGAAAAAGCACAAGCATGGAGCTTGTTAGGACAAGGTAAGAGTTACACACTAAGAATCCTCACCTTGAACCTATTGGCCAAGATTGTATATAAATTTTTGCTAGCAAATATAAAAATGGTCATATATATATATATATAATTAATTTTATTTTTGCAAGTGATATATCTTGATGAAAACCTCCCATATAGTTCCCCCAATTACAATGATGGTACCGAGTGTAAACCCTAGATTCTTTAGGTCACAAAGTGGAATTAAAACCCACATGGGAAATGTAACAACTTTTCTTCGCAACCATTTGAGTTACACCCAATCTCTCTCTCTCTCAAACACACACACACACACACACGATGATGATGATGATGATATATATATATATATATATATATATATAACTTTTATACTTTAAAGCCCCGAAGGGTAGCTTAGTTGGTTGGATCTTCCGGGACCAATTTGGCACAAGGTCGAGGTCGAGGGTTGAATTCTATGGGTCCTTCGGGGTTAGGAATCGAAGTAATGACAATAGGGGTGAGGCCCCTTCGGGTGGGCCCCCTTGGCTTGGATCCGTGGATGTAGTGAGCTCTAGGGCTGTGAACCACATTGAAAAAACAATAACTTTTACTTTCCATTATTTATGTAAAAACACACTAAGTGATAAACAACATGGGAGACGAGAAGCTTCCTAAGATTGCTTCAGACTCTAGTCATAACCACATGTGGTTTAAGTGAGGTTGGCATAAATACACCAAGTCTTGGCTAAATCATTAAGGAGTCGAGGAAGTGGTCACTCTGTACAATAGTGATAATATTAAAAGTATTATTACATCTAAATTTAAGGAGAAGTTGTGGTATGATAAATAATTAGAGGATAACAAAAAATTAAGATATTAGGAGGTGATCAACCCTAATTTAGAAGATCAAAAGTATCTCTATGTTTTAACTAGCATAAAGAAAAAAATAAGCATTGCTAAAAGAAGAAACTTTTTGTTGGACAATTCCTAAAACGTTATGGGGAGAAAGAATTTGTCATCTTTGTGACACTATGAGGGTTGAAGATGAAAATCACTTTCTCATTGAATGTCCTACGTACACCAACATTAAATTGCAATTTGAAAATATTTGTTATAACATTAACCTTCATAACCTTTTAACTCATCAGAACTATGCATTGAATTGCAATTTGAAAATATTTGTTACAACACTAACCTTCATAACTTTTTAACTCATCATAACTATAATGATTTATGAATGTTTTTTCTCAAAAAATTTCTAAGCACATAAATAAAATTTTAAAGAAAATTAAGTGATCTTTTACCAAGATCTATGAACCAAAATTAATGTATACCCATAATTATCAACATTATCATCTTCATCATATATATATATAATCTAAAAATTATTATATAAATACATTAATATAAATGCATGAATCACTTCATTTTCATTTTCAATATATTTATAGAATTTAATTTTAATATATTTATAAAACTTAAATTAATTATTTTTTAAAATTTTAAATTAATAATTTTTATAAGTTATTTATTTTAAAAATAATAATTTAATCTATTTTTTATAAAATATATTCAACAACCTTTCAATCAAATAAAAATTGAACTGTATACCAAATTAAATAATACATCATTTTAAAAATATTTCCATGTTAACCCCAATTGAGTGACACTTTCGAGAAGTCATACCAAGGCTCAATTCATGGAGGATGTAACCATTTGACTACCTTAATTTATTGTATGGTTGTTTCTTGGGTGAATACTTAAATGTTGTAAAATAATGATTTTTTAATTTGTGAGAAAGATCTTTATTGGAACAAAACATATCGTCTTACCTTGCCATATGATAATATTTAATGTTGGAAAAGTGGGGCCATTCCCTTCATCCTATGTTACCTTCAATCGAGTAATTGAAAGAAGTGTCTTGACCCATGTGTGCCATGCTTCCCTTATTAAAGAAATGCACGCCGTAGACAAAGGATTACATTTTTTAAAGATGTTTTATTAGATAAATGTAGAGGGACAAAATAATATTTTATTAAATGGAATGGTGATGATAATGATGATGGTAGTTAAGGTTTACTGAGAGGTTTATTGAATTTTAAGACGATTATTTGGATTACTGTAAAATTTTATTTCAATGCTCAAAAAGCTTAGAAAGAAGCATTCCTAGGTCACCATAGTTTTGACATGTTAGAAGAAGGAGGTTTTTATTGTAACAAAGATTATGAAACTACAATCTAATGTGTGTGTACACAGGGAATTCTAAGATAAAGTGACTTTCATCCTCAACGCTCGTAGTCTCACAAAGATGGCGAGTCCTTTCCATCCATGGTATTTTATGAATTGTCAAGTGTACCGTTTCACTATGAAATTCATGAGAGTTTGTTCTTATCTTGTTTATATTAATTTCCTTCTTTGAAGTAGTTAACACAGAGAGATATTTTTGATCTTCCAGAGGGTTAGTGACTTCCTTATAGTATCTTAATTTTCTTTTAACCTCTAATTCTTTCTCGCCCCACATTTTCTTTTTGAACTGAGACATGATAATATTTTTAATGCTATTGGTATCTTGCAAAGTGGCATACCCACTTCTAGAAGGAGAATATGGTAGGGTGTATTACTTTTAATTTTGAGGTTATACGTTATGAAACGCTTTTGAATTTGTTCAATCTTTGGCCAAGATTCTCTAAAGATGTTGCAACCCCGAACTTGACAACCGTACAAAATGGAAAATTTTAAGGATCCATAATATTTTGCATCATGTCACTTACAAGAATTGAACTTGGGTGGGGAGGGTAATAATCATTCCTCCAAACCACCCAAGCTGGCTACCATGCATGAAAATAAAGTAGAAAGATATTATACATTTTTCATTTTATAATATATGAATTTAATATGAAATCTTAGACTAGGGACTAAGACCCTCACATTTGGTATCAGAGCCAATGGCTTGGATTTCTTAATGTGAGTAAAAACCTAATTCCTATGAGGTATTGTCATATTCTCACTAGATGTGGTGCCTTGGTTCATGGTTTGGGATTGTGAAGGAAAGAAAAATCATGTGCACAAGAGGAGGTCAGCATAGAAAACTATCCATAGTCAATAGTAATACCATGGGTTGAAGGGGATACCATGGGCCAATACCATCACAACTCCAAACTATGAACCAAGATACCACATCTAATGAGAGTATGAAAAATACCTCCTAGGAATTAGGTTTTTACTCACATTAAGAAATCTATCCATTGGCTCTTATACCAAATGTTATGTTTTGTTTTCTCTATTTAATTATGTTTCACTTATTTCATAATTATTACCATTTTAATTCATTTGTAGAAATAAAAATAGATAAATAATATGTTTTTAAATATAACATGCATATTCACTTATTATTTATTTTCTTCAAATAAAATATTTATTTTCAATATTTATTTTAAAAACAATGCAAGCACTAAATACTTATATGATATAGTTGTGTGTGTTACCTCTTGGGGGTACACTAGCTCACTCAAAAGAGAGGAAAATCTTGTGGTTTCTTTCCATGGCATGTTAGGTGTTGATCTCACCTTAACTTCATGTATATGGTAATCCTCACATGTGCCCAACATGGAAAAATACCCTTCAGCCTTTCCCATAACTCCACTTTACATCCTCCATTGTACCTCTCCAACCAAATAGTATTTAATTTTAATTAGTATGTAAAAGTGCAATACCAAAAAGTAACAACCCTTTACTTTTAAATCATACTTTTCATTATTATATAATCATTTTTACCTTTTTACATATCATTTTTATTAATGTTTACTTTTATTTATTATTTTGATTACTTTTTACTTTTTATTTATTATTTTGATTACTTTTCACTTATAGTATTTTTACTTATTTTTATTTTAAAGGACTCTTCTTTTATTAGTTAGTCCCCACCAAGGGAGGAGTACAGTGATCCTTTATTTTTCCAAATTGGTTTGGCTTTATATTAATAACATTTTTTTTATATAATTTTTTAATATTTTGTGGTAATTTTATATTTAATTAATATTTTGAAAATAAAAAAAAAAATTAATTTTGAATTTTTGAAATTTGTTATTCTTTTTTTTTCATTAGTTAAATATATTGAATAGACTAAATATTCATGTTGTAAAAGTAGACCAACATAGATTCATCTTAAACTCTTATCAGAGGGATCCAATTTCTTGAGGTATATTTTTTTTAAATTTAAACTCAAGAAATTTGATCCTTTTTAATTAATAGATCCTGGTTTAATTATTTTGTTACTAATGTTTATAATGTTATATTACGTTAAAGGATCTCTCCCATATTGGACTATAAAGCACCTCATTTCACTCAATACAATTATTAGATTTTAAAAAAATTAAAAATTTATAATTTTATTTTTATAAAAAGTTAACACCTAACTTTATTGCTTTACATACAATGATTTGATAACCAAATATCACCACCCTAGTTCTTCCAATATAACTTTCGATATATGCATTCTTCCCCAGAATTAAGGTGTAAAGTAATATACTTATAATATTAAAATCTGACATGAAATAAGTATCAGCATCAGTTGCAAAATGTTATATCATTGTTGTTGTCAATTACACAAAGTAATTTTAGGTTTTTAATAAGCAATAATTTAATTTTTTAAGTTAAGGATATTTTTATTCAAATTTTTTAGAGTGTAATAAGATATTAGCTAAATGTAATATGGTAAAATATTTAATTAATGTCTATTTGAATTAATTTGACTTGTTCAACATGCATTAAGTTTTATTTTTTCTCAAATCATTAATCTAAAATAACTTTAATCACTAATTTATTAACTTATTTATCATTGACACTTTCTAATCTAAATGGCAAACTCATATATCATTTAACCATTTTCTAACCAATTCTTTATAATACAAAATAATCTATCTTAATAAACAACTTTAAGAGCTTGTTACTATTTTTCAAACTTTTTTTAAGAGACAGGTGTTTACATATTAATTCTTCTTATAAATATTTACAATAATAATTAAACAATAAAACTAATATCATAAATATTTTATTTTCAATAAACATTTATTATATCTCAATTATAACCATAAGTTTAAGGCCGTGACTATATATGGTAAAATTGTGATATTCTCCCCTCCTTGAATTGTTGATGTTCTCATCACCCTTAACCTATTCTACATCAAAAATACAATATGAGAACAACTTTTATAATAATTATTTTTCTTTAAAAAACTAAACATTTTCTTCTAAAAATCTCAACATACTATTTTTTTATCATCATGAAGTTCATATAGCAACCATCGTCATTAAATGAACATATATATCAGCAAACTCTAATGATAGCATAATGATAAAAAAAATTATGTCATATTCAAAAATAAATGCTAAGTGGTATTAGTCATTGGCTTTATGTGATCAAATCAATATATATAAATCAACAATTACCACTCCATATAAATCAATCATTTAAAAATATTCATCATTATAAGAATAATCTTGAATCGCTTAACTATGAGTTTATGATTTATTACATAAACAATTACAGTGATTTCATGGGCCAAGTTAATGATTTAGTGATTCTAATGTATAAATATCTCCAACACAGTACTATGGTCATGCTTTTATTAGTTAAAAGGTCCAATCTTTGTTTCTTATGTATCCATAGTAGCATATTAAGGTGTAACTTTTGGGTTATGTGCATCAATAGTAGTGGAAGTGACAATGACTTGCATTTAATTATATAATCTCAAATTATTCGAGCTTATTTTCAATAGTCTAATTTCATGTTCAATAAAAATAATTTCAAATTTCAAATTATACAAACTATTACTCGTTCTTGCCAACATAAATTCATCACAAAACAGAGGATGGAGTCGGTGGCGCCTAGGGTTAACCGTTCTTGGCTGGGCCTGCAGGTGGAAGTGCAGGCCGTAGACACCTTCTGGTTGGCCCTTTTCATCTGATGACGTTTGGCGGGGGATGGCAAAGGTGACGCATGCATGAAGCCTCGTTTTTTGTGTCAAGTATGGGACTTATTTGTTCCATTCTTGGGTTTGTTCATCTGTTTTACCCAGTTTTCTTTTTTTCCCATTTTATTGTTCCTATCAGTGTTTCCTATGGGGTATGAGGACTTATTGGACTACGGTAGCGACCACATGGAGGCCAGTGATATATGGGCCTCGCCAGGTGGAGGTTTACGGGCTGAGGTGGAGGCAGGGTCACTGTTGGGTGTTGTGGATGCTTCAGGAAATCGGGTGTCGTTACCATGTTCAACTGGGTTTTCCTCTGCGGGCACCAAGAACTCTTATCGGTCACCTGAACGGCTTAAGGGGCATCATTTTCTCAGTGGGGAGTCTGCGGCAGTATCTCTGGGAAAGGTTTCGTGGGGTTTTGCGGGCCCTCATTACCCTCTATTCACTTCTCCTGTAGCTCAGTAGAGTCCGAGTGAATCTTATGCTTTTTTTCATGATGCTGGGGAAGAGTTTTGTCAGGGATTTGACGGTTTTGGTGGGGGGTTTCCGACGACACTTGACGGTTCTGCGCTTGGCTCTGCCACTCTGATTGACTCCGGTTTTTTGGCGGATTTCCTGGGAACCCCAAAACAACGGGGTTGTTCGAGTCCTCCGGCATGCAGGGTTATGAGTCCGGCTCGCAGGTCGAAAGGGGGTCCTGATGGTGGGGAATCATGTTCTAGGTTGAAGGTTCGCAGGAAGTGGTGGAAGAACAAGGGTAAGGGGGTGAATTATACCTTGGGGGAGGACATAGGGTTTCATCAGCTTTTGGAGATGACAAAATTAACCCTGGTTGGAAGGGATTATGGACGATCTTTTGCTTTGAAGTCGGTGGTAGGATGGGCTGAAAAACATTGGTTGGGTCAGTTTGGTTACGTTCCGGAAGTGGTGGCTCTTTCTAGGAATTGGTTTTCCTTTCATTTCACCCAGGAGGAACATGCTTTATGGGTTCAGAGCCGGAACTGGAATCTGGACCATGTGCCTTTTTTACTCAAGCACTGGGATCCTCTTTTTGATGCTAGCAGGGAGTGGATGGATACTATCCCACTGTGGGTTAAGCTGTCGGGGTTACCTCTTCATTACTGGTCTGAGCAACATTTCATGAACATTGGCAATTCACTGGGTACGTATCTTGAAGCTGACTACTCTTTTAGAGAATCCAAACAACGCAAGGTTGCTCAGATTTTGGTGAATATTAATGTCCAGGATGGTTTGTTGGATGGTATGGATTTATGTTGGGGTCCTTATGTCTTCCCGTAGAAGCTGGACTATGAAAACGTCCCTTTTCGTTGTCGGAGATGCCATGAATATGGGAATCCTGTTGCCGAGTGTTTAATGCCATTGCGGACTATTAACGGCTTCCGTCAGAAGCATGGAGGTGTGGAGAAAGCTTTTCACTCGGCTCCAGTATCACCTACACAGGGGATTTCGCCTCAGGACTCAGATGGAGAACAAGAGCTTTCCTCGGATAGACCCTCTTCGGCACAGATTGAGGAAGTTATCAGTGGACCGCGCTCAGCTCTGTGTCTTTAGGTGCCCTCCTTTATGGGTACTTATTTTCCCTCTCGCACTCAGTCCTTTAATTTTTTCGTGAAATTTTTTTCTGTTCCAGGTCCTGATTGGCTTGAGGGTCTTAGAAATCTGACCATCTCCTCCCATTTACTATCACCCCTTTCCACCCCTCCATGCCCTCCTACTTTGAATAAGGCCATCCTGTCTTCTTTAACGATTGATTCCCCTCCCCCTGATCTCGATCCTAGTCTCTCTCTGGTCCTACCCTCGTTCTCTACCCCATCTCCCCCTGATTCCCCTAGCTCTGGGTATTTTCTATGCTCCTCAGCTAAACTATCCTCGGGAGGCATTGGGAAAGCTAAGGTGAAACAGGCAAAGGGCAGAGGACGATAGTCTTTTATCTCCAAGGCACAGTCCAAAGCTTGCTTGGATGTGCTTGAAGGGAAACAACTTTCTATTGAACGGGCACTTAGAGCGGTGCGAGCCCAGAAAAAAGGGCAGAAAATGAAAATAATGTCTTTTAACTATAGGGGTCTTACTGGTCCCCCTAAAAAATCAGCTTTGCGGAGGGTGGTCAATCTCAAACACCTTGATATCATTTTGTTACAAGAAACGATGGGTGTTGGGGATGTTGTTATTTCTCGTTTGAAATGTTGGTTTCCGAGTTGGAACTTTGAAGCCTCAGATGCCAGGGGTAGGTCTGGGGGGCTGGCTGTTGGCTGGAATGAAGCGCGGGTGAAGGTTACTAATTTATGGGGGATGGATTCTGTTTTGGGTGGGGCTTTCTCGACTTTAGACATTATTGGTGATTTTGAAGTTATTAATGTCTATGGGCCGTATCTTGATCGAATCCCCTTCTAGGATTCTCTTTTCTCTAAATCTCTGATTAATTTTGATTCTGTGATTATAAGTGGGGACCTGAATTTCTCTTTGTGACAGGCGGAAATTTGGGGTCCTCATACTCAAATTGATGCTCTCACGGATTACTTTACTCTGAAACTGGTTGAGAAGAATTTGATTGATTTGGAACCTATTCGTATCCAACCTACATGGAAAAATAACCTAGCTGGTGATAGTCGGGTGGCTAAATGCTTGGATCGTTTTTTGCTGGAGAAACATTTGGTGGATAGGTTTTTTCATCTAAAGCAGTGGGTGGGTTGTGGAGGTTGTTCTGATCACTTTCCTATTTTTGTAGAAATCCAGGGTGGTCCTTGTAAACTGCCTAGTCCGTTGAAGTTTAACAAGGTTTGGCTGAAGGCTCCGTCTTTTTTTGATGTGGTAAAATTAGTTTGGATTCCATTCTGTGTGGGGGATCCAATTTATGTTGCTTTCCAGCTCATTGCCAACATCAAAAGATTGAATAAGCCCATCAAGCAGTGGGCCTTTGAGAAGAGGCAATGGGAGGATTCTGAACTAAAACAGATTGAAGGGGAATTGTCGATTCTCTATGAAGGTGTTGGGGGGGGTTTTTTGAACCAGGAATCCAAAGACACTTTGGTTCAGTTGGAAGGTCGTAGGAATACTATTCTTCTGGACAAGGAGGATACTTGGAGGCTGAAGAGCAAGGCTATTTGGTTGGAAAGTGGTGATGAAAATTCAAAGTTTTTTCATGCTTTTGCTAAAGGAAGGCACTCATCCAATACTATTTGGAGCTTGGAGAATCAGTTTGGAGAACCATAGCATATATTTGAAGGTATGGCTGAGGCTGGGGTTAATAATCTCCGGAATCTTTTTAAGACAAGTGAACATGTATCTATTGAGGAAGTTATTCGGGTGGCGCAACTCTTTCCCCGGTTTGTGGAAGAGGAGGACAATAATGCTTTGATGGATGAAATCACGGAGGAAGAGCCGAAAGAGGTGCTCTCTAGTTTTCAGAAAGATAAAAGTCATGGGCCCAATGGGTGGACAATTGAATTCTTTCTTGAGCTTTTTGATTTTTTTGGAGATGATCTTCTGAAAGTGGTTGAAGATACTTGGCAAGCTGGAAGGATCCCGGCTAGTTTTAACTCTACCTTCATTGCTTTAATTCCCAAGTCTCATTCCCCTGTCTCTGTGAATGATTTTAGACCTATCTCCCTATGCAATGTTATTTGCAAGATTGTTACCAAAACCATTGCAAGGCGTCTCAAGGGGATTCTTTCTAAACATATCTTCGATGAACAGTTTGGTTTCCTGGAAGGCCGTTAGATTCATGAGGCCATTGGAGTGGCACAGGAGGGTTTGTACAGTATGAAAACTCAGAAGCTGAAAGGGGTTGTGCTAAAAATCGATTTATCCAAGGCCTATGATAAGGTAAGTTGGCTCCTTTTAAGGCTTCTACTTACACATCTTGGTTTTGATATTGGTTTTATCTGATGGGTCATGAGTTGTATTTCTACAATTTCCTTCTTCGTGCTTATCAATGGAGCTGCTTCTCCATTTTTTCACTCGGACCGTGGTCTCAGGAAGGGATGCCCTCTTTCTCCTTTGTTATTTTTGTTAGTCGCTGAAGGACTAAGCCGTGCTATTTTGGACGCCAGGAGGCGTGGGGTTTTCAAGGGTATTCAGATTACTCATGATTTCTAGATTACACATCTACTGTTTGTAGATGATGTTCTTATTTTCTGCTTGGGATCTAAAAGGGATGCTCTTCAGCTCTGGGATATTTTGGAGCTTTTTCCAAGGATACGGGGATGGAAATAAACATGGGAAAATCCAGTGTTACTACAAACTACCTTTGTGATGCGGAGGTGGCAGCTTTCCTCAGGTTTTTCCCTTTTACCCACCTTTCTTTGCAGGAAGGATTGAAATATTTGGGTTTCAACCTGAAACCCAATGCTTATAGAACTAAGGACTCGAAGTGGATGATTAAGAAGTTGGAGAAGAGACTGAAATGCTGGAGTCATCGGTGGCTTTCTAGGGCAGAGAGGATGGTTCTGGTCAAGTCTATTCTGGAAGCGATTCTTGTTTATTGGATGTCGCTCTCTTGGATCCCTAAGGGTACTCTGGAAGTTGTTTGACGATTATGCTCCCGGTTTTTTTGGAATGGAAAAGCAGATTCTTTTGTTACTACCTGGGTTCGTTGGGATAAGGTTGCTACCCCCAAAGCTTTGGGGGGTTGGGGTATGAAGAATATTCATTTTTTCTCTAAGGAATTGGATGCAAAGGGAGGTTGGCGTTTGATCAAGAGTGGAGGTATTTGGGCTCATGTGATGGTTAACACATACATTGCTCTTGAATTGCTAGATGATTGGATCAGGAGCCCGGGGAGGTCTCATTCTGGTGGGTCTATAATATGGAAAGCAATTGTTTCATCTTTTGATCTCATTGAAAAGGTCCTGGCTTGGAAGGTTGGAAATGGTCGTCTAGTCCGCATTGGTCTAGATCCGTGGGTCGGTTGTGAAAACCACCATTTGTTACCTATGGAGGCAGTGGGGATTTTGCGTCAATCTAGACTGGTGTACCTCTATCAGCTTGCTGATCCTAGGGATTTTTTTTCCAAGTTTCCAAGCCTGGCGTCCGGCTAATTCTTTTGGTTTACCTGTGGATGTGGAACGATTGCTTTCCAAGTATATCAAGTTTCTTAACCTTGATCATATTTGTCTTGATGAGGATGTTGATGAACTGGTTTGGGATGTTGATTCAGCCGAGGTTTATACTCCCAAAAGGGGTTATTTGAAGCTCAATGAAGATCATGCTCCTGATGAACCGGTCTGATGGTGGAAGTCACTGTGGAAAGTTAAGAGCCCTCCAAAGACTCACTTGTTTATGTGGTGTGTTTTGGAGAACAAAATTCCAACCTAAGATTTTCTTCAAAAAAGGAATAAACAAAGGTTGGGTTGGTGTATTTTGTGCAAAGAGAATGGGGAATATGTTTGTCATATTTTTCTACACTGTACATATATCATTTCGGTTTGGTTGGAATGCTCTCATTTGATTAATGAACACTGCAGATGGGTGGGGGATTCCTTGATTTCTACTTGGAGGAATTGGTTTGACGACCCCAGGCTCAAACCTTTAAGGGCTCTTCCACTATTGGTGCTTTGGTGGGTTTGGTTAGCCCGGAATCAACTCATTTTTAATGAAAAATTTTGTCCTCCTATTATCATTGCAACATCATGCTGTAGTATTTTGCCCTCTTTCCTTATAAAACTGGGTCTTCACAGGGTGCAGGATATTCAACCTGTTGTTATTGATAGAACGCAACCGTGGGGGTTTTTTGATATGACTTCTGACATCCAATTGACCACATTGACCACATTTAGAAAACTGACATGACTTCTGACAGTAGGAGAAATGACTCCTGGTAGCTACAGACTGAGTTTTGTCATGACAGAACTGTCACAAAAGTGCAGTCAGTCCCATGCTTCAATAACTACATGAGGTGACTTTTCCCACCAACCACACACATGCATTAATGACTGGAAAAATGGTAAAAAAAGAGATATTTGGTTTATTCTCATCACGTGATAGAATTTTGGGTGAGTTCTAAGGTTGACACTTGGTAGCATAGGATTTGGTTTCCCATAGGCCCCCTTCCTCTTCCCCTCTAGTGGAATCATAGCCCCTTTGGTGCTCTTTACACAACCATTGTTGGACCATTTTATCATTTATGAACATAATATTTACATATATTCTAAATCAACATAAAATCCAACCAAACAGTGCAAATAAAATATAACATCATACATACCTATCCATTCACTAGTCGGGCCTTGGCCTTGAGCTCCGCACTAGGAATTCACACTAGCATATTTACATCATTTACATTTTTAATGCAATGGGGTCAAAATCGAGATATTACATATCTCTTCTAGGTCCATGATTCCTATTGGGCCTTCTAGATCTTTTGTGATGATGGTCCTCCCTCTTGTTATGATTTATCTTTGTGTGAGCAGTTAGAGCTTCATCATTAGCTCTCATCTTTTCTTCTCTTGCTACTAGTCGAGCTTCTTCTTGGGTGCATTCTTCCCATAATCTGTTGAATGTGATTAACTTCTTTCTAGCACATATTCCTTGAATGAATGAGTCCCAGAGCTTGGGAGACCATACAAGGTGGTCATTACAAACTCTCCTTCTTCTACTTTTCCTTCAATTGCTTCCAAGTTCTTCCTTGATTTGAGAGACCATTGTGAAGTAAGATTGCATAGTCTCTGAGTGTTGGATCTTTATATTCTTGAGTTGGTTCCTTAGAGTCATCTTTTGATTGATGTTCTTTCCTTTGAATATCTTCATCAAAGCATCGAACATCTCCTTGGGAGTCTTCAAGGATGATACATGAGAGATGAGGTGATCTTTGAAGGAGTCTACAATAATCCTCTTGGACTTGACCAAGTTCTTCTTGTGGATTGTCTTTGCCTCTTCTCCCTCTAGTTCTGGAACCTCCTCATTGACATACTTGTCCAAGTCATTCTCTTCTAGGACAAGAGAGATTCTATATTTCCATGACCGGAAGTTATCAGCTCCCTCAAGCTTATCCTCAAGCTTGGTGTGATTTGTCATTTTGACATGAGAACCTCAAAAGGAAATAGCAAGGAATTAGAACTTTACCAATTTGAGATGCCCAACCTGGTTCTGGAGTTGGCTGACCTAAGGTTTGTCAGAGAAACCCTAAATTTTCAAACTTGGAATTTTGAACTTCTACTTGGACAGAAAGATGCGCCTCCTCGAGGCGAGTTGTCTAATGTACTCCTTTTCTCGGATTGGTGGATGGAAGCCCTAAAAGTTTGATGCCCTAGTTTTCTCTCGGCAACAATGACTGGGTCAAAAATGAAAATTCCTCAAACTGAATTATGCTTCCTCCAAAAGATGTGCCCTCTTAGGGCGAGTTAGCCTAGCCCTCTTTTCTTGATGATCTGTGGAGAGAAGACCTTGAACTAGGAAGCCCTAGTTTCTCGCTGCTGCACAATGCCTTCTTTTCAGAGTGGCTCTGATACCATGTTAGAGTTTGCAATTTAATTCAATTTAGTTAGATCTTTAAACTGAAAGATAGACAAGCACAACAAAACACAAAAGACACAAGAATTTTCCTCGGAGAAACGGAGAAAACCATGCAACTTCCTTAGAAATAGATTCGTCACTAGTACAATATCAAACAAGATAGAAAAACCCAAATACAAGATGTCTTATGCAGCTTCTCTCTTTCTCCTCCAGCGAACTTGTCTTCTCTCTCACTTAGTGCGAACTTGCTTGAGTGAGTGTGATATATAAATGAGAGAGTGAGCCTCTCTATTTATACTTTGTGTTAGTGACATAATTCCTCAATGGGGCCGACCTCCCTACCTGATCAAGTTGACCGAGTCGACCTGTCATAGGGAGACTCAAAAATACATTTTACATTTACCTTTTGGGGAACTATTGCCCCGAACGGAGAAAAAACATCTACGATGGAGGTACAATAAAATACAATAATAATATACAAAAGAATATTTTCCGATGTTTCATTTACAACAAGCTATGCATATAAGAATCGAGTGCATGGGAAATTCAATGTTGGAGATCATGTTTATCTTTGATTGAGTCCAAGGAAGAGAGACTTGAAGCTTGGAAGTTGTGCCAAGCTATCACCAATATATTGTAGGCCATTTGAAGTGCTTGAGGAGATAGGGTCGATTGGATATAGAATTGCATTGCCTACTAAAACTAGAGCTCATAATGTTTTTCATGCTTCTTTGCTTAAGAAATATGTACATGATCCTAACCATGTGATTTATGGGGATGTGATCCAATTGGAACCCAAGGGATATTTCCAAATAGATCCCATATTTGCCACATGACATCTTCAAACATCGACTAATTGTCGAAATACTTATGTATATTATGGTCATTGAACTTAATCAAACCTAGCATGTGGCACTTTAAATGCATCAGAATCCCAAATATGGATCAACACTACTAAATTTATATTGGAACTATAATGACCAATTCCAATGATGGAATTTTCTTCTTCCAATGTTGTTCTAGCAACATGGACATTAATACAATGTCGAAATTTTACACAAATCTAGATGTGTCTTTTATGCAATGTGAGTGATCAAGTGATCCTTCACCAAATCAAGAATGTATCTTTCCTTGGGCTCTTGATTAACAAGCAAGTCTAACAATTCCAGATCAATAGGTGTAGTGATCTCTTCCTGAACATGCTTCCACATCTCAACATCCTCCAAAAGAATTTGCAACATGCACTTCCAAAGGTATAAAATTGGAAGTACCCTCCAACCAATCATACTCTCTATGGTCGAGGGTAACCATCCTACAAATATGTAGCACACCTCAAACCCTTCTAGGGTTCAACCACTTATTTGGAGTGCATTAGGGCTTCACACCCAACAACCTCTGCTAGGTCAATCACATCTTCGAGTATGGAATAACTGAAACATCCAACTGTGTAAGGCGATTTTAGTCAAACCAACTCTGATACCATGTAAAAATCTCTAAAATGGTATGGTAACATATAGAATTTCAAGAATATGATTTTTATTGCAAATTCGGAAATTCACTTCAACCTTAAGATTTCTCAGATCTAGTGAAATATTAAAGTACAACAAATACGTCTCTTCCCTTCAACCCAAATCACAAGGCATCCCCAGAAAATAAATATCAATCATGTGTACTTGAATGTAACAATGTTTTAACCCCTAGGGAACACTCCCCAAGCAAATTACATATCTAAATATTACGTATTGCAATAGATTATTACAATGGTAGATGTGCCCCTTTAGCTTCTAGATGTGTGTAAAATCACTTAAAACATATTCTGCTCAAAGTTATGTCAAATCAACATGCATAACGAACTCTAGAATCCATTCAATCATGAAGATGATGAAAGCTTAAATTCAAATTTACAAGTACAAAAATTTGGACAGCTAAAAAACTCCATGCCATGTGTGTGTATTAAAGATGAAGTAAAAGTACATACCACATCTTAGTACAAGTTGCTACAAATCAATCTTTCCAAACCCTAGCTAAGAGAACCATTAGAAAAGCCTAAGCACCAACTTCTCCTAGCTAGGAACTACTCCCAACCAATGTTGGTCAGTACACCAAAGATCATCAATAATCTAGCAACTACTCCCAACCAATGTTGGTCAGTACACCAAAGATCATCAATAATCTAGCATACACACTAGCAATTCCTCCTTCGACCTACACTTGCATCACATAAGTGTACAAAATTAGCTCCCTTTATTTTCTCCACAACAAGCACATTAAGTACCATTAGGGTTCTAAATGCATTAACACTAGCCTTCTTCTCTCATAAGAGTGATAGAATTAGTCTTCTATTGCACCTCTAGGGTTTATTTAAACCCTAATATTCATTGTCTCCTCAAGGAAAAACCCAAAACCCTGGTCTTCCCATGACTCACTAACCCTAACACTCAAGACAAATAGAGAAAATACAAATGTAGTACAAAGAGATTAGTTCACTCTAGCTCTCACGTCTCTAACAAGTATGTCATTACATGAGTGCACAATCAACATGAATGTTATCAAATGACTATCTTCCCTTTATTTGTATGAAAGGTGAGGAAGGCCAACAATAATAAGATGACCTAGTCCACTACAAGAAACCTAATTGAAAAATAGATAGGCCCACATGTGAAGCACTCCAACTCTAAGTGGCACATGTCAAGCTCTAAGGTATCCACATCCAAAAACCATGGGTCCAACACTAAGCACTCCTTAATAGGTCCAATAATCCTCCAAAGTACTACAATGCTCCAACACTCCCAACTAAGCCATTTGTACATCTGGATCCACCACACCTACATGTTCAATCCTCAACCCAAGCATTGTCAAGTCAAGTACAAGCCTCCATTTAAGCAACCAAGTGTCCCCCTACCATCTAGGGGCTCAATTCCTTCCTCCAAGATGGACAATGCTACTCCTCCAAAGTGAGTCATCCTCCAATCAAACAACTAACTCTCCATGAGCACCAAGAAGAAAGTCACTATACCACATAGGTTTTCAAATATCTTGGTCTCTTTTTTGCTGCCAAGCAATTATATCAATTTAAAAAACTAACAAAATAGAATTAAACAACTATGGAACTCATAGCAAACCAACACTATGAAGCCTTAAAAACATATAAACTATAGTCCTCAAACACCCAGCCAAAATAACTGCTATGTGTAGATCTCGTATGGAATCCTACCTAAATTAAATAAATCACAAAAAACCTGTGTTGCATGGGTACCCGTCCCCAGGGGTGGGGTACGCGTACCCGTACCGGGTACCCGTACCGGGTACTTAGGTACGGCAGAGGTACGTACCCAGACATACCCAGAAGTACCCAAAAAAATTTCAACGTACCCGGTACCTCATAGCTAAAGCTCGGGTACGTTTGCCCAAACCGGTACGGCGTACCCCGTGTTTGGGTACGGCAGGGGTACTTCCGGCTTTAAAAAATTAAAAAAAAACAAAAATCAAACAATATAAACTACACTTTCTAATTCGAAGCAAAGTGAAACTTACCTTACGGGCCCTTACATCCACTCCACCGGCGAACAACAACAGCATTCGACGGCCGACCTGCAGCTCTGAGCAGTGGTGCGGCCTCTTCAGCGTGGGGAGTCGGGGCAGCAACCAGCCACGGGTTTTTATTTTTTAACCATTTCAGACTTCAGTGTTTAAACTTTACTGTTTCAGTGTTTAACATTCGGGCCAGCAGCCACGGGTTTCTGGGTTTCTAGTTCATCGTTCAGGGTTAGCTTCAGCCTTCATTGTTCAATATTCAACTCACAGCAAAGTTGCAAACCATCCAGGGACCAGCACGCAGGGATAGCAGCATTCTACATTGAAGGTATTTATAATTTAATAATTTATACTTTTAGTTTTGGTTTACTGTTTTAGACTTTTAATATTTAAACTTTAGTTTTTTAAATTTTAAATTTCTAGTTTTTAGTCAAAGCCACCTGTGGTAACAAGAGTCTAAATAAAAATAATACATTATTAATTTATTTATCAAAATAAATGTAGATACTAGATATAAATAATTTTAGTAAATCCAGACAAATCAAATATGGAAATAACTTGATGTTCCTTTGGCTAAATCATGCATTTCAATTACAAAGAGCAGCTGCTTGTTTTGATAATTCTGTTCTGAAATATCTTCCAGAGTGCTAGCATTGAGTACATAGCAACCAAACTGAAAATTTCCCAAATAACATTCACTTTTTTTATTTTTCTAATTGGAAAATTGCAATACAAACAAGCTGATAATACCTCATCACTTGGGTAGAGAAAAGTTGCTGGCCGCAAATTATGGTAATCTTTCAAACAATGTAAAATTGTAAATTAATTTATTAATTTTAAATTTTAAAATTTAAAGTAATACTGTAATACACTATTATCAATTATGTGGTTCATAGTTTTTACAGCGGTCATTGGCAGGACAGTTTCCAGTTGACTCATTAGTCATTTGACATTTCATTTCCAGCTTTAAAGATTTTCCGGTTCCCCCACTTACAATTTCAAAATTATTGTTTTTAAATTTTCAGGACAGTTTCCCAATCCCTGCAAATTTGCAAAATCACTGCAAAATCACTTGACAAAATGTCTTCAAAGCAAAATCCTCAATATCCACTTTGGAAATATGTGGAGAGGACAAAACAGTCAAAGGATAAAGGAGGGACAGCCATTATAAAATGTAGTTTTTGTAACGCTGAATGGAAAGGCAGTTATACAAGAGTGAAGGCCCATTTTATGCAAATCCCAAGGGTGGGTGTTGAGCTTTGTAATGGAGACCCGGAGGATCCCGATAAACTCTCTAATGCACAAATGGAGCAGCGAAAAGCTGATGGTAGGCCAGGCAAGGAAATCTCAAGGGCTTCTCGTAAACCCCATGATGATGTGGGTGATGAGTCCACTGAAGTTGGTGAAGAAAATCCTTCTGATGATGAAGTTCAATTTGGTGATGAAAATGTGTCATCTAAAGCATCCAAAAGCAATACAACTCAAGCACGCAAGAAAGCAAAACTTGGTGGCCTTCAAGACATGTTTGATGTGAAAGGAAGGGACGGTGTTGATCTTGCAATAGCAAGATTTTTTCTTGCTTGTGGCATTTCTTTCAATGCAGCCCGCTCACCATATTTTGAGCAAATGGTCCATGCGATTAATAATGGACCTATGGGGTATAAGCCACCTGGTTATGAGAAGCTCCGAACAGTTTTGGTGGATAAGGAGAAAGCACGCCTTGAGAAGGCAATGTCACCATTGAAGGCATCTTGGAGTGTGGACGGATGCTCCATTGTTATGGATGGTTGGACTGATTGTCGGAATCGTCCATTGATAAACATAATTGTCTCTTCCATCTCCGGTCCATACTTTCTCAAGGCCATTGATTGCTCCGGTCAAGAAAAGAACACTATGTTCTTGAAAGACCAATTATGTGAAGCCATTGCTGAGGTGGGGCCATCCAATGTTGTCCAAGTTATTACCGATGCAGCCCCAGTGTGCAAAGCAGCGGGGGCAATGGTCCAGAAAGAGTACAGGTTAGTGGCAAATCTGATTTTTTTTAATTTAAGTTTAACTCTTTATATGAAGTAGAATTACAAATCTGATTTTTAATTATAAGTTTGAATTTTTTTCAAGTTTTTCATCTTTATTCATGAATTAAAATTAGAAATCTCAATCAAGAAACTAAGTCTTTTTCATTTGTTTTGTAGGCATATTTTTTGGACGCCATGCGCAGTGCATTCTTTGCATAATGCACTGAAAGACATTGCAAAACTTGACTGGATTCGGTTGTTAATTGAGAATGGCCGCAAAATTCAAATGTTCATATGCAACCACCACCATTCACAAGCAATTTATCGCAAACATGCAAAGATGGAGCTTCTTAAACCCGCTGATACCAGATTTGCCTCTTATTATATTTTGCTTAAACGACTTGTGGATATGAAGGGGGCTTTAGCGGCCACAGTTATTAGTGACATGTGGGAGCAATGGAGGCTATCTACTTCAGATACAGCTATGGAGGTAAAGAGGTTGATTTTGGATGATCGATTTTGGGCTGATGTCAAATTCGTTGTGGAATTTGTAGAGCCAATTTGTGATATGCTTCGCTATGCAGACACAGATAGTCCATGTTTAGGTGAGATTTATGAGAACATAGACTCTATGTGTGAGAGGATCCAATCCATCACAGATAGAAGAGATCCTACTTTATGGCCACAGTTGCAATCATTTATACATGGACGGTGGAATAAATTGAACACGCCACTTCATATGGCAGCCTATGCAATAAATCCAAAATGGTATGATTCCACAACAGGAAGAAGGCCTCCTTCCCAAGATAGAGAGGTGGTGAAGGGGTTTATGACTGCTGTAAAAAGGATGTATGGTTCTTCAGAAGAGGCCTCCGAGATAAGATCTCAATTTTCCCAGTTTGCACGTGGGCGAGGTGTCTTTAGTTCACATGAATCAAAGACCGATAGGCGGAAGAAGAAGGATCCAATTGATTGGTGGTGGCTTCATGGTGTGGATGCTCCTGAGTTGCAGCAGTTTGCGATACGGTTACTTGGGCAGGTAGTTCCACTTCCTCATCTTGCTTCTAATATTAATTTATTAAATTTTAATTGATTTTACAAATTTACATGCTTGAGCCCTCCACTAACAATTTTCCATACAATTACTTGGACAGGTAGCTAGTTCCTCATCTTGTGAGAGGAATTGGAGCACTTATGCTTTCATACATTCAGTGAAGAGAAACAGGTTGGGGTCAAAGAAAGCAGAAAATCTAGTGTACATTCATAGCACACTTCGTCTTATATCTCGAAAAGACCCAGGATACAAGGAGGGTCCTTTCAAGAGATGGGACCAACACATAGATGATGCTACCTGTGTGGATGAGGAGATACGACCAGATGGCTTGGTTGAGATACCTCCATTTTTTATTGATGAGCACGATCCTCAATTTGAGAGTGATGCCTATCTAGAGAGCTTGATGACAGAGGACCTTAGTGATGCTGATGACATTGAAGCTGAGGATGCTGATGACATGGCTTGAGGAAGCCAAATCAGCTATCTTGTTCATTGTTTAACTTTACTCATACTGTTTTGAAGTTGAACTTTTTATTTCATGTTTGGAAATGCCATTAGGCAAATTTTGAATGTAGTATGACAATGGACTCATGGAGTTGTGGACATATGATATAATATTATCGCTTTTTATTATATAACTTCCAAGTTTCAACCTTCCACTTGATATATGCATGCAGCATGTATGATGTGATTGTGACATGTTGTAATATTTTAATTTTATAAATTTAAAATTTTAATTTTTTAATATTTTATTATATATATATTATAAATTTATATATATATATAAATTTATAATATATATATGTCTACAGTACCCCCGACGTACCCAAGTACCCTGTTTCAAAAAGTGGCGTCCCCGTCCCCGTCCCCGTACCAGTACCCGTCCCCGTACCCACGTTTCCTGGCAACTTAGCAAAAAACGAAGACTTCAAAGGCATATAGAGATTATGATAACAAATCCTAAGGATCATGGAAATCAAATACAAAGCATGCCATTAATGATGCCACTGCTCTTATAAACATGCATAAAGGAGAGGTAGGTCAACATACAAAGAGATGAAAGTATAATAAATCATTGATTCTCTCAGTTGCCTTTTGTAAAAATAGAACTAAAATGTCCACTTTCGTGGCATCTTAAGTGTCAGTTTGATCCTTTCCTAGCGGTCCATCAGCAATAGACTCCACCAAATTAGTTCTCCAGATTCATCGCTCCTCTTTCTAGATCCCTAATATTTCCATATGATAATCAAACCCCTAACTCCCTGGGGGATGACATGTTTCCACACAAACGAGCATCTCAAGATTGAAGCCCTAAAATCAATGATAACTTGTGGATAACTAAGAGGGATGCCAATGTCACCACACCTAACAGAAGCATAGATGTAATTTACAAGCTTTTGCATACTATGACCAAATGGCTTAAAGGCTTCCTGGGGCACCAATATTAACATGATAACACCAGACTTTCAAATGTAATGAAGTGAGGAGAAGATGCTTAAGCTACCAAAAAGTAACACTAGAAGAAATGAATCATGTATATGTATGCAAGCATTCAATAACAGAAGCATAAATGTATGCATCAAAAGCCCTCCTTCAGAAACAATATAGAAATGATAGCACCAAAGTTTCAAATGTATAGCAGTAAGAAGAAGATGCTCATGCAATCTAACAAAAGAGAGCAAGCATCAAATACAAATGTAACCCAGAAATTTTAGTGAAATTCATACACATCCCCTTTTTGCTATAAAGAAAAAGGCTTTGCTTTTACAATAGAACAAAAACATCGGGTGTCTCAGACATTTTAGATTAATTATAGATGAAACAAACGAGGTTAGTTGTGAGGGTCTCCAGTCAACCATGCATGTACAATGCAACAAATTTTGCTTTTGCCTTTATTTCTCACTCTTCTTACCATTCCACACAATGAAATCATGTGAAGCAGCTATAAATCATAAGATTACCACAAAAACTATCGTAAATTTTCAAACCTGATACTTCAACTAGAAAATTATCCATGTCACTTGCCTCATTAACATAAAGACCTGTTGGGTGGTTATAAATCATGAAATTTGCATCGAGCAACTGTTCAAACCTGCAACTTCAACTGCAAGACTCTGAATGTAATCTAAATAACCACTGGATTATATTTGATAAGATACAGAAACTTCTTGTGATTGCTTACAATCATAAGAACTGAAAGGACAGTCTCAATATGGAACATTCTTGGGAAGATTCCTAATTACATTATTCTTTAGAGCTACTTTTGTCCGCATTGCCTCCACTCCAGAACTTCGTATTTTCTTTAATGCGTTGCGCCTCAATATCTTCTCTTTTGATTGCACAGTTGCCAAACCCATGCTTCGATACCTGCCAGATAAAATCCACTCAGTTTGACATGCAAGGAACAAATTTTCAGCCTTTAAAACTAAGACTGTATTCATGTGCACACTACATTTCAATATATTAGAAGAAAATGGTCTGGATTATATCACCTTGAGACTAATGCATGAGAAAGAGCAGCATCTCTCTCAACTGTTGGGCGTGGCCTCTGACGGTAATAACGAAGAAATTCACGAGAACCAAGCATCCTGCATGATGTTCCATTTTCAGACTTTCTTTGGATTACTAGTTCAGCCCCTCCAAAGCCAAGCTCAATATTGGCATCAAGATTTTCTTCTGTAGGCACTATTTGCGTCCCACTTTCATCCATGTAACTGTCCAGAAACAAAAAGCAGTCACAACCATGACATAAATAATAATGAACAACTATGAAACAGACCAATGGTATAACACAGGAAATCACAGAATACCACAGAATACCTGCTACTGTAGTCATAAAATTCATCTAGATCACCATCTTCTTCTTCATCTCCGTCTCCATAGTGTAATTTGCAATGATTTTTAGAAATCATATGTTTCCTAACAGCTTCTAGACTTACAAATGGTTGCCGTTTCTCATTGCAATACAAACACATGAAATCGTTGGTCACCTGTGATAGCAGAAAAATAACACTCAATTATAAGGATCTTGAATGATTCTGCCAACTGTACAATAGAAATTTGAAACAGAAACGAAAAATTATATATATCTTCTTCTAAAATACCTTGAGGCCAAGGTAACTTAGTAATCCATGGGGATCTTTCAAAAATTCAGCATCAGGAATAAAAAATCCATGCATCTTGTGCATATGCTCTACACAACTTTCAATGGTCCCATCTGGCCTGGAATCACATATGAAGCAGCAGCCGGTATCCCACTCTAATTTCTCTGCTATGGACTCAAAACTGCCTGCAGCAATTTCTAATCTTGAATCATTAACATCCAAGCTCTTCAAAGATTCTGATGCTACACTAACCATGTCATAGGTATCAACCTCCTCCCATTCTTCGCTGCCTTCAGAATCTTCTGATTTATCCTCATTCGGAGAAGGAGGAGATTTGCTGACAAAAGATGATCTGTTTGCAGCACGTTCTGGTAGTGGCTTAATGACAGCAATGCCAGCACTTCTAGAATCTGCTGTTTCAGAAGCACGTAGAGTGTGAGCCCTTGAGTTAAGATGTTGAGCATGTGCTTTGGCACTTCTGTATTCCTTTCCACAAAGGGCGCAGCTATACAACATCCGGTTGCTTTCCAACCTCTTCTGTTCCTCAGCCAAAGCTTGCTCTCTTGCTTGAAATAAGGCTTCTGTCACTCCAGGAACGCCAGCAACCTAGTTATCCAGATAAAGATTTTAGGATTGTTTACAATCAGATAGTAACAACAGAATGGATTAATCATTTAAAATGTTTAGGGGAAAAGCATGCAAATACCAAAGACGATTATGTTCCGGGATACAAAGTGCAAATCAATGATGATATAAATTTGAGTTAGCACAGGAGACAGATAGATATTAAAATACTGCCAATTCAGAGCAGATTCTTGCTATGTGCCTGCAGGAAAAAGGTTTTCAGTTTATTTGCAATATTTGATCATATGATGTTTGATTTTTACATTCCTATGGTTATAGATTAGGTTTTAATTTATAATATTTTTGTAAATTTTTAATATTTTAATTTGTTGATATTTAATTGCCCTGTGTACAGGTTGACGTCAGCCTCGGAGTTTGGAGTGCATGGGGAGGCAGCAGGCATGTATTTAATGTTTCCACGATAATGTGTATAGACTCCACGGTGATGCCAATCGATGATTTCACATGGACGCAAGTACGATACTCTGCTGGATCCGACTCATCCTCGTTGATGAAAATGGCTTCTGTATTGATGCTTGTGGTCCAGAGGGACCAAATGTGGCTCTGGTATTAACTAAAACATAATGAGCAAGTGTGGAGCATCCATGAGCATGGGGCAAAAGTGTGGGTACATGGCCAAAGAACAGACCTTCGTGAACCAGGAAGTCCAGGAATCAGACCCAAATGCGGGGTCTTTGACATTCTCAGTTAGAGTCAGGAGACAGCTTCCTTACTTTCTACAGTCTGCAAATTTGAAATATGTGACGCTGGGATACCATTAGTCATGCTGTTTATCTCTTCTCAGTGCCAGTTCTACTGCTGCCCTTCAGTGCAGAGAACGGTGGCTTGAGCCAGCAAGACTTATGGAAGCTGTGGGAGCAACCCCACTTCGATATGACCACCATGCTCATGTTCTCGGGAGCCACAGTGTTCATGCTGTGCCTCTATTTCATCTCTCAGCCTCGTTCAGTTTATCTGGTGGACTTTACTTTGTTTTACATTTAAAATTATGATTTAAACCTTGTCTATTGTCGTTTCAAGGAAAATAAGTGATTTGAATACCTACATCAAATGCACCACTTGAGTCTTCCATATGACTTTAAACCCAACATCTTTTACCATTACAGCTGACCCAAGTTGACAAAGCCAGATTCCTTACCCATCTGGCATTTTCACATTTAAAAATGGGGTTGAACGCTTCTAAAGCTCCTGATGATGATAACTTTTATGCTGTCATTACAGAACAGATTACTAGAACCCACTAGGAAAAGAGAGAGATTCTGCTCTGTTGCCTATGGTGGGTGTTACCACTCAAACTAACAGCCATAACACAACAAGGTTGTGTGGACCAAAGGGTTAGTTACGGTAAGCAGGGAGGACTTAGGTCCAATGTCACCACAACCTAACTCCTCAACTTCTTCAGGTAACTCCTAAACCCAGGGGAGAGTCCCTAATGGAGGAAGAACAACTGCAGACCCTTCTACAAGCCTTATGGCTAAGATTAGTGCCTTATATGGAGTCAACAATAGATAATAAAGACACAAAAATCTTATAATAGGAGTTAATTCAATCTACCAGTCTATATCAGTAAATAACACCACTTCAATACATTTCACAAATCCCAAGGCACCACCTCAAAAAAGTGTGCTCTGAAGGGGAGATAATCAAGTGGCCTAGGGTGCACTTGATGGTCCAATCAAAATTGCAAGAATTCTGCAGAAACCCTAATTTGAGCAATTTCACTTTTCCCAATGCACTAGGTCAAAGTGCGATGCCCTTAGTAATTTGTGGATAAATCCACTAGGACGAATTTGATGGGTGGACCAGAATTATCAAATTGCAAATATTTTTGGTTTTTTGAATTATTTAGATTTTAAGGGGTTTTCCAACAATATTTAGATTTTTAGGGTTTTTCGATATATAAAGATGCATGTGAAATAAAAGGCATGTGAATTGGTAAAAGAGAGATAGCTTTGTTGAAAATATAGGGCATATGATTCTTGTCTCAATCCCTAGGGTATTGAGAGATCAATACCAATGTCCTCTCTTAAAATGGCTTTCATTACATGCAATTAGGGCATCAACTAATAACCACAAGAGTCAAGTAGAAGACCCTAATTAGGGCAAGCAAAGAAGTCCAAGGCCCAATTAACAATAGAGAGCTCCTTTGATAGGAAGGTCTCCTCATACAAAGTTGACAAAATGCTAGCAAGAAACCCTAACTTAACCCAAAGCACTTCAAGAATGATGTTAAACTAGGGTTAGGAGATAAACTTACCAACATTAACCAAGGAATGAGCAAGGAGATACACCTTAGGTCACCCTTGAGCACAAGTTATCACAACTATTCTTAGCATCAACCATAGCATGTGCAAAATTAAGCCCTAGAAACAACTTCATTCATCCTTCAGGCAAAAAAGATCATCCAAAGACAGGTGCATAGCATCAAGAGCTCCAATAAACCAAGAGCAATAGAAAAGATCTCATAATGAACCCATATCCTGTTATGTTTTTGCAATGAGAGGGAGGCGCTATGAGTGGTGAATATGTTTAGTGGAGCAAGGATTCAACCTCATTTGCCAACCAGTGTTGAAATTTCCAATTTTCCAAACTTAGGCATGTATTTAAATTCCTCCATGTTTCTACTATTTTTTCCATAGATTTATGCATGTATGCTTGTCCTCTTTGCATGCCTACATTTTGCCTTAGTTTTGTCATCTTGCAATGAATTAATGATATTCAACCCCATGAAACAATCAATGTGAGGGTTTTTTTATGGGAGAGAATGCTTGATATCTAAAAGTCATTTTATTGTCATTTTTAATCCTGATAATCTAATCTAGAGGACTGATTTTTTAAACCAGCCTACTGTTGTTTTCTTAGCAGGGTTTAATGTCATTTTTTTGTTTTTTTTTATGCCCTGGGTTTGACTTTTGAGGCTATCTTTTTCCATTGCAAAAACGCCAAAGGCATTGGACCCATTTTGGTAACATGCTGACCCTAAAGATGGAACAAACCGGCAACAATTGAATTGCAAATTGTGTGGGCAACATATGACAGGAGGCATTAGCAGGTTGAAATACCATTTGGAAAAACTCCCTATCCATGATGTGGTGCTTTGTAGTGCAATTACCCCCGAGATTATGAGAACTGCCCATGATGCAATTCACTTTAAGGATAGAAAAAGGGAAAAGTCAGTTGCAAATAGCATTGAACTTCCAGCAGGTGGAGTGGCTAGGACTTCAGGGACATATGATCATCACACTGAGGGTAGTGATAGGGGCTCCACGGCCATGGATTCACCTACCGCGAGGGCTGCCTCATCTTTCTTTGTTCCACGAATCGGAAGTGGTGCTCAACCTTCCATCCAGTCGATGGTTAAGAAAAAGGAGAAGGAAAAAGCAGATAGGCTTATGGGGAGGATGCTTTTATGGAGTGACTTGCCTCTTACCACCACAAGAAACAATCCTTTTTTCAGCCCATGTGTGATGCCATTAGTATTGTTGGCCCAGGGTACAAGTGCCCTACATCTGAGGATATTCGTGGGCCAATTCTTCTGCAAAGAAAAAGGACATCAACATTAGATTGGAGGAGTTCAAACAATCATGGGAGACCTCCAGATGCACAGTGATGTCCGATGGTTGGTGAAATACAAAGGATAGGACCCTTATCAATTTCTTGGTACATTGCCCTAAAGGTACCATGTTTATCAAATATGATGATGCATCGACACAGATAAAAGACGCAGCATTGTTATGTGAGTTGATGGATGGGGTCCTCCAGGAGATTGGTTTGCAAAATGTGGTGTAGATCATAACAGATAATGCAGCTAATTATGTGGTTGTTGGTAAATTGCTTATGGAGAGGCACCCCTCACTATTTGGGACTCCGTGCGCTAGACATTGTATTGATTTGATGTTGGAGGATGTGGGGAAAATTCCCTTTGTTAAGGAGGTCGTCAATCAGGCTAGGAGTATCACCAAATTCATATATAACAATGCCTTTGTTCTTAGCCTCACGAGGAGATGCACGAGAAACAAGGAGTTGATGCATCCTGGAATCACACAATTTGCCACCAACTTCATTTCTCTTCATTCTTTGCTTCGACTTCATTTCTCTTAATTCTTTGCTTCAAGTTCAATTTGAGCTGAAGCAAATGTTTGTTTGTGATGAGTGGCGTGATTGCACATATAGCAAGAGAGGGCATGGGAGAGCCATCGCTAGATTGGAGTACACCAACTCATTCTGGGTAGGATTGGAGGAAGTGTGCTCAATCAATGAACCTTTGGCAAAGGTTCTAAGATTAGTTGACAGTGATAAGCCCGCTATGGGCTATTTGTATGAGGCCATAGATAGGGCCAAAGAGGCTATTCGGTCTTATTATGTGGGGAAGGGTACCCCTGGATACAATAGACACATGATGCTATGGGATTTGATTGATACCCGGTGGACCGAGATGCTCCATCAACCCATTCATGCAACTGCACTTTTCCTCAACCCCGCCTTTTCCTACAAGTGTAAATTTGATTTTGATGGTGAGGTGTTGGGAAGGGCTTATCGAATGTCTCTGATGTTGAGACTCGCACGAGTATTACTCGCGAGACGGAGATGTATTGAGATGCTACTGGACTATTTGGCTATGACGATGATATCCATGGAAGGACCGTTTTGACGCCAAGTAAGTGATTACAAATTCTAATTTATTTACAACTTCAAATTTTTAAATTTTAATTGTGTTTTATCATTTTAATTGAAAGTTGAAATTTGAATTATGTAATCCAATTCTCTTTCTTTCGTGTTTGTTGTAGGTGTTTGGTGGAGAACATATGGTGCAAGGGCACCAAATTTAAAAAACATTGCCATCCGAGTCCTCAACGAATCCTGTGGCTCCTCTGGATGTGAGCGTAATTGGAGTGTATTTGATAAAATACACTCAAAAAACTGCACCAAGTAAGAACTTGAACAAATCAATTAAATTCATTGTAATTTAAGATCCTCTATCATATTGTTTCTCTCAGGCCTCACGAGTCAAAACATTAAATTTTTTTATCACCCTCTTACAGGTTGGATTTCCCACACCTGAATGACTTGGTGTATGTACATTACAATCTCCAACTATGGATGAACCAGGTGGAGAAAGCACCCAATGTGGATGCCAATTCCTTGGACAATATTAACCATTTCCTTAGACAATATTGATGTATTGTCAAAGTGGAGGGTAGAAACTGAGTAGCCTATCATGGAGGAGGCACCTACATGGTCACAGGAGGAGCAGCAGCAGCAGCAGCAGCGGGAGGAGGAGCAAGAGAAGCAAGAGTAGCAGTTTGACCCTAAGGACTTCATGGAGGGTGGTGTGCCTTCATCAGCACCACTTTCTACATTGGTCGATGTATCTAGTCCCACATTGGCACCTTCACCATTCAACATCTAGTGCAGGGTCGGGACCTTCTACTGCTAGGGGCAAGCCTAGCAAACAACCCATGAACTTTTATCGTAAAAGGGGAGAGGGCATTGATATCAGAGACAGATAGTTAGTTGCTAGTTTTGTGACTTTTTGGGATGTCATATGTCATTTTGTATTGGACTATTGGTTGTACACTTTTGAGTGGACTATTGGTTGTACACTTTTGAGTACTATTGGACAGCTATCACTATCAGGATTCAAACTTTTAGTATCGACTTTGATGTATCATTTTTTATTTGGCATCCACTACATGATATATATCACTGCTTTCTCCTTATTTATGTGCCAATGTATTTATCTAACGTTGATGTTGCTTTATATGTTTAAAATTATGGAAAAATGGATATATTTTGTGTTTTTTAATGTGCAAAGTCCCTAGCATGTGGCTAGGGCCCCTATTTGTCTCTACGGTATTCTGGTCTAGGATCAGACAGGTTCTTGGTCACAAGGACAAAGCAGATCTTGCAGGTTGAGACAGAGACCTCCTGGTCTAGGACCAGGCAGATTCTTGGTCACGAGGACCAAGTAGGTCCTGTGGGTAGTTGATCAACATTTAGTCTGGGACTGGAAGCTCGGGCTAGGGCTGAGGACCATTCTCCAAGAGAATGGAGGACCTCGTCAAGGACCAAGGGGTTGATCAACATGATTCAGTTAGGGATTGAAGCTCATCCTAGGGCTGAGATCTATTCTTTAAGAATGGAGGATCTTGGTAAGTTAACCAAGATGATGATGTGTGATGTCCTCTTCCCCTAGGTCTTTGAGATGGTTGAGCTAGATGGTCTTCTCAAGGGACTGGCCACCCCTTGATGGAGTCACTAGCATTTGAACTATGGAACAGTCTAGAGGACCGCATGATCACATCATCCAGTGTGGACATTCCTTATACCGTGATTGATGGACTTTCAGTTAGTGTATGGAACACTTGTACATTTGAGAGAGAGATGATTGGTTGTACCCCACCTTGGTTGCTCACCCCTTGGTCTACCAACCTTGTTGTTCATGGTCCTGTGGTATCTTGTCTTGTTCACCACTTTGACTTGTGGTTAGTAGGGTCATCTACCCACCTTGAGTTGTCTTGATTTGTACCACCTTGTTGTATTGGTCTTATGGGTATTAGGGTTGTTTGCCCACCTTAGTGGTACACCTTTTGATCTTAGGGGCGGTGGGTCATGTACCCCTTGTACCCCTCCTTGTTTTATGTTTTGACTAAGTACCACTTGTTGGTCCTTGTACCCTTAACCATGACTTTAATGATATTAATTACATATGGTGTATTGACCCTTGTACCCACCTAAGACACATTAATTATATTTTATTATTATAAGTGGTTGATGTCTTAACCTTTATTGGTACCTCCCTTATTTAGTGGAACCCTAACTTAAATAAAGATTTAATTATGATACTTCTAGAAGTAATTAAGGATCTATTTAATGAAGACTATTTCCCTCATTTGTAATTATCTATTATCACATCTCAGCTCTAATTTTTTATGCTTGACGTCAAAGTTTTGAGGACTGATCTGATGCTTGCTTAGGTCGCCCACCTGCTGAGAGTACCACACATTTCAGATCTGAGTTTTTCCTTGTTTAGGGCAGACATTGAAGGTCTTTTATGCTGCTACTTAAACCGTCTATCTGCTGGAAATTTCCATCATATCAGATTTGATCTATGCTGCCTCTAATTTTGTCCGCTGCGACCTCAGTGATCTAGCTGTGACCCGTTGAAAGTCTGATTTTTTTGAGACGTCATCCAATCTGTTTGATTGGTGTTTGGTTGAGGTCCGTTTTGCTTGACTGAGGTCTGGTTCAAGTACGATCTGTTGGTGTGGTCTTGTTAGGGTCTTGCTGAGCACAGCCATGGTCTGGTTGGGATCCGATCTGCTTATTATAGTCTGCCTGAGATCTGATCTGCTTATTGTAGTCTGCCTGAGATCCGATCTGCTAATAATCTGCCTGTTGGGGTTTGTTGAGGATTGATCTGCCTTGTTGTGACCTGTTGAAGTTACCCTGAGCCCTAATTGGTGAGGTCGTACCCTGCTGAGTGCATGAGTGTGAAGGCCGTGAGCCCTAGAGGTTTGATCTATCCTGAAGAATGTATATTTGTGGAGGGTCGTGAGCCGTGACCCCTAGAGGTTTGATCTATCCTGAAGAATGTATATTTGTGGAGGGTCGTGAGCCTTATTGGGCTTGACCTGCCTACTAAGAGCACAGTTGTAGAGGTCGTGAGCCTATGTAGGTCTGTTGTAGCCTGCTGAGAGGCCATGAGCCATGTTGAACAGACCTTTTGTGTTAAGACCTTGTTTAGGTCTACTACTTGTGCTGAGATCTTTTGCTGAGATCTTGTCTATATTCTATGACTTGGTTTGGGATCAGACCTATATGCTGTGAGTTGGATCTTTTGTGTTATGTTTTGACTATGGCTACTACTGTGACTTGACTGTTGATGACCATTGCTGCCGCCTCCTTGTCTTTATCTATTTGACATTACTTCAGCCTATCATCTCTCTCTCTCAGATTTGTACCAACCCTCTAGTAAGGGTCAGATTGTTCCTAATGGATGACTTGCCTCCGAGAGACACAGTCAGTTCTGAAAGTTAATTTTTTGAGTATAAAAATAGGAAGGAACCCACACTCCAAGTAAGTGTTCTAACTTGTTCTTCTTATTATGATTTAGACATGTTATTGTTAAACTTTACTGCTGATTACATGTTACTGAAGACTACTTTAACACGGGGACCAAATTGGTAGTGTTAAAGGTGAAAGAAATGAAATTTATGTTTTAAATTATACAGTATGATTACTGTGTTTAGCTACTGTTGTACTTGTTACCCCCCATTTTTGTATGGGTGGTCACTTGAAGAGTTTCTGGTGGTTCTATTGTTGAAATCTACAGGATTATGGAAGAGACAGCTGTGAGCAAATGTGATGCCATTTGGAATTCAACTCCTCGGGATCAAAGGCAGTGTTGTCGTGGTCTGCACCTTTATAATGAATTGCTGCACACATTCTATTTTCTACGAATATGTGATTACAAGAAGGCTTCAAACCATGTGAACAACTTAGATGCTGCCTTACAAGATGATATGCAGCAAACAGGACAAATTCAGAAGTTGAGTGCAGAACTTAAGAGAGTAGAGAGTAGGTTGTTGCAACCTAGTCTACAGCAACAGAAAAAGTCAGAATTGTCTGAGAAAAGAAAACAAATACAACAGGAGTTACTTAAATTTGAAAATCCGAAGTTGGATCACAATCGACAAGTGTGCGTGGGATTCCCAAAATTGAAAACATAAAAGAAACTGCTGGTGATTACAGTCAACGCAGAGACCGAGTGAAAGGATTATTTTTGTGGCTGTCACCTACAGGCCGGATGTTTCATGCGTTCGAGTTCCTTTGTGGTGTATTACATGTCCATGACTCAAAGCTGCTCGGATTTTCAGTATAAAGACTCCACGGGCGGTGAACAAAGCCCGTGGCCTCTCGATTGATTAAAGAACTCTTCGAAGGGTGAATTCGGCCATCCCATCTGATATACTTCCTCTCAACTATAAAGTAGCCCGAAAATGTGAATTCTTGTCAAATCACAATATAATGCAGTCACCGGCATCTCAATTTCAAGATAAGTCATCAAAACGCATGCCTTTGAAGCATGGACATGGAAACATGTTTTTTGCATTCCCCAGGCCATGATACGAAATTACTTGGCCGTTGGAGTTCCAGGACAACCTTGGAGACAGTATCAGAGACGGCTTAATGAGTTTGCTCAAGGACCACCATATTTTTACTTTGAGAATGTTGCTTGTGCACCTAAGGGTGTCTGGACAACTATATCTCGATTTCTATATGGCGTTGGGCCTGAGTTTGTAGATTCCAGGTACTTTTCTGTTTCGAGCAGAAAACAAGGTTATGTGCGTAACCTTCCAATCGAGAACCAACTATATCAACACTTGGTAATAAAGTAGTTTGTAGCCATTCTGAGATGGCAGTCAGAGGAAATCATTTCTCAGAAAGATATGGGTCAGGAAGAAACATTGGGCATGAGACAAATATCAATCCTTCAATTCAATTGAGATTACCAGATAAAAGTTCAACAGAATATGATTGTAAACATACCGAAAGTGAGAAATACATAAGAAGGCCAGCAGGCAGATTGATTCAACAATATGGAAACCTTTCAGAGGACATTGTCGACAAATCTGGCAGAGATAAATATGAGCATCATAATGCCAGAAAATCAGTAGAAATGAGGCATCAGAAACTGCCACATGGAATTGGAATTTCTTCTGATGAAAGTTGTAAGTACAGGAAGAAAGGAATGATGGGTCCACGAAGTTTAGAACTTCAAATAAATCAGACTCTTCACGGGAAACAGTTCGTCGACATAAAAGATATAGATCAGACTGGGAAGGATCAAACCGGGAAAGACATGGATCAGACCAAGACAACACAGATCAGACTGAGACTTCAACAATTCAGCCTTCACATCAATATTGAGGACGGAATATTATAAATATTTTTCGATGGAGTGAAAGCGATAGCAGCTACAGAGTATGATGCAACTGTTGGAATATGGATTACCTCCTGGAAGAGTTATTGGCATACAAATTGGCAATGCCTGGGCTTGCGATTGTTGGGAGGTTGCATAAAAAATTTTAAGTTATGGTCGAGGCTAAAGTAGCAGACAGAGTTCCAAGTTCGTTGAAGCCACCTGGGTTTCATTCTAGATACATGGAGATTTCTGTTGATGTCGTGGCAGCCAAATGTGAACACGATTTTATGGATCGGATTTTGAATAAAGACCGCGGTTGGTCACAACATCGGTGGTTTCACTATGCTATCAAAAAATGACACAGCTTGCAATGAACGCCAGAGGTCACGTAAAAGTTTTCCACCTTTGCCAAGCTGTCCACCGTTTCTAACCAATGCTCTGGGATATCTTCTCATACATGGCTAATCTTTTGTGGGGCCAAATCCGGAACTAATCTGAAGATGCAGTTGGCAGAGTTTTAATTGGTAACGGTGGCAGCCGATTGATGCAGAGTTACATTTAAATGCAGAGCTCAGGTTTCAACAGTTAGTTACACATGGACAGCGTGAAGTTTTGGGATCTGCAAGCCATCTGTTGCCTTCTCCCGCGTCATTTTACTGGCAGCTGATTTCAGTCTTCAATGAGACATCCACCAGGGCATTTAGATTTGGCGTTTATACTTAGCTAAACAGGGAGTTCTTTTTTAATAAAAAGCAATAAACACTTGGTGTATTCGTTGGAGAGAAAAGTGGATCTTCACCCACTTCTTCTTTTTTATTATTTTATTTCCTTTTTGTTTTAGGAGAGTCTTTTTGGCCTATAATGAGGAGAGCCTCTTTCATTGTAAAGATGGAAAAAACTTGGGAGTTTTTCTTTCCCGTGAGCTTCATGAAAAATACTATGGGTTTTCCGGATAAACTGAGCACTTTCTTTGTGTGGCATGATCTTGTGAGATTTTAGATAAGTGTGAGTATTTCTAGATTCTGCATTTTCTTTTCTATGTTTAAGAGGCCATAGAGGGGTGTAATCCACCACATTGGAAGGTGAAGAATTCTTAGCAATTGCTTTCTTTTTCCCTTTGGTGAAGAATTCTTAGCAGCTGCTTTCTTTTTCCCTTTGTGAGCGTGCATACACAGGCATTGATCTTTGCATTTAATCTAGTTTGATTGTGTAATATTAATCTTTTGTTTTCATAGCGCACCTCCCGCAGCTAGAGAAGAAGTACTCTTTCTGATTGTCAAACACTAGACTAAGCAGGGCTTGCTCAATCATGCGATCTTTCCCCTTCAGTCACATATGACACAAGGCCCCTTTGAGCTCTCTTTTGACTCCATTCGCCCCTCTGATATACTGGCACTGGCCTTTCCTCGAGGATTGATCTTCCCATCTTTCCCATCACTCAATCAAGATACCTTTTGTTACAATTGTTTCTCTAAGGCAGCCTGTTCAGTTCACCTTGCCCTCCGTTGCACCTGCCTTAGCGATCCTACCTTAGGGATACCCCCCTTGAGTTGGAGAAGAGCCAACCTGAAGTGAGGAGAGAGGAGTGTGGTGACATTGGCTTCTCTCTTGAGAGTTGTCATCGAGCTGGTGTGCTTACTTTTTGGGCTTCAGCACACGCATGTCAGTTTTGGATGACAACAGTACTATTTCATTTCAGTACTAGTTTATTAAATGTAATTTTGCATTAAAGTACTTTGATTTTTATTTTTTTGCATCAAACCCTAACCCTAACCAAAAATTTAACAAGTGGGAGGAGGAGCAAGAGGAGGAGCAATTTGACCCTAAGGACTTCATGGAGAGTGATGTGCCTTCATCAACAGCACATTCTACATTGGTCGATGTATCTAGTCCCACATTGGCGCCCTCTACTCACCATTCAACATCTAGTGCAGGGCTGAGACCTTTTACTGCTAGGGGCAGGCCTAGCAAACAACCCATGAACTTTTACTGTAAAAGGGGAAGAGGGCATTGATATCAAAGACAAACAGTTAGCTGCTAGTTTTGTGACTTTTTGGGATGTCATATGTCATTTTGTATTGGACCATTGGTTGTACACTTTTGAGTACTACTATTGGGCAGCTATCAATCTCAAGATTCAGACTTTTCGTATCAACTTTGATGTATCATTTTTTATTTGGCATCTACTACATGATATATATCACTGCTTTCTCCTTATTATGTGCCAATGTATTTATCTAACATTGATGTTGCTTTATATGTTTAAAATTATGGAAAAAATGGATATATTTTGTGTTTTTTAATGTTTTCCACCGTTTGTCGATTTTTTCACCGATGTTGCCGAGAAGATGTTTTCCACCGTTTGTCGAATTTTTCACCAATGTTGCCGAGAAGATGTTTTCCACCGTCTGTTGATTTTTTCACCGATGTTGCCGAGAAGATGTTTTCTAGACCCTCACTAAATTTTTCCACTATGGGGAAAACAACTTAAAATAGGGAGTACGTGATTGTTGCATTTGGCATTCACAAACACAACTTCATCTCCTTTTATAAGTCTTATGAGTTTGCATATCTTGAACTATCACTATGAAGACCTGACAATAAGAAAAACTACAGATAAAAGCTATTAAGATGTATTTTTTGGGTTTAGAACTTTCTGTCGGATGATTTAACAAGCCCAAATTCCAACTGCAATGTTACAAAGAAGGGAAAATAATCCAAGGAAATAAGTGGAAACTTGCATAATATATAAATCTGGTCCTCTGGATACACCTTATGATGCAGATGCACACTCTTCTGAAAATGAAAATCTGAAATACACTACCAGCACCTGTATTACCGAATTTGCCACCTCACTATGTAGGATCTGCGAATCCGCAGATCTGATCCAGATCCGGATCCGGATCTGCCTAAGATCCATCATGGAAATGGATCCCTTCAAAAAAGAAACAAATCCCTATCCCAGGAAACGAGTCCTGTGGAAAATCAAACAAATCTCAAGTTTTCAAATGGATCCTGAGACTTCCAAGGCTTTTGTGACCCACTGATCCCCAAAAAAAATGTTTTTTTAGAGAAAAACTTCCAAAATGCTAAACACCTAAAGGCTAAAACCATAAACCCCATTCTTCCTCAATGTTTGATCCATCCTTAGGTCAAGATTTGCTCTCGAACTCTGATCTATCAAGCTCTGGTCTCAAGGTTTTCGTTTGATTTATCTTTATGGTCAAGGTTTGTTCTCAAGGGTTGATCCATCCTTATGTCTTATGTTGTTCCTCACTTCACCCGCATTGTTATTTAGTTCTACCATAGCCTTCAAGAAAACCACTTTATTCAATTCTAACATGGACATGTGTATGTGGCTCACAAAAATGTTGCTATGACCGACTTCATGTTCATTATGAAAAGGTCTTCAAAATTATCAATATCAACCATGGTTATAAACTTATAACCAAATGTTCCACGGGGATGCATCCCCAGGGTCGAGAACGCATTTCTTGCGTTTCATGCATTCCTGAGACGAGGGGACTCTAGGAGAAACGTTTATCGACGTTTCTCTTTGGGGGAACCTCGGCGAAACGTAGGGTGAAACGTTTCGCTATGATGCGAACCTCATATTTTCATGGAGAAACATGGGGGAGGGACTTCCTAACGTCCCCCCACGAAACTCCGAACCTCCTGGACATCCCCCCACGAAAATACGAACCTCTTGAACATCCCCCCACGATTTTTTTAATTTTCAACATAACAAAAAAAACAAATGAAACGAATATTAATTAAAAAAATTATGAAACAAAAATTAAAAATTTGGTGAGATGGATACAAAGGACCAGCCAACAGAATTGACTCTTTGATGCTCATTTGATATTGATTTATCTCAACTACTTTTCACTATTTTAGTTTTGACTCTATAGTTATAGACTATAGTTATACCGGTGACTGAGTCTTTGACTCTTTCCTATTTTTGAGTAATCTTAATTTACTATTTAGCATTTTAATGTCTTTGACTTTAATGTTTAGTAATTTTAAATTTATTGCAATATATATTTCAAACTTAAATTATCATTTTGATGTGCATGCGGTATCACTAATTCATTTTTTCAATCATAATGTGAAACACTGAAAAGGCAAGACTCAAAAGTCAAAACTGAAATATATTATACCAACATAGATCCATCTTAAAAGGGGATTACCCAACACCGAGAGGAATCAAATCTCTCGAGGTGCAAACCGTTTTTTAGAGTGCAAATGTTGAGGAAGCTTTTTAATTTATCTAATTTGTGTAGTTTTATACGTATGCCTTTGTAAATGTTTTAAATCTAATTTGAGCCGACATGTTTTTTTTATAATATTTTATTTTTTATATTTTACTATTTTTTTAAAAGACACGTGTCAGCTCCAAGATGAGCACAGGAGTTACACATCCCCCTACTAGGTTGTAGAATGTGCCTCTTCGGCGCAATGAATATCAAATGACAGACTCACAAGTGACATTTTGAAATATGATATATCAGATATGATCATGATGAATCATGTAATGTGTTTGCATTATTAATTTATTAGATTTTGATTTACATTGCATGATTGCAAAATGATGAATGTAGTATTTACTAATTTGCATGGGATGAATTGTTGTTGTTGGGATTTACATTTTTAATATTTTTATTATTTTTATGACCCCGACAATATTTACATTTTTTATATTTTTTATATTTTTATTATTTTTATGACTTGGGGGAACATTGGTTATAACTTATCAAATTATCAGTTATAGTACATGACTGCCTAATAGTAATATGCATGAAAACTCTCTTTTTTGGCAATAGCTTATAGTTCTACTCTTGTGTTTTGCAAATATTTTTTATTCTTCACTTTGTGTTTTTATTTATTATAGAAATATTTTTATATCTTTTTGTACTTGCCATTTCCCCGTTGTATCCAGATCTTGGCTTTTCAAAAATTTTGGTGAATCTGTATCCAAATTTGTATCTTGGTAAAATAGGCCAGTAGTCCAAAACCCGCCTCAACTTCAGACTGAAAAAGATGGACTATGATAACAAAGCTAAAGTTGCTTGTAGTGGACTGTGTCTTACATAGACTAAACCCTACAAACATGGTTACACTTGGCAAAAAAAGTTGGATTGAGAGAGACAGGGGTCCCTTGTTCCTACAACACTCACAAAAATCAAGCGAGCTTAGTTGGCTAAATTATTCATTATAGAGAGGCTCAAAACACAGCAACTACTACCAATGATAGTGGCCAAAAAATATAACCTTGTTATTTTTATTAACTCCAAAAGGCTAATACTGTGTAGTCTCTCCAGAATTACGTGCATGCCCACTTCCCAGCTTCTACCTAATTAACCAAAAACAAACTCCCTCATTTGAAATAAGTTTTCCTCTTTACTTCAGCTGCATCTATTACAATCCTCGCTAAAATGGGGCACTACTAAAAAACTCAATTTTAGGTGGAACATGACCCTAGTTTTAGTCAATAACACAAAGAACCAGGAGCTGGCAAATCTCATGAATGGATCCATTGCGCATCATCCTCCCCTTCTTTTAAAATTTTGAATCTCCAGGTTCAGGGGAATCTTCAGTCAATTTGTGAGTTCTTCTTGTGTGCTCCAGGTGTTAATAGTGTTTGGCAATACCAACACTGCCTTATTACAAAATACAGTTTATAAGGCTTTGACCATGTAGCAATAACCGTATTGTCCACCACTTTTTCGAGATGCTCCCTTTTTTGTGTCACTGTCAGGTACATCAAGCACATTCTCTTCTTGAATTTCTTTGGTACCTCCCTAATAAGGATATATGTTTGCAACATTAAAGATAAGGATATGTGGAAACCTAATCCATTAGGGTTATGGTAAATTGTATGTAATATTATTGTTACTATTCATATATGAAACCAAGAGTCACCAAGAGATGTCTTGGGAATGTGAAACCAAGAGTCGCATATGTTGTATTAATATGTGTACCATCTTAATGAAAGGTATCTTAGGCTTATTATTCATTTCGAGTGTTCCAACAATGGTATCAAAGTGCCATATAGTTCTTAGGGCCTGTAGAGCATTGCTTGGCAAATTTTGTTGTGCCTAGGCATTCTTTCATACTGGTTATTTCTGTCTTCCTTCAATCTACTCCTCTCTACCACTCAAACTTGTGCATGACATAGTGCCTTCTTCTCTAGCATAACCCTAATCCACAATACCTCACTCTACCTATGTGTAAACTCTCCATCCCACAACCTACAACCTGTGACCTCACGACAAAAAACTTGCTCAAATCAAACTTTAATTTCAACATAGTAAAACCCTATATGTGAGTGGTTATCAGTGTTACAATAAAGTGGAACCCATCGAACCTCCAATCCCCATTCATCCCCTTGCAATACAGGTTTCAATTTTCGTGGAGTTTGAGCTTGAGCTTCTCACAACCTCAATCACCATTGTTGTGTGTATTGGGAATATCCAAGATTCTGCCATCTGTTTGTCGCTCCAAATCCACCTCTCCTCGACCTCTTCTCACTCTTCTTACTCCCAATCCACCATCGCCTAGCCCACAACCTCGTTGACGAATAGATCCCCATCTTGGCTGCTCAATATCAGCTCGGGCTATAATATTGTATCCTCATGGACTTGTCTTCTCCCTCATGTTGCCCAACACCTGTCTATGCAAGAATATCCTCTCTTGCTCTATTGATTCATCCTCTCAGATGCTTCAACTTCCCAAGCATCATCATCCCACCTGGGGGCACAAGGGAAACTGAGACAAGAACGACACAGTAGATTGGATTGATGTTATTGTTGAAACCACGGAGGGTCTCTCTATTTATCTCCATGCACTGCACAAAAAAAGAAGAGTAAGGCTCATAGAGGAGCCAAGTCTCTCCACCTTCTCCAGCAACAATATCGACAATCACAAAAATCAAGGGATCAACAATATTTGAATAATCTTCCAATTTTGAAGGCATGTTTTTCAGTAGACTTGTGGCATTATAGTCTAGCCTAGATCTACGACCATTGATTTTATGGCCTTGACATCACATTGAAGCATCATCAATCATCAAAGAAACCATAGCATTCAAGTTTAGAGGCCTATTTGCAATCACGGACGTAAAGCATTCACTTTTTGAATTTCAGCTCAATGTCAAAATCATCATCAAATTGTAACTTGCAAACAGTGATGTTGTAAGTGTTCTTGTATTTTTGGTACTTGCTATAGTTCTTTGTAACTATCAAATCAAATCAAGTTGAATTGTGTTTGTAATCGAGTGCACTTTAACCCGACATCTTCATCTTTTGAGTCCAAAATTTCAGTTGTTGTCTTATTATCAAAAGGGTGGAGTTGCAAGAAGCCCTCTAAGGTTTCATTCAGTCTTTAAAATGGCTCAAACTAAAGAATTGTTAAGAATTACTAAATACTCTAATACTCACCACAAATGATGACACAATCACTATCAAGAAAGCAACTCTCCAATTTGTTCCAACTTATTTGCAGGATTCACAAGCAAAGTAGAACTCCTCCAAACTCAATCTCAACTCCAGCATGACAAAATTCAATGAAGGAATTGATATTTTGAACTAGTTCTTGTTCAAAACAATCCTCTTTTTGAATGTGGCAATGATTCCTATCAACTATCAACACATGACCAATTCAATGAAACGACGACATATATCGAAGATGAAGACCATCATGAACATGCTTAGCATAATCTTTTCAAGCCCGTATTCAAACCTTGGGAAGAACTTAGGAACAACAAACACAAAACAGGTATCAGATATGATAAAGAAGTGACCTTCCATATTCTGGATCATGCCAAGCCAATCTAGTTTCAGAGTTATCGATACCTTCAAGAAGATTCATCTTCACCTGTTCCAATTCAACATCAGTGCCATCATTTTCATCGAATTGGCCACACGGAGGATCAGTGTTTCGATCTCCATCCTTGTTAGCATTGCGGGAAGTATAATAATTCTTCAGATAGATCTTCAAAATTGAAGAAACTTGCATTACTAAAGATTCACTATGAATGGATCCATTCTTGGCGATGATCATCAACAGCCAAGAAAATATATCAATCATACAAAAGAATTCAGTCTCATGTTTTGCCACAACTTGCAATAAAAAGTCTCCCTACTTCTCACCTTGCACTTGATAGGGGAGATTGTCATGGATTTACAATCAAGCTTCAAGTTTGAAAGCCCTATCAATCAAACAAAAAACAAGCAAGCCTAAGCCACAACTAGAACCATAACTGTTGAACCTTAAAGACAAGTTCGAGAGGGAACCGTTGAGCAAGAACCTGAGTTAGAGCGAAGTTCAAGAGGGAACAGTTGAACCAAAACTCAAGTTAGCGCCAAGTTCCTAAGTTTGTGGTCATCCTTAAACCACCATCTAGTAGAAGACATCAGCTTTTGCTAGCTTTTGGTTTGTGGTCATCCCAAAACCACCAGATTTAGAGAGAACTGTCTATTAGCAAAAGACACCAACTTCTAGCTAAATTACTTGCCAAATGATCAAATTGTCAAGTAGGAAATGTTCAACATTTGGCAGTTGTCCACTTCCAATTTTCAACTCTCTACTTGGACTCACACACACCCTTTCGGATTAAGGAGGGAATGTTGAAAACCTAATTCGTTAGGGTTATGGTAAATTGTAATGTAATATTATTGTTACTATCACATTCACGTATAGTAATGTGAAGAGTCATAGGAGAGTCCAATAAACGTATTGGGAATGTGAAACCAAGAGTCGCGTATGTTGTAATAATATATGTACCATCTTAATGAAAGGTATCTCACGCTTATTCTTCATTTCGAGTGTTCCACCAGGATATATGTTTTGCAACATTAAAGATGAGATTGCTATTGAATTCTTTGGGCAGATCTTCCCAAGGTTACTTGGGAGCGGGAGTGGGAGCGAGAAGCGAAATTTTCAAAAGCTTTCAGTTAGGAAGCGTTCCGGAAGCGTTTTTTATATAATATATATTTTTTATATATTTTGATGCATATATGTCAACAAATGCATGTAGAATGTTGAATTAGTTATGGAAAGGATAGAAACATGAAATAAACAATAATACCATATACCATCATTCATCAATCATCAATCATTAATCATTTACTAGTGAATTCATCAACCATAGGTCCAGTATCCATGATTCCATAAGTTGTAACATCAAGATCCAGCCTTAAAGCTTCAAATTTTCAATATATAAACATTTTGTCATCACTAGTACTTGTAAGTTGTAACCAAAGTTACCAGGTAACCAAACTATAGTGACATAGTCTATAACAGAGAACATCAACCATAAAATGAAAGTTGAAAGTTGAAACAATTCACGAAGCATCATATTCATTACCAAAGAGTTATAATATGCTTTTATGCAGTCAATGACTCAATCATGCAAAGTTGCAAATAGTGAACTTCAAATTCAAAGGTAGGTTCAACTTCAAACTTCAAACTTGAAATTCCATGTAATGTTTACAAAATATACGATAATAAATATAAAAGAGTCAATAGTGCAGAAACTTGAAAGTACTGTAAACAAGAAAATACAAGAAAAGTAGATTTTATGGATGTTTCCTCTTTACCACGGGAAATTTCCATTTTATTTTCTCGTGCTCTATGAATAATGGGAGTGGGATTATCATCCCCAGTAGCCACCAATGTTGAGCCACGTCCAAGACTCAATCTTGCACAACCCCCCCTCACTGATGCAAATGGAGGTCGTGAAGTTGAACCTCTAAGCAAAGATGGTGCATCTAGAAACAAGGTAGAAGATGGCGATGCCATTGGTAGTGGTACTGCATGGTCATCCTCATTGCCCAAAAGCTCTTCCTCCAAGCTCTCTAAAGCTAAGGCTCCATCCTCCAAGTTATGCTCCTCCGGATTGTTGTCCCAAGTGACATATGATCTATCAATTTTGGCGCGCTCACAATAATGAGTCGACAACCTCAAGTTGTAATGTACATAAACCAAGCTTTCTGCTCGATTTTCATTTAATCGATTTCTTTTCACTGAGTGGGTGAAGCTATAGGTGCTCCAACACCTTTCTGCAGAGGAACTATTAACCACATGTGAAAGCACTCTCACAGCCAATTTATTCAAGCGTTGGCATGTTGAGCCATACATGTTCCACCATTCGATAGGAGGCGCCCTATCTCGATCTCTGATTGCATGCAAAGTACCAAATGGACCAACTTCACTGAGGCATTTGCTTAATTCACTGCGCAATAAGTCACATTTCTCTACATGAGATACCAACT